>OX422213.1:82680349-83973102 GCA_949130495.1 Sambucus nigra | reverse complement strand
TCAGATGCAGCAAACTTCTGCTACCATTAACCCCTATCCTCGTCATATTTTTGACGAGAATCCTTCAAAGACTGGGCCAAACCCAGAAAAGCATCCTCCACTCCAGACGAGGAGCTAGAAGCCTTGAGTGCTTCATCTTTCTTCACTATGGTGTTAAAACAACTCACCAGCTGGAAAAGAAGGTAATGATAAGTCAGTGCCGAGATACATATATTGACTGAAAGAAAGAAAAATTCAGGATAAGAGAAACTTACTGAAGCAATGTGACGAGTAGCTAGGGATGTCAGCATATCCCTAGACATGTTTTCTTCAATTCCTTGGACTTCAGGAATAGTCCAAGTCTTTACCGAGCTCATTGCAGAACTCGGGGGAATAATGGTTGGAACACCAGCTCTACTAGCTTGGAGCTGAGGAATGGTTTCAGAAAAACTGATCGAGGAGGATTTCTTCAATCTCCTCAGTGGCACTTCAGCAGTTTCCACCAAAGAATTTTTGGTGGGGGAGATGGTGACCACTTCCACAGAAGCACTTTTCTTGCTCAGAGCCACTGGGGGCTTCTCGGCAGCCTTCTGATGAGCAACAGAAGGGGCAGCATCTACTTTCTTTGTCCCCTTTGGGACATCAATCTTGTTTCTTTTCCCATCTCCAACAGAGGTAGTCTCCTCAAAGAGAGCGGGAACTCTTCTTTTGCCCATTTTATGACTTAGAGGAATATGATATTCTGGTGAAGAATCCTCAGAAGTTGGCAATGGTTCACTACTGCTGACCACATGACGAGAAGTAAAGGATGATGTATAGCTCCTGTACTGCAACAAGTATGAAGCAGACCTGAAGTGCTCGTCTGCAATTTTCTGATGCAAACTCCATATATGTTTCAAATGCTTTATATTAACTTCTGATTCTTTGGGAGTTTTTCTCTTACTGTCAACTGCAAACAAATACATAGTGAAATATCAGTCATACATTTTATCAAACATAATGAAATCATAATTTCAGAAATAAAATAAGATGAAAATAACCTATCCCATTGCCATATGGAGGGCATTTGGGACCTTCATATACTTCGTCTCCAACCAAAGGGGCATGTTGCCAATTTTTGATAACTACCCCATGTTCAAAATAATCCCTATTAGCATCAGGGAGATTGACTACTAAAGCTCTATTCAAAATTCTAGTTTTTAAATAATAAACATTGTCTAGAACAGCCCATCTATAACAGTACATAATCTCAGGAATTCCTATACGAGTTCCATGAGTTTGATTTAACCTATGCACCCCATTAACTATTCTCCATGTGTTGGGGGATATTTTTGCAGGAACAAGATCGAAATACTGACAGAACTCTAATTAAAATCCACATTCAGCAATAAAGAGACTGGGGAACCAATGTCCCTCAGCCAAATTAAAATAATTTGAAGGCTCAGAAAGATCCTCCAAAGTTACCCAAGACGGAATAGAGAAATCAGAACGGAGTTTCTCAAGAGATTCAATATTATAAACCATGATGAATAAAAGAAATGAAGAAGAAGGAAGAAGATCTTACAGGAAAAAGGGAGATCTGTTGACAACGAACGAAAACAAGGATGAACGCACAAGAGAAAGAAAGACTATGGAAAACTCGAAAGCAGAAATTGGAAAAGGTAGAAGACGGTGATATTGTCTATGAAGTTTAAATACTTTGCCTTGGGAAACGGCGAAAGAAATGATTACAAAAAGGAAACTATTACGCTACCAGCGGCTAAAAGGACAAAAAGTACATGAAGATCGAAGCTCTTATAAAAATGCAAAAAGGCGGATTCTGCGAATTTGGAAGGAAATTCAAAATACGGAGAAATGTTCCTAAAAACCAGGAAGATCATTTAATATTGCCATATACCAAGAAAGAATGTTCCATACTCCTCAAAGTTCGAAATATGAAACATTGGGGGCTTCTGTTGATACCAAAATTAGTATGCTGATATAAACGAATCACAAGAAGACACGTGTCGATCTACGTGGCACAATAGCAACGAAGAAGTCTATTCCCCGACCAAGTCAGACTCACTCCGAGAAACAAGTATACTCCGAGGAACTCCAGCTCTCCGAGGAACTCCAGCGCTCCGAGGAACTCTTGAACGACGAGCAACTAAGGCGGTTCGAGCTGCATGTCGACCACAACATTGATTGCCAGATAATCAACAGTTCAACTATTCATTGAAGGCTCATCATCTTGACGCACACGCTTGAAGAGCATTAAATGAATTACCCTTTCATATGTACATCATTTAATGTATCACTCTTTCAGATTATAGCCTCAAGGCTATAAATACATTGTATTACCCTCATTCAAAGGGACCGGAATTTCTTGATAGTACTTGTAATCGAGAATTCCCAAACACTCAGCAATAACATAACAGTGGACGTAGGCCATTCATATAAGGCTGAACCACTTTAAAATTCTTTGTCTCATTTATTTATCTGTGATTGAATTATTAGAGTAATCTAGTTTTTTACATCAACAATAACGATCAATGTAGGGGTAATCGCGTAAATCTTATTTTTCTAATATTATTATTATATCTTCCTACGGATGACTCGCTTTATCTTTTCCATGATACAAGTCGAGGATTCCTACCTCCATTCTATATATACACATGCGCACATATCACGGGGGGGGGGGGGGGGATATAAAGAAAAATAGCAAATACCCATGAGAGACCGAAAGGGCGGAATGGGTGCCTAACACTTTCCCATTTTGTAACTAACCCTCTGAACCCTTCTCGAATCATTTTGGTTTCTCACGCACCAGTATGTCTTTGGATGCCATCCTTTGGGGTGGCTTCTACTTTTTCTTTTGTCTGTTTTGAGTAAAATAGACTGGCGACTCTGAATCTCTCTACATTTCTACAACACATCTCAAATGACGTCGGCCGAAGCACTCCCCATAGGGACGCGCGGGACCCGAAGCATCCTTCCTCCATTCGCTCGCCCGCATTGCAAGGATCGGGGATGGCCACAGTGGTGACTCTGCTGGGGACAATGTTTTTGTTTTGAGGGCTTCACTCTATTTACATGAATGCTATATTTACTTATGTTTCCCCCCATATCTGCATGCTCCCCTTTCTCATAGGTATCCCATACTTATACGTATATTGACACACTTGTAGAAATTTCTCCATGTACGCTTCACACCCTGTGCACCTAGGATCACATATATCCCCATGTTGCATGCATCACCCATCCATACTTAGTGTACGTTTTGGGGTACTTGTACTTTGCTCCCTGTTTGGAATAATCAAGAAAGGCATTCTCATCATAAGATACTAATAAGAGAATCATGCATGATTCACACAACATCACCAAAGAGCATTGATATTGACCAAATTTTACCCAGTAACAGGAGGGTCACTTCGTGATGGGCGCTGGTCCGGTAGGGCGCAGTTAGCCTACGTGATATGACTATCACCTTCCATTGGACAAGTACCTTCGACGTATATCGAATGGTTCCACCGCATCGTACCGCTTGATCGAAGTCATGATGGGAGATATATCACAGGGAATTCGTTCACGTACGTCGAGTATATCGAATTTGCTCTCACACGTACCGTCCCCACGAGGTATATGGTGAGGCAATTCACGTACACTCAGGTATATCAAATGGCTTGTCCACATGTACCGATTGCTCGTAAGAGCAAGACGTATGTCGTGGAAGTCACGCCAAAGGGGGGGAACCCATTTCGATTCACCCAACCAACTGCATACCCGCATATAGGTGTCAAACCTAGGACACGCACTTTAGATTGTCAGTTTTAACCCGAAAATCTGCCGAAATTTCGGGTCGACCTGCCGCCCAAATTTTCATGCATTTTTAAAATGGGACCCTATCCGTGAGCCTGGTTACATGTCCAAACCATAGCTTTGCATATATTAAAAATCCCACTTTTTCAGGCTCGGGTCCCGTATGGCATTTCATTTAGGATAATTAAGTACAAGTGAAAACATAATAATAATCATGCTGAGTTTCGTCTCCAAAAACATTTCTCCATTCTTTATCAAAAATCCAAAAACATTTCTCCCTTCTTTATCAAAAATCCAAAAACATTTCTCCCTTATTTATCAAAAATCCAAAAATAGATCTTCCTTTCTAAAAAATAAATCTCATCCTACGCCTTCTTAGGTCGATTGCAGGCCCTTGGCCTGGCTCCCTATTGGCTTCGATCTTTAGTCAAATCACCCCGGAGTCTCACCCTCCTCTTCTACCTTTTTCGAGTCTGGAATCCATCCACTTTCCATGGAGAATACAGATCAAGTACCAGTCATACAGCCGGATCTGACGGCAGTTCTAACTCAACTCGTGTCCAAGATTGATAACCTCCAAACTGAGGTTCGAGAGATGCAACGAAACCAGGTTCCAAACTCACTACCAGTAAATGACAAAGGGAAGGGCGTTAAAAACCTTCTTATTCCATAAATGACCATCGAGGAGAGAAAGATCCTCGATCAACTGAAGAAAACCCAAGATAACATCACTCTATGGGGGCTTTTCATGTATTCTTAGCTGCACAGAAATGCTTTAATCAAGATTCTCACGGGACCCACAGTTCCTCTATTTATCACACCAGAAGAAGTGGTAAATCTGGTCAAATCCTTGACCTCTACCCGAATGCTATCATTTTCTGAAGAAGAAATCCCCAGAATTGGGCTAAATCACAATCATGCACTCAACATCTCCGTCGAAGTTATGGGGAAGGCGGTGACACTCTCTCTTGTCGCTAACGGGTCTGCCTTGAATGTTTGCCCACTGAGAACCTTCAAGTGTTTAGGCCTGAAAGAAAGCGACTTCGGTCCAACCTCCGCCGCTGTGCGTGCCTACGATAATACTCGCCGAGAGGTGATGGGATCCGTAAAACTTGCAATAGGGGTTGGCCCTATAAACCATGTCGTTGAGTTCCAAGTCATAGACATCCCAGCTTATTTTAACCTGTTGCTCGAACGACCCTGGCTCCACAATATCAAGGGTATCTCTTCCTCACTCCATCAGAAATTGAAATTCTTCGTCGACGGGCGAGTCATCACCATTTTGGGTGACGACGAAAATGCCGAGGGTGCAAGCACCAGCAGTCCAATTCTTAAGATACATCACGGGTCAAATGATATGCTTCTATCAGGATTCCGAGTTGAGCCACTCCTACTCCCGGCAAGGGACGGTTTCAAAGAAAGGGTTTGTCCAGAATATGACCCTCATGGCAATGTCAATATGATTAAGATGTTCAGAAACATGCACTTCATGCCCGAACTGGGGCTAGAGCAAAGGCAACAAGGGATACTTGAGCCCATCGAACTGAAGAAAGCTTTCCCTCCTTGCGTCTTGGGGTATCAACCATCAGAACAAGAGCTCAAAATGATCCGCCAGTCTCAACCAAAGAGAAAATTAGACTGCATTCGAACTATCTCAGGAGACTCCTTAAATGGATGATTCATCAAAGAAGGCGAGGACTTCCCCTTTTGCGGTTTTCCAGAACCATGGTATGACCACACAGACAAGAAGATGAAGCCTGGAATGGAGATCTTTTTCCAAGATAGCTACCCATGGGCCAAAAGTTTCCAACATCGAGTACAACCGCTTACCAAAGATACCAAAGAGACTGAGGAAAGTGATTCTGAAGATTCCTTCAACTTGCAGACACTGGGGCTAGCACTCTGCATAGTTCGTTCAGGAACTACATCAATGGATCCATCCCATCTGATCAAAGCTTCTGATACTCCTCTCCTCAACTAGCATGCTGCGCTAGTTCTACCTCTTGAAATCTCCCCTAACCCCAATGTTTACCCTATTTCTTCTTCTGTTGTCTATCCTTATTCAAATGTAATCGAGACCTCTTTTGATAAGGTTCTCAATGCTGTTTTTCCTATCAATGAAATAAATGAAGATTTTGAGTATCTTACTGTGCCTTACCTTAACTGCTTGGATTCTAATCAAACTTTTGATGATGATGATTGTGGATGCGATTATTATGCAACACAAATAAATATGAGAGAAATATTATCAAGAAGAGGACAAGGAATACAAGATGCCAATCACACAACAAAGGATGTATGTGGTTCAGCCAAGATGTGTCTACGTCCACGGTGGTGCAGTCGATATTATTTCTATATACTCCATAGAGTGATTACAGAGAATTCAACTTGTCCTTTTACCCCGGACCTAGGGTTTAATATATACATGTGCATGTAGGTGAGTGGAGGTGATGGGTTCCTCCATGTTTTTCATTTCCCCCATAATTTCCCACCATGGGATCGTGGGGGGAGACCGGATCAATTATAATAGATGAGGGGCCTGGACTTTGGGCCACCAGGACTGGGCTACTCGTCCAGGCCCATAGTTCTAAATTTCGGGTATCCACAATTGGCCCTAAATTTGTTGGGCCACGTTTATGGGTCCAATGGATTTAAATGATCAGCCATTATGGCTGATTTGTGATTCTTCAAAAACTGTGAAGTTGCTTTGGCGGCACTCGCTTCGCTATCTGTGCGCTATGATTAGAATTGAAGGCTTGTTGGGATAGCCACTTTTTCTTTCGTCATTTCAGCCTTTCCAGTACTCTTCCTTCTTCTGAGAACTCTAGCGCCTCGTACCTTCTTCTCTGAATCCCCATTCCCATTGCTTCTTAGTCATCTTGAGCTCGTCCTTCTTCATCACTCGAACCGATCTTCTGTTTTATAAGTTTCTCGTTCCCTTTCTTTGCACTTTCTCTTTGGTTTGTAGAATTTCTTGAGTTTTTCAATGGCGAAGATTGAAAATAGGTCAATCTCTGAGTTCAGGAAGTTCTACAATATTCCTGAGTGGGTAGATATTGAATGTTTTGCCTCCCCTCCTAGGAACGTTAGGGATATAGAGGATGCCCACTGGATCCATGTTTTGTTGCTCTCCCAGGGGGACTTACTTTTCCCCCTAATGATCTATTTCTGTATTTTTTTGGTTATTTCAATATTGTTCCCGCACAGTGCTCGCCCAATGTGTGGAAGATAGTAAATGGCATCCATAGAATAAACCAGTTGTATGGTACTAGGTTAGGACTTGTCGAGATCTATTTCTGTTATTCCTTCTCTCGAACTAGCTCAGGTGTCTTATACCTCAAAGCTAGGAGTCCTGATAGGGTATTGGTAGTAAACCTACCTGATTCCCATAAGAACTACTGGCAAGAGGGTTTCCTCATTAGGAATTGGCAGTTCCCTCCCCAGTTTGAAGGGTCAAGGTCTGAGAGGTTCACCGTCCCTTTTTACGGAGAAGAATATATAGGTAGACATTGTATTGTTATTTCAATCTTTGGTGACTTGTGACTTTTCTAACCTCTCTTTGATTTTTTCTCCCACAGCGAGGACAAAGAATTTGGAGCCTGCTCTCAGCGAGGTTCGTATCTCGGAGTTGCTGAAAGCTTGGAATATCAGAGAGCTTTTGGGTGACGACGAGCATCCCAGGTCTGCTGTCTTTTTGCTCGAGTACAAGAACGCAGAATCCAGCTTCATAGCACGGCTTGTGGTTAGTGTTCCAGAGTTTGATTCTTTCAAAGAGACTACTGCTGAGCCTATCCAGTTGGACGACAAGGAGAGCAGCTCTGAGAGTGAGCCTGCAGGAGCTGTGAGTAATTTAGGTGGAGGGAGCTCTGACAGTAGCAGTTCTTCTGAAGAGGATTCTGAAGCTCGAGGATCGTCGAGCACTTTCAGCAGTTCAGGAGAAAAGATGCCTCTAAGGAAGAACCTGATTAGAGACGATGATGATGAGGACCATGTGCTTCTTGCACAGAGGTCAAAGAAACAAACGTCTTCTTCTGGACCGTGGCTACTGGTTCTCGATCTTCTACTCAGGAGAAAGAGAGGAAGAGGAGGGAGGAAGAGCAGGTGAGAGAGAGGGAGAGAAAGAAGGAGGAGGAGAGAAAGAAGGTGGAGGAAAAGAAGAGGGTGGAGGAGAGGAAGAGGATGGAGAGGGAGAGAGAGGAAGAGAGGAGGAGGATGGAGTCGAGGATAAAGGCTGGGCAAGCCTTGGTCCCAGTGTCTGCTTTGCCCGAGGGGGCCTCGGTTGCCACTTCTCCTCAGCTGGCTCCTGCGCTGCTCGAGAGGGTAGTTCTTCCTGCAGATCACCAGAGGGCGCTGGGGTCTAACCAATTAGCCCTTCAAGCTAGCCAGAGACTAGCCTTGGTAAGGATCTCTCCCTTTTTCAATTCCTTAACAAGTTTTAATTGTTTCTCCTTCTTGATTTCTTCTTTATTTTTGGCAGTTTGTGACTGAATTCGCCGTGCTTTACCGTTCTTGCGATGAGTTGGTGAGAATGAATGGCGAGCTGGAGCAGCAGAAGTCTGCTCTGGAAGTCAGGGATTTTCAGCTGGAGGCTGATTTGAAGGCTGCTGATGTCGCCCGAGCTTCCTCTAATCTGGCCCTTATCAATTCTAACCGAGAGAGGGATATGACGGTTAAGGAGATGAGCGAGCTGAGGCAGGCCTATAACCTAGTCTACTTGAGCAAGCTGGGCGTTGTGGAGGATAACAAGGCTCTGACCGAGCAGCTGAAGGAGAAGGAGTTCCAGGTAGCCACCATCAAGGAGGATTCATACAACTCCGGGTGGACTGCTGCTTATGAAGACGCCGAAGTTCAGATAGGCTATATCAGCCATTTGAACTTCAAGAAGGGTTAGAAGAAGGCCCTCCCAGCTGCTGGTGTTGATGCTGAGTCTCCTCTGTTCGACGAGCATGACCCGGGTCCAAGGCCAACAGTGGACGAAGAAGCCCCTGCCCCAGCCATCGAGGGTGTTGATCTTACCTCTCAGACAACTCCTGCCGATGCTGGTCCTGCCCAGGCGAATGAGGGCATCCCTATAGAGGGGGATGCCTTTGCTGCTGCTGACAAGGGGAAGCAGCCATCCACCTCTGGGAAACCTAAGGTTGCTAGTTAATCCTCTCTTAGGATTATTTGTGTACTTCTGCTTGTAGTTTTTCCATTTTCTGCTCGATGTACTTGACCTTTATTAATGAAATAAAAAGGCTTCTTTTTCTAATCCATTGATTGATTTTTCTTTCCCTTGCCCTTTTATGTCTTGTAGTTAACTGATATAGAAGAGTATATTCCTGCCACATCTCAATTGGGCAGGACTCTTGGTCCTAATGCCATTCCTCAGGTTCGTCAGGCCTTTTTTAGGCTTTGCAAGTCTCTTAGGTCGTGGAATCAAAAGTATAAGGAGCAGTCCAAGCTAGTGGCTAGGCTGAAGGACAGGCTCCAGGATATGGAAGGCATTGGTGCCTCTGTACAAGAGGAAGTCAATGTACTGAGAGCTAGGTTGCTGGAAGCCACCGAGATAAATCAAGTTGGGGAATTCCTGCAGCAGGAGAATGAAAGCCTGAGGAGGGAAGTCCTGCAACTTAGAGAGCATGCACCGAGCACTGTTTTAGCGGTTCTTCAAGGATCCTCATCTTCGCGAGCTGGACATACTCCTCCTATGCCGCGAGGTTCCACTCGTCCTCCCCTCCCGCGAGTTGGTAGGAGCACCAGGGGAAGGAACGGGGAAGCAGAAGAACAACAGGATAAGGAGATGGAAGAGCTCCATGATGATGTCCGCCGAGCATACGTAACTGCTGCTGGGCTTCAAAGGGACGTTACTCGATTACGGCATTTATTCAAGAGGAGTCCTCGACAAGCGTGGGCTGACGGGTATGATCAAGGCTAGCTAGATGCTCCCATAAGACTATCCGAGTTTGAGGAACTTTTTTTCATCAGAGGGTGGTTGAGTGACTTAAAAGAGCTTCAGGTCCCGAGGAACTCGATGTTATGGTACCGTCACGAGATGTCCTCTTCCACTCTGATGCCCAATTCATTCAGGAGGGATGATAGAGGGATACCCATTGATGCTATTCCTCGACAACTATTAGAGTTGGATGCAGATGAGGTCGTGGAAGATCTGGTTCCTGCTCCTGATGATGGACGAAGAGCTAGAGTGGCAGACTATCTTGTTCGGAGGCTTCCACCTTCTTGAATTTTTTGCAATTTGTTTTTCTTTTGATAATGTAAACGCTTTGGGCGAGCTTCGCCGACTAAACGTGTATTATCGTTGTTGTAAATATAATAAGTTGTTATTCTTTTATCTTTTTTGATAATGTAAATGCTTTGGGCGAGCTTTGCCGACTAAACATGTATTATCACTGTTGTAAATATAAGAGATTAATGAAGAGTTCGTGTTTTGGGCAATTTTGCTGACTAAACGTGTTCATCCAATCTTTTTATATTCCTGCTGCTTTATAATTCTTTCTGTTTTGCCATGCAAGTGTCCCCCTAGTCCAGTATAATACCAAAATACCATTGTGCCCCATTTTACCTTTTAGGTTGTGTCGTCACACTCCCTTAGGCCTAAGTAGGGCAATTGGCGAGGACACACCTGGTATTGGATGTCTTCATCTGGTCAGGATTTTGCTCAACCAAAGTAGGTTTGATGGCCAGTATAAAATCTGGTCGCATTGCCTAAGAATCCTCTGTAGGGCTTTATATATTGCCAGGGGAAATGCTAAGAGGTCTCTCGTGTTTTATGACGATGACCTGAGGAGGGGTATCCCCCTCCTATATCGACCATCGTGTCTGTGATTTGGAAAAAGATGTGTGATAAAATGCAGTTACTGATTTCATTAGTAATAAGGGGAATGAACTGTTCCTTTCACATAACAAATACAAGATAAATATTCAACAATAGAATTCCTTGAGAATCTAAAAATAGAATTTCTTGAGATTAGCTGCATTCCATGCTCGTGGTATCTCTCTGCCCTCCATCGTTTCCAAATGATATGCACCTTGCAGGTCATCCCTAGTTACTTTAAAAGGTCCTTCCCAGTTTGGGCCTAGCTTGCCGTCTGATGACCTTACTCTGTTGCCCAGGAATTTCCTTAGAACATAGTCCCCAACTTGGAATCTTCTCGGGTTAACCCTTTTGTGGTAATGCTTTGCGAGCTGTTGCTGATAGCTCGCAAGCTTCACCAGGGCCAGTTCTCTACGCTCGTCGGCGAGGTCGAGTTCAGCGAGCAACTCCCCATCATTTTGGCCTTGGTCGACAAGGTCGGATCTCATTGTTGGCAAGCTCGCTTATAGTGGAATGACTGCTTCCATGCCATATATTAGCGAAAATGGGGTTTCTCCTGTTGGTCGCCGAGGAGTTGTTCGGTATGCCCATAGGACATGGGGTAGCTCGGTTGCCCATGTGCCATTGGCTCGCTCTAGTCACTTCTTCAATCCATCGATCACAGTTTTGTTTGAAGCTTCTGCTTGCCCATTGCTCTGAGGGTAGGCCACCGAACTAAAGTTGTGCCTGATCCCGTGTTCGTTACAGAAGTCCTGAAAGGGGCCACTCTCGAATTGTGTCCCATTATTAGTGATGATGGTTCTGGGGATTCCGAATCGAGTGATTATATTCCTCCATATGAATCTTATCATGTTAGCATCTCGGATGTTTGCCAATGGTTCTACCTCGATTCATTTGGTGAAGTAGTCAGTTGCAACCAACAGGTATTTGCGATTGCCGGCAGTAGTGGGTAGTGGTCCCACGATGTCCATCCCCCATTGGGCGAAGGGCCATAAGCTGGTCAGGGATTTTAGGTCGCTGGCTGGTTGGTGGACCATTGGAACGTGAAGATGGCATTTCGGGCATTTGCGAACATATACTACGGAGTCCTTTTGCATATATGGCCACCAATAGCCTTCCTTCATTACTTGAAAGGCTAGAGACCTTCCTCCGACATGACTTCCACAGATTCCTTCGTGAAGCTCGCGCAGTACTTGCTCGACATCGCCTGGGTGGACGCATCTAAGGTAGGGATCGGAGAAGGACTTCTTATACAAGTCGCCTCCTGTGGATAAGTGAAAGCGAGCAGCTTTGACTCTTATCTGGTGGGAGGTTTTCTTGTCCTCGGGGAGTGTTCCCTCCTTTAGATTGTCTCTTAAGTGGTCCATCCAGCTGGGGGCTGATCCCACCTGGAGTATTTGTTCCACATTTGGCAGCTTTCTATTGTGGTTAATGCTTGGAAAAATGAGGAAATCGATGGGAATGCCCCTTTTAAGGCTAGAATCAACTGCCGAGCTTAGGGCTGCAAAGGCGTCGGCATGACTGTTTTGCCCTCTGGGAAACTGCTGGATGTTGATCTCCTCAAAGCTCATCATTAGTTTCCTCACCAGGGTGAGGTAGGCTACCATTCTTTCATCCTTCGCGTTGTAATCTCCATTTATCTGATTGGAGACTAGTTGAGAATCGCCGAACACCTGTAAACGTTTTGCTCCCAGAGTTTGCGCCTTTTGGACACCGACTATTAGGGCTTCGTACTCTGCTTCGTTGTTGGGAGGCTGCAAATCCAAGCCTGATTCCTTGCTCAAGGATGGTGTTTTCTGGGGTGATGAGAACGATGCCTACGCCTGCCCCCTTTGAGTTGGAGGATCCATCAACGAATAGTTTCTAGGTTTCCACTATTGCTGGGTCCTCTTTTTGCTTTGTTGGTTGAGGTTGGTCGGGGAGTTCTTCTCCGGTGAATTCGGCTATGAAATCAGCAAGGATCTGACCCTTGATAGCGGTCCTTAGTTGAAATTGGATGTCGAACCGGCCGAGCTCGACTGACCACTTAGACAATTTTCCCGACAAATCCGCTTTCCTTAGGACTGCCTTAAGGGGGTGCGATGTAAGGACGATGATAGTATGAGCTTCGAAATAATGCTTTAGTTTCCTCGAGGCTATCACTACTGCAAAGGTGAGCTTCTCCAATGGCAGGTACCTTTGCTCGACGTCTAATAAGGTCCTACTCGCGTAGTAGACGGGGTGTTGGATTCCTGCGACCTCACATATTAACGCCGAGCTGGCAGTGTGACTGGATACCGAGAGGTACAGGTACAAAGAATCCATTTGCTGTGGTTTGACAAGTAGCGATGGAGAGCTTAAGTAAGACTTGAGCTCGTCCAAAGCTCGCGAGCAGTCTGGGCTCCATTCTATTGATTTACTCCCTTTTAGAAGCTGAAAAAAGGCTTGCACTTCTCGGAGGATTTGAAAATGAAGCGATTTAAGGCAGCAAGCATTCCAGTGAGCTTCTGCATGTCTCGGACTGTTCGAGGGGGTTGTACCCTGTTGATTGCATCGATCTGGTCCGGATTAGATTCTATGCCTCTCTTACTGACCAAGTATCCAAGAAATTTTCCTGACTGGACACCAAAGGAACACTTGCTCGCATTAAGCTTTATTCGGTACTTCCTGAGGATTTCGAAGGTCTTTGTCAGGTCTGAGAGGTGATTTTCCTTCTTCTTGCTCTTAACGAGCATGTCATCGATGTAGACCTCCATTGTGTCTCCCATTTGATCCTTGAACATTTTTGTGACCAGCCGCTGGTAGGTTGCCCCTGCATTCTTGAGCCCAAATGGCATGACCTTGTAGCAATACAACCCAACCATCTTGATAAACGCCGTTTTGTCCTGGTCTGGGGCATACAAGGGGATCTGGTGATATCCTGAGTATGCGTCCAGGAAACTCATTCGCTCCTGAGCTACAGTGGCGTCTACTAGTTGGTCTATCTTTGGGAGAGGGAAACTATCCTTAGGGCATGCTTTGTTGAGGTCAGTGAAATCGATGCAAACTCTCCACTTCCCATTGTTCTTTGGAACTACTACTGGGTTGGACAACCACTTGGGGAATTGTACTTCCCGTATGGATCCTGCATCCAGTAGTTTTTTGACCTCCTTTTCGACCGCTTTATCCTTCTCGGGTGCAGTTCTTCGTGCCTTCTGCGTGACTGGCTTGAATGTGGGGTCGACGTGCAGCTGATGACAGACCATATCAGGATCAATGCCAGGCAGCTCATATGGTTCCCATGCAAAAACATCTACGTTGTGTCTCAATAAGATCGTCAACTCCTTATGTTCATGATCGATGAGAGATGCTCCAATCAAGAAGACTCTGCTACTGTTACCAACTTCGGCTATAACTTCTACCAAGTCCTCGATGACACGCCCGGAGGGGAGGAGCCTAGTCTCCTCTACTCCTGGTCTTCCATACTTTAGTTGCTATTTGGAAGGTATCACACCCTCTTCAACTTTCTCGCTGGGTTGACCGACCTTCTTCTCTAGCTTTGGTCGGATGGCTGCTATGAAGCATTTCCTCGCCATTGCTTGGTCGCCGTGGATCTCCATTACTCCTCGCTCGGTTACATACTTGAGCTTCTGATGGTAGGTTGAGGAGACCGCCTTCATTGCATGAAGCCATCCTCTGCCGAGGATGGCCTGGTATGGTGATTCGATGTCAACTACCAAAAACTTAATCATCTTGGAGACGTTCCCAGCGCGAACTGGCAGCACTATCTTGTCTAGGGGCGTGGTCATTTTCCTAGCGAAGTCGAACAAAGGAACAGTAGCTTCCTTTAGGTCGGCGACGCTCAACTTTAATTTCCTGAACAGGTCGAGGTACATTACTTCGAATGAGCTTCCTTGATCGACGAGCAGCTTGTCGATGTCAAAGTTGTCTATCCTGAGTGTAATGACCAGGGCATCATAATGTGGGGTCCTTACTCCCATCAAATCTTCATCCGTGAAAACAATATGCTTGTTATAGTTGACGTCCTCTGCTCATCGAAGCTTTCCTGACTGTGACTTTGCTGATCGATTTAAAAAGCCTGCATTACCGCTATAAGCTTTTTCATCTCCATTCGAGCTGAGTTCCCTTGTATCTGCTTGACGTCAGATAATCCATGAATTACGGCGAACTCATGTCCAGCATCATCCTCCAGCACATTGTCGGGTCTCATCTCTCTGTTGGCAGTCACTTTCTCTGCCTTTTTTCTCCACAAAGTCGTTCAAATGCCCGGACTGGGCCAATTCTTCGAGGTGAGACTTAAGAGCTTTGCAGTGCTCGGTCTTGTGCCCTCCCTCTTTGTGAAAAGCGCATCTCAACGCATTTTTCCTCTTCGAGGGATCTCCCCCATCTTCCTGGACCACTTGATGAATGGCTCATCCTTGATCTTCGTGAGAATCTTATAAATTGGTTCTTTGAAGACGGTGTTGACCGCCTGGAATGCTTTCGACGCGTCCTGGATCCCTCCATTCTTGGAGACATTTTTGCCTCCGTTCTTTCCTCCTTTCCTCTGGTTCTTAGTTTTCTCACCTACCCTGGTAGTGAGCTTAGCTCGACCGTTTTCTCCTGTATTAGAGCGGGTGACATCTTCCACCTTTGCGTACTTCTCGATTAGGGCTATAAGGTCATCAATAGTCATAGCTTCCTTCTTCGTCAGGGATTGGTAGATGAGGGAAGAACTAGGGAGCCCAATTTTGAAGGAGGCCACTGCCACCTCCTCCGCGCAGTCCTCGATCTCATTGAATAACTCCCAGTACCTCTTTGCGTACTCTCGGAGGGTCTCTTGAGGCATTTTCTTCATTGTCAGTAGAACATCCATCCTTTTGGGACGGGATCTACTAGTAATGAATCGGGCCGTAAAGAGTTCGGCTAGGGATTTGAAATTCTTGATCGATCGGTGGGGGAGCCTTTCGAACCACTTATGTGCTACATCATGAAGGCTCGAGGGGAAAATACGGCACATCAGGGCATCCCGGTGACTCCAGAGGGTCATGGCCTGTCGGTATTGCCTGACGTGATCGATGGGATCAGTCTTTCCATCGTAAATCTTGAACCTTGGAATGGAAAATTTCTTGGGAGCTTCCTCCTCTTCGATTTCTCTTGTGAAAGGTGACTTCATCTGGGTTTTGAGAGCTCGCCTCGCGATCTCTCTAGTTGATCTTGTTCCGTGGTGAGCAGGATGCTGGTCCATCTCCCTACGGACCATGTTTTGTATGTGCTCGTCGCTGCGAGCAGGGCCTTGGTGGCGGAGAGCTCTTCCCAGCTGTTTGCGGAGGTCGTCGTCAGATTCATCTCCTTCGTCCCTTTGAGATTCTCGCCTAGGGCTCCTTCACCGGATGCGAGACTTGCTCGCCTGAGGGCTAGGAGTGCGATATGGGCGTCTTCGGTTATCAGGGCGAAGCTCCCTTTCTAGTCTTTCCAGTCTTCTTTTTAAGCCAGCATTCTCAGCCTCGTATCTGGGAGAAGACTCCCTCTGCTCGTGGAGCCTTGCCTCGTACGCATCAATCAACCTGGATATCTGCGTGAACCTCGCTGGTCCCTGACTTTCTTCTGAGGCTGGTCTTTCCAAGCGAGCTCTCTGATCTGAACGTCGGACTTCAGACCTAATCCTGCGAGGAGCAGGTGGCTCTTGAATATCTCCTCCTTGGGGGGCATTGTTGTTGTGACCAGACATCTTAAACTCCTTTCTTGATGTGGGCTCTTATCAGGGAAAGATGAATGGTTCCCACGGACGGTGCCAATTGTGGATGCTATTATTATGAAACACAAATAAATATGAGAGAAAGATTATCAAGAAGAGGACAAGGAATACAAGATGCTAATCACACAACAAAGGATGTACGTGGTTCAACCAAGATGTTCCTACGTCCACGGTGGTGCAGTCGATATTATTTTTATATACTCCGGAGAGTGATTACAGAGAATACAACTTTTCCTTTTGCCCCGGACCTAGGGTTTAATATATACATGTGCATGTAGGTGAGTGGAGGTGATGGGTTTCTCCATGTTTTCCATTTCCCCATAATTTCCCACCATGGGGTCGTGGGGGGAGACCGGATCAATTATAAGAGATGAGGGGCCTGGACTTTGGGCCGCCAGGACTGGGCTACTCGTCCAAGCCCATAATTCTAAATTCCGGGTATCCACAATGATTTTGCAAATGAATAATTCTTAATTGATCTAAATAAGGTTAATAATAAACAACATAATCGCGTTCAAGTTAATGAAGAAGAGACTGTTGTTATTAATCTCGGTTTTAGTAGCCAAATGCACGAGATTAGGATAGGGGTCATCCTTGATGAGAATGAGTGCGCACAACTCGAAGAATTGCTAAGGGAATTCGTGGATGTCTTTGCATGGTCCTATGATGATATGCCCAGCATTGATCCTGGAATAGCTCAGCACGAGATCCCCACTCTCTCAGATTACAAGCGGGTTAAACAAAAATTGAGAAAGCTCTGCACCGAATGGTCGCTCAAAGTCAAAGAAGAGGTGGTCAAACTGTTGAACGTGGGTTTCATTCGAGTAATCGAATATCCCACATGGCTAGCCAACATTGTACGAGTGCCGAAATCCGGAGGGAAGGTTCGAATCTGTGTGGACTACCAAGATTTAAACAAAGCTTCTCCAAAGGATGATTATCCGCTACCCAATATCGACATGATCGTGGAAAACATAGCCAGTCATGCTCTCAAGTCATTCATTGACGGGTTTGCCAGATACAACCAAATCTAGATGCACCCAGACCACAAAAAAAAAACTGCATTCATCACCCCATGGGGAACCTTTTGCTACACCGTTATGCCATTCGGTCTCAAGAATTCTGGGGCTACCTATCAAAGGGCTGCCACAACCATCATGCATGATCTGATTCATAAAGAGGTCGAGGTTTATGTGGATGATATGATTATCAAGTCCAAAAATAGAGAAGGTCATGTTCTCGCTCTCTGAAAGTTCTTAGAGCGACTGCGACGGTATCAGATGCGACTTAATCCATAGAAGTGTGTCTTCGACGTTATAAAGGGAAAACTCTTGGGATTCATGGTCAGCGAAAGGGGGATAGAAGAAGATCCTACAAAGATAAAGGCCATACTTGAGATGCCACCGCCTCGAATAGAGAAAGAAGTTTGAGGTTTTCTTGGGAAATTACAATATATCAGCCAGTTCATCAGCCAGCCAACCTCCATCTGTGAACCAATATTCAAGCTCCTCCGAAAGGATTCAACCAAGGTTTGGAATGAGGCCTACCAAGAAGCTTTTGACCGAATCAAACAATATCCGACCCAACCTCCAGTTCTCATGCCACCACAGTCTGGTCTCCCTTTGCTCTTATACTTAACCATAACCGACACTGCAGCTGGGGCTTTGCTAGCCCAATACCTTGAAGACTCCCATAAAGGAAGAGCCATCTTTGACTACCTCGCTGATTACCCTATAGACGAAGCAGATGTCCGGATCTCCAAATTCCTAGATGAAAATATCCTCTGCACCACCTAAGACCGCCTTCGATGGAAAATGTTCTTTAATGGCGCTACCAACAAAAAGGGATATGGCATTGGGATACTCCTGATCGCCCCAGATGACTCCCACACTCCCATCGCCATTAAATTGGATTTCCCTTGCACCAACAAGATAACGGAATACGAGGCATAAACAGTGGGCCTCAAAGTCACTCTCAAGAAAGGTATTTAATACCTTGATGTCTACGGGGATTCTGCCCTCATCATCGATCAAGTGCTCAGAAAATGGAAAGTAAAGGATGAAAAGCTCCAACCCTTCCATGCCCACTTAGAAGAGTTAGCCTCCCAATTCTGAGATATCACCTTCCATTACCTACCTCGAGCAAAGAATAACCTAATTGATTCTCTCGCCACCTTGGCCTCCATGATCGACATACCCGAGGGAATAACAATGACCCCCTTAATAGTTCAAAAGCAAGACAAATCGACCCATTTCTACCATATTGAGCTTGTCTCCACTGAAGATCCCGAACTAACCGATTGCTGGTACTATGATATCTGGTGCCTCCTCAAACACGATAGGTATCCCGAGGGTTCCAATAAGAAAGATCGAACAACCCTCCGAAGACTGGCCGCCCAGTATATTATCTGTCATAAAGCCCTACTCAAGAGGAACTTCGATGGAACTCATCTACATTGTATCACAGGGGATGAAATTGAAAAAAAAAAGAAAATCCACAGCGGGGAATGCAGGCCCCACATGAACGGTCACATGCTTGCCAAGCAGATAATCTCAAGAAATTCTACCCCTAGCTCAAAATCTTGGCGTGCTACGACTCTTCTCATCCCCCTTCTATTCTAAAAAAAAACTCTTCATTTCCCTCTACCCAGAACTACGTGGGCCTGATCCTCTACAAAAACTATTTTAAAAACATTTTCAAAAACCCCAGAGGTACGTAGGCAATTCATGCACCTCACATGAGTGCGGCCCTTACTTTTTCACAAAATACTATTCTTTTCTTACCTCCGAGAATGGCGGTTCATTCTAAAAATACTTGAACAAAAGGATTATGTATGCCTTAGCGATCAGTATAGATAATTCAAAATACAAAACTCATCGAAAGGCACAACTGAATGATCAGAAACTTGTTTATTTCATTAATAAGAAAATTCAGCACGGATTACATAAGAAAAAGGAACGGATAACTCCCTTCCCCACTACCATAAAAAGCCAAATAAAATCCCCACATCTGTTACACAAATAAACTCCCCACGAGTCCTACCAAATGGAAGGTTCCAGACCCTGCCTATTGACAGGTGTCGATAGGCAGGAATAGGTATATACCGATCGGAAGTTACCCGGGCCTATAAAAGGAGGCCTTCACCTCATTTGCAAGGGGAGCCCAGATCTGATAAAAATATCTCTCAGCGAATCCCAAAAATCTCTCTTGAAGGCAGCGCGATTTCAACATCCAAATCCCTTTTTTACTTCCACTTTTCATCATCCTCTTCATCAAACTTGGTGAATTAGCCACTCTCCATCATCATCCAAGCGCAAGGGCTTCTCTCCAACATTCAATCTCAAGCTCAATATCTTCAAGAAGGTCCAACTTTCTCACCCTTCTCTTCAAATTCTCTTAAACTCGAAATAACTTGTTTTCTTACTTAGGACTTTTATTATCTCATTTCACACATCCTAATATAATTTTTTATTTAGTATTATTGCACATCTCTTATTTTCATAGAAATAAAACCTAAAAAACAAGAAAAAGAGGATTTGCTCATAAATTCCAAATAGGGAGTCTCACACTTTTTCCACACTTTTGTCACACCTAAAATACTTTTTTCTACACACACACACACACACTTACAAATAAGAGATCCCCCATTTGGATTTATGGGATAAATCCCACCCCTAGTTTTGTATGCGAACTACGTGGACTTTGATGCCTTTATAGGCTACATAGGCGTCTCGGGGTAAAACCCGAGACTCGAGTCCTCTCTCTCACCTTTTCTTTTACTTCCTCTTTTCTCTAAATCTAATCTTCTTATATTCTATATACTTTCCCTTAGTGACGCATTACTCCCTATGCGTTATCGTTCCATTATAACGATCAATGTAGGGGTAATCGCGTAAATCTTATTTTTCTAATATTATTCGTATATCTTCCTACGGATGACTCGCTTTATCTTTTCCATGATACAAGTTGAGGATTCCTACCTCCATTCTATATATACACTGTGCACATATCACGGGGGGGGGGGGGGATATAAAGGAAAATAGAAAATATCCATGAGAGACCGAAAGGGCGGAATGGGTGCCTAACACCTTCCCATTTCGTAACTAAGCCTCCGAACCCTTCTCGAATCATTTTGGTTTCGCACGCACTAGTATGTCTTTGGATGCCATACTTCGGGGTGGCTTCCCCCTTTTTCTTTTTTCTGTTTTGAGTAAAATATACTGGCGACTCTTAATCTCTCTACATTTTTACACCACATCTCAAATGACGCAGGCCGAAGCGCTCCCGAGAGGGATGCGCGGGACCCGAAGGATCCTTCCTCCACGCACCCGCCCACATGGTGAGGATCGGGGATGGACACAAATGGCAAGTAACTTGACGGGATTTCAAGGGTTACATACAAAGCAACATCATGAGGTTTAGAAAGGAAAAAGTGGTATTTAAGAAGCAACTGTATTTTGTATGTACATAAGCAACTACTGAACAAAAGACGTTTTTAGTTTAAGGTTCGTGTGATTGGGTGTGGGATTTTGTGATGAGTGGATAATGCAACATTAAATTATCAGATCTTTGAAGAATCAAAAATGAAAACCCATACTCAAAAATGAACAGTGACCCTTCTGGTGATGTTCGAATTAGGAGTGTAAAGTCTAAGGACTTATCTGCATCATGGGTCTGGAAAATCCCTCTTGATGAAAACCATGATCAGACAACTGAGCCACTGGAAGATCCATTTTAACCTTTAATGAGGTTTGTGGATAATGATTAGCACTCTAATAATGAACATTCTACTGGAATTAAAATGCCACATCAACAGATGTCTCTAATGCACCCAACAAAGCTCAAACGTAAGATGTTATGCCAAGAAAGGAGGAAACGCCGGACTATAGAGCTAATCCGACAAGACAAAGAAATTGACAACCAGATGGAAGCATCTACCATTGAGTGAGCTAAAGAGTTTGACACGACCATCAAGGGTAAATACAATATATGGAGAAAATAATATGAAAATTTGAATTTTGATTCCACCTAAAACATATGCATGATCAGATCATGATGGCTAAAGCTTATGCAAGCATCGCAAAAGCTAAGAATGAAAGTGTCCTATATGATTATTTAATTAATCATTCCAGGAGAAGTCAACATGCAATTGGGGAAGCGAATTCTGATGCTGAGCTTCAGCAAAGTGCAGTTGATCGAGCAAAATAAATGGGTCACATTTGGTCTTTAGCTAAGGACCGATTATATGATTGTATGACAGTAGCAAGACAGTTGAGGGCCATGATTTAGAGGATAGAAGAGAATGTACATTCAGTGAGGAAAAAGAGTGCCTTGTTGATACAGTTAGCTGCAAAAACAGTCCCCAAGCCATTGCATTGCTTTCCTATAGTGATCACAACGGATTATTTCCTACATGGTTATGAAAATAAGAAGTTTCCAAACATTAAAAAGATTGAAGATCCTTCTCTATTCCATTATGCTATATTTTTTGATAATATTCTTGAGACATCTGTTGTGGTGAATTCAACAGTGCTCCATGCAAATCAACCTGAGAAGCATGTTTTCCATATCATGACAGATAAATTGAATTTTGTGGCAATGAAAATGTGGTTTCTTGTCAACCCTTCTGCAGGTGCCGAAATCCAAGTGGAGACTGTTGATGATTTTACATGGATTAATGCCTCTTATTGTCCTGTTCTACGTCAGCTTGAATCTGCTCGAATGAAAGAATATTATTTCAAGCCACATCAACCATCTTCCCTCATTTTGGGTCTGATAATTTGAAATATAGGAACCCAAAATATTTATCTATGCTGAATCATCTTAGATTCTACCTCCCATAAGTTTACCCAAAGCTGGATAAAATCCTATTTTTGGATGATGATATTGTGGTTCAGAAGGACCTGACACCTCTATGGTATGTGAATCTGCAAGGGATGGTGAATGGGGCGGTGGAGACCTACAAGGAGAGATTTCATAGTCTTGATAAGTATCTCAACTTCTCTAATCCAAAAATATACGAGAATTTTGATCCAAATGCTTGTGGTTGGGCATTTGGCTTGAATAATTTTTTATCTCAAGGAGTGGACAAAACACGACATTACTGGAATATATCATGGTTGTCAAGATATGAACGAAGATATAACTCTCTGGAAACTTGGTGCATTGCCTTCGGGACTCATAACTTTCTATAACCTTACATATCCACTTGATCAGAGCTGGAATTTTCTTGGCATTAGTTATGATCCAACCCTTAACCATATAGGAATTGATAATTCAGCTGTCATCCACTACAATGGGAACTACAAGCCATGGTTGGATCTTGCTATCACAAAATATAAGTCGTATTGGTCTAGATACGTAATGTTTGATAATCCTTATCTTTAACTTTTCAACATCAATGAGTAACCATTTTACTCTCTTTCTCTCATATTTATAAACATTTGTGTCCCGGATACTCTATGAAAATTCAAAATTCTTTCTCATTCTTGTTGAATATATTAAAAAAAATACTGAACAAAAGAAAAGGGGTACCTCAAACGCTAATATAATGGGGGAAGACAAGGCTACGATCAAGACCAAAATGGACGGTAAGGATGAAGTGGCTGATTCTCCCTCACTGTCCGTTTCCAGTCCCTATCTCGAAGGAGAAAAGGTTCTTGCTTATCATAACCTTTGTGTTTATGAAGCCAGGGTGCAAAAAGTTGATTTGTGCATGAACTAATGGAAATTTCAAGTTCATTATCTTGGGGGGAACAAAAATTGGGATGAGTGGGTTGGCACTGATCGATTGATGAAACATACTAAAGAGAATGTTGAAAAATATTTTTTTCCTAACAAAAATTCATCCTTTAGCTTTGTACTAGCTTGATCATACTTTATCAATTCAACCAAAATTTCATTATGTGGCAAGAGGGAAGAAGAGAAAGAATAATTGTGCTAATATGCAGAAAGGGTCATCACCAATATATATGCATGTGAATATCCAACTTTCGCCGAGATCTAAGAAGCAACTGGTTGATGATTGTGAATTTATAACTCATTTGGGAAAGCTTGTTAAACTTCTTTGTACTCCTAGTATTGATGATATATTGAAGAAGTACAATGACTTCCAGTTGAAAAAGGATGGGAATATCAAAGATTCAGTTGAAAAAACTCTAAGAGGATTGCGTTGTTACTTCAATAAAGCATTGTTTGCGATGCTTATGTACAAAAGTGAGCGCCAACAGTATCAACAAGCAATTTTTGATAATGTATCTCCTTCAATTGTATATGGAGATGAACATTTGTTGTGCCTTTTTTTTAAGTTGCATGAGATATTGTACCATGAAAACATTGAAGAAGCAATGCTAACAGCATTACACCTGAAATTAATGGACTTAATCAAGTTCTTGGACAAGATTCAAAACTTGATTCAGAATTTGATAAAGTCCATTAATTATACCATGCAAAGAGGATGGGTGCATTTCAAATGAGTAAAACATATGATAACGTAGGTGCGTCTAGTGTGTACATAATGATGATGGGTGCATTTCAAATGAATAAAACATGTGCTAATATAGATGCGTCTACACGCACATCAGAGTTGTGTCGTACAAGTAAAGTACCCGAGTGTTGACATCTCCAAATGATGCAGATGTCAACACCGAGCATGTTTGAATTTAGACTCCATCATAGTTGCATCAAGAATAATAGTGCTTACAAAAATTCACAGTAAATCCAAACATAGACACTCATCTTGAACATAATTCAAATAGTTTGGCCCACACCCAATCAATTAACTAACACATCTCCATAAAAGTAATTATAATATCCCAAAATTGGAACTGCCAAACTTTTGATACTAAAAAATTTTCATTGATGTAAGAGAGATCCTCGTAATTGGTATCCAAATAAATTGCTAAATGCAAATGTATACATTAATTATCAAAGTAGTTATCCCAAACCATATAAATTTATCTTTGTTGGATTTGCACATTTGTAAAGAATTTACTTTCAACCAAAAACATGTAAAAATAAGAAAAGGGTGAAATGAAACAATAGTAAAAAAAAAAACTTACTTTGATTAAAAGGAAAGTATTTAAGGATGACAATGAAACCAAATTAGAACCAAAACCAAAACCAAGATAGAACCCGAAAATACCTTCCCATGGGTCAAAATGGTTTTGAAGCCAAACATCATGATAGAATCAGAGACAAATTTCATAATAAAAATAAAAGCCTACTCAAATAAACCTCCAAAAACCCATGTGTCCAATTGAAGCGCACGCGTACACATAAAATAAGAAAAAATAAAAACATATTTGGAACCCAGAAAACAATTATGATCTGAATTTTTTTATAAATAGAGTTGAGAGGATACCTTGAAAGGCGCGATGAGATGGTGATGATAGAGAGAATCGGGGGAGAACTGAGAGAAAGAAAATCAATAAAAAATAGAGTTTACCTGCAACATAGAACAAATTAGATGAAAATTACCAAATTTAACACCAGAAATACCATGTTTCAAACCTATAAATAGTGAAAAACCGAGATGCACATAATAATACAAACACCCCAAGGTCAAATATGGGCTCTAATTTTCTTGCATTTCATAGTTTTGATTTCATTCTTTAGTTTCTTGCATGTCTGGCAAAGTGTGCAGGATAGTCCCGAATATGAATGGTTCTAATGAATCATATACCATGTTAGATTTATTTCATAATAGATAATTAAACATAAACTATGAAAAAAATTGGAAACCACATGGGAGATCCGAGATCCCCTCATATCCCAACATAAATTAAACATATGAGTGTGCAATGAGGACGTGGAATGATCATTCAGTAGCTCTCGTCCATTCTTAAAATAACTGATGTTTATGCTAAGTAACAAAGTAAAATAAGATACACTCATATGGGAGGGGCACTAAAGATGTAGAGATTCAATTAACAAAAATAAAAACTTTCATGTCCTAAACCTCAAAGTTTGTTTCATTAGTAATCGTGTGCTTAAAAAGTCACTAACAAACGCAGATTTTTGTACTGAATTTACTAAATAAACAAATCCCCAAAAACAATGTGAATTTATAGTTAAATGGACATACTTGGCTAAAAACAACTAAATATCCGTAGTCTGTTTCACTCTACTATTAACTCTTACAAATCAAGGGAAGCTAAATAAACAAAAAAAGAACATAAAAGTAACCAAACAAAATTTAGCAGATATTTCAAATGAGAAATAGCAACAAAATGAGAGACTATAGTTAACGCTAAGTGCAGTTAAGAATAATCTACTTAAAAATAATCTATTTAAAAATAAAAGCACAAAATCAAACCCCCATCTCTATTTAAAAGAACTATTGTGAAATTAAAAATATATACCTGAATTCACAAACAAAATGAACAAATAAAAACATTTTCATCAGCTAACATAAGATACAAAAAATAGAGAAACAACAAGTAGAACTCAAAAATACAAAAATTATAAAAAATTAGAACAAAATGCAGAAATTAAACCTCTACAAACACGAGTTGGGTCCGGACTTCTAAATTATCAATCGAGTGCAAATGAGAGTTGCGACTTTGCGAAGTGAACAACCATCATCAAGAATAGGGGATTAAATCAACAACACCACAAATACACACACTTAAACTTGGTTAAAAATGACCCCCAATAACTCGAGACAACATATGTTTTTTAAAATACTCACATGCACATTTTCTCAAATAACCGAGTTTCAAGAAAGAAGTATCAAATATTGAATTCCTTCAAATTACTTGAAAGAAACACATACAGTTTTAGTACATTACAATTACAAAAACTAATGTTTGATTCAGCATATTACAAACATATTTAGCATTAATAGATATGCATAAAATAGGTGGAATATTTAAATCCGATAATGTAAAACTTATCACACACCATTGTTATTGATATAATCCTAAGAAAAGAACAAAGGAGAAGATAAACAAATTGTTACCTAGAATTTAAGAGATTTCATCATTGTTTAATCTCTCCCTGAATAATTTGAGAGTTATTGCCACTTACTGCAATAAATGTGGCCAAATTATAAATGAAAAAATAATAAACAATATCATAAGGCACAATCAAACAATTAACAAAATAGAGCTAAAGGGAAAAAAGTTTTGCAATGTAGTAAAGGGTAAGTGGAAATAAAAAAGTTGGTCACAAACACACCAGTGGTGAATAATATATACACACAAACACACACACACACACACACACACTAGTGGTGAATAATTTAATTTTACTTTTCCAAACACTACAAAAATTGAATTTAAACCAAATCAAATGAATTTATTAACAAATTGACCAATTTATATAATTAAAAGATCCCTAAGTCAACTGATTAAATCTATTCGAAACAATAATTTCCAATTCCAAAACTATCTGACAATAACATTTCTTCAAATATTACCTCAATTAATAGATTATGCCGACTTAACAAATCTTACCATCCCTTCACCCATACATTTACCTATATATATAAACAGTACAAATCTATATATGGACTTAGCATTACGATGAAACCACGTTCTAAAACATTGAAAAAATTGAAGCAAAGTAGAGAAAATACAAAATGCTTCATAACCCAATTTTAAAATAACAAAAACAGACATGTCAACAAGAAATTTAAATAATACATCACCACTAACCAAAAATCGAACACAATTGAGAGTTGAGATGATTGAGCTCTATCTGCAATCAGAGATGAAAATTTGTGAGTAAGATAGTATAAATTGGGGTCAAATTTCTTTACAAAAAAATTCTAGAAATAAAATTGCATTCACGTGTGATTTCTTTGGAAACCCTAGTAAAACATATGATACAAATCGAACCCTAGAAATTAATCTAAAGGAGAAATCAAATTTACTTGCAAATGATACATGCGGATATCGTCTGATATCATGAGGGTTGTTCTTTGGAGATCACAAAAGAGGCTTGATAGTTGTTGTGATATTAGAGAGAGGTTGTGAGTGTTATTTTGTGGAGAGTGAGGGAGAGTACAATTAGGGGTGGGCGCGGTTCAGTTTGGTCTGGATTTTGACTATTTTAAGTGTTGGGCCTAATTATTCGGTCATGTATTTTAGAAGATCGAATTTGAACCGATTTAATCGGTTTAGCCCATTTATTAGGTGTAGGCTATTTTCGGTCCGGTTCGATTAATAATCGGTCGATCCACTTTTATATTATTTACTTTTTTTCAATAAAAAATTATAAATTTTTTGCTATTTTTTACTAAAAGTATGAAAATATTTGAAACCAAACAGAAAAATATTTGGATACCTCTAAATCCCATACCATTCATTAAAGTCATTAACTGATCTACTGAGATACCTCTAAAATCTAAATATTGTATCTAAATCTAAACATGTATTTTATGTTAGCAAAGTAAATCAAAAAAATCGAAACCTACCAGGAAAATAAATCAAAAAAATCAGAACCCAGAAAAACAGGAACCCAAATCAGAAAAATCACAACAATAGTTGGTTTTATTTTATACCAGAATAAACACAACCCCATTGTGGGTTTTATACCAGAATAATCACAGACCCATTGTGGGTTATACACCAGAGTAGAACCAACAAATCGCAACTCAAAAACCAAGAAATCACAAAATATAGTTGAAGAAAAATACCATTGGATGATGATATGTCATCGCCGGCACCAAAAGAGTAACTGGGAGTTAAGGAGCACCGGATCTCAGGACCCGGCTACGGCCATTGTTATGGTGCTGACATTGAGAGGGGGAGAGTGTAAGTGAGAGAGGAGGAAGATGAAATGAGAGAGAGAGAGAGAGAGAGAGAGAGAGAGAGGGAGAGAGAGAGAGAGAGAGAGAGATGAAAGTGAGTGGTCGTGCGTGTGTGTGTAGAGTTGAGTTTAGGGGTTTGGAGTACAAAGCCATTTCGACGAAGAGGAGGGAATGAAAAAATGAGCCCTCTTTTTTTTCTTCAATTATCTCAGTTCCAACTAAAGCTAGTATAAAACGGGTAAATATATGTGTTATTTGTGTATAAATAATTCTCTTTTTATGTCAGTTTTACTTAAAACTGAGATAAAAATGCTAAATTGACATAAATATATCCTACACAAAATTATTTATGTCAATTTACATTTGTATGACATAACGTCAATTTTTAAACTGACATAAATGATATTTTTTCTTGTAATGACTCCTTTTCTCTCTCATATGGATTCTACGAATCTCCATCCGCATTTCGGATTTTCAAAGAGAAGGGTTCTAAATATATGTTTGTTTTTCAGTTTTGATTTTAATAAAGCATGATCTTACAATTTAATAACCAGATCTGGGTTTTTACACACAAGGCTTTAAGATTTGTTCCTTTTTGGGTTTTTATTTTAAAAAGCAGGATTTTATAATTTCAAAAGTAGATCTAGGTTTTCAAACACAAGGTTTCAAGACAATAAATTCAATTTATATAATTTTTGTATTCGTTGGGTTATTTTGAGGTGATTTTTTAAAATTTTTGGCGCAGGTACAACTATGCCACGACTCTGTTGATTTCTTTAAATTTACAGTTGAGTTTTTTAATCTATGATGTTTTTAAATTTCTGATCAAACATTGATTATGGATCTATAATCTTATGTTAGCCCTGAATATGCCTTTTGCCTAAGTTGTTAAGAGCTACATGTGTTCGGATTTTGGGAGTGGTAAGATTTATCCATAACTTAGGCGCTGTTATTTTCAATGGAGTTTAATTTATGTTATATATTTAACTAAGTAATTGTGTATACTTCATTTTATTCATCCATAACCAAGTAATTGTGTATACTTGCATTTATGCTATGTTTTAGATATTTTTTTATGGACATTCTGTTAATTCCCGGAGGC
Source organism: Sambucus nigra (assembly GCA_949130495.1). NCBI lineage: Eukaryota > Viridiplantae > Streptophyta > Magnoliopsida > Dipsacales > Adoxaceae > Sambucus > Sambucus nigra. The sequence goes on along the minus strand of OX422213.1, from coordinate 83,943,938 downwards.
TCTTGGGTTATTTATATGGGTTATTATTCACTAGAGCTATTCTTGCCAAGGTACTATTTCTTACCCCCTTTCTTGCTGCTAATAGGTTTTCTATCCCCTCTTTCTTTATTCCCTTGCTACACAGTGCTCTTCAGGTACTAAATCTAGATTCCAAACTAACTATATTAAACTAATAAAGATCACATAAATCAGGACATAGATGAGCTTAAACCAAAACATAGACCACATAATCTATTTTTTTACTTTGCTCAGTGTTTTTTTTATAAGTTTGACTTGAATTATGTAGACTATTTTTTACTATTAGTTGAGCCTCATATTTTATGTTATTTGTTCCTCTAACTCACATTGTTCTTTTTATTTTTGTTCTTTGTTGTGATAATGGTTGTGTTCTTTTTTTTTGTTCTTTTTTTGTGTCTAGTTAACTAGCAGGTAAGAGCCTCCACTACAACTAATTTCGTTTCTTCATATTCTATTATATTTATTGTAAACACTTTGTGTTGGTTTAGCTGCCTTTTTGGAGGTTTGGATGCTATGATACGTTTGGAGTGTTTGTATCTACAAACTAGATATTATAAAGGATATTCAAGTACATTACCCTCACATCAAATGTTCAGTAGGACAAAACTAACAAAAGAGTATTTGCTTAAGGAGAAATAGTTCAAACTGATTGTATACAGTCCTTGAATGATGGGTTATTGAGACAATCTTTGATCAAAGCAAAAACATGATTTTTCACAATAAGCTCAATTGATATAGGGAAATGAGGTTTAAACTGTTATGAGGTTTAAAAGTATTAACAGTATTTGGATTGTTTGAGGTTTAAACAATCCAAATACTTAACAGTTATGAGGTATAAAAGTTAATAATCTAAATACTTAACAATCCAAATACTCAACTCATACAGCAATGAGGTTTAAAAGTATTTGGATTGTTTGAGGTTTAAACAATTATGAGGTTAAATGTGAGGAGTTTGTATCTGATGGTTTATAATACTTTTCAAATGAGACTTACGTACATGCCTCAACGCACTAGATGCTCCCAATTGATTCTTGGCATATACATTTCAAATGAGACTAATTTTAAAGGTGTTTTCTTATGATATTTTTGCAGGACTATACAAATTGGCAGAAATTTATTTTTCTTGGAACTAAGAAGAAATTTTTTCTCCAATCATTCAAACAATGATCAAGGGTGTGTTTCATAGAATTATCTTTATATTTCTCTTTGATAAGTATTGTATTAAATCATGTTTTGTAATCAACAAAGGAAACAAAACTCTAACTAAAAAAAATCGTTATGATTTTATTCTACTCTAACTAACAAAAATCGTTATGATTTTATTCTCAGTGAAAATGCCACAAAGCCTCTCAAGACTAATGGGTTGGACATGTTGGGGTATACTATTATAATTAAGAATTTGAAGTTCATTTGATGGTTTGCAATTTTTGTTTACATGTCATTTCTAGGTTAATGTTAGCAGTAACTTTTTCTTAATATGGTTTACACTTGCTGAAATCTTTAGTTCACTATGTTGGATTTTGATCAAGATAGTAATATTTATAAATTTGGGGAAAACAAAGTGTAAGATTGTGAAATGCAAGACACATTCAATTTGTTTTGTTGTTCAGAAGTAGTTATATTAATCGGTATTATGAATGTGCATATTTAGTGTCCGGATCAGTGACTTATTCATGACAATTAATTGTCATAATCTAAGTGGATTTTTTAATTAGTTTGGAGTTTGAGAATCTGTATCATTTTTCAACCTCGACCGGCTCCTTTGGAAATTTTCCTAAACTTCCCTGTTATCCATTTCGTATTGTGAGAACTCCCCTATGACCTATTTCTATACACACGTTATTGACACAGATTGAATTGGGAGACTAGTAAACTCTTTACTGTTGTGGTGTATGCACATGTTTTAATCCTCTTACGTTTATCTGTGTGTGGTGTTGGTTATTAGTAACCTGAACAAATTTTTGAGCACGGAGGTTGTAGTTTTTTCTCACAAATATGATATTACGACTCATTCTGAAATGAAGAACGAAGAAACACTTAAATTGTTGTTATAAAGTTTTTATTATACTTTTTTGGTTATTGACGTGCTTTGAGCATATTATAATCACTATATGAAACAGAGAATGTATTGGACTCACTAGCACCATCTTACAAGTACATAACATGATTTAATGGGTGGTTTAGGGCTCAAAGGTGGTTTTTTTGGCACTGGGCGGGAGAGAAAGAGAATTTGTTTGCGCATGTCCTGAAATGAGATTGTGACTCTATTTAATAAGGTGAAGAAATGGTGTTTTTATTATTTGATTGCATGAGATGTCGACGACACAAAGATAACTCAATCACATCTATTAAAATCACATCAGAATAATTTATTCACGCGCCCAAGTCAAACCGAAAAGGGTAAAAATGAAACTCTCAGAATCTATGTTTAATAGGTTTGCGCTATTTGTGCAGGTTTCTTATTCAATTATGAACTTTCAGATTTCTTACTCAGTTCTTATTATGTTGAAATTTACTATGGGTGATAACAGTGTAAAACTAACTAAAATTAATGATTTGCATTATCTAATTGTTAAAGAATTTTTACCTCTTTAAAGAATATTTGACATTAATTTGATATTAAAGTTTATCTATGGGTTTTATTGTCTTTTGGGTTGGAAGCTACTTATTCTCTATTTTTTTGGTGCCCAGGTATCTAACAAGACGACTATTCTATTGTTATTCAAGTTGATGGTTACTCAAACTTTGCAAGGACATGGCACATGTAGTTGATAATTACACTGTTTAGGTTTGGATTGATAATTTCACTATCTCACATAAACACATATTATTTTTAGGACACTAGGTAGGCTACAAACTCTGCCTCTTAACATGGTTTTTGAACCTTGGGATTTATCAGGTAGAATGCAAACTTTATTATGAGGTTAAGGGGGCTAAATTAGGTCTTGTTAATTTAAGTGGAAGATGTTTCCTAACATCGAGTACATCTTCACTAAGTTAAATTTTCCTGTGGGGTTTATGTGGATCTTTTACTTATTCAGATCTCATGTTTAGACACACGTGTTATTTTTTTAGGTAACGTTTGTAAATAAATCATCAAACACGGAGAGAGATAACATAGAGGGGAGCTCGGCATTTTAAACCACTGCTTGGCCAACAAAAAAGGGTCTGATATTATATTGCAAAATGGATTTGGTTGTTGGATGCATCATTCTTGGGACACCCACGATGGTAGGGTATATATAGTCTTTGTACTTAAAAAAAGATATTTTTATTAGCTTATCGATATCCTAGGTTGATTTTGATTTTAAACAGACGCCAGTAATATTATCACGGGGATAATATTTTATTTGTGTTGAGGTCTTATTAATAAGCATGTGTAAAGTATTATACTCTAAAGCAATACAAAGAGTGAATGTTTCATGTTATTCTGCTTTAATATATCCATGTTTCCATTAACAATGAAATTTCACGTAAATAATTTGAGATGTGCACTTAGTATAAAAGGATAAAGGCATGTAACATTAAAATCTCTCAAGTCAAATTCAATTATACATTTTATATACACGATATGTATTTACTTCATATGTACTATGGAAATTCATTTGACCCATTAATAGTGAATCAAGCCAACAACTCTAGTCACAGCCACATCAGTGTGCTATGGTATTTCATATGACCCATGAATAGTGAATCAAACTTTAGGAAAGACTCAAAATCCCCTAAATCTAGGAAACCAGCTGCATTTTGCATTTAATTATTCTCCAATTCAAAATTTGAAACTCTTTCTCCATGGTCTTCATTACTCTCCACAAAATAAAAAAAAATCCAAAAACCCATGCCCACATTCACATGATTTTTTTCCTTGCACGTTTGAGATAAAAGGTCTCCAACCAGTTGTGTAAGTGGTGTCTTTCAAGCCTTCATCTTTGAATATAAGATTTTCTTTTTTAATTGTTGGTTTTGGCCATTGGCCTTAAAAAACGTTGTTTTTAATAGTGACTTATTTTTAGGATGAAGTATAAACTTTTCACTTTCTGTACAAGCCTTAGAATAAGAAAAATATAATAGACGTTTTTAGGTGTCACATATAGTATTGTATATAAAGAATATTGCATCCAAAAAGCCTATAATGTATATTTTCTTAGTGTCGAATACACAATACACTAAAATAATATTTATGGCATATCCCTCGGCATGGGTAATAAATTTGTCATTTAAAAAAATTAAACTTCAAAACTAAAAATTTAATTTGTATACATTATCACGTAATGTTTTTCACCACATTTTTGGCTCAAGATACATTTGTCTCTTTTTATCATACCAATAAGGTGAATTTGTAAACTCAATTTAGTAACGCCATAAAAAAAATAGTTATTATATCATTCATTCAAGCGATATAAAAACATTGCATACATGATTATTTTTACCGTGCCACCGACACGAGCACACCCTTTATTATTTTCTTTCTATTTATTTGACTATTGTTGGATTATTTGTTAAGCATGGTGGATTGTCCTATTAACAAAGGATATTATGACCATTTTTTTTTTAAATTACACTTTGTTTTGTTAGGGAACGAATTTTTTATCATTTTGCAGTTACGTATTTTGGAAATTTTCACCGTGCCTTTAGGCAGGGACATTCCGCTAGTATATATATATATATATATATATATATATATATATATATATATATATTATTAACGAGTCCGTTTGTAATTTCCATGTCCCACATTAATTAGCTACACCCTGCTATTTTTATTAACTATAGGATTATACATCTCGCTTCTTATATACTCAAATAGGTCCTTATTAGTCTCACACGGTCCCTACAAATTTTGGTTTCAATTTTGGGAAAGTTTCGTCACTCATCACATCTTCAAGGGTATTCTAGACCTTTCATATTTTATGTCTAAATAATAACACTCATAGGACTGTGTACTCCTCTCAGCTAGCTATCCGTGGTCGCAAATTACACGTAAATCCGAGTTCGTATGACAAAGTTATCCTCATTTAAAGTTTCACAAAAAAAATATAATAATAATTACCGCCCCTTTTACTGTTGCCGTGTCATGCCAGAATCCCAACCACCGGTCGACCGGCTCTGGGACCCCGGTCGACCGGGAATGCCAGATATGCCCAGGACGATTCTTTTCTTTTGACTTACGGTTTCTCCCAAGTTGCTGGTTTCTTCCCAAATCAATTCCGATCACCACCTTGATTATTTTCTACGGTTCTAACATTAATATTAACAAGATTTTATACTTGTTCTTATTAGAAACTAATCCACACCCTTAATAAATCTATTTGACACTTTAACCCAATTTGTCAAAAATACTTAATTTTATCATTAATGGATTTCATCATCACCTTCAACTTATAGAACTCGAAAATTTACAAATCTCTAACATATTATGTTCTCAAAATTTCTTGTATTCCTTTATCATATTTAACCCCTAGAAACTCATAAATTTACAACTCTCTAATATGTAGATTTTCAAGATTTATCTTATTCACATGGTTTTAGATTTAATTTCCTTCAACATCAAATTTGCAATATTTATACGCAATGGTTTTCGAATTTCCACATTTGTTGCCAGAAATTCAATTATTAGCACTATAACTACAACTCACGTAAAGCAAGAAAATACTTGCCTCTTGGATTAAATTCGACTTTCTCTTCTCGAAATTTGCTGTGAATGCCCCTTTCTTTCTTCTTGCTTTCTCCTTCTCTCCTCTCTCAAACTTAGGGTTTATAATTGTATTAACTGTTTCCCAAGTCTCTTAGGCTTAGGTTTTAAAGTGATAATTCCGTTTTTAGGATAATGGGCCAAGCCCAATTGACCTGAACACCCCCCGCATGGGCCCGGTTATGCCTGAAAATGCCTCGAGACCCAATTACTACTCTAGGTACTCTTTTTCGACTATCTCGACCACTCCGGACTCAACCGTGACCTCAAAATTATCATCCACGTTATTTTATAAAATTCTCCAATTTTAACTTCAAAATACGACACACGTTAAAATAAAAATAATCCGAATTCATTAAAAATCTAAATTCTCCAAATTAAATAATTTCTTCAAATTTAAAATATCTATTTCACCAAAAATAATTAAATTTCTTTATCTTAAAAATACAGGGTGTTACACACATCCATGTTAAATGTAAATTATTAATCGTAATTTACTTACATAGAGTGCTTCAGATTCAGGAAATGTCCAATGCTCATCTTTGCAATGGGTCGCTTTAAAGAACTCGATCCTATTAGACGAAGCACCATCATACCCACCACTCTATGTAATTATAGAGTAAATAATTACCAAACATATTTATAGGAGAAAATTCAAATCTAAAATCACTATGTATTAAAAATTCATGACGAACAACCGTGACTGCCTTAGACCCCTTGTTGTGCTTTAAAGTTTTCTTTGCTTTGTTGTTTTTGTTTTTGTCACAGTGCCGCTAGAACATATATTGTAAAATAATTATATCTCCATAGGGAATAAAATAGTTTACGTATTATATAATTGAGCATCATTGAAATAAGTTCCAACCTTGTATTTTAGATCAGCATATAAGTCGCATAACTTATTCCAATTTGCCACGGTGATACCAAAGGGATATTTTCCCGTGCTGCCTCCGCTGATCCAAATTGCAAATAATATTTATGGAGCTTATTTCGACGAGCCCTACTCCTCACTTTCATCAACTCTTCACAACTTTGCTTTGCATAATCATTCAAGTCAATTTCAAATCTCTCCTGAAAATTTATTAGTAATGGTCACGATAAAAGTAGATATAGAAATTAATAGAATGCATAAGCCTTAATAAATTATTTACTTACGCTAAGTCTTTCAAACGTTTGTCGCTTATTACTCTCAGTAACTACTTTAGCACCAAGATTAGATTCTGAGAGATAAACCCAAGCTCATTGGAAAGTTTGGCATACTGCTTATTTTCAAGAGGCCTTCCTTTATCTTTAGAAATTTCTATACGCATCTTCTTCCCCGTTGCTTTGATCATCTTTTGCAAAACCTTCCCTTTTAAAGGCCCATGAACTCTCTTTGCTAGAGCCGAAGACGTGTAAAAAAGTAATATAATTACATTAAAGTAGGTTCACGAACAAGTAATATATTAGAATGCGCATACTTCTATAATGGAGAACATTGAAGTGTGTATTCTTCATTAACAGAAACAAAGATTTTAATGAACATAGTTGCTGATATTAGAATGAATAGTTGTTTCTATTATAATGAACATAGTTTTTAACAGTAAAAGGTAATCACTACATTGGCTATTTTTAACAGAAATCAGTAAGGAGTAATATATTCTAATGAACATATTTTGTATACTCTACGGTAATCCTTGCACTGACTAGTTTTACACCCTTGGAATCATTACTCGATAGTATACGAGATTTTGAGGTTTACACATAAATTATTAGTTTGGGGTTGGATGTTCCAAATTTAACATGTTATCACAACAAACTATGTATGACTCAATAACCCAAACACTACATGTCACAAAATATAATGTCTTTATACCAGACTTAAGACATGCTACACGCGAGAAATTTGAGTTTACGTAAGTCTCACACTTAAGTCAGATAAAATGAGACGCACCACGATGACATGAAATGAGTTGCCAAAACATATTTTTCAATGGGGGATGACACTTATCATGAATAATGTCAACACTAACCTGGTTATACCTGATAAGAGCTGTTAAACACAATATTTATATGGTGATTCGACAAGGTCCATTAAGAACACGATAAGAACCATGAAGAGCTAATAACACTCGATAACATGTGAAATGTAAATGATCGAAAAAAATCCATTTACTTAACTGGGTCATATATATTGTCTAAGCAATCCATTATATTATAAGCACAAAACAAGTAACAAGGTATGTATTGGTACCACACATCTCATTTGGTCTCTGCATATCATCCATCTTAAGTGGGTTATATGTGTTGTCTAAAGTTTTGCCTTTGCTAGCTATGGGATAACAGATATTAGTATCTACACATAACACACACTTGCCTTTTTATCTCACCTTTGAATTGTGGCTACTATTACTCTAATTTCCATTTATATAACTTGGTTTATACATTCACTTATTTTACAACCTTTTCATAAACTCATTGTACAAAAAAATAGTTACAATATTAATCCTAGTATTCATTTATCTTGAGGAATCTCATTCAAAACTTAAGCGTGATTGTCATATCACTTTATAGAGGTTGAACTATATTCCCTAAACATACGTAATAACATATATGAGTAAAATTAGTGCATTTTGCAACGGAAAAAAATACGAGTACCCATAGTGGGAGGTTTATATAGATTATTTTCAGCTGCTTCTTACATTTAGACACATGATTTGAACTCAAATTTTGCCTAACATATGTATGTAGAATCCACATATAGTAAGACCATAACAACACAGTTTTCCAAGTATTATTATTGATTACATAAGAATGCATACTTCCAGTGCCTACGGAAGTGTCAAAATCTGTTGGTTGTGATGACTGTGTCACATCTACGAATTGCACTGTCGCCTGCACAGTATCTAACGCGAGTCGCCTCGAACTCCCTGGTGCCATCCAATATACTCAACATAATGAACAACATATACAGAATAAAAGAGTAATATGGTAATATTTCAAATAGAATTAGTAAACTACGACATTTACACAGCCATTTCAGCACAATAACAAATTGCTTTTGAATCTAAGCATTAAGCATGTCTTCAACTACGGGAATCAGAATCATGAGTCCAAGTTTAGTTTGTTTCATTTGAAGTAAAAACCAAAGAAAGAAAATAATGAAGTGCAAAAAAAAAATAATCACATTTCAATAATGAAAAAAAGCAGTAACAAATAAACTCATTGTCATTAATGTATTAAATCTATAATGACATTGTGCAAGTACATTAGAGGTTAATTCCTACTCTATATGAATTTAAGGTAACTTCTTCCCATTGTCATTAAGATATTCAATCCATGTCATCATCATCATCATCATCATCATCATCATCATCATCATCATCATCATCATCATCATCATCTATACACATGATATCTTCCTCGTTGTCACAATATTCAACTAGTGTTTCATCTTCATCATCAACATCGTCATAAATGAAGTGATTGTTGTCTTTAGAAGCTAATCCTTTCTTTGTTTCTAAAACTCTAACATCAATAATATCATCCTCCACGTCATTTCTATGCAAAAAATCTACATCATCTAGGACAACTTCAATAACCTCAAATGACTCATTCTCCCAGTAAACCTCACAATCGTCCACTTATGTAACACCCGTGTCCATTCGTTCCAGCTATGGATCATACAAGTGTCTATGTTTAAACTCTTGAATGACTTGCCAATTATTGCCTAACTTTGTGTCATTTAGATAAAAAAAACTTGCTTTACTTGAACTGTTAGCACATAAGAGTCATTCTTGTACCACCTACCTTTTACATTGATACTTGTAAAAGTGATCATCAATTTGTGTTTCTGATTTCTTCTTTTTGTCATCTTCAAACCACTCACACTAAAAAAGGAGATCCTTATTTCCCTTAATATACTCCAACTCAATAACATTAGTCAAGACACCATAAAAGTTTACCTCCTCATCATCATAATCTCCTTTAACAACCAAATAACTATTTTGACTCTTTCGACGGTTGTCACGATCCCTAGTGTGAAATTTAACTCCATTAGCAATTCAACTGGTATACTTATTTGCTCGTACATCAGGACCACGTGCTAATGCATATAGTTGATCAGTAGCGTCCGGAGACTTTTCGTTGTACAACTCCATTATCTATTCAAGAGAACATGTAAATAATAAATATAAGTAAAGTTTAAATTATTAAAATTGTCAAATCATTTTATTAATTGAATATAACATTTACTTATGCTTAACTTACATGTGCTTTAAATTAACGAGGGAATTGCCTTCGTTTCCTCTCTTCCAATTTCAAAGGGTTTTATCTCTTGAGCTCCTCCATATGTTCACTAAATAAAAGTAGCATTTATGAGATTAAGCTCAAATTTAATTGCAAATTTATTTTTGACAAAAAAATGTGTTTACTTACTCAATATATGTTGCCACTTTATCACAATTATTTTATGTGTACCAACGCATCATTTCCATCTTGATCTCTGTGAGAAAATCGTATGCACATGCTCCAAAAGGATATAATTTTTTAGAGAACACATCCAATCCATCCTCTTGTGCCTCCCCATCATATTCCTTTTCATGTGATTGAATTTAGTTTCAATCCTATTAAGGTACATGGAACAAAAAGACAGACACTCATTAACAATATAAGCCTACTCTATGGAACCTTCTGGACGGGCTTTATTACGCACATACCCATTAGGTGTGCCCAAGTACCTATATACATTTGAAATGATAAAAATATGGCATATTAAACTAATAGGGTATTCATGTAACTTAGATGATAATAACTAGATATATATATTACACACATTTCTATAGGATACATTTATTTGTATTGAACTGGTCCTCCAGGCATAACCTCTTGCGGAAAGTGAATTGCCAAGTGGATCATTATATATAAAAATAACAGTGGATAGATCATTTCAATTTTGCACAGAATCAGGGTGATGTCTCTTTCAAGTCTCTTTAGTTCTTTAACATCCAATTTCTCACAACACAAATCTTTGAAAAACTTTCCAAGCTCAACTAATGTAGTGTTTACATCCTTACACAAATATCCACGAATACTAATGGGTAATAATCATTGTAGTAGAACATGAAAATTGTGACTCTTCAACCCCTATACCTTGCCATCTCTAATGTTCACACACCGAGAGATATTGGAAGCATAGCCATCTGAAAATTTCACCGATTCAAAACTCACAAAAACCTTATTTTTCCAACTTCGAAAATGTGTAATAAGTTGGTGGCATCATATATGTGTCATTTTTTCTCTTCAAATGTAATTCCTTCCTTATTTTAATGTCTTCCAAATCCAATATATATTTGTAAGTTTCTTTTTTTTCCTTTCAATATTCAATAATGTTCCCAAAACACGTTCACATATATTTTTTTCGTTGTGCATTATATCAAGGTTATGTCGTAACTTCAATGCTCGTCAATACGGTAGTTCAAAGAAAATGTGTTTTAAGCCCAGTTTAATTATTTAGTTGTATGTTTTCTCTTCTTATTCTCTGAATGTTTCCCTGGTATCTGATCCTTGACATAATTCAATTGTCGCAGCACATCATCCCTATTTAACTCCATAGGATTTGACCGTAGTTGTGGCAGACCATTAAATTTTTACTCTTTCGCCAAATAGCCCATATAACAAATCTCACTTCTAAACTTTTGTGAAGAAGTACTCTTATTACAATTAGTACATGCCATACATCCTTTAGTGCTCCGAACAGAAAAATTGTAGTAGGCGAGAAAGTCATTTATAGTCAATAGAATTTTCGCATGCATTCAAAAAGTCTTGTCAGAGGATATATCGTATGCCTCAACCCCAACTTTCCATAACTATTTAAATTCAACTATTAATGGTTATAGATGCACATCCACGTCCTTACTGGGTGCTTTAGGTCCCAAAATGAGCAACGACATCATGAAAAATGATTTTTTAGGCATTTCCATGGAGGCCAATTGTATAGCATAAGTATAATTGACCACATGTTGTATGAATTGTGCATGTGACCAAATGGGTTGAAACGATAAATTGCAAGTCCAAGCCTTATATTCCGAGGGTCTTGTGAAAACCACTTGTGATCCTTATCGAATTCCTTCCAAGCACTAGAGTCGGCTGAATGCCTTAACACATTGTTGTCGTTCCGTTTCTCTTTATGCCACCTCATATCATCAACAACTTTTCTCGACATGAACAATCTTTGGAGTCTTGGTTTAATCGGGAAGTAATGAAGGATCTTGTGAGGAATTAACTTACCCTTCTCATTATTAGACTTCCACCTAAACTCCCCATATATTGGACACTCTTGCCTATTTTCAAATTCCTTCAAGAATAGGGAATAATCATTTTTGCATGCATGAATCGATTTGTATCCTAAACCCAAGTCATGCAATAATTTTATCGCCTCATAATAAGACTTTGGAAGCATCTTACCATCAACAAAAGCTTCATTTAATATCTCGAGTAACATGTTAAGTGATTTATTACTCCAACGATTCATGACCTTCATGTTAGGTAACTTCATAAGAAAGGATAGTGAGGAGAATTTTGTTCAATTCAGGTATAATTCTCTCTCTGCGTCCCTCAATAATTTCTCAAAACTTTTCTCTCCCCTTTCACCAATATGTATAGGAGAATCAACGTCAAATTCTTCATCTTAATGAATATCTTTAAAACTTTCCCTGTGCAGATCTTCTAACATTTGATTCATTTCGTGAACTTCATCCTCGTCATTATCCGTCATTCCTTCATCACTTTCATTGATCACAAGAAATATCATACACCATGTGTTCAGTGCGTTCCTCGTGATACATCCATTATCTATAGGTCGTACACATGCCTTTTAAAAAAATATGATCCTCTACATCATTAATATTCCTAATATTGATGTTCAGGCGCTCACAACACGAACACCTTATGTCATTATTTGATCCCTATACGTCTTAACAAACCGAATGAATGATCTAACTCCAATAACATACTTCTCAAAAAATCTTTATTCATCCTGAATCCAACTCTTATCCATCTATTTCATAAAGAAAAAGTTAAATTGCATGAATTTAACAAACATTGGCATGTATAAAAATGCACGAAAATAATTTTTAAGGGACATCAAGTTGTTTAAAAATAGAATATTAAATTATAAAACTCTTCTTGAAAATAATTTTTAAGTTAAGAATCCTCAATCCGTTACCAAACCTACACATTTTATCTTTATCTTTTATATATCCTCTATGTTTTCCCTTTTTCGTTAACTTTGCAAACAAAAAACAATATGAACTGATATATTAAAACATAAACATTATATGTGAATTAAACTAATGTAAAACTCCAAATAAAACCTGAAACAAAAAAAAACACTTAGAGTTAAAACCTTTCTATAGAAGTGATTTCAAAAGTCCAGTTAAGCGGGTGGGTGGGGTGGGGTGGGTGGGGGGGTGGAGGGGGGGGATCTCCCTCGACACAAAACTTTGAAACCCAAACATAGAAAATTATGCAAGCTTTGGGAGATTGGATGGGAAAATTTTAAATACTTTTCTGATTACATGATAAGAACCCGTCAATAAAAAAAATATATGTAAGCATAAATTCAAGAATATATGATCTCAAAATCACAAACCACAAACCCTAAGACATAACCATTAATCCTCTAACCCATCAATCATGAAATAACCAACAAATTCTCAAAATCAAGAATTACCTAACACCCACTCAAACATCCATACTTTAAAATCCATAAAATTAACACCTAAAATTGAAAAATATAAATTGAATGTCGAAAAAGAGTTAAGAAACCAAATTTCTTAAATATACACATATTAATTTCACTCGCCTTTAATGCTCACCGTCAAATCATAATGCTATACAAAGTTATATATATATATATATATATATATATATGAGGCAGGCTCCTGTGCACACTAAGTTTGCACATTGCCTTTTTAAAATAGTAAAAAAAATATTTTTGAGCTGATTTTTTTTGTGTGATATTTAAGCATTTCAAGGAACCCATATAAAAAAATCAGCTCAAAAAAACTTTTTTGCTAGTTTTAAAAAATCGGTCAAACTTTCTATGCTTTTAAGCCCTTTAAAAACTGCGAAAGTTTGACCGATTTTTAAAAAATAGCAAAAAAAGTTTTTTTGAGCTAATTTTTTTTATGTGAGTCCATTGAAATGTTAAAATATCACATAAAAAAATTGGTGTGCTCCAGCACTCAAAAATATTTTTTTACTACTTTAAAAACTTAATGTGCAAACTTAGTGTGCACAGGAGCCTGCCTCATATATATATATATATATATATATATATATATATATATATATATATATATAGAGAGAGAGAGAGAGAGAGAGAGAGAGAGGGAGAATCTTGATTTTGAGAGAGGTAATGACCACGACTCCGGAAAGAAGGAGAGCTGTGATGATCTGAGTTCAAGAGGGAGGTATGTGACACACCACCTAATAAAATAATGGGTGATGAGTTCTATATCAAATTAAATAGGAATCTCATCTGGTTCATTCTTAGTATCACTGTCGAAACTTTTTAAAACATTATTAACCACCTAGTATTCAAAAAGCTGGTGTCAAATTTTATCTTTTAATTAAACCAACATACATGAGAAAATATAACTAAGTCATTCACACCAATATGAAACCGAAACAAATTGAATAATTAATAAAAGACTTGCCAAATAAACCGTCGGTTAAAATTTCAATCCAATTAAATAGCCAACAATGAATAGAATAATCTGAGAACTGAATTTGAAAGTAACTGGGCAACGTAACCTACATAACTGTAACTAAGAATAAATCCCTAATCTAGGAACAAAGGGATGAAGCGTCTAATAGAAACTCCGGCTAGAATCCACATGTATCACAGTAGCTTGTCCCTATAATAGATATGGTGTCCCTGTGGCTGGACACCTAAAAGGTTTTGAAAATATTTTTATAGCAAGTGTTAGTGTACAAAACATTTTGAAATTTTTTAGCAAGTAATTTATCGTAATAAAAATCGGTTATTGATTTCACATGTTAGGGTCACGTACAGTCTCTCTTGAGTTCTTCCTCACCCATCATCTATAGTGCACACCTAGCGTTCTATACTTAGCCCACCTAGATAAAATACCCAAGCTAACTAAACTAAAGTAATAATCTGAACTTCTCTACACGTCTAAGTTTCCTGTAGTTCCCATACATTACATCATTTTATTTGCATCTCTCATATGTTAATTAATTATCATGCACCTTTGGCATATGTTATTCATTCACATCTATAATTAAGTCCCACTACTTAATTTATACAACAAATCTCAATTGTTATCTCTCAATCTTCATAATTAAGTCTCGCCACTTAATTTACTTTAGATATTCCCATATATCTTCAGTTTGTTAATTAAGTCTCTCTACTTAATTCACCTTATTAGGTATCCACGATCTAATATAATATAAATGCATGCTTCACAAAAAATGTCCCCGTATCACACATTAAGGGCTATTAGTTCGGAATGTCCCATCAAACATAGTTCAGAATGTCTCATCGAACATGGTTCAGAATGTTTCCTCGAACCTAATTCGAAATGTCTCATCGAGCATAGTTTGGAATGTCTCATCAAACATGATTCGAAATGTCTCATCGAACCTGGCTCAGAATGTCTCATCGATTTATTCAATCATATCTCGTGCAAGTATATTATAGCTATTCACTCCACATATTAGAAACACAGTAGGTATACACACAACCTAACTATCATGTTGTCGTGCGTAGTATATCTCTCTCTCATACTCACCGTACTTATTCTGTTATCATTTATTACACTATCATAATTTATATAGCATTCACATATCCCTAAGGGCCCTAGTTACCCCTTTTTGTAAAATTTAGTAGTTAAATCAATATTTACACCACTGATCTACTTATTAATTAATTCGAAGTTTACGTAATTCGTTATCTTTCTCTCCGATAAATTACGACATAATTTATCCTAATTTAGTCTCGTCTTAATCCTCTCAATAAGACTAACTCACAAACCCAATATAAGCCTACTGTAATATAATAAATCCATTATTATATTCTACCAAAGTTCCAAGATTTTTCCACAATAAACGATTTGAAAGTCTAGGCCAAAAAGGGAAATTTTTATATTTTCTAGGACCCAGACCGGTTTGCCTTGGATCGGTTCTTTCTATCCGGACCAGTTTGCTTCGGACCGGTTCCCTTCACAACACTTCATCTTCTTTGTTTCGCAGATTCATTTTTCACCATTAGCACACCTATAAATTCCATGTTTCTCCACCAAAATTCAAACTAATTGTCCCATACCCTTCCCACATGTAATAGGACAATTTCTAACGTAATTTTTGCATCAAAACATTATGAATAACATTTAAGAATGGATTCAATCATCAAACCCTCAAGAACCCTAGGTTTTTATGTCCTTTCACCACCATACATCAAAAACCCAGATTTAATTCGTTTTAATTATCATAATTTTTATGATATCATTTCCTCTACAGGTGTAAATCATTCTACATGCAAATTCCTAACCAAAATGCATGAAATTTATTCTTTTTCTCCCAAAAACATGGATTTTATCAAAACTAATATCAAAACCCTACGCATGGGCCTTATAACTACACATTTAACTGCAATAAAAAACTTCCCTTAACAGCAGAGGTATGATTTCGTGGTGTTGATGATGATTCCACAAAGAACATGCTCAATTACTCATTGATTTATCTCCCAAAGATTTCCAATTGCCCCCTCTAGCTTTCTCCCAAACTCTTAGATTTAGAATGGTGTTTTTTGTCGTTCAACACACTTAGACTTAGGTTAATTATACCTAATCCCTTTTTTAGGCTTATAGGCCAAGCCCCAATGACCCGAACACTCTCGTGTGGGCCCGATTATGTCTAAAAATGCCCCGAGTCCCGATTACTACCCGCAGGTACTCTTTTTTTACTATCTCGACCTATCTGGAGTCAATCGTGCACTCAGAATTGTTATTCGAAATACTTTATAACATCATTTAATTTCGACCTCAAAATGCGACATAATAATCTGAATAATTTAATCTAACCTCGTCAGATTTAAATAGTTCATCCAATGCAATAAAATCTCCAAATCATACATTTAAATTTCTCCAATTTAAATAAATTTCTTTCTTTCAAAATACTTAAATTCTAAAGCCTCAAAATTACGGGGTGTTACCAGGTATTTTTTAGGTTTAGTTTTCCAAACAACTATGATTTTGCGGGTGTGTCTATGTGTGTGTTTTGGTGAATGTGTGTGTGTGTGCATGTGTGTGTGAGAGAGAGAGACTTATCGAAAATGAGTGGAGCACTGAGGGAGGCAGAATGGGAGAGGAGTGAGAATGGGAAATAATAGTATGCGTGTGTTTTCTTTTTAGTAATGTTGTTTATGTTTTGGCCACATAACTTTAATTGCGGTGAATAAAAATCTCACTTTGGGCAACAAAAATATTTTGTAACAAAATAAAAATTCAATTACCCACGAAATATTTCGCGGTTGACTTTAATTATTTCGTTGTCAAAAAATTCGCGCTTTATATCCGGGGTGGGAAGAGATGGCGCCCAACTTTTATTAAGCATTTGGCAATGAAATTTGTTAGTTCGTGGCCAATGTTTATTTAATGACCACAATTTAAATGTCGTTGCTAAAATGGATCATTTAACTACGACGTCATCTTTGTAGCCAAATAAATCACTGTTAAATGTAATATTTTTCATGGTGTACCCTTTGCATGGTAATCGGTTTGCAAAATGCATGTGAAAATAATGACAACACGTGTCCAAAACCCTTTATAGTATGTAATATTATGTCCTAGATCTTAGCTGAGATCTTATTTTCATAACTATTCTTCCTTTTGCTACCTTATTTACGTAACTATTATTCTTTTTCCAATCTTAAGTTTCTATTAGGGCTCTTATTATTTAGATCTTGAGATTTCAGTTTTGTTTAACAAGCTAAAGATGTAAAAGGATATTGTTACATATTTTTATCGTAAATTGAATGTTGTCGCAGTGATATGTGCAGCGACTCCGTATGAGGAATTTATTGAAAAAATGCGAAATGGGAGGAGTTTGGATCCACAATATTTTATATGAAATATGAAATTTGAGCTAATTCATGTTGTATTCTAGTTGATGCGATTTATGCTCAAAGTTATCTTGTTTGCTATTTTAAAAAATTGCTCAAAATATATAAGTTTATAACCACCTTAAAAAATGACATATTTTGATCGATTTTTTAAAAATAGCAAAAACAATATCTTTGAGATAATTTTTTTATTCCTAAAATGTTTAAACATCACACAAAAAAAAAATCAATTATTTTTTTTACACAGACTCGAGTACATACTAAGTATACATATAGATTTTTTTTAAATAGTAAAAAATTATCTTTGAGTTGAGTTTTTTGTGTGGCATATAAATATTTCAAGGAACTACATAAAAAAAATCAACTCAAAATAATGTCTTTTACTATTTTAAAAAAATTGGTCAAACCTTTATAGCTGTAAAAGTTCTTTAATAGGTGTGAAAATTTGACCGATTTTTTTAAAACAGCAAAAAAGTTATTTTGAACTAATTTTTTTATATGGGTCCCTTGAAATGTTTAAATACGAAAAAAAAAATTCAACTCAAAAATATATTTTTTAATATGTTAGAAAAATAAGTTTGGGCCAATAAGTATGTATACTTGATATGTATGAGAGTCTCTCTCTCTCTCTCTCTCTCTCTCTCTCTCTATATATATATATATATATATATATATATATATATTGAGATCAAACTTTTTTCTGTTTTACCAATCTACCCATGAATTCTTTGATTTCCCCCTCTTTTTTACTATCAAATTTAGACTTTAATTCAAAAGTTAGGGTATTTTGGTAACACACTCCAACTTTACCCACACCACTCCATCTCTCTTTATCGATCTCTCTTGCATTCAACCCCATTTGTCGTCCCCTTATTCGTTTCACCCCCCACCCAAACACAAACCCATATTTTCTTTTCACTCTCTCTCCCCATCACAGCTCGCCCATTTCACCCTCCATCCCATAGCAACTCTTTCACGTTTCACCCCCTGCTGCCTCCCTTCGCTTCCCAAATCCTGTCCACTCTGCTTCTCTTTACATTTTTTACATTTTCAGATAAGATATAGTTTCATTTTGTAGTTACATTTTCAGATCTGATATAGTTTCATTTGGTAGTTACATTTTCAGATTTGATCTAATCAAGTATACCATATTCTCTTTCTCTTTGTTACACGGTTGGGGTTCACAATTCATATTTGTTATTTGTGTTGTGTTTTAGGGTTGTGGATGATTCCAATATGATTCTTGATTTTTTTGTTTTAGTATTGTAATTATTCAATTTCATTATTTTAATTTTATATAATTGTTTGTTTGTTTGAAATTTGAATATGATTGTTTTATAGTTTGATTCACTCATAGTTATATTTGTGTTTTCTTTTTATTTTTTAATTGGCAGCTAAACCAGTGAGTTTGGTGTTATTTGCAGTGTTGAAGAATGCATTGGGTAGTCTTAATAAGGAGATACTTAATAAAGGAAGATATGTGTTGATGTCAAGTTGTGGCCGGAAAAGGGTAATCTCTCATGATTTTGTTTTAAGTAGTTTTTTTGGATACATGTTTCGGTTTTTCACTTATTCAGTGTTCATTTTTTGTTCAGTGTTCATTTTTTGTTAATTCAGTGTTCATTATTTGTTCTATAGGTATGAATATATCATTTTCAATGTCCATTGTTTGTTATTTAAGGTACTCTCTCCATGTCTAATTAATTTGGGAGTTTAGTTTAGGATCTATCGCCGTGACCTTATTTTTTTGCTTTAATTTCGTTATTTTCTTAAATGTTTTTTCTCTATTATAGAAATTACATTATTGATAGTGACACTACAATTACATTATTGATAGTGACACTACCAATCTTCTTCATCCCGAGGCCTAACCTAATACGAATGTGTACAGTCGTTTCCTGCTCATCTTTTGATGTTATGTTCTGTGTGCATGCCTTTTTGAATCAGAGAATGTAGTTGTGATGTCCTATAAGAGTGATATCATTCTCATGTCTATTATTTAGTGGGACGAAGAAGATTACTATTTCCTGATAGAGGTATGATGACACTTGATAGTCATCTAGGACCTATTTTTTTCTTCCTATTCTTCAGTTGTTTTAATTTGGGCTTCCGAGTTATAATTATAAATTTGGTTTTTATAAGAACTTCTGAACTTGGAACTCTGATCGCCAGCGGCGGATTTTGAATTACAGTGGGGGAACCGAAAAAGGTTGAGGTGTATGAAGATCCAGGTGATGGAGTAATAGAATGCATCTGCATATGTGAATCACAAACTTCGACCTAATACTTTTGGTTAGTTTCGAATAGCAAACATCCTCACAAAGTTCCATGTTATCTCTTCGAAATTTATATACTTTGATGTATAGACAAAATCCTTGAGTAAATTAGTGTGGGAATGGTGGTCGATGAGGGGTTTCAACCTCACCTCACACCTCCTCAAGTCCATCATACAACCAAGAAAACTCCCTACCTTATGGGTGTGTCAACCCTTTAATCTATCAGGCTTGTGTGATAACCCACAACGACAACGGAGATAAGGTTTGTTCCTCAACGCTTTCAAAGTTGATTTTGTCAATGCAAAACAATATATGATAGTAAGGTTAAAGTGAAATACACTCATAATACTGCTAAATTTGTCAAAGAAAAAGCCTAAAACGGCTCTTAATATCTGACGCCTAAGAGGATGAATGTAATGAGTGTACTACTAAAGTTGAATAGTTTTACCCAATAGCCATTTTTTCATAATGAAAATTTTCTTGGATGAGAACACGTTGACTACTTTTTCTTTTGATTACAGTTGAGAACAAGTTGCGTAATGGCATTTGAAGTTTTTTGAACTAATTCATTTTCCACTAGTGAACTGCTGGAAACTTTGGCGGCATCACTAACCGTGCTATCTTTATGGGTCGTGAGCATATTATTTGGATTGATTTCATTCGATCCATGAAATCAATGTTCATTTAACCCTGAAATACCCTAAGTCTAACCATTCCCACATGAAGTTTAGGTTGATTTCATTGTGATGCTTATGGGATCTTCAGGTTAGTAACTTTTAGGTTAATTTCATTGTGATGCTCATAGGTTGATTTCATTTAACCCATAAAATACCCTAAGTCTAACCATCCCCTTTTCGTGCTCTCTTGGAGGCTGGCCTTATTATGATAACCACTAACAATCGTGTAATTGGTTCCCTCAAGGTATGGCTTTATCCATTCTCATAATGTTTGTTAATTTAAAAGAACATGTTTACTTTAACTTTTTGTTAACACCTGTTCTGCTCTCCATTTCTTTTCTTTGTAATGTTTGGTAGGTTTATTTATTAGAAGAGATTCTCGTATACTCAGATTTTATTTTCATCATGAAGTTTCCACAACTTCCCATAGTGTACAGTTGTCCATTGCTCTACTGATTTTGTTTTTAATATAGAATTAGCTACTGTGTGCATATCTAGACTGATTTGCAGGTGGGTAATTAGCAAAATGTCATATTAGGGTATGAAAGTTTACTTGGAATGTTACTGCGATGTTGCATACTAATTTCTTATATTCATGCATGAGTGGTTTTTGGTGATGTTTTTTGTATCATATTATACATACATAATAACATATATCTGCTAAAGTGTTAATTATACATGGCTGCATATTTTGTTATTAGATGGTGATATTCATCTCTCTTACAATTCTGACTTAGAATCATTTTGTAAATCGATTGGAGATGCTAAACTGTGGTAAATCGATTGTATTTCTTATATTGCTTTTCAGCTCGCAGCTGTATTTCTTTTTGTTTAATTAACCAATCGAGTGTTTAAGACGTTAAATTGACTAAGCGGCAGTTGTTATACCATTTGATTCACAACATTTAGTACATGTTATCAAACCAAACTAACACTTCCTGATTTTTCAAACCAACATTTGATTCCCAAACTGATTTTTGATACTTATGATCAAACTGACACCAAACCAAACCAATGTTTGATTCACAACTGATTTTTTGTACCTGAAATCATAGTCAACAATTATACTAATTCTTGCAACCTGAAATCATAACCAATACCAGTTATACTGATTTTTTGTGCCAATAGTTATAC
Source organism: Sambucus nigra (assembly GCA_949130495.1). NCBI lineage: Eukaryota > Viridiplantae > Streptophyta > Magnoliopsida > Dipsacales > Adoxaceae > Sambucus > Sambucus nigra. Next base: position 83,922,014 of record OX422213.1, on the reverse strand, counting down.
CATTTTGGTGCCAACAATTATATTATTATACCAACCAAACACTTATACCAATCCAGCAGTTATACCAAGAGTTATACCAGTTAGTTTTTGGTTCTTTTTTTCAAATTTTCTTAAATTGAGTTATTGATAACACATGACCACATGTTAGTCATGTGCAATTTTTGATATCTTCACCTCTCTATCAATAAGCCCATATTTGAAAGTGTGAAATCAAAGTATTCTCGAGGCCTCCGGGTGTGAACTTGATATCATGATAGGGTCCGATTGCTTTTGATGAAAATCACATTTTCAATTTTGTTCATTACATCTTTGTAAATATATTTGGTTTGGGTGGGTATATAGTTCATCTTTACATTTTGTTTTTTCAAATGAGTTCTGAATTAGTTCTCCCATATAACACATGTTCTAAAGATGATAAACTACAAAAGCTTTGTTATACACAAAATAATTAATGTGGTGTGTATCAATTATCAAAGGATGTTCTAAAGATAAATTTATTGTTTGAGTTTTTTCCTATTGGTAATGGGAAGCTTTATTTATTGTGTGGTTCTATTTTTAGTGAAACCTCCAATTTTGATTTATGTTTTCAATAAAACCTCAAATACCATCACAAATTGGTTTATGTTTCGACACTTTCAATCGTATAATTACAGTTATGCATTTAAACTTAGATTTCAACTTTATAACTTTTAAACATCGAGTCCCTGTATTGGTTTCATAAACTTGCTACTAAAATTTTTGAACATAGACTCATTACGGTATTGTATTTAAAGTTTTTGGTAGTTAGTGTCCATAAACTCATTATAACACTACATTTTCTCCCCCAAGTTTGTAGGCTAACAAAGTGTTGACGTAAGGAAAGTCTGGCAGTAAAGATGTTGGACAAGTATAGTTATTGACTTACGAAATTAATAGACATGACATGATTTTGTCAATGCCGTGACACTTTTATTATTTTTCCCTTTTGAATTTTTAAATGACATGATTTTAAATTCATTATGTTTTTTGTTTGGTGTTTGAACTACAATTTTTGTATTCATATATGATTAAATATTTAGATGTATTCCCATGTCATGATATGAGGCATGTCATATTTATGTATTATGCATATATGACTACATTTTTGTCATTCTGGAGTAGTCATATGCATATATGACTAAATATTTTGTTTTTGTAGTCATATGGCATATGTATTCTGCCATGTATCTTATGACGTATATGCATATATGACTGCATATACTGAATACATATATGATCACATATCATATATGTTGAATTTGTATAATATTTCTACTCCAATGGCATGTCATAGTTATGTATTCAGTATGCCATTAATATCTTTCTAGAAATGAATGAAGATTATGGTTTGAAGTAAAGCAATGGACGAAGTATGGAGATTCAAATGAGAAATTATTTTTGGAATGCGATATCTCATTGGAGCGGGTGGATCTAAATGGGAGTTATTTTGCCAATTTTATCAAGAAGCACACTTGTTCTGTGTTTGAGAGTAATTCCCAGGTATTTGAGACTTAGGCTGCCTCCCAGATGTTTGAGAGTAATTCCCAACTGATTTGGTAACTCTTTTTTTCCTACTTATTTCTTACCTATATTAGATTCTATTGCTTTTATTATCATCCTACATTATTGTTTAAAAAAGAAGCTACTGTTCTTTTGTTTTTTCACGTTCCCGCTGCAATTCCATCCGTCGCTGTTCATCATCAAATACAATACGCTCTGTGTCCGCGAGTTTTTCAAAACCATTATTTTCTTTTATATTTATTTCTATTTATCTCCGTCTCTTATTTTTATCAGCTTTTGATAGTTCGGTATTACAGAGGTTAATTTTCCCAAGTTTTATATTCATGCATTTTCAAATATTTGGGATTTAGTGTTTCATCTTTTGAAAAACTTTGTTTGGCAGTTGATCAGGTAGTGTCTGTCTACAAGCTGATCAACTGATCAGGTAGTATCTCGGGTGAGATATTGCCGAGAGGGTGAGATCAATGAATCATGTGACTATTCAGTTTGCATTTGTTACTAAGCATTATAATTTTCAGCATTATAAATTGTAGATAGGGTGTTTTTCAGTGCATTCTAAATTGCAGATAAGTTGGGTTAAATGAGATAACTGAAATTGTGAAACCATTTGCTTTCCATATTCCTCTATATGTAGCGTGTCTATTTGGGAGTTAATTCACATTCTCATTCCTTACTTTATTTCCATCACACATACTATACTCTATTTTTACCATTACTCTTCAAACATTTATGTTTTAGATTATGTAATGGGTTTTGTACTAATCTTAATTTAGTTTTTGTTCATGTTTTGTTTTAAAATTGTTCAGGATGCTCATAATACATGGCTATCAAGATAAATAGATCAAGATCACTCATAACATCAGGTAATCCCTCTCAAGAGTAAACTTCATATGCCCAACTCCCTCTCAAGAGCAAACTCCCACTCATAATAGATGGCATTCGAGTTAAATCCTTGCTATTAGATTTAAGGAGATTCTTCTTTTTGTTCATTGCGTATGTCCAACTCTCATTGTTATTGCTCGCAATTCGAGTCACATTTACACTACTATTTTTAAATTTCAATTACATTTTTCCTATATCTTGTAGTGCGTCTGGATAAAAATTATGGTACATGTGTTTAGTTGTATACATGTAGTGAAAAGTGTGGCATAGGAATGCCCGAAATGGCATTGTTTATGCTGAAAAAGTTCAAGTACATTAATATGACTATTGTTTTTTGCCCTATTCTCTATACTGAATATTCTTTCTCATATACGTACACACGGATGCCCTGTTCTCAGATCCAAAAATGGCCAAGGTATTGTCCTGTTTTCTATGTTGAAGATTACAGTTGAAGATGGATTCATTCTCACACAATTACATACAAACACAAATATGGCTAAGTTCATAAGCACAATTTCATGAATTTCTCCTCTTGATATGTATACGTTTGATAGTAACACATATGTCTAAGTTCATAAACACGTGGATTCATTCTCACACAATTACAAACAAACACAAAGATCCGAACAACAATTACCTCTCACCGACCAAAAAAATTGGTCCCCATTCATCGAACCAATTGAAGTATGGAACGTACCTTAGTTCAGTAGTAAGGAGGCATTTCATATATGCATATGCATATATATTCAGTATGTATATATGCAGTATGCACATATGCAGCAGCATATATGCATATGTATATATGCATATGCCGATAAGAAGGAATGAGAAATTCAATATGACAAGGTATGGGGTTGGTAGTACGATGTTGGTTTCTTTTAGATATCAAATAATATTAGGATGAAAAAAAGCTTAGGATGAATCTTCTTTTCCTTGGATGAAGCTTAAGATGAAAAAAAGATTACTATCAATCTTCTTTTCCTTGGATGCAAGGAATATTAGGATGAAAAAAAGCTCATGTATGTTACTGATTGTATATTTACTTATGTGATTGTATCTTTGTTCGAGAAACTGATTAATTATGTTTATTGTTTGTCAAATCGTACAGAAAACCGAGAGGGAGAGAGTGATAATGGCGAGAGGTGGGAAGAAGGATGGGAAGACAACAGTAGTAGCACCTAATCCAGAAGCAGGTGAGTGCAAAAGACTTAAAAGAATTGCAATTTCCAAAAGCATGCTCTCCGATGCTCCCGCAAAGGCCTGCTCAGTTTCTCTCACCCCATCCAAGATGGTGGTCAAACACTACGGCACAGACATTTTGAGGAAGTCCCACAGAAAGAATAAATTCATATTCACCTTTCCCGAACTTCTAGCTCCCATCTACGAATTTGGGATTTTTTTTATATTGTTGGATTTGTTGTTACCCCTTAAATAGGGTGGATAGTTCAATAAACAAAGGAGACTATACCTAAATTTTTTTTAAAAATTGACACTTTGTTTTTTTGAGACACAGTGAATTTGATTGATGAATATTGTATATTTCATTTTATATGTGAATTTGTTTAAAGAATTTAGACAATTTGTATGTTGGACTATTTGTTATTTGTTAAGCAGGGTGAATAGTTCCATAAACAAAAGGAGACTATGCCCAATTTTTTTAAAAATTTGACACTTTGTTTTTTTGAGACACAATGTGAATTCGATGGATGAATATTGTATATTTCGTATTATATGTGAATTTATTTGATGAATTTAGACTATTTGAATGTTATTGGACTATTTGTTGTTTGTTTTAAAATTACACTTTGAAATTATCGCCGTTTCGCGATTACGTACTTTGAAATATTTCGTCGTGCCTTCAGGCACGGGCATACGCTAGTGTGTGTATATATATATATATATATATATATATATATATATATATATATATATATATATATATATAAGTTATCGAATATGAAAGAAGGAGAAATGAGCTTATCGGAGGACGTCACAATTGTCAAATGTCCTATTTGCGTTGGCTTTGAGTGCTGAGAGGTGAGAGAGTGTGGGTGTAGGGCATGGGTGGGTGATTTGTCTAGTGAGGGCGAGGTAGATTTTTGTAACTTTAAATTTTGTGTGTTCTAAACATTACTTAAAATAATATAATACAACTTTTTGTCATATGCCCCAATTTTTTAAATCCAATTTTACAACCCTGCTTTAAATCTAACTTTTTTCTCTTTGACATAAGTGCTTTCATATTATGTCTAGTTGAATATTAATTTTACTATTGGGGTGAAATATGCTAATAGTTTTTAGCTATTTTTTACTTAAATACCTTATCAATTTTTGCTTTTACACTTTGTTACATTTTAATTTAAAAATTACAATTTACCCAATATCTTAAGAAAATCTGTTAATGTTAACATCCATGTGGCATTAGACAGTAAAAGGAATTTAAAAGCTTTAAAATACCCAAAAAGAATTAAAAAGATAAAAAAATACCTCTCTTTCACCCTCATCGCATATGCCTCCTTTTTCCACCCACCTCCCTTTATCGCCAACACCACCGCCTAACCGTCTCTTTCACTCAACCACTCAACCACCCAACTCCCTCCATCATCGCCAGCCTCTAGATCAACAAACAAAAATTAAAACCATCTTCTAATCGCAATCATAAATGCAAACAACAAACAAATCTAAATCAACCGACAAATACAATCGAAACGTACAAAAGATGATTTTGAAACCCAGAAAATCCAAATTTGAAAATCAATGTTTTGAAACCCATGAAACTCACAAACCACGGGGGAAGATAGTCAGGGGAAGGAGAGAGGAAAGTGTAATTGGGAGTTGGGGTGGTGTAGGGCATCACTATGGGAAAAAGGGTTTATAGAGACACTGAAAAATCATCCCCAAAGGTCATATTACCTTCTCAAAAGGATTTTAGGATGTATTTAAGGACGGTTTAAAACGATGTCTTTAGCATAGCATTCTAAATGTTTTAGGCACGGTTTTTGCCATCCTAAATTTGATTTCTATATAATCATATGTGCTATGAAGGAAGGTAGAAAAATCGTCACAAAACTATAGCGGGAGATTTTTTCGCCCATATTTATTATTAGCAAGGTTCTAAAAAATGTGGGCGTGACCGAGGCGTCGAGGCCAAGCGTTACGTCTTATAAGCCTAGGCGGATTTTAGGCATAAAAAGGCTTTTAGGCCTTTTTAAAAAAATATATTTTAACATTTTTAACTATAACGAGGCTATCAAAAATACTAAAATGGTACATACCTTAAAATATGTATGAATATATGCAAACTAAAATACTATTTTTTTAATATTAAGAAAAAACAAAAAAAATAGAAAACGCGCGTTTTTTGGACAAGAGGCAGAAAGGTTTTGGATACCATTTTCCTTTTTGATTGTTTTGAATGAGATATTGGTCCGGTTTTAAAAAAAAAGTCTTTATAAGGCGTTATCGTTTCATTAAAGCATTTTTATTTTTTTTTTAAAGTGCGTCTTAAGCCTTTTACCAAGAATAAGCGTAAAAGGCTTAAGGCGGGGCGTTTTGTTCCAAGCCCCAATTTTAGGCGCGCCTAGGCGAGCTTTTTAGAACACTGTTTATTAGGGAAGACATAAAATCGTGCCAAAATTATGGCGGACAAATTTTCCGCGCAAATTTGCCATTGGGGATGACCTAAAACCCTCCAAAAAAACTATGACTGGAAATTTTCGCATCAGAGACAATCTGACAGTATAATACATCTAACAACAAAAGTTGGAAATAATTACTCCATTCATCACCCACAACCTAGCACATTCAACAAACATCAAATATGGCGTCGAAACAAAAAATATCTCCTAAGGTGTCAAAACAAAGGTTAATGAAGAAATCAGAAACTATTTTGGAGAGTGGGATGGTTAAAGGTCAAGAGAGAAAGAGAGAGAGAGAGTAATACCCCGTAATTTTATTGATTTTTATTTAATGGATTAATTAAATTAAATGAGAATTAATTAGAAATTAATCCGAATTTAAATACTAGCGAGACGTGAGTTGGTATTTGATTATGATGATAATATTATACATTACTGAGTATATATGGTAATATATGAGTACTAAAAGTATCAAAATTTTCAAGAGTTATAAATACGACAATTTGGGAAATTAAGTTTGGACGCGCGTGTCAGTCGCATCAGAAATCAATTTAATTAGATTTAAAAGTAAATTATAATTTTATCAACCGTATGGTCATTTTGAGTGCTCCAACGTGTCCAGAAGGGTCGAGATAGTCAGAAAACACTAGCCGGGGATTTTGTTTGGGTCCCGGGGCATTTTTAGGCTAAACCGGCAACCCGGAAGGGTATTTTGGTAGTTTTAAAAATTAAGGAATTAAGACCCACGAATTTTAGAGTTTATTTATATATTATTAAAAAATCTATTAGGGCCATTATCAGCCAAAAACAAGAGAGTGGGCTACGTGAGTTAGAGGGAAGTTGCAAAAGGGTTTCCAAACCAAAACCACCACCCACCACCACCATTTTGGACAAAAATTGTGACTGAAAAGAAGAGAGAATCAGCCCTTGAACACCAACAACGAATCAGAACATCAAACTTAAGGCAAGTGATTTGGTTTCATTAATTTCAATGAATATTTCCTCCATGTTTAGTGTAGAAATTAATATTTGTCTTGAAAGATGATGAAAAACTTAATGAAATTGATGTATAACTCTAGACCTTAGTTAGGATTTGCATGTAGAATTAATCTGGACGAATTCAGTACCCAAAACATAACCTTTGATGATTTAAAAACGGATTAAAGAGGAGAATTATCACTGTTCTTGAAGAAAATAGAAAGGTAGGGATTTTAATGAAGTTTTGATCCATTTAAGGCCAATTGTTGATGATTTAAGGGTTTTGGAACGTTAAAAATGATGCATTTTTGTTGTATAATGATCCTATAACGTTATATTAGAGTTTCATACCTTGTAATGGAGTTTTGGGACAAATCTGGGACTGAAAAACGAAGCAGGCCGTAGCCCATTTGGTGCTATCGATCGATCGACATTCACAGGTCGATCGATCAACCACCATCGATCGATCAACATTCAAGGTCGATCGATTGACCTTCCCAGAATCGGTTATATTTTTACGTTTGCTGGATTTTAACAATTTCGACCCTAGAGAATTATTGGTGGGGACGTTGTGAATACTGTTAGATTCAAGGAAGACCAGTTGGCATGTTTGTGAGACGCGAATTATAATTAGAAGTCAAATTGGGAATTATATTAAACTTATATAAGGCTCGACGGGTGTGATACTATTTGAGATTGAGATTTGATGAGTAAATTTTATATAGTTGGATAATATAAGGTTAGTGGCAGAAATGAGAACCTTAAGAATAGTGGATTTAAATGTGGGAATATTAGGAGACTTGGTAACCTTTATGGGTTAGGCTTTAGGTACTTGAAACTACAACGTGAGATTTGTCCGCGGTCTATATTATATATTATTCGGAGACTTAAAAATGTACAAATTGGAATAACGGTATAGGAATGTAGAATATACCTTTATTAATATTTTAAGATATCCAAGTTGTGTGAATGCTTAGTATATGGACTTATGTGTATAACATACCTACCATACTTGCTATCGCAGGAGGTCCGCTTTCAAACTGGGCCATCTAATCCTTGTGTGCCTACGGGGGGGATTTAGATTGGTACCTTAAGGACCTAAGGCTGTGAATGACTTATTTGTGAGTTAATAAGTCAGCTGACCATGGGAGCGTAGGTATGTGCGTGACCCATGGGTATGTGAACTATGTTCGCCTCCATTATGTGTGATTGTTGCTTATTGAGACGGTTCTGGAGGGATTCGGAATACGTGGTCCTTATGTACGTGATGTACCGGGACTCGATTGCAGAGTATGTGTGCACTGCAGCTTAGACTAGGGGTGCCCTAATTGTATATTTATGATGAGATTAATATACTTGTAATTGAAATAGTCTCTTTATTTAAGTGTAAGTGTGAATACTTGCAACATTTTTAGTAGAGTTAAAAATGGGAATTTCACATAATAATTATTATAAGGAAATCTGAGAAATAAAAAGGAAGACGCGCACAGGTTATATTAGAATGTCTTGTTTTGACCCTCATATTATAACTTAAAGTCAGGATGTGAATTATACTAGTTAGTTAGCGGCATAACTAGGATGGGTTACGGATACGTTAGGTGTGCACAATTAGTTGAGAGGTGAGGAACTCATGTGAGTGCACGTAACTAACATGTATTTTATATTCACTGTTTAATTTTATTAAACACTTGCTATATTTTAAACTGTTTTCACATCGGGCTCTGACCGGTTTGCTTTCAAATCTATTTTCTTGTAAAAACCTTTCAGGTGCCCAGCCACAGGGACACCAAGCTTAGGAGTTCCATTCCAGCGACGTGCTGTAGTTGCTATGAAAGTTACAGGACTTCGATAGTAGACACCTCCGCTTTCTACATTGACTCCACTTCAGATTTATTCATCTATAGGGCATGTCGCCATTTTCCTTTAGAGACAACTTTATCATGCTCAGTTTCATTTCAGTTTTGGATTTAATTAATTAATTATTCAGACTGTGTATTTGGTTTTATTCAGTATTTGGATTATTCAGGGGAGTGTTACTCCAGACTCAATTTTATTCCAGTATTTTACATTGTGACTGTAATGTGATTGTGATGTCTTTAGTTAATAATTTATTTGGTTGCATGTTACACTACACCAAAAACAAGAAACTGGCACGGTTTAAAATCGTGCCAGACGCAATCTGGCACGGTTCAAAACCGTGCCAGAATCAGGCGTGCCATATTTTCTGGCGCGGTTTAAAACCGTGCCGGATTTTCCAATCAGGCACGCTTTTGGCACGCTTTTAAACTGTGCCAGTTTTTTAATCTGGCACGCTTTTGGCACGCTTTTGGCACGCTTTTGGCACGCTTTTAAACCGTGCCAGATGTTAAATCTGGCACGCTTTTGGCACACACCAAAACCGTGCCAAATTATCTACTTTTTGGCATGCTTTTGGCATGGTTATAAAGCGTGCCAGATTGTTTTATAAGCATTCTCATTTTTATGCATTGGCACGGTTTTGGCACGGTTTAAAACCGTGCCAGATTTTTCAGTTGATTAAAAAAAATAATAATAGGAACCAAATCTGAAAAATCTGCAAATTCCAAATTCGGTAGGAAAAATATTTATTATTTGTAAAAACAAAATCAAGAAAATTCACAAATTATGAATATCGCAGGTTGTTGATAAACTAACGTGCATACAAACTTCAAAAAATTACAAGAGATAATACCAATATAAAGCAACACATGATCATAAAAGTTGACAATAACTTCAAAAAATTACAAGAGTTAATAGTTCTCATATAAAAAAAAATTGGGCAGAGTTTCCTCTATTTTTTGAGCATTCCAAAACCTGCTAACATAAAATCTGCCCATATAAAGCCTGCACGGCCATAAAAGTCAATAATAAAAATACTATAGCCAGCACGACCATAAAAATAAACCATAAAACTACGGAAGCTTGCTCGGCCATAACACAAAAAATAGAATCCTGAATATTAACGACACTAAATACACAATCCCGCTAATGTAAAGCATTGACTTCTTCGTGCGTTCCAAGTGGATAAAAGCTAATGATTGAATGTCATCCTACAAAAAAAATAAGACACAAAAAAGATACAATATTAGTAACCAAGTCATTTTTAAAAAAATATTCAAGCAAAAAATTGCATATACAAGAAGAAAAATTGCATATACGTCTACGCGGTCAGTTCCTACAAGTTACATTGGTCCCGTGCGAGGTGTTCGTGCCTCCTACGGGGTCGTTTGGGGGTTGGTTTGGGTTTTCACCCCTTAACGGCCTATTTTCAAGTCTAAGTGTGATTTTTGCAAATTATCGTCAAATTCTCAAACAGGAAGTCCCGGGAATACGCGGTCAGTCCCTACAAGTTACATTGGTCTCGTGCGAGGTGTTCGTGCCTCCTACGGGGTCGTTTGGGGACTGGTTGGGGTTTTCACACCTTAACGGCCTGTTTTCAAGTCTAAGTGTGATTTTTGCAAATTATCTGTGGCACCCAGCCTAATTAAATACCGGGTGATCACTCCTTTATTAAATTAAATCAAGGTAAACAGTTGGTTCATTCTCAGCATCACTGTCGATAAAAATACATTTTCCAATTTAACACCCTAAATAATTAAGCTAAGTGTCCAAACCATTTTTATACATACTTTCCAAATTTTGATTAAAGAAAAAGATTTATTTATTTAAAAACAACATTTCTACTATTGAGAATCACATCGCAGTAAACCAAATAATATAATACATTCGCCAATCGAATGTCGGCATATGAAAACTAAAGTCACAAATCCAAACTGAATAAATCCCATAGAACAATACTGGAAACAACTGAAATATAAATGTCCCAACAACAATGAAATAATGGAAAGGGCGACACATGCCCAATAAATGAGAATACTAGAAGTGGAGTCAATAAAAGAAGCCGTCTACGCAAGTGACCTGCAACTCCCACCTAAGCTGTAGCACGTTCCTCTCAAGGGATCCTAAGCAAGACGCCCCTGTGGCTGGGCGCCTGAAATATATACATATATATACAAGAGAGAGAGAAAAAAAGAAACGGGTCAGAGCCCGAAAGTGTGTTTGATTTTTAAAATACGTTTAACAAGTATTTAAATTGATACAGGCCAATGCAACAACATATTAGTGCGTCACTCTCTTGAGAAATACTCACCTCTCTTCTAATGTGCACACCTATCGCACTAACCTTCCCAACAGTTTCTTAACAATTTCATCATACTTACCTTTTCCAATAATTTAGCGTATCTTAACTTACTCATAAGATTTCAAAACCGAACAATATTTTTGGTTTAAAAAGAATACTTTCAATTAGTAGCACTACTCTTGTTTTAGCTTTTATTCATTTATAAAGTTTTCCAGTGTCATATTATACTACCACAAAACAAGTACTTACTATATGTGTCATCAACCATGTCCTACTTATCAAATCACAGTAGGCAGTTTCAAATTTCCAAATCTCATATATATATTAACTACTCGTATAATATATATAAATAACAGCACCCCAAATAAAACTATGGTGCGTGCATACTTCTACTATCCAAACCCCATACCACTCATATCAAGGGGAATACAAGTTCGGAATCACTCTCGAACTGTATTAACACATACACAAACAATATCGAGGCGAAGCATAGATTCCAAGTCTCTAAGAGGATGGCACATACTCGCGTCTCTTAGGACCGTCTGAACTATCGATTCGATAGCCTGTACCAAGGATATCTATCTTCTAGGGTACAAGTCAATATCCCCCATAAAGGTCCCATCGAGATAAGACTGTCCCAGCGCGGTAACCTCAAGGATAGCAAGTAGCACGATATGTTTTTCACATGTATATCATATATGTACACACAATCGTATAAATATACCACGGTTATCATATTAATATAGGTTCTTCTCGTCACTCATAATTATACCATTTATCCTTAATTTCACATTATTAGTATTACGCATAAGGTTTCATCTCTAACCTTAACTCGAAGGGTTTTCTCACTTAATACGTGGCATTCGTTGACTCTATCCTTCCAAGTAGGAAAATTCAGTAGGTATACTTCTATTCACTATCGTAGCTATTCACCGCATTCTCTCACTTGAAATACGTAGTTTCATAGTTCATTATATAATTATCCCAAAAACAAGATTCTCATCTTATAATAAAGTTCTCAACACTTATTCAAATGTCCTACTGGTCCTTCCTATCTCCCAAAACATTTCATTAAGGATACCCAAGAATTATTTCATGATAAATTCAATTCAACTAAGTAAACAAGGGAAAATAAGAGTCTTCCAGGAGGGGTCAATCGATCGAGGTCTGGGGCTCGATCGATCGAACCTTCGATCGATCGAAGCTCTAGGCTCGATCGATCGATCAAGCAGGTCTGCGAAAATTCTGCAGAATTGCAGTTACGGGTTCTACCAAATTTCTTCATCCAAAACCATGTTTTTTCCATTCTAAACATCCCAAAAATCCTACTACTATCATTATAACATTATACCAAATGGTTTCAACGTAAAGCATGTGTATATCAAACATTAAACATGCATAATTAACCCAAAACTCCATCTAATCATCAAGAACCCTAGAGTTTTTCTTAATCAAGGTTCTAATCTGTTTTTACCAAAATTTCCTTCTAATATATCATCAAAATTTCGTGGGTTATATTCCTCTACATGGCAAGGATTCCAGAATTTCATATAAATCGTTTCTACATGCATTTTCCTAACACAAATTGGGTGTTCTTCCATATTTATCATCTCTAAACAATCCTAAACCAATATGAAGATTGCATTAACGAAAATACGCAAGTTAAACACTTGCCTGAGATTTTTGGTATTCTGATTCACGTCTGATTTTGGTATGGCTGCGTTCCTCGTCTCGCGATCTACGCGGTGGTGGTGGCGGCGGTGCAAACCGGTGACTTTTTGGCCTTGAATTGCCTTGGAGCTCTCTCCTCTCTTCTCCAATGGCCGTCACTTGATTTCTGGATATTCTAACCCTAAAAGACTAACCTAGTTGGCTGATATAGGTTGCTGAAATTCGTGGGTTTAATTACCCAATTATGTAAAATGACTAAAATGCCCTCCCGGGGTACTAATTAGGCCTAAAAATGCCCCGAGACCCAAACTACACCCCCGGGTACACTTTTCTGACTATCTCGACCCTACCAGACGCGTTGGCGCACTCAAAACGACCATACGGGAAACTTATAAAATATTCACTTTTTATTTAACAAAATTAGTCCCGACGTGACACGAGCACGTTCCGACTTAAATTTTCGAAATCGTCATTTAATTCACTCATGACATTCAATATAATCAATATAATATATTACTTTGCTCATTAGTAATATTCAACCAATTTCCCATAATTACTAACTCTCGTCACGTTAATAATTATAACATAATAAATTTCTGGATTTTTATTAAATAAATCATTCACATTAAATTTAATAAATCCCCAAATTAATATAGCATAAAAATACGGGGTATTACATACTTCCCCCCTAGTAACGGAATTTCGTCCCGAAATTCGAAAAATAAGGCATACCTGGTAAAAACAACTCTGGATATTTCTCGCGCATATCTGCCTCACGCTCCCAAGTGGATTCCTCCACATTATGATGCTCCCACTGGACTCGCACAAGTGGAACTATGTTCGACCTCAATCTCCTCTCACTATAGTTTAGAATAGCCACTGGTCTCTCCTCGTAAGAGCTATCAGGCTATAAGTCGATCTCATCTATCGCAATGTGAGTATAGGCCATATCATCCCGAAGATATCGTCTCAACGACGAGATGTGGAATACATCGTGGATTCGATGTAAATGTTCTGGCAATCCCAACCTGTATGCAACCGGCCCAATTCTCTCGATGATGGGAAATGGTCCCACGTACCTCGGAGCCAATTTCCCCTTCTTCCCGAACCTCATCACCCCCTTCAAAGGAGATACACGCAATAACACTTGGTCTCCCACATTAAACTTCTGGAAGAATCGTTTCGCATTGGCGTAGCTCTTCTGCCTGTCCTGGGCTACCCGAATACGACTCCTGATCATCTCAATCCTCGCGGAGGTCTCCTGAATCACTTCTGGTCCTAGCAACTTGTTGTCCCCCACCTCGAGCCAACAAGTTGGAGATTGACAAGGCCTGCCATACAAAGCCTCAAATGGGTCCATACCAATCGTAAACTGATAAGAGTTATTATAAGCAAACTCTTCTAGTGGAAGATGTGGCTCCCAACCTCCTCCAAAAACAAGACACGAAAATCTTATCTCTATCTGACACAATATTCAGGGGCACCCCATGAAATCTGACAATCTTCGTGATGAACAATTGAGCATACTGGCCCGTGGTATAATCTGTCCGCACCGGCATAAAATGAGCCACCTTGGTCAAACGGTCTACAATCACCCAGATAGAATCATGGCCCCACTGTGATGTAGGCAACCCTGTAATAAAATCTATGGAAATACTCTCCCACTTCCACGCGGGTACTTCCAATGGCTGAAGCAATCCTGACGGTTTTTGATGGTCTACCTCACCAGCTGGCAGGTAGAACACTTGGATACGAACTCGGCGATGTCCTTCTTCATCCCACTCCACCAGTATTGTCGCCTCATATCCTGGTACATCTTATCGCCTCCCAGATGTACTGCAAATCGGGACCCATGAGAATGAGTCATCACTGCATGACGTAATTTTGCTCCTTCTGGAACTACCATTCTCCCATGAAACCGCAAACCTCCATCAGAACTAACAGAATAGGACTCAGCACCATCGGCTAGAAGTCGCACAATTTGCTCCTGGCAAAACGGGTCTGTAGTTTGTGCCTGTATCACCCTCGTAACAATCTCGGGTGCGACTGACATCACGAATATGAAAGATCGTGCCACTGCGTCCTGGTGACCCAATTCCTTCCACTTTATTTTCCAGACGTCCGCTACATCGTCTACCGGTCTACGGCTCAACGCATTAGCAACTACGTTGGCCTTCTCCGGATGATACTGTATATCGAACTGGTAGTTCTTCACAAACTCTATCCATCTGCGCTGACGCATATTCAGCTCTCGCTGAGTGAACATGTACTGCAGTGATTTATGGTCTGTGAACAAATGGAATTTCTCCCCCAATAAATAGTGCCTCCATATCCTCAATGCAAAGACGACCGCTGCCAACTCCAGCTCGTGGGTGGGGTAATTCTTCTCATGTGGCTTAAGCTTACGGGAAGCAAAAGCTATAGCCTTCTCCTCCTGCTGGAGTACACCTCCAAGTCCCCGTAAAGATGCATCGGTGTAAACCAGGTACTCCACACCCGGCTTCGGTAACGTAAGGACTGGCGCTGAAGTAAGCTTGTCTTTCAGCTCATCGAAAGCCAATTGACAAGCGTCATCCCAAACATATGGTACCCCTTTGCGAGTCAGATTCGTCAATGGACCCGCTATTTTGGAGAATCCCCGAATGAATCTCCTGTAGTAACCGGCTAACCCCAAGAAACTACGCACTTCCGTCGGTGTCGTGGGCTGTCCCCACTCCCTCATTGCTGACACTTTGCTTCGGTCAACTGCAATCCCCTGCTCAGAAACAACATGGCCCAAGAACTGTACTTCTCGCAACCAGAATCCACACTTCTAGTACTTAGCATACAACTGGTGCTCTCGTAGAGTCTGAAGAACCTGCTTCAAGTGTTTGGCATGATCCTCCTCGAAATGTGAATATATCAAGATGTCATCTATGAAGACGATGACAAACTGATCCAAGAACTCTCTGAATACTCGGTTCATCAAGTCCATGAAAACGGCTGGAGCACTTGTGAGTCCGAACGGCATCACTCGGAACTCATAGGACCCATATCTCGATAAGAAGGTAGTCTTTGAAACATCCTTCTCTCTAATACGTAACTGATGGTACCCCGACCTCAGATCTATCTTCAAAAAGAAAGTTGCTCCTCTCAATTGGTCGAACAGATCATCGATTCGAGGCAACGGATACTTATTCCGTATCGTTACCTTGTTCAGCTCCCGGTAGTCCACACACAACCTCAGTGAACCATCTCTCTTCTTCACAAACAAGACTGGAGCGCCCCAAGGTGAGGTACTCTTACGAATGAAGCCCTGACCTAACAGCTGCTCTATCTGATCTCGTAGCTCTCGCATCTCTGCCGGAGCCATAAGGTACGGTGCGCGTGCTATAGGTTTCGTATCTGGCGATAAATCTATAACAAAGTCTATCTCACGACTGGGCGGTAGGCCTGGTATCTCCTGAAACACATCGGAATACTCCCTGACAACAGGGATCGAAACTAAGGGAATCACAACCTCCTTAGAGGTATCATCCTCTATGTAATACAAATGAGCGGTCGAACCTCCCTCTGGGAGAGGCATCGCCACTACAAACATCTCTTGCCCCGAAATGGCTAAAACAATGCTCCCACCAAAGCAATCAATCATGGCTCTATAAGCTGCAAGCCAATCCATACCAATAATCACATCATGCTCGTGCATGTCTAAGACTAACATGTCTGCAGGTAATACCAAGCTACCAATCTCTACCCCCACTCCCCGGCATATAAGAAAATAAGCGACCCATTCTCCAGTGGTGAGTCTACATATGTCACAGTGCTCTCTGCTGTGACTAATAATCCTAAGGCTTTCACAAAATAGGTAGCTATCAAATAGTGAGTTGCCCCAGTATCAAGCAAAACTCGACTCATAGTAACATGGATAGAAAAACATACCCTCAAACGCGGGTGGTGCCTGCGGAGCTGCTGCCTGTGGGAAGTTATAGACACGTCCGCCCTGTAGCTTTCTCTGCTGAACTGAGGCTGTTGGAAAGGGTGGTGGAGCTGGGTTCTGGGGTTCATTGTTAGCACATTCCTATTGTGGGGCCCTATTCTTCTCTGGGCAATCCTGATGCCTATGGCCATTCCTGCCATATTGGAAGCACCTCCCTCAAAACTGCTTCCCTTCCTTACAGTATTGACTAATCTCGCTTTTTCCCTGGTCTTGCTGGCCTTGAGGGGATATCTACGGAACAACTATGTCAGGGCGAGGACAATCCATCCACTTGTGACCTGGTTGTACACATTTATAGCAGAGTTTTGAAATTCTTTGCTGATTAGATTGTAGTTTATCCCCAGCCTGATTCGGATAAGATTTACGTTTGTGATCCTCCATTCCACAACCGAAACATCTCTTGGTGATTTCATTCTGAACCAGACTTCGTTGTCCCTGACACTTTTGTTCCTGTACATAAATCCCGTTACTTCTGGAACTGACTCGATTTTGATTGTTTTGTTGTCGCAGATTCGGTGCCTTCGCACAATTCTCAACGTCAGTCTCATGCATTTGGTTAACCTCTCTAGGTCTTTTGCCTCCTTTAAGTTGTAGGCTGCGTTCTTGGTATTGTAGAACTGCAGTGGTAACTGCTTGTGCCATGATACCTGCTAACTCGGCGGTTGATACTCTCCCTGGGGATACCTGAGGTGTGAGTCAATCTTGCTCGATGACTCCCTTAACCGTCTTATCTAGTTCATCTTGACGATCCATCTGAAAATTTGAGTAAATTTGGATGAGTTCATCATTCAAATAAACAAATAGCAAAAGTACGAATTTCCAATGTATAGAGATAAACACAACGTTCCTAGTATTAGGACTCTATATCAAAGAAAGCAATGCTGAAAGCATAATAAGCCGCACAGATCCTAAAGGACACTAGAACCTGATGCTCTGATACCACCTGTGGCACCCCGCCTAATTAAATACCGGGTGATCACTCCTTTATTAAATTAAATCAAGGTAAACAGTTGGTTCATTCTCAGCATCACTGTCGATAAAAATACATTTTCCAATTTAACACCCTAAATAATTAAGCTAAGTGTCCAAACCATTTTTATACATACTTTCCAAATTTTAATTAAAGAAAAAGATTTATTTATTTAAAAACAACATTTCTAATATTAAGAATCACATCGCAGTAAACCAAATAATATAATACATTCGCCAATTGAATGTCAGCATATGAAAACTAAAGTCACAAATCCAAACTGAATAAATCCCATAGAACAATACTGGAAACAACTGAAATATAAATGTCCCAACAACAATGAAATAATGGAAAGGGCGACACATGCCCAATAAATGAGAATACTAGAAGTGGAGTCAATAAAAGAAGCCGTCTACGCAAGTGACCTGCAACTCCCACCTAAGCTGCAGCACGTTCCTCTCAAGGGATCCTAAGCAAGATGCCCCTGTGGCTGGGCACCTAAAATATATACATATATATACAAGAGAGAGAGGGAGAGAGAAAGAAACGGGTCAGAGCCCGAAAGTGTGTTTGATTTTTAAAATACGTTTAGCAAGTATTTAAATTGATACAGGCCAATTCAACAACATATTAGTGCGTCACTCTCTTGAGAAATACTCACCTCTCTTCTAATGTGCACACCTATCGCACTAACCTTCCCAACAGTTTCTTAACAATTTCATCATACTTACCTTTTCCAATAATTTAGCGTATCTTAACTTACTCATAAGATTTCAAAACCGAATAATATTTTTGGTTTAAAAAGAATACTTTCAATTAGTAGCACTACTCTTGTTTTAGCTTTTATTCATTTATAAAGTTTCCCAGTGTCATATTATACTACCACAAAACAAGTACTTACTATATGTGTCATCAACCATGTCCTACTTATCAAATCACAGTAGGCAGTTTCAAATTTCCAAATCTCATATATATATTAACTACTCGTATAATATATATAAATAACAGCACCCCAAATAAAACTATGGTGCGTGCATACTTCTACTATCCAAACCCCATACCACTCATATCAAGGGGAATACAAGTTCGGAATCACTCTCGAACTGTATTAACACATACACAAACAATATCGAGGCGAAGCATAGATTCCAAGTCTCTAAGAGGATGGCACATACTCGCGTCTCTTAGGACCGTCTGAACTATCGATTCGATAGCCTGTACCAAGGATATCTATCTTCTAGGGTACAAGTCAATATCCCCCATAAAGGTCCCATCGAGATAAGACTGTCCCAGTGCGGTAACCTCAAGGATAGCAAGTAGCGCGGTATGTTTTTCACATGTATATCATATATGTACACACAATCATATAAATATACCACGGTTATCATATTAATATAGGTTCTTCTCGTCACTCATAATTATACCATTTATCCTTAATTTCACATTATTAGTATTACGCATAACGTTTCATCTCTAACCTTAACTCGAAGGGTTTTCTCACTTAATACGTGACATTCGTTGACTCTATCCTTCCAAGTAGGAAAATTCAGTAGGTATACTTCTATTCACTATCGTAGTTATTCGTCGCATTCTCTCACTTGAAATACGTAGTTTCATAGTTCATTATATAATTATCCCAAAAACAAGATTCTCATCTTAAATAAAGTTCTCAACACTTATTCAAATGTCTTACTGGTCCTTCCTATCTCCCAAAACATTTCATTAAGGATACCCAAGAATTATTTCATGATAAATTCAATTCAACTAAGTAAACAAGGGAAAATAAGAGTCTTCCAGGAGGGGTCGATCGATCGAGGTTTGGGGCTCGATCGATCGAACCTTCGATCGATCGAAGCTCTAGGCTCGACCGATCGATCAAGCAGGTCTGCGAAAATTCTGCAGAAATGCAGTTACGGGTTCTACCAAATTTCTTCATCCAAAACCATGTTTTTTCCATTCTAAACGTCCCAAAAATCCTACTACTATCATTATAAAGTTATACCAGATGTTTTCAACGTAAAGCATGTGTATATCTAACATTAAACATGGATAATTAACCCAACACTCCATCTAATCATCAAGAACCCTAGAGCTTTTCTTAATCAAGGTTCTAATCTGTTTTTACCAAAATTTCCTTCTAATATATCATCAAAATTTCGTGGGTTATATTCCTCTACATGGCAAGGATTCCAGAATTTCATATAAATCGTTTCTACATGCATTTTCCTAACACAAATTGGGTGTTCTTCCATATTTATCATCTCTAAACAATCCTAAACCAATATGAAGATTGCATTAATGAAAATACGCAAGTTAAACACTTGCCTGGGATTTCTGATATTCTGATTCACGTCTGATTTTGGTATGGTTGCGTTCCTCGTCTCGCGATCTACGCGGTGGTGGTGGCGGCGGTGCAAACCGGTGACTTTTTGGCCTTGAATTGCCTTGGAGCTCTCTCCTCTCTTCTCCAATGGCCGTCACTTGATTTCTGGATATTCTAACCCTAAAAGACTAATCTAGTTGGCTGATATATGTTGCTGAAATTCGTGGGTTTAATTACCCAGTTATGTAAAATGACTAAAATGCCCTCCCGGGGTACTAATTAGGCCTAAAAATGCCCCGAGACCCCAACTACACCCCCGGGTACACTTTTCTGACTATCTCGACCCTACCGGACGCGTTGGTACACTCAAAAAGACCATACGGGTAACTTATAAAATATTCACTTTTTATTTAACAAAATTAGTCCCGACGTGACACGAGCGCGTTCCGACTTAAATTTTCGAAATCGTCATTTAATTCACTCATGACATTCAATATAATCAATATAATATATTACTTTGCTCATTAGTAATATTCAACCAATTTCACATAATTACTAACTCTCGTCACGTTAATAATTATAACATAATAAATTTTCGAATTTTTATTAAATAAATCATTCACATTAAATTTAATAAATCCCCAAATTAATATAGCATAAAAATACGGGGTATTACATTATCGTCATACTCTCAAACCGGGAGACCCAGGACTACGCGATCAGTTCCTACAAGTTACATTGGTCCCGTGCGAGGTGTTCATGCCTCCTACGGGGTCGTTTGGGGGCTGGTTCAGGTTTTCACCCCTTAACGGCCTGTTTTCAAGTCTAAGTGTGATTTTTGCGAATTATCATCATACTCTCAAACCGTGAGTCCCGGGACTAAGCGATCAGTTCCTACAAGTTACATTGGTCCCCTACGAGGTGTTTGTGCCTCCTACGGGATCGCTTGGGGGCTGGTTCGGGTTTTCACCCCTTAACGGCCTGTTTTCAAGTCTAAGTGTGATTTTTTGCCAATTATCGTCATACTCTTAAACCGGGAATCCCGGGACTACGCGGTCAGTTCCAACAAGTTACATTGGTCCCGTGCGAGGTGTTCGTACCTCCTACGGGGTCTCTTGGAGGCTGGTTCGGGTTTTCACCCCTTAACGGGCTGTTTTCAAGTCTAAGTGTGATTTTTACAAATTATCGTCATACTCTCATACCGAGAGTCCCGGGACTACGCGATCAGTTCCTACAAGTTACATTGGTCCCGTGCGAGGTGTTTGTGCCTCCTACGGGGTCGTTTGGGGCTGGTTCGGATTTTCACCCCTTAACAGCCTGTTTTCAAGTCTAAGTGTGATTTTTGCAAATTATCGTCATAGTCTCAAACCGGGAGTCCCGGAACTACGCGGGAAGTTCCTACAAGTTACACTGATCCCGTGCGAGGTGTTCGTGGCTCCTACGGGGTCGTTCGGGGGCTGGTTTGGGTTTTCACCCCTTAACGGCCTATTTTCTAGTCTAAGTGTAATTTTTGCAAATTATCATCATACTCTCAAATCGGGAGACCCGGGACTACGTGGTCAGTTCCTACGAGTTACATTGATCCCATGCGAGGTGTTCGTGCCTCCTACGGGGTCGTTTGGGGCCGGTTCGGGTTTTCACCCCTTAACGACCTGTTTTCAAGTCTAAGTGTGATTTTTGCAAATTATTGTCATACTCTCAAACTGGGAGTCCCGGGACTACGCGGTCAGTTCCTAGAAGTTACATTGGTCCCGTGCGAGGTGTTCGTGCCTCCTACGGGATCGTTTGGGGGATGGTTCAGGTTTTCACCCCATAACGGCCAGTTTTCAAGTCTAAGTGTGATTTTTGCAAATTATCGTCATAGTCTCAAACCGGGAGTCTCGGGACTACGCGGTCAGTTCCTATAAGTTACATTGGTCCCGTACGAGGTGTTCGTGCCTTCTACGGGGTCATTTGGGGGCTGGTTCGGATTTTCACCCCTTAACGGCCTGTTTTCTAGTTTAAGTGTGATTTTTGCAAATTATCGTCATACTCTCATACCGGGAGTGCCGGGACTACGCGGTCAGTTCCTACAAGTTACATTGGTCCCGTGCGAGGTGTTCGTGCCTCCTACGGGGTTGTTTGGGGGTTGGTTTGGGTTTTCACCCCTTAACGGCCTGTTTTCAAGTCTAAGTGTGATTTTTGCAAATTATAGTCATATTCTCAAACTGGAAGTCCCAGGATTACGCGGTCAGTCCCTACAAGTTACATTGGGCCTATGCGAGGTGTTCCTGCCTCCTACGGGGTCGTTTGAGGGCTGGTTGGGGTTTCCACCCCTTAACAGCCTGTTTTCAAGTCTAAGTGTGATTTTTCACAAATTATCATCATACTCTCAAACCGGGAGACCCGGGACTACGCGATCAGTTTCTACGAGTTACATTGGTCCCGTGCGAGGTGTACGTGCCTCCTAAGGGGTCGTTTGGGGGCTGGTTGGGGTTTTCACCCCTTAATGGCATGTTTTCAAGTCTAAGTGTGATTTTTGCAAATTATCGTCATACTCTCAAACCGGGCGACCCGGGACTACGCGGTCAGTTCCTACAAGTTACATTAGTCCCGTACGAGGTGTTCGGGCCTCCTACGGGGTCTTTTGGGGGCTGGTTCGGGTTTTCACCCCTTAACGGCCTGTTTTCAAGTCTAAGTGTGATTTTTGCAAATTAACGTCATACTCTCAAATCCGGAGTCTCGGGATTACGCGGTCAGTTCCTACAAGTTACAGTGGTCCCGTGCGAGGTGTTCGTGCCTCCTATGGGGTCGTTTGGGGGTTGGTTCGAATTTTCACCCCTTAACGGCCTGTTTTCAAGTCTAAGTGTGATTTTTGCAAATTATCATCATACTCTTAAACCGGGACTCCCGGGACTACTCGGTGAGTTCCTACAAATTACATTGGTCCCGTGCGAGGTGTTCGTGCCTTCTACGGGGTCGTTTGGGGTCTGGTTCGGGTTTTCACCCCTTAACGGCCTGTTTTCAAGTCTAAGTGTGATTTTTGCAAATTATCGTCATACTCTTAAACCCGGAGTCCCGGGACTACGCGGTCAGTTCCTACAAGTTACACTGGTCCCGTGCAAGGTGTTCGTGCCTCCTACGGGGTCGTTTGGGGGCTGGTTCGGATTTTCACCCCTTAACGGCCTGTTTTCAAGTCTAAGTGTGATTTTTGTAAATTATCGTCATACTCTAATACCAGGAGTTTCGGGACTACGCGATCAGTTCCTAGAAGTCACATTGGTCCCCTACGAGTTGTTCGTGCCTCCTACGGGATCGTTTGGGGGCTAGTTCGGGTTTTCACCCCTTAACGGCCTGCTTTCAAGTCTAAGTGTGATTTTTGCAAATTATCGTCATACTGTCAAACCGGGAGACTCGGGACTACGTGGACAGTTCATAGAAGTTACATTGGTCCTGTGCGAGGTGTTCGTGCCTCCTACGGGGTCGTTTGGGGGCTGGTTTAGGTTTTCCCCCCTTAACGGCCTGTTTTCAAGTCTAAGTGTGATTTTTGCCAATTATCGTCATACTCGCAAACTGCGAGTCCCTGGACTACGCGGTCAATTCCTACAAGTTACATTGGTCCCGTGCGAGGTGATCGCGCCTCCTACGTGATCGTTTGGGGGCAGGTTCAGGTTTTCATCCCTTAACGGCCTGTTTTCAAGTCTAAGTGTGATTTTAACAAATTATCATCATACTCTCAAACCGGGAGTCCTGGGACTACACGGTCAGTTCCTACAAGTTACATTGGTCCCGTGCGAGGTGTTCGTGCCTCCTACGGGGTCGTTTGGGGGTTGGTTCGAGTTTTCACCCTTAACGGCCTGTTTTCAAGTCTAACTGTGATTTTTGCAAATTATCGGCATACTCTCAAACCGGGAGTCCCGGGACTACGCGGTCAGTTCCTAAAAGTTACATTGGTCCCGTGCGAGGTGTTCATGCCTCCTACGGGATCGTTTGGGGGTTGGTTCAGGTTTTCACCCCATAACGGCCTGTTTTCAAGTCTAAGTGTGATTTTTGCAAATTATCGTCATACTCTCAAGCCGGGAGTCCCGGGACTACGCGGTCAGTTCTTACAAGTTACATTGGTCCCGTGCAAGGTATTCGTGCCTCCTACGGGGTGATTTGGGGGCTGGTTCGGATTTTCACCCCTTAACTGCCTGTTTTCTAGTCTAAGTGTGATTTTTGCAAATTATTGCCATACTCTCATACCGGGAGTGCCGAGACTACGCGGTCAGTTCCTACAAGTTACATTGGTCCCGTGCGAGGTGTTCGTGCCTCCTACGGGGTCATTTGGGGGTTGGTTTGGGTTTTCACCCCTTAACGACCAGTTTTCAAGTCTAACTGTGATTTTTGCAAATTATTGTCATATTCTCAAACTGGGAGTCCCAGGACTACACGGTCAGTCCCTACAAGTTACATTAGTCCCGTGCGAGGTGTTCGTGCCTCCTACGGGATCGTTTGGGGGCTGGTTGGGGTTTTCACCCCTTAACGGCCTGTTTTCAAGTCCAAGTGTGATTTTTACAAATTATCATCATACTCTTAAATCGGGAGACCCGGGACTACGCGGTCAGTTCCTACAAGTTACATTGGTCCCGTTCGAGGTGATCGTGCCTCCTACGGGATCGTTTGAGGGCGGGTTCAGGTTTTCACCTCTTAACGGCCTGTTTTCAAGTCTAAGTGTGATTTTTACAAATTATCATCGTACTCTCAAACCGTGAGTCCCGGGACTACGCGGTCAGTTCCTACAAGTTACATTGGTCCCGTGCGAGATGTCCGTGCCTCCAAAGGGGTCGTTTGGGGCTGGTTCGGGTTTTCACCCTTAAAGGCTTGTTTTCAAGTCTAAGTGTGATTTTTGCAAATTATCGTCATACTCTCAAACCGGGAGTCCCGGGACTACGCGGTCAGTTCCTACAAGTTACATTGGTCCCGTGCGAGGTGTTCGTGCCTCCTATGGGGTCATTTGGGGGCTGGTTCGGATTTTCACCCCTTAACGGCCTGTTTTCTAGTCTAAGTGTGATTTTTGCAAATTATCGTCATACTCTCATACCGGGAGTGCCGGGACTACGCGGTCAGTTCCTACAAGTTACATTGGTCCCGTGCGAGGTGTTCGTGCCTCCTACGGGGTCATTTGGGGGTTGGTTTAGGTTTTCACCCCTTAACGGCCTGTTTTCAAGTCTAACTGTGATTTTTGCAAATTATTGTCATATTCTCAAACTGGGAGTCCCAGGACTACGCGGTCAGTCCTTACAAGTTACATTGGTCCCGTGCGAGGTGTTCGTGCCTCCTACGGGGTCGTTTGGGGGCTGGTTGGGGTTTTCACCCCTTAACGGCCTGTTTTCAAGTCCAAGTGTAATTTTTACAAATTATCGTCATACTCTCAAACTGGGAGACCCGAGACTACGCGGTCAGTTCCTACAAGTTACATTGGTCCCGTGCGAGGTGTTCGTGCCTCCGACAGGGTCGTTTGGAGGCTGGTTGGGGTTTTCACCCCTTAACGGCCTGTTTTCAAGTTCAAGTGTGATTTTTGCAAATTATCGTCATACTCTCAAACCGGGCGACCCGGGACTACGCGGTCAGTTCCTACAAGTTACATTGGTCCCGTACGAGGTGTTCGTGCCTCCTACGGGGTGGTTTGGGGGATGGTTGGGGTTTTCACCCCTTAACGGCCTGTTTTCAAGTCTAAGTGTGATTTTTATAAATTATCATCATACTCTCAAACCGGGAGTCCCGGGACTACGCGGTCAGTTCCTACAAGTTACATTCGTCCCGTGCGAGGTGTTCGTGCCTCCTATGGGATCGTTTGGGGGCTGGTTCCGGTTTTCACCCCTTAACGGCCTGTTTTCAAGTCTAAGTGTTATTTTTACAAATTATCGTCATACTCTCAAACCAGGAGTCCCGGGGCGACGCGATCAGTTCCTACAAGTTACATTGGTCCCATGCGAGGTGTTCGTGCCTCCTACGGGGTCATTTGGGGGCTGGTTCGGATTTTCACCCCTTAACGGCCTTTTTTCAAGTCTAAGTGTGATTTTTTGCAAATTATCGTCATACTCTCATACCGGGAGTGCCGGGACTACGCGGTCAGTTCCTACAAGTTACATTGGTTCCGTGCGAGGTGTTCGTGCCTCCTACGGGGTTGTTTGGGGGGTAGTTTTGGTTTTCACCCCTTAACGGCCTATTTTCAAGTCTAAGTGTGATTTTTTCAAATTAGCGTCATATTCATAAATCGGGAGACCCGTGACTATACGGTCAGTTCCTACGAGTTACATTGGTCCCGTGCGAGGTGTTAGTGCCTCTTACGGGGCCGTTTGGGGGCTGGTTTGGGTATTCACCCTTTAGTGGCTTGTTTTTAAGTTTAATCTAAATATTTTCAAATTATCGTCATATTCATAAACCGGGAGACCCGTAACTACACGGTTAGTTCCTACGAGTTACATTGGTCCCGTGGGAGGTGTTCTTGCCTCTTACGGGACCGTTTGGGGGTTGGTTTGGGTTTTCACCCTTTAACGGCTTGTTTTTAAGTTTAATCTTGATATTTTCAAATTATCGTCATATTCTCAAACCGAAAGACCCGTGACTACGTGGTCAGTTCCTACGAGTTACATCCGTCCCGTAAGAGGTGTTTGTGCCTCTTACGGGGCCATTTGGGGATTGGTTGGGTTTCACCCTTTAACGGCTTATTTTTAAGTTTAATCTAGATATTTTCAAATTATCATCATATTCATAAATCGGGAGACCCGTGACTATGCTGTCAGTTCCTACGAGTTACATTGGTCCCATGCGAGGTGTTCGTGCCTCTTATAGGGCCGTTTGGGGACTGAATTGGGTTTTCACCCTTTAACGACTTGTTTTTAAGTTTAATCTAGATATTTTCAAATTATCGTCATATTCATAAACCGGGAGACCCGTGACTACGCGGTCAGTTCCTATGAGTTACATTGGTACAGTGGGAGGTGTTCATGCCTCTTACGGGACAGTTTGGGGGCTGAATTGGGTTTTCACCCTTTAACGGCTTGTTTTTAAGTTTAATTTAGATATTTTCATATATCTAGATTATTCATAAACCGGGAGACTCATGAGTAAATGGTCAGTTTCTACGAGTTACATTGGTCCCGTGCGAGGTGTTAGTGCCTCTTACGGGGCCGTTTGTGGGTTTGTTTGGGTTTTCACCCTTTAACGGCTTGTTTTCAAGCAAGCGTTAATTTTGAGTAATGTTACAAGTCAAATTCCTTGCAAAGTTTCTCTGATGTGGATTCTTAATTCGGAAGGGACTGTGGTGGGAGTAAGCCAAGCTTGTAGTGGACAATTTTGATAGTATAAGGAAATATCTATGCAAGTACATATATGCATGCACAGACAAGCATAAAATACAATTAAAGAATGATCACTACTTTGCACAGTAATTACACAAATAACAATACGATCCAATTCTTCGCACAGTGAGACAATCACTTTACATTTATGTCATGTCAAGACCATGACCATGGCAGTGATGTTCAATACGAAGGATACCTAAAAACCTCAAATACACACACATATCCACTCAGAACCAAGTAGCAGCAATAAATCTAAACATTATCCTACGGTCCTAACCATTAAAATCTTCATTGTTATAAATGTTATAGCAGAATTTGAGAATGCTAAAGTTTCTGAACCAAGTAATTTAAATTTTCAATACTCCAAATGGTAGAATACTAGTATTTAGCCCAACTCAAATGCCTGTATCATGTATTGATATAAACATATATAGATACAGAGAAAAACTTACTTCATCAGCTACAATATTAAAAAGGTTGGATCTTTTCTTTCTCCTGGACATATTGCATTGGCTGATGAAATATTTCTGGGAATGGCTCACTACTTGAGTGGGTGTTCTTGCAATTACGTAATTGCGTGCTATTCTACGCCAATCACCTTTCCTGAGATTTTTCAAACCAAGTAGAAACAGCATATGCTCCTCTTCAGTCCATCGAACAGCTGCATATAATAAGACACCATTGAGAAAATATATGGGGCATGCCGCACATGTTGTACGTGTAATAGCAGATGCATCACAATAGAATAGGTCATCGACAGTATTTAACTAGATCAACTGCAGTATTTAACAAAACAAAAGTTTAAAATTATTTTAGTCAAAATCCAGAACAGCCCATTCCTTTGCCTTTTTTGCCATATTGATTTGAAGGATGCGATAAATGCGTTAGAAGATGTGACATTAGAGGCTAACTACTTTAAATTTTAACTAATCTACTGGTGCAAATTTCAAGATATAATACCAAACATGTTCTTCACAACATAGTGAATATTGCGGTTGCATCATGTTCCTAAGCGAACTTCTTTAACTAATCATGTCAAGTGTCCCGACATGTTTATTAACCATGCGTGTTCGTGTTACATGCATATTTCGCAAACCAATGCATACCATACAACATCAAAGAAATGGCATCCTAGGTGCTCAATCAACAAGCATCGAATAAGTACAACAAGCTAGGTAAGAAACAAGGATACCTCACTAAGAGGTGTAACACAGAATATATAACAACGACAAACTAATAGGAAAATAACACACATAGAAGAATTATAAGAGCTGAATAAACAACAACCATTCTTAGTTCTCACCAATGCAGATCATCGGTAAGGCCGTGAACAAATTGAGTTGGAGTATGAACTGCTGGTTCGAGATTGTACCCAATGTTGCATTGTTACTGGTGTCATCTACCATGGAAGTACCCTTGATACCACTAAGCGCCAGATATACTTGCTTCCCATTTCTTCTTGCAACTTTGGCTTTGAACATGGATATTTATTTCAACCCGACATCCTTTCCCTTGTTGACTTGAATATATTAATGGTGGGCCACATTCCCACCTCGCAATGTGCAATTGAAGGCCGCAAAAATTTCCTCACTAATGTTAATAATAATATTATTTTAATTCCTCTAATAGATTACACATTTTGAGAACCCGCAGAAATAGTTTTCTTAGTCAATATCAGTTGCCTGAACAAAATCTCCTCATGTGAAGCTAAGGGCGTGGTTCTGATTCTCCAGCTTTCCCTCCCCGAGATTTAAGCGACCCTATAATCTAACCTGATAGATCTCCACCTCCTTCTCCGATTGCTACTCGTACTTCAGGAGAACAGAATAGTACTTTGACTCATCCTCCCGTCGATATCTTATCAAGGTAAACAGCTGGGAGGGCTTTGTTGTCTTTTATACAAAATGTCTTCAGTGCCTTGGTCCTTTTTAGCCTTCTGGGTCCCGTATATCTGGAAGGTGACGAAATAAGGGTATTTAATCAAAGACGTTACACACTAGTGGCCTTTAAACAACATTTTCCTCAAGCATTGGAAATCCTAAGACAATATAGAAATTATTGAGCTTAGAAGAACATATATACAGTCATAAACAGACATAAATTACACCTAAAGGTTGATAGTAGAGTAGTCAATTACTGAGAGTAATCAACAATCGATTTTTGAAAGAATTTAAAATCAAGGTACTATAGGTATGAGTTTAGAGTAGTTTACATGGTAATAAATGTTCCTTCACTATGTCGAGTTCCTCTCTATTCTATCCAATAAAAAAGATTATCAATTCATTAACCAATCCATTTAAAAAATATTCTAGGAACAAAATATGTGCTATTAAAGCCAAAAACTAAATTCGAATAACTTTCCTTCCCAATGACATCGCCATAAGGCAATGAATTCCAGAGTGTGCATAAGATCAGAGGGCTTGAGAATGTTTTATTTGATTATTGTTATAATGCCAAAACAAAACAAATAATTAAAATGACAGCTGCTGCTAGAGATTTGCTCTCATATAACATTCAAGCAAAATAGCAAAAGGTCATTCACCAAAAGTTTTAACTGAATAAAGCTTCTTACATTGAGGTTTTTCTTTCTCTCAATCGATTCTTCCTTCTCCTTTAGATTTACAGAAAATAGTAGCCTCCTAGAATTTCTGTCAGCCAACATCACAGTGATTTTGATTTTCTGTAAACATAATTATGATAAGTATTTTCTAAACAAAAGCCCGTAACACTTAACTCTAAATGGAGTTATCCAAACCTAACCAACAAATGATACAACAAATCCTCGAGTGCTATAGCTTATCATTTCCACTTCCTCTCTTCCTCCTGTCTGAAACAGATCTTTCGCCCTCTTCCAGTAAATATTTTCACGTTCCTCGGGTACTTATGAATGCCATATTTTCTAATTCAACCTCATGTATGACAACCTAAAATTGCAAATGTCACACCTACATAGGCACATAGTTCAAAATATTTCTCAACTCAAAACAATATGCAATTGAAGGTTAACTATTTTTCATTCGCCATTTCCCAAATCCTAATGGCCCTTGTGACATTAAAATTTAAAATTAAAAAAAAAACATAATGAATTGCTTTATTTTTTAGTGCAAAAATGAATTAGTGTATAAGTGGTAAAAAATATTAAAAAC
Organism: Sambucus nigra; assembly: GCA_949130495.1. NCBI lineage: Eukaryota > Viridiplantae > Streptophyta > Magnoliopsida > Dipsacales > Adoxaceae > Sambucus > Sambucus nigra. The sequence goes on along the minus strand of OX422213.1, from coordinate 83,891,404 downwards.
TAACAGCTTTATCTATTCAGGCATTTTATCAATCATTTAAAGGACCCTTAGTTTTTTTGTGTCAAAGTCATTACAAGACCCAAATAATTGGGTTTTTGAAGAAAGTTCCCAACACGTGTAAATGCCAAATTTAGCCAAGACAAAACCTCTGAAGCTCGAATATTTGAAACATGCTATTCATACAACATAAAAGCATATTAAGCTAGGCAAGAGTTATCAATTGAGTAAGCTACAATGAGTTCACATGTACTAAATAAAGCACCAAATTATACCTCCAATACAAATGTGTTGGATTAATGATGAAATGAATCTTAGTAAAGAAAAAATAGATTTCTCACCCACATAGACCTAGAAAGAAACAACCTCCCCTGCATCTCGACACAATACATGGAAGATATAAAAACCCTCCAAGTCATATACCAAAAAAACCCTATCTTGGTTACCCAGCGATATCACCACGGCAGATCAAACCATTAAATCCAACTAGATTAATCCCAAAATTGTATGGGATTAATCTCAAAGAGACGACAATGGAGTGTGACCTAAAGAGAGAGAGGGTTTTGGTATAGAGAGAATTTTTGGTAGAGAGAGCGGGAGAATGGTTGTCCCTCCAAAATAAAAATTGGAATTAGTTGTAGTATTTTTTTTAGAAATAAATTTTAGCACGTTTTTGGCACGCTTTTAAACTGTGTCAGTTTCTGACACCGTTTTAAACCGTGCCAAATTGGGACTAAACCGTGCCAGAATCTGACACAGTTTAGAACCGTGCCAGATTCTCCTTATCCAAGCGTGCCAGATTAGCATTTTTGGTGTAGTGGTTAATTTAATTTAATTGAAATTGACAACTCACTTTTTAAATATTTGGTGGCCAGTAATTGTTTAAAAATATTTTCGACAGTGATCCTAAGAACTGAACCAACTTGACATTTTGTATTAATTTGAATAAAGGAGTAGTTACCCGATATTTAATTAGACGGGATGTCACAGCGAGAGGGGATAATGTGTTTTTATGTTTACTTTTTGTTTTTACTGCTTTTTAAAATTTTAAATCTTTTAAATTATCTTTAATATAAAATGCCACGTGGCCATAAACATTAAAGTATTTTATATAAATTTTCCACAAAGTATATTTATTTTTAAATTAAAATATATTAAATTCTAAAAGTAACATTACTAATGGATTAAAGTAAAACGTCCCTTGTAGTGTCGAAACAAAAAAAATCCCTTATGGTGTCGAAAAAAAAAATCTGTTGGGGTGTCAAAATAAAAGTAATGAAACATTCAGAACTGTTTTGGAGGGTGAGGTGGTTAAACGTCACGTGAGGGGGAGAGAGAGAGAGAGAGAGAGCATGCATTTTTTAATACTTTTTAAATTTTAAATCTTTTAAATTATATTAAATATAAAATTCGACGTGGCCATAAACATTAACATATTTCCTATAAATTTTTTAAAATGTTCGTTAATTTTTTAAATTGAAATGTATTAAATACTAAAAGCAACAATTAGTAATGGATTGAAGTAAAAAAAAAACTATTTTTCAATGAATTAGTGATTATATTGTTCCTATATATAATTAATTGCGTATAAATACTAACACAAAACTTTTGTTTTTTATTTCCAGTTAAAAAGATAATGTAAAACCGCATTAAATGTCTAAATGTAGTTTTACTTTGAACGTTATTAGATCTTAGCTCTTATACTTTGAGAAGATGTTTTAAATCCAAAATTATCTCATTTTAATTTTTTATTATGTATAACGTCTTTAAATAGTTTGGCAAGGTAGTACAATTTATAAAATATTTAATAAACATATTTTAATTATTCAACTAACAAGATTCACAAACCTTGGAATTTAAATTAGACAACTTTATATTGTTAAGTTAAACATACAAAAAGTTATATATCTAATATTCTATGCAACTTAATTAGCTTAAATTAACAATAGCCCTACATGGAAATTCATATAATAAGACCATACTAAAAGTGACAAATTAACAAAATAATTAAATTAAATATTCAAAATATGAGAGTACACACTATTGTAAAATTTATCAACATGAACAAACAAAAACGCTAACATGAATTAGTAAATTAATAATATTAAGTTTAATGGAAATAAACATAGTGATAACTTTGCAAAATTAATATTGGAAACGTTTAACTTCGACCTTATGTTCACTAGATGTATGCGTACACGCTACATAAATTATGTCACATAAGTTCAATTTCATTTTCTAACTTTTGAATCATCCATGTTTAATGGATAAGATTTTAGGCTTACGTTAGTCCTCGCTAAATGAATGCCAATAAATTTGAACATAAATATTCACTCATAAATATGATTTATTTGTCTTAAATGACCCTCATAAGTAATGTTAACCGTTTTTTATTTCTTATATAAAATATATTATTTTTATAATTTTAAATATGTACTTTGTATACAAGAAAGCTTATAACTCTATCACTACTCTGAAACTCAAATCCTAACCCACCCCGACCACCACTCTCATCGTGGGGTACCTTGTCGATTTCTACTGCCACACTCCCTCCCATCAAATATAGTGAAAATCTTTGACCAAAGCGAAAAATAAGAGGTAGGATTGAGGCATAAACAAGATGAAGTTTTCATTAACTAATGGTTGTTTGTTTTTCGTTCTTGTTATAATATGAATTTGGTCATAATATAATATCCTAAAGATTATTTGTTTGTTTTTTTGGTAAATTTAATTGGCTATTAATTATATTGACTCTGAATCAGTAACATGTAATATTATTTTGCTTTTTTTATTTAGACAAAAAAGAAAGATAAAAATTTCATAATCAAAATTTAAATTTCTATAAATAAGAAAACAACCGATATGGTATCGTCTAGTTCCGTTCCATACCGAAACCACCCTTATAGATCAAGTAAATCACAAATACAAATAAAAAAATGCGTACATTAACAAAATAAAGGTATAAAAAAAATACATAAGCATTAAAAATAATACATTATAAAAATGCATATAAACTAAATATAATAGTGTATACATTGAAAAATCGCACACTAAATACAATGTTGTATAAACTTTAAAATATTACATCTACCTTAAATAACTAGGGTATACCTTGATTAGAAGAATATAACCATCATAGAAAATGTGTATATATATGGGAACGAAGCTAGCAATTTTTTAGGGGGTATATATTAAAAGAAGTTGTTTGTACATTCTAATAATGCAACTTAGAATACGCAAAATTCGTTTAAGCGAAAGAAAAATTGTTTCAAACATTATATTCTTCATCAATTCATCCAAAATATTTTTTTAAATCAAAATTTTGATTTGTACAGATCTGTGGAGATTGAAACACAGTCCAATCTTACTGTTCATGCTCCACAAACCCACTATGTAGCACACAAGCGAAGTCGAGTTCCTAAAGGGAGTTGTGGATATAGTTTGCATCCATAGACCCCACCTAATAACAAACTGAAGGGATTTCTTATACAAAACCATGCGGGGGTACCAACAGGTGGAAATGTTATTATTGCCTTAATGACAGTGCAAATTACTCATGACAAATACATCTCACTCACTCGATCTCACCTATAATAATATGAAAACCATTGGCTTTCTCAAACCCAACAAACACGCCTTTGTTTTACCACCCGCTGTCTATATATACATCCCTCAAGCATAAAACACTTCATCATTCGAAGCATAACATGGATTATAAATGCAAGCGTAAGGGTAGTGGAGGCATTGAAAGATCAGGGTTTCTGTAGGCAGAACTACATCTTAATATCCCTACACCACCACACCAAGACTAATCTCAGGTCTTTTTCTAAGGAAAAGATTTTTTTTAGGGAGGGGTGTAGCACAATTTTTTAGAAAAACTCAGATCAATTAAAAACCAAATTAAAAATCAAGTATAAACATAAAGTAAGGTGTATCATGTCTTAATTGTATAATGATTGAACAAAAATCTCAGATCAATTAAAAGCCAACTTAAAAATCAAGCATAAACATAAAGCAAGGTGTATCATGTCTTAATTGTATAATGATTGAACAAAAATATCAAGAACCATGATATATTCTTGGAAGGAAGAACGCATGCACCAAAGCGTTTCAATTTTTGTAATTATGGAGGGTAAATTGATTTGATTGAATTTTTTTGTCGGTGAGAACAGGAAACAGAAAGACAAACAGCAAACAACGGAGAAAACTTAAACAAAGAAGAAGCCTTCTTCCTCCATCTCTTTATCCACTATCCTAAGGAGTTCTTCAGGGGCTTCGTCGTACTCCTTGTACAAGTTTTTCGCCTCTCTCACAACTTTCACCATACAGTCAGCCATGAAATCACTTGCCCCTGGGATATGCACAATGTTTGCCTTAAGGTTTTTAACAAGGACCTTGCAGTCTTCAATGATATTAGCCAAAAGGTGGTTGAGAGTACATTCCTTCTTAATGAAATTGATGGCTTCGAGACAGTCATTCTTCAGGGAGACCCTTTTCCATTTCTTTTTGAGTGTTATGTTCAGTCCATGAAAAATCCCTTCAAGTTTCGCGCGAGGAGGCTAGCGATGCCTTGAAGTTTTCCCGTAAAGCCCATGATCCAATCGCCATCTTCATTTCTAATAACCCCTCCAAATGAGCGGATACCACTCATATGGTCAAAGCCACCGTCAGTATGGATGATGAACTTACCTGCATTAGAAATCAGATCAATAATTAGTAAAGAATGTTTATCTCCACAAACTTTTGCTCGTTTATTTGTCTCGGCTTCAAAAACGTAATTTACATAAATCATAATCAAACGGGCAATTTTCATAAATCATAATTTGATTGAATATATTAGTGGTCAGTTGTTCAATCTTTGAGAGAATGGTTAGTGGGATTCGATTGTCACTTCAATAATTCTTTAACAATTTTCTTTGGTAAGTATATCATTGCCATGACTATATTCGTAATTCATAGAGTTATTCTTAAAACATGCCTAGTATTTTTTGTCATTTATGAAATGTGATTGGACACTTCAGAAACGCATCTATTAAAAAAATCATCTAAGCTGTAAAAAATGTGTAGATTTATTTATTTTTTCATATTTGAAACTCACTTCTTTTGTTTTTTTGAGTACCATTTACTAATGAATTCATGTGTTACACAATTTATCAAACTCTTACAAGTAGGGAAAATAATACCTTAAGAGCATTATCTTTCATGGCTTAAATTCACATATTATTTTGCATTTTAATACTTTTAAGTAAATTGTATTGATATTTAAAGATGAAAAATATATTAAAGTAAAAAGAAACGAAAGAAATGCAATAATTTCAAAATCGAGCAATTAACAAATGTATTAAAGTAAAAAAAATATTTTTTTAATCAACTGCCAGCTCACGGGAACCCCACAAAAACATTTTTTGTCGAGAATTCGATTTTTGCAGATCCGTTTAAGTTAGGTTGTGTTTCGACCGGATCGGATCGAAAATTCCTCTTAGGAAAAAATTCCAATTTTTTCGGAAATAAAATAACTATTCTAATATTCGTTCCGATGTTTTTGGAAAATAAAAAAAAAAAATCGAATTTGGAAAATCGGCAAAAATTGGAAATTCCCAAAATATATTAAAAATCCAAAAATTTTGAAAATTCCAAAATTTCAGAAAAATAAATTACGGATTTTCGATTACTCAAAATTTTCAATTTAAAGAAACAAAGAAAATGGCTTAATTCAACATGTAAATACATGAGGATTTGACGCATTTTTTCATTTGTGTAGAAGTTAGGATGATACTCTTCTTTTATAGAGCATATTTTGGAGCTCTTTCCCAACTGATGTGGAATATGAGAAACTTTCAAAAAATCGAAAAAGAAATCGAAAAAAATTAAAAATCAGAAATAATTCGAAAAAAATTCAGAAAAATCGGATCGGCATAGTTTCGAAAAAATCGGATCGAGAAATTCAGAAAATCGAAAATTCAGAATTATTTCCGATTTCCGATCCGATTTTTTCGGAAAAATCGAAAATCAAAAAATCAAAAATCGGCAAACTAAAATTTCATTCCAAATTCGAAAAAAATCAAATCGAAAAACTCAGAAAGTTCGAAAAAAAAAACCTTGTTTAAATTGAACCACGCTACAATCCTATTATTCATACTTAGGGGTGCAACTGGTACGAGTTTTTACCGTATCGTACCATTTTGGACCGAGAAAAAATGGCATTGGTTTCATATTAGGAAATACCGAAAATCGATTTTACCGAAACCGAAAATACCGTAAAAAATTTGGTTGGTTTTGGTTTTTAGATATAAAAATCCGATTTACCGAATTTACCGTAACGACTTATCGTACCGAATTTACCGTACCAAAGTTACCGAATTTATCGTACCGAAACACCGTACCAAACTTACATCATATTATAATTCCATATCAATTACCAGATAAAAATTATATTTAAAAAAATATACTTACCCAATTACCAAGACCCTCCATTTTTTTTAAATAATCTCATCCATTCATTTCCCTTAATATAAATAACAACAAACCGTAAACTTAAACAACAAAATCAGCTGCCTGCCTAAATCAGATCTCTCTCTCTCTCTAAAGCATAAGGTAACTTCTTCTCTTTCCCAACCCAAATCAATGCAATATATATCTATTTTTTTTCCTTATTTAGAGTTGTATCCCAATTTCGTTGTCCCTGTTTCATTGTCCCTGTTTCGTTCCTGTTGCTATTGGGCGAAATGAGGCAAATGGGTGCAGGGATGGGTTTAAATTGGTCCGATTTAGATGCGTTTTTGCTTTGTTGCTTGGTGTTGGAGTCTTGCTCCCTATTATTTTTTGGTCCAATTTGGATTGTTTTGTTCATGTTTCGTTCCTGTTGGTAGTCCATCGAAACAGGAACTTGTGCCGTTGGTAGAAATAGAAGGAAAACAGGTGCTTTTGGTAGAAAAGCTAAACCTATTATTTACTTTTTATCCATAAACCCCTATTATATTAATTCTTCTGAATTTATTATATCCATAAACCCATATTATATTGAGTTGAATATTTGGATAAAAACCCATATTCTGAATTTATTACATCCATAAACCCATATTATGTCCATAAACCCATATTATACCGTTTGGTATTATCTTGTGTTATAGCATTTTTTGTATTGTCTTGCTGTAAGACAATTGCATTTATTTCCTAAAAAGTTTTAAATTAATTTATAACGAGTTTAGTTTCAAGTAATGCATTTAATTGATTAAATGAGTTTAAAATTTTATCGGAATCATGTTATCGAAATATATACCAGATTTACCGAATGCATAAATCGATATGAAATTCTGATATTTATCGAAAAAAATCGAATTGAAATCGAAATTACCAAAACAAAAAAAAATCAAAAAATAAAAAAACCAACCGATTTAATTTTGATTTTTATTTTGATGTACCGATTGATAAATTAATACGATATAATTTTACAATTTAAATTGTGATTCTAATATTAATAAGAAATCGTTACCGATCATATTCTACTAATTGCACCCCTATTCATACTGCACAACCCCGCTAGGCCATTACACAAGCGCAGTATAATTCGTAGGAACGACTGACGGATATATTTATTTTGCATCCATAGACCCCACCTAATAACATACTAGATTGGTTTCTTCCCGGTCTCTAGGATTTCTTTATACAAAACCACGTGCAGTGCAACGTTGTCATCATCTTAGTGACACTGCAAATTATTCAATCCAGATACATCCCTCACTCGCTCTCTCACCTCACCCACAATAATATGAAAACCATTGGCTCACTCATACCCACCAAACGCCCCCTCCGGTTTACAACTCGCTGTCTATTTATACATCCCCTACGCCTCACACATTTCATCATTCGAAAAACATCTCTCTGTTATCAATTCAAAGTTACCCACTTTGTAAGATTCACTGATCATAAAATTACAGCTAAGACACAATTTCATAAAGCATGAGTTCAACGAGCAAAGCCTGGATCGTGGCAGTTAGCATAGGGGCAGTGGAGGCACTGAAAGATCAAGGAATCTGTAGGTGGAACTACACCTTAAGATCCCTACACCACCACGCCAAGACCAATCTCAGGTCATTCTCTCAGACCCAAAAACTCTCTCCTCAATCTTCAGCCATGGTTTCAACTAAACTTAGAGAAGAGAAGGCCAAGCAATCTGAAGAGTCTTTGAGAAAAGTTATGTATTTGAGCTGTTGGGGTCCCAATTGAACCCAATTCTAAGAAAAGAATTTCGTAGATGGGTAATGCAAATTCGTTGTATATTGTAAATTTGCTATTACAGGAAGAAACTTTTTATATCTGACTATTTTCTTCAACACTGTTGTGGGTTATAACACACATACCAAGGGACTAGGTGGAAGAAGAGAAATTAAGCAGAATACATCCTAACTTGATTAAACTGATTTTGTTGCTTGCTGTTCACTATCTATTGTGATTGTTCTTGAGAACCCCATTTAAGGTCAATTTTTCATTAAAAAAACACCTTATTACATATAACCCATATCTTTATTTTTAGGAATTAGTTAGGGCGGCGATGCAAATACATTTTGAGATCATTTTGGTCTTACAGGGGAAAAAAAATTATGTGAATTGTTTCTTCAAGAGTGTTTTTGGTTATTGTTTGGCTAATCACTTCATAAAGTCAAAACATGTGAATTGTTTTCTTTTTTTTTTTTTTGTTGAAATGTAAATATATTAGCACCAAGGAGAAATATAGGACATATACTAAATAGTTTTGTCAACATTTTTTTAGTATACGTTTAGACCTTATTCCAAAAAATCCTCTCAACTTGCGGACTTTAAAAATAAGTGAATATTACTTAAATGGGTGTTTGAGGGCGTTTTTGGAACAAAGTAAAAATGCTTAGACCAAATCTGTATTAAAAAATGTTTGAGGGACATTTTAGTAATCCAAGAAATATAAAACGAAGACCAAAACACAAGCCCGAAGAGGCCGAATACAACAAAAGACAGCACGCTTCCAAAAACTAAGCATGCAAGTCCAACCCACGCAATTACAACAAACCAGCCGAAACTAACAATCAAACATAACCTACCTACAAAAGGATTTAGATGTGAATTGTTAATACATAATATATGGAAGAAAAATTGAGCAGTCATATAATGATTAAAGTGATTTTGTTACTTCACAAGCGCAAAAGATGTAACAAATAATCATTAATTATTGTCTTTTGGTCAATTTTAATTTACAAGCAAATAATATCATAAGTTCTTTAAATAATAGTGTTTAAGGTCACATTAGTTACTGAGTGTTAAATGATAAATGTTTAATAAATTTTGTATTAGAATCAACATGGCGTCGGAAAGAAGAAAGTTATTTTTGTTAAAAAAAAATAGGGGATAAAGTCAAAATATGACTTAGAGTGATTTTTTAATAAAAAAAAAATAATGGTGCTAGAATTTTAGAAGTTATGTTTAATTTTTAATTTTTAAGGGGTTAAATTAAAATACGTTATTATTGTAGGGGTTTAAGTAAAAAACCCTAAAAATAAAAGTGCGTTAAAATTCTAAAAGTTGTTTCAGGGTGAATGTTATTAGCTCTTGTACTTCTAGAAGTTCTTTTTTTCAATCTGCAATTTTCCTCACTTTTCTCTTTTATTAAAAATATTTTCTATAATCACTCTAATACATTAGAGTAAGGTACTAAAATTTATAAAATATTTAACAAATTTATGTTTAGTTATTCAACTAACAAGATTCATAAACCTTGAATTTCTAAATAGACAAAATTAAACTATTATATGTTAAACAAACAAAACTATATTTATTTAATATTTTGTTCAACTTAATTAGAGAGTCGAATTTCTCTCTACCTATTTGCTGTAGTATACTCATGCTTGAACCAAAATTGATTTTTGTTTCTCCTTTAGGATTTCTAGTAGTATACTCATTCCGATTTGGGTTTATTTCAACCAAATGGATTTGGTTTTGTTCTTTGAGATTTCAAAATTAATTTGGATTTGTTTATTCGAATTTGCAGTAGTACTCGTATATATATGGGTTTGTTTCAACAAAGTCGATTGTGTTATTTCATCGAAATTTCAACCCAAATCAAAATTTATCTTTAGTTTAGTCATTTTATTTAGGTTTGCGTTTGTAATATAATTCAGGTTTGTGTTTGTAGTCTCACTTTGATTTTTAAATATATATGGTGTCTATAATTGATTAGGTTTATAAAAATTAGATCTACAAATTTTGTACTCAAGGAAAGAAGATGAAGTTGTTATGAAGGTTAATTTTTTCATTTAACTACCAAATGTGACTTTAATTATTATAACACACATACCAAGGGGCTAAGTGGAAGAAGAGAAATTAAGCAGAATACATCCTAACTTGATTAAACTGATTTTGTTGCTTGCTATTCACTATCTATTGTGATTGTTCTTGAGAACCCCATTTAAGGTCAATTTTTCATTAAAAAAACACCTTATTACATATAACCCATATCTTTATTTTTAGGAATTTAGTTAGGGCGGCGATGCAAATGATTATATATTGTACATTTTGAGATCATTTTGGTCTTACAGGGGAAAAAAATTTATGTGAATTGTTTCTTCAAGAGTGTTTTTGGTTATTGTTTGGCTAATCACTTCATAAAGTCAAAACATGTGAATTGTTTTTTTTTTTTGTTGTTGAAATGTAAATATATTAGCACCAAGGAGAAATATGGGATATATTTATATACTAAATAGTTCTGCCAACATTTTTTAATATACGTTTAGTCCAAACCTTTTTATTTGTTCCAAAAAATCCTCTCAACATGCAGTTAGCGCGGACTTTAAAAATAAGTGAATATTACTTAAATAGGTGTTTGAGGACGTTTTTGGAACAAAGTAAAAACGCTTAGACCAAATCTGTATTAAAAAATGTTTGAGGGACTTTTTAGTAATCCAAGAATATACAACGAAGACCAAAACACAAGCCCGAAGAGGCCGAATACAACAAAAGGCAGCACGCTTCCAAAAACTAAGCATGCAAGCCCAACCCACGCAATTACAACAAACCAGCGAAACTAACAATCAAACATAACCTACCTATAAAAGGATTTAGATGTGAATTGTTAATACCTAATATATGGAAGAAAAATTGAGCAGGCATATAATGATTAAAGTGATTTTGTTACTTCACAAGCGCAAATGATGTAACAAATAATCATTTATTATTGTGTTTTGGTCAATTTTAATTTACAAGCAAATAATATCATAAGTTCTTTAAATAATTGTGTTTAAGGTCGCTTTAGTTACTGAGTGTTAAATGATAAACGGTTAATAAATTTTGTATTAGAATCAACATGGCGTCGGAAAGAAGAAAGTTATTTTTGTTAAAAAACAATAGGGGATAAAGTCAAAATATGAGTTAGAGTGATTTTTTAATAAGAAAAAAAAATGGTGCAAGAATTTTAGAAGTTATGTTTAATTTTTAATTTTTGAGGGGTTAAATTAAAATACGTTATTATTGTAGGGGTTTAAGTAAAAAACCCTAAAAATAAAAGTGCGTTAAAATTCTAAAAGTTGTTTCAGGGTGAACGATATTAGCTCTTAGCTCTTGTACTTCTAGAAGTTTTTTTTTTCAATCTGCAATTTTCCTCGCTTTTCTCTTTTATTAAAAGTATTACCTATAATCACTCTAATATATTAGAGTAAGGTACTAAAATTTATAAAATATTTAACAAATTTATGTTTAGTTATTCAACTGACAAGATTCACAAACCTTGAATTTCTAAATAAACAAAATTAAACTATTATATATTAAACAAACAAAACTATATTTATTTAATATTTTGTTCACCTAAATTAGAGAGTCGAATTTCTCTCTACCTATTTGCAGTAGTATACTCATGTTTGAACCAAAATTGATTTTTGTTTCTCCTTTAGGATTTCTAGTACTATACTCATTCCGATTTGGGTTGTTCTTTGAGATTTCAAAATTAATTTGGATTTGTTTATTCGAATTTGCAGTAGTACTCATATATATATGGGTTTGTTTCAACAAAGTCGATTTGTGTTATTTCATCGAAATTTCAACCCAAATCAAAATTTATCTTTAGTTTAGTCATTTTATTTAGGTTTGTGTTTGTAATATAATTCAGGTTTGTGTTTGTAGTCTCAGTTTGATTTTTAAATATATATGGTGTCTATAATTGATTAGGTTTATAAAAATTAGATCTACAAATTTTGTACTCAAGGAAAGAAGATGAAGTTGTTATGAAGGTTAATTTTTTCATTTAACTACCAAATGTGACTCTAATTATTAATTATAGTTCCCACTTAACTAGGGTAAAAGTCTATTAGAAGGTGAAGGGCAAGTCTATTTTTTTTAAATGAGAGGTTGTGTATAATAATGACATTATCTTAGGGGCAAACTCAATAAAAGAAAAAAATAAGCCACGTTCAATCTATAATGGTTATGTAAATTTGCAGTTTTATATATTAACTAGGTGTAAACCCGCACGATGCGCGAATTATGGGAACGTGTATACAAAGTTAAAAATAAAAATTCTCTTAAAAAAGTGTCATCATTATTGAGGCAAGATAGCATACCATTAAATTATAACAATTTTTGCATACATGTTTAGTTTCAATGTGAGTTTGTTTTTAAAAAATGTTAATGGACTTTTCATCGAATGATCCTGAAACTTATACTCGATAAGTTAAATTAGAAATTTCCCTAATCAAATTTTTAAAAAATAAATCTAAATTAAAGGAAAATAAGCATTGAGAATGGGGGGAGTTAAATATAAAAGCACATAAATAAATAGAAAAATGTTTCCAATTTGTTCATAACATTTACTGAAGTAGAGTGCCTATTAAAAATATGCACCAAAATAATAATAATAAGTATAAAAATTGTTTTACATGTAGTGGAGGGTAAAGTACTCCATCAAACAAAATCAATTATGACCGACAAAATATAATAATTCGGCTTGATAATTGGTCATATTGGGGTTTAATGGATTTGATTTATTTAACATAGTTTTATGTTTGTTAAAAATAAGTGTAAATACCAATAAAACCCCGAGATTATTTTATATTTATAGGTTCTCTCATTTTAAAAACCCGACAACGATCCCCTTGAAATACTGACCCACCACAACTAACACAATACCTTTAAAAATATGATTAAAACATTAACTTACAGAAGAAAAAAAAAGATTAAACTACCCTCAATTCAACATGTTCTTTTTTTTATTATTAAGAAAGCACTTAAGTGCATAATGTGAAAAGGCAACAAAGAAATTAGAAAAATAATCCAAAGCACCATTTATAAATTGATTATAAATTATATTAAACATATGATATTAGGATGTTAAGATATTATGGTGAGTGAGAAAAAAAAATCAATACATTTGAAGCAATAAAAAAAATCATACACAGTGTAAAATGAAAAAAAAAATACCCACTTAATTTTTTTAGTTCTGTATCTTGCTTGGCTGTTTTTTTCTCAAGTGCCCTGAGCTTCTTCACTCGCTACCCAACAAACTCACTGCAAAAGATATAAAGACTCCACCCAAGTCTATACAAAAGCTTTTCACAGCTTTCTCTTCACATACCCAACAATGGGAAGGAGAATAGGAAGATATTCGCAAGAGAGAGAGAGAGAGAGAAGAAACACCATTTTCTCCGGTGAAAATAGAAAATGACTTTCATACCTGTGAAAACAAAAAAGATGGATGTTATTAACAAAAAGATACGTAGTGTAAACAAACATGGAAAACAAATCAGGTGAAAACCATTTTCTCCCATTTTCTTTATAACCCACTTTCTCCCATTCCTGTGAAAAACAGAAATATCCATATTATAAACAAACATGGGATTGATGAAATATATGAAAGAAAAAAAATCATGCTTTAATATAATTGAAAATAAAAGGACTCTCTCACGAGAAACCCATTTAATTTTTTTCCCAAGTTTATAAGGCACTGCCAACAAAGATGTGAAATAGATAGAATGAAGAGAGAGAGAGTGTGTAAAAAAGGATGGTCGTCCATCAATTTATAGGGGAGAGAGTGGGGTGTTGTGATTTTTAATTTAGAAAAAGAAAGGATCTATTGAAGAAAGAGAAATGGCAGAATTAAAGAATGAGTTGGGTATTTGTTTGGTAATCTGTGTTACCTTTGATATTTCCCAAAAGAAAACTACAATGAATAGCAAGGTTTGAAGTACGTAGACATGTAAACCTTCAGAAAAAGCCTAACTAATATTTAAGTGACTTGGGGCTGAGCATTTAATTTATTACGTTTTTTTTGGGCGATACATTGAACACCCACATCCACGTTTTTTTATGTGGTACATTGAACACCCACATCTATTTTAACTGTCAATCTCCAACGTTTCTTAAGTAGCAATTAGGAGGAAATTGGGTAATATAGATTTGCATTTATGTCAATGCCACGTGTCATCCTCAGAAGATTTATAGTGAAATGATGTGCCATGTGGATAGGCTAATTGCAAAGCATAATAAATGCCTTGTTTTGCATTTTATAGTATTAAGAGATATTGGTTGATTATAGTATTTAGGAATTTCCATCGACTTTAAACGAAATACATCGTATTTTAAGAGTTTTTCAAGAGTCTTTGGTCGTAAACCCATCACACTTAACATTTTTTAATGTATGTGTGGTTCAACAATTTTTCAACTTTAAGTTGCGGTGTTTAAATATAATATAACATGGTATTAGGTCAATAATGTCATATTATAACACTGTTATATAAAAAATGTTTATATCATATTATTATTTTTTTGTCATATTAGATAATATCTTTAGCATAGTGGACTACAATAGCAGTCATGTTATATTAAAAAATATTTTTGGCACATTAGACTACAATAGCAATTAAAGATGTCACATAAACACTCGAAAAGTGTATTGCAGTCACTCTAAAATACCCCACCATAGAGGCTCCAAGTAAGTTCTTTATTTTTTATGAATTTTTATATTTGTGACTTTAATAATACTTAATAAAGATTTGTTAACTTTTTTCACTTTATTATCGTATTTGCAAAGTATACACGACAACAAATATTAATTTTAACAACAATTTTTTTTACTATGAAAAAACAATCGTGGAAAAATGCGAGCTTTTGGCAACGAAATTAAAAACTTTACAAAATATGGACTATTTGTACGAAATATAAATTTTCGTTGTTGAATCCTAAAAAGTTTATTAGCGCCATTCTTCCCGCCCTATTAATTTGGCGCACATTTATTTTGAAATGAAAATGTATAATTGTCAACAAAAAAAATTGTTATAAAATATATAATCATTTAAGTACAAAATATTTCGTAGCAAAAAATTGAATTTATTATAGAACAATTTCATTTTCGTGGTAAAATTATATTTAAATGAACCCATGTACCCCACTAAACTACACCACACACCTCACCTTTTTAACAAACCTCACGTCTCTGTTTGTCTACCCTATTCGTTCCCATGTTCTGTCGTCTAGTTCCCCAGCTACATCGATCGATCGATTTCACCGTCCCATTGATCTCTCTCGGCTCGATCAATCGATTTCATCCAGTTCCACAACCACGATTGATTTCGTCGTCTAGTTCAGGTGGACATGGTTTAATTTACAGCAAATAATATCAGAAGTTCTTAAAATAATTGTATTTAAGGCCACATTAGTTGCTGAGTGTTAAATGAGAAATGTTTAATAAATTTTATATTATAGTGAAGATTTTGTATTAGAGTGTTAAATGAGAAACGTTTAATAAATTAAGCAGCCTGAAGAGTATTTGGGGAAAGTTATGTACTTGGGTTGTTGGGGTCCTAATTGAACCCAATACCTAGGGGATAGGCTATATAACCTATCTTTTTATTTCTTAGAATTTCGTATACGGGTAATTCAAATGAATCAAATGATTGTGTATTGTAAATTTTAACATCAATTTTCTATTACAGGAAATTAATTATCTGTGAACTATTACTTCAAAAGGTCATAACATGTGAATTCGTAATTCATATAGGAGATACACGTGTTCACGTTGCCAAATGATTGTGTATTGTAAGTTTTTTATGTTTTTTTAAATCAAGGTTAAAATTTATATTTTTGGATTTTTTTTCTTTTTTTATCGTTTTAAATATTTTTTTTGGTTTGTCTATATATTCAAATTTTCTATTATTATTGAATATTTTTCTTGATTTTGTTTTAAATCTATTTTTTATTTGAAATCTATTTTGTTATTGGAAATTCATATTTTGCAGTATTTTTTCAAACTTTTTAGAATATTTATTTAGTTTGCAAATTTTTAATTTTTTTTTTTTCTGTTTATTGAATATTTTGTTTTATTTATTTTTATTTATTTTCCATATTTTATTTTTTTTCTACGTTTTTTTGTATTTTCCATATTTTCGGTAGTTATTGAGTATTTTTTCTATAATTTATTAGAAATTTATTTTTAATTGAAAATCTACTTTGTTATTGGAAATCGATTTTTCTGTAAAAAAATTTCAAACTCTTTAAAATATTTATTTAGTTTTACATAGGGAGGGATAGCCAACATTGGAATTGAATGTCAACCAAATACTTTACAATTTGATTTTAGTATCCATCATCTAAAATTAATCAATTATCAAACTTAATTAATTATTGGTTATATAAATTTATTATCAATATATAATTATATATTGGTTTTCTAAACACAAATTACTGATAGTTTATATATTGAACTATATATATATATATATAGTGCTCCCATACGGTACTACCGTATGGGGAGCAATCCGGACTGCATGCGTGCATTAATGAGAGATAACTTCGGATCCTCAATTATCTCTCCTCTCACGTCCTTTTTCCTTTCACGTTTCTTTCTTGATCTCTCTCATCTCCCATCTCTCCTCTCTCCTCTCTACTCTCACGTCTCCTTTGTGTACACGTTTTTTTGATGTGATGTCTTATAAGAAAACAAATCAGAAATTATATGTGCAAGTCCTCACGCCAAACATAGTGTTGCTACCTCTTTTTATCTCAACAACAAATCAGAATTTTTTTCAACTTTTGCACAAAGTTAATTTGTAAGCTTCTTAAAGGTATGGTTCATTTAATACTTGGTAGGATAGCATTTTTTTAGATAATAAAATAGATACTTTTGTACTTTTGTTACTCATTCACTTACAACAACAAGGTTACTAATTTGATACTCATTTTTTTGTACGATTCATTTTTTTAAGCTTTTTATTCTTTTGTTCATATAAAAACAGTTTTTTATATGAAAAAAATAAACAGTTTTGATAATAAAAAAACAATTTTTATATTTAAAAAAAAAAGTTTTCCTATTAATATAAAAAAAATTATTAAAATTAAAAAACTTTTAATTAAAATTTAAAAATATATATATTTTTCATAAATAAAGAAAACTATGTTTATTAAAACAAAATCTATAAAATGATATTTTTTCAATAAAAAATATCACGATTAATTAGTGTAACATTCCCGGACCCAAATCATTTGTTGAATGTGGGCCCGCGCAAGTGGCACTAATTCATCGCGATATTTTTCAATAAAAAATATCGCGATTAATTAGTGCCGCTGGCGCGGACCCACATTCAACAAATGATTTGGGTCCGAAAATGTGGGTCCGCGCCAGCGACACTAATTAATCGCCTAGTGTCCGCGGTAGCAGCACACATTCAATGTTCAAACACCCATTTAATCCATATTCTCTTATTTTTAAAGGTTCACGCTAGCAGCACACATTGAGTATTTTTAGGTGGTGAGGAGGTTTTTGGAACAAAATATAAATGTTTGGACTAAACGTATATTAAAAAATGTTTGAGGGATTATTTCGTAAACAACTCTTTAATAAAACTATTTTTTATTAATTATTCGAAATCTATTTTTATTAAATGTTATTAAGTACCAAATATGTATAAATGAAATGTGTTGCTACCAAACTCTAGGTTGGACAAACTAATAGGTCCCAAAGACCAAATGACCCCCCAAAATACATCTAAATTATGATTGTTATAATTTTTCAGTGATGGACGAGTTCGATTTGTTGGATTCTAATGAACAATCTGACGCATTATTTATTCCTCAAGTAAAAGATGAGGATAAACCAAAAATTGTACAAGAATTTCAATCTTTAAATGATGCTTATGAATTTTACAATAGTTATGCGAGAGTGGAAGGATTTAGTACACGATGTAATTCTTCAAAAAAGAAAAAAGATACAGATGAAATTATCAGGAAGGAATATTGTTGTTTTAAAGAAGGAAAGTCTAACCAAAAAAGTGAAAAAAAAAGGTATCGTGGAATTGTAAAAGAAGGTTGTAAAGCAAAGTTGTGTGTTGTGAAGAGTAAGTCGAGGTCAAATTACATAGTAAGTCAATTTGTTGAAGGTCACAGTTACACTCTTTCGACCCCACGTAAAGTACATCTTTTGAGATCTCACCGTTCTGTATCCGAAA
This sequence comes from Sambucus nigra, assembly GCA_949130495.1. Taxonomy (NCBI): domain Eukaryota; kingdom Viridiplantae; phylum Streptophyta; class Magnoliopsida; order Dipsacales; family Adoxaceae; genus Sambucus; species Sambucus nigra. Next base: position 83,872,955 of record OX422213.1, on the reverse strand, counting down.
CTAAAAAAGACTTAACCCAACAACTTGCATTTGTTAACATACCTACACATCAATAAATTAGTCTTTTTTCGGTACAAGCAGGAGGGATTGAAAATATCGGTTGTACTGAAAAAGATATTAAAAAATCTTATACATGATTCAAAAAAAAATTGACGGACATGATGCAGAATTATTGATGGAGTACTTTTTGTCAGAACAAGAAAAAAATTCGTCATTTTCTTTTACATACGAAAGAGATGATGAAAACATGTTAACTCACTGTTCTGGGTTGATGCAATTTTAAGAAGGGCATACAAATTTTATGGTGATGTGGTTGTATTTAATACTATGTACAACACAAATAAATATAATATGATCTTTGCACCATTCACCGGGGAAAGTAATCATGGGCAAATCGTAATTTTTGGTTGTGCATTCTTAAATGATGAGACCACAAACTCTTTTATTTGGCTTTTAGAAAAATAGCAGGAACTTATGCCCAGTGGCCCGTCACGAATAATCATCACTGATCAGGATTTGATAATGTCAAAAACTATTGCTCAAGTTCTTCCCGATACATATCACAGATACTGCATTTGGCACATTGTGAACAAATTTTCTGAAAAGTTGGATGCAATTAATTATAGAGATCATTTTAGCGACTTTCAACAATCTATTTGGGATTCAGAGACGAAAGAAGAGTTTGAAGCAAGTTGGGAAGACACAATTGAAATAAGTGATTTGAAACAAAATACTTGGTTAGCTGGGTTGTACGATATTCGGGATAGATGGGCTCCTACATTTGTGAAACATATTTTTGCTGCTGGAATGTCAAGTAGTCAGTGCGCAGAGAGTGCACATGCATTTTTTAAAAGTTATTTGTCCCAAAATAACTCACTAAACGAATTTGTGACACGGTTCAATAGGGCACTTGAATACCAACATCACAAGGAATTAAAAGCCGATCACATCGATATAAATGAACATTCGGTGATGAAAACGCCAATGTCAATAGAGAAGCAGATGTCAACTATATACACACGGACTATTTTTTTTAAGTTTCAGTACGAGTTATGGGAGAGTTTAGAGTATGTAATTGAAAGTTCACAAGATGAAGGTGATTATTATCTCTACATTGTGAAAAGGTCAAATGTAAGGGATTCGAGAGTTTGAAAAATTTTATATGATAAGATTTCAAAGTTTATTTTATATATGTTTCTTGTAGATTTTCTGAATGGAACAATGAAGGCGATGATATTTATGGAGATGCATCCACGGACGATTTTTTTACGACGGGTAATATGAATATAAAATGGGATTTTTTGTGAGTAATTCATTAAATTTATAATTTATTTTAACACATCATGCTTTTTTTTACAAATTTAACAGGTGGAGATGAAGACAAATATGAAGATGACGATGAGAATTTCTAGACAAAAATTTATTTTTTGTACAGTTATTTTGCACATTTAAAGTTAGACTTTTGACATTTGACATATTTCTAGCGATAATTATTACATGTTTTTTTCACAAAAAAACAAAGAGGTGTTAGTCTTCTTTTTTAGGCATTAAATACAAAGATAACTATCTTTGTGAAAGTAGTATAAGAGTTGAGTTCCCTAGCCTTTTAAAATGTTGCTGATATAATATTTCTCAAGTGTGAACGGATGGTATCTCTAATATTTTAAATCTTGATATCAAAACAGTAAAGAAGTTGACAGTAATTGAAAACGTGAGGTTTGACGTGAGATGAGAGAGAAGAGAGGAGAGAGGTGAAAGTATTTCTTCCGCATTACACTCCAATCCGGATTGCTTCCCATACAGTAGTACCGTATGGGAGCACTATTGTATATATAGAGAGAAATTATTTGACCCATTTATTTAACTAGTAAATTTTACTGTCTATATAATATTAACACAAAAATGTCACTGTTTGTGAAAATGTCATAGATATAAAACAATTTCATTTTCTAGTGCATATAATAAAGTTTACTGTATGTGTAATTTTTTCTTTGAAATTTCATAGGCTTCGCGGGTCTTGTTTGATATATCTCGACGATGAAATTTCAAAAATAGTAATTTTGTGAAAAACGGATTTGTCAATCAAATGTTATGATCATTTGAAAATTAAAAAAAATGTTCAACCACTTATGTTACTTCCCCAAGGAAGATACAGATGGTCGGTTTTAAAAGAATATAATTGTGAAAAAAAGTTCCAAAAAATTAGGAGTTGGACCTATATGTAGGGAAAAATATGGTGGGACTAGAATGAGTAAAGAAATCTAATAGGACCTATATATAATAACCTCTGATTTTATCTTTAAAAAAATATTTGGAGAGTTTAAAGAATTGGTGGAGTGCCATTAACTATAGTCGATAAAAAATACCTCTCTCCCTCTATCCCCCCAGTCACATATGTCTCCTTTTCCCACCTCCTTCACTGCCACTGCCACCTAACCACCCACTACTGCCAACACTACCGCTTAACTGTCGCCTTCACTCAACCACCCAACTCGCTCCATAACCGCTAGTAGATCAACATACTAACTTTAAACCACAAAATTAAAACCATATTCTAATGGCAATCATAAATGCAAACAACAAAAAATCAAAATCATACCAGAAATACAATGGAAACGTATGGGAAGATGGTTTTGAAACCCGCAAAATCCAAATTTGTAATTTAATGTTTTTGAAATCCTTAAAACTCATAATCCACCGGGGAAGATAATCAGGGGAAGGAGAAAGGAATGTGTCACTGGGGGTTGGGGTTCTGTGGGGCATCCCTATGGGAAAAAAGGTTACTAGGGACACTGAAAAATCATCTCCAAATGTCATATTACCTTCCCAAAAGAATTTTGGGATGGATTTAGGGACATTTTAAAACGGTGTCTTTAGCATAGCGTTCTAAATGTTTTAGGAACGTTTTTTGCTATCCTAAATTTTGATTTCTACATAATCATAAGTGAAATGAGGGAAGGTAAAAAACTATGGAAGGATTTTTTTTCTCCCATATTTGTTATTAGGGATGACATAAAACCGTTCCAAAAATTATGGCGGACAAATTTTCTGCACATATTTGCTATTGGCGATGACATAAAACCGTCCAAAAAACTATGGGGAGAAACTTTTCTCATCGTAGACAATCTGACAGTACAATTCATCTAACCACAGAATTTATAAAGAATTACTCCATTCATCACCCCATAACTTAGCGCATTCAAAAATAATAAAATTTTACTACTTTTATTCAACAACCCAACATATATACCTTCAGATTCACGTATATAATTCCCATTCATAGACTAAATAATTGTCACATCCAAATAGAAATACATCAAGTGTTTACATAACCAAACTAACAAAATCATCTAAGGTGTCAAAACAAAGGTTAATAAAGAACTCAAAAATTATTTTGAAGAGTGGGGTGGTTGTAGAAAGGTCAAGAGAGAGAGAGAAGGAATGTGTTTTTATGTTTCTTTTTTGTTTTTTAATACTTTTTAAAATTTAAAATCTTTTAAATTATCTTTAATATAAAATGCCACGTGGCCATCAACATTAAAGTATTTTATATAAATTTTGCACAAAGTATATTTATTTTTAAATTAAAATATATTAAATTCTAAAAGTAACATTACCAATGGATTAAAGTAAAACATCCATGTTGTGTCGAAACAAAAAACATCTCTTATGGTGTCGAAACAAAAAAATCCCCTAGGGTGTCGAAATAAAAGTAATGAAACGTTCATAGCTTTTTTGGACGGTGGGGACGTCACGTAAGGGAGGGAGAGAGAGAGAGCATGTGTTTTTTAATACTTTCTAAATTTTAAATCTTTTAAATTATATTAAATATAAAATTTGGCGTGGCCATAAACATTAACATATTGCCAATAAATTTTACAAAAAGTTGGTTAATTTTTTAAATTAAAATGTATTAAATACTAAAAGTAACAATTAGTAATGGATTGAAGTAAAAAAAAAAACTAGTTTTTAATGTTTTAATGTTTATAAGGTTCCTATATATAATTAATTGCATATAAATTCTAACACAAAACTTTTGTTTTTTATTTCCAGTTAAAAAGATAATGTAAAACCGCGTTAAATGTCTAAATGTAGTTTTACTTTGAATGTTATTAGATCTTAGCTCTCATACTTTGAGACGATTTTTTAAATCCAAAATTATCTCATTTTAACTATTTATTATGTATACCCGACTTACCGCCGTGCTTGCCTCGCAAGTGCAGTAGTAACTTAGGTTTTTGTATTGAGTTGGCGAAATGAAAACAACGACTAGCATCTTTACACGCGCTACTTTTCGCACTCGATCAGTCAGCAATTCCAACAAACCACTATTTTGGTGCTAAAGATGAGTTTCATATCTGGTTGGAACACTTATTCTTGGTCGGCATCATATAATGTTGGTCGACGGTACCTCTGTTGGTCGGAGACAGTTTTGGAGACCACTAATTAATGATCAGCCCTTGTGGACGACGAGGATTATGCAGGTCGACGTCCAGTATCTTCGGATGGTAAGCAACTAAAAAAACAAAAATAAATAAGATTCCTTTGAAGATTATGGGACTCGTTGTTCGACTTCAGCTCCAGAAATCGATTTCATACCATCTTTTGTTGATCGGTATTAGATATTATAGGTCGGCGAAATAAATTAATCATCGGAATTCCTATTTCTTGATCGGTAACATATATTGCACAACAACATGAATTTCGAAAGGAGGGGCATTTGACATCGTTACGCTACCAGAGTAACTTGAAATGATGATTAGCATAGATTGAAAGCTTCTATATATGCTAGTCGGCCCCATGAGACCTCCCAAATGTTGGTCGGTGGGATCAATTGTTGGTCGGCAACACCCATGTCGTTGGTCGGCAGCAGTAGAATCTTGTGGTGTTAAAAATTTGGAGCACCCAAGATATTTCTTTGAACACGAATTCAGCTTGGGACAATAGGGGGCATAAATCTTTTTCAAACTTATGATCACCAAAAAAATATTTTTTTAAAAAATCAAGTGATAAATAAAAATCAACTTATATTTGGTCTTTTACTTAAAATTAAAATGTCTGCCATTTTTTATAAAAAATTTCTCATATTGACATACGGCATAACATATTATTTATGTTTTGATATTTTATTACCCGAGAAAATGCATATCATATATTGATTGGATGATTAAATTATTTTAGCCTCCACAGATGTTCGAGCAACTTATTAAATTCTACAAGTACAAGATTCAGTGCCGATGAATATTCGAAAACCATCTTATTATCACTGCTCAGCATTATGAAATTTTACCTCAGCGAGGCACAATTGATTTTATTATGGCTCTGATATATGCTCAAGCATGAATCATTCTCTATATCAATTCTATATTCAACTCAGCGTGGAGCTCAGTAAAATATTTATTGTTATATATATTCAGTTCCGAGGAGAACTACAACATTTATTATATTTCACCCCCAGTGGATAGTTGGTCAGGGTCATTCTTACTTATATTTAGGCCCGACAAAGTACTCGGCCATATTCTTATGTTATGGAAAATATTATCCTTGTTCGGCATTATACAATTTTGCCTCGACAGATCAGCCAGACACTTTACTATTATTCTGAATCATTCTTTATATCTATTCAGATGCATATTCTATATTCATCTCATCATAGAGCTCGGCAAAATATTTATTATCATATATTTAGCTCTAAGGAAATCTATATCAGTTATGATATTATCTCTAATGGACAGTTGGTCAGGGAAATTCTTTTCTCTATATCTCTTCAACAACCACCAACTAAGGTTGGTCGGCATTAGCAACCACCAGCTAAAAGTTGGTCGGTATCAGCAACCGCTAACCTAAGGGTTGGTCGGCACCAACAATATTGGCATAACAATCATACAAGTCAAAGCCTGTTTGATTATGGGTGACCTCAAGGGGCATCCAAAACTAGGCAAGAAGATGGGTGACCTCACGAGGAATCCACTGTCTAGGCACCAAGGTAATCCTGGTAAGATTACTACAACTAAGCAGGATCATGGGATGAAAATCATTCCATTTCTTAGGCACTTATGGGTGATCAAAAGATCGCTACAACTAGGCAGAAGCATGGGATAAATATTCCATTGCCTTGGCACACTAAGACGAATTAAATTGGCAAATCGTCAATTCATATACAGAGATTAACAGAAGATAAATTTCATGATTATATATTATTGTTTATGCCATGGAAATCTATTATTCTCTAATAATGCAGGATCAATCGATCCCTTCCTTATTATTATATGGACTTCTTATTAAGCCCGACAGATGGTCGACACTCTTATTATCTAGATTTCTTATTAAAGCCCGGCAGATGGTTGACACTCTTATTATTTATCTGAATTTCTCGGTGCTTCCATTATATGGATTTCTCATTTGCATGGATATTCGATGCAAATTATATATTATGCTCAATCAGGCTTATTATTGGATCATTGTATCAAGTCCGGACAAATGCTCGGGCATCATCATTATCATTCAGTGTCCTACGCCCAACTAGGCTCCACATGCGCCAATCAATGGAACATACCAGAATTAGATTCCTAATTGGAATATATCATATTCCTAATTAGAATGCCAGCACATTTCTAATTGGACTATATGCTAAAAGCAGTTTTACTCAAACAAAATTACCTGGTCGGCAAATTAGTTCTATGGTTACATCGGGACAGTATGAAAAGACAAATATGCAAAGCTCTTGGGAAGTCATTTCAGGGAACATTTCCTCGGCCTTATCTTTCTAGCAAGACCAACATACTTCAAGGCCAAGAAAGCATTCAAAGTTTATATTCCACATCTGGGGGCTTCTATCACATAATTAGTTGTTCATTCGGTGGCACATTCTTATGACATCATGCAGTTGAGTATCAAATTCAACTCCACAAACTTACGTGGTCAGGGCCCCAACCAATCATCATTCAGGAGTTATTTTTTGCTCAGGAGCTAGTTTTGCTATTAAAGTTCAGGAGGCGTATTCAGGAGTTCAGGAGGTATATTCAAGAGTTATAATGCACATGCTATTGAAGTTCAGGAGTCAGATTCAGCATCTACAGCACTGGGATCTTTACTACTGTTGTCCCTACCTTCACTGAAGGAGAAGTTGTACTTATATATAAATGTTTCAAAGACTGTTATTAGCTCGGTACAGAAGGCAGTTGGTCGGCTAGCCAACCAACCAACAACTTGAAGATTATGACAAGCTACAAGCTGCAAACTATGACATGGTTGCATCCAAATTCCCAGGGGTGATACATAGCACACGAACAGAGTTACTCAAAAGAAAGATTAGCTCTAAAGAAACCATCGATTAACCTGCATCATCTATCGTCCAAGAGATAACCCATTTTATGTTGAACAAATCAAGAATCTCATTATGCACCAGCACTGAGCAACATTGCAGAATAAATACTCCATCCTTTCTGTAAACCATCAAGCATGGAGCATTAGGGGCTTTTGTTGACACAAAAAATTACGCATCCATGTGGACCAGTTAGAAAGGGCCACCTGTCATCCTATATGGCAATATTCATACTTGTGAAATCACGTGCGCGCACCAACAGGTGGCAATGTTATTATTGCCTTAGTGACAGTGCAAATTACTCATGACAATACATCTCACTCACTTGCTCTCACCCATAATAGTATGAAAACCATTGGCTTTCTCAAACCCAACAAACACACCTTTCGTTTACCGCACGCTATCTATATATACATCCCTCAAGCATAACACTCTTCATCATTCGAAGCACAACCTGGATTATGGATGCAAGCGTAGGGGTAGTGGAGGCATTGAAAGATCAGGGTTTCTGTAGGCGGAACTACACCTTAAGATCCCTACACCACCACGCCCAGACTAATCTCAGGTCTTTTTCTCAGGAAAAGATTTTTTTAGGGAGGGGTGTACCATAATTTTTTAGAAAAACTCAGATCAATAAAAAACCAACTTAAAAAATCGGACATAAACACAATACAAGGTGTATCATGTCTTAATTGTATAATGATTGAACAAAAAAATCAATAACCATGATATATGCTTGGAGGGAAGAACAAATGCACCAAAGCGTTTCAATTTTTGGAATTAAGGAGGGTAATTTGATTTGATTGAATATATTGGTGGTTAGTTGGTCAATCTTTGAGAGAATGGTTAATGGGGATTCGGTTGTCACTTCAAAAATTCTTTTTTTTTTGTAGCATAACATGAGGTGTTCATGCTAGTTTGCGTGCACCTCGACTAATCCCCATTCGCAGTTCGTTGCTTCCGCTGAACAAACATTATTTTGACAGTGTCGGGGATCGAACTGGGAATCAAACCCAATTCATCCTCGAGAGTGTCCCAATGACAATGTTATACCACTGGACCAAGAGGGTTGTTTGTCACTTCAATAATTCTTTAACACTTTTATTTGGTAAGTATATCATTGTCATGACTATATTCGTAATTCCTAGAGTTATTCTCAAAACATGCCTAGTACTTTTTGTCACTTGTGAAATGTGATTAGACACTTCAGAAACGTATCTACTACACACATCATCTAAGCCGTAAAAATTGTCCAAATTTATTTATTTTTTCATATTTCAAACTCAATCATTATTTTGACACTCACAAAAATTAAATTGAAGACCAAATTTAATACACCCCCAAACACTCTATAAGTGGCGTCATGCCACTTGGCCAAGACTAGATTGGTTTCTTCCCGGTCTCTAGGATTTCTTTATACAAAACCACGTGCAGTGCAACGTTGTCATCATATTAGTGACACTGCAAATCATTCAATCCAGATACATCCCTCACTCACTCTCTCACCTCACCCACAATAATATGAAAACCATTGACTCACTCATACCCACCAAACACCCCCTCTGGTTTACAACTCGCTGTCTATTTATACATCCCCTACGCCTCACACATTTCATCATTCGAAAAACATACTCTTTATTACTCTCTGTTATCAATAAAGCATGAGTTCAACGAGCAAAGCCTGGATGGTGGCAGTTAGCATAGGGGCAGTGGAGGCACTGAAAGATCAAGGAATCTGTAGGTGGAACTACACCTTAAGATCCCTACACCACCACGCCAAGACCAATCTCAGGTCATTCTCTCAGACCCAAAAACTCTCTCCTCAATCTTCAGCCATGGTTTCAACTAAACTTAGAGAAGAGAAGGCCAAGCAATCTGAAGAGTCTTTGAGAAAAGTTATGTATTTGAGCTGTTGGGGTCCCAATTGAACCCAATTCTAAGAAAAGAATTTCGTAGATGGGTAATGCAAATTCGTTGTATATTGTAAATTTGCTATTACAGGAAGAAACTTTTTATATCTGACTATTTTCTTCAACACTGTTGTGGGTTATAACACACATACCAAGGGACTAGGTGGAAGAAGAGAAATTAAGCAGAATACATCCTAACTTGATTAAACTGATTTTGTTGCTTGCTGTTCACTATCTATTGTGATTGTTCTTGAGAACCCCATTTAAGGTCAATTTTTCATTAAAAAAACACCTTATTACATATAACCCATATCTTTATTTTTAGGAATTAGTTAGGGCGGCGATGCAAATGATTATATATTGTACATTTTGAGATCATTTTGGTCTTACAGGGGAAAAAAAATTATGTGAATTGTTTCTTCAAGAGTGTTTTTGGTTATTGTTTGGCTAATCACTTCATAAAGTCAAAACATGTGAATTGTTTTCTTTTTTTTTTTGTTGAAATGTAAATATATTAGCACCAAGGAGAAATATAGGACATATACTAAATAGTTCTGTCAACATTTTTTTAGTATACGTTTAGACCTTATTCCAAAAAATCCTCTCAACTCGCGGACTTTAAAAATAAGTGAATATTACTTAAATGGGTGTTTGAGGGCGTTTTTGGAACAAAGTAAAAATGCTTAGACCAAATCTGTATTAAAAAATGTTTGAGGGACATTTTAGTAATCCAAAAAATATAAAACGAAGACCAAAACACAAGCCCGAAGAGGCCGAATACAACAAAAGACAGCACGCTTCCAAAAACTAAGCATGCAAGTCCAACCCACGCAATTACAACAAACCTGCCGAAACTAACAATCAAACATAACCTACCTACAAAAGGATTTAGATGTGAATTGTTAATACATAATATATGGAAGAAAAATTGAGCACTCATATAATGATTAAAGTGATTTTGTTACTTCACAAGCGCAAAAGATGTAACAAATAATCATTAATTATTGTGTTTTGGTCAATTTTAATTTACAAGCAAATAATATCATAAGTTCTTTAAATAATAGTGTTTAAGGTCACATTAGTTACTGAGTGTTAAATGATAAATGTTTAATAAATTTTGTATTAGAATCAACATGGCGTCGGAAAGAAGAAAGTTATTTTTGTTAAAAAAAAATAGGGGATAAAGTCAAAATATGAGTTAGAGTGATTTTTTAATAAAAAAAAATAATGGTGCTAGCATTTTAGAAGTTATGTTTAATTTTTAATTTTTAACTGGTTAAATTAAAATACGTTATTATTGTAGGGGTTTAAGTAAAAAACCCTAAAAATAAAAGTGCGTTAAAATTCTAAAAGTTGTTTCAGGGTGAATGTTATTAGCTCTTGTACTTCTAGAAGTTCTTTTTTTCAATCTGCAATTTTCCTCACTTTTCTCTTTTATTAAAAGTATTTTCTATAATCACTCTAATACATTAGAGTAAGGTACTAAAATTTATAAAATATTTAACAAATTTATGTTTAGTTATTCAACTAACAAGATTCATAAACCTTGAATTTCTAAATAGACAAAATTAAACTATTATATGTTAAACAAACAAAAATGTATTTATTTAATATTTTGTTCAACTTAATTAGAGAGTCGAATTTCTCTCTACCTATTTGCTGTAGTATACTCATGTTTGAACCAAAATTGATTTTTGTTTCTCCCTTAGGATTTCTAGTAGTATACTCATTCCGATTTGGGTTTATTTCAACCAAATGGATTTGGTTTTGTTCTTTGAGATTTCAAAATTAATTTGGATTTGTTTATTCGAATTTGCAGTAGTACTCGTATATATATGGGTTTGTTTCAACAAAGTCGATTGTGTTATTTCATCGAAATTTCAACCCAAATCAAAATTTATCTTTAGTTTAGTCATTTTATTTAGGTTTGCGTTTGTAATATAATTCAGGTTTGTGTTTGTAGTCTCACTTTGATTTTTAAATATATATGGTGTCTATAATTGATTAGGTTTATAAAAATTAGATCTACAAATTTTGTACTCAAGGAAAGAAGATGAAGTTGTTATGAAGGTTAATTTTTTCATTTAACTACCAAATGTGACTCTAATTATTAATTATAGTTCCCACTTAACTAGGTTAAAAGTCTATTAGAAGGCGAAGGGCAAGTCTATTTTTTGAAATGAGAGGTTGTGTATAATTATGACATTATCTCAGGGGTAAACTCAATAAAAGAAAAAAATAAGCCTCGTTAAATCTGTAATGGTTATGTAAATTTGCAGTTTTATATATTAATATTGGTTGATTATAGTATTTAGGAATTTCTATCGACTTTAAACGAAATACGTCGTATTTTAAGAGTTTTTCAAGAATCTTTGGTCGTAAACCCATCACACTTAAACATTTTTTAATCTATGTGTGGTTCAACAATTTTTCAACTTCAAGTTGCGGTGTTTAAATATAATATAACATGGTATGAGGTCAATAAAGTCATATTATAACACTGTTATATAAAAAATATTTATATATCATATTATATTTTTTTTTTGTCATATTAGATAATATCTTTGGCTTAGTGGACTACAATAGTTGCTGAGTGTTAAATGAGAAACGCTTAATAAATTTTGTATTATAGTGAAGATTTTGTATTAGAGTGTTAAATGAAAAACGTTTAATAAATTAAGCAGTCTGAAGAGTATTTAGGGAAAGTTATGTATTTGGGTTGTTCGGGTCCTAATTGAACCCAATACCTAGGGGATAGGCTATATAACCTATCTTTTTATTTCTTAGAATTTCGTATACGGGTAATTTAAATGAATCAAATGATTGTGTATTGTAAATTTTAACATCAATTTTCTATTATAGGAAATTAATTATCTGTGAACTATTACTTCAAAAGGTCATAACATGTGAATTCGTAATTCATATAGGAGATACTCGTGTTCACGTTGCCAAATTAAGTCCCAAACCCATGTCTTTTAAATATTTTCCTATAGCAAGGGATTAGTTGGAAGAGATGATGAGCAGAATACATAATGACTTGATTAAAGTGAGTTTTTTACTTTGCAATGGCAATACATGTACCAAATGTTTCGGCTAATTTTAATCTACAAGACTAATAATCGAAGTGATTATTGAAAAAAATTGAGTTTTACACAATTTAGTAATTGAGCAATTAAATATTGTGTATTAATTAAGATGTCAAAAACACCACAACAAGTCGTATGATTTTCCACATAAATTTTTGTGGCCAAAATAAGTAAATTCGTAGTTTATTGTTTTGACCACGATTATGTTGCACAGTCATAGAAAAAGTCCCATGGATAAATGTGTTTGATAACGAAATTATGATTCGTGGTCAATTGTATACATATTGACAATGAAATTATGTTTCATGGTTTACTGTATACCTATTGGCAACGAAATTAAAATCGTGGTGTAAGATTGTTATTCAACAACGAAGTTTATTTTTGGTTTTTTTCATTATTTTCTTTGACAAATGTGATATTTCGTGGCCAATAGGTCGTGTTTTTTCCCCAAAAGATCACAGCAAAATGTTTTCGCACAATTGACAATAAATAAAATTGTGGCTAATGATAATAATACTATTTTCATTTTCACCTGTTTTGGCTAGTTTATTCTCATTTAATCAATAACAAAATTAATAATGTTAGTTGTCACACTATTTTATAACTCATAGCTATCATATGAATTACATCATATCAAATTTTCTATAAGTTATTCATTCATAAATTTGATAAGTCCATACATATAATAATATACACCAACATTCTCAACATTTAGCATATAATTCTAAAAATTAAGTCAAATTTACAAAATACGTCTATTCAAATCTAAAAAAAGAGTGTGGCACAAAATGTTGTCAATAAAAGAGCATGACATCAAAGTTTTGCCAATAAAATAGCCTTAATTAAAAGATGTGGAATTAACTCCTCTCGAAGCGAGTAAGGTTTGAATGAGATTATCAGATTCAACTTGCCTAACTAAAATGGACTCTATGGTTGCTCATTGAGATGCTTCCTCCTTAGGATGAGTTGTTGACTATGCTTCATTATCTTGTTGGTGCTCCATCAAATCTTGTTGAACTCTAGAGGGTTACTTAAGAGCCTCCTCCAATTGTGCATTTTTTATTGCAAAGTTGTTTTGAAATTAGTTGGTTTGGGACCATGGCCAAGACCATTGATATACCCCGGTCTCATGACGAGAACTTGATCAGTTATATCCGGCCTCATGCCAATAACTTGATCACTTATCTTACCTGGGATCAACAGTATACCTCCCCCAAATGCAAAATTTGACTCAGGTGTTTCATGTCATCCTGAAAAAAATAAAGGAAATTATTTGTTAATAATTTTGAAAATAATTTAAGTTTTAAAAAAAATCGAAAGAGCCTCCTTTGTTTTTACATGAAAAACAACATGTTCAATTCATCAAAAATAACGAACACCGCAACAATAATCCAATATTTCTAATCCCGGCCTCGAAGTCAACATATATGAGTTTTAAACTAACATTTTAGCATTTAACTAGTTTCATTTCACTCAAGTCCAAGTTCAAAAGACTTAAAATACAACATTCCAGATCATTGGCCCGCACGACCATGTAACATGTAAAGTATTAATCATAATGTACTTGCATAGAGTGCTTCATCTTTGCAATGGGTCTCTTTAAAGAACTCGATCCTATTTCACTCAACACCATCATCCCCACCTCTTTGTGTAATTAGAAAGTAAATAATTATCAAGCATATTTATAAGAGAAAATTCAAATATAAAATCACAATATATTATCAATTCGTGATGAACAACCACGAATGCCTTAGACCCCTTCTTGTGCTTTACTGTTTGCTTTACTTTATTGTGCTTATTAATGTCACATCGTCGCTACAACATATATTGTAAAATCATTATATCTTCATAGTGAATAAAATAATTTACGTATTATATAATTGATAATCATTGAAATGAAATGAATTGCCAAAACATATTTTTCAATGGGGGATGACATTTATAATGAATAATCTCAACACCGGTTATACTTGATAAGAACTGTTAAACTAGATAAATATATGGTGATCCTCGACAAGATCCATTAAGAACATGATAAGAACCACGAAAAGATGATAAACTTGATAACATGTGAAATGGAAACGATCGAAAACAATCTATTTACTTAAGTTTTTCATATGTGTTGTCTAAGCAATGCATTATATTCTAAGCACAAAACAAGCAACAAGGTATGTTTTGGTACCATACATCTCATTTGTTCTATGCATATCATCCATCTTAAGTGGGTTATATGTGGTGTCTAAAGCTTTTCCTTTGCTATCTATGGGATCACAGATATTAGTACCTACACATAACATATACTTGCTTTTTTATCTCACCTTTGAATTGTGGCTTATATTACTCCAACTCTCTTCTGTGTAACTTGGTTATACATTCACTTAGTTTACAACCTTTTCATAAACTCATTGTAGAATGCTAATGCACGATGACCCCTTTATGTGTGTGTGCTTTAGGTGAAAATAATTTTTCAAAACTTTTTCCAATTTTATCAAGCCCCAATTTTGTGAAGCAATTTTAATTAAGCCAATTTTATCTTCTTAACCCTAAACATGCATCTAGTGATATTAAGTAAGATAAGGTAAATCAAGTCCACAACACGCGCCGATGTACGAGGAAACCACAAAGGGAAAAAATCTCAGACGACCCAGGCAATCAATCACTATGATACGAAATTTATGAAGGAAAAATATAATCTTGCTCAACGACTTGATCCCCACAAGACTTGAGGCCTCTTTTTCTCTACAACCGCTCATCTACAGTGCAACGTAGGAGTAAGCCTGTGCCAGGTCCATAACACACGAGTCTACGTTTACTTCGGTATCCACCGATAAATCCACAACAACCATCAATCAACAAGTGCGGAGTCCACCACACGAAACAAGTTCTTCGAATAATGTAGAGTCAAATAATGGTGAAAATATAAGATCTCTATGACATATGGTTATGTAAACTCGGATCTTGTAAACAAGGAAGGATGTTATGCTTCGAAAAGCTTAGGTAAATAATTGCAAAAAATAAATATGTAATGATCTGTTCTGTATGTTCTGCACACACGTTTTTCTGAGCAAAAGACGTCTTAAATAATATTTTTGAGTCGGCTTATTGTTCGAACGAAACAAGCTTGTCGTTTGAACAAAATGACCATATCGTTAGAATGATAATACAACCTCGTTTGAACGACAAAACTATGTCGTTTGAAAGTGCCTTTAGGTTGTTTGAACCAGATAAAAACAAGGGAATGTTCATACGACTCAAAACTCGAAATAACTCAGAAAAAGCATTTTAAAATATATTTTAAATAAAATAACATCCTTAGAAAAATATTCCGAGCATCCATAAACCATTATGTATTCATACGTGAGAGAATCTCGGAAAATAATGTGAAGATGTGAAACGTGCACCAAAACTTGCCATGATCTATCTTTAAAGCTTGGCCGCTATGTCTTCAACACAACGTCATAGGCTTAATCGAAATTGTGAC
Source organism: Sambucus nigra (assembly GCA_949130495.1). Taxonomy (NCBI): domain Eukaryota; kingdom Viridiplantae; phylum Streptophyta; class Magnoliopsida; order Dipsacales; family Adoxaceae; genus Sambucus; species Sambucus nigra. The sequence goes on along the minus strand of OX422213.1, from coordinate 83,857,154 downwards.
AGGTAAAATTTATCCTATGACTCAAAGTGGTTTTTGTTCGAAATAATGCCGATACCTACAAATTGACACTATTTGGAAATTTGTCCTTATAAATGTCCCCCTTTGGCTATTTCTAGACAAAACCAAATAGTGAAATGCCTATGTCGGGCCGTCAATTCGAATGACCTAAATCCCATCCCTTAAACCCAAAATCAAAATACGGGACACAATCTAGTAAATGTCAGATTGGCTGCATGAACTGTCTGAATGTGATGTAGTCGTAAAGTTCGAATCTCTAAATAATCATTACACACATGAAACAAACAAATACCATGTGAAGTATGGAGGAACAAATTATATATAAATAATATGAGCAATATCAATCAAATCAATATCAATATCAAATCTCAAGTCAAGTCTGCCCCTACATCACATATTTATATCTCCCCTTTTTTGTCTTGAATAGATAACTAGTGGGACAAATAAAAAAAATCATATCTAGAATAAGAACATCATATGAAGCATATCTAGATAAACATTATGAACTATCTAATAAGATCAATATATGACAAGGCATAGTTAGTAAATAATCACATAAATGAATCACCAATATAACGAATGACGTGACGAAACAGAATCTCATCCAACAATGCAGTGTAATAATCAAGCATGAATAATCAAATATAACTGCATGTAAACTGTTCAGAAGTACCAAATCAGCAGAATATATATCAAGCAAGTATTGAAACAAATCATAAATCTCTAAAAGTCACACTGGTTGTTCGAATGATAGAGGGAAGTCGTTCAAATGATATGTGAATGTCGTTCAAATGATATGTGAATGTCGTTCGAACCATGCAAAGTCTCATTTCGAAAGGTCCTTTCTAACGACCATCTAATGACCATGCATGTACGTCGATTGTAACTCGCGCGAAGGTCGTTTTATCCAACGATCTAATGACATAGGCATGTCATTCCAACGATAGCCAGAAGTCGTTCAAACGACTTATAAAAAATTCAATTCCAGCTCAAAATCAATGTATAAACTAATAAGTGAAAAGAATATCTGATAAACGCATCTGATAGTATGAAAACAGTAGAAAAACTGACTCAAAAAATAAATATGAGTTACACGTTAACATAGTATCGATGTGCTTAAACATGGAATGGAATGAATGGATGTAACTAACACAATTGAATCATAATTTGAACACAAATATACGTTCAAGAATCTCTAATTGATCGCTAAATATCATCAAACTACGTTTTAGCCATATGTGATAATTAAACTTTGAAGTTAATGAACTAAACAAACATCGAACACATAAGTATAAAATTTTAACGATTCTATCAAATAATAGTGTCATGACACGAATTTTACAACCTAAGACTTGTTATGCAAACCTGTTGATCTCCAACTAAAACTCCCTCAAATTAAAATGATAATTCTTTTCATTTTTCTTTTGAAGATCTATTATCTTTTCAATAGATTTCCTATTGGACCAATTTTTGGCATAATTTTCTTTTTATTGCCTTAATTTTTTCTTGGGCTCTTTTAAACGGTGGCTTTCACGACGAGTCAACCCGTCTCTCGCAGCCATTTTTCGTGAACACTCATTATATTTTCAATTGTGACACCCCACCTATTAAAATACCGGGTGGCCAACCCTTTACTAGAATAAAACTTTGGTCTCATATGGCTCATTCTTAGCATCACTGCCGAAAATATTTAAAGTTACTAACCACCTAGTAATTAAATAGACCGGTGTCAAATTGTATCTTTCATTAATTAGTAACATGCGAAAATAAAATACTAATAAAACCATCCACACAAATGAAATCTGAACTCAACACATGACAGATATATAAATAAATAAGACTGAATAAACCATCGGTGCTCAACAATAGAATTCAACAATAAATCTAAAATAATAAACAGGATACACAAAGTCTAATGATTAAACTGAAATATTGAATCTGTTGGGGGGGGGGGGGGGGGACATGCCCAAATGAATACTAAATAAAGTTCCTATACTAGGAATAAATGATTGAAGCGTCTATAGAAAAGTCCTGCGTGCTTCCATACGAGCAGCAGTCATGCATCCCTGAACGGAATCCTCAAGCGGGGCGTCCCTGCGGCTGAACACCTAAAATAGTTGTGGAAAATTTATTTTGACACAGGTCAGAGCCCAAGTAAAAAATTTTGAAAATATTTGGAAAGCAATTAAAAATGAAATGATTAAATATGCATGAACATTTCCATATTTAAGCTGGTGTTGCGCTCTCTTGAGATATTTTTCACCCCTCAACTAATGTGCACACCTAACGCTTGCCTTCGAACTCAATTAGTTACGTTACCCCACCTAACTTGCCACGTCACACTCCTTTCTATCACACTACTCTAACCCGAGTATTCTTACTTTGATTATTAAGTTATGTGCTCATTAACTTATTAATCGGTTCCACTTGAGTAAATCATATAACGTTCACACTAGTTATATTGGATACACATTTTAATCGTATAACTTTCACACTAGTTATATATATGAAATACAATCACACTTTATGTATAAATCTCGTATATAACTATCTACTCATATTATATACATACTAGTATACTACAACATTCACACACGTGCCGCGTATAATAGCCATCCATTCCCGAGTAATAACTCATCGGATTTTTTCTCTAAAATTCTATCACCCCAGGTATACTCAATCCAACCCGGATACCATGAGACGGTTAACTCACACCGAATTAGGTAATAAAATTGTAAGCATAGTGGAGGCGTTCATAGTTCCCCGAGAATGAGACCGAGTCATACTCAAAGTGTCTCACTTCGAAAAGAACACACAAATAAATATCAGACGTTATAATCTGAGAACTATACTCTCCATGCATTTACTAGCAAGGGGATTCACCCACATCGCACAACCTCCTATGATAGCACCAGGGGGTATGTATTCAAAAAAATATCTAATACCGATATTTATCAAGCAAACAAGTAGATATATACTATCACACTTTTGCGTATATATATTATTAATTTAAATCCAGCTAACCTGTGCCTAACACCCGTAGCACTAGCCCGTAAATTCTCGAGTCTATATACCCGACTCTTATTTTATTTAATTTCACATCCATTAAAAAAAAGCTTCACTCACTAATACACCTGGACTCTCCCAATCGGCCCGTAATTAAATATTTATGAATTTATTTCGCTCAATTCATTAGACATATGTCACACCTTTTTCTCACCTTCCTAATCCCAATTATTTTCATCTCTTATTACTAGGAGATATGTCCCACTTTGATTTTTCACTGAATAAATAAGCTTAGAATAAAACCCACCAAAATTTAATCTTTAAATTTAAAATAGGAAAAACTGTCAAAATTAAAGGGCCATCGATCGATCGATCATGTCCAGTCTTCTTCCTCGAGTCTGTTCTCCACCATTTTTAAACCCCGAAACTTTTCAACTTCAATACATACCTCAATTAATTAATCTCCCATATTTATTTCCTCTATAAACATGCTCAAACACGACCTCAATCGTCACTGATTTTCATTAATAATTCCAGGGTTCACAAATTGGGTGTTTTTTAATTTCCTTAAATCAAATATCAGTTCAATTCCAAAAATCCAAATTCAATAACAATAGCTACTGGATTTCGATTTTAAATCACATTCTAACATCATATGATAGTATCCCCACATTAATTAAATACCAATTTTACCTTTAATGCTTAAATCCCCCCAAACCCATTTTTCACATGTGTTACCCTCCCAAAATGAATTTGTCAACACATACTATAATACTCTAATTTCCTAGGGTTTTCTATTTGATTTATGGATGCCTATAACTCCAACACTTATGATAAAAACTCTTAATCCCGAAAGTAAGCTAATGGGCCCAGTCCAAATGATCTGAACACCTCCGCGTGGACCTGGTTATGTCTAATAAGGCTCCGTGACCCAATTACTACCCTCGGGTAAACTATTTTGACCCATTCGAAATCGACCATGACCTTGAAATTCATCCGAGTAACCTTACAATAAAGTCCTATCTCGACCTCAAACAGTCTACACCGACTCTCGATTGAGATAAAATGTCACCACGTCACTAACACTCGTTATGACGTAAAATAATTAATTTACTATTCATTTAGTAATTATATTTCAAAAATATTAACCATTATCCCTCCCGATTAATATTTTAATAACCACATGATAATTAATTAAATTAAATTACGACACACTTGTAATTTAAAATTATCCGAATTAATTAATTAGTAAATACTAAAAAATATGGGGTGTTACATCAATATGCCATATAAATCCTCATGAGCAATGGTTCTTAAATGAACAACTCCCCCTAAGTCTAATATGTGGGTAGATGAAAAAATTGAGAGGAGAACGTCTCACCAAACTCAAATATACATGAAAGGTTAAACATTCAAATAAGCTCGTGCATGTGTGTTATGTCATATACATAGTCGAATCAAAATGCAAATCAACTTCGAAAACAACCCCACTAAACAAATGGTTAAGATCAATTTATGTATCCAAAATCATAATCAAATGTACTAGCCACGTGGAAATATGAAGTGAATGGGGGTACAAACACACCAATATGCCATATCAAGTTTAAACTCACGACACAAAAACCAAAAATCTTTTTGTGTTTTTCAAAAAATATTTTTGGCCTAAAAATAAAATCTTTTATATTTTTTCAAAAATATATGAAACCAAAAATCTTTTTGCACTTTTCTAATAATACTCAAATAAAAGGAAAATATAATACAAAAGATAAACATGCCACAACACTAGTAAATATATATCATGAAGAAAAACTAGTGTATGACAAACATCATAACACAATCATCCATAAGATCTATTATGACTAGTATCATGTGCAAGCAAACGAGAGTCATAAAGTCTAATTCCTAAAGCCTCTAAGTCTGATTTCCTAACCGAAGAAGGTGTGCAATGACACACGGGGGTTTTCGAAACCGAAACAACTTTATTCTTAAACTTCCTAGGAGCATTTTAAGGTCATAAAAATAATATCTAAGGTGACCCTTCCTACCTCAATGAGTGAAAGTAAAAATACGGCGAGGAATGTTAGATAAATGTGGACCTCTCCTAACGTTCCTAGTTGGTTCTTAGACATGTATGGTGTTACCTTTGAGAATGGGAACAATATGATCATCAAAGCTTATGCTTCACCTATCATCTTTGATTGGATGGTGCCTAAAATTATTACAACTTTTCTGACCTAGCCTCCAAATCAAACTTAACCTTACTGGAGTCTCTTAATCTCTCCTTAAGCTCTCATATCCTAGACTCAAGTAAACTCCTAGACTCCTAAAAATACAAAATCTCTTTCTTCACTTCCTCCATCAAACCACGAAGACTATCTCTCTCACCCTCGACGTACTATAGTTTTTCCTGAAGAGTCTTCTCTCGTGCCCTAAGATCATCAATCAAAGCATCATTATTTTCTATGTCACGTTCTTTCAACCTAGCTTGCAACTTCAACTTTTCCTTCTTCACCTTCACCGTTTCCGCATACAAATCATTGAAGGAAACTTGCAACTCTCCCACATCTATATCCACATCCTCACTCGCTTTACCCTCACTCACTTGGGTTCACACACAACGGACTCAGAAGTGTTATTCACACGAGAATATTATGTAAGGACATATTTCTCATGTCCGATATTTTACATTTGTATATGTTGTATGCCACTGCAAAAGGCACGTCACTTCACGATCTCACATGACGGCTTCTATCCTAATTCTATGAATCAAGCATTAAATATCTCCATCATGTGTCCTACATCTGCCTCAACGACTTCACATTCCACGATTTTAGGCACTTTATGCAAGTGGTACACAAGAGAAGTCAAAATAATGAAAAAGGCAAGAATGAAAGTTCAAGGGCATTTTTGTAATTTTATAGCCATCGTCCGGAGTTGTGATCAACTGGAAAGTTGAAGAACTTGACGCCATGAAGATATTGGAAGAAACGACACCTCAATCCGACCTTCGGTAAAGAAGTTATGGTCCTTTGAAAATGGAGAAAAATTATTGGAGAATGCTGTGTATTTTAAGCCCCCAAAACCAACGATGTTTTACAAACCGAAGGGAGAATCGGTTCAGGGGCGAACCGATTCGAGGTACCACCCAAACCGGTTCAGGGTACCTGATGTTGACAATAGTTCCAAAATCTTAAAATTCCTTTTGATTTCCTTATAAAAGCCAACTTCGGGGGAGTTATTTTTCAAGACTTTGAGAGTTTTATTAGCTAAAGTCTTCATATTTTTGAGTCCTAAAACTCATGTTTTGATTCACACATCATTCCCATACTTTTTTGAATCCTTTTGAAACCCAAGAACAATATTTTTCTTTTGTTCAATCTCTGTGGAAGAGGGATCTCCATATTTGATCGGTGGATACTGAGCGTAGTCATTCTGCGTGTGGACGAGCCGAAGATGATGAACTGACGCCTGAAGGGTATTTTGCTATCTCTCGTATCTTTGAAGGTTTGCTGAGGGCATCGTGCATTACACACTTGTGGGCGATTATCAGGTTGTATGTAAGTCAAAGGTCTTGTGAATTCTTCAAAGTGTTATAAAAGGTTTTACCCGAAAGGTTTCTTTTCTATATCGATCGTCTTTATTTTTCATGCATGGTTTGAATGATTTATCACATTTAGATGCATGTTTAGGGGCTGAATAAATAGACTCTAATTAAATAAGGTTTACTTGGAAATTTGCGAATTAATTTAAATCGGTATCACACATCGCATTTACACGATTATACAAATTGGTATCAGAGCAGGTTACACTATTTTATTGTGTATTCCTATTTTTCGCAAAATCGTGTGATATTAATTTTTTTTTGAAAAATCAGTTTAGTGAAAATTCGCAATTTTTCCTATGGAGCACTTATATAATCAGATGCCTATTTTTAACGGGTCTAATTATGCCCATCAAAAAGCTCGTATGAAATCTATTTTAGAATCTATTGACGAGCGTGTTTGGTTGCTTTGCAAAAATGGTTGGAATCCACCCACTGTCATCGTTGATATTATCACTCAGCCTGGATTGAAGATGATTATAAAATGTCTAATTTTAATTCTCCTGGTCTGAGTGCTATTTCTGGAGTTGTCACTCCTGATGAGTTTCACCGAATTATGACGTGTACCACATCTAAAGAGGCTTGGGATGTTTTAAAACTGACACATGAGGGTGCAAATGCGGTTAAAGAATCAAAGTTACAAAATTTGGCCACCCAATTTGAGACTATCACCATGTCTGAGTCCGAATGCTTTGATCATTTTTATGCATGTTTGTCAGACATTGTTAACACCAGTTTTAATTTGGGTTAGGTGATTGATAACACGCGTGTCATTAAAAAGATTTTGCGATTTCTCCTAAAACACTTTATTCCTAAAGTCACTGCTTTGAACTCTTTGGGAAATTTGAAATCACTTAAGTTGGAAGAACTTGTAGGAGATCTTCAAATCTATGAGATTGACATATTTCCCAAAGCCATTAAGGCTAAGGATAACGACATTGCTTTAAAGACTCATTTTAAGAAAAAGAAAGAAAAAGTTTGTGAGCCCGATTATGAGGAAGATTTTGATTTTAAAGATATGGCATTGTTTGCGAAATTTTTTAAAAAGTTTCTCAAAATGAATAAAGAAAATTCTTCCAATAAAAAGAAATCTTTTGAGTCAAATAAAAAGAAAGTGTAGGCCAAAGATAGTGACAAGGAGGATGAGATAAGGTGCTTTGAGTGTGAGGGAAAAGGGCACATAGCTAAAGAGTGTCCTAGTAGGATAAGGAGAAAGGGAAAAGATACTGTTATGCCCTCCACTCTTAGTGATAATGAGGGTGATGAGAGTGATGAGGGAGATGATTCTGATAAAGGTTTAGCACATGGGATGGTTTTCGCCTTTTCTAGTCATGTGAGCACACCCACTTTGTCTCACGAGAGCGATGATAGTGATTTGTGTTCTTCGAGTGAGGGGGAAAGCGAGGAGGAGAATGGAGATGAAAGTGAACTCCAAAAATATTTTAGAGATTTGTACACCGAGACCTTGAAAACAAAGAACTATAATAGAGATTTAGGTCGTCCGGTTTTAGATTTGGAGAGAGAGAAAGAGGTTTTAAGAAAGGAGAAGTGTGATTTGACCAACACGTTGTCTAGTCTGACGAAACGTGTATCCCAACTCAAGAGTGATCTCGAGCATGTCAGGGAGGTCAAAGTCAATTTTGAGAACGCACCTAAGAAGGTTGAAAAGGTGGTTCTTAAGGGTAAAGGTGAGAATTTAGGAATAAGTCATGACGGTGCTTCTACTTCTCAATTAGCACCCGATCTGGTTCCCACTTTAGTGTTAGATTCACGTGAGTCTCACCCTAACCCACATAGGCGTCTCATTCCTATTAGGAGAGCGTGTTCTAGAGTTTTTGAGAGAGGTGTTCCTAAGCCTATTTATGTTTGTTCCCATTGCAAGAGGAGATGACACCTTAGGGAATTTTGTTTCAAGTTGGGTTATGTATCATGTTTTGCTTCTACACGTGTTTCTGCTACACATGCACCCAGTCATGATACTTTACATGCTCTTGGAGACTACATGAGAGAGTTTTCACATCTAGGTGAGCAAGTTATGTTTTTGGTCAAAACTTCACAAAATTTGATGGAGGTTTTTCATAAGTTGGCACCACCTTTGGAAAACCCCTTCGCACCAAACGATTGAGGTTTGACTTATTTACTAACATAGGTTGTTTTTCATGATGACATTATTTTCCTACTGCTAGTATGTATCATTTTTGTATGTTTTACTTTTTTTGAAAAATTTAAAAAATTTGAAAAAGATTTTATTTTGAGAAAATCCAAAAAAAAAAAAATTGTATTTTGTTTGCACCGTTTATCGATAGACACTTAGGATGACCAAGTCAAAATATCATTCCATTTTTCATGTGACTATTTTATAGTGTTTTGAGACAATATATCATGTCATCTTTGTGCTTTATAATGTTTGGAGTCATTAAGATGTAATTAAATGTTACTTCCTACATGTTTTACTCATGATTTCCTTCAATGCACACGTGCACGACTTTGTTTGATTATTGTGCTTTTCTTATCATATATTGGTTGGCTGTTTTTACTTCAATCCTGTCCTTTAAAATGAACCAAGCACGATAATACTTGATAAGAAAGTTGTGCATATAAGAACCGTTATGTGAGTTTGTGTGCTTTATTTAAAAAAAACGGGGAAGGGTTGCGAGAGGTTCATTTAGCCTTTGTGAATAATAAGCCAACGTTTAAATTGGACTTAAAAAATTGAGGAATTTTAATTATCCGGGGTCCAAAGAGGTTTAAAAGAGATCGAAAAAATTTAAAGGCAACACTACACCAAATCTGTCGAATTGTCACGGTCATTGACCTTGACAAGTTGGACTTGTCAAGGTAAATGACCGTGACAATTCTGGGCGAGATAACTGTTTTTGTCACGGTCATGTCACGGTCAATGACCGTGATAAGTTCGTTAGAATTATCACAGTCATGTCACGGTCCCTGACCGTGATAAGTTTTATCACGATCTTAAACGGTGACAAATCCGTGACAGTGTTTAAAAAAATTGTCATGATCAAAGACCGTGACAACTTCCTTTGTCAAGGACTTGTCACGGTCAATGACCGTAACAATTCTGGGCAGAATTGAAAAAAAATCTGTTGGGTAGTATGGCCACTGCCACTGTCCAGCAGTATATATGTACCTGTTATAGCAACGTTGTACCTGTTCAAACATTAAATATCCAGATAAAATGGAGATAGTGCAAATATACATTCAAAATAGAAACAGTCCTGTACCTGTTCAAAACTTTGGCATTCTCCATAGAGTACCTCAACTGTTCAACTCCATTGTTCGACCCCAATACCGTAATTTGATTGTCTTAAGGTGTGATCTCAAACAATCAGGTACATACCATTCCAACCACGATGTCCTGATTTATTCACAACAAAATGAAAAACCCTAATATAAGAAGAAACAACATCACCATCAATTATCTCAAATCTACAAACTATTTAGCTGGAAGTGATGTTATGAACCCTTGACGTACCTCAAAGATAAGAACCTCTAGAAGAGGATAATTTTTGAGAAAATCCAGCACCTATTTCCAGTTCCAGTTCCAGTTCCACTATAAGATTCAGCCACTGCAAGACACTACACAAGAGTGTAGTGCCACCCAACAAGCAAATATTCATAAAAATCGAAATCGAAATTGAAATTTAAATATTCATATAAATATAAATACATTACCTGTAGTGCCACCCAAATAACTAACTTGAGCTCATATGGCACCTCCTTCCAACTAATGTACCCCGGTCAATCATGTCAAATATAATTCCCTTCATATCTGAACACTAAGAAATGCCATAATCCTATGGAGTTATGCATTGCAAATTCCATCCAAACGTTGTGTAGGCAAACATCACCAGTTGAAGTTGTCAATTCCACTTTCCATATTTTCCCATGTTTTGCTAGAGGTTCCAAGTGATGGGGTATGGAAAGTGTAATTGACAACTTTAACTGGTGATGTTTGGCTACAAAACGGTTGGAAGGAATTTGCAAAGCATCACTCCATAGGGTTACGGCATTTCTTAGTGTTCGGATATGAAGGATAGACGAAGAGATTCCGTCTCCTCTCCACAAATAGGACACCCCGAATAACTATGTACTAATCACCTATTAAAGTTAAGAAGCGTATATTCACGGATCGGTATAAACAAAACTTAAATTTTAAATTCAAATTCAATTTATAATAGAAAATTCCTCCAAAAGTAACAACTTTAAGCCACTAAGAATATTATACAGAAATTATGCAGTCCAAAACTGTCCAAATGCATTGGAATATTTCGGTACAAATTGGAATATTTATTACAAATTGAAAAATTGTTTAAAATTCGGGTTATCATAAAAAATGGATTGGTATTCTGTAGGAGCAGCCAAGTCATCCACACTACTATTTAGACATTTTGGCGGGTGTTGGACAATTGACTGCAGCTCGTTGTTGATATACTCCGAGTGAAACACTTGGTTAACCTTTTGAAATGCACAAACAAACGGCTCATCGCTCAAGTGGTCATTGCTCTTCAACTTGGACAAGTCAACCATGATCAAATTGGTGACATGATCAAATTTACAAGCATTTTTATCCTCAACTCTTACCCAGTCACAGTAAAATACAACCTATTTAAAGCTTATATAATTCAATTCAAATATATTTCGGATTACACCATAGTAAGTCATTTCAGCTTCAACGAGGTTTTTATCTTTTGCGCTTGCTTGAAAGAAAGTAAGAGCCTTGTATGAAATGCCCGAGTTTTGTACATTTATACTTTCCTCGTACACTTTAGCGCCGAAAATTTAATTGTTCAATTGATACTTTTGGTACTCTTCTGCCACGAACAAGGGTCCAGTGACTAGACGATCAAGCCTTGATGTCGCATCGCCCGTCTTTAAGAGCTGAGAATATAGATAAATTAATTATATTAGTGGTAAAATTTGAGTGTAATGTAACGTTATATAACGTATATTTTCATTATAATTGCCTCTTGTGTCAACCACAACCTAAATTTGCTGTCTTATTGTACTATTGTTTTTTTTATTGTTCTCATAGGCTTCATATTTTCTGCATATTACAAAATTAATCATGTATAAAATAATCTAAAATAATGTTAAACATTATAATAATTAAAACTTACTTTTTCCATTCCTCGACATCTTCATGTGTGTCAAATAGATAATGAGCTACTTGTTCATGTTGCAAACTCGTTAATTTCACTCATTTTCCCATCACATGACCACCATCATCGACGAACTCATCAGTGTCATCAACGCTAGTCGAGTCAGGCATATATTACCGAGTATATATTGATGACTCCATGGTGATGTATTCCTCTGCAATTGATCCTGCAATGTATCGCGTATTCTTGACGTAATCTCTAAAAACTTTCATCAATCTTTTAAATGGATACATCCACTGATATCTAACTAGACCACAAAGATGTGCCTCATCGCATAGGTGTACCAACAAATGAACACTTATGTCAAAGAATGCTGGCGGAAAGTACTTCTCCAATACACAAATCGCTTCGATCACCACTAATTTTGAGGCCACTATGTGTTCTCGATTGACTACCTTCTTGCACAAGAGGGAGAAGGTAATACTAATTTTCATAATAGCCCTCTGCAAATCCTTGTGCTTGGAGAAACGGTGCTTAAATAATAGAGGAACCAATTGCATTATCACATGCCAATCGTGGGACTTACACTTATGTAAATCATGAGTAGCATATATTGTGCCCTTCAAATTATATCTTGTGTCTAAAAGCACCTTTCTTTCCCCACTCCTCAAAGTAAACGCACCAGGGGGAATTATTGTCCTTCCTCTACTATCTTCTTTCAACCATAGTTGTGGCTTAAGTTTTAACGATTTAAGGTCTTTTTGTGTATTTTCTCCATCCTTCGAATGACTCCCCCCAAGGCAAGTGCCCATAATATGTTCAACGAAGTTCTTCTCTGCGTGCATCACATCTAATACATTGCACACCAGGTTATTCTTCTAATAAGGCAAGTCAAATAAAATTGACCTCCGAGACCATGCCTTTCTTGTCTTAGTTTCATTTCCAGTTGGGGTCTTCTTATGCTTAACGTTCTTAAAATTGGGATTCTTACCTGGCATATTAGGCCCACATTCAGAATATTTACTTTTAATTTCTGAACCCGAACGTTGTCTCGGCGGTAGCCTATGTTCAACCCCGCCTAATAAAAAATTGTAACCTTTCTCAGATCTGAAACTATGAGCCGGGGATAAAAACCTCTTGTGGAAATGGTATACATTTTTTTAGCTAAAGGATAGACGAAGAGATTTAGTCTTCTCTCCACAAATAGGACACCTCAAATAACCATGTACTACACAACCGAATAATGTCCCATAAGTTGGAAAATCATGAATTGCCCACATCAACATAGCTTTCAGCGTAAACTCTTCTTTTATAAAAGATTCAAATGATTGCACACCCTCTTCCCATAACTCATTTAATTCTTCTACTAAAGGAGACAAGTAGATGTCGATGTCATCACTTGGTGCCTTTGGCCCAGGTATCAACAAAGCCATCATCGAAAATTCAGGTCTCATACACTGTGAAGGAGGGAGGTTGAGTGTGTCTAGGATCGCTGGCCATACACTCTGATTGGTGCTTAGATTTCTGAATAGATTGAAAACATCTGTTGATATAGCCAAACGAATGTTGCGTTGTTCTCGAGAAAAATCGGGATACTCATAATTCATCCTCCTCCAAGCAGTAGAATCAATAGGATGACGCATGATATTACCCCTACTTCTGCCCTAGCATGCCAAGTCATTGCCTCTTCTATCCATGGTACTATGAAAAATCGCTTTAATCTAGGCCCAACGGGGAAATATTTCAATACTTTTCGAGGCACTTTTGAGCTTGTGCCTTCCTTACTAGTAGGTTGGACATATCTAGTTTCATCGCATACCAGATAACGATCGAGATTTTCATACTCCTTTCGGTATAGTATGCAGTCATACACACAAGCATGAATCGATTTATACTTCATTCCCAAACCTTTCAAACTGTTCTTCATAATAGGATAGCTATTCGGAAGTGTATTCTCCTTGGGTAATAAGCCCTTCACCCATTTCAGAATTCTTGTCATGCTATTGCCAGACAAACTGTACTGCATCTTCAAACTGTGCAAACCAACCATGGCATGTAAAGTTGTTTGATCTTTCTCACAACCAGAGTATAACGATTGGGTCGCCTTAAATTTTAAAATTTGGTAGTCATCATCAAGTTTTATCGTGATATCTTCACGAGCACTTGAACCTTCTACATCATCAGTAACCTCATTCTCCTCTGCTTCATAAACTCCGTATGCATCATCAACTAAATCCTCTAACATATTATGATCTACTTCGTCCCCTTCTACATCTATCCTACTTGTTGAAGGTTGTTATGAAGGTTGGTCGGGGACAAAAGGAACTTTCAATTCACTGTGAAAACTCAAAAATCGATAACTATCTTACATACCCGATCTTAACAAATGTAGTTCAACTGTTTTCCACTCAAACACCTTACCATTCTTACACCTAGCACACGGACACGAAAACTCTTCGTCATTATGACATCTCTTTGCATATTTCACAAATTCGTTAGCACCTCTGCGAATCATATCCCCCATTCTATTTGTCTCACCCATCCACTCTTTGTATTTCGGATATCCCATTGCAGTTACCACAACTAATCACCTATTAAAGGTACAAAGCGTATATTCATGGATTAGTATAAACAAAATTAGATTTATAGTATGTTTCATTTAATTATGTCTTATTTATATTCAAATTCAATTTATAATAGAAATTTCTATTTCCTCCATCTCCTCGAAAGGGTGAGTGGTCCTATCCCATTCAAGACCGCATTTTTCTGTAATATACTTAATAGCTCATGCACATTGTTACGATTTGAAAAAAATTCAACAGCATATCCCCATAGTTCTCCAAGTACACGACGTAGATTGGTAAGTGAGTATTATTTCAATTGATCAATTGAAATAACAGTCACACTTGTCAATCTAGTATGTACCCAGAGAACATTATGATACGACTGCAGAACTTCCTCCCAAAGTAACAACTTTAAGCCACTAAGAATATTATACAACAATTATGCAGTCCCAAACTGTCCAAACGGGACAATTCGAGAGATCTCATTACAGGGGTAATGACTCTCGAACGGGTCTAAGGGCAATTGAATGCGTACGCATAAGAACTAGAAGGCTAGTATCTATGCGCACTATATGTAATTTCAAGTATGTTTCATTTAATTATCATGCTATATATATATTGTTCGATATACAAGTAATTTTCAAAAAAAGTTGAAAAATCCCACCCTCATATGGAAAATAATCCAGTGGTCATGCCAATTTTAAAACTAACCAATCCAACATCGATCCACTATAATCCAATAACAATGTCAACAACAAATGTGTATCCCGTACTCCTTCTAATTCATCTACTCAATTAATTCATTTCATCAATTAAACTAACAACTAAAGTATACAATTATTAATTTTCTAATTTACAATGAGGGGCAATCCTACTTTCATTTGAAATGAGTACTAATTATTAATTTACTTTCATATAAAACTATACAATTAAAGTTACAATTAAAGCTATACAGTTTATTAATTAAAGCTATACAATTGTTAAGATTGCCCCACCACACACACACCCCACCACACACACACCCCACCCCACCCCACCCCCACCCCCACCACCCCCCCACCCCCACCACCACACCACACCCCTCCCCCGTCACACACACACGCACACACCTGCACACACACACACACATACACCCCACCCCCTTCCCCCCTCCCCCCACCACACACACACACACACACCACCACCCCTTGCCCCTTCACCCCACCACACACAGACACGCACACACCTGCACACACCACCACCCCCTTCCCCTCCCCCCACTACACACCTACACATACACACACACACACACCACCCCCACCACCCCCTGCCCCCTCCCCCCACCACACACCACCACACACATATAGAAATGAAAGAGAAAGAGAGAAAAAAAACATACCCTAGAAAGAGAGAGAGAGAGAGAGAAAGAGAGAGAGAGAGCTCGAAATCGCTTAAAGAGAGAAAGAGAGGGAAAACCAAAAACGATGGGAAAAAAGAAAGCGTAGGATTTTTTTACTGAACAATTTGTCACGGACGTGTCACGGTCTTTGACCGTGACAATATTTTTAGTATTGTCACGGTCATTGACCATGACAAGTCTGTGACAAGTAAATTTGTCATGGACTTGTTACGGTCAGTGACCGTGACAATACTTTTTCCCGGTCTTGTCACGGTTAATGAGCGTGACACAAAACGCGTGTTTGTTGTCACGGTCAATGACCGTGACAAGGCTAAGCGGCTAAAGGGTGCCAATTTTCCCATTTTTTTGTAGTGCAATAAATAGAAATTTATGCTAATTATGGGACAATTAGGTTTTTGCATCAATTATCCAAAGTTTGAGAATTTAGTTTATACACCTCTAAAATTAAAATATATATGAGGGAGTTTGAATGGAGAATTAAAATGGGTTTGCACGTCCTCGAAAGTCTTGAAAAAGCGCTAAATAGTTTTGGACGTTATTGGTGTGAAAATCACTTTGACTTTGATTTGTTGATTTGCATAAGACGATGTCATTTAAATTCAACAAGTTTTACACCAAAGGATACTTTTTATGTTCATTCGTTAAGAGTACACGTATTCATCGTGCACATTTGAATGATTGAGTTTATTTACCTATCGAATGTGTTCACACCCATACATTCCGTTTCCATGAGTTGGTTGTTTGAGTTTAAATCCATGGTGTGATTTTTGTATCTTATTTTTTGTATGAAAAATTTGAAAAATCAAAAATAGTTTGTGAAGATTTTTTTAGTATCTCTTTGTAAGAGCGCATTTGCCTTCTGATTGATGCCTTGTTTCGAATACGGTGACACCCCAACTTTGCTTGTTTGATTTATTCTTCTCATTTGTCTATTTGGGGACATAATAAAAAGGGTGAGAAAGAATTATCATTTTATGGGGGAGTTTGAATTCTGAGGGAGTTTTTGAGTTTTGTCTTATGCTTTTCTCATACATTGGTAGCTATGTTTATCTCATTTCAAACTCGATACGTCACTTGGTATTTGCTTTATCTCATGAGTGTAGGTACTACATTGATGACCATTGAATTGCACACCCTGATGAGAAAAGCTTTGTGATTTTTAAAGATTTGAAGAACAAACGATGAAGACTTATTCATTTGTATCTCTCCAGTTTTGGGTTCATGGGAGGGTAGATTTGTATAGGTCAATTGAATGATAATAATTCAGATTTTTGATTTTATGCTGACGTAGACATAGGTGGAGATTTGTAAGGACATATTTCTCATGTTCGATATCTTACATTCGTACATGTCGTACGTCGCTACAAAAGGCACATCACTTCACAATCTCACATGACGGATTCTATCCGAATTCTAAGAATCAAGTATTCAACATCTCCATCATGTGTCCCACATCTACCTCAACGGCTTCACATTCCACGATTTTAGGCACTTTATACAAGTGGTACGCAAGGGAAGTCAAAACAATGAAAGAAGCAAGATATGAAAGTTCAAGGGCATTTTGGTAATTTTATAGCTACCGTTCGGAGGTCTGATCAACTAGAAAGTTGAAGAGCTCAACACCACGAAGATACTGGAAGAAACGTCACCTCAATCCAACCTTCGGTAAAGAAGTTATGTCCCTTTGAAAATGGAGAAAAATTATTGAAGAATGCTGTGTATTTTAAGCCCCCAAAACCAGCGAAGTTTTGCGAACCAAAGGGAGAACCGGTTCAGGGGGAGAACCGGTTCGAAGTACCACTTGAACCGGTTCGGGGTACCTGATGCTGGCAAGAGTTCCAAAATGTTAAAATTCCTTTTGGTTTCCTTATAAAAGCCAACTTCGGGGGAGTTATTTTTCAAGACTTGGAGAGATGATTTTGAGAGTTCTATTAGCTCAAGTCTTCATATTTTTGAGTCCTAAAACTCATGTTTTGATTCACACATCATTCCCATACTTTTTTGAATCTTTTTGAAACCCAAGAACAATATTTTGCTTATGTTCAACCTCTGTTGAGAAGGGATCTCCATATTTGATCGGTGGATACCGAGCGTAATCATTCTGCGTGTGGACGAGCCGAAGACGACGAACCGATGCCTGGAGGGTATTTCGATGTCTCTCCTATCTTTGAAGGTTTGCTGAAGTCACCGTGCATTACACACTTGTGGGCGATTATCAGGTTGTATGTAAGTCAAAGGTCTTGTGAATTCTTCAAAGTGTTATAAAAGGTTTTACCCGAAAGGGATTTTTTCTATATCGATCGTCTTTATTTTTCATGCATGGTTTGAATGATTTATCACATTTAGATGCATATTTAGGGGCTAAATAAATAGACTCTAATTAAATAAGGTTTACATGGAAATTTACAAATTAATTTAAATCGGTATCACACACCGCATTTACACGGTTTTACGTATTCATTAGAAGGTTTATCTTCATTGCTCTAATGACAAACCATGAACGCGGTGTAGTTGCGCTCAGTGGGGGAATCCTCTTCCTCTTCCGGATCACTATCACTAAGGGTGGCATTATATACTATCGATTTCTTACCCTCCTTCTTAAGTCTAGTGGGACACTCTTTTACCCTATGGCTATAACCCTCATAATCAAAACATCTATGCGACTCATCCCTCTTATCATTCTCACTTCGATTCTTAGGGAAGTGATCAACCTTGTTGTTACTGAATTTTTCAAGTCTTTTATCATCTTTCAATTTCTTTTTGAACTTAAGAAACTTTTTGAACTTCTTTGCCAAAAAAACCACATCTTCAAAATCGGTGTCGGAATCATCATCCGAAACTTTTGTTTCCTCCTTACGGGCTTTCAAAGCAATGCCCTTTTCGTTTGTCAGCACTTTCTTGGAGGTAAACATATCAAGTCATAAGTTTGGAGGTCACCTATAAGCTCTTCTAGTTTTGTTGAGTCAAGAAAACCCAAAGAGTTTAAAACGGTCACCTTTGGATCAAATCTACTAGGCAATGGCCTTAATATTTTCTTTATGACTCGATTGTCTGGTATTTTCTCTCCCAAGTTAAATGACGAGTTGACAAAATGGGACAACCTTGTGTTAAACTCACCAAACGTCTCACTCTATAATATTTTAATCGTCTCAAATTACATGGCGAGAATTTGGAATTTGGAAGCCTTAACAGTGCTAGTTCTCTCGTGAGTAAGTGCAAGAACATCACATGCCTTTTTAGACGTTTCACACATCATAATATGATTATACTCTTAATGGTTAACAGACTAAGAATAACATAAAATACCTTTAGAATTATGTTGTGCAAGTTTGTGTTCGGCATCGGTCCATGACTCAACAGGTTTTATGTTTGTGTCTTCACCCTCTCTCGTGACTGGTGGAGTCTACTCCTTTTCTACCGCTAACCAAAGCCTCTCACATATAGCGTTAAGTGCAAACTTCATACACATCTTCTAATAATCACAATTCGACCCATCAAACATAGGTGTTATAAAGCCATCAAACATACCAAACTTCATACCTAAAGACTCACGGGATCACTCACACAATAAAATAGTGTTTGTAGTTCTGATACCAATTTGTAAATGCGCGGTGGTCCTTTATGTGTGTGTGCTTTAGGTGAAAACAATTTTCAAAACTTTTTCCAATTTTACTAAGCACCAATTTTAACTTAACCCTAAATATGCCTCTAGTGACATTAAGAAAGATAAATTAAATCAAGTCCACAATGAACGAGAAAACCAAAAAGTGAAAAAACTTCGGACGGCCCAGGCCAGACAATCACTATGATATGGAATTTACCAAGGAAGAATATAGTCTTACTCAACGACTCAATCCCCACAAGCCCTGATGCCTCTTCTCATTTTCAATTGCTCCTCCATAGTGCAACGTAGGAGTCCACATATTCCAGGGCCACATCACATGAGTCCATTCGTACTCGATATCCACCGATACAGCCACAACAACCATCAATCAGTAAGTACGGAGTCCACCGCACGAAAAAAGTTCTTCGAACGATGAAGAATCAAACAGTGGTGCAAACACAAGATCTCTATGACATATGGTTATGTAAACTCTGATCTTGTAAACAAGGAAGGATGTTTATGCTTTGAAAATCTTTGGTAAACAATAATAGAAAACAAATATGTTATGTTCTATTATGTATGTTCTGCACACACGTTTTCTGAGAAAACGACGCCTTAAATATTACTTTTTGGAGGCACATTGTTCAATTGAAACATGCTTGTCGTTTGAACAAAATGACCATCTCATTAAAATGAGAAGACCACCTTGTTTGAACGACATAACCATTTTGTTTGAACGAGACTTTAGGTCGTTTGAACCAGATAAAAATAAAGGAATGTTCATACGACTCTAAAATCGAAATAACTCAGAAAAATCATTTTAAAAACATTTTAAAATCTGATTTAAATAAAATATCCTTAGAAAAATATTTCGGGCATCTATAAACCATTATGCATTCATACCTTTGAAGTTTGGTCGCTACGTCTTCAACACAGCATCATAGGCTTAATGGGAATCATGACAAATAAATCTATCGTATGACTCAAAGTGTTTTTTATCCAGAATAATGCCAATACATACAAATTGACACTATTTGGAATTTTTTCCTTACATATAAAAATATAGTTGCAATGTTAATCTCAGTATTCATTTTATCTTAAGGAATCTCATTCAAAACTTAAGCATGATTGTCATATCACTTCATAGAGGTTTAACTATGTTCCCTAAACATACATAATAACATATATGAGTGCAAATATTGCACCGTGCAATGAAAAACATACGAGTACGAATATTGGGAGGTTTATAGGGTTTGTTTTCAACTGTCCCTAATATTTAGACACGTGATTTGAACTCAAATTTCTACCTAAAATATTTATGTAGAATACACATATAGTAAGCCTACAAAAACTCTGTTTCTTCATGAACACCGACAAGGAGGATCGGTGGGTAAAAACAAGATTCCATAGAAGCATACTGTTGAATACCTAATTTCCTGGTGAATAATATACAAAAGGGATTCTCCTATAAGACTAATAGGGAGGATCAGATTGTGTGGATTGTTATTTCAACTGCTAATTCGTAGACGTGCCCCCCTCAAAATATTTTATAAAACACTCAATACCAAAACAATCAATGAAATGCCAAAATTGAATCATCAATATAGGATAGACCCAAAAAATTCATTCATAATAATGCCTAAGCCCAAAGCGATCACCGTCCCCAGCAAAAACATAACACTGTCTATATATGTAATAGAAACAAATACAAAAATAGCAATATGTTGTAGAAAATATTGCCCCTCAAAGTCATACAGTAATGGAGTTTGATTATATATTACCTCTCAAAGTCACACGATAAATATATGTTACACACCCCTACACAAAGAATTTACATATAAGCCCAATTGATAACAACCGAAACAATTTCATTGAGGATAGTGGTACTTACATATAAATGTGGGGAAATGAATTAACACATGTAAAGTTAAATCAATCAGTATAGGAGGATCAAACATAAGGCTCAGGGGAATAATATGCTAATGAAACCACACCAATCGCATAGACAACCACAAAAATAGGGGACTACAAATTATGAAATAATATAGCATGTACCTGAGCTTAGAAAATCACGACACATGTAACCAAAATTAGATGCTTTGGTTTGAGAGGATTAATATTAAATTACAATTGATATGATATGGTAGGGAACATCATACATACTCTAAATTGGTAGTTTAAACATTCCGTTACTCAAACTAGTCCTCTACCACATGAGTGATTTTCAAATAAAAACTAATAAAATTATAATTAAAATCAGGTTATTTCTAAAGAGACAAAATGCCACTACTCTGAATTGTTATAACATATTGTTAAAATTGTAAATTGAGTATTAAAATAAACACGATAAACTTATTGGGAATAATAAGTTTACTGGTCTACTAAATAACCAGATAGTTTTAATTCTTCGTACAACATCAACTAGAATTTATGGTTTAGTTTGATGTTTGGAAACTCTCACCATTTTCCATTAATTGGAGGCATTTGCAACCACTGTTACGCCCCCAAGTATTATTATCAATTACATAGGAACGTATACTTCCAGTGTCTATGAAGTGTCATAATCTGTTAGTTGTGATGACTGTATCACATCTATGGGTTGCACTGCCTCCTGCACAATAGCTATGTAAAGACCCGACTTGGATTTATGGATTACCCATGAGTCAACCCGGTCCGAATCGAACATTAGGTGCAAGGTGCAATGAAACAACACAGATAATGTTGTTAATCTAGTTTTATTTTAGTTAATGTTCCACTTGTTAGCATGTGATTCCAATTTTAAGATAAGCTACGTGTGGGCCTAAGGGGAGCACCCTGAAGTCTAAGTAAATAGATCTTGCTAACGTAATATAAATAAATTACACTTACCTATAAGACGCCCTCAAATTACGAAATTGCTCCCAACCAGCCATAACAAAGAGGGGATGTGAGCCTATGCCTTGTGGAATTTATACAAGAAGTATAGAAACGAACGACAGAAAGGAATACTCACATGCTACAACCACATGCATGCAAAAATATGTATATTTCTACATATGTATGCCTTTGGAAATTATACATTCAAATGCATTAATCGTTTTATTTTAGATAACCTTATTTACCCAGATTAATTTACCTTAATCTTACTAAAGGTTTTCTCCAATTATACTTGGCATTATCACTTCAATTAACACACTAGGTTAGACACTTGAAACCATTACACTAGTTTATCAAAAGCCTTTCCTTTATCGAAAATTAACCCATTTATTCATTTGAATGTACTTTAGTATTTTCATTGAAAACCACCATTTCAACACACACATTCGTCATGTTAGAAAATACTTATTACCTTTCGAAAATACTTATTACAATACATTCTTGTGTTAAACATGGGTTATACCATTAGGTTGTTTAATCACTTATTTATCCACTTTCTTTAACCCTTTTTCCTTATCTTATGGATAGTATGAGATTTACGCATTTACTGGTCCATTTAACCTTTACCGAAAAATTCGTTACATTCATTCAAGTTAGGTTGTTTTAACACATTTACCACACAACCCATTTATTGATATGTTCCATATTCCCTTTATCTTTTATTGGAATCTTCTAATACCGCATACTTACACGGGCTCTACACCGACGACTATGCGCACCATATGCTCTGGCCAGTGCTTTAGGGCTTTTCATCCAAGGGCTCCAGAACCTTCTTTATTTATCTTGGTGTCATTTGAGTTCCATTTGAGTGTTTTAAACATTTTTACAAAATTTCCACATTATTTCGCTTCCTTACTTTTACCCGACCGAGGCCAAAACCCAGACTTAACCGTCCGTTTTCCATTAACACTTGGAAAATTGTTTCTTTTCTTCTTTAAGTCCCTTATTCACACACACGTGATTTATACCAAATTCATTCACGTTTAGGAATTAATTCATTCTCACACACACGCTAGTGTAAAGTAATTCTTTAACATTTTTATTTCCATAAAAATGTTTCGCTTTAAGTAAATTACCAATTTACCGTTTATTTGCCAAACTTGCAATTTAGTCCTTTTACAAGTGTTATTTTTCAAATATGGTTTTCAACTCAATATTTTAATGCTTAGACATTTTAACACTTGTTTAATACCCCACTTTTCCAATTCTCACACTTTCCACTTTAACACTTTGAACACATAAAATAACACTCCTCACGTTTTAAGTTCCAAAATTTTCGTTTGTCTTATTTCATTTAACTCGACAGATACCCATTTATTCATAAAGTCCCCATTTACAAGAAACTTAAAATATTTATTTCATAAATATTTTGACAACATTCATAAAGTCCCCATTATTCATCGTTGCTTTGACTAGAAATACATTAAACAATATTCCGTTACATTTTATTTCGTGAAGATGTCCATCACTTCCTTTATACTAGGAATATAAACAAATACTATTTCTTACATTTTTATTCCATAAATATGTTTATTATTTCTTTTTCTAGAAATTCACCAAACAATATCTTCTTACATTTTTATTCCATAAAAATATCCATTTATTCCATAAAAATGTCCATTTATTCTTTTTACATAAGATACCATTTTCTCCCATTTTTATTCCGTAAAAAGTTATTATTTCTTTCACTAGAAATACACTAAAATGATATTATCAAACTTTTTCATTTTTATTTCATAAAATGGCTATTTTCATATTTAATAGAAAATACACAACAACAATATTTTCTAGCATTTTTATTCCATAAAAATGGCTATTTTCATATTTAATAGGAAATACACAACAATAATATTTTTTAACATTTTTATTCCATAAAAATTCCTATTTTAAGATTAGTAATAACAAAGCATTTTTCTCATAATCATACTCTAAATCATACATACTAATAAGACTACAACATTCAGTAAATAGGGTTTAAATGTAAAAAGACTGACGTAGATCATCCCACCTAATTTACTCCAAAGATGGTGGTGGTGGTGATGAGATTGGGTGAGTCCCCCACCTCCAAAGGTGACCCTAAAGGGAGTCATGTAAAGCTCCACCTTGCAACCTCCAAAATAAGCTCAAAAAAATTCCACCAAAGACCCTCTACACCCCCCCCCCCCACCACAATAACATACTCATCATCTTCCAAGTTCACATCCTCAAACCCTCCAGCACAACATAAATATTTTTTCGTAGCTATATTTTAGCTGTTGGAAGACACTAGTTATTTTGTGGTATGACTTCCTTTGATATAACCCTTCATCAGACTAAGGCAGTAACAAATGACAGGGGTTGTGAGCCCCATAAATGTGAGAAAGTGAGAATAGCCGTGTTCCCCAAACTCCCCGGTTCCATCCTATATACTCAACATAAGGACCAACATATACAGAATAAAAGAGTAAGATGTTGTTATGTCAAATATAATGATTAAACTACCACATTTACCTAGCCATTTCATCACAATCATAAATGGCTTTTAAATCTAAACATTAAGTATGTGTTGAATTACAGGAATCAGAATCATGAGTCTAAGTCTAGTTTGTTTCAATTAAAGTAAAAACCAAACAAAGAAAATAATGAAGTGCAAAAATAAATAATCATACTTGAAAAATGAAAAATAAGAATAACAAATAAACTCATTATCATTAATGTATTAAATCTAGGATGACATTGTGTAACTACACTAGAGGTTAATTCATACTCTATATGAATATAATGTAACTTCTTCCCATTGTCATTAAGATATTCAATACCGATCACTATCATCTTCCTTGTTATCACAATATTCAACCAATGTTTCGTCTTCATCATCATAAATAAAATCACCATTGTCTTTATAAGCTAGTCCATTGTTTGTGTCTACAACTCTAACATAAATAATATCATCCTCCATATCATATCTATGCCATAAGTCGACATCACCTTGGATAACTTCAACAAACTCGGAGGACTCATTCTCTAGGTAAACCTCACAATCGTCCACTTCTGTAACACCCGTGTCTATTTGTTCCAACTCTGGGTCATACAAGTGTATGTGGTAAAACTCTTGAACGACTTGCCAGTTGTTGCCCAACTTTGTGTAATTCAAACAAAAAACTTTCTTTACTTGGACTTCTAGTACATAAGGGTCATTCTTGTATCACCTACCTTTTACATTAATGCTTGTAAAGTGATCATCAATATGTATTCCCGGTTTCTTCTTTTTGTCATCTTCAAACCACTAACGCTAAAAAAAGAAAGCCTTATTTCCCTTAATATACTCCAACTCAATAACATTGGTCAATACACCATAAATTTTACCTCCTCATTATCGCGATCGCCTTTAATAATCAAACCACTATCTTGACTCTTTCGACGATTGTCACGATCCCTAGTGTGAAATCTAATTCCATTAACAATGCAATCGGTATACTTAATTGCTCGTATATCAGGGACACATGCTAATGCATATAGTTGATCAGTAGTGTTTAGAGACTTTTCATTATACAACTTCATTATCTATTCAAGAGAACATGTAAATGATATAAATAAGTAAAGTTTAAATTACTAAAATTTTGAAACCAATTTATTAATTGAATAGAATATTTACTTATGCTTAACTTACGTGTGCTTTAAACTAATGAGGGAATTGCCTTCGTTGTCTCTGTTCCAAATTCAAAGGGTTTTATCTCTTGAGCTCCTCTATATGTTCACTAAATAAAAGTAGCATTTATGAGATTAAGCTCAAATTTAATTTCAAATTTATTATTGACAAAAAAATGCTTTGACTTGCTCAATATATTTTGCCAATTTATTATAATTATTTAACGTGTACTATCGCATCATTTCCATCTATCTCTATGAGAAACTCATATGCACATGCTCCGAAAGGACATACTTTTTTAAAGAACACATCCCATCCATCCTCTTATGCCTTACAAGTATAGCCACTTGCGGTAAGTGAATTACCAAGTGGGTCATTAAATCAAAAAATACTGGTGGATAAATCATTTCATGCTTTCACAGAATCAAGATGATGTCTCTTTCCAGTCTCTTTAGTTCTTCAACGTCCAATGCCTTACAACACAAGTCCTTGAAAAACTTTCGAAGCTCAACAAATGCAGTATTTACATCCTTACGTGAATATCCACGAATACCAACGGGTAATAATCTTTGTAATGATAATTATGACTATTCAACCCCAATACATTTCCATAACTAATGTTCACATACCGAGAGATATTGGAAGCATAACCATATGGATATTTTACTGATTTAAAAAACTCAAGAAAACCTTTTTTTCAACATAGAAATTCTATAACAAGTTTGTGGCATCATATATCTGCCATTGTTTCTCTTCATATGTATTTCCTTCCTTATTTTCATGTCTTCCAAATCCAATCTAGCTTTGTAAGTGTATTTTATTTTCCCTTCAATATTAAATAATGTTCCCAAAACACCTTCACATATATTTTTTTTATGTTCATCACATCAAGGTTATGTCTCAACCTCAATGTTTGCTAATACGGTAGTTAAAAGAAAATGTTTTTTTCTAGACCAGTTTAATTCTTCGGGTGTACGTTTTCTCTACTTATTCTATGAATGTTTCCCCTCTATCCTATCCTTGACATAATTCAATTGTCACAACACATCATCCCTATTTAACTCCATAAGCTTT
The DNA here is from genome assembly GCA_949130495.1 of Sambucus nigra. NCBI lineage: Eukaryota > Viridiplantae > Streptophyta > Magnoliopsida > Dipsacales > Adoxaceae > Sambucus > Sambucus nigra. The sequence continues at coordinate 83,830,224 of OX422213.1, read as the reverse complement.
GACCGGAGCTCTGGCATACCATTAAAATTTTACTCTTCCGCCATTTATTGTACGACTCCAAATAACTATGGTGGCCCATTTAACCATTCTTTATTCTCACCTTTGGGAAAAATTATTCTTATTACAATTAGGACATGCCATATATCCTTTAGTGCTCCAGCCGGACAAATTACCGTAGGCGGGAAAGTCGTTTATAGTCCATAGAACTTTTTCATGCATTCAAAAAGTCTTATGTAGCACCCTGTATTTCTGAGTATTTAGAATTTAATTAATTCGGTAATTTTTTTAACTACACGTATGCTATAATTTAATTAAATTAAATGTTATGTATTTATTAAAATATTAATCGAGATAGATAATGATTGATATTTGCGGAATAAATTAACTAAGTGAGTAGAAATAACTTATGATAATTATTATACGTCGTAGTGAGTGATATCGACGTGATTGTGTTATATCTTAACTAGGAGTCGTGTGTAGACTATATGGAGGTCGAGATACAAAAAATTTGTAGAGTGACTCGAATGGCAATTTCGACATCATGGTTGGTTCTGAATGGGTCAAAATAGGCAGAATAGTGTACTCGGGTGTACTGATTGGGTCCCGGGGCGATCTTAGACCAACCCGACACCACGTAAGGGCATTTTGATCGTTTATGAGCCTACGGTAGAAGGAACTACGAAAATTAGAGTGTCATATCATCCACTTTGAGTTATGGCTAAGATTAGAACACTTGGGCTAGAGAGGAGTCCATATCAGAGGAAGAGGAGAAGAAACCTAGTCCCTTCCACACCTTTTCGCATCACCAACGTTGTTGGATTTATAATAGGAGAAAGAAAAGACAGACCCCATCACCTTAGAACAAAAATTGGACCTGCTTTATCAAGGCAAGTGTTTGTCTTGCATTATTTCAGCATGTTATAATACCCATGTAGTGTAGGGTTTCAATTTCACGATTTAAATGATTTCTTGGGATTTAGATGGGTGAAATTCATGATTCGAGGTAGGAATTCTTGTAGAATAAATCCTTATATGTAGATAATACGAAATCCAAGAATATTTTATGAATTACTTGAAAGAAATATGGATATATTGATGAGTATGCATGAACAACACCATAAACTCGGGTTTTATAAATTTTGAGATTTAATCGGTTCTTGAATAGATTTCTTTTAGATTTGATGTAGTATTTACGTTAGAAATTATTCGTGTACATATGTTTGATGTTTGCGTATGTTGGATGGGAGTTTGGGAAGGTTTCATGGAGGTTTGATAAAAAATTTATGGTGCAAACTCATAACAACAACGAGGAAGACGAACTACCAGGTGAGAATCGATTCGGTTCCAAGATCGAATCGATTCAGTGGGCAAATTGATTCGGTGTGAGAATCGATTTGGGATATTTATCGAATCGATTTGGCTGCCCAATTTTGTTAAGTTTGGTCATTTATGTTATACTTCCACATGAAACAAATTATGGGAAACTTTGGTGATGGTTTAGCAATGATATAGAGACTTAAAGAAGATCAGTAGACATATAGTTAAGGCTTGGTTTAATCTTAATGAGTATAAAATTAGGATTAGGACCGATGATAGTTAACCGATTGTGTTGTGTACCTAGAATTTACAAATTAGGTTACGAGAAGAGTAAAGTATAACCTATGATCAATACCAGTAGTATAGTGATGTGTTAACTACTAAAATTTACATAATGGATCATTGAGAGCCCTCGGGTAGTGAGTGATACTCGAAAAATACGAAAATAATACTATATATGAATCATTAGTACGTCGAGTATTCGAGAGTTATAAATACTACCTACGGGATATATTATAGGTTGTGTGTGTGTATATATATATATATATGTGTGTGTGTGTGTGTGTGTGTGTGTGTGTGTGTGTTTGTGTGTGTGAATACCTATTATGTGATTTTTTATGTGTGTGAACATACCTACACTTCCTACTATCACCAGAGGTTCTGCGCCGAGGGCAATCCCACATTGCCAATTCTAGTGAGGTCTGGATGTGTGCCCCAGAACAAAGAAGTTAGGGCGGCTCACTATGTGCAGTGTATTAGTGGGACTAAAAAGTCATTTGGGTACATTAGGTATGTGCGTATCCCAAAGGCTTATAACTATGTTCGCCTCCATTGCGTGTTGTTTGATTTTTGGTTTGAGGACACATTCCGAACCGATAGTCCCTAATTTGGTACGAGAGCGACATGGATATGGTAGCAGAGTATGCCTGCTTTGCGGTGGCCATTCTGGGGATGTTGTAGTTATATATATTATAGTGTGATAAATATATACAAGTGTGATTATTCTACTTGTATGTGATGGTAGAAAAGATAAATATAGTATATCTAAAAGTAATTTAAGTATGAGGAACACAATAAATGGTGGAATATTAATATTCAGTTAATATTAAATATTAATTTTACGATAGCGTATCGTATGGGCGATACGGGGGAGATAAATCTATTATGGTTAGTTAGATACTTATGTCTAGTTAGGCTGGGTAGCATAACTAGGTGGGTAGATATGAGACGTTAAGTGTGCACTATAGATCAGAGGAGAGGAACTCAAGTGAGTGTACGTTGACTGACGTGAGTATCTAATAACTACTTTTATAACTGCAATTTCAATACTTGCTAAATGTTTTCAAAGGTTTTGGGCTCTGAAACGTGTTAAATCTATTTTCCAAAATATTTTAGGTGTCCAGCCATTGGGACGTCAAGCTTGATGACTCATTCTATGGATGCGTAGCTGCAACACTTGTTGAGGCTTGCAGGATTTTTGTAAACGCTTCAGTTATTCATTCTTAGATTTGGATTTATGATTTAGTATTTTATTTAGGAATGTGTCCCCTTTTGTTGATACATTCTTTCAGTTCTATTGATCAGACTATGTGATTAGATTCAGTTTTATTTTCGTAGACTTATGTTTTGGATATGAGTTTTGGAACGGATGATTTATTCGGTATTTATAATTTATCTATTCATCCTGTGATGATTCAGACTTAAAATAATGCGTGGATGAATGACATTATTTTAATTTTTATGTTGATATATGTTAATGAAAGATCAAATTTTACACCAGCTTAATTTGACATATGTGGTTAGTAATTCAAAAAGTTTCGACAGTGATGCTAAGAATGAACCAAATGAGATTCATGTTTATTTTGATAAAAGAAGTGATCACCCGTGGTTAAAATAGTCAGGATGTCACATATGGTATCAGAGCCTCAGGTTCTAAAGTTCATAGGATCTGTACGGCTTATTGCTATTTTAGCGTAGCGTCCTTTGATATAAAGCTCTATTATTAGGACTGGTGCATTAACTTTTAGGTATTTGAGATTATGTTCTTTTGCTATTATATTTGTATTGAATGTAAACTCATACAATTCGATCTAATTTCTGATGCCACTCAGGAGAGGACGACCGTCGAGGGCAACGACGAGAGCCGAGGAGGGAGAGGCTCAGCAGGAGCTGCAGGCACCGCAACCATAACCACCAAAGGGGACAGTGAATGACACAGAGGTGGCCGCTATCGTTGTACAATAGTTAATGCTTATTGACTGCCATGGAACTCCATTTTCCTCAGTCCCATCCGCCACAGCAACCAGTGACACCGGTTGTTAAGGCCATCCCGGGGCTATCAAATTGCTAGAGAGTGGGGGAGGCATTTTAGAATGGCCACCCACCAGAGTTTCAGTGTAGTTCTGACGTGATCTTGAATTGCCAATAGAAGAAGGATATTCACTACCACCTTTGCATGGTTGAGTTTAGCGATGTGCAGAAGCAGATGTTGGACACTTTTAGTCTTATCGGAGTAGCTTTACAGTGGTGGGAGTCTATTACCACTGCCGAGGGGAGAGACACTATGTCTATTGTTGAGTTCTGGGTGCGGTTCGACCGCAAGTAATTTTCGTCAGCTGTTGAGATAGAGATGCGAAATAAGTTTAATGAGGCAGTTCAGGGTGATCTTTCAGTAGCTGAGTATGAGGAGGAGTTCACAAGTCTGGATAATTTTTTGCCCGATGAGGTGAATAGTAAAGAGAAGAAAAAACTAAAGTTTATGGATGGACTTGCCTGGAGGATCAAACAACACTTGATAGGCAACCCTGCAGTGAGAACTTATATTAAGGTCATCAATGCCTCACTTCTACATTATCAGGATCATTACTTCCATTTAAAGGGAAGCAAGAAAGGGGGTGATCCTAGCCAGCCAGGCAAGGAAGGAGGGACCGGTGCTAGTGGGGCACCGTAGTAGCAGACGAGTAGGCACCAGGGTATGGATTCCCGACAAGGGGATTAAGGAAAGAGGTTTAGATCTGGAGGTTATTGACCTGAGGGTAGTGGTTTTAAGAAGGTCCTACACGATCCTTAGCAGCAGTATGTTCCTCAGGGCTGTCAGGGACAAGTTAACAATTGGGGAGGTCCACAAGGCTAGCATCAGGGGAGCCTCGACAGGGCCATTAAGGCCATAGGCTGATAGACTTTTTGGGACATTATTTTACTTGTGGACAGACGAGCCATAAGAGGAGATAATTACCACAACATCACAGAGTCCCACAGCAGCAGGGTGCCCAGCAGGGGCAGCAGGTGCAATTACCCCCGATAACACCAGCACTACAAGCCCCATCATAGCGGGGCAGTTATAGTAAGGACGTGTATATAATGTCCAAGATGCAGTCTTATAGCAGGAACCACATGAACCACTAGCAGTAGAGAGTACATTTCTTATTCACTGGCTTGAGGGTGGGATTTTATTTGATACGGGAGCGTCACACTCATTTAGCCACCAGATTTTCATGTGTAGCCGATCTATTAGAGACAATCGGTAGTATCCTTATGTTCTTAGAGTCACCTTTGGGTAGTGGGTTGCTTATAAACTCAATCTGTAGGGGTGTGGATATTGATGTGGGGAGACTATGATTAGACGTCTACCTTCTAGAGTTAGATATGGAGGGTTATGATGTCATTTTGGGTATGGACTGGTTAGTTGGATACCGAGCGATGGGGGATTATTTTGGGAGGACCATTTTGTTCTCGATTCCAGGGTAGGAGAAGTTCCTAGTGGCGATGCCTCTTCCTGAGGGAGGGTCGAGCACACACCTGTATTATATTAAAGATGAGACCTCATAGGAGGTGGTTATTTCTTTAGATTCAATTCCAGTGGTGATGGAGTTTGAGGATGTTTTTGAGGAGATACACGGGATGCCACCTAATTGGGAAATTGAGTTTGTCATTGACTTAACACCGGGTATGATAATGAGCACCCGAGCACCTTATCGCATGGCCCCTTTAGAGATGAGAGAGTTGAGGGAGCATATTCAGCAACTTTTGGGTTAGGGTTTCATTAGATGAAGTACATCACCATAGGGTGTTTCGGTGTTGTTCGTCAAGAATAAGTATGGATCACTTCGTCTATGTATCAATTACAAGGAGTTGAACAAGGTCACGATTCGGAATAAGTATTCGCTGCCTCAGATCGATGACCTGTTCAACCATTTAAGGGGAGTAGCATAATTCTCTAAGATAGGTCTGAGGTCGGGATATCATCAGTTGTGCATCAGATAAGAGGAATTTCCTTAGACTGCTTTTCTAACATAACATGGATCGTATGAGTTTAGGGTGATGTTATTTGTGCTCACCAATGCGCCAGTAGTATTCATAGATCTTATGAGCCATGTTTTCAGAGAGTTCCTTGACCAGCTTGTGATTGTGTTCATCGATGATATTCTGGTTTACTCTCATTCTGAGGATGGGCATGACAAGCATATGCGTATGGTTTTACAGACATTACGGGACCACCATTTGTACGCTAAACTCGATAAGTGCAGTTTTGGCTATGTGAGGAGCAGTTTTTGGGCCACTTTGTGTAAGATATGGACATTATTGTTGATTCGAGTAAGGTATTGATAGTGAAGGAGTGAGGACAGACCATTACACCGATCGAGATTCGCAATTTTTGAGGTTGTCCACATATTATCGTCGCTTCATTAAGAGTTTCTCAAAGACTGTGGGTCCATTAACGAACCTGACTCACAAGGGGTTTTATTTGTTTGGGATGACCATTGTCAGTTATCTTTTGATGATCTAAAGGACAAATTAACCTCAGCACTTGTGCTCGCAATGCCTAGGGGATGAGTGGAGTACCGTGTTTATACAAATGCATCCTTTTAGGAACTTGGGGGTGCACGAAAACAGGAGGAGAGGGCTATAGCTTATGCATCTCGCATGCTTAAGCCCCGCGAGATGAATTACCCTACGCATGACCTTGAGTTAGTAGTGGTTGTGTTTGCCTTAGAGATTTGGAGGCATTATCTTTTGGGTAAGCAGTTCACCTTGTTCACGAACCATAAATCCCTTTTATATCTGTTCATGCATAAGGATATGAATATGATACAGAGGATATGGTTAGAGTTAATGAAGGATTACTAGTTTGATATTGAGTATCATTCGGGGATGTCTAACGTGGTGGCAGATGCGTTGAGGTGACGGCCAACTGGGGAGATAATAGAGGTTTGGAAGGCGAATTCAAGGGAGCTTCGACACAATGATGAGGTTTCCAGAGCTTGCATGTCCATATTGGTTGTCATGCTCGAGATTGTTATGAGGGTGGTGAAAGCACAAGAAATGGATCAACTTTGTCAAGACAGAGTACGCCAGATGTTAGATGATGGGGTGGAGTCTTATTCGATTAGTTCTGAGGGAGGCTTGTTCTTTAAAGGGAGACTTGTGGTTCCAGCGGATGAGGTTTTACGACATGTAGTGATGTAAGAGTCTCACGGGTCGAGGTTTGCGGTACATCACAATGAGGATAAGATGTATCATGATATGCATAGGCAGTATTAGTGGTCGGGGATGAAGTGGGACATAACAGAGTTTGTCTCGAAGTGTGCTACCATCCATCTAGTCAGGGTAGACCACCATCTAGGTGATTGTGTATCGATTGACTAAAATGGCGTATTCTCTATCGATTCGTATATATTTTGAGATAAGTCAATATGCGTAGTTGATTATTATGGAGATAGTGAGGTTGTACGGGGTTCCGATTAATATTGTGTCAAATCATTTATGAGCCTAGGGTAGAAGGAACTCCGAAAATTATGAGCCTAGGGCATTTCGATCATTTATGAGCCTAGGGCATTTCGATCATTTATGAGCCTAGGGTAGAAGGAACTCCGAAAATTACAGAGTTATATCAGCCCCTTTGAGTTATGTTCTAGGGTTACAACACTTGGGATATAGAGGAGGCCATAGGAGAGGAAGAGGAGAAGAAACCTAGGCCATTCCACACCTTTTTGCATCTCCAACATTGTCGGATTTTTTATCAGAGTAAGGAAAGATCAACCCCATCATCTTAGTGTAATACCCCAACCTAATGTTGTGTATCTTTTAATGTAATTCATAATTATGAGAATTTGAATAAAGGAAATCCTCTTTTTAAGAGTTATATCCTTTCATTTGGTTTAGTTTGGTTACTCTATATGAAATTAAGATATTGTTGGGCTCATGTGTAAAATTTAAAAGAACCAGCAATTCAAATGAAGTTGGGGTCGTTCAAATGACTTTCTCATCTCACTCTAACGAGTGCCCCTATAGTTAGTAACGAGTTTCAAACCACCAGGAGAGAGGATTACAAGGGCATATCGCGAGAAGGTCGCGAGTAACGAAGAATCAAACGACAGGCTATAATTGTACGAACAACTTTCTTCTCATTTGAACGACTCTGACGAAAATTTTGTCACTTTATTAGCCCTAGATGAAAACACGTGTCAACTCCTTACAAACTGACGAATCTTATGAATCTTTGGGGGAATTTTATATGTTTAAAGATGGTTTTTGGTGGATTATTTAAGGGAGGTTTGGGAGAATGATACTCCACCACCATTACCATCTTCCTCCCCTCTTTCTAGATTCGTACCCATTTCCTCAAGTACTCCCTCCATTTTCAGAGTGGTACCAAGAACTTTCACACCACAACTACCCATCTCCACACCTTCTTCTTCTTCTTCTTCTTCTTCTTCTTCTTCTTCTTCTTCTTCTTCTTCTTCTTCTTCTTCTTCTTCTATACAAGCTCTCTTCTTGAAGAAGGAGGTGGCGGAGTACCCTTATAGATAAACCTTGAAGGAGCTTTTGTGAATACAAGGTCTTGGAACTCAGAATTTAGGAGCTTTCAAGTCATCTGTCAGTAGTTCTCGTCTTCAAAATCAAAGGCAGGGTTTCTTTCCAAACTTTAAAGGTTTTTTCTAGCGATGAAATGGGTATAAGAAGTGCTAGATGAAGTTTCATGACAAAAGTTTGTAGTTTTATTCATAAAATTTTGTCTTGCTAAAAATAAAATATTTTTAAAACTAACCCTAAATGGGTCTTTTACATACATGTAGAAAATATGATTTTATACCTTGATAATTGGAAGAAAGCATATGAAATTGTAAAGTTATGAATCATGTAAAATAAATTCATGATGGAGGTATTTCTAGGTTTAAAACCTCCTATAAACTTGTAAGATCATGTAGTAAGCTAACAAGTGATGTTATTGCCTTAAACAAATATGTTAAGATGGGTTTTGTCTCCAAACTAACAAGTAAAGAGAAACAACTTCAAACTTGTTAGAACATAATATGGTGAAAATTAGATAAATGTTGGATTTTACATGAAATGACAAGCTAAGACAATGAACTTTGATGATGATGGTCTTAATCATTTTGGATATGATTTTATGTGGAAAAATATAAAAGGGGACAATGTGGTTTTGAACATGAAATGATGAACATGGTATTACGTACATAGTTAACTTGTGCCATTAAGGAACAAAAGTAAATGGGTGTTTTTCTCAAAATATAACAAAGATAGGTAAAAAGGGGATTTTATAAACTTGAGTATCCTAAGGATTGGGTTTCCTCTCGAGACCTCATCGGTCTAATGTTTGATGAAAAACAGACAAATGATAAGTTTTGGCACAATTGTTAAAGTAATGACGCTTCAAAACCATGGATAATGAAAATAGTGAAAAGGAAATGGAATAATGTGGACATTGGATAAATGTTAAACACATAAAGAATAAGACTCGTATGACACCGAGAAAATTAAGGAGGGTCTGGAGCCCTGAATTGAAAGTTCCAAAACCACTAGCCAAAGCATATGGTGGCATCGCCGGTAGTGAGGAGCCCGTTAAAGCGTGCGGTATTTGGAAGATTCCGAGATATAATAAAGAAAGGAAAATTTCAAGATTATATATGGGTAGGTTAATTAAATAACCTAATTAAAGTAATAGTTGAGACTAACGGTAAAAGGTAAATCATTAGTCTCTAAACTCGGGAAAGGATGGTAAAATGGATTAAGTGTGAGTATGAGCACATCGCTCGGGTGTATGACATGTAGTTGCATTATGGGTAATTAAACTGTATATGTTTTTCGTAATTGAATAAAAGAGTCATTTTATGTCCAGTAACTCGTAGAAAACATATAGCCTGATATTAATTCCCTACTGAGTGTATGCTCATACCTACTTTCCTTTCGTTAAAAATCCCAGCCCCACCTAAGGTACCACAAGTAGGAATGTTGGAAAGGTTGCGAGCAAAGCCCCAGGGGAGACCAACGCCATTATAATGCTTTGTAATAATTTAAAAAAACATTACTCTTTTAATATTTTCACTTTAGACATTTGTACTTATTTGGGCCTCGGTCGTAATTTGTAATAATATAGGATGGTGTGAGTTGCTTTGGTTTAATTAGCATTTTGGAATAAACCTAATTTTTCATAATAAATTCTACTAAACAACTAATCTTACAGTAGTCACCGTTTTATAAAATAAGAATTTAAAGCACCAAACTTATGAATCAAATAAAGGTTTTCTTAAATAAATTGGTTAAATCCTCCCCCTCCCCCTTTTAACTCCCCGGCTCGGTGCGAGTTGACCCAACGGTGATCCAAAATCGGGTTTGGGCATTGGTATCAGAGCAATAGGATTCTCGGGTGTGGCAGAGCCACTACACCAAAAATAGTAATTTGGAACATCTTGATATTAAAAATCTGGCACATTTTAAAATAGTGCCAAATTCTGGCACGGTTTAATGACAATCTGGCACCGTTTAAAACCGTGCCAAATTTTGGCACCGCTTAAAAGTGTGCCAAAATTGAGTACACCTACTTAAAATACAAATAATCTCCAAAATCATCTCCCTCCAATATTTTCATCTCCCGCACTCTCATTTTCACACAAGAAAAAAAAAGTCATGGACTCTCTCCCTCTCTCATCTGGCCTAGATAAAAAAAACTAATTTTCCACCACTGTCCAAGTTCACCGCCCAAGTCCACCGCTCTCAACCGCCGTCCACTGCTTTTGACCACCACTGATCCACTCTCATTTGGTATAATTTTTTTTTAACCCTAATTTTTTTCCTGGTTTGTGTATTTTAATCCTCACCAAAGGGGCTTTGTTAGATGAGACTTAGTGTTGTTGCCTACAAGTATTTGTGCCTATGGTGTCATCGAGTCCTGCTTTACTCTTGATCGCTATTGTGTGGAGCTCAGTGTTGCTTCCTACAAGAATTTTTGGCGGGTTGATGTTGAAGGCCTTCCTGCTGATCTTATTCAAAGGTAAACCCTCGTGATTTTTACTACAGTTTCTAGGGACATTTGATTCTATCCTGAAAAAGTGTTTTGTATGTTACTATATTACTACGGGTGAAAACATGTGTGTGTGATGGTGATATATATATATATATATATATATATATATATATATATATATATATATATATATATATATATATATATATATATATATATAAGGTTTTATATGTTTTTGTATATAACACGAGGTGTTATATATATATATATATACATATACAAAATGGGTACTAACGTGGAAAAAGATGAAGTTAAAAAAAACCAAGTAAATTTCATTTACGACGTGGTATCTTCAGCGTGTTAACGCAACTAAACAAGTGGTTCGATACGTGGTTCGGGTACTTAAAAACAATATTCATATATCAAATAACACATAAGGGTGGTACGGGTGTAATTTCAGGATCGTCAGAATGGGTTTAGGGACATCCGATGTTTTTTCGACGCTAGTCGTAACGAAATGACAACTTTGTCGAGCCATCTTTCGACTAATTTTTGGCCCACCTCGGTTAGTTAAAAATAATATCGTAGATAACCAACTTGTTTTCCATACATTGGATAACACATATGGGTGGTAGGTACGTGTGCGTATTTACCTTGGTGCCGATTTGAAGTGTTGAATGTTTAAGAAAAATAAGCACTTTTAGTGAACTTTGCAAACAAAAAACAACATTGAACTGCTTTAGCCAATTGAAAATGGCACAAGCTTAGAGTTAAGTAGTGATCCATTTGAGATATAAGCTTACATTTGATTCCATATTTAATAAATGCCCAAAATTTTCTGTTACAGTTACTCTCAGCTATATAGAATCCCAATTTAAACATAAATTCTCCAAAGAACAACCCTCACAATATCATCAGACGATATCGGCGCCTATAATTTGCAAGTAAAATCGATTTCACTTTTAGACTAATTTCTATGGTTCAATTTGTACCATATGTTTTTCTAGGGTTTCCAATGAAATCACATCTAAATGAAATTTTATTTCGAGTATGGGTTTGGTAGTGGATTGGTTTCATCCCCCCATTTTTATCAGCCTCCTAGTGGGTGGCGGCATAGTCTTTGATATGGTTTGCTGTAAGAGTGTGGTTATGGATGGAAACTTCGTTTAAGAGTACGACCTGATCCTTATGGACATAGATGGATTCAACATAACTCTAGGTATGGATTAGTTAACATGTTTTAAAGACACAATCGAATAACATAGGCACAATGTCCTGGTGTTACTTTCAAATGGGTCCCGCCCTCATTTCAGTAGTGAACAGGGCATCGATTATCCATGTAAATTATCCGCACTCTGTGAGAAGAATATTTTTTTGTTAGGTGAGCAGTATTGTGGATCAAGATAAGCCATAGGGTATAACTCTTTATTATCCTGTGGTTCCGGAGTTCCCTGATGTGTTCCTAGACGATCTTCCCGGTTTACCACCTTGGTGAGAGGTGGACTTTGCAATAGAAGTACATCAGGGTGTGTCACCAATCTCAATCCCATCGCATAGAATGGCCCCTGCAGATTAAAGGAATTGCAGACCCAATTGGAGCAACTAACCCGCAAAGGATTCATATGTCCCATTATTTCTCCATGGGGAGACCCAGTCTTATTTGCAAAGAAAAAGGATAACTCACTACGACTTTACATCGACTATCGGTAGCTAAATAGGGTGACCATGAATAATAAGTACCCTATGCCCCGTATTAACGACTTATTCGATCAGTTGTGTGGGACGGGCATATTCTTGAAGACTGACCTCTGCTCTGGGGTACCGCCAGCTACTTTTTAAGGAGGAAGATATTCCCAAGACGGCCTTTCAAATACGGTATGAATGTTCTGAGTTTGTGGTGATACCCTTCAGGTTGACAAACATCGCGGAAGCATTTATGAACCTTATGAATCGTATCTACTACCTTTATTTGGACCGATTTGTTGTTGTTTTCATGGGTGACATCTTGGTATACTCGGCATATGATATAGATCACGAGGAGAACCTCCGAGCGACTTTGCAAGTGCTCCGGGATAACCAATTGTATAAAAATTTTAGTAAATTCGAATTCTGGATGGAAGAGGTCAAGTTCCTTGGCTATGTAGTTTTTGAAGAGAGTATCTATATCGATTCGTCAAAGGTGGAAGCAGTGTTAGGATGGATTCAACTGAGGACAGTCATCGAGGTGCACATCTTCTTAGGTTTAGCAGGGTACTACCGCAGATTCGTACAAAAACTCTCAAGGGTAGCTATGCCTCTCTCAATGCTTACTCAGAAGTATGTGAAATTCAAGTGGTTCGAGGATTGCGAACTAGTGTTTTAGGATATGAAGGTCATACTGACTTTTGCACCCGTTCTTGTCCTCCTAGAATGGGGCAAGGGGTACACAGTGTGCTGTGATGGGTCAGGTTTGGAACTTAGGGAAGTATTGATGCCAACGGTTAGGTAGTAGGCTATGCATCTTGCCAGTTGAAGGTGCATGAGAGGAATGACCCTACCCATGACCTGGAGTTAGCCGCCATGGTATTTTCACTGAAGTGCTAGAGGTACTACTTATACATGGAATTATTTAAAGTGTTTTCCGATCATAAGAACCTTGAGTATATATTTACTCAGCGGGATCTAAACCTCCGACAAAGAATGTGGATAGAGTTAATGGATGATTACGACTTCTCACTGGAGTACCACCCAGGGAAGGCCAATGTTATGGCAAATGCTCTCACTTAAAAATCTGGCATCACACTCGGCGTAACGAAATGCCACCAAGTAAAATTGATCGGGGAGGTGCAGAAGTTCGACCTGCACGTGCAATGGGGCTATGATAGAGCATATCTTTAGGGAGTGGTGTCCCGACCCCTCATCCAATAGAGAGTATTAGAGGCACAGTCGGGTGATCCTGAGTATGCCCAGTATCGTGGCCGCATTTGGAATGGAGAAGTGTTTGACACCCTCACGATCGATAAGGACGACGGGGTGCGACACAAAGGGAGGTTGATAGTCTTGATAATTGAGGAGCTACAGGATGATGTGATGGAATAATCCCACCACTCATGTTTTAGCATACACCCTAGCGCCACCAAGATGTGTAAGGACCTATGCAGGTATTTTTGGTGGTCTGGCATGAAGAGAGATGTGGCAACGTATGTGTTCAAGTTCTACAACGTATGTACCATCACTTCAAATGAGGTTAGGCTCATTCAAAAACCTTTCTAATCTCACTCGAATGAGTTCCCCCGTCGTTAGTAACGAGCTTTAAATGACCATGAGAGAGGATTATAGGGGCATGTCGCGAGAAGATCACGAGTAACGAAGCATTTAACGTCAATCTATAGTCATTTGGATGACGTTCATCTCGTTCTAATGACTCTGACGGAGTAAGAATCTGATGAAAATGCTGTCACTATATCAGCCCTAGATGAAAACACATGTCAGCTCCTTAGGAACTAACTGATCTGATGAGTCTTTGGGGGAATTTTATATGTTTAAAGATGGTTTTGGGTGGGTTATTTAAGGGAGGTTTAGGAGAATGATAATCCACCACCATTACCATCTTCCTTCCCTCTTTCTAGAACTTTCCCACTCATCCCCATTTCCTCAAGTCCTTCCTCCATTTTCAGAGTGGTACCAAGCACTTACACTACACAAATAACCATCTCTACACCTTCCTCTTCTATCTAAGATATCTTTTTGAAGAAGGAGGTGGTGTATACCCTTATAGAGAGACCTTAAAGGAGCTTTTGTGAATCCAAGGTCTTAGAGCTAGGAATTTAGGAGATTTCAAGTCATCCATCACTAGTTCTCCTCTTCAAAATCAAATGTAGGGTTTTTGTCCTAGCTTTCAAGGTTTTTCTAGCTATGAAGTGGGTTTCATGCCAAAAGTATGTAGTTTTATTCATAAAATGTTTTGTCTTGCTAAAAATAAAATATTTTCAAAACAAACCCTAAATGGGTCTTTTACATACATGTAGAAAATGGCATTTTATACCTTGATAATTGGAAGAAAGCATGTGAAATTTTAAAGTTATGAATTATGTAAAATAAATGAATGATGGACGTATTTCTAGGTTGAAAACCTCCCATAAACTTGCAAGATCATGTAGTAAGTTAACATGTGATAATATTGGCTTAAACAAACCTGCTAAGATGGGTTTTGTCTCCAAACTAACAAGTAAAGAAAAACAACTCCACACTTGTTAGGACATAATATGGTGAAAATAAGATAAATGTTGGAATTTACATGAAATGATAAGCTAAGACAATGAACTTTGATGATGATGGTCTAAAGCATGTTGGATTTGATTTTATGTGGAAAAACATCAAAGGGAAGAATGTGGTTTTGAACATGAAATGATGAACATGGTACTGCGAACATAGTTAACTTGTGCCATTAAGGAACAAAAGTAAATGGATGTTTTTCTCAAAATATAACAAGAAGGGGTAAAAAGGGATTTTATAAACTTGAGCATCCTAAGGGTTGGGTTTACTCTCGAGACCTCATTGGTCTAATTCTTGATGAAAACTAGATAAATGGCGAGTTTTGGCACAATTGTTAAAGTAACGACGCTTGAAAACCATGGATAATGAAAATAGTGAAAAGTAAATAGAATAATGTGGACATTTGATAAATGTTAAACACATAAAGAATAAGACTTGTATGACACCGAGAAAATTAAGGAAGGTCCGGATCCCTGGAGTGAAAGTTCCAAAACCACTAGCCAAAGCATATGGTGGCATCTCCGGCAGTGAAGATCCCGCTAAAGCGCGCGGTATTTGGAAGATTCTGAGAAATAATAAAGAAAGGAAAATTTCAAGATTGTATATGGGTAGGTTAATAAAATAACCTAATTAAAGTAATAGTTGAGACTAACAGTAAAATGTAAATTATTAGTCTCTAAACTCGGTAAAGGATGGTAAAATGGATTAAGTGTGAGTATGAGCACATCGCTCGGGTGTATGACATGTAGTTGCATTACGAGTAATTAAACTGTCCATGTTTTTCGTAATTGAATAAAACATTCATTTTATGTCCAGTAACTCGTAGAAAACATATAGCCTGATATTAATTCCCTACTGAGTGTTTGCTCATACCTACTTTCCTTTCGTTAAAAATCCCACCCCCACCTAAGGTACCACAAGTAGGAATGTTGGAAAGGTTGCGAGCAAAGCCCTAGGGCGACCAACGCCAATATAATGCTTTGTAATAATTTAAAAAAAACATTAGACTTTTAATATTTTCACTTTAGACATTTGTACTTATTTGGGCCTCGGTCGTAATTTGTAATAATACAGGATGGTGTGACTTGCTTTGGTTTAATTTGCATTTTGGAATAAACCTAATTTTTCATAATAAATTCTACTGAACAACTAATCTTATAGTAGTCACCTTTTTATAAAATAAGAATTTAAAGCACCAAACTTATGAATGAAATAAAGGTTTTCTTAAACAAATTGGTTAAATCTTCCCCCTCCCCCTTTTAACTCCCCGGCTCGGTGCGAGTTGACCCAACGGTGATCCAAAATCGGATCTGGGCATTGGTATCATAACAATAGGATTCTCGAGTGTGACAAAGCCACAACACCAAAAATAGTAATCTGGCACACCTTGATATTAAAAATCCGGTACACTTTAAAACAGTGCCAAATTCTGGCACGGTTTAATGACAATCTGACAGAGTTTAAAACCGTGCCAAGTTTTGGCACCGCTTAAAAGTGTGCCAAAATTGAATACACCTACTTAAAATATAAATAACCTAAAAAATCATCTCCCTCCAATATTTTCATCTCCCGCACTCTCATTTTCACACAAGAAAAAAAAATTCATGGACTCTCTCCCTCTCTCGTCTGGACTGGAGAGAAAAAAAACCTAATTTTCCACCACCATCTAAGTTCACCGCCCAAGTCCACTGCTCTCAACCGCTATCCACCGCTTTTGACCACCACTGATCCACTCTCATTTGGTATAATTTTGGTTTTTTTAACCCTAATTTGTTCCTGGTTTGTGTATTTTCGTCCTCATAAAAGGGGCTTTGTTAGATGAGACTTAGTGTTGTTGCCACTGTTCTAAAAGGCCCACCTAGGCTTGAGGCTTGAGAGAAACGCAGCGCCTACGCCTTATTCTTGGTAAAAGGCTTAAGACACTTTAAAAAAAAAAAACAAAGGATTAGATGACAAATAATGGTTATGGAGCATGAATATGAGAAAGATGGCTACCAAACATATGGATATATTTTCAAAATTCAAGTTATGTACCATTTTATTATATTACTAGCCTTGGAATAATTAAAATAATAAAAAAAGGAAAAATGCCTTTTTACGCCTAGGCTTCGCCTAGGCGCGCCTAAGCTCCTAAGGCTTGAGGCTTGACCTCTACGCCTCGACCACGCCTCGCGCCTTTTAGAACCTTGGTTGTTGCCTACAAGAATTTGTGCCGATGGTGTCATCGAGTCCTACTTTACTCCTGATCGCTATTGTGTGGATCTCAGTGTTGCTGCCTACAAGAATTTTTGGCGGGTTGATATAGAAGGCCTTCTTGCTGATCTTATTCAAAGGCAAACCCTCGTGATTTTTTACTATATTTTCTAGGGACATTTGATTCTATCCTGAAAAAGTGTTTTGTTTTACAACTTCGATTATGATACTTTTCTTGGACTTCATATAAGAGTTTCTGAATCTTTATTCAAAAGTAGACAACTCAGAATTTTTAAATATTTAAAATCTAATCTCATTGTTTTTCCTGAAAAATCTGAAATAAAAAACCTATAATCTTGTCTCTACTATATTACAGGTGCGTGTTTGTGAAACAGGTGTGTGTGAGTATGGGTGAAAACATGGGTGTGTGATGGTGATATATATATATAAGGTTTTATATGTTTTTTTGTATATAACAGGAGGTGTTATACATGTATATACAAAATGGGTACCAACATGCAAAAAGATGAAGTTAAAAAAAAACCAAGTAAATTTCATTTACGACGTGGTATCTTCAGCGTGTTAACGAAACTAAACAAGTGGTCTGATACGTGGCCCGGGTACTTGAAAACAATATTCATATATCAAATAACACATAAGGGTGGTACGGGTGTAATTTCAGGATCGTCAGAATGGGTTTCGGGACATCCGAAGTTTTGTCGACGCTAGTCGTAACGAAATGACAACTTTGTCGAGCCATCTTTCGACTAATTTTTGGCACATCTCGGTTAGTTAAAAATAATATTCTAGATAACCAACTTTTTTTCCATACATTGGATAACACATATGGGTGGTAGGTACGTGTGCGTATTTACCTAGGTGCAGGTTTGAAGTGTTGAATGTTTAACAAAAATAAGCACTTTTAGTGAACTTTGCAAACAAAAAACAACATTGAACTGCTTTAGCCAATTGAAAATTGCACAAGCTTAGAGTTAAGTAGTGATCCATTTGAGATATAAGCTTACATTTGATTCCATATTTAACAAATGCCCAAAATTTTTTGTTACAGTTACTCTCAGCTATATAGAATCCCAATTTAAACATAAATTCTCCAAAGAACAACCCTCACAATATCATCAGACGATATCGGCGCCTATAATTTGCAAGTAAAACCAATTTCTCTTTTAGACTAATATCTATGGTTCAATTTGTACCATATGTTTTTCTAGGGCTTCCAATGAAATCACATCTAAATGAAATTTTATTTCTAGTATGTTTTTGTAAAGAAATTTGACCCCAATTTGTATTATCTTACTCACAAAGTTTCATCTTTGATTGCAGATACAACTCAATCCTCTCAACTCTCAACTGTGTTCGATTTCTGGTTAGTAGTGATGTATTATTTAAATTTCTTATATATATGTGTATTTTTTCTGTTTTAAAATGGGGTTATGTAGAATTTTGTGTTTTCTCTACTTTCTTTCAATTTTTTCAATGTTGCCAAAACCAGGTGCATATGGTGGTATCGTCGGCAGTGAGGAGCCCATTAAAGCACGTGGTATTTGGAAGATCCTGAGAAATAATAAAGAAAGGAAAATTCAAGATTGTATAGGTAAGTTAATTAAATAACCTAATTAAAGTAATAGTTGAGACTAACGGTAAAATGTAAATTATTAGTCTCTAAACTCGGTAAAGGGTGGTAAAATGGATTAAGTGTGAGTATGAGCTCATCGCTCGGGTGTATGACATGTAGTTGCGTTATGGGTAATTAAATTGTCCATGTTTTTCGTTATTGAATTAGATATTCATTTTATGTCCGATAACTCGTAGAAAACGTATTACTTGATATTAATTCCCTTCGGAGCGTTTGCTCATACCTACTTTCCTTTTGCAAAAACACTACCCCACACCAGGTGCCGTGAGTAGGAATGTCCGATAGGATGCGAGTAAAGGCCTAAGAGGAGACCAACGCCGTGAGAATGCTCTGTACTACTTTAAAAAAACATTAGACTTTTGATATTTTCACTTTAGACATTTGGACTTATTTGGGCCTTGGCAGTAATTTGTAATAATACATGATGGTGTGACTTGCTTTGGTTTAATTAGCATTTTGGAATAAACCCAATTTTTCATAAATAAATTTTTCTAAACAACTAATATTATAGTGGTCACCTTTTTATTAAATAGGAATTTAAAGTACCAAACTTATGAATAAAATTAAATGTTTTCTTAAATAAATTGGTTAAATCCTCCCCCTCCCCCATTAACTCCTCGGATCAGTTTGGGTAGACCGAACAGTGATCCAAAATCGGGGCGGGGTGTTACACTTAGAACAAAAATTAGACCTTCTTTATCAAGGCAAGTGTTTGTCTTGCATTATTTTAAGCATGTTATAGTATCCGTGTCGTGTAGGATTTTAACTTTATGATTTAAATGATTTCTTGGGATTTGGATATGTGGAATTCATGATTCGGGGTAGAAATTTACTTAGAATAAATCATTATATGTAGATAATACGAAATAAAAGAATATTTGATGAATAACTTGAAAGAAATCTGGATATATTGATAATTATGCATGAAGAACACCATAAACTAGGGTTTTATGAGTTTTGAGATTTAATCAGTTCTTGAATAGATTTATTTTAGATCTGATGTATTACTTACGTTAGAAATTATCCCTGTACATATGTTTGATGTTTAGGTATGTTGGATGGGAGTTTGGGAAGGTTTAATGGAGGCCTGATAAATTTTTTATGGTGCAAACTCATAACAGTAACGAGGAAGTCGAACTGCCAGGTGCGAATCGATTCGGTTCCAAGATCGAATACCAAATCGATTCGGCTGCCCAGTTTTGTTAAGTTTGGTCATTTATGTTATACTTCCGCGTGAAACTAATTATGGTAAACTTTGGTGATGGTTTAGCAGTGATATAGATACTTAGAGAAGATCAGTAGACATATAGTTAAGGCCCGGTTTAATCTTAATGAGTGTAAAATTGGGATTAGGATCGACAATCGTTAACCGATTGTGTTGTGTATCTAGAATTTACAAATTGGGTTACGGGAAGAGTAAGCTATAACCTATGATCAATACCAGTAATATAGTGATGTGTTAACTACTGAAATTTACTTAAGTTATAATTGGGTCCCCTCCGGTAGTGAGTGATACTCGAAAAATACGAAAATATTACTATGTGTGAATCATTAGTACGTCGACTATTTGAGAGATATAAATACTACCTACGGGATATATTATAGGTTGTGTGTGTGTGTGTGTGTATATATATATATATAGCTTGTGTGAATACCTATTATGTGATTTGTTATGTGTGTCAACATACCTACGTTGCCTGCTATCATGAGAAGTTCCGCGCAGAGGGCGATCCCACCTTGGCGATTCTAGCGAGGTATGGATGTGTGCCTCAGAACTTAGAACTTAGGGTGGATCACTATTTGTAGTGTATTAGTGGAACTGAAAAGTCATTTGGGTATGTTAGCTATGTGTGTAGCTGAAAGAATTAGAACTATGTTTGCCTCCATTGTGTGTTGGTTGATTCATGGTTCGAGGAGACATTCCGAGCTCATAGTTCCTGATTTAGTACGAGAGGTACATGGACTTGATAGTAGAGTATGCCTGCATCGTGGTGGCCATTTCGGGGGAGGCTGTAGTTATATATATTATAGTGTGATAAATATATATACGTGTGATTATTCTACTTATGTGTGATAGTAGAAAAGATAGATAGAATATATCTAAAAGTAATTTAAGTATGAGGAACTTAATAAATGGTGTAATATTAAAATTCTGTTAATATTAAATAGTGGTTTTAGGGTAGTGTATCGCATGGGAAATACAGAGGAGCTAAATTGATTGTGGTTAGTTAGATACTTATGTCTAGTTAGGTTGGGTAGCATAACTAGGTTGATAAATAGGAGACGTTAGGTGTGCACTGTAGATGAGAGGTGAGGAACTCAAGTGAGTGTATGTTGACTAACGTCTGTATCTAATAACTTCTTTTATAACCGCAATTTAAATACATTCTAAATTTTTTTCAAAGGTTTTGGGCTCTGACCCGTGTCAAACCTATTTTTCAAAATATTTTAGGTATCCAGCCACAAGGACACCAAGATTGATGACTCATTCCATGGATGCGTAGCTACAGCACTTGTGGAGGATTGCATCTGTAAATGCTTCAGTTATTAATTCCTAGATTAGGATTTATGAGTTAGTATTTCATTTCGGAATGTTTCCCCTTCAATTGATACATTCTTCCAGTTTTATTTATCCGACTATGTGATTAGATTCCGTTTTATTTTTATAGACTTATGTTTTGGATATTAGTTTTGAAACCGATGTTTTTTTCGGTATTTATCATTTATCTATTTATCCTGTGATGATTCAGACTTCTATTATTGTGTGGATAAATGATATTACTTTATTTTCATATGTTGATATATGTTAATGAAAGAAAAAGTTGACTCCAACTTAATTTAACGTACGTGGTTAGTAATTTAAAAGGTTTCGACAATGATGTTAAGAATGAACCAAATGAGATTCCTGTTTATTTTAATAAAGGACTAATCACCCGTGGTTAAAATAAGAGGGGTGTCATATTTTCTCAGTGTACACATCGTATGTCTCAGCCCCAACTTTCCATAACTCCTTCAATTCATTTATTAATGGTTATAGATACACATCCATGTCTTTATCAAGTGCTTTAGGTCACAGAATTAGCAACGACGTCATGAAAAAGGGATCTTTCATGCATTTCCAAGGAGGCAGATTGTATGACATAAGTATAACTGGCCACATGTTATTGGATAAATGGGATTTGGATCCACCGGATCTCCGATTTGGGGTGAGTAGGGGTGGCATTGGGTGCTGCTGGCATAGAGCTTTAAAAATAAGAGAATATTGGATAAATGGGTGTTTGAGCGACTAAATTGGCTAAACTAAAAATAGGTTTTTTTGTTCAATATATATATATATATATATATATATATATATATGAGTTTATTGATTTCATTTTTCGGTTTGTGGTGGGTAGAGCTGGCATTGGTTGCCGCTGGCGCGGACATTTAAAAATAAGAGAATATTGGATAAAAGGGGTTTGGATCCATAGAATCTCCGGTTTGGGGTAAGTAAGGGTGGCATTGAGTGCCTCTGAAGCGAACCTTTAAAAATAAGAGAATATTGAATAAATGGGCGACTAAATAGGTTAAACTAAAAATAGGTGTCTTTTTTTCAATATATATATATATATGAATTTATAGATTATTTGACCCATTTATTTAACTAGTAAATTTTACTGTCTGTATAATATTAACACAAAAAATGTCACTGTTTGTGAAAATGTCATAGATATAAAACAATTTCATTTTCTAGTGCATATAATAAATTTTACTGTATGTGTAATTTTTTCTTTGAAATTTTATAGGCTTCGTGGGTCTTGTTTGATATATCTCGGCGAGGAGATTTCAAAAATAGTAATTTTATGAAAAACGGATTTGTCAAACAAATGTTATGATCTTTTTGAAAATTAAAGAAAATGTTCAAGCACTTATGTTACTTCCCCAAGGAAGTACAGATAGTTGGTTTTAAAAGGATATAATTGTGAAAAAAAGTTTCAAAAAATTAGGAGTTTGACCTATATGTAGGTAAAAATATGGTGGGACTAGAATGAGTAAAGAAATGTCTAATAGGACCTATATATAATAACCTCTAATTTTATCTTTAAAAAAATATTTGGAGTGTTTAAAGAATTAGTGCAGTGCCATTAACTATAGTCGATAAAAAATACCTCTCTGTCTCTCTATCCCCCCAATCACATATGCCTCCTTTTCCCACCTCCTTCACTGCCACTGCCACCTAATCACCCACTACTGTCAACACTACCGCTTAACTGTCGCCTTCACTCAACCACCCAACTCCCTCCATAACCGCTAGTAGATCAACATACTAACTTTAAACCACAAAATTAGAACCATATTCTAATCGCAATCATAAATGCAAACAACAAAAAAATCAAAATCATCTCAGAAGTACAATCGAAACGTATAGAAGATGGTTTTGAAACCCGTAAAATCCAAATTTGAAATTCAATGTTTTTGAAATCCTTAAAACTCACAATCCACGGGGGAAGATAATCAGGGGAATGAGAAATTAAAGTGTCACTGGGGGTTGGGGTTCTGTGGGGCATCCCTATGGGAAAAAAGGTTACTAGGGACACTGAAAAATCATCTCCAAATGTCATATTACCTTCCCAAAAGAATTTTGAGATGGATTTAGGGACATTTTAAAATGGTGTCTTTAGCATAGCGTTCTAAATGTTTTAGGAACGTTTTTTGCTATCCTAAATTTTGATTTCTATATAATCATAAGTGAAATGAGGGAAGGTAAAAAACTATGACAGGATTTTTTTTCTCACATATTTTTTATTAGGGATGACATAAAACCGTTCCAAAAATTATGGCGGAAAAATTTTCTGCACATATTTGCTAATGGCGATGACATAAAACCGTCCAAAAAACTATGGGGGGAAACTTTTCTCATCGTAGACAATTTGACAGTACAATTCATCTAACCTCAGAATTTATAAAAAATTACTCCATTCATCACCCCATAACTTAGCGCATTCAAAAACAATAAAATTTTACTACTTTTATTCAACAACCCAACATATACACCTTCATATTCGCATATATAATTCAAATTCATACACTAAATAATTGTCACATCCAAATACAAATACATCAAGTGTTTACATAACCAAACTAACAAAATCATCCAAGGTGTCAAAACAAAGGTTAATGAAGAACTCAAAAATTATTTTGGCGAGTGGGGTGGTTAAAGAAAGGTCGAGAGAGAGAGAGAAGGAATGGGTTTTTATGTTTCCTTTTTATTTTTTAACACTTTTTAAAATTTTAAATCTTTTCAGTTATCTTTAATATAAAATGCCACGTGGCCATCAACATTAAAGTATTTTATATAAATTTTGCACAAAGTATATTTATTTTTAAATTAAAATATATTAAATTCTAAAAGTAACATTACCAATGGATCAAAGTAAAACATCCATGTTGTGTCGAAACAAAAAAAGCCCCTAGGGTGTCGAAATAAAAGTAATGAAACATTCATAGCTTTTTTGGAGGGTGGGGACGTCACGTAAGGGAGAGAGTGGGAGCATGTGTTTTTTAATACTTTCTAAATTTTAAATCTTTTAAATTATATTAAATATAAAATTTGATGTGGCCATAAACATTAACATATTTCCAATAAATTTTGCAAAAAGACCGTTAATTTTTTAAATTAAAATGTATTAAATACTAAAAGTAACAATTAGTAACGGATTGAAGTAAAAAAAAAATTCAATGTTTTAATGATTATAAGGTTCCTATATATAAATAATTTCATATAAATCCTAACACAAAACTTTTGTTTTTTATTTCTAGTTAAAAAGATAATGTAAAACCGCGTTAAATGTCTAAATGTAGTTTTGCTTTTAATGTTATTAGATTTTAGCTCTCATACTTTGAGAAGATTTTTTAAATCTAAAATTATCTCATATTAACTTTTTATTATGTATAACGTCTTTAAATAGTTGGCAAGGTAGTACAATTTATAAAATATTTAATAAACTTATTTTAATTATTCAACTACCAAGATTCACAGACCTTGGAATTTAAATTCGACAACCTTATACTGTTAAGTTAAACATACAAAAAGCTATATATGTAATGTTCTATGCAACTTAATTAGCTTAAATTAACAATAGCCCTACATTTTAAATTCATATATTAAGACCGTACTAAAAGTGACAAATTAACGAAATAATTAAATCAAATATTCAAAATATGAGAGTACGCCCTATTGTAAAATTTAACAACATGAACAAACAAAAACACTTACATGAATTAGTAAATTAATAATTTTAAGTTTAATGGAAATAAACATAGTGATAACTTTGCAAAATTAATATTGGAAACATTCAACTTCGGCCTTATGTTAACTAGATTTGTGTGTACGGGCTACATAAATTATGTCACATAAGTTCAGTTTCGTTTTCTAACTTTTGTTCTCATTTTTGAATCATCCATGTTTAATGGATAACATTTTAGGCTTACGTTAGTCCTCGCTAAATGAAGGCCAATAAATTTGAACTCATAAATATGATTTATTTGTCTTACATGACCATCTTAAGTAATGTTAACCGTTTTTTATTTCTTATATAAAATGTATTACTTTTATAATTTTAAATATGTATTTTTTATACAAGAAAGCTTATAACTCTATCACTACTCTCAAACTCAAATCCTAACCCATCTCGACCACCACTCTCTTTGTGGGGTACCTTATCGATTTCTACCGCCACATTCCCTCCCATTATATATAGTGAAAATCTTTGTTCAAAGGGAAAAATGAGAGGTAGGATTGAGGCATAAACAAGATGAGGTTTTCATTAACTAATGGTTGTTTGTTTTTTTGTTCTTATTATAATATGAATTTGTTCATAATATAATATGCTAAAGATTGTTTGTTTGTTTTTTTGGTAAATTTAATGGGCTACTAATTATATTGACTCTGAATCAGTAACATGTAATATTATTTTTCTCTTTTTATTCAGACAAAAAGGAAAGAAGAAAATTTCAAAATCAAAATTTAAATTTCTTTAAAACTAAAACAACCGATATGGTATCGTCTAGTTCCGTTCTATACCGAAACCGCCCTTATATATCAAGTAAATCACAAATACAAATAAAGCAATGCGTACAATACCAAAATAAAGGTACAAATAAAAAAATACATTAGAATTAAAAATGAATACATTATAAAAATGTATATAAACTAAATATAATAACGTATACATTGAAAAATCGCACATTAAATACAATGTTGTATAAACTTAAAAATATTACATCTATCTTAATTAATTGGGGTATACCTTTATTAGAAGAGTATAACCATCATAGAAAATGTGTATATATGGGAACGAAGCTACCCATTTTTAGGGGGTATACATTAAAACAAGTTCGTTGACGCAAAAAATTACGCATCCACGTGGACCAGTCAGAAAGGGACACCTGTCATCCTACATGGCAATATTCATACTTGTTCGGCACCCGAGGAGACTTGCTCGACACCCGAAGAGAATTGGTCGGTACCCGAGGAGAGTTGACCGGCATACTATACAACTCAAGGCAAACAAATCATCCATAAGATCAAGAGCCAGTAGAAAAAGACTCACCAATGGTCATGGAACCCTTGAAGACCAATAGTTACATTCATTGTATATATATATAAATGTCTGAATGTATAAAGACATTTTATCTCTTTAACTCCCATCACTATAAATACATGCATTCCTTAGTCAAAGGGACAAGTAAGTAAGAGACACGATAAACAAGATACATACCTCTCTCTCTCTCTCTCTCTCTCTCTCTCTCTCTATGCCATATTGTGCTATTGTAAACCTCTAGGAATAAAAGAACAGTAGACGTAGGCTTTATTCATAGACGAACCACTTTAAAAACCTTTTTCTCTAATATGTTTGCTGTGAATGTTTATCTTCATCTTCAATCTCATCCTCATCATTTATCTTTTGTTGATGCCACTAAAATGGCAGACATCATTTTCTGTCTTAAACAGATTGACGTCGTCTGTGGGAAAAGACACAAAATTGTTTCCATTCTTATTCGAAGAAATGAAGATCATCATCAAGAGATAAGTTTTTTTGCTCTCTGTGTAGAAATAATTATATGTTGTACATATATCTCTTCATTTACTCATAATTTTTATATGCACAATTTCTGTGATATATTTTGGGAATATGCAAAACACAGAATTTCAAACTCATTAGTTTTGTACCAGCCCTTATGCATATGATCCTCTTAAAAATTTTATGAACAAATACGTTTAAAACGTGGGTTGCATCAATTTCTGGAAACCCAATACGTATCTAAATTTTCTTATAATTGTGAGAGATGAAAAGACATTTTCTCTCAAAAAGCTTTTCGTGTACGAATAGATATTTAATATTATTCATATAGACACCAAACCAAATCTTCAAAAGATCCTAAATCAATGGTGGAAAAAAATGAAGTTTAAATCTTTGATATGTGCCGGATCACACAACCCATCACGATTTTACCCAATTTAATCCTAAGCGGTGATAGGTGTTTCACCCAGAAGCAATGTCCCAATTTACAACAACCATCACAGTTGAACGGAATATCAAAAGCCCAATCGAATATTTGGGTCTATACTGCCAAGACATAGTATATAAACTGATAGGAAAATTCACAATTTAAAGTACTGATCAAATTCCCAACATCCAACTGAATGTATGTATTTTTTATAATAATGGATATGTGCTCCGAAGTCAAGAAAACTGGGTTCACAAAAAAAATGTAGCTACAATAACCGGGGGATTTATGTCCTAATTTTGTTATTTTCCAACTTGTGGTTATTATTGTATTGAACAAAATTTGTGTATAATAATCTTCTTTATACCAACGATCTCCCCGATCAATATGGTCGGCGTTAAGCATTTTATTGGTCAGTGATTCGTATAAAATATTACATATTTCTCCCCTATTTCTTTATGCATTCGAGCGCTTTTATGGTCCTAAATACCTATATTTATGCTCATTAATAATACAACCTTGGATTTGGATATATACATGTTTTGCAGGGGTTAATTGTGCTTTTGTAGGTATTGGAATGCTAAAAGTGAGGATCCATTGCATTTCAGAGAAGTTTCGTCGTCGGACGCTACTTCAAGGGCATTTTAGTCAATTCACATTCCTTATCTGGCTCATGTAAATTCCACGGATGTGTAGTTCATTGAGTTATCATCGCGTGGCCGCAAACGGTACATCGTTTGGAGTTCGGACGAAGAAGATATGCCTGATTCCGTAATGAAACTTTTCTTCCTTGTGATGACCAAATGCAGCCTGAAAATAGAGTACCAGTCGACCGCATCCCTAGGACCGGTCGATCGCGATTTGGAATTTTGTCGTGGGAAGGAGACAGTGCACTTTGGCCTAAGGGGCCGATCGACCGCGCCCTTACGACCGGTCGACCGGTAGTGCCAAATATTTTGGGCTCTTTCCTTCTTCTTTCCTTTTTCTTTTACTTTTTCCCACTTACTATAAATACCCATTTTTTATGTAATAAACAGATATACACGATTTTAGCTTAGGTTAGCTTAGGGTTTGAGGGTTTTGAAGAGTTCTTCTTCATTTATACTTGGTTTGACACCCCATTTGTTGTGTAAGTTGACTATTCATCATCCTCTTCCATTAATATGGTTTGTATTTCTTCATTTCTTGCTTTCTAGTGTAATTTACATGCTTTGTTAATTAGTTTACATGCTTTTATTTAATCGCTTTCTAGTGTAGATTTACCGCGTTTATTTACCGCTTTCTTTACCGTATTTTTACGATGCTTTCTAGCTAATTTAAATTAGGCTGTGCTCGAGTGGAACTCACTCGGGTTGACGCGTTGCTTTGCTTTGGTGATGGTGTTTATGGGTCTATTTCGGATGTGTTTTCCTAGTTATTACGACCTTTCGTGCACAATTTCCGGGATATTTGTTGATGCCAAAATCATATTAGGGTTTTATGCCAATTTAGGGGCGTGACAACCCTTGATTTAATTAACTGTCGAAACGAAACGCGTTCTTAATAACTCGTCGACCCATGTAACCATTTTATACTAATTAACTCGGGTGAAGGATATTCGACGCAACCTATAGTTTTACTCGCTTTCATAATCTAGTTTCAATACATGGCCTAGATTAGCATTTCCCTTTTATGCATCTTTTCCTTTTTAGTTTGTAATCACCTTTTACACTTTTATTTCGGAATATTAAATCAATTGAATTCTAGCAACTCGTCCCTATGGATTTTCGATACCCGACCTACTGCCGTGCTTGCCTCGCAAGTGTAGTAGTAACTTAGTTTTTTTTATTGTGTTGGCGAAACGAAAACAACGACTAGCGTCTTTACACGCGCTACTTTTTGCACTCGATCAGTTAGCAATTCCAACATACCACTATTTTGGTGCTAAAGATGAGTTTCATATCTGGTTGGAACACTTATTCTTGGTCGGCATCATATAATGTTGGTCGACGGTACCTCTGTTGGTCGGAGACAGGTTTGGACACCACTAATTACTTATCAGCCCTTCGGGGCGACGAGGATTATGTACGTCGACGTCCAGTATCTTCAGATGATCAGTAGCTAAAAAAACATAAATAATAAGATTCCTTTGAAGATTATGGGACTCATTGTTCGACGTCAGCTCCAGAAATCGATTTCATACCATCTCTTGTTGATCAGTATTAGATATTACAGGTCGGCGAAATAAATTAATCATCGGAACTCCAATTTCTTGATCGGAAACATATATTGCACAACAACATGAATTTCGGATGGAGGGGCATTTGACATCATTACGCTACCAAAGCAACTTGAAATGATGATTAGCACAGATTGAAAGCTTCTATATATGCTCGTCGTCACCATGATATCTCCCAAATGTTGGTCGGTGGGATCAATTGTTGGTCGGCAACACCCAGGTCGTTGGTCGGTAGCAGTAGAATCTTGTGGTGTTAAAAAATTGGAGCACCCAAGATATTTCTTTGAACACGAATTCAGCTTGGGACAATAGGGGGCATAAATCTTTTTCAAACTTATGATCACTCCAAAAATATTTTTAAAAAAATCAAGTGATAAATAAAAATCAACTTATATTTTGTCTTTTATTTAAAATTAAAATGTCTACCATTTTTTTAAAAAAAATTTCTCATATTGACATACGGCATAACATATTATTTATGTTTTGATATTTTATTCCGCGAGAAAATTCATATCATATATTGATTGGATGATTAAATTATTTTAGCCTCCACATATGTTCGAGCAACTTATTAAATTCTACAGGTACAAGATTCAGTACCGATGAATATTCGAAAACCACATTATTATCACTGCTTAGCATTATGAAATTTTACCTTAGCGAGGCACTATTGATTTTATTATGGCTCTGATATATGCTGAAGCGCGAATCATTCTCTACATCTATTCAATATTCATCTCAGCGTGGAGCTCGGTAAAATATTTATTGTTATATATATTCAGTTCCGAGGAGAACTACAACATTTATTATATTTCACCCCCAGCGGATAGTTAGTCGGGGTCATTCTTATTTATATTCAGGCCCGACAAAGTACTCGGCCATATTCTTATGTTTTGGAAAATATTATCCTTGTTCGGCATTATGTAATTTTGCCTCGACAGATCAGCCAGGCACTTTATTATTATTCTGAATCATTCTTTATATCTATTCGGATGCATATTCTATGTTCATAATTATAATATTATCTCCAATGGACTATTGGTCAAAAAAGTTCTTTTCTCTATATATATTCAACAACCACCAACTAAGGTTGGTCGGCATCAGCAACCACCAGCTAAAAGTTAGTCGGTATCAGCAACCGCCAACCTAAGGGTTGGTCGGCACCAACAATATTGGCATAACAATCATACAAGGCAAAGCCTGTTTGATTATGGGTGACCTCAAGGGGCATCCAAAACTAGGCAAGAAGATGGGTGACCTCACGAGGTAACCACTGTTTAGGCACCAAGGTATTCCTAGTAAGATTAATAACACTAAGCAGGATCATGGGATGCAAATCATTCCATTGCTTAGGCACTTATGGGTGATCAAAAGATCGCTACAACTAGGCAGGAGCATGGGATAAATATTCCATTGCCTTGGCACACTAAGAAAAATTAAATTGGAAAATCGTCAATTCATATACAGAGATTAACATAAGATAAATTTCATGATTATATATTATTGTTTATGCCCTAGAAATCTATTATTCTCTAATAATGCAGGATCAATCGATCCCTTCCTTATTATTATCTGGACTTCTTATTAAGCCCGACAGATGGTCGACACTCTTATTATCTAGATTTCTTATTAAATCCCGACAGATGGTCGACACTCTTATTATTTATCTGGATTTCTCGGTGCTTCTATTATATGGATTTCTCATTTGGACGGATATTCGATGGAAATTATATATTATGCTCAATCAGGATTATTATTGGATAATTGTATCATGTCCTAGCAAATGCTCGGGCATCATCATTATCATTCAGTCTCCTACGCCCAACTGGGCTCCACATGCGCCAATCAATGGCGCATACCAGAATCAGATTCCTAATTGAATGCCAACACATTTCTAATTGGATTATATGCTGAAAGCAGTTTTACTCAAACAAAATTACCTGGTCGACAAATTAGTTCTATGTTTACATCGGGACAATATGAAAATACAAACATGCACTTAGGAAGCCATTTCAGGGAACATTTCCTCGGCCTTATCTTTCTAGCAAGACCAACATACTTCAAGGCCAAGAAAGAATTCAAAGTTCATATTCCACACTTGGGGGCTTCTATCACAGAATTAGTTGTTCATTCGGTGGCACATTCTCATAACATCATGCAGTCGAGCATCAAATTCAACTCCATAAACTTATGTTGTCGGGGCCCCAACCAATCATCATTCAGGAGTTATTTTTTGCTCAGGAGCAAGTTTTGCTATTGAAGTTCAGGAGGCGTATTCAGGAGTTCAGGAGGCATATTCAAGAGTTATAATGCACATGCTATTAAAGTTCTGGAGTCAGATTCAGCATCTACAGCACTGAGATCTTTACTACTGTTGTCCCGACCTTCACTGAAGGAGAAGTTGTTCTTATATATAAATGTTTCAAAGACTGCTACTAGCTCGGTACAGAAGGCAGTTGGTCGGCTAGCCAACCAACAAACATACTTGAAGATTATGACAAGCTACAAGCTGCAAACTATGACATGGTTGCATCCAAATTCCCAGGGGTGATACATAGCACACGAACAGAGTTCCTCAAAAGAAAGATTAGCTCTAAAGCAACCATCGATCAACCTGCATCATCTATCGTCCAGGAGATAGCCCATTTTATGTTGAACAAATCAAGAATCTCATTATGCACCAGTACCGAGCAACATTGCAGAATAAATACTCCATCCTTTCAGTAAACCATCAAGCATGGAGCATTGGGGGCTTTTGTTGACGCAAAAAATTACGCATCAACGTGGACCAGTTAGAAAGGGACGACTGCCATCCTACATGGAAATATTGATACTTGCGAAATCACGTGTGCGCACCAACAGGTGGCAATGTTATTATTACCTTAGTGACAATGAAAATTACTCATGACAAATACATCTCACTCACTTTCTCTCACCCATAATAGTATGAAAACCATTGGCTTTCTCAAACCCAACAAACACACCTTTGGTTTACCGCTCGCTATCTATATATACATCCCTCAAGCATAACACTCTTCATCATTCGAAGCACAACCTGGATTATGGATGCAAGCGTAGGGGTAGTGGAGGCATTGAAAGATCAGGGTTTCTGTAGGCGGAACTACACCTTAAGATCCCTACACCACCACGCCCAGACTAATCTCAGGTCTTTTTCTCAGGAAAAGATTTTTTTAGGGAGGGGTGTAGCACAATTTTTTAGAAAAACTCAGATCAATAAAAAACCAACTTAAAAATCGGACATAAACACAATACAAGGTGTATCATGTCTTAATTGTATAATGATTGAACAAAAAAATCAATAACCATGATATATGCTTGGAAGGAAGAACAAATGCACCAAAGCGTTTCAATTTTTGGAATTAAGGAGGGTAATTTGATTTGATTGAATATATTGGTGGTTAGTTGGTCAATCTTTGAGAGAATGGTTAATGGGGATTCGGTTGTCACTTCAAAAATTCTTTTTTTTTGTAGCATAACATGAGGTGTTCATGCTAGTTTGCGCGCACCTCGACTAATCCCCATTCGCAGTTCGTTGCTTCCGCTGACCAAACATTAATTTGACAGTGTCGGGGATCAAACTGGGGATCAAACCCAATTCATCCTGGAGAGTGTCCCAATGACAACGTTATACCACTGGACCAAGAGGGTTGTTTATCACTTCAATAATTCTTTAACACTTTTATTTGGTAAGTATATCATTGTCATGACTATATTCGTAATTCCTAGAGTTATTCTCAAAACATGCCTAGTAATTTTTGTCACTTGTGAAATGTGATTAGACACTTCAGAAACGTATCTACTACACACATCATCTAAGCCGTAAAAATTGTCCAAATTTATTTATTTTTTCATATTTCAAACTCAATCATTATTTTGACACTCACAAAAATTAAATTGGAGACCAAATTCAATACACCCCCAAACACTCTATAAGTGGCGTCATGCCACTTGGCCAAGACTAGATTGGTTTCTTCCCGGTCTCTAGGATTTCTTTATACAAAACCACGTGCAGTGCAACGTTGTCATCATCTTAGTGACACTGCAAATTATTCAATCCAGATACATCCCTCACTCGCTCTCTCACCTCACCCACAATAATATGAAAACCATTGGCTCACTCATACCCACCAAACGCCCCCTCCGGTTTACAACTCGCTGTCTATTTATACATCCCCTACGCCTCACACATTTCATCATTCGAAAAACATCTCTCTGTTATCAATTCAAAGTTACCCACTTTGTAAAATTCACTGATCGTAAAATTACAGCTAAGACACAATTTCATAAAGCATGAGTTCAACGAGCAAAGCCTGGATCGTGGCAGTTAGCATAGGGGCAGTGGAGGCACTGAAAGATCAAGGAATCTGTAGGTGGAACTACACCTTAAGATCCCTACACCACCACGCCAAGACCAATCTCAGGTCATTCTCTCAGACCCAAAAACTCTCTCCTCAATCTTCAGCCATGGTTTCAACTAAACTTAGAGAAGAGAAGGCCAAGCAATCTGAAGAGTCTTTGAGAAAAGTTATGTATTTGAGCTGTTGGGGTCCCAATTGAACCCAATTCTAAGAAAAGAATTTCGTAGATGGGTAATGCAAATTCGTTGTATATTGTAAATTTGCTATTACAGGAAGAAACTTTTTATATCTGACTATTTTCTTCAACACTGTTGTGGGTTATTGTTTGGTTTATCACTCCAGAAAATCATAACTTCTTAATTCTTATAACACACATACCAAGGGACTAGGTGGAAGAAGAGAAATTAAGCAGAATACATCCTAACTTGATTAAACTGATTTTGTTGCTTGCTGTTCACTATCTATTGTGATTGTTCTTGAGAACCCCATTTAAGGTCAAATTTTCATTAAAAAAACACCTTATTATTTTTAGGAATTAGTTAGGGCGGCGATGCAAATGATTATATATTGTACATTTTGAGATCATTTTGGTCTTACAGGGGAAAAAAATTATGTGAATTGTTTCTTCAAGAGTGTTTTTGGTTATTGTTTGGTTAATCACTTCATAAAGTCAAAACATGTGAATTGTTTTCTTTTTTTTTGTTGAAATGTAAATATACTAGCACCAAGGAGAAATATAGGACATATACTAAATAGTTCTGTCAACATGTTTTTAGTATACGTTTAGAGCTTATTCCAAAAAATCCTCTCAACTCGCGGACTTTAAAAATAAGTGAATATTACTTAAATGGGTGTTTGAGGGCATTTTTGGAACAAAGTAAAAATGCTTAGACCAAATCTGTATTAAAAAATGTTTGAAGGACATTTTAGTAATCCAAGAAATATAAAACGAAGACCAAAACACAAGCCCGAAGAGGCCGAATACAACAAAAGACAGCACGCTTCCAAAAACTAAGCATGCAAGTCCAACCCACGCAATTACAACAAACCAGCCGAAACTAACAATCAAACATAACCTACCTACAAAAGGATTTAGATGCGAATTGTTAATACATAATATATGGAAGAAAAATTGAGCAGTCATATAATGATTAAAGTGATTTTGTTACTTCACAAGCGCAAAAGATGTGACAAATAATCATTAATTATTGTGTTTTGGTCAATTTTAATTTACAAGCAAATAATATCATAAGTTCTTTAAATAATAGTGTTTAAGGTCACATTAGTTACTGAGTGTTAAATGATAAATGTTTAATAAATTTTGTATTAGAATCAACATGGCGTCGGAAAGAAGAAAGTTATTTTTGTTAAAAAAAAATAGGGGATAAAGTCAAAATATGACTTAGAGTGATTTTTTAATAAAAAAAAAATAACGGTGCTAGAATTTTAGAAGTTATGTTTAATTTTTAATTTTTAAGGGGTTAAATTAAAATACGTTATTATTGTAGGGGTTTCAGTAAAAAACCCTAAAAATAAAAGTGCATTAAAATTCTAAAAGTTGTTTCAGGGTGAATGTTATTAGCTCTTGTACTTCTAAAAGTTCTTTTTTTCAATCTACAATTTTCCTCACTTTTCTCTTTTATTAAAAGTATTTTCTATAATCACTCTAATACATTAGAGTAAGGTACTAAAATTTATAAAATATTTAACAAATTTATGTTTAGTTATTCAACTAACAAGATTCATAAACCTTGAATTTCTAAATAGACAAAATTAAACTATTATATGTTAAACAAACAAAACTGTATTTATTTAATATTTTGTTCAACTTAATTAGAGAGTCGAATTTCTCTCTACCTATTTGCTGTAGTATACTCATGCTTGAACCAAAATTGATTTTTGTTTCTCCTTTAGGATTTCTAGTAGTATACTCATTCCGATTTGGGTTTATTTCAACCAAATGGATTTGGTTTTGTTCTTTGAGATTTCAAAATTAATTTGGATTTGTTTATTCGAATTTGCAGTAGTACTCGTATATATATGGGTTTGTTTCAACAAAGTCGATTTGTGTTATTTCATCAAAATTTCAACCCAAATCAAAATTTATCTTTAGTTTAGTCATTTTATTTAGGTTTGCGTTTGTAATATAATTCAGGTTTGTGTTTGTAGTCTCACTTTGATTTTTAAATATATATGGTGTCTATAATTGATTAGGTTTATAAAAATTAGATCTACAAATTTTGTACTCAAGGAAAGAAGATGAAGGTCAATTTTTTCATTTAACTACCAAATGTGACTCTAATTATTAATTATAGTTCCCACTTAACTAGGTTAAAAGTCTATTAGAAGGCGAAGGGCAAGTCTATTGTTTGAAATGAGAGGTTGTGTATAATTATGACAT
This sequence comes from Sambucus nigra, assembly GCA_949130495.1. Classification (NCBI taxonomy): domain Eukaryota; kingdom Viridiplantae; phylum Streptophyta; class Magnoliopsida; order Dipsacales; family Adoxaceae; genus Sambucus; species Sambucus nigra. Next base: position 83,794,053 of record OX422213.1, on the reverse strand, counting down.
TATCTCAGGGGTAAACTCAATAAAAGAAAAAAATAAGCCTCGTTCAATCTGTAATGGTTATGTAAATTTGCAGTTTTATATATTAATATTGGTTGATTATAGTATTTAGGAATTTCTATCGACTTTAAACGAAATACGTCGTATTTTAAGAGTTTTTCAAGAATCTTTGGTCGTAAACCCATCACACTTAAACATTTTTTAATCTATGTGTGGTTCAACAATTTTTCAACTTCAAGTTGCGGTGTTTAAATATAATATAACATGGTATGAGGTCAATAATGTCATATTATAACATTGTTATATAAAAAATATTTATATATCATATTATATTTTTTTTTGTCATATTAGATAATATCTTTGGCTTAGTGGACTACAATAGTTGCTGAGTGTTAAATGAGAAACGTTTAATAAATTTTGTATTATAGTGAAGATTTTGTATTAGAGTGTTAAATGAAAAACGTTTAATAAATTAAGCAGTCTGAAGAGTATTTAGGGAAAGTTATGTATTTGGGTTGTTCGGGTCCTAATTGAACCCAATACCTAGGGGATAGGCTATATAACCTATCTTTTTATTTCTTAGAATTTCGTATACGGGTAATTTAAATGAATCAAATGATTGTGTATTGTAAATTTTAACATCAATTTTCTATTATAGGAAATTAATTATCTGTGAACTATTACTTCAAAAGGTCATAACATGTGAATTCGTAATTCATATAGGAGATACACGTGTTCACGTTGCCAAATTAAGTCCCAAACCCATGTCTTTTAACTATTTTCCTATAGCAAGGGATTAGTTGGAAGAGATGATGAGCAGAATACATAATGACTTGATTAAAGTGAGTTTTTTACTTTGCAATGGCAATACATGTACCAAATGTTTCGGCTAATTTTAATCTACAAGACTAATAATCGAAGTGATTATTGAAAAAAATTGAGTTTTACACAATTTAGTAATTGAGCAATTAAATTTTGTGTATTAATTAAGATGTCAAAAACACCACAACAAGTCGTATGATTTTCCACATAAATTTTTGTGGCCAAAATAAGTAAATTCGTAGTTTATTGTTTTGACCACGATTATGTTGCACAGTCATAGAAAAAGTCCCATGGATAAATGTGTTTGATAACGAAATTATGATTCGTGGTCAATTGTATACATATTGACAATGAAATTATGTTTCATGGTTTACTGTATACCTATTGGCAACGAAATTAAAATCGTGGTGTAAGATTGTTATTCAACAACGAAGTTTATTTTTGCTTTTTTTCATTATTTTCTATGACAAATGTGATATTTCGTGGCCAATAGGTCGTGTTTTTTCCCCAAAAGATCACAGCAAAATGTTTTCGCACAATTGACAATAAATAAAATTGTGGCTAATGATAATAATACTATTTTCATTTTCACCTGTTTTGGCTAGTTTATTCTCATTTAATCAATAACAAAATTAATAATGTTAGTTGTCACACTATTTTATAACTCATAGCTATCATATGAATTACATCATATCAAATTTTCTATAAGTTATTCATTCATAAATTTGATAAGTCCATACATATAATAATATACACCAACATTCTCAACATTTAGCATATAATTCTAAAAATTAAGTCAAATTTACAAAATACGTCTATTTCAAATCTAAAAAAAGAGTGTGGCACAAAATGTTGTTAATAAAAGAGCATGACATCAAAGTTTTGCCAATAAAATAGCCTTAATTAAAAGATGTGGAATTAACTCCTCTCGAAGCGAGTAAGGTTTGAATGAGATTATCAGATTCAACTTGCCTAACTAAAATGGACTCTATGGTTGCTCATTGAGATGCTTCCTCCTTAGGATGAGTTGTTGACTATGCTTCATTATCTTGTTGGTGCTCCATCAAATCTTGTTGAACTCTAGAGGGTTACTTAAGAGCCTCCTCCAATTGTGCATTTTTTATTGCAAAGTTGTTTTGAAATTAGTTGGTTTGGGACCATGGCTAAGACCATTGATATACCCCGGTCTCATGACGAGAACTTGATCAGTTATATCCGGTCTCATGCCAATAACTTGATCACTTATCTTACCTGGGATCAACAGTATACCTCCCCCAAATGCAAAATTTGACTCAGGTGTTTCATGTCATCTTGAAAAAAATAAAGGAAATTATTTATTAATAATTTTGAAAATAATTTAAGTTTTAAAAAAATCGAAAGAGCCTCCTTTGTTTTTACATGAAAAACAACATGTTCAATTCATCAAAAATAACGAACACCGCAACAATAATCCAATATTTCCAATCTCGGCCTCGAAGTCAACATATATGAGTTTTAAACTAACATTTTAGCATTTAACTAGTTTCATTTCACTCAAGTCCAAGTTCAAAAGACTTAAAATACAACATTCCAGATCATTGGCCCGCATGACCATGTAACATGTAAAGTATTAATCATAATGTACTTACATAGAGTGCTTCATCTTTGCAATGGGTCTCTTTAAAGAACTCGATCCTATTTCACTCAACACCATCATCCCCACCTCTTTGTGTAATTAGAAAGTAAATAATTATCAAGCATATTTATAAGAGAAAATTCAAATATAAAATCACAATATATTATCAATTCGTGATGAACAACCACGAATGCCTTAGACCCCTTCTTGTGCTTTACTGTTTGCTTTACTTTATTGTGCTTATTGATGTCACATCGTCGCTACAACATATATTGTAAAATCATTATATTTCATAGTGAATAAAATAATTTACGTATTATATAATTGATAATCATTGAAATGAAATGAATTGCCAAAACATATTTTTCAATGGGGGATGACATTTATAATGAATAATCTCAACACCGGTTATACTTGATAAGAACTGTTAAACTAGATAAATATATGGTGATCCTCGACAAGATCCATTAAGAACATGATAAGAACCACGAAAAGCTGATAAAACTTGATAACATGTGAAATGGAAACGATCGAAAACAATCTATTTACTTAAGTTGTTCATATGTGTTGTCTAAGCAATGCATTATATTCTAAGCACAAAACAAGCAACAAGGTATGTTTTGGTACCATACATCTCATTTGTTCTATGCATATCATCCATCTTAAGTGGGTTATATGTGGTGTCTAAAGCTTTTCCTTTGCTATCTATGGGATCACAGATATTAGTACCTACACATAACATATACTTGCTTTTTTATCTCACCTTTGAATTGTGGCTTATATTACTCCAACTCTCTTCTGTGTAACTTGGTTATACATTCACTTAGTTTACAACCTTTTCATAAACTCATTGTAGAATTTTAATGCACGATGACCCCTTTATGTGTGTGTGCTTTAGGTGAAAATAATTTTTCAAAACTTTTTCCAATTTTATCAAGCCCCAATTTTGTGAAGCAATTTTAATTAAGCCAATTTTATCTTCTTAACCCTAAACATGCATCTAGTGATATTAAGTAAGATAAGGTAAATCAAGTCCACAACACGCGCCGATGTACGAGGAAACCACAAAGGGAAAAAATCTCAGACGACCCAGGCAATCAATCACTATAATATGAAATTTATGAAGGAAAAATATAATCTTGCTCAACGACTTGATCCCCGCAAGACTTGAGGCCTCTTTTTCTCTACAACCGCTCATCTACAGTGCAACGTAGGAGTAAGCTTGTGCCAGGTCCATAACACACGAGTCTACGTTTACTTCGGTATCCACCGATAAATCCACAACAACCATCAATCAACAAGTGCGGAGTCCACCACACGAAACAAGTTCTTCGAATAATGTAGAGTCAAATAATGGTGAAAATATAAGATCTCTACGACATATGGTTATGTAAACTCGGATCTTGTAAACAAGGAAGGATGTTATGCTTCGAAAAGCTTAGGTAAATAATTGCAAAAAACAAATATGTAATGATCTGTTCTGTATGTTCTGCACACACGTTTTTCTGAGCAAAAGACGTCTTAAATAATATTTTTGAGTCGGCGTATTGTTCGAACGAAACAAGCTTGTCGTTTGAACAAAATGACCATATCGTTAGAATGATAATACAACCTCATTTGAACGACAAAACTATGTCGTTTGAAAGTGCCTTTAGGTTGTTTGAACCAGATAAAAACAAGGGAATGTTCATACGACTCAAAACTCGAAATAACTCAGAAAAAGCATTTTATAATATATTTTAAATAAAATAACATCCTTAGAAAAATATTTCGAGCATCCATAAACCATTATGTATTCATACGTGAGAGAATCTTGGAAAATAATGTGAAGATGTGAAACGTGCACCAAAACTTGCCATGATATATCTTTAAAGCTTGGCCGCTATGTCTTCAACATAACGTCATAGGCTTAATCGAAATTGTGACAGGTAAAATTTATCCTATGACTCAAAGTGGTTTTTGTTCGAAATAATGTCGATACCTACAAATTGACACTATTTGGAAATTTGTCCTTATAAATGTCCCCCTTTGGCTATTTCTAGACAAAACCAAATAGTGAAATGCCTATGTCGGGCCGTCAATTCGAATGACCTAAATCCCATCCCTTAAACCCAAAATCAAAATACGGGACACAATCTAGTAAATGTCAGATTGGCTGCATGAACTGTCTGAATGTGATGTAGTCGTAAAGTTCGAATCTCTAAATAATCATTACACACATGAAACAAACAAATACCATGTGAAGTATGGAGGAACAAATGATATATAAATAATATGAGCAATATCAATCAAATCAATATCAATATCAAATCTCAAGTTAAGTCTGCCCCTACATCACATATTTATATCTCCCCTTTTTTGTCTTGAATAGATAACTAGTGGGACAAATAAAAAAAATCATATCTAGAATAAGAATATCATATGAAGCATATCTAGATAAACATCATGAACTATATAATAAGATCAATATATGACAAGGCATAGTTAGTAAATAACCACATAAATGAATCACCAATATAACGAATGACGTGACGAAACAGAATCTCATCCAACAATGCAGTGTAATAATCAAGCATGAATAATCAAATATAACTGCATGTAAACTGTCCAGAAGTACCAAATCAGCAGAATATATATCAAGCAAGTATTGAAACAAATCATAAATCTCTAAAAGTCACACTGGTTGTTCGAATGATAGAGGGAAGTCGTTCAAATGATATGTGAATGTCGTTCAAATGATATGTGAATGTCGTTCGAACCATGCAAAGTCTCATTTCGAAAGGTCCTTTCTAACGACCATCTAATGACCATGCATGTACGTCGATTGTAACTCGCGCGAAGGTCGTTTTATCCATCGATCTAATGACATAGGCATGTCATTCCAACGATAGCCAGAAGTCGTTCAAATGACTTATAAAAAATTCAATTCCAGCTCAAAATCAATGTATAAACTAATAAGTGAAAAGAATATCTGATAAACGCATCTGATAGTATGAAAACAGTAGAAAAACTGACTCAGAAAATAAATATGAGTTACACGTTAACATAGTATCGATGTGCTTAAACATGGAATGGAATGAATGGATGTAACTAACACAATTGAATCATAATTTGAACACAAATATACGTTCAAGAATCTCTAATTGATCGCTAAATATCATCAAACTACGTTTTAGCCATATGTGACAATTAAACTTTGAAGTTAATGAACTAAACAAACATCGCACACATAAGTATAAAATTTTAACGATTCTACCAAATAATAGTGTCATGACACGAATTTTACAACCTAAGATTTGTTATGCAAACCTGTTGATCTCCAACTAAAACTCCCTCAAATTAAAATGATAATTATTTTCATTTTTCTTTTGAAGATCTATTATCTTTTCAATAGATTTCCTATTGGACCAATTTTTGGCATAATTTTCTTTTTATTGCCTTAATTTTTTCTTGGGCTCTTTTAAACGGTGGCTTTCACGACGAGTCAACCCGTCTCTCGAAGCCATTTTTCGTGAACACTCATTATATTTTCAATTGTGACACCCCGCCTATTAAAATACCGGGTGGCCAACCCTTTACTAGAATAAAACTTTGGTCTCATATGGCTCATTCTTAGCATCACTGCCGAAAATATTTAAAGTTACTAACCACCTAGTAATTAAATAGACCGGTGTCAAATTGTATCTTTCATTAATTACTAACATGCGAAAATAAAATACTAATAAAACCATCCACACAAATGAAATCTGAACGCAACATATGACATATATATAAATAAATAAGACTGAATAAACCATCGGTTCTCAACAATAGAATTCAACAATAAATCTAAAATAATAAACTCGATACACAAAGTCTAATGATTAAACTGAAATATTGAATCTGTTGGGGGGGGGGGGGGGGGGGACATGCCCAAATGAATACTAAATAAAGTTCCTATACTAGGAATAAATGATTGAAGCGTCTATAGAAAAGTCCTGCGTGCTTCCATACGAGCAGCAGTCATGCATCCCTGAACGGAATCCTCAAGCGGGACGTCCCTGCGGCTGAACACCTAAAATAGTTGTGGAAAATTTATTTTGACACAGGTCAGAGCCCAAGTAAAAAATTTTGAAAATATTTGGAAAGCAATTAAAAATGAAATGATTAAATATGCATGAACATTTCCATATTTAAGCTGGTGTCGCGCTCTCTTGAGATATTTTTCACCCTTCAACTAATGTGCACACCTAACGCTTGCCTTCGAACTCAATTAGTTACGTTACCCCACCTAACTTGCCACGTCACACTCCTTTCTATCACACTACTCTAACCGGAGTATTCTTACTTTGATTATTAAGTTATGTGCTCATTAACTTATTAATCGGTTCCACTTGAGTAAATCATATAACGTTCACACTAGTTATATTGGATACACATTTTAATCGTATAACTTTCACACTAGTTATATATATGAAATACAATCACACTTTATGTATAAATCTCGTATATAACTATCTACTCATATTATATACATACTAGTATACTACAACATTCACACACATGCCGCGTATAATAGCCATCCATTCCCGAGTAATAACTCACCGGATTTTATCTCTAAAATTCTATCACCCCAGGTATACTCAATCCAACCCGGATACCATGAGACGGTTAACTCACACCGAATTAGGTAATAAAATTGTAAGCATAGTGGAGGCGTTCATAGTTCCCCGAGAATGAGACCGAGTCATACTCAAAGTGTCTCACCTCGAAAAGAACACACAAATAAATATCAGACGTTATAATCTGAGAACTATACTCTCCATGCATTTACTAGCAAGGGGATTCACCCACATCACACAACCTCCTATGATAGCACCAGGGGGTATGTATTCACAAAAATATCTAATACCGATATTTATCAAGCAAACAAGTAGATATATACTATCACACTTTTGCGTATATATATTATTAATTTAAATCCAGCTAACCTGTGCCTAACACCCGTAGCACTAGCCCGTAAATTCTCGAGTCTATATACCCGACTCTTATTTTATTTAATTTCACATCCATTAAAAAAAAGCTTCACTCACTAATACACCTGGACTCTCCCAATCGGCCCGTAATTAAATATTTATGAATTTATTTCGCTCAATTCATTAGACATATGTCACACCTTTTTCTCACCTTCCTAATCCCAATTATTTTCATCTCTTATTACTAGGAGATATGTCCCACTTTGATTTTTCACTGAATAAATAAGCTTAGAATAAAACCCACCAAAATTTAATCTTTAAATTTAAAATAGGAAAAACTGTCAAAATTAAAGGGCCATCGATCGATCGATCATGTCCAGTCTTCTTCCTCGAGTCTGTTCTCCACCATTTTTAAACCCCGAAACTTTTCAACTTCAATACATACCTCAATTAATTAATCTCACATATTTATTTCCTCTATAAACATGCTCAAACACGACCTCAATCGTCACTGATTTTCATTAATAATTCTAGGGTTCACAAATTGGGTGTTTTTTAATTTCCTTAAATCAATTATCAGTTCAATTCCAAAAATCCAAATTCAATAACAATAGCTACTGGATTTTGATTTTAAATCACATTCTAACATCATATGATAGTATCCCCACATTAATTAAATACCAATTTTACCTTTAATGCTTAAATCCCCCTAAACCCATTTTCACATGTGTTACCCTCCCAAAATGAATTTGTCAACACATACTATAATACTCTAATTTCCTAGGGTTTTCTATTTGATTTATGGATGCCTATAACTCCAACACTTATTATAAAAACTCTTAATCCCGAAAGTAAGCTAACGGGCCCAGTCCAAATGATCTGAACACCTCCGTGTGGACCTGGTTATGTCTAATAAGGCCCCGTGACCCAATTTCTACCCTCGGGTAAACTATTTTGACCCATTCGAAATCGACCATGACCTTGAAATTCATCCGAGTAACCTTACAATAAAGTCCTATGTCGACCTCAAACAGTCTACACCGACTCTCGATTGAGATAAAATGTCACCACGTCACTAACACTCGTTATGACGTAAAATAATTAATTTACTATTCATTTAGTAATTATATTTCAAAAATATTAACCATTATCCCTCCCGATTAATATTTTAATAACCACATGATAATTAATTAAATTAAATTACGACACACTTGTAATTTAAAATTATCCGAATTAGTTAATTAGTAAATACTAAAAAATATGGGGTGTTACATCAATATGCCATATAAATCCTCATGAGCAATGGTTCTTAAATGAACAACTCCCCCTAAGTCTAATATGTGGGTAGATGAAAAAATTGAGAGGAGAACGTCTCACTAAACTCAAATATACATGAAAGGTTAAACATTCAAATAAGCTCGTGCATGTGTGTTATGGCATATACATAGTCGAATCAAAATGCAAATCAACTTCGAAAACAACCCCACTAAACAAATGGTTAAGATCAATTTATGTATCCAAAATCATGATCAAATGTACTAGCCACGTGGAAATATGAAGTGAATGGGGGTACAAACACACCAATATGCCATATCAAGTTTAAACTCATGACACAAAAACCAAAAATCTTTTTGTGTTTTTCAAAAAATATTTTTGGGCCAAAAATAAAATCTTTTATATTTTTTCAAAAATATATGAAACCAAAAATCTTTTTGCACTTTTCTAATAATACTCAAATAAAAGGAAAATATAATACAAAAGATAAACATGCCACAACACTAGTAAATATATATCATGAAGAAAAACTAGTGTATGACAAACATCATAACACAATCATCCATAAGATCTATTATGACTAGTATCATGTGCAAGCAAACGAGAGTCATAAAGTCTAATTCCTAAAGCCTCTAAGTCTGATTTCCTAACCGAAGAAGGTGTGCAATGACACACGGGGGTTTTCGAAACCGAAACAACTTTATTCTTAAACTTCCTAGGAGCATTTTAAGGTCATAAAAATAATATCTAAGGTGACCCTTCCTACCTCAATGAGTGAAAGTAAAAATACGGCGAGGAATGTTAGATAAATGTGGACCTCTCCTAACGTTCCTAGTTGGTTCTCAGACATGTATGGTGTTACCTTTGAGAATGGGAACAATATGATCATCAAAGCTTATGCTTCACCTATCATCTTTGATTGGATGGTGCCTAAAATTATTACAACTTTTCTGACCTAGCCTCCAAATCAAACTTAACCTTACTAGAGTCTCTCAATCTCTCCTTAAGCTCTCATATCCTAGACTCAAGTAAACTCCTAGACTCCTAAAAATACAAAATCTCTTTCTTCACTTCCTCCATCAAACCACGAAGACTATCTCTCTCACCCTCAACGTACTATAGTTTCTCCTGAAGAGTCTTCTCTCATGCCCTAAGATCATCAATCAAAGCATCATTATTTTCCAAGGTTCTAAAAAACGCGGGGCGTGATCGAGGCGTGGAGGTCAAGCCTTAAGCCTTTGAAGCCTAGGCGGGTTTAAGCGTAAAAAGGCGTGAAAAGGCGTTTAGGCCTTCTTAATATATTTTAATAATTTTACATCATAACAAGGCTATTAAAATCCTAAAATTGTACATATCATAATAATATGTCTGAATGTATGAAAATTAAAATACTATTTGATTATTTTGGATGAGATAATGGTCCGATTAGTTAAAAAATTCTTTAAAAGGCGATATCATTTCATTAAAGCATTGTTGTTTTTTGAAAAAAGTGCACCTTAAGGGTTTTACTAAGAATAAGGCGTAAAAAACTTAAGGCGATGCATTTCGCCCAAGCCTTAAGCCTAGGCGGGTTTTTTAGAACAGTGTTATTTTCTATGTCACGTTCTTTCAACCTAGCTTGCAACTTCAACTTTTCCTTCTTCACCTTCACCGTTTCCGCATACAAATAATTGAAGGAAACTTGCAACTCTCCCACATCTATATCCACATCCTCATTCGCTTTACCCTCACTCACTTGGGTTCACACACAACGGACTCAGAAGTGTTATTCACACGAGAATATTATGTAAGGACATATTTCTCATGTCCGATATTTTACATTTGTATATGTTGTATGCCACTGCAAAAGGCACGTCACTTCACGATCTCACATGACGGCTTCTATCCTAATTCTATGAATCAAGCATTAAATATCTCCATTATGTGTCCTACATCTGCCTCAACGACTTCACATTCCACGATTTTAGGCACTTTATGCAAGTGGTACACAAGAGAAGTCAAAATAATGAAAAAGGCAAGAATGAAAGTTCAAGGGCATTTTTGTAATTTTATAGCCATCGTCCGGAGTTGTGATCAACTGGAAAGTTGAAGAACTTGACGCCATGAAGATATTGGAAGAAACGACACCTCAATCCGACCTTCGGTAAAGAAGTTATGGTCCTTTGAAAATGGAGAAAAAATATTGGAGAATGCTGTGTATTTTAAGCCCCCAAAACCAACGATGTTTTACGAACCGAAGGGAGAATCGGTTCAGGGGTGAACCGATTCGAGGTACCACCCAAACCGGTTCAGGGTACCTGATGTTGACAACAGTTCCAAAATCTTAAAATTCCTTTTGATTTCCTTATAAAAGCCAACTTCGGGGGAATTATTTTTCAAGACTTTGAGAGATGACTTTGAGAGTTTTATTAGCTAAAGTCTTCATATTTTTGAGTCCTAAAACTCATGTTTTGATTCACACATCATTCCCATACTTTTTTGAATCCTTTTGAAACCCAAGAACAATATTTTTCTTTTGTTCAATCTCTGTGGAAGAGGGATCTCCATATTTGATCGGTGGATACTGAGCGTAGTCATTCTGCGTGTGGACGAGCCGAAGATGATGAACTGACGCCTGAAGGGTATTTCGCTATCTCTCGTATCTTTGAAGGTTTGCTGAGGGCATCGTGCATTACACACTTGTGGGCGATTATCAGGTTATATGTAAGTCAAAGGTCTTGTGAATTCTTCAAAGTGTTATAAAAGGTTTTACCCGAAAGGTTTCTTTTCTATATCGATCGTCTTTATTTTTCATGCATGGTTTGAATGATTTATCACATTTAGATGCATGTTTAGGGGCTGAATAAATAGACTCTAATTAAATAAGGTTTACTTGGAAATTTGCGAATTAATTTAAATCGGCATCACACATCGCATTTACACGATTTTACAAATTGGTATCAGAGCAGGTTACACTATTTTATTCTGTATTCCTATTTTTCGCAAAATCGTGTGATATTAATTTTTTTTTGAAAAATCAGTTTAGTGAAAATTCGCAATTTTTCCTATGGAGCACTTATATAATCAGATGCCTATTTTTAACGGGTCTAATTATGCCCCTCGAAAAGCTCGTATGAAATCTATTTTAGAATCTATTGACGAGCGTGTTTGGTTGCTTTGCAAAAATGGTTGGAATCCACCCACTGTCACCGTTGATATTATCACTCAGCCTGGATTGAAGATGATTATAAAATGTCTAATTTTAATTCTCGTGGTCTGAGTGCTATTTCTGGAGTTGTCACTCCTGATGAGTTTCACCGAATTATGACGTGTAACACATCTAAAGAGGCTTGGGATGTTTTAAAACTGACACATGAGGGTACAAATGCAGTTAAAGAATCAAAGTTACAAAATTTGGCCACCCAATTTGAGACTATCACCATGTCTGAGTCCGAATGCTTTGATCATTTTTATGCATGTTTGTCAGACATTGTTAACACCAGTTTTAATTTGGGTTAGGTGATTGATAACACGCGTGTCATTAAAAAGATTTTGCGATCTCTCCTAAAACACTTTATTCCTAAAGTCACTGTTTTGAACTCTTTGGGAAATTTGAAATCACTTAAGTTGGAAGAACTTGTAGGAGATCTTCAAATCTATGAGATTGACATATTTCCCAAAGCCATTAATGCTAAGGATAACAACATTGCTTTAAAGACTCATTTTAAGAAAAAGAAAGAAAAAGTTTGTGAGCCCGATTATGAGGAAGATTTTGATTTTAAAGATATGGCATTGTTTGCGAAATTTTTTAAAAAGTTTCTCAAAATGAATAAAGAAAATTCTTCCAATAAAAAGAAATCTTTTGAGTCAAATAAAAAGAAAGTGGAGGCCAAAGACAGTGACAAGGAGGATGAGATAAGGTGCTTTGAGTGTGAGGGAAAAGGGCACATAGCTAAAGAGTGTCCTAGTAGGATAAGGAGAAAGGGAAAAGATACTGTTATGCCCGCCACTCTTAGTGATAATGAGGGTGTTGAGAGTGATGAGGGAGATGATTCTGATAAAGGTTTAGCACATGGGAGGGTTTTCACCTTTTCTAGTCATGTGAGCACACCCACTTTGTCTCACGAGAGCGATGATAGTGATTTGTGTTCTTCGAGTGAGGGGGAAAGCGAGGAGGAGAATGGAGATGAAAGTGAACTCCAAAAATATTTTAGAGATTTGTACACCGAGACCTTGAAAACAAAGAACTATAATAGAGATTTAGGTCGTCCGGTATTAGATTTGGAGAGAGAGAAAGAGGTTTTAAGAAAGGAGAAGTGTGATTTGACCAACACGTTGTCTAGTCTGACGAAACGTGTATCCCAACTCAAGAGTGATCTCGAGCATGTCAGGGAGGTCAAAGTCAATTTTGAGAACGCACCTAAGAAGGTTGAAAAGGTGGTTCTTAAGGGTAAAGGTGAGAATTTAGGAATAAGTCATGACGGTGCTTCTACTTCTCAATTAGCACCCGATCCGGTTCCCACTTTAGTGTTAGATTCACGTGAGTCTCACCCTAACCCACATAGGCGTCTCATTTCTATTAGGAGAGCGTATTCTATAGTTTTTGAGAGAGGTGTTCCTAAGCCTATTTATGTTTGTTCCCATTGCAAGAGGAGAGGACACCTTAGGGAATTTTGTTTCAAGTTGGGTTATGTGTCATGTTTTGCTTCTACACGTGTTTCTGCTACACATGCATCCACTCATGATACTTTACATGCTCTTGGAGACTACATGAGAGAGTTTTCACATCTAGGTGAGCAAGTTATGTTTTTGGTCAAAACTTCACAAAATTTGATGGAGGTTTTTCATAAGTTGGCACCACCTTTGGAAAACCCCTCCGCACCAAACGATTGAGGTTTGACTTATTTACTAACATAGGTTGTTTTTCACGATGACATTATTTTCCTACTGCTAGTATGTATCATTTTTGTATGTTTTACTTTTTTTGAAAAATTTAAAAAATTTGAAAAAGATTTTATTTTGAGAAAATCCAAAAAAAAAAATTGTATTTTGTTTGCACCGTTTATCGATAGACACTTAGGATGACCAAGTCAAAATATCATTCCATTTTTCATGTGACTATTTTATAGTGTTTTGAGACAATATATCATGTCATCTTTGTGCTTTATAATGTTTGGAGTCATTAAGATGTAATTAAATGTTACTTCCTACATGTTTTACTCATGATTTCCTTCAATGCACACGTGCACGACTTTGTTTGATTATTGTGCTTTTCTTATCATATATTGGTTGGCTGTTTTTACTTCAATCCTGTCCTTTAAAATGAACCAAGCACGATAATACTTGATAAGAAAGTTGTGCATATAAGAACCGTTATGTGAGTTTGTGTGCTTTATTTAAAAAAAATGGGGAAGGGTTGCGAGAGGTTCATTTAGCCTTTGTGAATAATAAGCCAACGTTTAAATTGGACTTAAAAAATTGAGGAATTTTAATTATTCGGGGTCCAAAGAGGTTTAAAAGAGATCGAAAAAATTTAAAGGCAACACTACACCAAATCTGTCGAATTGTCACGGTCATTGACCTTGACAAGTTGGACTTGTCAAGGTCAATGACCGTGACAATTCTGGGTGAGATAACTGTTTTTGTCACGGTCATGTCACGGTCAATGACCGTGATAAGTTCGTTAGAATTATCACAGTCATGTCATAGTCCCTGACCGTGATAAGTTTTATCACGATCTTAAACGGTGACAAATCCGTGACAGTGTTTAAAAAAATTGTCACGATCAAAGACCGTGACAACTTCCTTTGTCAAGGACTTGTCACGGTCAATGACCGTAACAATTCTGGGCAGAATTGAAAAAAAATCTGTTGGGTAGTATGGCCACTGCCACTGTCCAGCAGTATATATGTACCTGTTATAGCAACGATGTACCTGTTCAAACATTAAATATCCATATAAAATGGAGATAGTGCAAATATACATTCAAAATAGAAACAATCCCGTACCTGTTCAAAACTTTGGCATTCTCCATAGAGTACCTCAAGTGTTTAACTCCATTGTTCGACCCCAATCCCGTAATTTTGATTGTCTTAAGGTGTGATCTCAAACAATCAGGTACATACCATTCCAACCACGATGTCCCGATTTATTCACAACAAAATGAAAAACCCTAATATAAGAAGAAACAACATCACCATCAATTATCTCAAATCTACAAACTATTTAGCTGGAAGTGATGTTATGAACCCTTGACGTACCTCAAAGATAAGAACCTCTAGAAGAGGATAATTTTTGAGAAAATCCAGCACCTATTTCCAGTTCCACTATAAGATTCAGCCACTGCAAGACACTACACAAGAGTGTAGTGCCACCCAACAAGCAAATATTCATAAAAATCGAAATCGAAATCGAAATTGAAATTTAAATATTCATATAAATATAAATACATTACCTGTAGTGCCACCCAAATAACTAACTTGAGCTCATATGGCACCTCCTTCCAACTAATGTACCCCGGGCAATCATGTCAAATATAATTCCCTTCATATGTGAACACTAAGAAATGCCATAATCCTATAGAGTTATGCATTGCAAATTCCTTCCAAACGTTGTGTAGGCAAACATCACCAGTTGAAGTTGTCAATTCCACTTTCCATATTTTCCCATGTTTTGCTAGAGGTTCCAAGTGATGGGGTATGGAAAGTGTAATTGACAACTTTAACTGGTGATGTTTGGCTACACAACGGTTGGAAGGAATTTGCAAAGCATCACTCCATAGGGTTACGACATTTCTTAGTGTTCGGATATGAAGGATAGACGAAGAGATTCCGTCTCCTCTCCACAAATAGGACACCCCGAATAACTATGTACTAATCACCTATTAAAGTTAAGAAGCGTATATTCACGGATTGGTATAAACAAAACTTAAATTTTAAATTCAAATTCAATTTATAATAGAAAATTCCTCCAAAAGTAACAACTTTAAGCCACTAAGAATATTATACAGAAATTATGCAGTCCAAAACTGTCCAAATGCATTGGAATATTTCGGTACAAATTGGAATATTTATTACAAATTGAAAAATTGTTTAAAATTCGGATTATCATAAAAAATGGATTGGTATTCTGTAGGAGCAGCCAAGTCATCCACACTACTATTTAGACATTTTGGCGCGTGTTGGACAATTGACTACAGCTCGTTGTTGATATACTCCGAGTGAAACACTTGGTTAACCTTTTGAAATGCACAAACAAACGGCTCATCGCTCAAGTGGTTGTTGCTCTTCAACTTGGACAAGTCAACCATGATCAAATTGGTGACATGATCAAATTTACAAGCATTTTTATCCTCAACTCTTACCCAGTCACAGTAAAATACAACCTATTTAAAGCTTATATAATTCAATTCAAATATATTTCGGATTACACCATAGTAAGTCATTTCAGCTTCAACGAGGTTTTTATCTTTTGCGCTTGCTTGAAAGAAAGTAAGAGCCTTGTATGAAATGCCCGAGTTTTGTACATTTATACTTTCCTCGTACACTTTAGCGCCGAAAATTTAATTGTTCAATTGATACTTTTGGTACTCTTCTGCCACGAACAAGGGTCCAGTGACTAGACGATCAAGCCATGATGTCGCATCGCCCGTCTTTAAGAGCTGAGAATATAGATAAATTAATTATATTAGTGGTAAAATTTGAGTGTAATGTAACGTTATATAACGTATATTTTCATTATAATTGCCTCTTGTGTCAACCACAACCTAAATTTGCTGTCTTATTGTACTATTGTTTTTTTTATTGTTCTCATAGGCTTCATATTTTCTGCATATTACAAAATTAATCATGTATAAAATAATCTAAAATAATGTTAAACATTATAATAATTGAAACTTACTTTTTCCATTCCTCGACATCTTCATGTGTGTCAAATAGATAATGAGCTACTTGTTCATGTTGCAAACTCGTTAATTTCACTCATTTTCCCATCACATGACCACCATCATCGACGAACTCATCAGTGTCATCAACGCTAGTCGAGTCAGGCATATATTACCGAGTATATATTGATGACTCCACGGTGATGTATTCCTCTGCAATTGATCCTGCAATGTATCGCGTATTCTTGACGTAATCTCTAAAAACTTTCATCAATCTTTTAAATGGATACATCCACTGATATCTAACTAGACCACAAAGATGTGCCTCATCGCATAGGTGTACCAACAAATGAACACTTATGTCAAAGAATGCTGGGGGAAAGTACTTCTCCAATACAAAAATCGCTTCGATCACCACTAATTTTGAGGCCACTATGTGTTCTCGATTGACTACCTTCTCACACAAGAGGGAGAAGGTAATACTAATTTTCATAATAGCCCTCCGCAAATCCTTGTGCTTGGAGAAACAGTGCTTAAATAATAGAGGAACCAATTGCATTATCACATGCCAATCGTGGGACTGACACTTATGTAAATCATGAGTAGCATATATTGTGCCCTTCAAATTATATCTTTTGTCTAAAAGCACCTTTCTTTCCCCACTCCTCAAAGTAAACGCACCATGGGGAATTATTGTCCTTCCTCTACTATCTACTTTCAACCATAGTTGTGGCTTAAGTTTTAACGATTTAAGGTCTTTTTGTGTATTTTCTCCATCCTTCGAATGACTCCCCCCAAGGCAAGTGCCCATAATATGTTCAATGAAGTTCTTCTCTGCGTGCATCACATCTAATACATTGCGCACCGGGTTATTCTTCTAATAAGGCAAGTCAAATAAAATTGACCTCCGAGACCATGCCTTTCTTGTCTTAGTTTCATATCCAGCTGGGGTCTTCTTATGCTTAACGTTCTTAAAATTGGGATTCTTACCTGGCATATTAGGCCCACATTTAGAAT
Source organism: Sambucus nigra (assembly GCA_949130495.1). Taxonomy (NCBI): domain Eukaryota; kingdom Viridiplantae; phylum Streptophyta; class Magnoliopsida; order Dipsacales; family Adoxaceae; genus Sambucus; species Sambucus nigra. The sequence continues at coordinate 83,776,511 of OX422213.1, read as the reverse complement.
ATTTACTTTTAATTTCTGAACCCGAACGTTGTCTCGGCGGTAGCCTATGTTCAACCCCGCCTAATAAAAAATTGTAACCTTTCTCAGATCTGAAACTATGAGCCGGGGGTAAAAACCTCTTGTGGAAATGGTATACATTTTTTTAGCTAAAGGATAGACGAAGAGATTTAGTCTTCTCTCCACAAATACGACACCTCAAATAACCATGTACTACACAATCGAATAATGTCCCATAAGTTGGAAAATCATGAATTGCCCACATCAACATAGCTTTCAGCGTAAACTCTTCTTTTATAAAGGATTCAAATGATTGCACACCCTCTTCCCATAACTCATTTAATTCTTCTACTAAAGTAGCCAAGTAGATGTCGATGTCATCACTTGGTGCCTTTGGCCCAGGTATCAACAAAGCCATCATCGAAAATTCAGGTCTCATACACTATGAAGGAGGGAGGTTGAGTGGGTCTAGGATCGCTGGCCATACACTCTGATTGGTGCTTAGAGTTCCGAATAGATTGAAAACATCTGTTGATATAACCAAACGAATGTTGCGTTGTTCTCAAGAAAAATCGGGATACTCATAATTCATCCTCCTCCAAGCAGTAGAATCAATAGGATGACGCATGATATTACCCCTACTTCTGCCCTAGCATGCCAAGTCATTGCCTCTGCTATCCACGGTACTATGAAAAATCGCTTTAATCTAGGCCCAACGGGGAAATATTTCAATACTTTTCGAGGCACTTTTGAGCTTGTGCCTTCCTTACTAGTAGGTTGGACATATCTAGTTTCATCGCATACCGGATAACGATCGAGATTTTCATACTCCTTTCGGTATAGTATGCAGTCATACACACAAGCATGAATCGATTTATACTTCATTCCCAAACCTTTCAAACTGTTCTTCATAATAGGATAGCTATTCGGAAGTGTATTCTCCTTGGGTAATAAGCCCTTCACCCATTTCAGAATTCCTGTCACGCTATTGCCAGACAAACTGTACTGCATCTTCAAACTGTGCAAACCAACCATGGCATGTAAAGTTGTTTGATCTTTCTCACAGCCAGAGTATAACTATTGGGTCGCCTTAAATTTAAACATTTGGTAGTCATCATCAAGTTTTATCGTGATATCTTCACGAGCACTTGAACCTTCTACATCATCAGTAACCTCATTCTCCTCTGCTTCATAAACTCCGTATGCATCATCAACTAAATCCTCTAACATATTATGATCTACTTCGTCCCCTTCTACATCTATCCTACTTGTTGAAGGTTGTTATGAAGGTTGGTCGGGGACAAAAGGAACTTTCAATTCACTGTGAAAACTCAAAAATCGATAGCTATCTTACATACCCGATCTTAACAAATGTAGTTCAACTGTTTTCAACTCAAACACCTTACCATTCTTGCACCTAGCACACGGACACGAAAACTCTTCGTCATTATGACATCTCTTTGCATATTTCACAAATTCGTTAGCACCTCTGCGAATCATATCCCCCATTCTATTTGTCTCACCCATCCACTCTTTGTATTTCGGATATCCCATCGCAGTTACCACAACTAATCACCTATTAAAGGTACGGAGCGTATATTCATGGATTAGTATAAACAAAACTTAGATTTATAGTATGTTTCATTTAATTATGTCTTATTTATATTCAAATTCAATTTATAATAGAAATTTCTATTTCCTCCATCTCCTCTAAAGGGTGAGTGGTCCTATCCCATTCAAGACCGCATTTTTCTATAATATACTTAATAGCTCATGCACATTGTTACGATTTGAAAAAAATTCAACAGCATATCCCCATAGTTCTCCAAGTACACGACGTAGATTGGTAAGTGAGTATTATTTCAATTGATCAATTGAAATAACAGTCACACTTGTCAATCTAGTATGTACCCAGAGAACATTATGATACGACTGCATAACTTCCTCCCAAAGTAACAACTTTAAGCCACTAAGAATATTATACAACAATTATGCAGTCCCAAACTGTCCAAACGGGACAATTCGAGAGATCTCATTACAGGGGTAATGACTCTCGAACGGGTCTAAGGGCAATTGAATGCGTACGCATAAGAACTAGAAGGCTAGTATCTATGTGCACTATATGTAATTTCAAGTATGTTTCATTTAATTATCATACTATATATATATTGTTCGATATACAAGTAATTTTCAGAAAAAGTTGAAAAATCCCACCCTCATATGGAAAATAATCCAGTGGTCATGCCAATTTTAAAACTAACCAATCCAACATCGATCCACTATAATCCAATAACAATGTCAACAACAAATGTATATCCCGTACTCCTTCTAATTCATCTACTCAATTAATTCATTTCATCAATTAAACTAACAACTAAAGTATACAATTATTAATTTACTAATTTACAATGAGGGGCAATCCTACTTTCATTTGAAATGAGTACTAATTATTAATTTACTTTCATATAAAACTATACAATTAAAGTTACAATTAAAGCTATACAGTTTATTAATTAAAGCTATACAATTGTTAAGATTTCCCCACCACACACACACCCCACCCCACCCCACACACACCCCCACCACCACACCACACCCCTCCCCATCCCCCGTCACACACACACGCACACACCTGCACACACACACACACACACACATACACCCTTCCCCCCTCCCCCCACCACACACACACACACACACCACCACCCCCTGCCCCTTCACCCCACCACACACAGACACGCACACACATGCACACACCACCACCCCCTTCCCCTCCCCCCACTACACACCTGCACACACACACACACACACACCACCCCCTGCCCCCTCCCCCCACCACACACCACCACACACATATAGAAATGAAAGAGAAAGAGAGAAAAAAAACATACCCTAGAAAGAGAGAGAGAGAGAGAGAGAGAGAGAGAGAGAGAGAGAGAGAGAAAGAGAGAGAGATAGCTCGAAATCGCTTAAAGAGAGAAAGAGAGGGAAAACCAAAAACGGTGGGAAAAAAGAAAGCGTAGGATTTTTTTACTGAACAATTTGTCACGGACGTGTCACGGTCTTTGACCGTGACATTATTTTTAGTATTGTCACGGTCATTGACCATGACAAGTCTGTGACAAGTAAATTTGTCATGGACTTGTTACGGTCAGTGACCGTGACAATACTTTTTCCCGGTCTTGTCACGGTTAATGAGCGTGACACAAAACGCGTGTTTGTTGTCACGGTCAATGACCGTGACAAGGCTAAGCGGCTAAAGGGTGCCAATTTTCCCATTTTTTTGTAGTGCAATAAAAAGAAATTTATGCTAATTATGGGACAATTAGGTTTTTGCATCAATTATCTAAAGTTTGAGAATTTAGTTTATACACCTCTAAAATTAAAATATATATGAGGGAGTTTGAATGGAGAATTAAAATGGGTTTGCACGTCCTCGAAAGTCTTGAAAAAGCGCTAAATAGTTTTGGACGTTATTGGTGTGAAAATCACTTTGACTTTGATTTGTTGATTTGCATAAGACGATGTCATTTAAATTCAACAAGTTTTACATCAAAGGATACTTTTTATGTTCATTCGTTAAGAGTACACGTATTCATCGTGCACATTTGAATGATTGAGTTTATTTACCTATCGAATGTGTTCACACCCATACATTCCGTTTCCATGAGTTGGTTGTTTGAGTTTAAATCCATGGTGTGATTTTTGTATCTTATTTTTTGTATGAAAATTTTGAAAAATCAAAAATAGTTTGTGAAGATTTTTTTAGTATCTCTTTGTAAGAGTGCATTTTCCTTCTGATTGATGCCTTGTTTCGAATACGGTGACACCCCAACTTTGCTTGTTTGATTTATTCTTCTCATTTGTCTATTTGGGGACATAATAAAAAGGGTGAGAAAGAATTATCATTTTATGGAGGAGTTTGAATTCTGAGGGAGTTTTTGAGTTTTGTCTTATGCTTTTCTCATACATTGGTAGCTATGTTTATCTCATTTCAAACTCGATATGTCACTTGGTATTTGCTTTATCTCATGAGTGTAGGTACTACATTGATGACCATTGAATTGCACACCCTGATGAGAAAAGCTTTGTGATTTTTAAAGATTTGAAGAACAAACGATGAAGACTTATTCATTTGTATCTCTCCAGTTTTGGGTTCATGGGAGGGTAGATTTGTATAGGTAAATTGAATGATAATAATTCAGATTTTTTATTTTATGCTAACGTAGACATAGGTGGAGATTTGTAAGGACATATTTCTCATGTTCGATATCTTACATTTGTACATGTCGTACGTCGCTACAAAAGGCACGTCACTTCACAATCTCACATGACGGATTCTATCCGAATTCTAAGAATCAAGTATTCAACATCTCCATCATGTGTCCCACATCTGCCTCAACGGCTTCACATTCCACGATTTTAGGCACTTTATGCAAGTGGTACGCAAGGGAAGTCAAAACAATGAAAGAAGCAAGATATGAAAGTTCAAGGGCATTTTGGTAATTTTATAGCCACCGTTCGGAGGTCTGATCAACTAGAAAGTTTAAGAGCTCAACACCACGAAGATACTGGAAGAAACGTCACCTCAATCCAACCTTCGGTAAAGAAGTTATGTCCCTTTGAAAATGGAGAAAAATTATTGAAGAATGCTGTGTATTTTAAGCCCCCAAAACCAGCGAAGTTTTGCGAACCAAAGGGAGAACCGGTTCAGGGGGAGAACCGGTTCGAAGTACCACTTGAACCGGTTCGGGGTACCTGATGCTGGCAAGAGTTCCAAAATCTTAAAATTCCTTTTGGTTTCCTTATAAAAGCCAACTTCGGGGGAGTTATTTTTCAAGACTTGGAGAGATGATTTTGAGAGTTCTATTAGCTCAAGTCTTCATATTTTTGATTCCTAAAACTCATGTTTTGATTCACACATCATTCCCATACTTTTTTGAATCTTTTTGAAACCCAAGAACAATATTTTGATTATGTTCAACCTCTGTTGAGAAGGGATCTCCATATTTGATCGGTGGATACCGAGCGTAATCATTCTGCGTGTGGACGAGCCGAAGATGACGAACCGATGCCTGGAGGGTATTTCGATGTCTCTCCTATCTTTGAAGGTTTGCTGAAGTCACCGTGCATTACACACTTGTGGGCGATTATCAGGTTGTATGTAAGTCAAAGGTCTTGTGAATTCTTCAAAGTGTTATAAAAAGGTTTTACCCGAAAGGGATTTTTTGTATATCGATCGTCTTTATTTTTCATGCATGGTTTGAATGATTTATCACATTTAGATGCATGTTTAGGGGCTAAATAAATAGACTCTAATTAAATAAGGTTTACATGGAAATTTACAAATTAATTTAAATCGGTATCACACACCGCATTTACACGGTTTTACGTATTCATTAGAAGGTTTATCTTCGTTGCTCTAATGACAAACCATGAACGCGGTGTAGTTGCGCTCAATGGGGGAATCCTCTTCCTCTTCCGGATCACTATCACTAAGGGTGGCATTATATACTATCGATTTCTTACCCTCCTTCTTAAGTCTAGTGGGACACTCTTTTACCCTAAGGCTATAACCCTCATAATCAAAACATCTATGCGACTCATCACTCTTATCATTCTCACTTCGATTCTTAGGGAAGTGATCAACCTTGTTGTTACTGAATTTTTCAAGTCTTTTAGCATCTTTCAATTTCTTTTTGAACTTAAGAAACTTTTTGAACTTCTTTGCCAAAAAAACCACATCTTCAAAATCGGTGTCGGAATCATCATCCGAAACTTTTGTTTCCTCCTTACGGGCTTTCAAAGCAATGCCCTTTTCGTTTGTCAGCACTTTCTTGGAGGTAAACATATCAAGTCATAAGTTTGGAGGTCACCTATAAGCTCTTCTAGTTTCGTTGAGTCAAGAAAACCCAAAGAGTTTAAAACGGTCACCTTTGGATCAAATCTACTAGGCAATGACCTTAATATTTTTTTTATAACTCGATTGTCTGGTATTTTCTCTCCCAAGTTAAATGACGAGTTGACAAAATGGGACAACCTTGTGTAAAACTCACCAAACGTCTCACTCTATAATATTTTAATCGTCTCAAATTACATGGCGAGAATTTGGAATTTGGAAGCCTTAACAGTGCTAGTTCTCTCGTGAGTAAGTGCAAGAACATAACATGCCTTTTTAGACGTTTCACACATCATAATATAATTATACTCTTCATGGTTAACAGACTAAGAATAACATAAAATACCTTTAGAATTATGTTGTGCAAGTTTGTGTTCGGCATCGGTCCATGACTCAACAGGTTTTATGTTTGTGTCTTCACCCTCTCTCGTGACTGGTGGAGTCTACTCCTTTTCTACCGCTAACCAAAGCCTCTCATATATAGCGTTAAGTGCAAACTTCATACACATCTTCTAATAATCATAATTCGACCCATCAAACATAGGTGTTATAAAGCCATCAAACATACCAAACTTCATACCTAAAGACTCACGGGATCACTCACACAATAAAATAGTGTTTGTAGTTCTGATACCAATTTGTAAATGCGCGGTGGTCCTTTATGTGTGTGTGCTTTAGGTGAAAACAATTTTCAAAACTTTTTCCAATTTTACTAAGCACCAATTTTAACTTAACCCTAAATATGCCTCTAGTGACATTAAGAAAGATAAATTAAATCAAGTCCACAATGAACGAGAAAACCACAAAGGGAAAAAACTTCGGACGGCCCAGGCCAGACAATCACTATGATATGGAATTTACCAAGGAAGAATATAGTCTTACTCAACGACTCAATCCCCACAAGCCCTGATGCCTCTTCTCATTTTCAATTGCTCCTCCATAGTGCAACGTAGGAGTCCACATATTCCAGGGCCACATCACATGAGTCCATTCATACTCGATATCCACCGATACAGCCACAACAACCATCAATCACTAAGTACGGAGTCCACCGCACGAAAAAAGTTCTTCGAACGATGAAGAATCAAACAGTGGTGCAAACACAATATCTCTATGACATATGGTTATGTAAACTCTGATCTTGTAAACAAGGAAGGATGTTTATGCTTTGAAAATCTTTGGTAAACAATAATAGAAAACAAATATGTTCTGTTCTATTATGTATGTTCTGCACACACGTTTTCTGAGAAAACGACGCCTTAAATATTATTTTTTGGAGGCACATTGTTCAATTGAAACAAGCTTGTCGTTTGAACAAAATGACCATCTCATTAAAATGAGAAGACCACCTTGTTTGAACGACATAACCATTTTGTTTGAATGAGACTTTAGGTCGTTTGAACTAGATAAAAATAAAGGAATGTTCATACAACTCTAAAATCGAAATAACTCAGAAAAATCATTTTGAAAACATTTTAAAATCTGATTTAAATAAAATATCCTTAGAAAAATATTTCGGGCATCTATAAACCATTATGCATTCATACCTTTGAAGTTTGGTCGCTACGTCTTCAACACAGCATCATAGGCTTAATGGGAATCATGACAAATAAATCTATCGTATGACTCAAAGTGTTTTTTATCCAGAATAATGCCAATACATACAAATTGACACTATTTGGAATTTTTTCCTTACATATAAAAATATAGTTGCAATGTTAATCTCAGTATTCATTTTATCTTAAGGAATCTCATTCAAAACTTAAGCATGATTGTCATATCACTTCATAGAGGTTTAACTATGTTCCTTACAATTGATATGATATGGTAGGGAACAACATACATACTCTAAATTGGTAGTTTAAACATTCCGTTACTCAAACTAGTCCTCTACCACATGAGTGATTTTCAAATAAAAACTAATAAAATTATAATTAAAATCAGGTTATTTCTAAAGAGACAAAATGCCACTACTCTGAATTGTTATAACATATTGTTAAAATTGTAAATTGAGTATTAAAATAAACACGATAAACTTATTGGGCACAATAAGTTTACTGGTCTACTAAATAACCAGATAGTTTTAATTCTTCGTACAACATCAACTAGAATTTATGGTTTAGTTTGATGTTTGGAAACTCTCACCATTTTCCATTAATTGGAGGCATTTGCAGCCACTGTTACGCCCCCAAGTATTATTATCAATTACATAGGAACGTATACTTCCAGTGTCTATGGAAGTGTCATAATTTGTTAGTTGTGATGACTGTATCACATCTATGGGTTGCACTGCCTCCTGCACAATAGCTATGTAAAGACCCGACTTGGATTTATGGATTACCCATGAGTCAACCCGGTCCGAATCGAACATTAGGTGCAAGGTGCAATGAAACAACACAGATAATGTTGTTAATCTAGTTTATTTTAGTTAATGTTCCACTTGTTAGCATGTGATTCCAATTTTAAGATAAGCTACGTGTGGGCCTAAGGGGAGCACCCTGAAGTCTAAGTAAATAGAGCTTGCTAATGTAATATAAATAAATTACACTTACCTATAAGACGCCCTCAAATTACGAAATTGCTCCCAACCAGCCATAACAAAGAGGGGATGTGAGCCTATGCCTTGTGGAATTTATACAAGAAGTATAGAAACGAACGACAGAAAGGAATACTCACATGCTACAACCACATGCATGCAAAAATATGTATATTTCTACATATGTATGCCTTTGGAAATTATACATTCAAATGCATTAATCGTTTTATTTTAGATAACCCTATTTACCCGGATTAATTTACCTTAATCTTACTAAAGGTTTTCTCCAATTATACTTGGCATTATCACTTCAATTAACACACTAGGTTAGACACTTGAAACCATTACACTAGTTTATCAAAAGCCTTTCCTTTATCGAAAATTAACCCATTTATTCATTTGAATGTACTTTAGTATTTTCATTGAAAACCACCATTTCAACACACACATTCGTCATGTTAGAAAATACTTATTACCTTTCGAAAATACTTATTACAATACATTCTTGTGTTAAACATGGGTTACACCATTAGGTTGTTTAATCACTTATTTATCCACTTTCTTTAACCATTTTTCCTTATCTTATGGATAGTATGAGATTTACGCATTTACTGGTTCATTTAACCTTTACCGAAAAATTCGTTACATTCATTCAAGTTAGGTTGTTTTAACACATTTACCACACAACCCATTTATTGATATGTTCCATATTCCCTTTATCTTTTATTGGAATCTTCTAATACCGCATACTTACACGGGCTCTACACCGACGACAATGCGCACCATATGCTCTGGCCAGTGCTTTAGGGCTTTTCATCCAAGGGCTCCAGGACCTTCTTTATTTATCTCGGTGTCATTTGAGTTCCATTTGAGTGTTTTAAACATTTTTACAAAATTTCCACATTATTTCGCTTCCTTACTTTTACCCGACCGAGGCCAAAACCCAGACTTAACCGTCCGTTTTCCATTAACACTTGGAAAATTGTTTATTTTCTTCTTTAAGTCCCTTATTCACACACACGTGATTTATACCAAATTCATTCACGTTTAGGAATTAATTCATTCTCACACACACGTTAGTGTAAAGTAATTCTTTAACATTTTTATTTCCGTAAAAATGTTTCGCTTTAAGTAAATTACCAATTTACCGTTTATTTGCCAAACTTGCAATTTAGTCCTTTAACAAGTGTTATTTTTCAAATATGGTTTTCAACTCAATATTTTAATGCTTAGACATTTTAACACTTGTTTAATACCACACTTTTCCAATTCTCACACTTTCCACTTTAACACTTTGAACACATAAAATAACACTCCTCACGTTTTAAGTTCCAAAATTTTCGTTTGTCTTATTTCATTTAACTCGACAGATACCCATTTATTCATAAAGTCCCCATTTACAAGAAACTTAAAATATTTATTTCATAAATATTTTGACAACATTCATAAAGTCACCATTTATTCATCGTTGCTTTGACTAGAAATACATTAAACAATATTCCGTTACATTTTATTTCGCGAAGATGTCCATCACTTCCTTTATACGAGGAATATAAACAAATACTATTTCTTACATTTTTATTCCATAAATATGTTTATTATTTCTTTTTCTAGAAATTCACCAAACAATATCTTCTTACATTTTTATTCCATAAAAATGTCCATTTATTCCATAAAAATGTCCATTTATTCTTTTTACATAAGATACCATTTTCTCCCATTTTTATTCTGTAAAAAGTTATTATTTCTTTGACTAGAAATACACTAAAATGATATTATCAAACTTTTTCATTTTTATTTCATAAAATGGCTATTTTCATATTTAATAGAAAATACACAACAACAATATTTTCAAGCATTTTTATTCCATAAAAATGGCTATTTTCATATTTAATAGGAAATACACAACAATAATATTTTTTAACATTTTTATTCCATAAAAATTCCTATTTTAAGATTAGTAATAACAAAGCATTTTTCTCATAATCATACTCTAAATCATACATACTAATAAGACTACAACATTCAGTAAATAGGGTTTAAATGTAAAAAGACTGACGTAGATCATCCCACCTAATTGACTCCAAAGATGGTGGTGGTGGTGATGAGATTGGGTGAGTCCCCGACCTCCAAAGGTGACCCTAAAGGGAGTCATGTAAAGCTCCACCTTGCAACCTCCAAAATAAGCTCAAAAAAATTCCACCAAAGACCCTCTACACCCCCCCCCCCCACCACAATAACATACTCATCATCTTCCAAGTTCACATCCTGAAACCCTCCAGCACAACATAAATATTTTTTCGTAGCTATATTTTAGCTGTTGGAAGACACTAGTTATTTTGTGGTATGACTTCCTTTGATATAACCCTTCATCAGACTAAGGCAGTAACAAATGATAGGGGTTGTGAGCCCCATAAATGTGAGAAAGTGAGAATAGCCGTGTTCCCCAAACTCCCCGGTGCCATCCTATATACTCAACATAAGGACCAACATATACAGAATAAAAGAGTAAGATGTTGTTATGTCAAATATAATGATTAAACTACCACATTTACCTAGTTATTTCATCACAATCATAAATGGCTTTTAAATCTAAACATTAAGTATGTGTTGAATAACAGGAATCAGAATCATGAGTCTAAGTCTAGTTTGTTTCAATTAAAGTAAAAACCAAACAAAGAAAAGAATGAAGTGCAAAAATAAATAATCATACTTGAAAAATGAAAAATAAGAATAACAAATAAACTCATTATCATTAATGTATTAAATCTAGGATGACATTGTGTAACTACACTAGAGGTTAATTCATACTCTATATGAATATAATGTAACTTCTTCCCATTGTCATTAAGATATTCAATACACATCACTATCATCTTCCTTGTTATCACAATATTCAACCAATGTTTCGTCTTCATCATCATAAATGAAATCACCATTGTCTTTATAAGCTAGTCCATTGTTTGTGTCTACAACTCTAACATAAATAATATCATCCTCCATATCATATCTATGCCATAAATCGACATCACCTTGGATAACTTCAACAAACTCGGAGGACTTATTCTCTAGGTAAACCTCACAACCGTCCACTTCTGTAACACCCGTGTCTATTTGTTCCAACTCTGGGTCATACAAGTTTATGTGGTAAAACTCTTGAACGACTTGCCAGTTGTTGCCCAACTTTGTGTAATTCAAACAAAAAACTTTCTTTACTTGGACTTCTTGTACATAAGGGTCATTCTTGTATCACCTACTTTTTACATTAATACTTGTAAAGTGATCATCAATATGTATTCCCGGTTTCTTCTTTTTGTCATCTTTAAACCACTAACGCTAAAAAAAGAAAGCCTTATTTCCCTTAATATACTCCAACTCAATAACATTGGTCAATACACCATAAATTTTACCTCCTCATTATAGCTATCGCCTTTAATAATCAAACCACTATCTTGACTCTTTCGACGATTGTCACGATCCCTAGTGTGAAATCTAATTCCATTAACAATGCAATCGGTATACTTAATTGCTCGTATATCAGGGCCACATGCTAATGCATATAGTTGATCAGTAGTGTTTAGAGACTTTTCATTATACAACTTCATTATCTATTCAAGAGAACATGTAAATGATATAAATAAGTAAAGTCTAAATTACTAAAATTTTGAAACCAATTTATTAATTGAATAGAATATTTACTTATGCTTAACTTACGTGTGCTTTAAACTAATGAGGGAATTGCCTTCGTTGTCTCTGTTCCAAATTCAAAGGGTTTTATCTCTTGAGCTCCTCTATATGTTCACTAAATAAAAGTAGCATTTATGAGATTAAGCTCAAATTTAATTTCAAATTTATTATTGACAAAAAAATGCTTTGACTTGCTCAATATATTTTGCCAATTTATTATAATTATTTAACGTGTACTATCGCATCATTTCCATCTATCTCTATGAGAAACTCATATGCACATGCTCCGAAAGGACATACTTTTTTAAAGAACACATCCCATCCATCCTCTTATGCCTTACAAGTATAGCCACTTGCGGTAAGTGAATTGCCAAGTGGGTCATTATATCAAAAAATACTGGTGGATAAATCATTTCATGCTTTCACAGAATCAAGATGATGTCTCTTTCCAGTCTCTTTAGTTCTTCAACGTCCAATGCCTTACAACACAAGTCCTTGAAAAACTTTCGAAGCTCAACAAATGCAGTATTTACATCCTTACGTGAATATCCACGAATACCAACGGGTAATAATCTTTGTAATGATAATTATGACTCTTCAACCCCAATACATTGCCATAACTAATGTTCACATACCGAGAGATATTGGAAGCATAACCATATGGATATTTTACTGATTTAAAAAACTCAAGAAAACCTTTTTTTCAACATAGAAATTCTATAACAAGTTTGTGGCATCATATATCTGCCATTGTTTCTCTTCATATGTATTTCCTTCCTTATTTTCATGTCTTCCAAATCCAATCTAGCTTTGTAAGTGTATTTTATTTTCCCTTCAATATTCAATAATGTTCCCAAAACACCTTCACATATATTTTTTTTATGTGCATCACATCAAGGTTATGTCTCAACCTCAATGTTTGCTAATACGGTAGTTCAAAGAAAATGTTTTTTTCTAGACCAGTTTAATTCTTCGGGTGTACGTTTTCTCTACTTATTCTATGAATGTTTCCCCGCTATCCTATCCTTGACATAATTCAATTGTCACAACACATCATCCCTATTTAACTCCATAAGCTTTGACCGGAGCTCTGGCATACCATTAAAATTTTACTCTTCCGCCATTTATTGTACGACTCCAAATAACTATGGTGGCCCATATAACCATTCTTTATTCTCACCTTTGGGAAAAATTATTCTTATTACAATTAGGACATGCCATATATCCTTTAGTGCTCCAGCCGGACAAATTACCGTAGGCGGGAAAGTCGTTTATAGTCCATAGAACTTTTTCATGCATTCAAAAAGTCTTATGTAGCACCCTGTATTTCTGAGTATTTAGAATTTAATTAATTCGATAATTTTTTTAACTACACGTATGCTATAATTTAATTAAATTAAATGTTATGTATTTATTAAAATATTAATCGAGATAGATAATGATTGATATTTGCGGAATAAATTAACTAAGTGAGTAGAAATAACTTATGATAATTATTATACGTCGTAGTGAGTGATATCGACGTGATTGTGTTATATCTTAACTAGGAGTCGTGTGTAGACTATATGGAGGTCGAGATACAAAAAATTTGTAGAGTGACTCGAATGGCAATTTCGACATCATGGTTGGTTCTGAATGGGTCAAAATAGGCAGAATAGTGTACTCGGGTGTACTGATTGGGTCCCGGGGCGATCTTAGACCAACCCGACACCACGTAAGGGCGTTTCGATCGTTTATGAGCCTACGGTAGAAGGAACTATGAAAATTAGAGTGTCATATCATCCACTTTGAGTTATGGCTATGATTAGAACACTTGGGCTAGAGAGGAGTCCATATCAGAGGAAGAGGAGAAGAAACCTAGTCCCTTCCACACCTTTTCGCATCACCAACGTTGTTGGATTTATAATAGGAGAAAGAAAAGACAGACCCCATCACCTTAGAACAAAAATTGGACCTGCTTTATCAAGGCAAGTGTTTGTCTTGCATTATTTCAGCATGTTATAATACCCATGTAGTGTAGGGTTTCAATTTCACGATTTAAATGATTTCTTGGGATTTAGATGGGTGAAATTCATGATTCGAGGTAGGAATTCTTGTAGAATAAATCCTTATATGTAGATAGTACGAAATCCAAGAATATTTTATGAATTACTTGAAAGAAATATGGATATATTGATGAGTATGCATGAACAACACCATAAACTCGGGTTTTATAAATTTTGAGATTTAATCGGTTCTTGAATAGATTTCTTTTAGATTTGATGTAGTATTTACATTAGAAATATTCGTGTACATATGTTTGATGTTTGCGTATGTTGGATGGGAGTTTGGGAAGGTTTCATGGAGGTTTGATAAAAAAAAATTATGGTGCAAACTCATAACAAAAACGAGGAAGACGAACTACCAGGTGAGAATCGATTCGGTTCCAAGATCGAATCGATTCAGTGGGCAAATTGATTCGGTGTGAGAATCGATTTGGGATATTTATCGAATCGATTTGGCTGCCCAATTTTGTTAAGTTTGGTCATTTATGTTATACTTCCACATGAAACAAATTATGGGAAACTTTGGTGATGGTTTAGCAATGATATAGAGACTTAAAGAAGATCAGTAGACATATAGTTAAGGCTTGGTTTAATCTTAATGAGTATAAAATTAGTATTAGGACCGATGATAGTTAACCGATTGTGTTGTGTACCTAGAATTTACAAATTAGGTTACGAGAAGAGTAAAGTATAACCTATGATCAATACCAGTAGTATAGTGATGTGTTAACTACTAAAATTTACATAATGGATCATTGAGAGCCCTCGGGTAGTGAGTGATACTCGAAAAATACGAAAATAATACTATATATGAATCATTAGTACGTCGAGTATTCGAGAGTTATAAATACTACCTACGGGATATATTATAGGTTGTGTGTGTATATATATATATATATATATATATATATATATATATATATATATATATATATATATATATATATATATATATATATATATATATATATGTGTGTGTGTGTGTGTGTGTGTGTGTGTTTGTGTTTGTGTGTGTGAATACCTATTATGTGATTTGTTATGTGTGTGAACATACCTACACTTCCTACTATCACCAGAGGTTCTGCGCCGAGGGCAATCCCACATTGCCAATTCTAGTGAGGTCGGGATGTGTGCCCCAGAACAAAGAAGTTAGGGCGGCTCACTATGTGCAGTGTATTAGTGGGACTGAAAAGTCATTTGGGTACATTAGGTATGTGCGTATCCCAAAGGCTTATAACTATGTTCGCCTCCATTGCGTGTTGTTTGATTTTTGGTTTGAGGAGACATTCCGAACCGATAGTCCCTAATTTGGTACGAGAGCGACATGGATATGGTAGCAGAGCATGCCTGCTTTGCGGTGGCCATTCAGGGGATGTTGTAGTTATATATATTATAGTGTGATAAATATATACAAGTGTGATTATTCTACTTGTATGTGATGGTAGAAAAGATAAATATAGTATATCTAAAAGTAATTTAAGTATGAGGAACACAATAAATGGTGGAATATTAATATTCAGTTAATATTAAATATTAATTTTACGATAGCGTATCGTATGGGCGATATGGGGGAGATAAATCTATTATGGTTAGTTAGATACTTATGTCTAGTTAGGCTGGGTAGCATAACTAGGTGGGTAGATATGAGACGTTAAGTGTGCACTATAGATCAGAGGAGAGGAACTCAAGTGAGTGTACGTTGACTGACGAGAGTATCTAATAACTACTTTTATAACTGCAATTTCAATACTTACTAAATGTTTTCAAAGGTTTTGGGCTCTGAAACGTGTTAAATCTATTTTCCAAAATACTTTAAGTGTCCAGCCATAGGGACGTCAAGCTTGATGACTCATTCTATGGATGCGCAGCTGCAACACTTGTTGAGGCTTGCAGGATTTTTGTAAACGCTTCAGTTATTCATTCTTAGATTTGGGTTTATGATTTATTATTTTATTTAGGAATGTGTCCCCTTTTGTTGATACATTCTTTCAGTTCTATTGATCAGTCTATGTGATTAGATTCAGTTTTATTTTCGTAGACTTATGTTTTGGATATGAGTTTTGGAACGGATGATTTATTCGGTATTTATAATTTATCTATTCATCCTGTGATGATTCAGACTTATATTAATGTGTGGATGAATGACATTATTTTAATTTTTATGTTGATATATGTTAATGAAAGATCAAATTTGACACCAGCTTAATTTGACATATGTGGTTAGTAATTCAAAAAGTTTCGACAGTGATGCTAAGAATGAACCAAATGAGATTCATGTTTATTTTGATAAAAGAAGTGATCACCCGTGGTTAAAATAGTCGGGATGTCACATATGGTATCAGAGCCTCAGGTTCTAAAGTTCATAGGATCTGTACGGCTTATTGCTATTTTAGGGTAGCGTCCTTTGATATAAAGCTCTATTATTAGGACTGGTGCATTAACTTTTAGGTATTTGAGATTATGTTCTTTTGCTATTATATTTGTATTGAATGTAAACTCATACAATTCGATCTAATTTCTGATGCCACTCAGGAGAGGACAACCGTCGAGGGCAACGACGAGAGCCGAGGAGGGAGAGGCTCAGCAGGAGCAGCAGGCACCGCAGCAATAACCACCAAAGGGGACAGTGACGGCCACAGAGGTGGCCGCTATCGTTGTACAATAGTTAATGCTTATTGACTGCCATGGAACTCCACTTTCCTCAGTCCCAGCCGCCACAGCAACCAGTGACACCGGTTGTTAAGGCCATCCCGGGGCTATCCAATTGCTAGAGAGTGAGGGATGCATTTTAGAATGGCCACCCACCAGAGTTTCAGGGTAGTTCTGACGTGATCTTGGATTGCCAATAGAAGAAGGATATTCACTACGACCTTCGCATGGTTGAGTTTAGCGATGTGCAAAAGTAGATGTTGGACACTTTTAGTCTTATCGGAGTAGCTTTACAGTGGTGGGAGTCTATTACCACTGCCGAGGGGAGAGACACTATGTCTATTGTTGAGTTCTGGGTGCGGTTCGACCACAAGTAATTTTCGTCAGCTGTTGAGATAGAGATGCGAAATAAGTTTAATGAGATAGTTCAGGGTGATCGTTCAGTAGCTGAGTATGAGGAGGAGTTCACAAGTCTGGATAATTTTTTGCCCGATGAGGTGAATAGTAAAGAGAATAAAAAACTAAAGTTTATGGATGGACTTGCCTGGAGGATCAAACAACACTTGATAGGCAACCTTGCAGTGAGAACTTATATTAAGGTCATCAATGCCTCACTTCTACATTATCAGGATCATTACTTCCATTTAAAGGGAAGCAAGAAAGGGGGTGATCCTAGCCAGCCAGGCAAGGAAGGAGGGACCGGTGCTAGTGGGGCACCGTAGTAGCAGACGAGTAGGCACCAGGGGATGGATTCCCGACAAGGGGATTAAGGAAAGAGGTTTAGATCTGGAGGTTATTGACCTGAGGGTAGTGGTTTTAAGAAGGTCCTGCACGATCCTTAGCAGCAGCAGCAGTATGTTACTCAGGGCTGTCAGGGCCAAGTTAACAATTGGGGAGGTCCACAAGGCTAGCATCAGGGGAGCCTCGACAGGGCCATTAAGGCCATAGGCTGATAGACTTTTTGGGACATTATTTTACTTGTGGACAGACGAGCCATAAGAGGAAATAATTACCACAGCATCACAGAGTCCCACAGCAGTTGGGTGCCCAACAGGGGCATCAGGTGCAGTTACCCCCGACAACACCAGCATTACAAGCCCCATCATAGCGGGGCAGTTATAGTAAGGACGTGTATATAATGTCCAAGATGCAGTCTTATAGCAGGAACCACATGAACCACTAGCAGTAGAGGGTACATTTCTTATTCAATGGCTTGAGGGTGGGATTTTATTTGATACGGGAGCGTCACACTCATTTAGCCACCAGATTTTCATGTGTAGCCGGTCTATTAGAGACAATCGGTAGTCTCCTTATGTTCTTAGAGTCACCTTTGGGTAGTGGGTTGCTTATAAACTCGATCTGTAGGGGTGTGGATATTGATGTGGGGAGACTATGATTAGACGTCTACCTTCTAGAGTTAGATATGGAGGGTTATGATGTCATTTTGGGTATGGACTGGTTAGTTGGATACCGAGCGATGGTGGATTATTTTGGGAGGACCATTTTGTTCTCGATTCCAGGGCAGGAGAAGTTCCTAGTGGCGATGCCTCTTCTTGAGGGAGGGTCGAGCACACACCTGTATTATATTAAAGATGAGACCTCATAGGAGGTGGTTATTTCTTTAGATTCAATTCCAGTGGTGATGGAGTTTTAGGATGTTTTTGAGGAGATACACGGGATGCCACCTAATTGGGAAATTGAGTTTGTCATTGACTTAGCACCGGGTATGAGAACGAGCACCCGAGCACCTTATCGCATGGCCCCTTTAGAGATGAGAGAGTTGAGGGAGCATATTCAGCAACTTTTGGGTTAGGGTTTCATTAGATGAAGTACATCACCATGGGGTGTTTCGGTGTTGTTCGTCAAGAATAAGTATGGATCACTTCGTCTATGTATCAATTACAAGGAGTTGAACAAGGTCACGATTCGGAATAAGTATCCGCTGCCTCAGATCGATGACCTGTTCAACCATTTAAGGGGAGTAGCATAATTCTCTAAGATAGATCTGAGGTCGGGATATCATCAGTTGTGCATCAGATAAGAGGAATTTCCTTAGACTGCTTTTCTGACACAACATGGATCGTATGAGTTTAGGGTGATGTTATTTGTGCTCACCAATGCGCCAGTAGTATTCATAGATCTTATGAGCCATGTTTTCAGAGAGTTCCTTGACCAGTTTGTGATTGTGTTCATCGATGATATTCTAGTTTACTCTCATTCTGAGGATGGGCATGAAAATCATATGCGTATGGTTCTACAGACATTACGGGACCACCATTTGTACGCTAAACTCGATAAGTGCAGTTTTGGCTACGTGAGGAGCAGTTTTTGGGCCACTTTGTGTAAGATATGGACATTATTGTTGATTCGACTAAGGTATTGATAGTGAAGGAGTGAGGACAGACCATTACACCGATCGAGATTCGCAATTTTTGAGGTTGTCTAGATATTATCGTCGCTTCATTAAGAGTTTCTCAAAGACTGTGGGTCCATTAATGAACCTGACTCACAAGAGGTTTTATTTGTTTGGGATGACCATTGTCAGTTATCTTTTGATGATCTAAAGGACAAATTAACCTCAGCACTTGTGCTCGCAATGCCTAGGGGATGAGTGGAGTACCGTGTTTATACAAATGCATCCTTATAGGAACTTGGGGGTGCACGAAAACAGGAGGAGAGGGCTATAGCTTATGCATCTCGCATGCTTAAGCCCCACAAGATGAATTACCCTACGCATGACCTTGAGTTAGTAGTGGTTGTGTTTGCCTTAGAGATTTGGAGGCATTATCTTTTGGGTAAGCAGTTCACCTTGTTCACGAACCATAAATCCCTTTTATATCTGTTCATGCAGAAGGATATGAATATGATACAGAGGATATGGTTAGAGTTAATGAAGGATTACTAGTTTGATATTGAGTATCATTCGGGGATGGCTAACGTGGTGGCAGATGCGTTGAGATGACGGCCAACTGGGGAGATAATAGAGGTTTGGAAGGCGAATTCAAGGGAGCTTCGGCACAATGATGAGGTTTCCAGAGCTTGCATGTCCATATTGGTTGTCATGCTCGAGATTGTTATGAGGGTGGTGAAAGCACAAGCAATGGATCAACTTTGTCAAGACAGAGTACGCCAGATGTTAGATGATGGGGTGGAGTCTTATTCGATTAGTTCTGAGGGAGGCTTGTTCTTTAAAGGGAGACTTTTGGTTCCAGCGGATGAGGATTTACGACATGTAGTGATGTAAGAGTCTCACGGGTCGAGGTTTGCGGTACATCACAATGGGGATAAGATGTATCATGATATGCATAGGCAGTATTAGTGGTCGGGGATGAAGTGGGACATAACAGAGTTTGTCTCGAAGTGTGCTACCATCCATCTAGTCAGGGTAGACCACCATCTAGGTGATTGTGTATCGATTGACTAAAATGGCGTATTCTCTATCGATTCGTATATATTTTGAGATAAGTCAGTATGCGTAGTTGTTTATTATGGAGATAGTGAGGTTGTACGGGGTTCCGATTAATATTGTGTCAAATCATTTATGAGCCTAGGGTAGAAGGAACTCCGAAAATTACGAGCCTAGGGAATTTCGATCATTTATGAGCCTAGGGCATTTCGATCATTTATGAGCCTAGGGTAGAAGGAACTCCAAAAATTACAGAGTTATATCAGCCCCTTTGAGTTATGTTCTAGGGTTACAACACTTGGGATATAGAGGAGGCCATAGGAGAGGAAGAGGAGAAGAAACCTAGGCCATTCCACACCTTTTTGCATCTCCAACATTGTCGGATTTTTGATCAGAGTAAGGAAAGATCAACCCCATCATCTTAGTATCATACCCCAACCTAATGTTGTGTATCTTTTAATGTAATTCATAATTATGAGAATTTGAATAAAGGAAATCCTCGTTTTAAGAGTTATATCCTTTCATTTGGTTTAGTTTGGTTACTCTATATGAAATTAAGATATTGTTGGGCTCATGTGTAAAATTTAAAAGTACCAGCAATTCAAATGAAGTTGGGGTCGTTCAAATGACTTTCTCATCTCACTCTAACGAGTGCCCCTATAGTTAGTAACGAGTTTCAAACCACCAGGAGAGAGGATTACAAGGGCATATCGCGAGAAGGTCGCGAGTAACGAAGAATCAGACGACAGGCTATAATTGTACGAACAACTTTCTTCTCATTTGAACGACTCTGACGGAAATTTTGTCACTTTATTAGCCCTAGATGAAAACACGTGTCAACTCCTTAGAAACTGACGAATCTTATGAATCTTTGGGGGAATTTTATATGTTTAAAGATGGTTTTTGGTGGGTTATTTAAGGGAGGTTTGGGATAATGATACTCCACCACCATTACCATCTTCCTCCCCTCTTTCTATATTCGTACCCATTTCCTCAAGTACTCCCTCCACTTTTAGAGTGGTACCAAGAACTTTCACACCACAACTACCCATCTCCACACCTTCTTCTTCTTCTTCTTCATCTACACAAGCTCTCTTCTTGAAGAAGGAGGTGGCGGAGTACCCTTATAGAGAAACCTTAAAGGAGCTTTTGTGAATACAAGGTCTTGGAACTCAGAATTTAGGATCTTTCAAGTCATCTGTCAGTAGTTCTCTTCTTCAAAATCAAAGGCAGGGTTTCTTTCCAAACTTTAAAGGTTTTTTCTAGCAATGAAATGGGTATAAGAAGTGCTAGATGAAGTTTCATGCCAAAAGTTTGTAGTTTTATTCATAAAATTTTGTCTTGCTAAAAATAAAATATTTTTAAAACTAACCCTAAATGGGTCTTTTACATACATGTAGAAAATAGGATTTTATACCTTGATAATTGGAAGAAAGCATGTGAAATTGTAAAGTTATGAATCATGTAAAATAAATTCATGATGGAAGTATTTCTAGGTTTAAAACCTCCTATAAACTTGTAAGATCATGTAGTAAGCTAACAAGTGATGTTATTGCCTTAAACAAACATGTTAAGATGGGTTTTGTCTCCAAACTAACAAGTAAAGAGAAACAACTTCAAACTTGTTAGAACATAATATGGTGAAAATTAGATAAATGTTGGATTTTACATGAAATGATAAACTAAGGCAATGAACTTTGACGATGATGGTCTTAATCATTTTGGATATGATTTTATGTGGAAAAATATAAAAGGGGACAATGTGGTTTTGAACATGAAATGATGAACATGGTATTACGTACATAGTTAACTTGTGCCATTAAGGAACAAAAATAAATGGGTGTTTTTCTCAAAATATAACAAAGATAGGTAAAAAGGGGATTTTATAAACTTGAGTATCCTAAGGATTTGGTTTCCTCTCGAGACCTCATCGGTCTAATGTTTGATGAAAAATAGACAAATAATAAGTTTTGGCACAATTGTTAAAGTAATGACGCTTCAAAACCATGGATAATGAAAATAGTGAAAAGGAAATGGAATAATGTGGACATTGGATAAATGTTAAACACATAAAGAATAAGACTCGTATGACACCGAGAAAATTAAGGAGGGTCTGGAGCCCTGGATTGAAAGTTCCAAAACCACTAGCCAAAGCATATGGTGGCATCGCCGGCAGTGAGGAGCCCGTTAAAGCGTGCGGTATTTGGAAGATTCCGAGAAATAATAAAGAAAGGAAAATTTCAAGATTACATATGGGTAGGTTAATTAAATAACCTAATTAAAGTAATAGTTGAGACTAACGGTAAAAGGTAAATCATTAGTCTCTAAACTCGGGAAGGGATGGTAAAATGTATTAAGTGTGAGTATGAGCACATCGCTCGGGTGTATGACATGTAGTTGCATTATGGGTAATTAAACTGTATATGTTTTTCGTAATAGAATAAAAGATTCATTTTATGTCCAGTAACTCGTAGAAAACATATAGCCTGATATTAATTCCCTACTGAGTGTATGCTCATACCTACTTTCCTTTCGTTAAAAATCCCACCCCCACCTAAGGTACCACAAGTAGGAATGTTGGAAAGGTTGCGAGCAAAGCCCCAGGGGAGACCAATGCCATTATAATTCTTTGTAATAATTTAAAAAAAACATTACACTTTTAATATTTTCACTTTAGACATTTGTACTTATTTGGGCCTCGGTCGTAATTTGTAATAATACAGGATGGTGTGAGTTGCTTTGGTTTAATTAGCATTTTGGAATAAACCTAATTTTTCATAATAAATTCTACTAAACAACTAATCTTACAGTAGTCACCTTTTTATAAAATAAGAATTTAAAGCACCAAACTTATGAATCAAATAAAGGTTTTCTTAAATAAATTGGTTAAATCCTCCCCCTCCCCCTTTTAACTCCCCGGCTCGGTGCGAGTTGACCCAACGGTGATCCAAAATCGGGTTTAATGACAATCTGGCACCGTTTAAAATCGTGCCAAATTTTGGCACCGCTTAAAAGTGTGCCAAAATTGAGTACACCTACTTAAAATATAAATAATCTCCAAAATCATCTCCCTCCAATATTTTCATCTCCCGCACTCTCATTTTCACACAAGAAAAAAAAAGTCATGGACTCTCTCCCTCTCTCGTCTGGCTTGGATAAAAAAAACTAATTTTCCACCACTGTCCAAGTTCACCGCCCAAGTCCACCGCTCTCAACCGCCGTCCACTGCTTTTGACCACCACTGATCCACTCTCATTTGGTATAATTTTTTTTTAACCCTAATTTTTTTCCTGGTTTGTGTATTTTCGTCCTCACCAAAGGGGCTTTGTTAGATGAGACTTAGTGTTGTTGCCTACAAGAATTTGTGCCGATGGTGTCATCGAGTCCTGCTTTACACTTGATCGCTATTGTGTGGAGCTCAGTGTTGCTTCCTACAAGAATTTTTGGCGGGTTGATGTTGAAGCCTTCCTGCTGATCTTATTCAAAGGTAAACCCTCGTGATTTTTACTATAGTTTCTAGGAACATTTGATTCTATCCTGAAAAAGTGTTTTGTATGTTACTATATTACTATGGGTGAAAACATGTGTGTGTGATGGTGATATATATATATATATATAAGGTTTTATATGTTTTTGTATATAACACGAGGTGTTATATATATATATATATATATATATATACAAAATGGGTACTAACGTGGAAAAAGACGAAGTTAAAAAAAACCAAGTAAATTTCATTTACGACGTGGTATCTTCAGCGTGTTAACGCAACTAAACAAGTGGTTCGATACGTGGTTCGGTTACTTAAAAACAATATTCATATATCAAATAACACATAAGGGTGGTACGGGTGTAATTTCAGGATCGTCAGAATGGGTTTCGGGACATCCGATGTTTTTTCGACGCTAGTCGTAACGAAATGACAACTTTGTCGAGCCATCTTTCGACTAATTTTTGGCACACCTAGGTTAGTTAAAAATAATATCGTATATAACAAACTTGTTTTCCATACATTGGATAACACATATGGATGGTAGGTACGTGTGCGTATTTACCTAGGTGCCGGTTTGAAGTGTCGAATGTTTAAGAAAAATAAGCACTTTTAGTGAACTTTGCAAACAAAAAACAACATTGAACTGCTTTAGCCAATTGAAAATGGCACAAGCTTAGAGTTAAGTAGTGATCCATTTGAGATATAAGCTTACATTTGATTCCATATTTAATAAATGCCCAAAATTTTCTGTTACAATTACTCTCAGCTATATAGAATCCCAATTTAAACATAAATTCTCCAAAGAACAACCCTCACAATATCATCAGACGATATCGGCGCCTATAATTTGCAAGTAAAATCGATTTCACTTTTAGACTAATTTCTATGGTTCAATTTGTACCATATGTTTTTCTAGGGTTTCCAATGAAATCACATCTAAATGAAATTTTATTTCGAGTATGGGTTTGGTAGTGGATTGGTTTCATCCCCCCATTTTTATCAGCCTCCTAGTGGGTGGCGGCATAGTCTTTGATATGGTTTGCTGTAAGAGTGTGGTTATGGATGGAAACTTCGTTTAAGAGTACGACCTGATCCTTATGGACATAGATGGATTCAACATAACTATAGGTATGGATTAGTTAACATGTTTTAAAGACACAGTCGAATAACATAGGCTCAGTGTCCTGGTGTTACTAGTGAACAGGGCATCGATTATCCATGTAAATTATCCACACTCTGCGAGAAGAATATTTTTTTGTTAGGTGAGCAGTATTGTGGATCAAGATAATCCATAGGGTATAACTCTTGATTATCCTGTGGTTCCGGAGTTCCCTGATGTGTTCCTAGACGATCTTCCCGGTTTACCACCTTGGTGAGAGGTGGACTTTGGAGCAACTAACCCGCAAAGGATTCATATGTCCCATTATTTCTCCATGGGGAGACCCAGTCTTATTTTCAAAGAAAAAGGATAACTCACTACGACTTTACATCGACTATCGGTAGCTAAATAGGGTGACCATGAATAATAAGTACCCTATGCCCCGTATTAACGACTTATTCGATCAGTTGTGTGGGGCGGGCATATTCTTGAAGACTGACCTATGCTCTGGGGTACCACCAGCTACTTTTTAAGGAGGAATATATTCCCAAGACGGCCTTTCAAATACGGTATGAATGTTCTGAGTTTGTGGTGATACCCTTCAGGTTGACAAACATCGCGGAAGCATTTATGAACCTTATGAATCGTATCTACTGCCTTTATTTGGACCGGTTTGTTGTTGTTTTCATGGGTGACATCTTGGTATACTCGGCATATGATATAGATCACGAGGAGAACCTCCGAGCGACTTTGCAAGTGCTCCGGGATAACCAATTGTATAAAAATTTTAGTAAATTTGAATTCTGGATGGAAGAGGTCAAGTTCCTTAGCCATGTAGTTTTCGAAGAGAGTATCTATATCGATTCATCAAAGGTGGAAGCAGTGTTAGGATGGATTAAACTGAGGACAGTCGTCGAGGTGCACATCTTCTTAGGTTTAGCAGGGTACTACCGCAGATTCGTACAAAAACCCTCAAGGGTAGCTATGCCTCTCTCAATGCTTACTCAGAAGTATGTGAAATTCAAGTGGTTCGAGGATGGCGAACTAGTGTTTTAGGATATGAAGGTCATACTGACTTTTGCACCCGTTCTTGTCCTCCTAGAATGGGGCAAGGGGTACACAGTATGCTGTGATGGGTCAGGTTTGGAACTTAGGGAAGTATTGATGCCAACAGTTAGGTAGTAGGCTATGCATCTTGCCAGTTGAAGGTGCATGAGAGGAATGACCCTACCCATGACCTGGAGTTAGCCGCCATAGTATTTTCACTGAAGTGCTAGAGGTACTACTTATACATGGAATTATTTAAAGTGTTTTCCGATCATAAGAGCCTTGAGTATATATTTACTCAGCGGGATCTAAACCTCCGACAAAGAATGTGGATAGAGTTAATGGATGATTACGACTTCTCACTGGAGTACCACCCAGGGAAGGCCAATGTTATGGCAAATGCTCTCACTTAAAAATCTGGCATCACACTCGGCGTAACGAAATGCCACCAAGTAAAACTGTTCGGGGAGGTGCAGAAGTTCGACCTGCACGTTCAATGGGGCTATGATAGAGCATATCTTTAGGGAGTGGTGTCCCGACCCCTCATCTAATAGAGAGTATTAGAGGCACAATCGGGTGATCCTGAGTATGCCCAGTATCGTGGCCGCATTTGGAATGGAGAAGTGTTTGACACCCTCACGATCGATAAGGACGACGGGGTGCGACACAAAGGGAGGTTGATAGTCTTGATAATTGAGGAGCTACAGGATGATGTGATGGAATAATCCCATCACTCATGTTTTAGCATACACCCTAGCGCCACCAAGATGTGTAAGGACCTATGCAGGTATTTCTGGTGGTCTGGCATGAAGAGAGATATGGCAACGTATGTGTTCAAGTTCTACAACGTATGTACCATCACTTCAAATGAGGTTAGGCTCATTCAAAAAACTTTCTAATCTCACTCGAATGAGTTCTCCCGTCGTTAGTAACGAGCTTTAAACGACCATGAGAGAGGATTATAGGGGCATGTCGCGAGAAGATCACGAGTAACGAAGCATTTAACGTCAATCTATAGTCATTTGGACGACGTTCATCTCATTCTAATGACTCTGACGGAGTAAGAATCTGATGAAAATGCTGTCACTATATCAGCCCTAGATGAAAACACGTGTCAGCTCCTTAGGAACTAACTGATCTGATGAGTCTTTGGGGGAATTTTATATGTTTAAAGATGGTTTTGGGTGGGTTATTTAAGGGAGGTTTAGGAGAATGATAATCCACCACCATTACCATCTTCCTTCCCTCTTTCTAGAACTTTCCCACTCATCCCCATTTCCTCAAGTCCTTCCTCCATTTTCAGAGTGGTACCAAGCACTTACACTACACAAATACCCATCTCTACACCTTCCTCTTCTATCTAAGATCTCTTTTTGAAGAAGGAGGTGGTGTATACCCTTATAGAGAGACCTTAAAGGAGCTTTTGTGAATCCAAGGTCTTAGAGCTAGGAATTTAGGAGATTTCAAGTCATCCATCACTAGTTCTCCTCTTCAAAATCAAATGTAGGGTTTTTGTCCTAGCTTTCAAGGTTTTTCTAGCTATGAAGTGGGTTTCATGCCAAAAGTATGTAGTTTTATTCATAAAATGTTTTGTCTTGCTAAAAATAAAATATTTTCAAAACAAACCCTAAATGGGTCTTTTACATACATGTAGAAAATGGCATTTTATACCTTGATAATTGGAAGAAAGCATGTGAAATTTTAAAGTTATGAATTATGTAAAATAAATGAATGATAGACGTATTTCTAGGTTGAAAACCTCCCATAAACTTGCAAGATCATGTAGTAAGTTAACATGTGATAATATTGGCTTAAACAAACCTGCTAAGATGGGTTTTGTCTCCAAACTAACAAGTAAAGAAAAACAACTCCACACTTGTTAGGACATAATATGGTGAAAATAAGATAAATGTTGGAATTTACATGAAATGATAAGCTAAGACAATGAACTTTGATGATGATGGTCTAAAGCATGTTGGATTTGATTTTATGTGGAAAAACATCAAAGGGAAGAATGTGGTTTTGAACATGAAATGATGAACATGGTACTGCGAACATAGTAAACTTGTGCCATTAAGGAACAAAAGTAAATGGATGTTTTTCTCAAAATATAACAAGAAGGGGTAAAACGGGATTTTATAAACTTGAGCATCCTAAGGGTTGGGTTTACTCTCGAGACCTCATTGGTCTAATTCTTGATGAAAACTAGATAAATGGCGAGTTTTGGCACAATTGTTAAAGTAACGACGCTTGAAAACCATGGATAATGAAAATAGTGAAAAGTAAATAGAATAATGTGGACATTTGATAAATGTTAAACACATAAAGAATAAGACTTGTATAACACCGAGAAAATTAAGGAGGGTCCGGATCCCTGGAGTGAAAGTTCCAAAACCACTAGCCAAAGCATATGGTGGCATCTCCGGCAGTGAAGATCCCGTTAAAGCGCGCGGTATTTGGAAGATTCTGAGAAATAATAAAGAAAGGAAAATTTCAAGATTGTATATGGGTAGGTTAATGAAATAACCTAATTAAAGTAATAGTTGAGACTAACAGTAAAATGTAAATTATTAGTCTCTAAACTCGGTAAAGGATGGTAAAATGGATTAAGTGTGAGTATGAGCACATCGCTCGGGTGTATGACATGTAGTTGCATTACGAGTAATTAAACTGTCCATGTTTTTCATAATTGAATAAAACATTCATTTTATGTCCAGTAACTCGTAGAAAACATATAGCCTGATATTAATTCCCTACTGAGTGTTTGCTCATACCTACTTTCCTTTCGTTAAAAATCCCACCCCCACCTAAGGTACCACAAGTAGGAATGTTGGAAAGGTTGCGAGCAAAGCCCCAGGGCGACCAACGCCAATATAATGCTTTGTAATAATTTAAAAAAAACATTAGACTTTTAATATGTTCACTTTAGACATTTGTACTTATTTGGGCCTCGGTCGTAATTTGTAATAATACAGGATGGTGTGACTTGCTTTGGTTTAATTAGCATTTTGGAATAAACCTACTTTTTCATTATAAATTCTACTGAACAACTAATCTTATAGTAGTCACCTTTTTATAAAATAAGAATTTAAAGCACCAAACTTATGAATGAAATAAAGGTTTTCTTAAACAAATTGGTTAAATCCTCCCCCTCCCCCTTTTAACTCCCCGGCTCGGTGCGAGTTGACCCAACGGTGATCCAAAATCGGATCTGGGCATTGGTATCATAACAATAGGATTCTCGAGTGTGACAAAGCCACAACACCAAAAATAGTAATCTGGCACACCTTGATATTAAAAATCCGGTACACTTTAAAACAGTGCCAAATTCTGGCACGGTTTAATGACAATCTGACAGAGTTTAAAACCGTGCCAAGTTTTGGCACCTCTTAAAAGTGTGCCAAAATTGAGTACACCTACTTAAAATATAAATAACCTAAAAAATCATCTCCCTCTAATATTTTCATCTCCCGCACTCTCATTTTCACACAAGAAAAAAAAACCATGGACTCTCTCCCTCTCTCGTCTGGACTGGAGAGAAAAAAAACCTAATTTTCCACCACCATCCAAGTTCACCGCCCAAGTCCACCGCTCTCAACCGCTATCCACCGCTTTTGACCACC
Source organism: Sambucus nigra (assembly GCA_949130495.1). Taxonomy (NCBI): domain Eukaryota; kingdom Viridiplantae; phylum Streptophyta; class Magnoliopsida; order Dipsacales; family Adoxaceae; genus Sambucus; species Sambucus nigra. Next base: position 83,747,030 of record OX422213.1, on the reverse strand, counting down.
ACTGATCCACTCTCATTTGGTATAATTTTGGTTTTTTTAACCCTAATTTTTTCCTGGTTTGTGTATTTTCGTCCTCATAAAAGGGGCTTTGTTAGATGAGACTTAGTGTTGTTGCCACTGTTCTAAAAGGCCCACCTAGGCTTGAGGCTTGAGAGAAACGCATCACCTACGCCTTATTACGCTTATTCTTGGTAAAAGGCTTAAGACACTTTTTTAAAAAAAAAAACAAAGGATAAGATGACAAATAATGGTTATGGAGCATGAATATGAGAAAGATGGCTACCAAACATATGGATATATTTTCAAAATTCAAGTTATGTACCATTTTATTATATTACTAGCCTTGGAGTAATTAAAATAATAAAAAAAAGGAAAAACGCCTTTTTACGCCTAGGCTTCGCCTAGGCTCGCCTAAGCTCCTAAGGCTTGAGGCTTGACCTCTACGCCTCGACCACGCCTCGCGCCTTTTAGAACCTTGGTTGTTGCCTACAAGAATTTGTGCCGATGGTGTCATCGAGTCCTACTTTACTCCTGATCGCTATTGTGTGGATCTCAGTGTTGCTGGCTACAAGAATTTTTGGCGGGTTGATATAGAAGGCCTTCTTGCTGATCTTATTCAAAGGTAAACCCTCGTGATTTTTTACTATATTTTCTAGGGACATTCGATTCTATCCTGAAAAAGTGGTTTGTTTTACAACTTCGATTATGATACTTCTCTTGGACTTCATATAAGAGTTTCTGAATCTTTATTCAAAAGTAGACAACTCAGAATTTTTAAATATTTAAAATCTAATCTCATTTTTTTTCCTGAAAAATCTGAAATAAAAACCCTATAATCTTGTCTCTACTATATTACAGGTGCGTGTTTGTGAAACAGGTGTGTGTGAGTATGGGTGAAAACATGGGTGTGTGATGGTGATATATATATATATATATAAAAGGTTTTATATGTTTTTTTGTATATAACAGGAGGTGTTATACATATATATACAAAATGGGTACCAACATGCAAAAAGATGAAGTTAAAAAAAACCAAGTAAATTTCATTTACGACGTGGTATCTTCAGCGTGTTAACGCAACTAAACAAGTGGTCCGATACGTGGCCCGGGTACTTAAAAACAATATTCATATATCAAATAACACATAAGGGTGGTACGGGTGTAATTTCAGGATCGTCAGAATGGGTTTCGGGACATCCGAAGTTTTGTCGACGCTAGTCGTAACGAAATGACAACTTTGTCGAGCCATCTTTCGACTAATTTTTGGCACATCTCGGTTAGTTAAAAATAATATTCTAGATAACCAACTTTTTTTCCATACATTGGATAACACATATGGGTGGTAGGTACGTGTGCGTATTTACAGGTTTGAAGTGTCGAATGTTTAACAAAAATAAGCACTTTTAGTGAACTTTGCAAACAAAAAACAACATTGAACTGCTTTAGCCAATTGAAAATGGCACAAGCTTAGAGTTAAGTAGTGATCCATTTGAGATATAAGCTTACATTTGATTCCATATTTAACAAATGCCCAAAATTTTCTGTTACAGTTACTCTCGGCTATATAAAATCCCAATTTAAACATAAATTCTCCAAAGAACAACCCTCACAATATCATCAGACGATATCGGCGCCTATAATTTGCAAGTAAAACCGATTTCTCTTTTAGACTAATATCTATAGTTCAATTTGTACCATATGTTTTTCTAGGGCTTCCAATGAAATCACATCTAAATGAAATTTTATTTCTAGTATGTTTTTGTAAAGAAATTTGACCCCAATTTGTATTATCTTACTCACAAAGTTTCATCTTTGATTACAGATACAACTCAATCCTCTCAACTCTCAACTGTGTTCGATTTCTGGTTAGTAGTGATGTATTATTTAAATTTCTTATATATATGTGTATTTTTTCTGTTTTAAAATGGGGTTATGTAGCATTTTGTGTTTTCTCTACTTTCTTTCAATTTTTTCAATGTTGCCAAAACCAGGTGCATATGGTGGTATCGTCGGCAGTGAGGAGCCCATTAAAGCACGTGGTATTTGGAAGATCCTGAGAAATAATAAAGAAAGGAAAATTCAAGATTGTATAGGTAAGTTAATTAAATAACCTAATTAAAGTAATAGTTGAGACTAACGGTAAAATGTAAATTATTAGTCTCTAAACTCGGTAAAGGGTGGTAAAATGGATTAAGTGTGAGTATGAGCTCATCGCTCGGGTGTATGACATGTAGTTGCATTATGGGTAATTAAATTGTCCATGTTTTTCGTTATTGAATTAAATATTCATTTTATGTCCGATAACTCGTAGAAAACGTATTACTTGATATTAATTCCCTTCGGAGCGTTTGCTCATACCTACTTTCCTTTTGTCAAAAACACCACCCCACACCAGGTGCGGTGAGTAGGAATGTCCGATAGGATGCGAGTAAAGGCCTAAGAGGAGACCAACGCCGTGAGAATGCTCTGTACTACTTTAAAAAAACATTAGACTTTTGATATTTTCACTTTAGACATTTGGACTTATTTAATTTGTAATAATACATGATGGTGTGACTTGCTTTGGTTTAATTAGCATTTTGGAATAAACCCAATTTTTAATAAATAAATTTTTCTAAACAACTAATATTATAGTGGTCACCTTTTTATTAAATAGGAATTTAAAGTACCAAACTTATGAATAAAATTAAATGTTTTCTTAAATAAATTGGTTAAATCCTCCCCCTCCCCCATTAACTCCTCGGATCAGTTTGGGTAGACCGAACAGTGATCCAAAATCGGGGCGGGGTGTTACACTTAGAACGAAAATTAGACCTTCTTTATCAAGGCAAGTGTTTATCTTGCATTATTTTAAGCATGTTATAGTATCCGTGTCGTGTAGGATTTTAACTTCATGATTTAAATGATTTCTTGGGATTTGGATATGTGGAATTCATGATTCGGGGTAGAAATTTACTTAGAATAAATCATTATATGTAGATAATACGAAATAAAAGAATATTTGATGAATAACTTGAAAGAAATCTGGATATATTGATAATTATGCATGAAGAACACCATAAACTAGGGTTTTATGAGTTTTGAGATTTAATCAGTTCTTGAATATATTTATTTTAGATCTGATGTATTACTTATGTTAGAAATTGTCCCTGTACATATGTTTGATGTTTAGGTATGTTGGATGGGAGTTTGGGAAGGTTTAATGGAGGCCTGATAAATTTTTTATGGTGCAAACTCATAACAGTAACGAGGAAGTCAAACTGCCAGGTGCGAATCGATTCGGTTCCAAGATCGAATACCGAATCGATTCGGGTTCCCAGTTTTGTTAAGTTTGGTCATTTATGTTATACTTCCGCATGAAACTAATTATGGTAAACTTTGGTGATGGTTTAGCAATGATATAGATACTTAGAGAAGATCAGTAGACATATAGTTAAGGCCCAGTTTAATCTTAATGAGTGTAAAATTGGGATTAGGATCGACGATCGTTAACCGATTGTGTTGTGTATCTAGAATTTACAAATTGGGTTACGGGAAGAGTAAGCTATAACCTATGATCAATACCAGTAGTATAGTGATGTGTTAACTACTGAAATTTACTTAAGGTATAATTGGGTCCCCTCCGGTAGTGAGTGATACTCTAAAAATACGAAAATATTACTATGTGTGAATCATTAGTACGTCGACTATTTGAGAGATATAAATACTACCTACGGGATATATTATAGGTTGTGTGTGTGTGTGTGTGTATATATATATATATAGCTTGTGTGAATACCTATTATGTGATTTGTTATGTGTGTCAACATACCTACGTTGCCTGCTATCATGAGAAGTTCCGCGCAGAGGGCGATCCCACCTTGGCGATTCTAGCGAGGTATGGATGTGTGCCTCAGAACACAGAACTTAGGGTGGATCACTATTTGCAGTGTATTAGTGGAACTGAAAAGTCATTTGGGTATGTTAGGTATGTGTGTAGCCGAAAGAATTAGAACTATGTTTGCCTCCATTGTGTGTTGGTTGATTCATGGTTCGAGGAGACATTCCGAGCTCATAGTTCCTGATTTCGTACGAGAGGTACATGGACTTGATAGTAGAGTATGCATGCATCGTGGTGGCCATTTCGGGGGAGGCTGTAGTTGTATATATTATAGTGTGATAAATATATATACGTGTGATTATTCTACTTATGTGTGATAGTAGAAAAGATAGATAGAATATATCTAAAAGTAATTTAAGTATGAGGAACTTAATAAATGGTGTAATATTAAAATTCTGTTAATATTAAATAGTGGTTTTAGGGTAGTGTATCGCATGGGAAATACAGAGGAGCTAAATTGATTGTGGTTAGTTAGATACTTATGTCTAGTTAGGTTGGGTAGCATAACTAGGTTGATAAATAGGAGACGTTAGGTGTGCACTGTAGATGAGAGGGGAGGAACTCAAGTGAGTGTATGTTGACTAACGTCTGTATCTAATAACTTCTTTTATAATCGCAATTTAAATACATTCTAAATTTTTTTCAAAGGTTTTAGGCTCTGACCAGTGTCAAACCTATTTTTCAAAATATTTTAGGTGTCCAGCCACAAGGACACCAAGATTGATGACTCATTCCATGGATGCGTAGCTACAGCACTTGTGGAGGATTGCATCTGTAAATGCTTCAATTATTAATTCCTAGATTAGGATTTATGAGTTAGTATTTCATTTCGGAATGTTTCCCCTTCAATTGATACATTCTTTCAGTTTTATTTATCCGACTATGTGATTAGATTCCGTTTTATTTTTATAGACTTATGTTTTGGATATTAGTTTTGGAACCGATGTTTTTTTCGGTATTTATCATTTATCTATTTATCCTGTGATGATTCAGACTTCTATTATTGTGTGGATAAATGATATTACTTTATTTTCATATGTTGATATATGTTAATGAAAGAAAAAGTTGACTCCAACTTAATTTAACGTACGTGGTTAGTAATTTAAAAGGTTTCGACAATGATGTTAAGAATGAACCAAATGAGATTCCTGTTTATTTTAATAAAGGACTAATCACCCGTGGTTAAAATAAGAGGGGTGTCATATTTTCTCAGTGTACACATCGTATGTCTTAGCCCCAACTTTCCATAACTCCTTCAATTCATTTATTAATGGTTATAGATACACATCCATGTCTTTATCAAGTGCTTTAGGTCACAGAATTAGCAACGACGTCATGAAAAAGGGATCTTTCATGCATTTCCAAGGAGGCAGATTGTATGACATAAGTATAACTGGCCACATGTTATTGGATAAATGGGGTTTGGATCCACCGGATCTCCGATTTGGGGTGAGTAGGGGTGGCATTGGGTGCTGCTGGCATAGAGCTTTAAAAATAAGAGAATATTGGATAAATGGGTGTTTGAGCGACTAAATGGGTTAAACTAAAAATAGGTTTTTTTGTTCAATATATATATATATATATATATATATATATATATATATATATATATATATATATATATATATATATATATATATATATATATATGAGTTTATTGATTTCATTTTTCGGTTTGTGGTGGGTAGAGCTGGCATTGGTTGCCGCTGGCGTGGACATTTAAAAATAAGAGAATATTGGATAAATGGGGTTTGGATCCATCGAATCTCCGGTTTGGGGTAAGTAAGGGTGGCATTGAGTGCCCCTGAAGAGAACCTTTAAAAATAAGAGAATATTGAATAAATGGGCGACTAAATAGGTTAAACTAAAAATAGGTGTCTTTTTTTCAATATATATATATATATATGTATGTATGTATATATATATATATATGAATTTATAGATTATTTGACCCATTTATTTAACTAGTAAATTTTACTGTCTGTATAATATTAACACAAAAAATGTCACTGTTTGTGAAAATGTCATAAATATAAAACAATTTCATTTTCTAGTGCATATAATAAAGTTTACTGTATGTGTAATTTTTTCTTTGAAATTTTATAGGCTTCGTGGGTCTTGTTTGATATATCTCGGCGAGGAGATTTCAAAAATAGTAATTTTATGAAAAACGGATTTGTCAAACAAATGTTATGATCTTTTGAAAATTAAAAAAAATGTTCAACCACTTATGTTACTTCCCCAAGGAAGTACAGATAGTTGGTTTTAAAAGGATATGATTGTGAAAAAAAGTTTCAAAAAATTAGGAGTTTGACCTATATGTAGGGAAAAATATGGTGGGACTTGAATGAGTAAAGAAATGTCTAATAGGACCTATATATAATAACCTCTAATTTTATCTTTAAAAAAATATTTGGAGTGTTTAAAGAATTAGTGCAGTGCCATTAACTATAGTCGATAAAAAATACCTCTCTGTCTCTCTATCCCCCCCAATCACATATGCCTCCTTTTCCCACCTCCTTCACTGCCACTGCCACCTAACCACCCACTACTGTCAACACTACCGCTTAACTGTCGCCTTCACTCAACCACCCAACTCCCTCCATAACCGCTAGTAGATCAACATACTAACTTTAAACCACAAAATTAGAACCATATTCTAATCGCAATCATAAATGCAAACAACAAAAAAATCAAAATCATCTCAGAAGTACAATCGAAACGTATAGAAGATGGTTTTGAAACCCGTAAAATCCAAATTTGAAATTCAATGTTTTTGAAATCCTTAAAACTCACAATCCACGGGGGAAGATAATCAGGGGAATGAGAAATTAAAGTGTCACTGGGGGTTGGGGCTCTGTGGGGCATCCCTATGGGAAAAAAGGTTACTAGGGACACTGAAAAATCATCTCCAAATGTCATATTACCTTCCCAAAAGAATTTTGAGATGGATTTAGGGACATTTTAAAATGGTGTCTTTAGCATAGCGTTCTAAATGTTTTAGGAACGTTTTTTGCTATCCTAAATTTTGATTTCTATATAATCATAAGTGAAATGAGGGAAGGTAAAAAACTATGGCAGGATTTTTTTTCTCACATATTTTTTATTAGGGATGACATAAAACCGTTCCAAAAATTATGGCGGAATTTTTTTTTGCACATATTTGCTAATGGCGATGACATAAAACCGTCCAAAAAACTATGGGGGGAAACTTTTCTCATCGTAGACAATTTGACAGTACAATTCATCTAACCTCAGAATTTATAAAAAATTACTCCATTCATCACCCCATAACTTAGCGCATTCAAAAACAATAAAATTTTACTACTTTTATTCAACAACCCAACATATACACCTTCATATTCGCATATATAATTCAAATTCATACACTAAATAATTGTCACATCCAAATACAAATACATCAAGTGTTTACATAACCAAACTAACAAAATCATCCAAGGTGTCAAAACAAAGGTTAATGAAGAACTCAAAAATTATTTTGGCGAGTGGGGTGGTTAAAGAAAGGTCGAGAGAGAGAGAGAAGGAATGGGTTTTTATGTTTCCTTTTTATTTTTTAACACTTTTTAAAATTTTAAATCTTTTCAGTTATCTTTAATATAAAATGCCACGTGGCCATCAACATTAAAGTATTTTATATAAATTTTGCACAAAGTATATTTATTTTTAAATTAAAATATATTAAATTCTAAAAGTAACATTACCAATGGATCAAAGTAAAACATCCATGTTGTGTCGAAACAAAAAAAGCCCCTAGGGTGTCGAAATAAAAGTAATGAAACATTCATAGCTTTTTTGGAGGGTGGGGACGTCACGTAAGGGAGAGAGTGGGAGCATGTGTTTTTTAATACTTTCTAAATTTTAAATCTTTTAAATTATATTAAATATAAAATTTGATGTGGCCATAAACATTAACATATTTCCAATAAATTTTGCAAAAAGACTGTTAATTTTTTAAATTAAAATGTATTAAATACTAAAAGTAACAATTAGTAACGGATTGAAGTAAAAAAAAAAAAATCAATGTTTTAATGATTATAAGGTTCCTATATATAAATAATTTCATATAAATCCTAACACAAAACTTTTGTTTTTTATTTCTAGTTAAAAAGATAATGTAAAACCGCGTTAAATGTCTAAATGTAGTTTTACTTTTAATGTTATTAGATCTTAGCTCTCATACTTTGAGAAGATTTTTTAAATCTAAAATTATCTCATTTTAAATTTTTATTATGTATAACGTCTTTAAATAGTTGGCAAGGTAGTACAATTTGTAAAATATTTAATAAACTTATTTTAATTATTCAACTACCAAGATTCACAGACCTTGGAATTTAAATTCGACAACCTTATACTGTTAAGTTAAACATACAAAAAGCTATATATGTAATGTTCTATGCAACTTAATTAGATTAAATTAACAATAGCCCTACATTTTAAATTCATATATTAAGACCGTACTAAAAGTGACAAATTAACGAAATAATTAAATCAAATATTCAAAATATGAGAGTACTCCCTATTGTAAAATTTAACAACATGAACAAACAAAAACACTTACATGAATTAGTAAATTAATAATTTTAAGTTTAATGGAAATAAACATAGTGATAACTTTGCAAAATTAATATTGGAAACATTGAACTTCGGCCTTATGTTAACTAGATTTGTGTGTACGGGCTACATAAATTATGTCACATAAGTTCAGTTTCGTTTTCTAACTTTTGTTCTCATTTTTGAATCATCCATGTTTAATGGATAACATTTTAGGCTTACTTTAGTCCTCGCTAAATGAAGGCCAATAAATTTGAACTCATAAATATGATTTATTTGTCTTACATGACCATCTTAAGTAATGTTAACCGTTTTTTATTTCTTATATAAAATATATTACTTTTATAATTTTAAATATGTATTTTTTATACAAGAAAGCTTATAACTCTATCACTACTCTCAAACTCAAATCCTAACCCATCTCGACCACCACTCTCTTTGTGGGGTACCTTATCGATTTCTACCGCCACATTCCCTCCCATTATATATAGTGAAAATCTTTGTTCAAAGGGAAAAATGAGAGGTAGGATTGAGGCATAAACAAGATGAGGTTTTCATTAACTAATGGTTGTTTGTTTTTTTGTTCTTATTATAATATGAATTTGTTCATAATATAATATGCTAAAGATTGTTTGTTTGTTTTTTTGGTAAATTTAATGGGCTACTAATTATATTGACTCTGAATCAGTAACATGTAATATTATTTTTCTCTTTTTATTTAGACATAAAGGAAAGAAGAAAATTTCAAAATCAAAATTTAAATTTCTTTAAAACTAAAACAACCGATATGGTATCGTCTAGTTCCGTTCTATACCGAAACCGCCCTTATATATCAAGTAAATCACAAATACAAATAAAGCAATGCGTACAATACCAAAATAAAGGTACAAATAAAAAAATACATTAGAATTAAAAATGAATACATTATAAAAATGTATATAAACTAAATATAATAGCGTATACATTGAAAAATCACACATTAAATACAATGTTGTATAAACTTAAAAATATTACATCTATCTTAAATAATTGGGGTATACCTTTATTAGAAGAGTATAACCATCATAGAAAATGTGTATATATGGGAACGAAGCTACCCATTTTTAGGGGGTATACATTAAAACAAGTTCGTTGACGCAAAAAATTACGCATCCACGTGGACCAGTCAGAAAGGGACACATGTCATCCTACATGGCAATATTCATACTTGTTCGGCACCCGAGGAGACTTGCTCGACACCCGAAGAGAATTGGTCGGTACCCGAGGAGAGTTGGCCGGCATACTAACCAACTCAAGGCAAACAAATCATCCATAAGATCAAGAGCCAGTAGAAGAAGACTCACCAATGGTCATGGAACCCTTGAAGACCAATAGTTACATTCATTATATATATATATAAATGTCTGAATGTATAAAGACATTGTATCTCTTTAACTCCCATCACTATAAATACATGCATTCCTTAGTCAAAGGGACAAGTAAGTAAGAGACACGATAAACAAGATACATACCTCTCTCTCTCTCTCTCTCTCTCTCTCTCTCTCCCTCTCTCTCTCTATGCCATATTGTGCTATTGTAAACCTCTAGGAATAAAAGAACAGTAGACGTAGGCTTTATTCATAGACGAACCACTTTAAAAAACTTTTTCTCTAATATGTTTGCTGTGAATGTTTATCTTCATCTTCAATCTCATCCTCATCATTTATCTTTTGTTGATGCCACTAAAATGGCAGACATCATTTTCTGTCTTAAACAGATTGACGTCGTCTGTGGGAAAAGACACAAAATTGTTTCCATTCTTATTCGAAGAAATGAAGATCATCATCAAGAGATAAGTTTTTTTACTCTCTGCGTAGAAATAATTATATGTTGTACATATATCTCTTCATTCACTCATAATTTTTATATGCACAATTTCTGTGATATATTTTGGGAATATGCAAAACACAGAATTTCAAACTCATTAGTTTTGTACCAGCCCTTATGCATATGATCCTCTTAAAAATTTTATGAACAAATACGTTTAAAACGTGGGTTGCATCAATTTCTGGAAACCCAATACGTATCTAAATTTTCTTATAATTGTGATAGATGAAAAGACATTTTCTCTCAAAAAGCTTTTCCTATACGAATAGATATTTAATATTATTCATATAGACACCAAACCAAATCTTCAAAAGATCCTAAATCAATGGTGGAAAAAACTGAAGTTTAAATCTTTGATATGTGCCGAATCACACAACCCATCCTGATTTTACCCAATTTAATCCTAAGCGGTGATAGGTGTTTCACCCAGAAGCAATGTCCCAATTTACAACAACCATCACAGTTGAACGGAATATCAAAAGCCCAATCGAATATTTGGGTCTATACTGCTAAGACATAGTATATAAACTGATAAGAAAATTCACAATTTAAAGTACTGATCAAATTTCCAACAGCCAACTGAATGTATGTATTTTTTATAATAATGGATATGTGCTCCGAAGTCAAGAAAACTGGGTTCACAAAAAAAATGTAGCTACAATAACCGGGGGATTTATGTCCTAATTTTGTTATTTTCCAACTTGTGGTTATGATTGTATTGAACAAAATCTGTGTATAATAATCTTCTTTATACCAACGATCTCCCCGATCAATATGGTCGGCGTTAAGCATTTTATTGGTCAGTGATTCGTATAAAATAATACATATTTCTCCCCTATTTCTTTATACATTCGAGCGCTTTTACGGTCCTAAATACCTATATTTATGCTCATTAACAATACAACCTTGGATTTGGATATATACATGTTTTGCAGGGGTTAATTGTGCTTTTGTAGGTATTGGAATGCTAAAAGTGAGGATCTATTGCATTTTAGAGAAGTTTCGTCGTCGAACGCTACTTCAAGGGCATTTTAGTCAATTCACATTTCTTATCCGGCTCATGGAAATTCCACGGATGTGTAGTTCATTGAGTTATCATCGCGTGGCCACAAACGGTACATCGTTTGGAGTTCGGACGAAGAAGATATGCCTGATTCCGTAATGAAACTTTTCTTCCTTGTGATGACCAAATGCAGCCTGAAAATAGAGTACCAGTCGACCGCATCCCTAGGACCGGTCGATCGTGATTTGGAATTTTCTCGTGGGAAGGAGACAGTGCACTTTGGCCTAAGGGGCCGATCGACCGCGCCCCTACGACCGGTCGACCGGTAGTGCCAAATATTTTGGGCTCTTTCCTTCTTCTTTCCTTTTTCTTTTACTTTTTCCCACTTACTATAAATACCCATTTTTTATGTAATAAACAGATATACACGATTTTAGCTTAGGTTAGCTTAGGGTTTGAGGGTTTTGAAGAGTTCTTCTTCATTTATACTTGGTTTGACACCCCATTTGTTGTGTAAGTTGACTATTCATCATCATCTTCCATTAATATGGTTTGTATTTCTTCATTTCTTGCTTTCTAGTGTAATTTACATGCTTTGTTAATTAGTTTACATGCTTTTATTTAATCGCTTTCTAGTGTAGATTTACCGCGTTTATTTACCGCTTTCTTTACCGTATTTTTACGATGCTTTCTAGCTAATTTAAATTAGGTTGTGCTCGAGTGGAACTCACTCGGGTTGACGCGTTGCTTTGCTTTGGTGATGGTGTTTACGGGTCTATTTCGAATGTGTTGTCCTAGTTATTACGCCTAGTTATTACGACCTTTCGTGCGCAATTTTCGGGATATTTGTTGATGCCAAAACATATTAGGGTTTTATGCCAATTTAGGGGCGTGACAACCCTTGATTTAATTAACTGTCAAAACGAAACGCGTTCTTAATAACTCGTCGACCCATGTAACCATTTTATACTAATCAACTCGGGTGAGGGATATTCGACGCAACCTATAGTTTTACTCGCTTTCATAATCTAGTTTCAATACATGGCCAAGATTAACATTTCCCTTCTATGCATCTTTTCCTTTTTAGTTTGTAATCACCTTTTACACTTTTATTTCGGAATATTAAATCAATTGAATTCTAGCAACTCATCCCTGTGGATTTTCGATATCCGACTTACCGCCGTGCTTGCCTCGCAAGTTTAGTAGTAACTTAGGTTTTTTTATTGTGTTGACGAAACGAAAACAACGACTAGCGTCTTTACACGCGCTACTTTTTGCACTCGATCAGTCAGCAATTACAACAGACCACTATTTTGGTGCTAAAGATGAGTTTCATATCTGGTTGGAACACTTATTCTTGGTCGGCATCATATAATGTTGGTCGACGGTACCTCTGTTGGTCGGAGACAGGTTTGGACACCACTAATTACTTATCAGCCCTTCGGGGCGACGAGGATTATGTACGTCGACGTCCAGTATCTTCAGATGATCAGTAGCTAAAAAAACAAAAATAATAAGATTCCTTTGAAGATTATGGGACTCATTGTTCGACGTCAGCTCCAGAAATCGATTTCATACCATCTTTTGTTGATCAGTATTAGATATTACAGGTCGGCGAAATAAATTAATCATCGAAACTCCAATTTCTTGATCGGAAACATATATTGCACAACAACATGAATTTCGGATGGAGGGGCATTTGACATCATTACGCTACCAGAGCAACTTGAAATGATGATTATTACAGATTGAAAGCTTCTATATATGCTGGTCGTCACCATGATACCTCCCAAATGTTGGTCGGTGAGATCAATTGTTGGTCGGCAACACCCAGGTCGTTGGTCGGTAGCAATAGAATCTTGTGGTGTTAAAAAATTGGAGCACCCAAGATATTTCTTTGAACACGAATTCAGCTTGGGACAATAGGGGGCATAAATCTTTTTCAAACTTATGATCACTCCAAAAATATTTTTAAAAAAATCAAGTGATAAATAAAAATCAACTTATATTTTGTCTTTTATTTAAAATTAAAATCTCTACCATTTTTTTTTAAAATTTCTCATATTGACATACGGCATAACATATTATTTATGTTTTGATATTTTATTCCGCGAGAAAATTCATATCATATATTGATTGGATGATTAAATTATTTTAGCCTCCACATATGTTCGAGCAACTTATTAAATTCTACAGGTACAAGATTCAGTACCGATGAATATTCGAAAACCACATTATTATCACTGCTTAGCATTATGAAATTTTACCTCAGCGAGGCACTATTGATTTTATTATGGCTCTGATATATGCTCAAGCGCGAATCATTCTCTATATCTATTCAATATTCATCTCAGCGTGGAGCTCGGTAAAATATTTATTGTTATATATATTCAGTTCCGAGGAGAACTACAACATTTATTATATTTCACCCCCAGCGGATAGTTGGTCGGGGTCATTCTTATTTATATTCAGGCCCGACAAAGTACTCGGCCATATTCTTATGTTTTGGAAAATATTATCCTTGTTCGACATTATGTAATTTTGCCTCGACAGATCAGCCAGGCACTTTATTATTATTCTGAATCATTCTTTATATCTATTCGGATGCATATTCTATGTTCATAATTATGATATTATCTCCAATGGACTATTGGTCAAAAAAGTTCTTTTCTCTATATATATTCAACAACCACCAACTAAGGTTGGTCGGCATCAGCAACCACCAGCTAAAAGTTGGTCGGTATCAGCAACCGCCAACCTAAGGGTTGGTCGGCACCAACAATATTGGCATAACAATCATACAAGGCAAAGCCTGTTTGATTATGGGTGACCTCAAGGGGCATCCAAAACTAGGCAAGAAGATGGGTGAGCTCACGAGGAATCCACTATCTAGGCACCAAGGTATTCCTGGTAAGATTAATAACACTAAGCAGGATCATGGGATGCAAATCATTCCATTGCTTAGGCACTTATGGGTGATCAAAAGATCGCTACAACTAGGCAAGAGCATGGGATAAATATTCCATTGCCTTGGCACACTAAGAAAAATTAAATTGGCAAATCGTCAATTCATATACAGAGATTAACATAAGATAAATTTCATGATTATATATTATTGTTTATGCCCTGGAAATATATTATTCTCTAATAATGCAGGATCAATCGATCCCTTCCTTATTATTATCTGGACTTCTTATTAAGCCCGGCAGATGGTCGACACTCTTATTATCTAGATTTCTTATTAAAGCCCGACAGATGGTCGACACTCTTATTATTTATCTGGATTTCTCGGTGCTTCTATTATATGGATTTCTCATTTGCACGGATATTCGATGGAAATTATATATTATGCTCAATCAGGATTATTATTGGATAATTGTATCATGTCCTAGAAAATGCTCGGGCATCATCATTATCATTCAGTCTCCTACGCCCAACTGGGCTCCACATGCGCCAATCAATGGCGCATACCAGAATCAGATTCCTAATTGAATGCCAACACATTTTTAATTGGATTATATGCTGAAAGCAGTTTTACTCAAACAAAATTACCTGGTCGACAAATTAGTTCTATGTTTACATCGGGACAATATGAAAATACAAACATGCAAATCTCTTAGGAAGTCATTTCAGGGAACATTTCCTCGGCCTTATCTTTCTAGCAAGACCAACATACTTCAAGGCCAAGAAAGAATTCAAAGTTCATATTCCACACTTGGGGGCTTCTATCACAGAATTAGTTGTTTATTCGGTGGCACATTCTCATAACATCATGCAGTCGAGCTTCAAATTCAACTCCATAAACTTACGTGGTCGGGGCCCCAACCAATCATCATTCAGGAGTTATTTTTTGCTCAGGAGCAAGTTTTGCTATTGAAGTTCAGGAGGCGTATTCAGGAGTTCAGGAGGTATATTCAAGAGTTATAATGCACATGCTATTAAAGTTCAGGAGTCAGATTCAACATCTACAGCACTGAGATCTTTACTACTGTTGTCCCGAACTTCACTGAAGGAGAAGTTGTTCTTATATATAAATGTTTCAAAGACTGCTACTAGCTCGGTACAGAAGGCAGTTGGTCGGCTAGCCAACCAACCAACATACTTGAAGATTATGACAAGCTACAAGCTGCAAACTATGACATGGTTGCATCCAAATTCCCAGGGGTGATACATAGCACACGAACAAAGTTCCTCAAAAGAAAGATTAGCTCTAAAGCAACCATCGATCAACCTGCATCATCTATCGTCCAGGAGATAGCCCATTTTATGTTGAACAAATCAAGAATCTCATTATGCACCAGCACCGAGCAACATTGCAGAATAAATACTCCATCCTTTCAGTAAACCATCAAGCATGGAGCATTGGGGGCTTCTGTTGACGCAAAAAATTACGCATCAACGTGGACCAGTTAGAAAGGGACGACTGTCATCCTACATGGAAATATTCATACTTGCGAAATCACATGTGCGCACCAACAGGTGGCAATGTTATTATTACCTTAGTGACAATGAAAATTACTCATGACAAATACATCTCACTCACTTTCTCTCACCCATAATAGTATGAAAACCATTGGCTTTCTCAAACCCAACAAACACACCTTTGGTTTACCGCTCGCTATCTATATATACATCCCTCAAGCATAACACTCTTCATCATTCGAAGCACAACCTGGATTATGGATGCAAGCGTAGGGGTAGTGGAGGCATTGAAAGATCAGGGTTTCTGTAGGCGGAACTACACCTTAAGATCCCTACACCACCACGCCCAGACTAATCTCAGGTCTTTTTCTCAGGAAAAGATTTTTTTAGGGAGGGGTGTAGCACAATTTTTTAGAAAAACTCAGATCAATAAAAAACCAACTTAAAAATCGGACATAAACACAATACAAGGTGTATCATGTCTTAATTGTATAATGATTGAACAAAAAAATCAATAACCATGATATATGCTTGGAGGGAAGAACAAATGCACCAAAGCGTTTCAATTTTTGGAATTAAGGAGGGTAATTTGATTTGATTGAATATATTGGTGGTTAGTTGGTCAATCTTTGAGAGAATGGTTAATGGGGATTTGGTTGTCACTTCAAAAATTCTTTTTTTTTTTGTAGCATAACATGAGGTGTTCATGCTAGTTTGCGCGCACCTCGACTAATCCCCATTCGCAGTTCGTTGCTTCCGCTGACCAAACATTATTTTGACAGTGTCGGGGATCGAACTGGGGATCAAACCCAATTCATCCTCGAGAGTGTCCCAATGACAATGTTATACCACTGGACCAAGAGGGTTGTTTGTCACTTCAATAATTCTTTAACACTTTTATTTGGTAAGTATATCATTGTCATGACTATATTCGTAATTCCTAGAGTTATTCTCAAAACATGCCTAGTACTTTTTGTCACTTGTGAAATGTGATTAGACACTTCAGAAACGTATCTACTACACACATCATCTAAGCCGTAAAAATTGTCCAAATTTATTTATTTTTTCATATTTCAAACTCAATCATTATTTTGACACTCACAAAAATTAAATTGGAGACCAAATTTAATACACCCCCAAACACTCTATAAGTGGCGTCATGCCACTTGGCCAAGACTAGATTGGTTTCTTCCCGGTCTCTAGGATTTCTTTATACAAAATCACGTGCAGTGCAACGTTGTCATCATCTTAGTGACACTGCAAATTATTCAATCCAGATACATCCCTCACTCGCTCTCTCACCTCACCCACAATAATATGAAAACCATTGGCTCACTCATACCCACCAAACGCCCCCTCCGGTTTACAACTCGCTGTCTATTTATACATCCCCTACGCCTCACACATTTCATCATTCGAAAAACATCTCTCTGTTATCAATTCAAAGTTACCCACTTTGTAAGATTCACTGATCATAAAATTACAGCTAAGACACAATTTCATAAAGCATGAGTTCAACGAGCAAAGCCTGGATCGTGGCAGTTAGCATAGGGGCAGTGGAGGCACTGAAAGATCAAGGAATCTGTAGGTGGAACTACACCTTAAGATCCCTACACCACCACGCCAAGACCAATCTCAGGTCATTCTCTCAGACCCAAAAACTCTCTCCTCAATCTTCAGCCATGGTTTCAACTAAACTTAGAAAAGAGAAGGCCAAGCAATCTGAAGAGTCTTTGAGAAAAGTTATGTATTTGAGCTGTTGGGGTCCCAATTGAACCCAATTCTAAGAAAAGAATTTCGTAGATGGGTAATGCAAATTCGTTGTATATTGTAAATTTGCTATTACAGGAAGAAACTTTTTATATCTGACTATTTTCTTCAACACTGTTGTGGGTTATAACACACATACCAAGGGACTAGGTGGAAGAAGAGAAATTAAGCAGAATACATCCTAACTTGATTAAACTGATTTTGTTGCTTGCTGTTCACTATCTATTGTGATTGTTCTTGAGAACCCCATTTAAGGTCAATTTTTCATTAAAAAAACACCTTATTACATATAACCCATATCTTTATTTTTAGGAATTAGTTAGGGCGGCGATGCAAATGATTATATATTGTACATTTTGAGATCATTTTGGTCTTAAAGGGGAAAAAAAATTATGTGAATTGTTTCTTCAAGAGTGTTTTTGGTTATTGTTTGGCTAATCATTTCATAAAGTCAAAACATGTGAATTGTTTTCTTTTTTTTTTTGTTGAAATGTAAATATATTAGCACCAAGGAGAAATATAGGACATATACTAAATAGTTCTGTCAACATTTTTTTAATATACGTTTAGACCTTATTCCAAAAAATCCTCTCAACTCGCGGACTTTAAAAATAAGTGAATATTACTTAAATGGGTGTTTGAGGGCGTTTTTGGAACAAAGTAAAAATGCTTAGACCAAATCTGTATTAAAAAATGTTTGAGGGACATTTTAGTAATTCAAGAAATATAAAACGAAGACCAAAACACAAGCCCGAAGAGGCCGAATACAACAAAAGACAGCACGCTTCCAAAAACTAAGCATGCAAGTCCAACCCACGCAATTACAACAAACCAGCCGAAACCAACAATCAAACATAACCTACCTACAAAAGGATTTAGATGTGAATTGTTAATACATAATATATGGAAGAAAAATTGAGCAGTCATATAATGATTAAAGTGATTTTGTTACTTCACAAGTGCAAAAGATGTAACAAATAACCATTAATTATTGTGTTTTGGTCAATTTTAATTTACAAGCAAATAATATCATAAGTTCTTTAAATAATAGTGTTTAAGGTCACATTAGTTACTGAGTGTTAAATGATAAATGTTTAATAAATTTTGTATTAGAATCAACATGGCGTCGAAAAGAAGAAAGTTATTTTTGTTAAAAAAAAATAGGGGATAAAGTCAAAATATGAGTTAGAGTGATTTTTTAATAAAAAAAAATAATGGCGCTAGAATTTTAGAAGTTATGTTTAATTTTTAATTTTTAAGGGGTTAAATTAAAATACGTTATTATTGTAGGGGTTTAAATAAAAAAGCCCTAAAAATAAAAGTGCGTTAAAATTCTAAAAGTTGTTTCAGGGTGAATGTTATTAGCTCTTGTACTTCTAGAAGTTCTTTTTTTCAATCTGCAATTTTCCTCACTTTTCTCTTTTATTAAAAGTATTTTCTATAATCACTCTAATACATTAGAGTAAGGTACTAAAATTTATAAAATATTTAACAAATTTATGTTTAGTTATTCAACTAACAAGATTAATAAACCTTGAATTTCTAAATAGACAAAATTAAACTATTATATGTTAAACAAACAAAACTGTATTTAGTCGAATTTCTCTCTACCTATTTGCTCTAGTATACTCATGTTTGAACCAAAATTGATTTTTGTTTCTCCTTTAGGATTTCTAGTAGTATACTCATTCCGATTTGGGTTTATTTCAACCAAATGGATTTGGTTTTGTTCTTTGAGATTTCAAAATTAAATTGGATTTGTTTATTCGAATTTGCAGTAGTACTCGTATATAAATGGGTTTGTTTCAACAAAGTCGATTTGCGTTATTTCATCGAAATTTCAACCCAAATCAAAATTTATCTTTAGTTTAGTCATTTTATTTAGGTTTGCGTTTGTAATATAATTCAGGTTTGTGTTTGTAGTCTCACTTTGATTTTTAAATATATATGGTGTCTATAATTGATTAGGTTTATAAAAATTAGATCTACAAATTTTGTACTCAAGGAAAGAAGATGAAGTTGTTATGAAGGTTAATTTTTTCATTTAACTACCAAATGTGACTTTAATTATTAATTATTGTTCCCACTTAACTAGGTTAAAAGTCTATTAGAAGGCGAAGGGCAAGTCTATTTTTTTGAAATGAGAGGTTGTGTATAATTATGACATTATCTCAGGGGTAAACTCAATAAAAGAAAAAAAAAAGCCTCGTTCAATCTGTAATGGTTATGTAAATTTGCAGTTTTATATATTAATATTGCTTGATTATAGTATTTAGGAATTTCTATCGACTTTAAACGAAATACGTCGTATTTTAAGAGTTTTTCAAGAATCTTTGGTCGTAAACCCATCACACTTAAAACATTTTTTAATCTATGTGTTGTTCAACAATTTTTCAACTTCAAGTTGCGGTGTTTAAATATAATATAACATGGTATGAGGTCAATAATGTCATATTATAACATTGTTATATAAAAACTATTTATATATCATATTATAATTTTTTTGTCATATTAGATAATATCTTTGGCTTAGTGGACTACAATAGTTGCTGAGTGTTAAATGAGAAACGTTTAATAAATTTTATATTATAGTGAAGATTTTGTATTAGAGTGTTAAATGAAAAACGTTTAATAAATTAAGTAGTCTGAAGAGTATTTAGGGAAAGTTATGTATTTGGGTTGTTCGGGTCCTAATTGCACCCAATACCTAGGGGATAGGCTATATAACCTATCTTTTTATTTCTTAGAATTTCGTATACGAGTAATTCAAATGAATCAAATGATTGTTTATTGTAAATTTTAACATCAATTTTCTATTATAGGAAATTAATTATCTGTGAACTATTACTTCAAAAGGTAATAACATGTGAATTCGTTATTCATATAGGAGATACACGTGTTCACGCTGCCAAATTAAATCCTAAACCCATGTCTTTTAAATATTTTCCTATAGCAAGGGATTAGTTGGAAGAGATGATCAGCAGAATACATAATGACTTGATTAAAGTGAGTTTTTTACTTTGCAATGGCAATACATGTACCAAATGTTTCGGCTAATTTTAATCTACAAGACTAATAATCGAAGTGATTATTGAAAAAAATTGAGTTTTACACAATTTAGTAATTGAGCAATTAAATTTTGTGTATTAATTAAGATGTCAAAAACACCACAACAAGTCGTATGATTTTCCACATAAATTTTTGTGGCCAAAATAAGTAAATTCGTAGTTTATTGTTTTGACCACGATTATGTTGCACAGTCATAGAAAAAGTCCCATGGATAAATGTGTTTGATAACGAAATTATGATTCGTGGTCAATTGTATACATATTGACAATGAAATTATGTTTCATGGTTTACTGTATACCTATTGGCAACGAAATTAAAATCGTGGTGTAAGATTGTTATTCAACAACGAAGTTTATTTTTGCTTTTTTTCATTATTTTCATTGACAAATGTGATATTTCGTGGCCAATAGGTCGTGTTTTTTCCCCAAAAGGTGACAGCAAAATGTTTTCGCACAATTGACAATAAATAAAATTGTGGCTAATGATAATAATACTATTTTCATTTTCACCTGTTTTGGCTAGTTTATTCTCATTTAATCAATAACAAAATTAATAATGTTAGTTGTCACACTATTTTATAACTCATAGCTATCATATGAATTACATCATATCAAATTTTCTATAAGTTATTCATTCATAAATTTGATAAGTCCATACATATAATAATATACACCAACATTCTCAACATTTAGCATATAATTCTAAAAATTAAGTCAAATTTACAAAATACGTCTATTTCAAATCTAAAAAAAGAGTGTGGCACAAAATGTTGTCAATAAAAGAGCATGACATCAAAGTTTTGCCAATAAAATAGCCTTAATTAAAAGATGTGGAATTAACTCGTCTCGAAGCGAGTAAGGTTTGAATGAGATTATCAGATTCAACTTGCCTAACTAAAATGGACTCTATGGTTGCTCATTGAGATGCTTCCTCCTTAGGATGAGTTTTTGACTATGCTTCATTATCTTATTGGTGCTCCATCAAATCTTGTTGAACTCTAGAGGGTTACTTAAGAGCCTCCTCCAATTGTGCATTTTTTATTGCAAAGTTGTTTTGAAATTAGTTGGTTTGGGACCATGGCCAAGACCATTGATATGCCCCGGTCTCATGATGAGAACTTGATCAGTTATATCCGGTCTCATGCCAATAACTTGATCACTTATCTTACCTGGGATCAACAATATAGCTCCCCCAAATGCAAAATTTGACTAAGGTGTTTCATGTCATCCTGAAAAAAATATAGGAAATTATTTGTTAATAATTTTGAAAATAATTTAAGTTTAAAAAAAAAATAGAAAGAGCCTCCTTTGTTTTTACATGAAAAACAACATGTTCAATTCATCAAAAATAACGAACACCGCAACAATAATCCAATATTTCCAATCCCGGCCTCGAAGTCAACATATATGAGTTTTTAACTAACATTTTAGCATTTAACTAGTTTCATTTCACTCAAGTCCAAGTTCAAAAGACTTAAAATACAACATTCCAGATCATTGGCCCGCATGACCATGTAACATGTAAAGTATTAATCATAATGTACTTACATAGAGTGCTTCATCTTTGCAATGGGTCTCTTTAAAGAACTCGATCCTATTTCACTCAGCACCATCATCCCCACCTCTTTGTGTAATTAGAAAGTAAATAATTATCAAGCATATTTATAAGAGAAAATTCAAATATAAAATTACAATATATTATCAATTCGTGATGAACAACCACGAATGCCTTAGACCCATTCTTGTGCTTTACAGTTTGCTTTACTTTATTGTGCTTATTGATGTCACATCGTCGCTACAACATATATTGTAAAATCATTATATCTTCATAGTGAATAAAATAATTTACGTATTATATAATTGATAATCATTGAAATGAAATGAATTGCCAAAACATATTTTTCAATAGGGGATGACATTTATAGTGAATAATCTCAACACCGGTTATACTTGATAAGAACTGTTAAACTAGATAAATATATGGTGATCCTCGACAAGATCCATTAAGAACATGATAAGAACCACGAAAAGCTGATAAAACTTGATAACATGTGAAATGGAAACAATCGAAAACAATCTATTTACTTAAGTTGTTCATATGTGTTGTCTAAGCAATGCATTATATTCTAAGCATAAAACAAGCAACAAGGTATGTTTTGGTACCATACATCTCATTTGTTCTATGCATATCATCCATCTTAAGTGGGTTATATATGGTGTCTAAAGATTTTCCTTTGCTATCTATGGGATCACAAATATTAGTACCTACACATAACATATACTTGCTTTTTTATCTCACCTTTGAATTGTGGCTTATATTACTCCAACTCTCTTCTGTGTAACTTGGTTATACATTCACTTAGTTTACAACCTTTTCATAAACTCATTGTAGAATGTTAATGCACGATGACCCCTTTATGTGTGTGTGCTTTAGGTGAAAATAATTTTTCAAAACTTTTTCCAATTTTATCATGCCCCAATTTTGTGAAGCAATTTTAATTAAGCCAATTTTATCTTCTTAACCCTAAACATGCATCTAGTGATATTAAGCAAGATAAGGTAAATCAAGTCCACAACACGCGCCGATGTACGAGGAAACCACAAAGGGAAAAAATCTCAGACGACCCAGGCAATGAATCACTATGATACGAAATTTATGAAGGAAAAATATAATCTTACTAAACGACTTGATCCCCACAAGACTTGAGGCCTTTTTTTCTCTACAACCGCTCATCTACAGTGCAACGTAGGAGTAAGCCTGTGCCAGGTCCATAACACACGAGTCTACGTTTACTTCGGTATCCACCGATAAATCCACAACAACCGTCAATCAGCAAGTGTGGAGTCCACCACACGAAAGAAGTACTTCGAATAATGTAGAGTCAAATAATGGTGAAAATATAAGATCTTTATGACATATGGTTATGTAAACTCGGATCTTGTAAACAAGGAAGGATGTTATGCTTCGAAAAGCTTAGGTAAATAATTGCAAAAAACAAATATGTAATGATCTGTTCTGTATGTTCTGCACACACGTTTTTCTGAGCAATAGACGTCTTAAATAATATTTTTGAGTCGGCGTATCGTTCGAACGAAACAAGCTTGTCGTTTGAACAAAATGACCATATCGTTAGAATGATAATACCACCTCGTTTGAACGATAAAACTATGTCGTTTGAAAGAGCGTTTAGGTTGTTTGAACTAGATAAAAACAAGGGAATGTTCATACGACTCTAAACTCGAAATAACTCAGAAAAAGCATTTTAAAATATATTTTAAATAAAATAACATCCTTAGAAAAATATTCCGAGCATCTATAAACCATTATGCATTCATACGTGAGAGAATCTCGGAAAATAATGTGAAGATGTGAAACGTGCACCAAAAATTGCCATGATTTATCTTTAAAGCTTGGTCGCTATGTCTTCAACACAACGTCATAGGCTTAATCGAAATTGTGACAGGTAAAATTTATCCTATGACTCAAAGTGGTTTTTGTTCGAAATAATGCCGATACCTACAAATTGACACTATTTGGAAATTTGTCCATATAAATGTCCCCCTTCGGCTATTTCTAGACAAAACCAAATAGTGAAATGCCATTCGAATGACCTAAATCCCATCCCTTAAACCCAAAATCAAAATACGGGACACAATCTAGTAAATGTCAGATTGGCTGCATGAACTATCTGAATGTGATGTAGTCGTAAAGTTCGAATCTCTAAATAATCATTACACACATGAAACAAACAAATACCATGTGAAGTATGGAGGAACAAATGATATATAAATAATATGATCAATATCAATCAAATCAATATCAATATCAAATCTCAAGTCAAGTCTGCCCCTACATCACATATTTATATCTCCCATTTTTTGTCTTGAATAGATAACTAGTGGGACAAATAAAAAAAATCATATCTAGAATAAGAATATCATATGAAGCATATCTAGATAAACATCATGAACTATCTAATAAGATCAATATATGACAAGGCATAGTTAGTAAATAACCACATAAATGAATCACCAATATAACGAATGACGTGACGAAACAGAATCTCATCCAACAATGCAGTGTAATAATCAAGCATGAATAATAAAATATAACTGCATGTAAACTGTCCAGAAGTACCAAATCAGCAGAATATATATCAAGCAAGTATTGAAACAAATCATAAATCTCTAAAAGTCACACTAGTTGTTCGAATGATAGAGGGAAGTCGTTCAAATGATATGTGAATGTCGTTCAAATGATATGTGAATGTCGTTCGAACAATGCAAAGTCTCATTTCGAAAGGTCCTTTCTAACGACCATCTAATGACCATGCATGTACGTCGATTGTAACTCGCGCGAAGGTCGTTTTATCCATCGATCTAATGACATAGGCATGTCATTCCAACGATAGCCAGAAGTCGTTCAAACGACTTATAAAAAATTCAATTCCAGCTCAAAATAAATGTATAAACTAACAAGTGAAAAGAATATCTGATAAACGCATCTGATAGTATGAAAACAGTAGAAAAATTGACTCAGAAAATAAATATGAGTTACACGTTAACATAGTATCGATGTGCTTAAACATGGAATGGAATGAATGGATGTAACTAACACAATTGAATCATAATTTGAACACAAATATACGTTCAAGAATCTCTAATTGATCGCTAAATATCATCAAACTACGTTTTAGCCATATGTGACAATTAAACTTTGAAGTTAATGAACTAAACAAACATCGCACACATAAGTATAAAATTTTAACGATTCTACCAAATAATAGTGTCATGACAAGAATTTTACAACCTAAGACTTGTTATGCAAACCTGTTGATCTCCAACTAAAACTCCCTCAAACTAAAATGATAATTCTTTTCATTTTTCTTTTGAAGATCTATTATCTTTTCAATAGATTTCCTATTGGACAAATTTTTGGCATAATTTTCTTTTTATTGCCTTAATTTTTTCTTGGGCTCTTTTAAACGGTGGCTTTCACGACGAGTCAACCCGTCTCTCGCAGCCATTTTTCGTGAACACTCATTATATTTTCAATTGTGACACCCCTCCTATTAAAATACCGGGTGGCCAGCCCTTTACTAGAATAAATCTTTGGTCTCATATGGCTCATTCTTAGCATCACTGCCGAAAATATTTAAAGTTACTAACCACCTAGTAATTAAATAGACCGGTGTCAAATTGTATCTTTCATTAATTAGTAACATGCGAAAATAAAATACTAATAAAACCATCCACACAAATGAAATCTGAACTCAACACACGACAGATATATAAATAAATAAGACTGAATAAACCATCGGTTCTCAACAATAGAATTCAACAATAAATCTAAAATAATAAACTGGATACACAAAGTCTAATGATTAAACTGAAATATTGAATCTGTTGGGGGGGGGGGGGACATGCCCAAATGAATACTAAATAAAGTTCCTATACTAGGAATAAATGATTGAAGCGTCTATAGAAAAGTCCTGCGTGCTTCCATACGAGCAGCAGTCATGCATCCCTGAACGGAATCCTCAAGCGGGGCGTCCCTGCGGCTGAACACCTAAAATAGTTGTGGAAAATTTATTTTGACATAGATCAGAGCCCAAGTAAAAAATTTTGAAAATATTTGGAAAGCAATTAAAAATGAAATGATTAAATATGCATGAACATTTCCATATTTAAGCTGGTGTCGCGCTCTCTTGAGATATTTTTCACCCCTCAACTAATGTGCACACCTAACGCTTGCCTTCGAACTCAATTAGTTACGTTACCCCACCTAACTTGCCACGTCACACTCCTTTCTATCACACTACTCTAACCGGAGTATTCTTACTTTGATTATTAAGTTATGTGCTCATTAACTTATTAATCGGTTCCACTTAAGTAAATCATATAACGTTCACACTAGTTATATAGGAAACACATTTTAATCATATAACTTTCACACTAGTTATATATATGAAATACAATCACACTATATGTATAAATCTCGTATATAACTATCTACTCGTATTATATACATACTAGTATACTACAACATTCACACACGTGCCACGTATAATAACCATCCATTCCCGAGTAATAACTCACCGGATTTTTTCTCTAAAATTCTATCACCCCAAGTATACTCAATCCAACCCGGATACCATGAGACGGTTAACTCACACCGAATTAGGTAATAAAATTGTAAGCATAGTGGAGGCGGTCGTAGTTCCCCGAGAATGAGACCGAGTCATACTCAAAGTGTCTCACCTCGAAAAGAACACACAAATAAATATCAGACGTTATAATCTGAGAACTATACTCTCCATGCATTTACTAGCAAGGGGATTCACCCACATCGCACAACCTCCTATGATAGCACCAGGGGGTATGTATTCACAAAATATCTAATACCGATATTTATCAAGCAAACAAGTAGATATATACTATCACACTTTTGCGTATATATATAATTAATTTAAATCCAGCTAACCTGTGCTTAACACCCGTAGCACTAGCCCGTAAATTCTCGAGTCTATATACCCGACTCTTATTTTATTTAATTTCACATCCATTAAAAAAAATCTTCACTCACTAATACACCTGGACTCTCCCAATCGGCCCGTAATTAAATATTTATGAATTTATTTCGCTCAATTCATTAGACATATGTCACACCTTTTTCTCACCTTCCTAATCCCAATTATTTTCATCTCTTATTACTGGGAGATATGTCCCACATTAATTTTTCACTGAATAAATAAGCTTTAGAATAAAACCCACCAAAATTTAATCTTTAAATTTAAAATAGGAAAAACTGTCAAAATTAAAGGGCCATCGATCGATCGATCATGTCCAATCTTCTTCCTCGAGTCTGTTCTCCACCATTTTTAAACCCCGAAACTTTTCAACTTCAATACATACCTCAATTAATTAATCTCCCATATTTATTTCCTCTATAAACATGCTCAAACACGACCTCAATCGTCACTGATTTTCATTAATAATTTCAGGGTTCACAAATTGGGTGTTTTTTAATTTCCTTAAATCAAATATCAGTTCAATTCCAAAAATCCAAATTCAATAACAATAGCTACTGGATTTCGATTTTAAATCACATTCTAACATCATATGATAGTATCCCCACATTAATTAAATACCAATTTTACCTTTAATGCTTAAATCCCCCCAAACCCATTTTTCACATGTGTTACCCTCCCAAAATGAATTTGTCAACACATACTATAATACTCTAATTTCCTAGGGTTTTTTATTTGATTTATGGATGCCTATAACTCCAACACTTATGATAAAAACTCTTAATCCCGAAAGTAAGCTAATGGGCCCAGTCCAAATGATCTGAACACCTCCGTGTGGACCTGGTTATGTCTAATAAGGCCCCGTGACCCAATTACTACCCTCGGGTAAACTATTTTGACCCATTCGAAATCGACCATGACCTTGAAATTCATCCGAGTAACC
The DNA here is from genome assembly GCA_949130495.1 of Sambucus nigra. Lineage (NCBI taxonomy): Eukaryota > Viridiplantae > Streptophyta > Magnoliopsida > Dipsacales > Adoxaceae > Sambucus > Sambucus nigra. Next base: position 83,718,976 of record OX422213.1, on the reverse strand, counting down.
TTACAATAAAGTCCTATCTCAACCTCAAACAGTCTACACCGACTCTCGATTGAGATAAAATATCACCACGTCACTAACACTCGTTATGACGTAAAATAATTAATTTACTATTCATTTAGTAATTATATTTCAAAAATATTAACCATTATCCCTCCCGATTAATATTTTAATAACCACATGATAATTAATTAAATTAAATTACGACACACTTGTAATTTAAAATTATCTGAATTAATTAATTAGTAAATACTAAAAAATATGGGGTGTTACATCAATATGCCATATAAATCCTCATGAGCAATGGTTCTTAAATGAACAACTCCCCCTAAGTCTAATATGTGGGTAGATGAAAAAATTGAGAGGAGAACGTCTCACCAAACTCAAATATACATGAAAGGTTAAACATTCAAATAAGCTCGTGCATGTGTGTTATGGCATATACATAGTCGAATCAAAATGCAAATCAACTTCGAAAACAACCCCACTAAACAAATGGTTAAGATCAATTTATGTATCCAAAATCATGATCAAATGTACTAGCCACGTGGAAATATGAAGTGAATGGGGGTACAAACACACCAATATGCCATATCAAGTTTAAACTCACGACACAAAAACCAAAAATCTTTTTGTGTTTTTCAAAAAATATTTTTGGCCCAAAAATAAAATCTTTTATATTTTTTCAAAAATATATGAAACCAAAAATCTTTTTGCACTTTTCTAATAATACTCAAATAAAAGGAAAATATAATACAAAAGATAAACATGCCACAACACTAGTAAATATATATCATGAAGAAAAACTAGTGTATGACAAACATCATAACACAATCATCCATAAGATCTATTATGACTAGTATCATGTGCAGGCAAACGAGAGTCATAAAGTCTAATTCCTAAAGCCTCTAAGTCTGATTTCCTAACCGAAGAAGGGGTGCAATGACACACGGGGGTTTTCGAAACCGAAACAACTTTATTCTTAAACTTCCTAGGAGCATTTTAAGGTCATAAAAATAATATCTAAGGTGACCCTTCCTACCTCAATGAGTGCAAGTAAAAATACGGCGAGGAATGTTAGATAAATGTGGACCTCTCCTAACGTTCCTATTTGGTTCTCAGACATGTATGGTGTTACCTTTGAGAATGGGAACAATATGATCATCAAAGCTTATGCTTCACCTATCATCTTTGATTGGATGGTGCCTAAAATTATTACAACTTTTCTGACCTAGCCTCCAAATCAAACTTAACCTTACTGGAGTCTCTCAATCTCTCCTTAAGATCTCATATCCTAGACTCAAGTAAACTCCTAGACTCCTAAAAATACAAAATCTCTTTCTTCACTTCCTCCATCAAACCATGAAGACTATCTCTCTCACCCTCAACGTACTATAGTTTCTCCCGAAGAGTCTTCTCTCGTGCCCTAAGGTCATCAATCAAAGCATCATTATTTTCTATGTCACGTTCTTTCAATTTAGCTTGCAACTTCAAGTTTGCCTTCTTCACCTTCACCGTTTCCGCATATAAATCATTGAAGGAAACTTGCAACACTCCCACATCTATATGCACATCCTCACTCACTTTACCCTCACTCACTTGGGTTCACACACAACGGACTCAGAAGTGTTATTCACACGAGAATATTATGTAAGGACATATTTCTCATGTCCGATATTTTACATTTGTATATGTTGTATGCCACTGCAAAAGGCACGCCACTTCACGATCTCACATGATGGCTTCTATCCTAATTCTATGAATCAAGCATTAAATATATCCATCATGTGTCCTACATCTTCCTCAACGACTTCACATTCCACGATTTTAGGCACTTTATGCAAGTGGTAGACAAGAGAAGTCAAAATAATGAAAAAGGCAAGAATGAAAGTTCAAGGGCATTTTTGTAATTTTATAGCCACCGCCTGGAGTTGTGATCAACTGGAAAGTTGAAGAACTTGACGCCATGAAGATATTGGAAGAAACGACACCTCAATCCGACCTTCGGTAAAGAAGTTATGGTCCTTTGAAAATGGAGAAAAATTATTGGAGAATACTGTGTATTTTAAGCCCCCAAAACCAACGATGTTTTACGAACCGAAGGGAGAATCGGTTCAGGGGCGAACCGATTCGAGGTACCACCCAAACCGGTTCAGGGTACCTGATGTTGACAACAATTCCAAAATCTTAAAATTCCTTTTGATTTCCTTATAAAAGCCAACTTCGGGGGAGTTATTTTTCAAGACTTTGAGAGATGACTTTGAGAGTTTTATTAGATAAAGTCTTCATATTTTTGAGTCCTAAAACTCATGTTTTGATTCACACATCATTCCCATACTTTTTTGAATCCTTTTGAAACCCAAGAACAATATTTTTCTTTTGTTCAATCTATGTGGAAGAGGGATCTCCATATTTGATCGGTGGATACTGAGCGTAGTCATTCTGCGTGTGGACGAGCTGAAGATGATGAAACGACGCCTGAAGGGTATTTCGCTATCTCTCGTATCTTTGAAGGTTTGCTGAGGGAATCGTGCATTACACACTTGTGGGCGATTATCAGGTTGTATGTAAGTCAAAGGTCTTGTGAATTCTTCAAAGTGTTATAAAAGGTTTTACCCGAAAGTTTTTTTTCCTATATCGATCGTCTTTATTTTTCATGCATGGTTTGAATGATTTATCACATTTAGATGCATGTTTAGGGGCTGAATAAATAGACTCTAATTAAATAAGGTTTACTTGGAAATTTGCGAATTAATTTGAATCGGTATCACACATCGCATTTACATGATTTTACAAATTGGTATCAGAGCAGGTTACACTATTTTATTGTGTATTCCTATTTTTCGCAAAATCGTGTGATATTAATTTTTTTTTTTGAAAAATCAGTTTAGTGAAAATTCGCAATTTTTCCTATGGAGCACTTATATAATTAGATGCCTATTTTTAACGGGTCTAATTATGCCCATCGAAAAGCTCATATGAAATCTATTTTAGAATCTATTGACGAGCGTGTTTGGTTGCTTTGCAAAAATGGTTGGAATCCACCCACTGTCACCGTTGATATTATCACTCAGCCTGGATTGAAGATGATTATAAAATGTCTAATTTTAATTCTCGTGGTCTGAGTGCTATTTCTGGAGTTGTCACTCCTAATGAGTTTCACCGAATTATGACGTGTACCACATCTAAAGAGGCTTGGGATGTTTTAAAACTGACACATGAGGGTACAAATGCGGTTAAAGAATCAAAGTTACAAAATTTGGCCACCCAATTTGAGACTATCACCATTTCTGAGTCCGAATGCTTTGATCATTTTTATGCATGCTTGTCAGACATTGTTAACACCAGTTTTAATTTGGGTTAGGTGATTGATAACACGCGTGTCATTAAAAAGATTTTGCAATCTCTCCTAAAACACTTTATTCCTAAAGTCACTGTTTTGAAATCTTTGGGAAATTTGAAATCACTTAAGTTGGAAGAACTTGTAGGAGATCTTCAAACCTATGAGATTGACATATTTCCCAAAGCCATTAAGGCTAAGGATAACGACATTGCTTTAAAGACTCATTTTAAGAAAAAGAAAGAAAAAGTTTGTGAGCCGGATTATGAGGAAGATTTTGATTTTAAAGATATGGCATTGTTTGCGAATTTTTTTAAAAAGTTTCTCAAAATGAATAAAGAAAATTCTTCCAATAAAAAGAAATCTTTTGAGTCAAATAAAAGGAAAGTGGAGGCCAAATACAGTGACAAGGAGGATGAGATAAGGTGCTTTGAGTGTGAGGGAAAAGGGCACATAGCTAAAGAGTGTCCTAGTAGGATAAGGAGAAAGGGAAAAGATACTGTTATGCCTGCCACTCTTAGTGATAATGAGGGTGATGAGAGTGATGAGGGAGATGATTCGGATAAAGGCTTAGCACATGGGATGGTTTTCACCTTTTCTAGTCATGTGAGCACACCCACTTTGTCTCACGAGAGCGATGATAGTGATTTGTGTTCTTCGAGTGAGGGAGAAAGCGAGGAGGAAAGTGGAGATGAAATTGAACTCCAAAAATATTTTAGAGATTTGTACACCGAGACCTTGAAAACAAAGAACTATAATAGAGATTTAGGTCGTCCGGTTTTAGATTTGGAGAGAGAGAAAGAGGTTTTAAGAAAGGAGAAGTGTGATTTGACCAACACGTTGTCTAGTCTGACGAAACGTGTATCCCAACTCAAGAGTGATCTCGAGCATGTCAGGGAGGTCAAAGTCAATTTCGAGAACGCACCTAAGAAGGTTGAAAAGGTGGTTCTTAAGGGTAAAGGTGAGAATTTAGGAATAAGTCATGACGGTGCTTCTACTTCTCAATTAGCACCCGATCCGGTTCCCACTTTAGTGTTAGATTCACGTGAGTCTCACCCTAACCCACATAGACCTCTCATTCCTATTAGGAGAGCGTGTTCTAGAGTTTTTGAGAGAGGTGTTCCTAAGCCTATTTATGTTTGTTTCCATTGCAAGAGGAGAGGACACCTTAGGGAATTTTGTTTCAAGTTGGGTTATGTGTCATGTTTTGCTTCTACACGTGTTTCTGCTACACATGCACCCACTCATGATACTTTACATGCTCTTGGAGACTACATGAGAGAGTTTTCACATCTAGGTGAGCAAGTTATGTTTTTGGTCAAAACTTCACAAAATTTGATGGAAGTTTTTCATAAGTTGGCACCATCTTTGGAAAACCCCTCCGCACCAAACGATTGAGGTTTGACTTATTTACTAACATAGGTTGTTTTTCATGATGACATTATTTTCATACTGCTAGTATGTATCATTTTTGTATGTTTTACTTTTTTTGAAAAATTTAAAAAATTTGAAAAAGATTTTATTTTGAGAAAATCCAAAAAAAAAAAATTGTATTTTGTTTGCACCGTTTATCGATAGACACTTAGGATGACCAAGTCAAAATATCATTCCATTTTTCATGTGACTATTTTATAGTGTTTTGAGACAATATATCATGTCATCTTTGTGCTTTATAATGTTTGGAGTCATTAAGATGTAATTAAATGTTACTTCTTACATGTTTTACTCATGATTTCCTTCAATGCACACGTGCACGACTTTGTTTGATTATTGTGCTTTTCTTATCATATATTGGTTGGCTGTTTTTACTTCAATCCTGTCCTTTAAAACGAACCAAGCACGATAATACTTGATAAGAAAGTTGTGCATATAAGAACCGTTTTGTGAGTTTGTGTGCTTTATTTAAAAAAAACGGGGAAGGGTTGCGAAAGGTTCATTTAGCCTTTGTGAATAATAAGCCAACGTTTAAATTGGACTTAAAAAATTGAGGAATTTTAATTATCCGGGGTCCAAAGAGTTTTAAAAGAGATAGAAAATTTTTAAGGCAACACTACACCAAATCTATCGAATTGTCACGGTCATTGACCTTGACAAGTTGGACTTGTCATGGTCAACGACCGTGACAATTCTGGGCGAGATAACTGTTTTTGTCACGGTCATGTCACGGTCAATGACCGTGATAAGTTCGTTAGAATTATCACAGTCATGTCACGGTCCCTGACCGTGATAAGTTTTATCACGATCTTAAACGATGACAAATTCGTGACAGTGTTTAAAAAAATTGTCACGATCAAAGACCGTGACAACTTCCTTTGTCAAGGACTTGTCACGGTCAATGACCGTAACAATTCTGGGCAGAATTGAAAAAAAATCTGTTGGGTAGTATGGCCACTGCCACTGTCCAGCAGTATATATGTACCTGTTATAGCAACGTTGTACCTGTTCAAACATTAAATATCCAGATAAAATGGAGATAGTGCAAATATACATTCAAAATAGAAACAATCCCGTACCTGTTCCAAACTTTGGCATTCTCCATAGAGTACCTCAACTGTTCAACTTCATTGTTCGACCCCAATCCCGTAATTTTGATTGTCTTAAGGTGTGATCTCAAACAATCAGGTACATACCATTCCAACCACGATGTCCCGATTTATTAACAACAAAATGAAAAACTCTAATATAAGAAGAAACAACATCACCATCAATTATCTCAAATCTACAAACTATTTAGCTGGAAGTGATGTTATGAACCCTTGACGTACCTCAAAGATAAGAACCTCTAGAAGAGGATAATTTTTGAGAAAATCCAGCACCTATTTCCAGTTCCAGTTCCAGTTCCACTATAAGATTAAGCCACTGCAAGACACTACACAAGAGTGTAGTGCCACCCAACAAGAAAATATTCATAAAAATCGAAATCAAAATCGAAATCGAAATTTAAATATTCATATAAATATAAATACATTACCTGTAGTGCCACCCAAATAACTAACTTGAGCTCATATGGCACCTCCTTCCAACTAATGTACCCCGGGCAATCATGTCAAATATAATTCCCTTCATATCTGAACACTAAGAAATGCCATAATCCTATGGAGTTATGCTCTGCAAATTCCTTCCAAACGTTGTGTAGGCAAACATCACCAGTTGAAGTTGTCAATTCCACTTTCCATATTTTCCCATGTTTTGCTAGAGGTTCCAAGTGATGGGGTATGAAAGTGTAATTGACAACTTTAACTGGTGATGTTTGGCTACACAACGGTTGGAAGGAATTTGCAGAGCATCACTCCATAAGATTACGTCATTTCTTAGTGTTCGGATATGAAGGATAGACGAAGAGATTCCGTCTCCTCTCCACAAATAGGACACCCCGAATAACTATGTACTAATCACCTATTAAAGTTAAGAAGCGTATATTCACGGATTGGTATAAACAAAACTTAAATTTTAAATTCAAATTCAATTTATAATAGAAAATTCCTCCAAAAGTAACAACTTTAAGCCACTAAGAATATTATATAGAAATTATGCAGTCCAAAACTGTCCAAATGCATTGGAATATTTCGGTACAAATTGGAATATTTATTACAAATTGAAAAATTGTTTAAAATTCGGGTTATCATAAAAAATGGATTGGTATTTTGTAGGAGCAGCCAAGTCATCCACACTACTATTTAGACATTTTGGCGCGTGTTGGACAATTGGCTGCAGCTCGTTGTTGATATACTTCGAGTGAAACACTTGGTTAACCTTTTGAAATGCACAAACAAACGGCTCATCGCTCAAGTGGTCGTTGCTCTTCAACTTGGACAAGTCAACCATGATTAAATTTACAAGCATTTTTATCCTCAACTCTTACCCAGTCACAGTAAAATACAACCTATTTAAAGCTTATATAATTCAATTCAAATATATTTCGGATTACACCATAGTAAGTCATTTCAGCTTCAACGAGGTATTTATCTTTTGCGCTTGCTTGAAACTAAGTAAGAGCCTTGTATGAAATGCCCGAGTTTTGTACATTTATACTTTCCTCGTACACTTTAGCGCCGAAAATTGAATTTTTCAATTGATACTTTTGGTACTCTTTAGCCACGAACAAGGGTCCAGTGACTAGACGATCAAGCCTTGATGTCGCATCACCCGTCTTTAAGAGCTGAGAATATAGATAAATTAATTATATTAGTGGTAAAATTTGAGTGTAATGTAACGTTATATAACGTACATTTTCATTATAATTACCTCTTGTGTCAACCGCAACCTAAATTTGATGTCTTATTGTACCATTGTTTTTTTTTATTGTTCTCATAGGCTTCATATTTTCTACATATTACAAAATTAGTCATGTATAAAATAATCTAAAATAATGTTAAACATTATAATAATTGAAACTTACTTTTTCCATTCCTCGACATCTTCATGTGTGTCAAATAGATAATGAGCTACTTGTTCATGTTGCAAATTCGTTAATTTCACTCATTTTCCCATCACATGACCACCATCATCGACGAACTCATCAGTGTCATCAACGCTAGTCAAGTCAGGCATATATTCCCGAGTATATATTGATGACTCCACGGTGATGTATTCCTCTGCAATTGATCCTGCAATGTATCGCATATTCTTGACGTAATCTCTACAAACTTTCATCAATCTTTTAAATGGATACATCCACCGATATCTAACTAGACCGCAAAGATGTGCCTCATCGCATAGGTGTACCAACAAATGAACACTTATGTCAAAGAATGCTGGGGGAAAGTACTTCTCCAATACACAAATCGCTTAGGTCACCACTAATTTTGAGGCCACTATGTGTTCTCGATTGACTACCTTCTCACACAAGAGGGAGAAGGTAATACTAATTTTCATAATAGCCCTCTGCAAATCCTTGTGCTTGGAGAAACAGTGCTTAAATAATAGAGGAACCAATTGCATTATCACATGCCAATCGTGGGACTTACACTTATGTAAATCATGAGTAGCATATATTGTGCCCTTCAAATTATATATTGTGTCTAAAAGCACCTTTCTTTCCCCACTCCTCAAAGTAAATGCACCAGGGGGAATTATTGTCCTTCCCCTACTATCATCTTTCAACCATAGTTGTGGCTTAAGTTTTAACGATTTAAGGTCTTTTTGTGTATTTTCTCCATCCTTCGAATGACTCCCCCCAAGGCAAGTGCCCATAATATGTTCAACGAAGTTCTTCTCTGCGTGCATCACATCTAATACATTGCGCACCGGGTTATTCTTCTAATAAGGCAAGTCAAATAAAATTGACCTCCGAGACCATGACTTTCTTGTCTTAGTTTCATTTCCAGTTGGGGTCTTCTTATGCTTAACGTTCTTAAAATTGGGATTCTTACCTGGCATATTAGGGCCACATTCAGAATATTTACTTTTAATTTCTGAACCCGAACGTTGTCTCGGCGGTAGCCTATGTTCAACCCCGCCTAATAAAAAATTGTAACCTTTCTCAGATCTGAAACTATGAGCCGGGGGTAAAAACCTCTTGTGGAAATGGTATACATTTTTTTAGCTAGAGGATAGACGAAGAGATTCAGTATTCTCTCCACAAATAGGACACCTCAAATAACCATGTACTACACAATCGAATAATGTCCCATAAGTTGGAAAATCATGAATTGCCCACATCAACATAGCTTTCAGCGTAAACTCTTCTTTTATAAAAGATTCAAATGATTGCACACCCTCTTCCCATAACTCATTTAATTATTCTACTAAAGGAGCCAAGTAGACGTCGATGTCATCACTTGGTGCCTTTGGCCCAGGTATCAACAAAGCCATCATCGAAAATTCAGGTCTCATACACTGTGAAGGAGGGAGGTTGAGTCGGTCTAGGATCGCTGGCCATACACTCTGATTGGTGCTTAGATTTCCGAATAGATGAAAACATCTGTTGATATAGACAAACGAATGTTGCGTTGTTCTCGAGAAAAATCGGGATACTCATAATTCATCCTCCTCCAAGCAGTAGAATCAATAGGATGACGCATGATATTACCCCTACTTCTGCCCTAGCATGCCAAGTCATTGCCTCTGCTATCCATGGTACTATGAAAAATCGCTTTAATCTAGGCCCAACGGGGAAATATTTCAATACTTTTCGAGGCACTTTTAAGCTTGTGCCTTCCTTACTAGTAGGTTGGACATATCTAGTTTCATCGCATACCGGATAACGATCGAGATTTTCATACTCCTTTTTGTATAGTATGCAGTCATACACACAAGCATGAATCGATTTAAACTTCATTCCCAAACCTTTCAAACTGTTCTTTATAATAGGATAGATATTCGGAAGTGTATTCTCCTTGGGTAATAAGCCCTTCACCCATTTCAGAATTCCTGTCACGCTATTGCCAGACAAACTGTACTGCATCTTCAAACTGTGCAAACCAACCATGGCATGTAAAGTTGTTTGATCTTTCTCACAGCCAGAGTATAACGATTGGGTCGCCTTAAATTTTAAAATTTGGTAGTCATCATCAAGTTTTATCGTGATATCTTCACGAGCACTTGAACCTTCTACATCATCAGTAACCTCATTGTCCTCTGCTTCATAAACTCCGTACGCATCATCAACTAAATCCTCTAACATATTATGATCTACTTCGTCCCCTTCTACATCTATCCTACTTGTTGAAGGTTGTTATGAAGGTTGGTCGGGGACAAAATGAACTTTCAATTCACTGTGAAAACTCAAAAATCGATAACTATCTTACATACCCGATCTTAACAAATGTAGTTCAACTGTTTTCCACTCAAACACCTTACCATTCTTACACCTAGCACACGGACACGAAAACTCTTCATCATTATGACATCTCTTTGCATATTTCACAAATTCGTTAGCACCTCTGCGAATCATATCCCCCATTCTATTTGTCTCACCCATCCACTCTTTGTATTTCGGATATCCCACCGCAGTTACCACAACTAATCACCTATTAAAGGTACGAAGCATATATTCATGGATTAGTATAAACAAAACTTAGATTTATAGTATGTTTCATTTAATTATGTCTTATTTATATTCAAATTTAATTTATAATAGAAATTTCTAATTCCTCCATCTCCTCTAAAGGGTGAGTGGTATTATCCCATTCAAGACCGCATTTTTCTGTAATATACTTAATAGCTCATGCACATTGTTACGATTTGAAAAAAATTCAACAGCATATCCCTGTAGTTCTCCAAGTACACGACGTAGATTGGTAAGTGTGAGTATTATTTCAATTGATCAATTGAAATAATAGTCACACTTGTCAATCTAGTATGTACGGAGAGAACATTATGATACGACTGCAGAACTTCCTCCAAAAGTAACAACTTTAAGCCACTAAGAATATTATACAGCAATTATGCAGTCTCAAACTGTCCAAACGGGACAATTCGAGAGATCTCATTACAGGGGTAATGGCTCTCGAACAGGTCTAAGGGCAATTGAATGCATACGCATAAGAACTAGAAGGCTAGTATCTATGCGCACTATATGTAATTTCAAGTATGTTTCATTTAATTATCATACTATATATATATTGTTCGATATACAAGTAATATTAAAAAAAAGTTGAAAAATCCCACCCTCATATGGAAAATAATCCAGTGGTCATGCCACTTTTAAAACTAACCAACCCAACATCGATCCACTATAATCCAATAACAATGTCAACAACAAATGTGTATCCCGTACTCCTTCTAATTCATCTACTCAATTAATTCATTTCATCAATTAAACTAACAACTAAAGTATACAATTATTAATTTACTAATTTACAATGAGGGGCAATCCTACTTTCATATGAAATGAGTACTAATTATTAAGTTACTTTCATATAAAACTATACAATTAAAGTTACAATTAAAGCTATACAGTTTATTAATTAAAGCTATACAATTGTTAAGATTGCCCCACCACACACACATCCCACCCCACCCCACACACACCCCCACCACCACACCACACCCCTACCCCTCCCCCGTCACACACACACGCACACACCTGCACACACACACACACACATACACCCCACCCCCTGCCCCCCCTACCCCCACCACACACACACACACACACCAGCACCCCCTGCCCCTTCACCCCACCACACACACACGCACACACCTGCACACACCACCACCCCCTTCCCCTCCCCCTACTACACACCTGCACACACACACACACACACACCACCCCCACCACCCCCTGCCCCCTCCCCCCACCACACACCACCACACACATATAAAAATGAAAGAGAAAGAGAGAAAAAAAACATACCCTAGAAAGAGAGAGAGAGAGAGAGAGAGAGAGATCGAAATCGCTTAAAGAGAGAAAGAGAGGGAAAACCAAAAACTGTGGGAAAAAAGAAAGTGTAGGATTTTTTTACTGAACAATTTGTCACGAACGTGTCACGGTCTTTGACCGTGACAATATTTTTAGTATTGTCACGGTCATTGACCATGACAAGTCCGTGACAAGTAAATTTGTCATGGACTTGTCACAGTCAGTGACCGTGACAATACTTTTTCCCGGTCTTGTCACGGTTAATGAGCGTGACACAAAACGCGTGTTTGTTGTCATGGTCAATGACCGTGACAAGGCTAAGAGGCTAAAGGGTGCCTATTTCCCCATTTTTGTGTAGTGCAATAAAAAGAAATTTATGCTAATTATGGGACAATTAGGTTTTTTCATCAATTCTCCAAAGTTTGAGAATTTAGTTTATACACCTCTAAAATTAAAATATATATGAGGGAGTTTGAATGGAGAATTAAAATGGGTTTGCACGTCCTCGAAAGTCTTGAAAAAGCGCTAAATAGTTTTGGACGTTATTGGTGTGAAAATCACTTTGACTTTGATTTGTTGATTTGCATAAGACGATGTCATTTAAATTCAACAAGTTTTACACCAAAGGATACTTTTTATGTTCATTCGTTAAGAGTACACGTATTCATCGTGCACATTTGAATGATTGAGTTTATGTACCTATCGAATGTGTTCACACCCATACATTCCGTTTCCATGAGTTGGTTGTTTGAGTTTAAATCCATGGTGTGATTTTTGTATCTTATTTTTTGTATGAAAAATTTGAAAAATCAAAAATAGTTTGTGAAGATTTTTTTAGTATCTCTTTGTAAGAGCGCATTTGCCTTCTGATTGATGCCTTGTTTCAAATACGGTGACACCCCAACTTTTCTTGTTTGATTTATTCTTCTCATTTGTCTATTTGGGGACATAATAAAAAGGGTGAGAAAGAATTATCATTTTATGGGGGAGTTTGAATTTTGAGGGAGTTTTTGAGTTTTGTCTTATGCTTTTCTCATACATTGGTAGCTATGTTTATCTCATTTCAAACTCGATACGTCACTTGGTATTTGCATTATCTCATGAGTGTAGGTACTACATTGATGACCATTAAATTGCACACCCTGATGAGAAAAGCTTTGTGATTTTTGAAGATTTGAAGAACAAATGATGAAGACTTATTCATTTGTATCTCTCCAGTTTTGGGTTCATGGGAGGGTGGATTTGTATAGGTCAATTGAATGATAATAATTCAGATTTTTTATTTTATGCTGACGTAGACATAGGTGGAGATTTGTAAGGACATATTTCTCATGTTCGATATCTTACATTTGTACATGTCGTACGTCGCTACAAAAGGCACGTCACTTCACAATCTCACATGACGGATTCTATCCGAATTCTAAGAATCAAGTATTCAACATCTCCATCATGTGTCCCACATCTGCCTCAACGGCATCACATTCCACGATTTTAGGCACTTTATGCAAGTGGTACGCAAGGGAAGTCAAAACAATGAAAGAAGCAAGATATGAAAGTTCAAGGGCATTTTGGTAATTTTATAGCAACCATTCGCAGGTCTGATCAACTAGAAAGTTGAAGAGGTCAACACCACGAAGATACTGGAAGAAACGTCACCTCAATCCAACCTTCGGTAAAGAAGTTATGGCCCTTTGAAAATGTAGAAAAATTATTGGAGAATGCTGTGTATTTTAAGCCCCCAAAACCAGCGAAGTTTTGCGAACCAAAGGGAGAACCGGTTCGAAGTACCACTTGAACCGGTTCGGGGTACCTGATGCTGGCAAGAGTTCGAAAATCATAAAATTCCTTTTGGTTTCCTTATAAAAGCCAACTTCGGGAGAGTTATTTTTCAAGACTTGGAGAGATGATTTTGAGAGTTCTATTAGCTCAAGTCTTCATATTTTTGAGTCCTAAAACTCATGTTTTTATTCACACATCATTCCCATACTTTTTTAAATCTTTTTGAAACCCAAGAACAATATTTTGCTTATGTTCAACCTCTGTTGAGAAGGGATCTCCATATTTGATCGGTGGATACCGAGCGTAATCATTCTGCGTGTGGACGAGCCGAAGACGACGAACCAATGCCTGGAGGGTATTTCGATGTCTTTCCTATCTTTGAAGGTTTGCTGAAGTCACCGTGCATTACACACTTGTGGGCGATTATCAGGTTGTATGTAAGTCAAAGGTCTTGTGAATTCTTCAAAGTGTTATAAAAGGTTTTACCCGAAAGGGTTTTTTCTATATCGATCGTCTTTATTTTTCATGCATGGTTTGAATGATTTATCACATTTAGATGCATGTTTAGGGGATAAATAAATAGAATCTAATTAAATAAGGTTTTCATGTAAATTTATAAATTAATTTAAATCGGTATCACACACCGCATTTACACGGTTTTATGTATTCATTAGAAGGTTTATCTTCATTGCTCTAATGACAAACCATGAACGCGGTGTAGTTGTGCTTAGTGGGGGAATCCTCTTCCTCTTCCGGATCACTATCATTAAGGGTGGCATTATATACTATCGATTTCTTACCCTCCTTCTTAAGTCTAGTGGGACACTCTTTTACCCTATGGCTATAACCCTCATAATCAAAACATCTATGCGACTCATCCCTCTTATCATTCTCACTTCGATTCTTAGGGAAGTGATCAACCTTGTTGTTACTGAATTTTTCAAGTCTTTTAGCATCTTTCAATTTCTTTTGGAACTTAAGAAACTTTTTGAACTTCTTTGCCAAAAAAACCACATCTTCAAAATCGGTGTCGAAATCATCATCCAAAACTTTTGTTTCCTCCTTATGGGCTTTCAAAGCAATGCCCTTTTCGTTTGTCAGCACTTTCTTGGAGGTAAACATATCAAGTCATAAGTTTGGAGGTCACCTATAAGCTCTTCTAGTTTCGTTGAGTCAAGAAAACCCAAAGAGTTTAAAACGGTCACCTTTGGATCAAATCTACTAGGCAATGACCTTAATATTTTCTTTATGACTCGATTGTCGGGTATTTTCTCTCCCAAGTTAAATGACGAGTTGACAAAATGGGACAACCTTGTGTAAAACTCACCAAATGTCTCACTCTCCAATATTTTAATCGTCTCAAATTAGATGGCGAGATTTTGGAATTTGGAAGCCCTAACAGTGCTAGTTCTCTCGTGAGTAAGTGCAAGAACATCACATGCCTTTTTAGACGTTTCACACATCATAATATGATTATACTCTTCATAGTTAACAGACTAAGAATAACATAAAATACCTTTAGAATTATGTTGTGCAAGTTTGTGTTCGGCATCGGTCCATGACTCAACAGGTTTTATGTTTGCGTCTTCACCCTCTCTCGTGACTGGTAGAGTCTACTCCTTTTCTACCGCTAACCAAAGCCTCTCATATATAGCGTTAAGTGCAAACTTCATACACATCTTCTAATAATCATAATTCAACCCATCAAACATAGGTGTTATAAAGCCATCAAACATACCAAACTTCATACCTAAAGACTCACGGGATCACTCACACAATAAAATAGTATTTGTAGTTCTGATACCAATTTGTAAATGCGCGATGGTCCTTTATGTGAGTGTGCTTAAGGTGAAAACAATTTTCAAAACTTTTTCCAATTTTACTAAGCAGCAATTTTAACTTAACCCTAAATATGCCTCTAGTGACATTAAGAAAGATAAATTAAATCAAGCCCACAATGAACGAGAAAATCACAAAGGGAAAAAAATTCAGACGGCCCAGGCCAGACAATCACTATGATATGGAATTTACCAAGGAAGAATATAGTCTTACTCAATGACTCAATCCCCACAAGCCCTGATGCCTCTTCTCATTTTCAATTGCTCCTCCATAGTTCAACGTAGGAGTCCACATATTCCAGGGCCACATCACATGAGTCCATTCGTACTCGATATCCACCGATACAGCCACAACAACCATCAGTCAGTAAGTACGGAGTCCACCGCACGAAACAAGTTCTTCGAACGATGAAGAATCAAACAGTGGTGCAAACTCAAGATCTCTATGATATATGGTTATGTAAACTCTGATCTTGTAAACAAGGAAGGATGTTTATGCTTTGAAAATCTTTGGTAAACAATAATAGAAAACAAATATGTTCTGTTCTATTATGTATGTTCTGCACACACGTTTTCTGAGAAAACGACGCCTTAAATATTATTTTTTGGAGGCACATTGTTCAATTGAAACAAGCTTGTCGTTTGAACAAAATGACCATCTCATTAAAATGAGAAGACCACCTTGTTTGAACGACATAACCATTTTGTTTGAACGAGACTGTAGGTCGTTTGAACCAGATAAAAATAAAGGAATGTTCATACGACTCTAAAATCGAAATAACTCAGAAAAATCATTTTAAAAACATTTTAAAATCTGATTTAAATAAAATATCCTTAGAAAAATATTTCGGGCATCTATAAACCATTATGCATTCATACCTTTGAAGTTTGGTCGCTACGTCTTCAACACAGCGTCATAGGCTTAATGGGAATCATGAGAAATAAATCTATCGTATGACTCAAAGTGTTTTTTATCCGGAATAATGCCAATACATACAAATTGACACTATTTGGAATTTTTTCCTTACATATAAAAATATAGTTGCAATGTTAATCTCAGTATTCATTTTATCTTATGGAATCTCATTCAAAACTTAAGCATGATTGTCATATCACTTCATAGAGGTTTAACTATGTTCCCTAAACATACATAATAACATATATGAGTGCAAATATTGCACCATGCAATGAAAAAAACATACGAGTACGAATATTGGGAGGTTTATAGGGGTTGTTTTCAACTGCCCCTAATATTTAGACACGTGATTTGAACTCAAATTTCTACCTAAAATATTTATGTAGAATACACATATAGGAAGCCTACAAAAACTCTGTTTCTTCATGAACACCAACAGGGAGGATCAGTGGGTAAAAACAAGATTCCATAGAAGCATACTGTTGAATACCTAATTTCCTGGTGAATAATATACAAAAGGGATTCTCCTATAAGACTAATAGGGAGGATCAGATTGTGTGGATTGTTATTTCAACTACTAATTCATAGACGTGCCCCCCTCAAAATCTTTTATAAAACACTCAATACCAAAACAATCAATGAAATGCCAAAATTGAATCATCAATATAGGATAGACCCAAAAAATTCATTCATAATAATGCCTAAGCCCAAAGAGATCACCGTCCCCAGCAAAAACATAACAATGTCTATATATGTAATAGAAACAGATACAAAAATAGCAATATGTTGTAGAAAATATTGCCCCTCAAAGTCGTACAGTAATGGAGTTTGATTATATATTACCTCTCAAAGTCACACGATAAATATATGTTACACACCCCTACACAAAGCATTTACATATAAGCCCAATTGATAACAACCGAAACAATTTCATTGAGGATAGTGATACTTACATATAAATGGGGAAATGAATTAACACATGTAAAGTTAAATCAATCAGTATAGGAGGATCAAACATAAGGTTCAGGGGAATAATATGCTAATGAAACCACACCAATCGCATAGACAACCACAAAAATAGGGGACTACAAATTATAAAATAATATAGCATGTACCTAAGCTTAGAAAAACACGACACATGTAACCAAAATTAGATGCTTTGGTTTGAGAGGATTAATATTAAATTACAATTGATATGATATGGTAGGGAACAACATACATACTCCAAATTGGTAGTTTAAACATTCCGTTACTCAAACTAGTCCTCTACCACATGAGTGATTTTCAAATAAAAACTAATAAAATTATAATTAAAATCAGGTTATTTCTAAAGAGACAAAATGCCACTACTCTGAATTTTTATAACATATTGTTAAAATTGTAAATTGAGTATTAAAATAAACACGATAAACTTATTGGGCACAATAAGTTTACTGGTCTACTAAATAACCAGATAGTTTTAATTCTTCGTACAACATCAACTAGAATTTATGGTTTAGTTTGATGTTTGGAAACTCTCACCATTTTCCATTATTTGGAGGCATTTGCAGCCACTGTTACGCCCCCAAGTATTATTATCAATTACATATGAACGTATACTTCCAGTGTCTATGGAAGTGTCATAATGTGTTAGTTGTGATGACTGTATCACATCTATGGGTTGCATTGCCTCCTGCACAATAGCTATGTAAAGACCCGACTTGGATTTATGGATTACCCGTGAGTCAACCCGGTCCGAATCGAACATTAGGTGCAAGGTGCAATGAAACAACACAGATAATGTTGTTAATCTAGTTTTATTTTAGTTAATGTTCCACTTGTTAGCATGTGATTCCAATTTTAAGATAAGCTACGTGTGGGCCTAAGGGGAGCACCCTGAAGTCTAAGTAAATAGAGCTTTCTAACGTAATATAAATAAATTACACTTACCTATAAGACGCCCTCAAATTACGAAATTGCTCCCAACTAGCCATAACAAAGAGGGGATGTGAGCCTATGCCTTGTGGAATTTATACAAGAAGTATAGAAACGAACGGCAGAAAGGAATACTCACATGCTACAACCACATGCATGCAAAAATATGTATATTTCTACATACGTATACCTTTGGAAATTATACATTCAAATGCATTAATCGTTTTATTTTAGATAACCCTATTTACCCGGATTAATTTACCTTAATCTTACTAAAGGTTTTCTCCAATTATACTTGGCATTATCACTTCAATTAACACACTAGGTTAGACACTTGAAACCATTACACTAGTTTATCAAAAGCGTTTCCTTTATCGAAAATTAACCCATTTATTCATTGGAATGTACTTTAGTATTTTCATTGAAAACCACCATTTCAACACACACATTCGTCATGTTAGAAAATACTTATTACCTTTCGAAAATCCTTATTACAACACATTCTTGTGTTAAACATGGGTTACACCATTAGGTTTTTTAATCACTTATTTATCCACTTTCTTTAACCCTTTTTCCTTATCTTATGGATAGTATGAAATTTACGTATTTACTGGTCCATTTAACCTTTACCGGAACATTCGTTACATTCATTCAAGTTAGGTTGTTTTAACACATTTACCACACAACCCATTTATTGATATGTTCCATATTCCCTTTATCTTTTATTGGAATCTTCTAATACCGCATACTTACACGGGCTCTACACCGACGACTATGCACACCATATGCTCTGGCTAGTGCTTTAGGGCTTTTCATCCAAGGGCTCCGGAACCTTCTTTATTTATCTCGGTGTCATTTGAGTTCCATTTGTGTGTTTTAAACATTTTTACAAAATGTCCACATTATTTCGCTTCCTTACTTTTACCCGACCGAGGCCAAAACCCAGACTTAACCGTCCGTTTTCCATTAACACTTGGAAAATTGTTTCTTTTCTTCTTTAAGTCCCTTATTCACACACACGTGATTTATACCAAATTCATTCACGTTTAGGAATTAATTCATTCTCACACACACGTTAGTGTAAAGTAATTCTTTAACATTTTTATTTCCATAAAAATGTTTCGCTTTAAGTAAATTACCAATTTACCGTTTATTTGCCAAACTTGCAATTTAGTCCTTTAACAAGTGTTATTTTTCAACTATGGTTTTCAACTCAATATTTTAATGCTTAGACATTTTAACACTTGTTTAATACCACACTTTTCCAATTCTCACACTTTCCACTTTAACACTTTGAACACATAAAATAACACTCCTCACGTTTTAAGTTCCCAAATTTTCGTTTGTCTTATTTCATTTAACTCGACAGATACCCATTTATTCATAAAGTCCCCATTTACAAGAAACTTAAAATATTTATTTCATAAATATTTTGACAACATTCATAAAGTCCCCATTTATTCATCGTTGCTTTGACTAGAAATACGTTAAACAATATTCCGTTACATTTTATTTCGTGAAGATGTCCATCACTTCCTTTATACTAGGAATATAAACAAATACTATTTCTTACATTTTTATTCCATAAATATGTTTATTATTTCTTTTTCTAGAAATTCACCAAACAATATCTTCTTACATTTTTATTCCATAAAAATGTCCCTTTATTCTTTTTACATAAGATACCATTTTCTCCCATTTTTATTCCGTAAAAAGTTATTATTTCTTTCACTAGAAATACACTAAAATGATATTATCAAACTTTTTCATTTTTATTTCATAAAATGGATATTTTTATATTTAATAGAAAATACACAACAACAATATTTTCTAGCATTTTTATTCCATAAAAATGGCTATTTTCATATTTAATAGGGAATACACAACAATAATATTTTTTAACATTTTGATTCCATAAAAATTCCTATTTTAAGATTAGTAATAACAAAGCATTTTTCTCATAATCATACTCTAAATCATACATACTAATAAGACTACCACATTCAGTAAATATGGTCTAAATGTAAAAAGACTGAAGTAGATCATCCCACATAATTGACTCCAAAGATGGTGGTGGTGGTGATGAGATTGGGTGAGTCACCCACGTCCAAAGGTGACCCTAAAGGGAGTCACGTAAAGCTCCACCATGCAACCTCCAAAATAATCTCCAAAAAATTCCACCAAACCCTCTACACCCCCTCCCCCCCCACCCACACACACATAATAACACACTCATCTTCTTCCAAGTTCACATCCTCAAACCCTCCAGCACAACATACATATTTTTTCGTAGCTATATTTTAGCTGTCGGAAGACACTAGTTATTTTGTGGTATGAGTTCCTTTGATAGAACCCTTCATTAGACTAAGGCAGTAAAAAATAAGAGGGGTTGTGAGCCCCATAAATGTGAGAAAGTGAGAATATCCGTGTTCCCCAAACTCCCCGGTGCCATCCTATATACTCAACATAAGGACCAACATATACCGAATAAAAGAGTAAGATGTTGTTATTTCAAATATAATGAGTAAACTACCACATTTACCTGGACATTTCATCACAATCATAAATGGCTTTTAAATCTAAACATTAAGCATGTGTTGAATTACATGAATCAGAATCATGAGTCTAAGTCTAGTTTGTTTCAATTAAAGTAAAAACCAAACAAAAAAAATAATGAAGTGCAAAAATAAATAATCATACTTGAAAAATGAAAAATAACAATAACAAATAAACTCATTATCATTAATGTATTAAATCTAGGATGACATTGTACAACTACACTAGAGGTTAATTCATACTCTATATGAATATAATGTAACTTCTTACCATTGTCATTAAGATATTCAATACATGTCACTATCATCTTCCTTGTTATCACAATATTCAACCAATGTCACTATCATTCTCTAGGTAAACCTCACAATCGTCCACTTCTGTAACACCCGTGTCTATTTGTTCCAACTCTGGGTCATACAAGTGTATGTGGTAAAACTCTTGAACGACTTGCCAGTTGTTGCCAAACTTTGTGTAATTCAAATAAAAAACTTTCTTTACTTGGACTTCTAGTACATAAAGGTCATTCTTGTATCACCTACCTTTTACATTGATACTTGTAAAGTGATCATCAATATGTATTCCCGGTTTCTTCTTTTTGTCATTTTCAAACCACAAACGCTAAAAAAAGAAAGCCTTATTTCCCTTAATATACTCCAACTCAATAACATTGGTCAATACACCATAAATTTTACCTCCTCATTATCGCGATCGCCTTTAATAATCAAACCACTATCTTGACTCTTTCGACGATTGTCACGATCCCTAGTGTGAAATCTAATTCCATTAACAATGCAATCGGTATACTTAATTGCTCGTATATCAGGGCCACATGATAATGCATATAGTTGGTCAGTAGTGTTTAGAGACTTTTCATTATACAACTTCATTATCTATTCAAGAGAACATGTAAATGATATAAATAAGTAAAGTTTAAATTACTAAAATTTTGAAACCAATTTATTAATTGAATAGAATATTTACTTATGCTTAACTTACGTGTGCTTTAAACTAATGAGGGAATTGCCTTCGTTGTCTATGTTCCAAATTCAAAGGGTTTTATCTCTTGAGCTCCTCTATATGTTCACTAAATAAAAGTAGCATTTATGAGATTAAGCTCAAATTTAATTTCAAATTTATTATTGACAAAAAAATGCTTTGACTTGCTCAATATATTTTGCCAATTTATCATAATTATTTAACGTGTACTATCGCATCATTTCCATCTATCTCAATGAGAAACTCATATGCACATGCTCCAAAAGGACATACTTTTTTAAAGAACACATCCCATCCATCCTCTTATGCCTTACAAGTTTAGCCACTTGCGGTAAGTGAAATGCCAAGTGGGTCATTATATCAAAAAATACTGGTGGATAAATCATTTCATGCTTTCACAGAATGAAGATGATGTCTCTTTCCAATCTCTTTAGTTCTTCAACGTCCAATGCCTTACAACACAAGTCCTTGAAAAACTTTCGAAGCTCAACAAATGCAGTATTTACATCCTTACGTGAATATCCACGAATACCAATGGGTAATAATCTTTGTAATGATAATTATGACTCTTCAACCCCAATACATTGTCATAAGTAATGTTCACATACCGAGAGATATTGGAAGCATAACCATATGGATATTTTACTGATTTAAAAAACTCAAGAAAACCTTTTTTTCAACATAGAAATTCTATAACAAGTTTGTGGCATCATATATCTGCCATTGTTTCTCTTCATATGTATTTCCTTCCTTATTTTCATGTCTTCCAAATCCAATCTAGCTTTGTAAGTGTATTTTATTTTCCCTTCAATATTCAATAATGTTCCCAAAACACTTTCACATATATTTTTTTTATGTGCATCACATCAAGGTTATGTCTCAACCTCAATGTTTGCTAATACGGTAGTTCAAAGAAAATGTTTTTTTCTAGACCAGTTTAATTCTTCGGGTGTACGTTTTCTCTACTTATTCTATGAATGTTTCCCCACTATCCTATCCTTGACATAATTCAATTGTCACAACACAGCATCCCTATTTAACTCCATAAGCTTTGATCGGAGCTCTGGCATACCATTAAAATTTTACTCTTCCGCCATTTATTGTTCGACTCCAAATAACTATGGTGGCCCATATAACCATTCTTAATTCTCACCTTTGGGAAAAATTATTCTTATTACAATTAGGACATGCCATATATCCTTTAGTGCTCCAGCCGGACAAATTACCATAGGCGGGAAAGTCGTTTATAGTCCATAAAACTTTTTCATGCATTCAAAAAGTCTTATGTAGCACCCTGTATTTCTGAGTATTTAGAATTTAATTAATTCTGTAATTTTTTTAATTACACGTATGCTACAATTTAATTAAATTAAATGTTATGTATTTATTAAAATATTAATCGAGATAGTTAATGATTGATATTTGCAGAATAAATTAACTAAGTGAGTAGTAAATAAATTATGATAATTATTATACGTCGTAGTGAGTGATATCGACGTGATTGTGTTATATCTTAACTAGGAGTCGTGTGTAGACTATATGGAGGTCGATATACAAAAAATTTGTAGAGTGACTTGAATGGCGATTTCGACATCATGGTTGGTTCTGAATGGGTCAAAATAGGCAGAATAGTGTACTCGGGTGTACTGATTGGGTCCTGGGGTGATCTTAGACCAACCCGACACCACGTAAGGGCGTTTCGATCGTTTATGAGCCTACGGTAGAAGGAACTACGAAAATTAGAGTGTTATATCATCCACTTTGAGTTATGGCTAGGATTAGAACACTTGGGCTAGAGAGGAGTCCATATCAGAGGAAGAGGAGAAGAAACCTAGTCCCTTCCACACCTTTTCGCATCGCCAACATTGTTGGATTTATAATAGGAGAAAGAAAAGACAGACCCCATCACCTTAAAACAAAAATTGGACCTGCTTTATCAAGGCAAGTGTTTGTCTTGCATTATTTCAGCATGTTATAATACCCATGTAGTGTAGGGTTTCAATTTCACGATTTAAATGATTTCTTGGGATTTAGATGGGTGAAATTCATGATTCGAGGTAGGAATTCTTGTAGAATAAATCCTTATATGTAGATAATACGAAATCCAAGAATATTTTATGAATTACTTGAAAGAAATATGGATATATTGATGAGTATGCATGAACAACACCATAAACTCGGGTTTTATAAATTTTGAGATTTAATCGGTTCTTGAATAGATTTCTTTTAGATTTGATGTAGTATTTACGTTAGAAATTATTCGTGTACATATGTTTGATGTTTGCGTATGTTGGATGGGAGTTTGGGAAGGTTTCATGGAGGTTTGATAAAAAATTTATGGTGCAAACTCATAACAACAACGAGGAAGACGAACTACCAGGTGCGAATGGATTTGGTTCCAAGTTCGAATCGATTCAGTGGGCGAATTGATTCGGTGTGAGAATCGATTTGGGATATTTATCGAATCGATTTGGCTACCCAATTTTGTTAAGTTTGGTCATTTATGTTATACTTCCACATGAAACAAATTATGGGAAACTTTGGTGATGGTTTAGCAATGATATAGAGACTTAAAGAAGATGAGTAGACATATAGTTAAGGCTTGGTTTAATCTTAATGAGTATAAAATTAGGATTAGGACCGATGATAGTTAACCGATTGTGTTGTGTACCTAGAATTTACAAATTAGGTTACGAGAAGAGTAAAGTATAACCTATGATCAATACCAGTAGTATAGTGATGTGTTAACTACTAAAATTTACATAATGGATCATTGAGAGCCCTCGGGTAGTGAGTGATACTCGAAAAATACGAAAATAATACTATATGTGAATCATTAGTACGTCGAGTATTCAAGAGTTATAAATACTACCTACGGGATATATTATAGGTTGTGTGTGTGTATATATGTGTGTGTGTGTGTGTGTGTGTGTGAATACCTATTATGTGATTTGTTATGTGTGTGAACATACCTACACTTCCTACTATCACTGGAGGTTCTGCGCCGAGGGCAATCCCACATTGCCAATTCTAGTGAGGTCTGGATGCGTGCCCCAGAACATAGAAGTTAGGGCGACTCACTATGTGCAGTGTATTAGTGGGACTGAAAAGTCATTTGGGTACATTAGGTATGTGCGTATCCCGAAAGCTTATAACTATGTTCGCCTCCATTGCGTGTTGTTTGATTTTTGGTTTGAGGAGACATTCCGAACCGATAGTCCCTAATTTGGTACGAGAGCGACATGGATATGGTAGCAGAGTATGCCTGCTTTGCGGTGGCCATTGTGGGGATGTTGTAGTTATATATATTATAGTGTGATAAATATATACAAGTGTGATTATTCTACTTGTATGTGATGGTAGAAAAGATAAATATAGTATATCTAAAAGTAATTTAAGTATGAGGAACACAATAAATGGTGGAATATTAATATTCAGTTAATATTAAATATTAATTTTACGATAGCGTATTGTATGGGCGATACGGGGGAGATAAATCTATTATGGTTAGTTAGATACTTATGTCTAGTTAGGCTGGGTAGCATAACTAGGTGGGTAGATATGAGACGTTAAGTGTGCACTATAGATCAGAGGAGATGAACTCAAGTGAGTGTACGTTGACTGACGTGAGTATCTAATAACTACTTTTATAACTGCAATTTCAATACTTGCTAAATGTTTTCAAAGGTTTTGGTCTCTGAAACGTGTTAAATCTATTTTCCAAAATATTTTAGGTGTCCAGCCATAGGGACGTCAAGCTTGATGACTCATTCTATGGATGCGTAGCTGCAACACTTGTTGAGGCTTGCTGGATTTTTGTAAACGCTTCAGTTATTCATTCTTAGATTTGGATTTATGATTTAGTATTTTATTTAGGAATGTGTCCCCTTTTGTTGATACATTCTTTCAGTTTTATTGATCAGACTATGTGATTAGATTCAGTTTTATTTTCGTAGACTTATGTTTTGGATATGAGTTTTGGAACGGATGATTTATTCGGTATTTATAATTTATCTATTCATCCTGTGATGATTCAGACTTATTTTAATGTGTGGATGAATGACATTATTTTATTTTTTATGTTGATATATGTTAATGAAAGATCAAATTTGACACCAGCTTAATTTGACATATGTGGTTAGTAATTCAAAAAGTTTCGACAGTGATGCTAAGAATGAACCAAATGAGATTCATGTTTATTTTGATAAAAGAAGTGATCACCTGTGGTTAAAATAGTCAGGACACATATGGTATCAGAGCCTCAGGTTCTAAAGTTCATAGGATCTGTACGGCTTATTGCTATTTTAGCATAGCGTCCTTTGATATAAAGCTCTATTATTAGGACTGGTGCATTAACTTTTAGGTATTTGAGATTATGTTCTTTTGCTATTATATTTGTATTGAATGTAAACTCATACAATTCGATCTAATTTCTGATGCCACTCAGGAGAGGACGACCGTCGAGGGAAACGACGAGAGCCGAGGAGGGAGAGGCTCAGCAGGAGCTGCAGGCACCGCAGCCATAACCACCAAAGGGGACAGTGACGGCCACAGAGGTGGCCGCTATCATTGTACAATAGTTAATGCTTATTGACTGCCATGGAACTCCACTTTCCTCAGTCCCAGCCGCCACAGAAACCAGTGACACCGGTTGTTAAGGCCATCCCGGGGCTATCAAATTGCTAGAGAGTGAGGGAGGCATTTTAGAATGGCCACCCACCAGAGTTTCAGGGTAGTTCTGACGTGATCTTGGATTTCCAATAGAAGAAGGATATTCACTACCACCTACGCATGGTTGAGTTTAGCGATGTGCAGAAGCAGATGTTTGACACTTTTAGTCTTATCGGAGTAGCTTTATAGTGGTGGGAGTCTATTACCACTGCCGAGGGGAGAGACACTATGTCTATTGTTGAGTTCTGGGTGCGGTTCGACCGCAAGTAATTTTCGTCAGCTATTGAGATAGAGATGCGAAAGAAGTTTAATGAGGCAGTTCGGGGTGATCGTTCAGTAGCTGAGTATGAGGAGGAGTTCACAAGTCTGGATAATTTTTTGCCCGATGAGGTTAATAGTAAAGAGAAGAAAAAACTAAAGTTTATGGATGGACTTTCCTGGAGGATCAAACAACACTTGATAGGCAACCCTGCATTGAGAACTTATATTAAGGTCATCAATGCCTCACTTCTACATTATCAGGATCATTACTTCCATTTAAAGGGAAGCAAGAAAGGGGGTGATCCTAGCCAGCGAGGCAAGGAAGGAGGGACCGGTGCTAGTGAGGCACCGTAGTAGCAGACGAGTAGGCACCAGGGGATGGATTCCCGACAAGGGGATTAAGGCAAGAGGATTAGATCTGGAGGTTATTGACCTGAGGGTAGTGGTTTTAAGAAGGTCCTGCACGATCCTTAGCAGAAGCAGCAGTATGTTCCTCAGGGCTGTCAGGGCCAAGTTAAAAATTGGGGAGGTCCACAAGGCCAGCATCAGGGGAGCCTCGACAGGGCCATTAAGTCCATAGGCTGATAGACTTTTTGGGACATTATTTTACTTGTGGACAGACGAGCCATAAGAGGAGATAATTACCACAGCATCACAGAGTCCCACAGCAGCAGGGTGCCCAACAGGGGCAGCAGGTGCAGTTACCCCCGACAACACCAGCACTACAAGCCCCATCATAGCGGGGCAGTTATAGTAAGGACGTGTCTATAATGTCCAAGATGCAGTCTTATAGCAGGAACCACATGAACCACTAGCAGTAGAGGGTACATTTCTTATTCACTGGCTTGAGGGTGGGATTTTATTTGATACGGGAGCGTCACACTCATTTAGCCACCAGATTTTCATGCGTAGCCGGTCTATTAGAGACAATCGGTAGTCTCCTTATGTGCTTAGAGTCACCTTTGGGTAGTGGGTTGCTTATAAACTCGGTCTGTAGGGGTGTGGATATTGATGTGGGGAGACTATGATTAGACGTCTACCTTCTAGAGTTAGATATGGAAGGTTATGATGTCATTTTGGGTATGGACTGGTTAGTTGGATACCGAACGATGGTGGATTATTTTGGGAGGACCATTTTGTTCTCGATTTCGGGGCAGGAGAAGTTCCTAGTGGCGATGCCTCTTCCTGAGGGAGGGTCGAGCACACACCTGTATTATATTAAAGATGAGACCTCATAGGAGGTGGTTATTTCTTTAGATATAATTCCAGTGGTGAGGGAGTTTGAGGATGTTTTAGAGGAGATACCCGGGATGCCACCCAATTGGGAAATTGAGTTTGTCATTGACTTAGCACCGAGTATGAGAACGAGCACCCGAGCACCTTATTGCATGGCCCCTTTAGAGATGAGGGAGTTGAGGGAGCATATTCAGCAACTTTTGGGTTAGGGTTTCATTAGATGAAGTACATCACCATGGGGTGTTTCGGTGTTTTTCGTCAAGAATAAGTATGGATCACTTCGTCTATGTATCAATTACAAGGAGTTGAACAAGGTCACGATTCGGAATAAGTATCCGCTGCCTCAGATCGATGACCTGTTCAACCATTTAAGGGGAGTAGCTTAATTCTCTAAGATAGATCTGAGGTCGGGATATCATCAGTTGTGCATCAGATAAGAGGAATTTCCTTAGACTACTTTTCAGACACAACATGGATCGTATGAGTTTAGGGTGATGTTATTTATGCTTACCAATGCGCCAGTAGTATTCATAGATCTTATGAGCCATGTTTTCAGAGAGTTCCTTGACCAGTTTGTGATTGTGTTCATCGATGATATTCTAGTTTACTCTCATTCTGAGGATGGGCATGAAAAGCATATGCGTATGGTTCTACAGACATTACGGGACCACCATTTGTACACTAAACTCGATAAGTGCAGTTTTGGCTACGTGAGGAGCAGTTTTTGGGCCACTTTGTGTAAGATATGGACATTATTGTTGATTCGACTAAGGTATTGATAGTGAAGGAGTGAGGACAGACCATTACACCGATCGAGATTCACAATTTTTGAGGTTGTCCAGATATTATTGTCGCTTCATTAAGAGTTTCTCAAAGACTGTGGGTCCATTAACGAACCTGACTCACAAGGGGTTTTATTTGTTTGGGATGACCATTGTCAGTTATCTTTTGATGATCTAAGGGACAAATTAACCTCAGCACTTGTGCTCGCAATGCCTAGGGGATGAGTGGAGTACCGTGTTTATACAAATGCATCCTTATAGGAACTTGGGGGTGCACTAAAACAGGAGGAGAGGGCTATAGGTTATGCATCTCGCAAGCTTAAGCCCCGCTAGATGAATTACCCTACGCATGACCTTGAGTTAGTAGTGGTTGTGTTTGATTTGGAGGCATTATCTTTTGGGTAACCAGTTCACCTTGTTCACGAACCATAAATCCCTTTTATATCTGTTCGTGCAGAAGGATATGAATATGATACAGAGGACATCGTTAGAGTTAATGAAGGATTACTAGTTTGATATTGAGTATCATTCGGGGATGGCTAACGTGGTGGCAGACGCGTTGAGATGACGACCAATTGGGGAGATAATAGAGGTTTGGAAGGCGAATTCAAGGGAGCTTCGGCACAATGATGAGCTTTCTAGAGCTTGCATGTCCATATTGGTTGTCATGCTCGAGATTATTATGAGGGTGGTGAAAGCACAAGCAATGGATCAACTTTGTCAAGACAGAGTACGCCAGATGTTAGATGATGGGGTGGAGTCTTATTCGATTAGTTCTAAGGGAGGCTTGCTCTTTAAAGGGACACTTGTGGTTCCAGAGGATGAGGATTTACGACATGTAGTGATGTTAGAGTCTCACGGGTCGAGGTTTGCGGTACATCACAATGGGGATAAGATGTATCATGATATGCATAGGCAGTATTAGTGGTCGGGGATGAAGCGGGACATAATAGAGTTTGTCTCGAAGTGTGCTACCATCCATCTAGTCAGGGTAGACCACCATCTAGGTGATTATGTATCGATTGACTAAAATGGCGTATTCTCTATCGATTCGTATATATTTTGAGATGAGTCAGTATGCGTAGTTGTTTATTATGGAGATAGTGAGGTTGTACGGGGTTCCGATTAATATTGTGTAAAATCATTTATGAGCCTAGGGTAGAAGGAACTCCGAAAATTACGAGCCTAGGGCATTTCGATCATTTATGAGCCTAGGGCATTTCGATCATTTATGAGCCTAGGGTAGAAGGAACTCCGAAAATTACAGAGTTATATCAACCCCTTTGAGTTATGTTCTAGGGTTGCCAACACTTGGGATATAGAGGAGGCCATAGGAGAGGAAGAGGAGAAGAAACCTAGGCCATTCCACACCTTTTTGCATCTCCAACATTGTCGGATTTTTTATCAGAGTAAGGAAAGATCAACCCCATCATCTTAGTGTAATACCCCAACCTAATGTTGTGTATCTTTTAATGTAATTCATAATTATGAGAATTTGAATAAAGGAAATCCTCGTTTTAAGAGTTATATCCTTTCATTTGGTTTAGTTTGTTTACTCTTTATGAAATTAAGATATTGTTGGGCTCATGTGTAAAATTTAAAAGTACCAGCAATTCAAATGAAGTTGGGGTCGTTCAAACGACTTTTTCATCTCACTCTAACGAGTGCCCCTATAGTTAGTAACGAGTTTCAAACCACCAGGATAGAGGATTACAAGGGCATATCGCGAGAAGGTCGTGAGTAACGAAGAATCGAACGACAGGCTATAGTCGTACGAACAACTTTCTTGTCATTTGAATGACTCTGACGGAAATTTTGTCACTTTATTAGCCCTAGATGAAAACACGTGTCAACTCCTTAGAAACTGACGAATCTTATGAATCTTTGGGGGAATTTTATATGTTTAAAGATGGTTTTTGGTGGGTTATTTAAGGGAGGTTTGGGAGAATGATACTCCACCACCATTACCATCTTCCTCCCCTCTTTCTAGATTCGTAGCCATTTCCTCAAGTACTCCCTCCATTTTCAGAGTGGTACCAAGAACTTTCACACCACAACTACCCATCTCCACACCTTCTTCTTTTTCTTCTTCTTCTTCTTCTTCTTCTATACAAGCTCTCTTCTTGAAGAAGGAGGTGGAGGAGTACCCTTATAGAGAAACCTTAAAGGAGCTTTTGTGAATACAAGGTCTTGGAACTCAGAATTTAGGATCTTTCAAGTCATCTGTCAGTAGTTCTCCTCTTCAAAATCAAAGGCAGGGTTTCTTTCCAAACTTTAAAGGTTTTTTCTAGCGATGAAATGGGTGTAAGAAGTGCTAGGTGAAGTTTCATGCCAAAAGTTTGTAGTTTTATTCATAAAATTTTGTCTTGCTAAAAATAAAATATTTTTAAAACTAACCCTAAATGGGTCTTTTACATACATGTAGAAAATAGGATTTTATACCTTGATAATTGGAAGAAAGCATGTGAAATTGTAAAGTTATGAATCATGTAAAATAAATTCATGATGGAGGTATTTCTAGGTTTAAAACCTCCTATAAACTTGTAAGATCATGTAGTAAGCTAACAAGTGATGTTATTGCCTTAAACAAACATGTTAAGATGGGTTTTGTCTCCAAACTAACAATTAAAGAGAAACAACTTCAAACTTGTTAGAACATAATATGGTGAAAATTAGATAAATGTTGGATTTTACATGAAATGATAAGCTAAGACAATGAACTTTGATGATGATGGTCTTAATCATTTTGGATATGATTTTATGTGGAAAAATATAAAAGGGGACAATGTGGTTTTGAACATGAAATGATGAACATGGTATTACGAACATAGTTAACTTGTGCTATTAAGGAACAAAAGTAAATGGGTGTTTTTCTCAAAATATAACAAAGATAGGTAAAAAGGGGATTTTATAAACTTGTGGATCCTAAGGGTTGGGTGGGTTTCCTCTCGAGACCTCATCGGTCTAATGTTTGATGAAAAAAGGACAAATGATAAGTTTTGGCACAATTGTTAAAGTAATGACGCTTCAAAACCATGGATAATGAAAACAGTGAAAAGGAAATGGAATAATGTGGACATTGGATAAATGTTAAATACATAAAGAATAAGACTCGTATGACACCGAGAAAATTAAGGAGGGTCCGGAGCCCTGGAGTGAAAGTTCCAAAACCACTAGCCAAAGCATATGGTGGCATCACCGGCAGTGAGGAGCCCGTTAAAGCACGCGATATTTGGAAGATTTAGAGAAATAATAAAGAAAGGAAAATTTCAATATTGTATATGGGTAGGTTAATTGAATAACCTAATTAAATTAATAGTTGAGACTAAAGGTAAAAGGTCAATTATTAGTTTCTAAACTCGGTAAAGGATGGTAAAATGGATTAAGTGTGAGTATGAGCACATCGCTCGGGTGTACGACATGTAGTTGCATTACGGGTAATTAAACTATCCTTGTTTTTCGTAATTGAATAAAACATTCATTTTATGTCCGGTAACTCGTAGAAAACATATTGCCTGATATTAATTCCCTACTGAGTGTTTGCTCATACCTACTTTCCTTTCGTTAAATATACCACCCCCACCTAAGGTACCACAAGTAAGAATGTTGGAAAGGTTGAGAGCAAAGCCCCAGGGGCGACCAACGCCATTATAATGCTTTGTAATAATTTAAAAAAAACATTAGAATTTTAATATTTTCACTTTAGACATTTGTACTTATTTGGGCCTCGGTCGTAATTTGTAATAATACAGGATGGTGTGAGTTTCTTTGGTTTAATTAGCATTTTGGAATAAACCTAATTTTTCATAATAAATTCTACTAAACAACTAATCTTATAGTAGTCACCTTTTTATAAAATAAGAATTTAAAGAACCAAACTTATGAATCAAATAAAGGTTTTCTTAAATAAATTGGTTAAATCCTCCCCCTCCCCCTTTTAACTCCCCGGCTTTGTGCGAGTTGACCCAACGGTGATCCAAAATCGGGTTTGGGCATTGGTATCAGAGCAATAGGATTCTCGGGTGTGACAGATCCACTACACCAAAAATAGTAATTTGGAACATCTTGATATTAAAAATCTGGCACATTTTAAAACAGTGCCAAATTCTGGCACAGTTTAATGATAATCTGGCACCGTTTAAAACCGTGCCAAATTTTGGCACCGCTTAAAAGTGTGCCAAAATTGAGTACACCTACTTAAAATATAAATAATCTCCAAAATCATCTCCCTCCAATATTTTCATCTCCCGCACTCTCATTTTCAGACAAGAAAAAAAAAGTCATGGACTCTCTCCCTCTCTCGTCTGGCCTGGATAAAAAAAAACTAATTTTCCATCATTGTCCAAGTTCACCGCCCAAGTCCACCGCTCTCAACCGCCGTCCACCGCTTTTGACCACCATTGATCCACTCTCATTTGGTATAATTTTTTTTAACCCTAATTTTTTTCCTGGTTTGTGTATTTTCGTCCTCACCAAAGGGGCTTTGTTAGATGAGACTTAGTGTTGTTGCCTACAAGAATTTGTGCCGATGGTGTCATCGAGTCCTGCTTTACTCTTGATCGCTATTGTGTGGAGCTCAGTGTTGCTTCCTACAAGAATTTTTGGCGGGTTGATGTAGAAGGCCTTCCTACTGATCTTATTCAAAGGTAAACTCTCGTGATTTTTACTATAGTTTCTAGGGACATTTGATTCTATCCTCAAAAAGTGTTTTGTATGTTACTATATTACTATGGGTGAAAACATGTGTGTGTGATGGTGATATATATATATATATATATATATATATATATATATAAGGCTTTATATGTTTTTGTATATAACACGAGGTGTTATATATATATATATATATATATATATACAAAATGGGTAATAACGTGGAAAAAGATGAAGTTAAAAAAAAACAAGTAAATTTCATTTACGACGTGGTATCTTCAGCATGTTAACGCAACTAAACAAGTGGTTCGATACGTGGTTCGGGTACTTAAAAACAATATTCATATATCAAATAACACATAAGGGTGGTACGGGTGTAATTTCAGGATCGTCAGAATGGGTTTCGGGACATCCGATGTTTTTTCGACGCTAGTCGTAACGAAATGACAACTTTGTCGAGCCATCTTTCGACTAATTTTTGGCACACCTCGGTTAGTTAAAAATAATATCGTAGATAACCAACTTGTTTTCCATACATTGGATAACACATATGGGTGGTAGGTACGTGTGCGTATTTACTTAGGTGCCGGTTTGAAGTGTCGAATGTTTAAGAAAAATAAGCACTTTTAGTGAACTTTGCAAATAAAAAACAACATTGAACTGCTTTAGCCAATTGAAAATGGCACAAGCTTAGAGTTAAGTAGTGATCCATTTGAGATATAAGCTTACATTTGATTCCATATTTAATAAATGCCCAAAATTTTCTGTTACAGTTACTCTCAGCTATATATAATCCGAATTTAAACATAAATTCTCCAAAGAACAACCCTCACAATATCATTAGATGATATCGGCGCCTATAATTTGCAAGTAAAATTGATTTCACTTTTAGACTAATTTCTATGGTTCAATTTGTACCATATGTTTTTCTAGGGTTTCCAATGAAATCACATCTAAATGAAATTTTATTTCGAGTATGGGTTTGGTAGTGGATTGGTTTCATACCCCCATTTTTATCAGCCTCCTAGTGGGTGGCGGCATAGTCTTTGATATGGTTTGCTATAAGAGTGTGGTTATGGATGGAAACTTCGTTTAAGAGTACGACCTGATCCTTATGGACATAGATGGATTCAACATAACTCTAGGTATGGATTAGTTAACATGTTTTAAAGCCACAATCAAATAACATAGGCACAGTGTCCTGGTGTTACTTTCGAATGGGTCCCGTTCTCATTTCAGTAGTGAACAGGGCATCGATTATCCATGTAAATTATCCACACTCTGTGAGAAGAATATTTTTTTGTTAGGTGAGCAGTATTGTGGATCAAGATAAACCATAGGGTATAACTCTTGATTATCCTGTGGTTCCGGAGTTCCCTGATGTGTTCCTAGACGATCTTCCCGGTTTACCACCTTGGTGAGAGGTGGACTTTGCAATAGAAGTACATCAGGGTGTGTCACCAATCTCAATCCCATCGCATAGAATGGCCCCTGCAGATTACAGGAATTGTAGACCCAATTGGAGTAACTAACCCGCAAAGGATTCATATGTCCCATTATTTCTCCATGGGGAGACCCAGTCTTATTTGCAAAGAAAAAGGATAACTCACTACGACTTTACATCGACTATCGGTAGCTAAATAGGGTGACCATGAATAATAAGTACCCTATGCCCCGTATTAACGACTTATTCGATCAGTTGTGTGGGGCGGGCATATTCTTGAAGACTGACCTCTTCTCTGGGGTACCACCAACTACTTTTTAAGGAGGAAGATATTCCCAAGACGGCCTTTCAAATCCGGTATGAATGTTCTGAGTTTGTGGTGATACCCTTCAGGTTGACAAACATCACGAAAGCATTTATGAACCTTATGAATCGTATCTACTGCCTTTATTTGGACCGATTTGTTGTTGTTTTCATGGGTGACATCTTGGTATACTCGGCATATGATATAGATTACGAGGAGAACCTCTGAGCGACTTTGCAAGTGCTCCGGGATAACCAATTGTATAAAAAGTTTAGTAAATTCGAATTCTGGATGGAAGAGGTCAAGTTCCTTGGCCATGTAGTTTTCGAAGAGAGTATCTCTATCGATTCGTCAAAGGTGGAAGCAGTGTTAGGATGGATTCAACTGAGGACAGTCGTCGAGGTGCACATCTTCTTAGGTTTAGCTGGGTACTACCGCAGATTCGTACAAAAACTCCCAAGGGTAGCTATGCCTCTCTCAATGCTTACTCAGAAGTATGTGAAATTCAAGTGGTTCGAGGATTGCGAACTAGTGTTTTAGGATATGAAGGTCGTACTGACTTTTGCACCCGTTCTTGTCCTCCTAGAATGGGGCAAGGGGTACACAGTGTGCTGTGATGGGTCAGGTTTGGAACTTAGGGAAGTATTGATGCCAACGGTTAGGTAGTAGGCTATGCATCTTGCCAGTTGAAGGTACATGAGAGGAACGACCCTACCCATGACCTGGAGTTAGCCGCCATGGTATTTTCACTGAAGTGCTAGAGGTACTACTTATACATGGAATGATTTAAAGTGTTTTCCGATCATAAGAGCCTTGAGTATATATTTACTCAGCGGGATCTAAACCTCCGACAAAGAATGTGGATAGAGTTAATGGATGATTACGACTTCTCACTGGAGTACCACCCAGGGAAGGCCAATGTTATGGCAAATGCTCTCACTTAAAAATCTGGCATCACACTCGGCGTAACGAAATGCCACCAAGTAAAACTGTTCGGGGAGGTGCAGAAGTTCGACCTTCACGTGCAATGGGGCTATGATAGAGCATAACTTTAGGGAGTGGTGTCCCGACCCCTCATCCAATAGAGAGTATTAGAGGCACAGTCGGGTGATCCTGAGTACGCCCAGTATCGTGGCCGCATTTGGAATGGAGAAGTGTTTGACACCCTCACGATCGATAAGGACGACGGGGTGCGACACAAAGGGAGGTTGATAGTCTTGATAATTGAGGAGCTACAGGATGATGTGATGGAATAATCCCATCACTCATGTTTTAGCATACACCCTAGCGCCACCAAGATGTGTAAGGACCTATGCAGGTATTTCTGGTGGTCTGGCATGAAGAGAGATGTGGCAACGTATGTGTTCAAGTTCTACAACGTATGTACCATCACTTCAAATGAGGTTAGGCTCATTCAAAAACCTTTCTAATCTCACTCGAATGAGTTCCCCCGTCGTTAGTGACGAGCTTTAAACGACCATGAGAGAGGATTATAGGGGCATATCGCGAGAAGATCACGAGTAACGAAGCATTTAACGATAATCTATAGTCATTTGGACGACGTTCATCTCGTTCTAATGACTCTGACGGAGTAAGAATCTGATGAAAATGCTATCACTATATAAGCCCTAGATGAAAACACGTGTCAGCTCCTTAGGAACTAACTGATCTGATGAGTCTTTGGGGGAATTTTATATGTTTAAAGATGGTTTTGGGTGGGTTATTAAAGGGAGGTTTAGGAGAATGATAATCCACCACCATTACCATCTTCCTTCCCTATTTCTAGAACTTTCCCACTCATCCCCATTTCCTCAAGTCCTTCCTCCATTTTCAGAGTGGTACCAAGCACTTACACTACACAAATACCCATCTCTACACCTTCCTCTTCTATCTAAGATCTCTCTTTGAAGAAGGAGGTGGTGTATACCCTTATAGAGAGACCTTAAAGGAGATTTTGTGAATCCAAGGTCTTAGAGCTAGTAATTTAGGAGATTTCAAGTCATCCATCACTAGTTCTCCTCTTCAAAATCAAATGTAGGGTTTTTGTCCTAGCTTTCAAGGTTTTTCTAGCTATGAAGTGGGTTTCATGCCAAAAGTATGTAGTTTTATTCAAAAAATGTTTTGTCTTGCTAAAAATAAAATATTTTCAAAACAAACCCTAAATGGGTCTTTTACATACATGTAGAAAATGGCATTTTATACCTTGATAATTGGAAGAAAGCATGTGAAATTTTAAAGTTATGAATTATGTAAAATAAATGAATGATGGACGTATTTCTAGGTTGAAAACCTCCCATAAACTTGCAAGATCATGTAGTAAGTTAACATGTGATAATATTGGCTTAAACAAACCTTCTAAGATGGGTTTTGTCTCCAAACTAACAAGTAAAGAAAAACAACTCCACACTTGTTAGGACATAATATGGTGAAAATAAGATAAATGTTGGAATTTACATGAAATGATAAGCTAAGACAATGAACTTTGATGATGATGGTCTAAAGCATGTTGGATTTGATTTTATGTGGAAAAACATCAAAGGGAAGAATGTGGTTTTGAACATGAAATGATGAACATGGTACTGCGAACATAGTTAACTTGTGCCATTAAGGAACAAAAGTAAATGGACGTTTTTCTCAAAATATAACAAGAAGGGGTAAAAAGGGATTTTATAAACTTGAGCATCCTAAGGGTTGGGTTTACTCTCGAGACCTCATTGGTCTAATTCTTGATGAAAACTAGATAAATGGCGAGTTTTGGCACAATTGTTAAAGTAACGATGCTTGAAAACCATGGATAATGAAAATAGTGAAAAGTAAATAGAATAATGTGGACATTTGATAAATGTTAAACACATAAAGAATAAGACTTGTATGACACCGAGAAAATTAAGGAGGGTCCGGATCCATGGAGTGAAAGTTCCAAAACCACTAGCCAAAGCATATGGTGGCATCTCCGGCAGTGAAGATCCCGTTAAAGCGCGCGGTATTTGGAAGATTCTGAGAAATAATAAAGAAAGGAAAATTTCAAGATTGTATATGGGTAGGTTAATGAAATAACCTAATTAAAGTTATAGTTGAGACTAACGATAAAATGTAAATTATTAGTCTCTAAACTCGGTAAAGGATGGTAAAATGGATTAAGTGTGAGTATGAGCACATCGCTCGGGTGTATGACATGTAGTTGCATTACGAGTAATTAAACTGTCCATGTTTTTCGTAATTGAATGAAACATTCATTTTATGTCTAGTAACTCGTAGAAAACATATAGCCTGATATTAATTCCCTACTGAGTGTTTGCTCATACCTACTTTCCTTTCGTTAAAAATCCCACCCCCACCTAAGGTACCACAAGTAGGAATGTTGGAAAGGTTGCGAGCAAAGCCCCAGGGCGACCAACGCCAATATAATTTTTTGTAATAATTTTAAAAAAAACATTAGACTTTTAATATTTTCACTTTAGACATTTGTACTTATTTGGGCCTCGGTCGTAATTTGTAATAATACAGGATGGTGTGACTTGCTTTGGTTTAATTAGCATTTTGGAATAAACCTAATTTTTCATAATAAATTCTACTGAACAACTAATCTTATAGTAGTCACCTTTTTATAAAATAAGAATTTAAAGCACCAAACTTATGAATGAAATAAAGGTTTTCTTAAACAAATTGGTTAAATCCTCCCCCTCCCCCTATTAACTCCCCGGCTCGGTGCGAGTTGACCCAATGGTGATCCAAAATCGGATCTTGGCATTGGTATCATAACAATAGGATTCTCGAGTGTGACAAAGCCACAACACCAAAAATAGTAATCTGGCACACCTTGATATTAAAAATCCGGTACACTTTAAAACAGTGCCAAATTCTGGCACGGTTTAATGACAATCTGACACAGTTTAAAACCGTGCCAAGTTTTGGCACCGCTTAAAAATGTGCCAAAATTGAGTACACCTACTTAAAATATAAATAACCTAAAAAATCATCTCCCTCCAATATTTTCATCTCCCGAACTCTCATTTTCACACAAGAAAAAAAAATTCATGGACTCTCTCCCTCTCTCGTCTGGACTGGAGAGAAAAAAAACCTAATTTTCCACCACCGTCCAAGTTCACCGCCCAAGTCCACCGCTCTCAACCGCTATGCACCGCTTTTGACCACCACTGATCCACTCTCATTTGGTATAATTTTGGTTTTTTTAACCCTAATTTTTTCCTGGTTTGTGTATTTTCGTCCTCATAAAAGGGGCTTTGTTAGATGAGACTTAGTGTTGTTGCCACTGTTCTAAAAGGCCCGCCTAGGCTTGAGGCTTGAGAGAAACGCATCGCCTATGCCTTATTACGCCTTATTCTTGGTAAAAGGCTTAAGACACTTTTAAAAAAAAACAAAGGATTAGATGACAAATAATGGTTATGGAGCATGAATATTAGAAAGATGGCTACCAAACATATGGATATATTTTCAAAATTCAAGTTATGTACCATTTTATTATATTACTAGCCTTGGAATAATTAAAATAATAAAAAAAGGAAAAATGCTTTTTTACGCCTAGGCTTCGCCTAGGCGCGCCTAAGCTCCTAAGGCTTGAGGCTTGACCTCTACGCCTCGACCACGCCTCGCGCCTTTTAGAACCTTGGTTGTTGCCTACAAGAATTTATGCCGATGGTGTCATCGGGTCCTACTTTATTCCTGATCGCTATTGTGTGGATCTCAGTGTAGCTGCCTACAAGAATTTTTGGCGGGTTGATATAGAAGGCCTTCTTGCTGATCTTATTCAAAGGTAAACCCTCGTGATTTTTTACTATATTTTCTAGGGACATTTGATTCTCTCCTGAAAAAGTGTTTTGTTTTACAACTTCGATTATGATACTTCTCTTGGACTTCATATAAGAGTTTCTGAATCTTTATTCAAAAGTAGACAACTCAGAATTTTTAAATATTTAAAATCTAATCTCATTTTTTTTCCTGAAAAATCTGAAATAAAAAACCTATAATCTTGTCTCTACTATATTACAGGTGCGTGTTTGTGAAACAGGTGTGTGTGAGTATGGGTGAAAACATGGGTGTGTGATGGTGATATATATATATATATATATATATATATAAGGTTTTATATGTTTTTTGTATATAACAGGAGGTGTTATACATATATATACAAAATGGGTACCAACATGCAAAAAGATGAAGTTAAAAAAAAACAAGTAAATTTCATTTACGACGTGGTATCTTCAGTGTGTTAACGCAACTAAACAAGTGGTCCGATACGTTGTCCTGGTACTTAAAAACAATATTCATATATCAAATAACACATAAGGGTGGTACGAGTGTAATTTCAGGATCGTCAGAATGGGTTTCGGGACATCCGAAGTTTTGTCGACGCTAGTCGTAATGAAATGACAACTTTGTCGAGCCATCTTTCGACTAATTTTTGGCACATCTCGGTTAGTTAAAAATAATATTCTAGATAACCAACTTTTTTTCCATACATTGGATAACACATATGGGTGGTAGGTACGTGTGCGTATTTACCTAGGTGCAGGTTTGAAGTGTCGAATGTTTAAGAAAAATAAGCACTTTTAGTGAACTTTGCCAACAAAAAACAACATTGAACTGCTTTAGCCAATTGAAAATGGCACAAGCTTAGAGTTAAGTAGCGATCCATTTGAGATATAATCTTACATTTGATTCCATATTTAACAAATGCCCAAAATTTTCTGTTACAGTTACTTTCAGCTATATAGAATCCCAATTTAAACATAAATTCTCTAAAGAACAACCCTCACAATATCATAAGACGATATCGGCGCCTATAATTTGCAAGTAAAACCGATTTCTCTTTTAGACTAATTTCTATGGTTCAATTTGTACCATATGTTTTTCTAGGGCTTCCAATGAAATCACATCTAAATGAAATTTTATTTGTAGTGTGTTTTTGTAAAGAAATTTGACCCCAATTTGTATTATCTTACTCACAAAGTTTCATCTTTGATTGCAGATACAACTCAATCCTCTCAACTCTCAACTGTGTTCGATTTCTGGTTAGTAGTGATGTATTATTTAAATTTCTTATATATATGTGTATTTTTTCTGTTTTAAAATGGGGTTATGTAGCATTTTGTGTTTTCTCTACTTTCTTTCAATTTTTTCAATGTTTCCAAAACCAGGTGCATATGGTGGTATCGTCGGCAGTGAGGAGCCCATTAAAGCACGTGGTATTTGGAAGATCCTGAGAAATAATAAAGAAAGGAAAATTCAAGATTGTATGGGTAAGTTAATTAAATAACCTAATTAAAGTAATAGTTGAGACTAACGGTAAAATGTAAATTATTAGTCTCTAAACTCGGTAAAGGGTGGTAAAATGGATTAAGTGTGAGTATGAGCTCATCGCTCGGGTGTATGACATGTAGTTGCATTATGGGTAATTAAATTGTCCATGTTTTTCGTTATTGAATTAGATATTCATTTTATGCC
This sequence comes from Sambucus nigra, assembly GCA_949130495.1. NCBI lineage: Eukaryota > Viridiplantae > Streptophyta > Magnoliopsida > Dipsacales > Adoxaceae > Sambucus > Sambucus nigra. The sequence continues at coordinate 83,677,519 of OX422213.1, read as the reverse complement.
CGATAACTCGTAGAAAACGTATTACTTGATATTAATTCCCTTCGGAGCGTTTGCTCATACCTACTTTCCTTTTGTCAAAAACACCACCCCACACCAGGTGCCGTGAGTAGGAATGTCCGATAGGATGCGAGTAAAGGCCTAAGAGGAGACCAACGCCGTGAGAATGCTCTGTACTACTTTAAAAAAACATTAGACTTTTGATATTTTCACTTTAGACATTTGGACTTATTTGGGCCTCGACAGTAATTTGTAATAATACATGATGGTGTGACTTGCTTTGGTTTAATTAGCATTTTGGAATAAACCCAATTTTTCATAAATAAAATTTTCTAAACAACTAATATTATAGTGGTCACCTTTTTATTAAATAGGAATTTAAAGTACCAAACTTATGAATAAAATTAAATGTTTTCTTAAATAAATTGGTTAAATCCTCCCCCTCCCCCATTAACTCCTCGGATCAGTTTGGGTAGACCGAACAGTGATCCAAAATTGGGGCGGGGTGTTACACTTAGAACGAAAATTAGACCTTCTTTATCAAGGCAAGTGTTTATCTTGCATTATTTTAAGCATGTTATAGTATCCGTGTCGTGTAGGATTTTAACTTCATGATTTAAATGATTTCTTGGGATTTGGATATGCGGAATTCATGATTCGGGGTAGAAATTTACATAGAATAAATCATTATATGTAGATAATACGAAATAAAAGAATATTTGATGAATAACTTGAAATAAATCTGGATATATTGATAATTATGCATGAAGAACACCATAAACTAGGGTTTTATGAGTTTTGAGATTTAATCAGTTCTTGAATAGATTTATTTTAGATCTGATGTATTATTTACGTTAGAAATTGTCCCTGTACATATGTTTGATGTTTAGGTATGTTGGATGGGAGTTTGGGAAGGTTTAATGGAGGCTTGATAAATTTTTAATGGTGCAAACTCATAACAGTAACGAGGAAGTCGAACTGCCAGGTGCGAATCGATTCGGTTCCAAGATCGAATACCGAATCGATTCGGCTGCCCAGTTTTGTTAAGTTTGGTCATTTATGTTATACTTCCGCGTGAAACTAATTATGGTAAACTTTGGTGATGTTTTAGCAATGATATAGATACTTAGAGAAGATCAGTAGACATATAGTTAAGGCCCGGTTTAATCTTAATGAGTGTAAAATTGGGATTAGAATCTACGATCGTTAACCGAATGTGTTGTGTATCTAGAATTTACAAATTGGGTTACGGGAAGAGTAAGCTATAACCTATGATCAATACCAGTAGTATAGTGATGTGTTAACTACTGAAATTTACTTAAGGTATAACTGGGTCCCCTCCAGTAGTGAGTGATACTCGAAAAATACGAAAATATTACTATGTGTGAATCATTAGTACGTCGACTATTTGAGAGATATAAATACTACCTACGGGATATATTATAGGTTGTGTGTGTGTGTGTATATATATATATATAGCTTGCGTGAATACCTGTTATGTGATTTGTTATGTGTGTCAACATACCTACGTTGCCTGCTATCATGAGAAGTTCCGCGCAGAGGGCGATCCCACCTTGGCGATTCTAGCGAGGTATGGATGTGTGCCACGTGGCCATCAACATTAAAGTATTTTATATAAATTTTGCACAAAGTATATTTATTTTTAAATTAAAATATATTAAATTCTAAAAGTAACATTACCAATGGATTAAAGTAAAACATCCATGTTGTGTCGAAACAAAAAACATCTCTTATGGTGTCGAAACAAAAAAATCCCCTAGGGTGTCGAAATAAAAGTAATGAAACATTCATAGCTTTTTTGGAGGGTGGGGACATCACGTAAGGGAGAGAGTGGGAGCATGTGTTTTTTAATACTTTCTAAATTTTAAATCTTTTAAATTATATTAAATATAAAATTTGATGTGGCCATAAACATTAACATATTTCCAATAAATTTTGCAAAAAGACCGTTAATTTTTTAAATTAAAATGTATTAAATACTAAAAGTAACAATTAGTAACGGATTGAAGTAAAAAAAAAACTTTTTTCAATGTTTTAATGATTATAAGGTTCCTATATATAAATAATTTCATATAAATCCTAACACAAAACTTTTTTTTTTTATTTCTAGTTAAAAAGATAATGTAAAACCGCGTTAAATGTCTAAATGTAGTTTTACTTTTAATGTTATTAGATCTTAGCTCTCATACTTTGAGAAGATTTTTTAAATCTAAAATTATCTCATTTTAACTTTTTATTATGTATAACGTCTTTAAATAGTTGGCAAGGTAGTACAATTTATAAAATATTTAATAAACTTATTTTAATTATTCAACTACCAAGATTCACAGACCTTGGAATTTAAATTCGACAACCTTATACTGTTAAGTTAAACATACAAAAAGCTATATATGTAATGTTCTATGCAACTTAATTAGCTTAAATTAACAATAGCCCTACATTTTAAATTCATATATTAAGACCGTACTAAAAGTGACAAATTAACGAAATAATTAAATCAAATATTCAAAATATGAGAGTACGCCCTATTGTAAAATTTAACAACATGAACAAAAAAAAACACTTACATGAATTAGTAAATTAATAATTTTATGTTTAATGGAAATAAACATAGTGATAACTTTGCAAAATTAATATTGGAAACATTCAACTTCGACCTTATGTTAACTAGATTTGTGTGTACGGGCTACATAAATTATGTCACATAAGTTCAGTTTCGTTTTCTAACTTTTGTTCTCATTTTTGAATCATCCATGTTTAATGGATAACATTTTAGGCTTACGTTAGTCCTCGCTAAATTAAGGCCAATAAATTTGAACTCATAAATATGATTTATTTGTCTTACATGACCATCTTAAGTAATGTTAACCGTTTTTTATTTCTTATATAAAATATATTACTTTAATAATTTTAAATATGTATTTTTTATACAAGAAAGCTTATAACTCTATCACTACTCTCAAACTCAAATCCTAACCCATCTCGACCACCACTCTCTTTGTGGGGTACCTTGTCGATTTCTACCGCCACATTCCCTCCCATTATATATAGTGAAAATCTTTGTTCAAAGGGAAAAATGAAATGTAGGATTGAGGCATAAACAAGATGAGGTTTTCCTTAACTAATGGTTGTTTGTTTTTTTGTTCTTATTATAATATGAATTTGTTCATAATATAATGTGCTAAAGATTGTTTGTTTGTTTTTTTGGTAAATTTAATGGGCTACTAATTATATTGACTCTGAATCAGTAACATGTAATATTATTTTTCTCTTTTTATTCAGAATAAAAGGAAAGAAGAAAATTTCAAAATCAAAGTTTAAATTTCTTTAAAACTAAAACAACCGATATGGTATCTTCTAGTTCCGTTCTATACCGAAACCGCCCTTATATATCAAGTAAATCACAAATACAAATAAAGCAATGCGTACAATACCAAAATAAAGGTACAAATAAAAAAATACATTAGAATTAAAAATGAATACATTATAAAAATGTATATAAACTAAATATAATAGCGTATACATTGAAAAATCACACATTAAATACAATGTTGTATAAACTTAAAAATATTACATCTATCTTAAATAATTGGGGTATACCTTTATTAGAAGAGTATAACCATCATAGAAAATGTGTATATATGGGAACGAAGCTACCCATTTTTAGGGGGTATACATTAAAACAAGTTCGTTGACGCAAAAAATTACGCATCCACGTGGACCAGTCAGAAAGGGACACCTGTCATCCTACATGGCAATATTCATACTTGTTCGGCACCCGAGGAGACTTGCTCGACACCCGAAGAGAATTGGTCGGTACCCGAGGAGAGTTGGCCGGCATACTAACCAACTCAAGGCAAACAAATCATCCATAAGATCAAGAGCCAGTAGAAGAAGACTCACCAATGGTCACGGAACCCTTGAAGACCAATAGTTACATTCATTGTATATATATATAAATGTCTGAATGTATAAAGACATTGTATCTCTTTAACTCCCATCACTATAAATACATGCATTCCTTAGTCAAAGGGACAAGTAAGTAAGTGACACGATAAACAAGATACATACCTCTCTCTCTCTCTCTCTCTCTCTCTCTCTATGCCATATTGTGCTATTGTAAACCTCTAGGAATAAAAGAATAGTAGACGTAGGCTTTATTCATAGACGAACCACTTTAAAAACCTTTTTCTCTAATATGTTTGCTGTGAATGTTTATCTTCATCTTCAATCTCATCCTCATCATTTATCTTTTGTTGATGCCACTAAAATGGCAAACATCATTTTCTATCTTAAACAGATTGACGTCGTCTGTGGGAAAAGACACAAAATTCTTTCCATTCTTATTCGAAGAAATGAAGATCATCATCAAGAGATAAGTTTTTTTACTCTCTGCGTAGAAATAATTATATGTTGTACATATATCTCTTCATTCACTCATAATTTTTATATGCACAATTTCTGTGATATATTTTGGGAATATGCAAAACACAGAATTTCAAACTCATTAGTTTTGTACCAGCCCTTATGCATATGATCCTCTTAAAAATTTTATGAACAAATACGTTTAAAACGTGGGTTGCATCAATTTCTGGAAACCCAATACGTATCTAAATTTTCTTATAATTGTGAGAGATGAAAAGACATTTTCTCTCAAAAAGCTTTTCCTGTACGAATAGATATTTAATATTATTCATATAGACACCAAACCAAATCTTCAAAAGATCCTAAATCAATGGTGGAAAAAAATGAAGTTTAAATCTTTGATATGTGCCGGATCACACAACCCATCATGATTTTACACAATTTAATCCTAAGCGGTGATAGGTGTTTCACCCAGAAGCAATGTCCCAATTTACAACAACAATCACAGTTAAACGGAATATCAAAAGCCCAATCGAATATTTGGGTCTATACTGCCAAGACATAGTATATAAACTGATAGGAAAATTCACAATTTAAAGTACTGATCAAATTCCCAACAGCCAACTGAATGTATGTATTTTTTATAATAATGGATATGTGCTCCGAAGTCAAGAAAACTGGGTTCACAAAAAAAATGTAGCTACAATAACCGGGGGATTTATGTCCCAATTTTTTTATTTTCCAACTTGTGGTTATTATTGTATTGAACAAAATCTGTGTATAATAATCTTCTTTGTACCAACGATCTCCCCGATCAATATGGTCGGCGTTAAGCATTTTATTGGTCAGTGATTCGTATAAAATATTACAAATTTCTCCCCTATTTCTTTATGCATTCGAGCGCTTTTACAGTCCTAAATACCTATATTTATGCTCATTAACAAAACAACCGGATTTGGATATATACATGTTTTGCAGGGATTAATTGTGCTTTTGTAGGTATTGGAATGCTAAAAGTGAGGATCCATTGCATTTCAGAGAAGTTTCGTCGTCGGACGCTACTTCAAGGGCATTTTAGTCAATTCACATTTCTTATCCAGCTCATGGAAATTCCACGGATGTGTAGTTCATCGAGTTATCATTGCGTGGCCGCAAACGGTACATCGTTTGGAGTTCGGACGAAGAAGATATGCCTGATTCCGTAATGAAACTTTTCTTCCTTGTGATGACCAAATGCAGCCTGAAAAGAGAGTACCAGTCGATCGCGGTTTGGAATTTTGTCGTGGGAAGGAGACAGTGCACTTTGGCCTAAGGGGCCGATCGACCGCGCCCCTACGACCGGTCGACCGGTAGTGCCAAATATTTTGGGCTCTTTCCTTCTTCTTTCCTTTTTCTTTTACTTTTTCCCACTTACTATAAATACCCATTTTTTTTTGTAATAAACAGATATACACGATTTTAGCTTAGGTTAGCTTAGGGTTTGAGGGTTTTGAAGAGTTTTTCTTCATTTATACATGGTTTGACACCCCATTTGTTGTGTAAGTTGATTATTCATCATCCTTTTCCATTAATATGGTTTGTATTTCTTCATTTCTTGCTTTCTAGTGTAATTTACATGCTTTGTTAATTAGTTTACATGCTTTTATTTAATCGCTTTCTAGTGTAGATTTACCGCGTTTATTTACCACTTTCTTTACCGTATTTTTACGATGCTTTCTAGCTAATTTAAATTAGGTTGTGCTCGAGTGGAACTCACTCGGGTTGACGCGTTGCTTTGCTTTGGTGATGGTGTTTACGGGTCTATTTCGGATGTGTTGTCCTAGTTATTACGCCTAGTTATTACGACCTTTCGTGCACAATTTCCGGGATATTTGTTGATGCCAAAATCATATTAGGGTTTTATGCCAATTTAGGGGCGTGACAACCCTTGATTTAATTAACTGTCGAAACGAAACGCGTTCTTAATAACTCGTCGACCCATGTAACCATTTTATACTAATTAACTCGGGTGGGGGATATTCGACGCAACCTATAGTTTTACTCGTTTTCATAATCTAGTTTCAATACATGGCCTAGATTAACATTTCCCTTTTATGCATCTTTTCCTTTTTAGTTTGTAATCACCTTTTACACTTTTATTTCGGAATATTAAATCAATTGAATTCTAGCAAATTGTCCCTGTGGATTTTCGATACCCGACTTACCGCCGTGCTTGCCTCGCAAGTGTAGTAGTAACTTAGTTTTTTTTATTGTGTTGGCGAAACGAAAACAACGACTATCGTCTTTACACGCGCTACTTTTTGCACTCGATCAGTCAGCAATTCCAACAGACCACTATTTTGGTTCTAAAGATGAGTTTCATATCTGGTTGGAACACTTATTCTTGGTCGGCATCATATAATGTTGGTCGACGGTACCTCTGTTGGTCGGAGACAGGTTTGGACACCACTAATTACTTATCAGCCCTTCGGGGCGACGAGGATTATGTACATCGACGTCCAGTATCTTCAGATGATCAGTAGCTAAAAAAACAAAAATAATAAGATTCCTTTGAAGATTATGGGATTCATTGTTCGACGTCAGCTCTAGAAATCGATTTCATACCATCTTTTGTTGATCAGTATTAGATATTACTGGTCGGCGAAATAAATTAATCATCGGAACTCCAATTTCTTAATCGGCAACATATATTGCACAACAACATGAATTTCGGATGGAGGGGCATTTGACATCATTACGATACCAGAGGAACTTGAAATGATGATTAGCACAGATTGAAAGCTTCTATATATGCTGGTCGTCACCATGATACCTCCCAAATGTTGGTCGGTGGGATCAATTGTTGGTCGGCAACACCCAGGTCGTTGGTCGGTAGCAGTAGAATCTTGTGGTGTTAAAAAATTGGAGCACCCAAGATATTTCTTTGAACACGAATTCAGCTTGGGACAATAGGGGGCATAAATCTTTTTCAAACTTATGATCACTCCAAAAATATTTTAAAAAAAATCAAGTGATAAATAAAAATCAACTTATATTTTGTCTTTTATTTAAAATTAAAATGTCTACCATTTTTTTTAAAAAATTTCTCATATTGACATACGGCATAACATATTATTTATGTTTTGATATTTTATTCCGCGAGAAAATTCATATCATATATTGATTAGATGATCAAATTATTTTAGCCTCCACATATGTTCGAGCAACTTATTAAATTCTATAGGTACAAGATTCAGTACCGATGAATATTCGAAAACCACCTTATTATCACTGCTTAGCATTATGAAATTTTACCTCAGTGAGGCACTATTGATTTTATTATGGCTCTGATATATGCTCAAGCACGAATCATTCTCTATATCTATTCAATATTCATCTCAGCGTGGAGCTCGGTAAAATATTTATTGTTATATATATTCAGTTCCGAGGAGAACTACAACATTTATTATATTTCACCCCCAGCGGATAGTTGGTCGGGGTCATTCTTATTTATATTCAGGCCCGACAAAGTACTCGGTCATATTCTTATGTTTTTGAAAATATTATCCTTGTTCGGCATTATGTAATTTTGCCTCGACAGATCAGCCAGGCACTTTATTATTATTATTCTGAATCATTCTTTATATCTATTCGGATGCATATTCTATGTTCATAATTATGATATTATCTCCAATGGACTATTGGTCAAAAAAATTCTTTTCTCTATATATATTCAACAACCACCAACTAAGGTTGGTCGGAATCAGTAACCACCAGCTAAAAGTTGGTCGGTATCAGCAACCGCCAACCTAAGGGTTGGTCGGCACCAACAATATTGGCATAACAATCATACAAGGCAAAGCCTGTTTGATTATGGGTGACCTCAAGGGGCAACCAAAACTACGCAAGAAGATGGGTGACCTCACGAGGAATCCACTGTCTAGGCACCAAGGTATTCCTGGTAAGATTAATAACACTAAGAAGGATCATGGGACGCAAATCATTCCATTTCTTAGGCACTTATGGCTGATCAAAAGATCTCTACAACTAGGCGGGAGCATGGGATAAATATTCCATTGCCTTGGCACACTAAGACAAATTAAATTGGCAAATCGTCAATTCATATACAGAGATTAACAGAAGATAAATTTCATGATTATATATTATTGTTTATGCCCTGGAAATCTATTATTCTCCAATAATGCAGGATCAATCGATCCCTTCCTTATTATTATCTGGACTTCTTATTAAGCCCGACAGATTACCGACACTCTTATTATCTAGATTTCTTATTAAAGCCCGACAGATGGTCGACACTCTTATTATTTATCTGGATTTCTCGGTGCTTCTATTATATGGATTTCTCATTTGCTCGGATATTCGATGCAAATTATATATTATGCTCAATCAGGATTATTATTGGATAATTGTATCATGTCCTAGCAAATGCTCGGGCATCATCATTATCATTCAGTCTCCTACGCCCAACTGGGATCCACATGCGCCAATCAATGGCGCATACCAGAAGCATATTCCTAATTGAATGCCAACACATTTCTAATTGGATAATATGCTGAAGTTGTTTTACTCAAACAAAATTACCTGGTCGACAAATTAGTTCTATGTTTACATCGGGACAATATGAAAATACAAACATGCAAATCTCTTAGGAAGTCATTTCAGGGAACATTTCCTCGGCCTTATCTTTCTAGCAAGGCCAACATACTTCTAGGCCAACAAAGAATTCAAAGTACATATTCCACACTTGGGGTCTTCTATCACAGAATTAGTTGTTCATTCGGTGGCACATTCTCATAACATCATGCTGTCGAGCATCAAATTCAACTCCACAAACTTACGTGGTCGGGGCCCCAACCAATCATCATTCAGGAGTTATTTTTTGCTCAGGAGCTAGTTTTGCTATTGAAGTTCAGGAGGCGTATTCAGGAGTTCAGGAGGTATATTCAAGAGTTATAATGCACATGCTATTAAAGTTCAGGAGTCAGATTCAGCATCTACAGCACTGGGATCTTTACTACTGTGGTCCCGACCTTCACTGAAGGAGAAGTTGTTCTTATATATAAATGTTTCAAAGACTGTTACTAGCTCGGTACAGAAGGCAGTTGGTCGGCTAGCCAACCAACCAACATACTTGAATATTATGACAAGCTACAAGCTGCAAACTATGACATGGTTGCATCCAAATTCCCAGGGGTGATACATAGCACACGAACAGAGTTCCTCAAAAGAAAGATTAGCCCTAAATCAACCATCGATCAACCTGCATCATCTATTGTCCAGGAGATAGCCCATTTTATGTTGAACAAATCAAGAATCTCATTATGCACCAGCACCGAGCAACATTGCAGAATAAATACTCCATCCTTTCAGTAAACCATCAAGCATGGAGCATTGGGGGCTTCTGTTGACGCAAAAAATTACGCATCAACGTGGACCAGTTAGAAAGGGACGACTGTCATCCTACATGGAAATATTTATACTTGCGAAATCATGTGTGCGCACCAACAGGTGGCAAAGTTATTATTACCTTAGTGACAATGAAAATTACTCATGACAAATACATCTCACTCACTTGCTCTCACCCATAATAGTATGAAAACCATAGGCTTTCTCAAACCCAACAAACACACCTTTGGTTTACCGCACGCTATCTATATATACATCCCTCAAGCATAACACTCTTCATCATTCGAAGCACAACCTGGATTATGGATGCAAGCGTAGGGGTAGTGGAGGCATTGAAAGATCAGGGTTTTTGTAGGCGGAACTACACCTTAAGATCCCTACACCACCACGCCCAGACTAATCTTAGGTCTTTTTCTCAGGAAAAGATTTTTTTAGGGAGGGGTGTAGCACAATTTTTTAGAAAAACTCAGATCAATAAAAAACCAACTTAAAAATCGGACATAAACACAATACAAGGTGTATCATGTCTTAATTGTATAATGATTGAACAAAAAAATCAATAACCATGATATATGCTTGGAGGGAAGAACAAATGCACCAAAGCGTTTCAATTTTTGGCATTAAGGAGGGTAATTTGATTTGATTGAATATATTGGTGGTTAGTTGGTCAATCTTTGAGAGAATGGTTAATGGGATTCGGTTGTCACTTCAAAAATTCTTTTTTTTTGTAGCATAACATGAGGTGTTCATGCTAGTTTGCGCGCACCTTGAAGAGCGCAAATTGTCCCAATTAAAATAGTAATTTCCCTTTTATTATTAAAACACAATAGAGATGATGCGGAAGCGTTGAGAAACAGGTAATGGTTCAACTTTTCAAAAATAACAACAAGTTTTAATTTCTCCAAACAAATTAAAACAAAATTCAAGTCCTAGAATTTGCCTAAGTCATGATTATTCATTTAAACAAAGTTAGGCGAAACCAATTTTAGCAAATGACTTGAATAAACCAAATTTACCCAATATTTAATTTAGTCCCAAATTAAATGAGTGTGATTGTTAAAACAAATTTTATCTTGAAATTATCCTAAGCATGGATTCTAAATTTTGTGCAAGATAAAATAAACAATGTCACACTACGCCGAGATGTACGAGGAAAAACCCAAGACGGGAAACAACCTCGGACGGCCCTAGCCACAAGTCCACTAGATACGGAATTACAATTACAAGACAGATAGACTTACAACGACTGACTCGATCCCTCTCAAGCCTCGACGCTCCTTCTCGTAGAAACCTCTTCCTAGCGGACAACCTCGGAACACCACCGCGGTCTCGGAATCCACCGATGGGACTTTATATGGTCACCGTCACCCTAGCATGGAGCCTTTCTCCATGTGGGTAGAATCTCAACCAAAGTCTTCTTTGTTATGGGGTGTAGAAGCAAACCCGAAACGTCTCTTGAATTCGGTAGAGAAAACCGGTGCCAAAAACTCCAAGTAAAGATATGTATATATAGAACTTGGAATAAACAACAATGGGTGTAAACTAAGTGTTTAAAGATTTTTCTTTAAGTTGAAGAACACTCAAACATGAACATTTTCCTTTTTAACATGATCTCTCAAACTCTCTCCAGGAGATGTATTAGGATGGAAAAGTTCTCTTGGAAAATGTGTTTCCCGCACATAATAATGTATGAAAAAAGTTGATTGAAAACCAAGTGGAGGAGTGGGGAAAAACTGCAAAAAAACTGCCAAATAACTGTTCCCGCTGGAATCTCGTTCGAATGAACGTGATTCTCGTTCGAACGAGACTTCTAACGAGTGACCAGCCTGGGCTCGTTAGAAGTTCGTTAGATACCACGTTAGAACGAACATTCGTTCGAACGACATATCGAACGACTAACCAGTTAGGGTCGTTGGCAAAACTCGTTCGAACGAAACTGGTTCGAACGACAAAACTCGTTCGAACGAAATCTGGTTCGAAAAAAAACTCGTTCGAACGACATTTCTAACGAACGACTAGAAAGTTTGAAAAATTCGATTTTGGCCCAGAAACTTTTATATACTTATATTAAAGTTCTATTTGATTCTTTCTGAAAATAAAATGAGTTTTTATTACACCTAACACCCAATGCAAATTTTTCCAAGCTCCTATATAAATATAATTACATTCATACCTTGGGAGCATGGAACCTTAGTTGATAACGTAGAAACGAGGAACACAAGCCGGCATTTTGATGAAGCTTTAAATTCTTTGCCGCTACGTCTTCAACACACACTTCATAGGCTTGCGAATATTACAATAAATTACTAACCTATGAATAAATGTTTTTGTCCGGAATTGAGCCAAAACTATATATGGACTCAATTGGAAATTTGTGTTCTTACAAATCTCCCCCTTTGGCTATTCAGGGACAAAAACCAAACAAAAATCCTAAAGGGCCGTCAAGCTCACTAGACTCAAACCATAACCCGCCCAAACTTGACTCAACCCAAGGATCAAACACTTTGCCTTTTAAAGATGCTGCTTTAGAAGAATACCTGCACACTTAAGCAAACTCATCAAATGCATAGGGAATATCACAATATTAAATGCAATTAAATAATTACTCCCCCTAAATTAATTCTCCCCTTTATCAAACAAATGAAATTTACTTAGAAAGACGTCTCCCCCTAAGATAAATCTCCCCCAAACTAAGATACAGTAATAATAGGATTAGATACCATTTCTCCCCCTATCATCATTCTCCCCCTTTTTGTTCAGGAATAGGCAAAGAACTAATAAATATGTTGATGCTAAAAGTGTTAAGATAGAAAGCATATGGGCAATAAACGCAAGGCAAAGACAAACAAATATCATATACATATATATATACACGATAAATATACCAATAAGTACGTTGCATATATAGATAGATATAAACACACACATAACACAAAATACAATAAGTTCGCACACTCGTATGGCAAAAATGTGTCATATGAAAACGGAAGTGTAGGGGTGTGAACTAGCAACAATTAAATTTAGACCCAAACACTTAAGAAACGTTCACGGAGTTCTCATTTGATTGCAAACTTCATCACAGTTAAATATAACCTCACGTGACAATATAAAGATTGAACTCAATGAACAAACATACACAATGCATACAAGCCTAGCATGATGATGATTCTACAAACCAAATAGAGTCATGACATTAAAGACAACTAGGATAAACGGACATTGTGCAAACCGTTGATATACCATCCAATTCTCCCTCAATGAGCATATATATTCTTTTGTTTTTGAATGAATATATCAAACAAACATAGGCCGTGGCAATTGATTTCTTTTTAATGCCAAATATTCTGTTTTTAGGCCTTTGGATCACGTATTTCTTTTAGATCCAATCAACGGTGGCTTACTATCGCAAAGTATTTAATTCATCCTTTCGGAGCCCTTCCCCGTGCATATATTAATTTATCATGTTTTCATTTTTCGCACAAATCTCACATGCAACGGATTTTGACATGCACTAGTCCTCCTAGGTCATAGATATGTAGATGACTAGATTGATAGGAGAACACCTCAAAAAGCTCAAATATAACATGTGACATTAAGATTTCAAAAGAGCTCGTGCATGTGTGAATAGAGGCATATAGAAATAGAATCCATTTAAACAACACAAAATCCAACTACTCCATATAAAGCATGGTAAAGAACATTTTAAGGATTGAAAATCTAAACCAAAAGTTCTAGCCACATGGGAGCGTAAATGATGGGATTCAAACACAAATATATGCCACATAAAGTGTGTCAAACAAAAATACACACAAAACAAAATCTTTTTGAGTTTTTAACATTTTTAATCAAAAATAAAGGTAAATACTAAGCTTAAATGAAATAAATAAAAACACAAATGATAAACTAAAATCTTTTTATATTTTTCAGTTAAATCAAACACAAAATATAATACAAAAAGATAAACAAGTCATGATTTCTAGCATGTGATATGAAATAAGGCAATGACTAGAAAATGACTAAACAAGCATACATTTAGCATATGAATATGACATGAAGTACAAACGCTAAAGTATGCAAACACTAACACATTTATCCTTTAGATTTAGCAAGGGAGGAAGCATGTGAAAGTAAATGAGAATCAAAATCCCTATTTTGTAAGGCAACCAAGTCGGATTTCCTAACCCAAATTAATGAAGAATTACTATCTTGGGGTGTAGGAACGTTAGCTATCGTGGTTACTTTACTATGGGATTTTCTAGGAATTCGTTTAAGATCTAAACAAAATTGCCTAAGATGACCTTTTCGACCACAATGTGTACAAGTAAGAACATGTCAAAAAGATTTATCTAAGGAGGGATCATTAAATGCATTCCTAGAAGATTCTCCTAAAACATTGGTTTTGACTGTAGGGTTAAAATCATTACAAGAATTGAAGCCTAAACCAAAAGTGTCATTTTTAATTTGGACCGTTCCTAACATTTTATCTAGTTTTTTCGAACGACACTCCAAATCAAATTTGACATTACTAGAATCTTTTAATTTATTTTCCAATTCTAAAATTTTAGATTCTAGTAAAACATTTCGCTCTTCAAAAGCAAGAAGCTCCTTTTTCAAGGATTCCATTAAACCCCTAAGGCTATCTCTCTCGCCTTCTACATAGCTAAGCTTCTCTTGAAGAGTCCTCTCATGTGTCCTAAGGTCTTCGATTAAGTCACTTTCATAAATGACCTTGACACTCTCTCTTAAACTCGCTTCTAACTTCAAATTAGCTCTTTTCAATTTAATAGATTCTTTATATAATTCATGAAAAGCATTTTGAAGTTCACTCATATCAACCTCATCTTCATTTTCACTCTCTCTTTATTCTTCACTCTCACTATCATCAAAAATAAGAGAATCATGTACAATGACCTTGGAAGTGGCATGTGCTATAATTTCATCATTCGATGAGTTCTCATTATCACTCACATGTCTAGCCATAAAAGCCACAAAATTTTTCTTAGTGGGGGATTCGGGCTTCTCTTCCTTATCACTATCACTAAGGGTCGCATTATATGAAATGGGTCGTTTACCCTCTTTCCTTAGTTTAGTGGGGCACTCATAAGCCCTATGGCCATAACCTTCACAACCAAAACACTTATTAGACTCGTCCCTATCTAAATGTTCATTACTAGGTTTAGGGATTTTCTCGGCTTTAGAAATCTTCTCGCTTTTATCATGTTTAGAAGTATCAAATTTCTTAAAATCATTTTTAACTTTATCTTTGTTAAATTTAAGAAATTTTCTAAATTTACGAGTAAACAAAGCCATATCTTCCGAGTCACTATCACTCTCGCTCTCTACTACTTGTTTAACCTCTTTTCGGGCTTTTAAAGAAACACCCTTTTCAATTTTCTTTTCATTTTTAGAGGGAAACATGTCCAGTTCATAGGTTTGTAAATCACCTACAAGCTCTTCTAATTTCGTAGAGGCTAAAGTGGGTAAAGAATTTAAAACGGTCACTTTAGGAATAAATCTATCAGGTAGGGACCTTAAAATTTTCTTTACTACACGGTCGTCAGGTATTTTCTCTCCCAAGTTAAAGGATGAATTAACAATATCAGACAGTCTAGCATAAAATTTATCAAAAGTTTCTTTTTCATCCATTTTGATAGTTTCAAATTGAGTGGTGAGGTTTTGGAGTTTAGAAGCTTTAACGACACTCGTTCCTTCATGAGTTAATTGTAAAATATCCCACGCTTCTTTAGCGGTTTCACACGTCATAATACGTTGGAATTCATCCGGTGTGACAGCGCTAAACAATGCATTTAAACCACAGGAATTAAAATTAGCAAGTTTAAACTCATTTTCAGTCCATCTATCGACGGGTTTGGGAACATGTTCATTTTTAATTAAATGTGTTGGTGGGGTCCACCCGTTAACAACAAACATCCAAACACGTTCATCGATAGATTTAAGTGTCGATTTCATTCGCGCTTTCCAATACGCGTAGTTTGAACCATTAAAAATAGGAAATTTTGAAAATGGGGAAAAATCCATTTTAGCCAAAAATTAAAGGATCTTTAACGAAGTAATTTATCGTTTTTGGATCTGATACCAATTTGAAGGGCGCAAATTGTCCCAATTAAAATAGTAATTTCCTTTTTATTATTAAAACACAATAGAGATGATGCGTAAGCGTTGAGAAACAGGTGATGGTTCAACTTTTCAAATATAACAACAAGTTTTAATTTCTCCAAACAAATTAAAACAAAATTCAAGTCCTAGAATTTGCCTAAGTCATGATTATTCATTTAAACAAAGTTAGGCGAAACCAATTTTAGCAAATGAATTGAATAAAGCAAATTTACCCAATATTTAATTTAGTCCCAAATTAAATGAGTGTGATTGTTAAAACAAATTTTATCTCGAAATTATCCTAAGCATGGATTCTAAATTTTGTGCAAGATAAAATAAACAATGTCACACTACGCCGAGATGTACGAGGAAAAACCCAAGATGGGAATCAACCTCGGACGGACCTAGCCACAAGTCCACTAGATACGGAATTACAATTACAAGACAGATAGACTTACAACGACTGACTCGATCCCTCTCAAGCCTCGACGCTCCTTCTCGTAGAAACCTCTTCCTAGCGGACAACCTCGGAACACCACCGCGGTTTCGGAATCCACCGATGGGACTTTATATGGTCACCGTCACCCTAGCATGGAGCCTTTCTCCGTGTGGGTAGAATCTCAACAGAAGTCTTCTTTGTGATGGGGTGTAGAAGCAAACCCGAAACGTATCTTGAATTCGGTAGAGAAAACCGGTGCCAAAAACTCCAAGTAAAGATATGTATATATGGAACTTGGAATAAACAACAATGGGTGTAAACTAAGTGTTTAAAGATTTTTCTTTAAGTTGAAGAACACTCAAACATGAACATTTTCCTTTTTAACATGATCTCTCAAACTCTCTCCAGGAGATGTATTAGGATGGAAAAGTTCTCTTGGAAAATGTGTTTCCCGCACATAATAATGTATGAAAAAAGTTGATTGAAAACCAAGTGGAGGAGTGGGGAAAAACTGCAAAAAAACTGCCAAATAACTGTTCCCGCTGGAATCTCGTTCGAACGAACGTGATTCTCTTTCGAACGAGACTTCTAACGAGTGACCAGCCTGGGCTCGTTAGAAGTTTATTAGATACCTCGTTAGAGCGAACATTCGTTCGAACGACTGACCAGTTAGGGTCGTTGGCAAAACTCGTTCGAACGAAACTGGTTCGAACGACAAAACTCGTTCGTTCGAACGAAACTGGTTCGAATGACAAAACTCGTTCGAACGAAATCTCTAACGAACGACCAGATAGTTTGAAAAATTCAATTTTGGCCCAGAAACTTTTATATACTTATATTAAAGTTCTATTTGATTCTTTCTGAAAATAAAATGCAGTTTTTATTACACCTAACACCCAATGCAAATTGTTCCAAGCTCCTATATAAATATAATTACATTCATACCTTGGGAGCATGGAACCTTAGTTGATAACGTAGAAACGAGGCACACAAACCGGCATTTTGATGAAGCTTTAAATGCTTTGCCGCTACGTCTTCAACACACACTTCATAGGCTTGAGAATATTATAATAAATTACTCACCTATGAATAAATGTTTTTGTCCGGAATTCAGCCAAAACTATATATGGACTCAATTGGAAATTTGTGTCCTTACACACCTCGACTAATCCCCATTCGCAGTTCGTTGCTTCCGTTGACCAAACATTATTTTGACAGTGTCGGGGATCGAACTGTGGATCAAACCCAATTCATCCTCGAGAGTGTCCCAATGACAACGTTATACCACTGGACCAAGAGGGTTGTTCGTCACTTCAATAATTCTTTAACACTTTTATTTGGTAAGTATATCATTGTCATGACTATATTCGTAATTCCTAGAGTTATTCTCAAAACATGCCTAGTACTTTTTGTCACTTGTGAAATGTGATTAGACACTTCAGAAACGTATCTACTACACACATCATCTAAGCCGTAAAAATTGTCCAAATTTATTTATTTTTTCATATTTCAAACTCAATCATTATTTTGACACTCACAAAAATTAAATTGGAGACCAAATTCAATACACCCCCAAACACTCTATAAGTGGCGCCATGCCACTTGGCCAAGACTAGATTGGTTTCTTCCCGGTCTCTAGGATTTCTTTATACAAAACCACGTTCAATGCAACGTTGTCATCATTTTAGTGACACTGCAAATTATTCAATCCAGATACATCCCTCACTCGCTCTCTCACCTCACCCACAATAATATGAAAACCATTGGCTCACTCATACCCACCAAACGCCCCCTCCGGTTTACAACTCGCTGTCTATTTATACATCCCCTACCCCTCACACATTTCATCATTCGAAAAACATCTCTCTGTTATCAATTCAAAGTTACCCACTTTGTAAGATTCACTGATCATAAAATTACAGCTAAGACACAATTTCATAAAGCATGAGTTCAACGAGCAAAGCCTGGATCGTGGCAGTTAGCATAGGGCAGTGGAGGCACTGAAAGATCAAGGAATCTGTAGGTGGAACTACACCTTAAGATCCCTACACCACCACGCCAAGACCAATCTCAGGTCATTCTCTCAAACCCAAAAACTCTCTCCTCAATCTTTAGCCATGGTTTCAACTAAACTTAGAGAAGAGAAGGCCAAGCAATCTGAAGAGTCTTTGAGAAAAGTTATGTATTTGAGCTGTTGGGGTCCCAATTGAACCCAATTCTAAGAAAATAATTTCGTAGATGGGTAATGCAAATTCGTTGTATATTGTAAATTTGCTATTACAGGAAGAAACTTTTTATATCTGACTATTTTCTTCAGCACTATTGTGGGTTATTGTTTGGTTTATCACTCCAGAAAATCATAACGTCTGAATTCTTATAACACACATACCAAGGGACTAGGTGGAAGAAGAGAAATTAAGCAGAATACATCCTAACTTGATTAAACTGATTTTGTTGCTTGCTGTTCACTATCTATTGTGATTGTTCTTGAGAACCCCATTTAAGGTCAATTTTTCATTAAAAAAACACCTTATTACATATAACCCATATCTTTATTTTTAGGAATTAGTTAGGGCGGCGATGCAAATGATTATATATTCTACATTTTGAGATCATTTTGGTCTTACATGGGAAAAAAAATTATGTGAATTGTTTCTTCAAGAGTGTTTTTGGTTATTGTTTGGCTAATCACTTCATAAAGTCAAAACATGTGAATTGTTTTCTTTCTTTTTTTTTGTTGAAATGTAAATATATTAGCACCAAGGAGAAATATAGGACATATACTAAATAGTTCTGTCAACATTTTTTTAATATACGTTTAGACCTTATTCCAAAATATTCTCTCAACTCGCGGACTTTAAAAATAAGTGAATATTACTTAAATGGGTGTTTGAGGGGTTTTTTGGAACAAAGTAAAAATGCTTAGACCAAATCTGTATTAAAAAATGTTTGAGGGACATTTTAGTAATCCAAGAAATATAAAACGAAGACCAAAACACAAGCCCGAAGAGGCCGAATACAACAAAAGACAGCACGCTTCCAAAAACTAAGCATGCAAGTCCAACCCACGCAATTACAACAAACCAGCCGAAACTAACAATCAAACATAACCTACCTACAAAAGGATTTAGATGTGAATTGTTAATACATAATATATGGAAGAAAAATTGAGCATTCATATAATGATTAAAGTGATTTTGTTACTTCACAAGTCCAAAAGGTCTAACAAATAATCATTAATTATTGTGTTTTGGTCAATTTTAATTTACAAGCAAATAATATCATAAGTTCTTTAAATAATATTGTTTAAGGTCACATTAGTTACTGAGTGTTAAATGATAAATGTTTAATAAATTTTGTATTAGAATCAACATGGCGTCGGAAAGAAGAAAGTTATTTTTGTTAAAAAAAATAGGGGATAAAGTCAAAATATGAGTTAGAGTGATTTTTTAATAAAAAAAAATAATGGTGCTAGAATTTTAGAAGTTGTGTTTAATTTTTAAGGGGTTAAATTAAAATACGTTATTATTGTAGGGGTTTAAGTAAAAAAACCCTAAAAATAAAAGTGCGTTAAAATTCTAAAAGTTGTTTCAGGGTGAATGTTATTAGCTCTTGTACTTCTAGAAGTTCTTTTTTTCAATCTGCAATTTTCCTCACTTTTCTCTTTTATTAAAAGTATTTTCTATAATCACTGTAATACATTAGAGTAAGGTACTAAAATTTATAAAATATTAAACAAATTTATGTTTAGTTATTCAACTAACAAGATTCATAAACCTTGAATTTCTAAATAGACAAAATTAAACTATTATATGTTAAACAAACAAAACTGTATTTATTTAATATTTTGTTCAACTTAATTAGAGAGTCGAATTTCTCTCTACCTATTTGCTGTAGTATACTCATGTTTGAACCAAAATTGATTTTTGTTTCTCCTTTAGGATTTCTAGTAGTATACTCATTCCGATTTGGGTTTATTTCAACCAAATGGATTTGGTTTTGTTCTTTGAGATTTCAAAATTAATTTGGATTTGTTTATTCAAATTTGCAGTAGTACTCGTATATATATATGGGTTTGTTTCAACAAAGTCGATTTGTGTTATTTCATCGAAATTTCAACCCAAATCAAAATTTATCTTTAGTTTAGTCATTTTATTTAGGTTTGCGTTTGTAATATAATTCAGGTTTGTGTTTGTAGTCTCACTTTGATTTTTAAATATATATGGTGTCTATAATTGATTAGGTTTATAAAAATTAGATCTACAAATTTTGTACTCAAGGAAAGAAGATGAAGTTGTTTTGAAGGTTAATTTTTTAATTTAACTACCAAATGTGACTCTAATTATTAATTATAGTTCCCACTTAACTAGGTTAAAAGTCTATTAGAAGGCGAAGGGCAAGTCTATTTTTTTGAAATGAGAGGTTGTGTATAATTATGACATTATCTCAGGGGTAAACTCAATAAAAGAAAAAAATAAGCTTCGTTCAATCTGTAATGGTTATGTAAATTTGCAGTATTATATATTAATATTGGTTGATTATAGTATTTAGGAATTTCTATTGACTTTAAACGAAATATGTCGTATTTTAAGAGTTTTTCAAGAATCTTTGGTCGTAAACCCATCACACTTAAACATTTTTTAATCTATGTGTTGTTCAACAATTTTTCAACTTCAAGTTGCGGTGTTTAAATATAATATAACATGGTATGAGGTCAATAATGTCATATTATAACACTGTTATATAAAAAATATTTATATATCATATTATAATTTTTTTGTCATATTAGATAATATCTTTGGCTTAGTGGACTACAATAGTTGCTGAGTGTTAAATGAGAAATGTTTAATAAATTTTATATTATAGTGAAGATTTTGTATTAGAGTGTTAAATGAAAAACGTTTAATAAATTACGCAGTCTGAAGAGTATTTAGGGAAAGTTATGTATTTGGGTTGTTCGGGTCCTAATTGCACCCAATACCAAGGGGATAGGCTATATAACCTATCTTTTTATTTCTTAGAATTTCGTATACGAGTAATTCAAATGAATCAAATGATTGTGTATTGTAAATTTTAACATCAATTTTCTATTACAGGAAATTAATTATCTGTGAACTATTACTTCAAAAGGTCATAACATGTGAATTCGTAATTCATATATGAGATACACGTGTTCACACTGCCAAATTAAATCCCAAACCCATGTCTTTTAAATATTTTCCTATAGCAAGGGATTAGTTGGAAGAGATGATGAGCAGAATACATAATGACTTGATTAAAGTGAGTTTTTTACTTTGCAATGGCAATACATGTACCAAATGTTTCGGCTAATTTTAATCTACAAGACTAATAATCGAAGTGATTATTGAAAAAAATTGAGTTTTACACAATTTAGTAATTGAGCAATTAAATTTTGTGTATTAATTAAGATGTCAAAAACACCACAACAAGTCGTATGATTTTCCACATAAATTTTTGTGGCCAAAATAAGTAAATTCGTAGTTTATTGTTTTGACCACGATTATGTTGCAGTCATAGAAAAAGTCCCATGGATAAATGTGTTTGATAACGAAATTATGATTCGTGGTCAATTGTATACATATTGACAATGAAATTATGTTTCATGGTTTACTGTATACCTATTGGCAAGGAAATTAAAATCGTGGTGTAAGATTGTTATTCAACAACGAAGTTTATTTTTTCTTTTTTTCATTATTTTCATTGACAAATGTGATATTTCGTGGCCAATAGGTCGTGTTTTTTCCTCAAAAGATCACAGCAAAATGTTTTCGCACAATTGACAATAAATAAAATTGTGGCTAATGATAATAATACTATTTTCATTTTCACCTGTTTTGGCTAGTTTATTCTCATTTAATCAATAACAAAATTAATAATGTTAGTTGTCACATTATTTTATAACTCATAGCTATCATATGAATTACATCATATCAAATTTTCTATAAGTTATTCATTCATAAATTTGATAAGTCCATACATATAATAATATACACCAACATTCTCAACATTTAGCATATAATTCTAAAAATTAAGTCAAATTTACAAAATACGTCTATTTCAAATCTAAAAAAAGAGCGTGGCACAAAATGTTGTCAATAAAAGAGCATGACATCAAAGTTTTGCCAATAAAATAGCCTTAATTAAAAGATGTGGAATTAACTCCTCTCGAAGCGAGTAAGGTTTGAATGAGATTATCAGATTCAACTTGCCTAATTAAAATGGACTCTATGGTTTCTCATTGAGATGCTTCCTCCTTAGGATGAGTTGTTGACTATGCTTCATTATCTTGTTGATGCTCCATCAAATCTTATTGAACTCTAGAGGGTTACTTAAGAGCCTCCTCCAATTGTGCATTTTTTATTGCAAAGTTGTTTTGAAATTAGTTGGTTTGGGACCATGGCCAAGAACATTGATATACCCCGGTCTCATGACGAGAACTTGATCAGTTATATCCGGTCTCATGCCAATAACTTGATCACTTATCTTACCTGGGATCAACAGTATACCTCCCCCAAATGCAAAATTTGACTCAGGTGTTTCATGTCATCCTGAAAAAAATAAAGGAAATTATTTGTTAATAATTTTGAAAATAATTTAAGTTTTAAAAAAAAATAGAAAGAGCCTCCTTTGTTTTTACATGAAAAACAACATGTTCAATTCATCAAAAATAACGAACACCGCAACAATAATCCAATATTTCCAATCCCGGCCTCGAAGTCAACATATATGAGTTTTAAACTCACATTTTAGCATTTAACTAGTTTCATTTCACTCAAGTCCAAGTTCAAAAGACTTAAAATACAACATTCCAGATCATAGGCCCGCACGACCATGTAACATGTAAAGTATTAATCATAATGTACTTACATAGAGTGCTTCATCTTTGCAATGGGTCTCTTTAAAGAACTCGATCCTATTTCACTCAGCACCATCATCCCCACCTCTTTGTGTAATTAGAAAGTAAATAATTATCAAGCATATTTATAAGAGAAAATTCAAATATAAAATCACAATATATTATCAATTCGTGATGAACAACCACGAATGCCTTAGACCCCTTCTTGTGCTTTACAGTTTGCTTTACTTTATTGTGCTTATTGATGTCACATCGTCGCTACAACATATATTGTAAAATCATTATATCTTCATAGTGAATGAAATAATTTACGTATTGTATAATTGATAATCATTGAAATGAAATGAATTGCCAAAACATATTTTTCAATAGGGGATGACATTTATAGTGAATAATCTCAACACCGGTTATACTTGATAAGAACTGTTAAACTAGATAAATATATGGTGATCCTCGACAAGATCCATTAAGAACATGATAATAACCACGAAAAGCTGATAAAACTTGATAACATGTGAAATGGAAACGATCGAAAACAATCTATTTACTTAAGTTGTTCATATGTGTTGTCTAAGCAATGCATTATATTCTAAGCACAAAACAAGCAACAAGGTATGTTTTGGTACCATACATCTCATTTGTTCTATGCATATCATCCATCTTAAGTGGGTTATATGTGGTGTCTAAAGCTTTTCCTTTGCTATCTATGGGATCACAGATATTAGTACCTACACATAACATATACTTGCTTTTTTATCTCACCTTTGAATTGTGGCTTATATTACTCCTACTCTCTTCTGTGTAACTTGGTTATACATTCACTTAGTTTACAACCTTTTCATAAACTCATTGTATAATGTTAAAGCACGATGACCCCTTTATGTGTGTGTGCTTTAGGTGAAAATAATTTTTCAAAACTTTTTCCAATTTTATCATGCCCCAATTTTGTGAAGCAATTTTAATTAAGCCAATTTTATCTTCTTAACCCTAAACATGCATCTAGTGATATTAAGCAATATAAGGTAAATCAAGTCCACAACACGCGTCGATGTACGAGGAAACCACAAAGGGAAAAAATCTCAGACGACCCAGGCAATCAATCACTATGATACGAAATTTATGAAGGAAAAATATAATCTTACTCAACGACTTGATCCCCACAAGACTTGAGGCCTCTTTTTCTCTACAACCGCTCATCTACAGTGCAACGTAGGAGTAAGCCTATGCCAGGTCCATAACACACGAGTCTACGTTTACTTCGGTATCCACCGATAAATCCACAACAACCGTCAATCAGCAAGTGCGGAGTCCACCACACGAAACAAGTTCTTCGAATAATGTAGAGTCAAATAATGGTGAAAATATATGATCTCTATGACATATGGTTATGTAAACTCGGATCTTGTAAACAAGGAAGGATGTTATGCTTCGAAAAGCTTAGGTAAATAATTGCAAAAAACAAATATGTAATGATCTATTCTGTATGTTCTGCACACACGTTTTTCTGAGCAAAACACGTCTTAAATAATACTTTTGAGTCGGCGTATCGTTCGAACGAAACAAGCTTGTCGTTTGAACAAAATGACCATATCGTTAGAATGATAATACCACCTCGTTTTAACGACAAAACTATGTCGTTTGAAAGAGCCTTCAGGTTGTTTGAACCAGATAAAAACAAGGGAATGTTCATACGACTCTAAACTCGAAATAACTCAGAAAAAGCATTTTAAAATATATTTTAAATAAAATAACATCCTTAGAAAAATATTACGAGCATCCATAAACCATTATGCATTCATACGTGAGAGAATCTCGGAAAATAATGTGAAGATGTGAAACGTGCACCAAAAATTGCCATGATCTATCTTTAAAGCTTGGTCGCTATGTCTTCAACACAACGTCATAGGCTTAATCGAAATTGTGACAGGTAAAATTTATCCTATGACTCAAAGTGGTTTTTGTTCGAAATAATGCCGATACCTACAAATTGACACTATTTGGAAATTTGTCCATATAAATGTCCCCCTTTGGCTATTTCTAGACAACCAAATAGTGAAATGCCTATGTCGGGCCATCAATTCGAATGACCTAAATTCCATCCCTTAAACCCAAAATCAAAATACGGGACACAATCTAGTAAATGTCAGATTGGCTGCATGAACTGTCTGAATGTGATGTAGTCGTAAAGTTCGAATCTCTAAATAATCATTACACACATGAAATAAACAAATACCATGTGAAGTATGGAGGAACAAATGATATATAAATAATATGAGAAATATCAATCAAATCAATATCAATATCAAATCTCAAGTCAAGTCTGCCCCTTCATCACATATTTATATCTCCCCTTTTTTGTATCCCCTTTTTTGTCTTGAATAGATAACTAGTGGGACAAATAAAAAAAATCATATCTAGAATAAGAATATCATATGAAGCATATCTAGATAAACATCATGAACTATCTAATAAGATCAATATATGACAAGGCATAGTTAGTAAATAACCACATAAATGAATCACCAATATAACGAATGACGTGACGAAACAGAATCTCATCCAACAATGCAGTGTAATAATCAAGCATGAATAATCAAATATAACTGCATGTAAACTGTCCAGAAGTACCAAATCAGCAGAATATATATCAAGCAAGTATTGAAACAAATCATAAATCTCTAAAAGTCACACTGGTTGTTCGAATGATAGAGGGAAGTCGTTCAAATGATATGTGAATGTCGTTCAAATGATATGTGAATGTCGTTCGAACCATGCAAAGTCTCATTTCGAAAGGTCCTTTCTAACGACCATCTAATGACCATGCATGTACGTCGATTGTAACTCGCGCGAAGGTCGTTTTATGCATCGATCTAATGACATAGGCATGTCATTCCAACGATAGCCAGAAGTCGTTCAAACGACTTATAAAAAATTCAATTCCAGCTCAAAATCAATGTATAAACTAACAAGTGAAAAGAATATCTGATAAACGCATCTGATAGTATGAAAACAGTAGAAAAACTGACTCAGAAAATAAATATGAGTTACATGTTAACATAGTATCGATGTGCTTAAACATGGAATGGATTGAATGGATGTAACTAACACAATTGAATCATAATTTGAACACAAATATACGTTCAAGAATCTCTAATTGATCGCTAAATATCCTCAAACTACGTTTTAGCCATATGTGACAATTAAACTTTGAAGTTAATGAACTAAACAAACATCGCACACATAAGTATAAAATTTTAACGATTCTACCAAATAATAGTGTCATGACACGAATTTTACAACCTAAGACTTGTTATGCAAACCTGTTGATCTCCAACTAAACCTCCCTCAAACTAAAATGATAATTCTTTTCATTTTTCTTTTGAAGATCTATTATCTTTTCAATAGATTTCCTATTGGACAAATTTTTGGCATAATTTTCTTTTTATTGCCTTAATTCTTTCTTGGGCTCTTTTAAACGGTGGCTTCCACGACGAGTCAACCCGTCTCTCGCAGCCATTTTTCGTGAACACTCATTATATTTTCAATTGTGACACCCCGCCTATTAAAATACCGGGTGGCCAGCCCTTTACTAGAATAAAACTTTGGTCTCATATGGCTCATTCTTAGCATCACTGCCGAAAATATTTAAAGTTACTAACCACTTAGTAATTAAATAGACCGGTGTCAAATTGTATCTTTCATTAATTAGTAACATGCGAAAATAAAATAATAATAAAACCATCCACACAAATGAAATCTGAACTAAACACACGACATATATATACATAAATAAGACTGAATAAACCATCGGTTCTCAATAATAGAATTCAACAATAAATCTAAAATAATAAACTGGATACACAAAGTCTAATGATTAAACTGAAATATTGAATCTGTTGGGGGGGGGGGGGGTACATGCCCAAATGAATACTAAATAAAGTTCCTATACTAGGAATAAATGATTGAAGCGTCTATAGAAAAGTCCTGCGTGCTTCCATACGAGCAGCAGTCATGCATCCCTGAACGGAATCCTCAAGCGGGGCGTCCCTGCGGCTGAACACCTAAAATAGTTGTGGAAAATTTATTTTGACACAAGTCAGAGCCTAAGTAAAAATTTTGAAAATATTTGGAAAGCAATTAAAAATGAAATGATTAAATATGCATGAACATTTCCATATTTAAGCTGGTGTCGCGCTCTCTTGAGATATTTTTCACCCCTCAACTAATGTGCACACCTAACGCTTGCCTTCGAACTCAATTAGTTACATTACCCCACCTAACTTTCCACGTCACACTCCTTTCTATCACACTACTCTAACCCGAGTATTCTTACTTTGATTATTAAGTTATGTGCTCATTAACTTATTAATCGGTTCCACTTGAGTAAATCATATAACGTTCACACTAGTTATATAGGAAACACATTTTAATCGTATAACTTTCACACTAGTTATATATATGAAATACAATCACACTTTATGTATAAATCTCGTATATAACTATCTACTCATATTATATACATACTAGTATACTACAACATTCACACACGTGCCGCGTATAATAACCATCCATTCCCGAGTAATAACTCACCGGATTTTTTCTCTAAAATTCTATCACCCCAAGTATACTCAATCCAACCCGGATACCATGAGACGGTTAACTCACACCGAATTAGGTAATAAAATCGTAAGCATAGTGGAGGCGGTCATAGTTCCCCGAGAATGAGACCGAGTCATACTCAAAGTGTCTCACCTCGAAAAGAACACACAAATAAATATCAGACGTTATAATCTGAGAACTATACTCTCCATGCATTTACTAGCAAGGGGATTCACCCACATCGCACAACCTCCTATGATAGCACCAGGGGGTATGTATTCACAAAAATATCTAATACCGATATTTATCAAGCAAACAAGTAGATATATACTATCACACTTTTGCGTATATATATAATTAATTTAAATCCAGCTAACCTGTGCCTAACACCCGTAGCACAAGACAGTAAATTCTCGAGTCTATATACCCGACTCTTATTTTATTTAATTTCACATCCATTAAAAAAAATCTTCACTCACTAATACACCTGGACTCTCCCAATCGGCCCGTAATTAAATATTTATGAATTTATTTCGCTCAATTCATTAGATATATGTCACACCTTTTTCTCACCTTCCTAATCCCAATTATTTTCATCTCTTATTACTGGGAGATATGTCCCACATTGATTTTTCACTGAATAAATAAGCTTATAATAAAACCCACCAAAATTTAATCTTTAAATTTAAAATAGGAAAAACTGTCAAAATTAAAGGGCCATCGATCGATCGATCATATCCAGTCTTCTTCCTTGAGTCTGTTCTCCACCATTTTTAAACCCCGAAACTTTTCAACTTCAATACATACCTCAATTAATTAATCTCCCATATTTATTTCCTCTATAAACATGCTCAAACACGACCCCAATCGTCACTGATTTTCATTAATAATTCCAGGGTTCACAAATTGGGTGTTTTTTAGTTTCCTTAAATCAAATATCAGTTCAATTCCAAAATCCAAATTCAATAACAATAGCTACTACATTTCGATTTTAAATCACATTCTAACATCATATGATAGTATCCCCACATTAATTAAATACCAATTTTACCTTTAATGCCTAAATCCCCCCAAACCCATTTTTCACATGTGTTACCCTCCCAAAATGAATTTGTCAACACATACTATAATACTCTAATTTCCTAGGGTTTTTTATTTGATTTATGGATGCCTATAACTCCAACACTTATGATAAAAAATATTAATCCCGAAAGTAAGCTAATGGGCCCAGTCCAAATGATCTGAACACCTCCGTGTGGACCTGGTTATGTCTAATAAGGCCCCGTGACCCAATTACTACCCTCGGGTAAACTATTTTGACCCATTCGAAATCGACCATGACCTTGAAATTCATCCGAGTAACCTTACAATAAAGTCCTATCTCGACCTCAAACAGTCTACACCGACTCTCGATTGAGATAAAATGTCACCACGTCACTAACACTCGTTATGACGTAAAATAATTAATTTACTATTCATTTAGTAATTATATTTCAAAAATATTAACCATTATCCCTCCCGATTAATATTTTAATAACCACATGATAATTAATTAAATTAAATTACGACACACTTGTAATTTAAAATTATCCAAATTAATTAATTAGTAAATACTAAAAAATATGGGGTGTTACATCAATATGCCATATAAATCCTCATGAGCAATGGTTCTTAAATGAACAACTCCCCCTAAGTCTAATATGTGGGTAGATGAAAAAATTGAGAGGAGAACGCCTCACCAAACTCAAATATACATGAAAGGTTAAACATTCAAATAAGCTCGTGCATGTGTGTTATGGCATATACATAGTCGAATCAAAATGAAAATCAACTTCGAAAACAACCCCACTAAACAAATGGTTAAGATCAATTTATGTATCCAAAATCATGATCAAATGTACTAGCCACGTGGAAATATGAAGTGAATGGGGGTACAAACACACCAATATGCCATATCAAGTTTAAACTCACGACACAAAAACCAAAAATCTTTTTGTGTTTTTCAAAAAATATTTTTGGCCCAAAAATAAAATCATTTATATTTTTTCAAAAATATATGAAACCAAAAATCTTTTTGCACTTTTCTAATAATACTCAAATAAAAGGAAAATATAATACAAAAGATAAACATGCCACAACACTAGTAAATATATATCATGAAGAAAAACTAGTGTATGACAAACATCATAACACAATCATCCATAAGATTTATTATGACTACTATCATGTGCAAGCAAACGAGAGTCATAAAGTCTAATTCCTAAAGCCTCTAAGTCTGATTTCCTAACCGAAGAAGGTGTGCAATGACACACGGGGGTTTTCGAAACCGAAACAACTTTATTCTTAAACTTCCTAGGAGCATTTTAAGGTCATAAAAATAATATCTAAGGTGACCCTTCCTACCTCAATGAGTGCAAGTAAAAATACGACGAGGAATGTTAGATAAATGTGGACCTCTCCTAACGTTCCTAGTTGGATCTCAGACATGTATGGTGTTACCTTTGAGAATGGGAACAATATGATCATCAAAGCTTATGCTTCACCTATCATCTTTGATTGGATGGTGCCTAAAATTATTACAACTTTTCTGACCTAGCCTCCAAATCAAACTTAACCTTACTGGAGTCTCTCAATCTCTCCTTAAGCTCTCATATCCTAGACTCAAGTAAACTCCTAGACTCCTAAAAATACAAAATCTCTTTCTTCACTTCCTCCATCAAACCACGAAGACTATCTCTCTCACCCTCAACGTACTATAGTTTCTCCCGAAGAGTCTTCTCTTGTGCCCTAAGATCATCAATCAAAGCATCATTATTTTCTATGTCACGTTCTTTCAACCTAGCTTGCAACTTCAAGTTTGCCTTCTTCACTTTCACCGTTTCCGCATACAAATCATTGAAGGAAACTTGCAACACTCCCACGTCTATATCCACATCCTCACTCACTTTACCCTCACTCACTTGGGTTCACACACAACGGACTCAGAAGTGTTATTCACACGAGAATATTATGTAAGGACATATTTCTCATGTCCGATATTTTACATTTGTATATGTTGTATGCCACTGCAAAAGGCACATCACTTCACGATCTCACATGACGGCTTCTATCCTAATTCTATGAATCAAGCATTAAATATCTCCATCATGTGTCCTACATCTGCCTCAATGACTT
Source organism: Sambucus nigra (assembly GCA_949130495.1). Classification (NCBI taxonomy): domain Eukaryota; kingdom Viridiplantae; phylum Streptophyta; class Magnoliopsida; order Dipsacales; family Adoxaceae; genus Sambucus; species Sambucus nigra. The sequence goes on along the minus strand of OX422213.1, from coordinate 83,646,524 downwards.
CACATTCCACGATTTTAGGCACTTTATGCAAGTGGTACACAAGAGAAGTCAAAATAATGAAAAAGGCAAGAATGAAAGTTCAAGGGCATTTTTGTAATTTTATAGCCACCGTCCGGAGTTATGATCAACTGGAAAGTTTAAGAAATTGACTCCATGAAGATATTGGAAGAAACGACACCTCAATCCGACCTTCGGTAAAGAAGTTATGGCCCTTTGAAAATGGAGAAAAATTATTGGAGAATGCTGTGTATTTTAAGCCCCCAAAACCAACGATGTTTTACGAACCGAAGGGAGAATCGGTTTAGGGGCGAACCGATTCGAGGTACCACCCAAACCGGTTCAGGGTACTTGATGTTGAAAACAGTTCCAAAATCTTAAAATTCCTTTTGATTTCCTTATAAAAGCCAACTTCGGGGGAGTTATTTTTCAAGACTTTGAGAGATGACTTTGAGAGTTTTATTAGCTAAAGTCTTCATATTTTTGAGTCCTAAAACTCATGTTTTGATTCACACATCATTCCCATACATTTTTGAATCCTTTTGAAACCCAAGAACAATATTTTTCTTTTGTTCAATCTCTGTGGAAGAGGGATCTCCATATTTGATCGGTGGATACTGAGCGTAGTCATTCTGCGTGTGGACGAGCCGAAGATGATGAACCGACGCGTGAAGGGTATTTTGCTATCTCTCGTATCTTTGAAGGTTTGCTGAGGGCATCGTGCATTACACACTTGTGGGCAATTATCAGGTTGTATGTAAGTCAAAGGTCTTGTGAATTCTTCAAAGTGTTATAAAAGGTTTTACCCGAAAGGTTTTTTTTCTATATCGATCGTCTTTATTTTTCATGCATGGTTTGAATGATTTATCACATTTAGATGCATGTTTAGGGGCTGAATAAACAGACTCTAATTAAATAAGGTTTACTTGGAAATTTGCGAATTAATTTAAATCGGTATCACACATCGCATTTACACGATTTTACAAATTGGTATCAGAGCAGGTTACACTATTTTATTGTGTATTCCTATTTTTCACAAAATCGTGTGATATTAATTTTTTTTTTTTGAAAAATCAGTTTAGTGAAAATTCGCAATTTTTCCTATGGATCACTTATATAATCAGATGCCTATTTTTAACGGGTCTAATTATTCCCATCGAAAAGCTCGTATGAAATCTATTTTAGAATCTATTAACGAGCGTGTTTGGTTGCTTTGCCAAAATGGTTGGAATCCACCCACTGTCACCGTTGATATTATCACTCAGCCTGGATTGAAGATGATTATAAAATGTCTAATTTTAATTCTCGTGGTCTGAGTGCTATTTCTGGAGTTGTCACTCCTAATGAGTTTCACCGAATTATGACGTTTACCACATCTAAAGAGGCTTGGGATGTTTTAAAACTGACACATGAGGGTACAAATGCGGTTAAAGAATCAAAGTTACAAAATTTGGCCACCCAATTTGAGACTATCACCATGTCTAAGTCTGAATGCTTTGATCATTTTTATGCATGCTTGTCAGACATTGTTAACACCAGTTTTAATTTGGGTTAGGTGATTGATAACACGCGTGTCATTAAAAAGATTTTGCGATCTCTCCTAAAACACTTTATTCCTAAAGTCACTGTTTTGAACTCTTTGGGAAATTTGAAATCACTTAAGTTGGAAGAACTTGTAGGTGATCTTCAAACCTATGAGATTGACATATTTCCCAAAGCCATTAAGGCTAAGGATAACGACATTGCTTTAAAGACACATTTTAAGAAAAAGAAAGAAAAAGTTTGTGAGCCCGATTATGAGGAAGATTTTGATTTTAAAGATATGGCATTGTTTGCGAAATTTTTTAAAAAGTTTCTCAAAATGAATAAAGAAAATTCTTCCAAAAAAAATAAATCTTTTGAGTCAAATAAAAAGAAAGTGGAGGCCAAATACAGTGACAAGGAGGATGAGATAAGTTGCTTTGAGTGTGAGGGAAAAGGGCACATAGCTAAAGAGTGTCCTAGTAGGATAAGGAGAAAGGGAAAAGATACTGTTATGCCCGCCACTCTTAGTGATAATGAGGGTGATGAGAGTGATGAGGGAGATGATTCTGATAAAGGTTTAGCACATGGGATGGTTTTCGCCTTTTCTAGTCATGTGAGCACAACCACTTTGTCTCGCGAGAGCGATGATAGTAATTTGTGTTCTTCGAGTGAGGGAGAAAGCGAGGAGGAGAGTGGAGATGAAAGTGAACTCCAAAAATATTTTAGAGATTTGTACACCGAGACCTTGAAAACAAAGAACTATAATAGAGATTTAGGTCGTCCGATTTTAGATTTGGAGAGAGAGAAAGAGGTTTTAAGAAAGGAGAAGTGTGATTTGACCAACACGTTGTCTAGTTTGACGAAACGTGTATCCCAACTCAAGAGTGATCTCGAGCATGTCAGGGAGGTCAAAGTCAATTTTGATAACGCACCTAAGAAGGTTGAAAAGGTGGTTCTTAAGGGTAAAGGTGAGAATTTAGGAATAAGTCATGACGGTGCTTCTACTTCTCAATTAGCACCCGATCCGGTTCCCACTTTAGTGTTAGATTCACGTGAGTCTCACCCTAACCCACATAGGCGTCTCATTCCTATTAGGAGAGCGTGTTCTATAGTTTTTGAGAGAGGTGTTCCTAAGCCTATTTATGTTTGTTTCCATTGCAAGAGGAGAGGACACCTTAGGGAATTTTGTTTCAAGTTGGGTTATGTGTCATGTTTTGCTTCTACACGTGTTTCTGCTACACATGCACCCACTCATGATACTTTACATGCTCTTGGAGACTACATGAGAGAGTTTTCACATATAGGTGAGCAAGTTATGTTTTTGGTCAAAACTTCACAAAATTTGATGGAGGTTTTTCATAAGTTGGCACCATCTTTGGAAAACCCCTCCGCACCAAACGATTAAGGTTTGACTTATTTACTAACATAGGTTGTTTTTCATGATGACATTATTTTCCTACTGCTAGTATGTATCATTTTTGTATGTTTTACTTTTTTTGAAAAATTTAAAAAATTTGAAAAAGATTTTATTTTGAGAAAATCCAAAAAAAAAAATTGTATTTTGTTTGCACCGTTTATCGATAGACACTTAGGATGACCAAGTCAAAATATCATTCCATTTTTCATGTGACTATTTTATAGTCTTTTGAGACAATATATCATGTCATCTTTGTGCTTTATAATGTTTGGAGTCATTAAGATGTAATTAAATGTTACTTCCTACATGTTTTATTCATGATTTCCTTCAATGCACACGTGCACGACTTTGTTTGATTATTGTGCTTTTCTTATCATATATTGATTGGTTGTTTTTACTTCAATCCTGTCCTTTAAAATGAACCAAGCACGATAATACTTGATAAGAAAGTTGTGCATATAAGAACTGTTTTGTGAGTTTGTGTGCTTTATTTAAAAAAAACGGGGAAGGGTTGCGAAAGGTTCATTTAGACTTTGTGAATAATAAGCCAACGTTTAAATTGGACTTAAAAAATTGAGGAATTTTAATTATCCGGGGTCCAAAGAGGTTTAAAAGAGATAGAAAAAATTTAAAGGCAACACTACACCAAATCTGTCGAATTATCACGGTCATTGACCTTGACAAGTTGGACTTGTCAAGGTCAATGACCGTGACAATTCTGGGCGAGATAACTGTTTTTGTCATGGTCATGTCACGGTCAATGACCATGATAAGTTCGTTAGAATTATCACAATCATGTCACGGTCCCTGACCGTGATAAGTTTTATCACGATCTTAAACGGTGACAAATCCGTGACAGTGTTTAAAAAAAATTTCACAATCAAAGACCGTGACAACTTCCTTTGTCAAAGACTTGTCACGGTCAATGACCGTAACAATTCTGGGCAGAATTGAAAAAAAAATATGTTGGGTAGTATGGCCACTGCCACTGTCCATCAGTATATATGTACCTGTTATAGCAACGTTGTACCTGTTCAAACATTAAATATCCAGATAAAATGGAGATAGTGCAAATATACATTCAAAATAGAAACAATCCCGTACCTGTTCAAAACTTTGGCATTCTCCATAGAGTACCTCAACTGTTCAACTCCATTGTTCGACCCCAATCCCGTAATTTCGATTGTCTTAAGGTGTGATCTAAAACAATCAGGTACATACCATTCCAACCACGATGTCCCGATTTATTCACAACAAAATGAAAAACCCTAATATAAGAAGAAACAACATCACCATCAATTATCTCAAATCTACAAACTATTTAGCTGGAAGTGATGTTATGAACCCTTGACGTACCTCAAAGATAAGAACCTCTAGAAGAGGATAATTATTGAGAAAATCCAGCACCTATTTCCAGTTCCAGTTCCAGTTCCAGTTCCACTATAAGATTAAGCCACTGCAAGACACTACACAAGAGTGTAGTGCCACCCAACAAGCAAATATTCATAAAAATCGAAATCGAAATCGAAATCGAAATTTAAATATTCATATAAATATAAATACATTACCTGTAGTGCCACCTAAATAACTAACTTGAGCTCATATGGCACCTCCTTCCAACTAATGTATCCCAGGCAATCATGTCAAATATAATTCCCTTCATATCTGAACACTAAGAAATGCCATAATCCTATGGAGTTATGCTCTGCAAATTCCTTCCAAACGTTGTGTAGTCAATCATCACCAGTTGAAGTTGTCAATTCCACTTTCCATATTTTCTCATGTTTTGCTAGAGGTTTCAAGTGATGGGGTATGGAAAGTGTAATTGACAACTTTAACTGGTGATGTTTGGCTACACAACGGTTGGAAGGAATTTTCAGAGCATCACTCCATAAGATTACGGCATTTCTTAGTGTTCGGATATGAAGGATAGACGAAGAGATTCCGTCTCCTCTCCACAAATAGGACACCCCGAATAACTATGTACTAATCACCTATTAAAGTTAAGAAGCGTATATTCACGGATTGGTATAAACAAAACTTAAATTTTAAATTCAAATTCAATTTATAATAGAAAATTCCTCCAAAAGTAACAACTTTAAGCCACTAAGAATATTATACAGAAATTATGCAATCCAAAACTGTCCAAATGCATTGGAATATTTCGGTACAAATTGGAATATTTATTACAAATTGAAAAATTGTTTAAAATTCAGGTTATCATAAAAAATGGATTGGTATTCTGTAGGAGCAGCCAAGTCATCCACACGACTATTTAGACATTTTGGCGCGTGTTGGACAATTGACTGCAGCTCGTTGTTGATATACTCCGAGTGAAACACTTGGTTAACCTTTTGAAATGCACAAACAAACGGCTCATCGCTCAAGTGGTCGTTGCTCTTCAACTTGGACAAGTCAACCATGATCAAATTGGTGACATGATAAAATTTACAAGCATTTTTATCCTCAACTCTTACCCATTCACAGTAAAATACAACCTATTTAAAGCTTATATAATTCAATTCAAATATATTTCGGATTACACCATAGTAAGTCATTTCAGCTTCAACGAGGTTTTTATCTTTTGTGCTTGCTTGAAAGAAAGTAAGAGCCTTGTATGAAATGCCCGAGTTTTATACATTTATACTTTCCTCGTACACTTTAGCGCCGAAAATTTAATTGTTCAATTGATACTTTTGGTACTCTTCTGCCACGAACAAGGGTCCAGTGACTAGACGATCAAGCCTTGATGTCGCATCACCCGTCTTTAAGAGCTGAGAATATAGATAAATTAATTATATTAGTGGTAAAATTTGAGTGTAATGTAACGTTATATAACGTATATTTTCATTATAATTGCCTCTTGTGTCAATCGCAACCTAAATTTGCTGTCTTATTGTACCAACGTTTTTTTATTGTTCTCATAGGCTTCATATTTTCTGCATATTACAAAATTAATCATGTATAAAATAATCTAAAATAATGTTAAACATTATAATAATTGAAACTTACTTTTTCCATTCCTCGACATCTTCATGTGTGTCAAATAGATAATGAGCTACTTGTTCATGTTGCAAACTCGTTAATTTCACTCATTTTCCCATCACATGACCACCATCATCGACGAACTCATCAGTGTCATCCACGCTAGTCGAGTCAGGCATATATTCCCGAGTATATATTGATGACTCCACGGTGATGTATTCCTCTGCAATTGATCCTGCAATGTATCGCGTATTCTTGACGTAATCTCTAAAAACTTTCATCAATCTTTTAAATGGATACATCCACCGATATCTAACTAGACCACAAAGATGTGCCTCATCACATAGGTGTACCAACAAATGAACACTTATGTCAAAGAATGCTGGGGGAAAGTACTTCTCCAATACACAAATCGCTTCGGTCACCACTAATTTTTAGGCCACTATGTGTTCTCGATTGACTACCTTCTCACACAAGAGGGAGAAGGTAATACTAATTTTCATAATAGCCTTCTGCAAATCCTTGTGCTTGGAGAAACAGTGCTTAAATAATAGAGGAACCAATTGCATTATCACATGCCAATCGTGGGACTTACACTTATGTAAATCATGAGTAGCATATATTGTGCCCTTCAAATTATATATTGTGTCTAAAAGCACCTTTCTTTCCCCACTCCTCAAAGTAAACGCACCAGGGGGAATTATTGTCCTTCCCCTACTATCTTCTTTCAACCATAGTTGTGGCTTAAGTTTTAACGATTTAAGGTCTTTTTGTGTATTTTCTCCATCCTTCGAATGACTCCCCCCAAGGCAAGTGCCCATAATATGTTCAACGAAGTTCTTCTCTGCGTGCATCACATCTAATACATTGCGCATCGGGTTATTCTTCTAATAAGGCAAGTCAAATAAAATTGGGGTCTTCTTATGCTTAACGTTCTTAAAATTGGGATTCTTACCTGGCATATTAGGGCCACATTTAGAATATTTACTTTTAATTTCTGAACCCGAACGTTGTCTCGGCGGTAGCCTATGTTCAACCCCGCCTAATAAAAAATTGTAACCTTTCTCAGATCTGAAACTATGAGCCGGGGGTAAAAACCTCTTGTGGAAATGGTATAAATTTTTTTAGCTAAAGGATAGACGAAGAGATTCAGTCTTCTCTCCATAAATAGGACACCTCCAATAACCATGTACTACACAACCGAATAATGTCCCATAAGTTGGAAAATCATGAATTGCCCACATCAACATAGCTTTCAGCGTAAACTCTTCTTTTATAAAAGATTCAAATGATTGCACACCCTCTTCCCATAACTCATTTAATTCTTCTACTAAAGGATCCAAGTAGACGTCGATGTCATCACTTGGTGCCTTTGGCCCAGGTATCAACAAAGCCATCATCGAAAATTCAGGTCTCATACATTGTGAAGGAGGGAGGTTGAGTGGGTCTAGGATCGCTGGCCATACACTCTGATTGGTGCTTAGATTTCCGAATAGATGAAAACATCTGATGATATAGCCAAACGAATGTTGCGTTGTTCTCGAGAAAAACCGGGATACTCATAATTCATCCTCCTCCAAGCAGTAGAATCAATAGGATGACGCATGATATTACCCCTACTTCTGCCCTAGCATGCCAAGTCATTGCCTCTGCTATCCATGGTACTATGAAAAATCGCTTTAATTTAGGCCCAACGGGGAAATATTTCAATAATTTTCGAGGCACTTTTGAGCTTGTGCCTTCCTTACTAGTAGGTTGGACATATCTAGTTTCATCGCATACCGGATAACGATCGAGATTTTCATACTCCTTTTGGTATAGTATGCAGTCATACACACAAGCATGAATCGATTTAAACTTCATTCCCAAACCTTTCAAACTGTTCTTCATAATAGGATAGCTATTCGGAAGTGTATTCTCCTTGGGTAATAAGCCCTTCACCCATTTCAGAATTCCTGTCACGCTATTGCCAGACAAACTGTATTGCATCTTCAAACTGTGTAAACCAACCATGGCATGTAAAGTTGTTTGATCTTTCTCACAGCCAGAGTATAACGATTGGGTCGCCTTAAATTTTAAAATTTGGTAGTCATCATCAAGTTTTATCGTGATATCTTCACGAGCACTTGAACCTTCTACATCATCAGTAACCTCATTCTCCTCTGCTTCATAAACTCTGTACGCATCATCAACTAAATCCTCTAACATATTATGATCAACTTCGTCCCCTTATACATCTATCCTACTTGTTTAAGGTTGTTATGAAGGATGGTCGGGAACAAAACGAACTTTCAATTCACTGTGAAAACTCAAAAATCGATAACTATCTTACATACCCGATCTTAACAAATGTAGTTCAACTGTTTTCCACTAAAACACCTTACCATTCTTACACCTAGCACACGGACATGAAAACTCTTCATCACTATGACATCTCTTTGCATATTTCACAAATTCGTTAGCACCTCTGCGAATCATATCCCCCATTCTATTTGTCTCACCCATCCACTCTTTGTATTTCGGATATCCCATCACAGTTACCACAACTAATCACCTATTAAAGGTACGAAGCGTATATTCATGGATCAGTATAAACAAAACTTAGATTTATAGTATGTTTCATTTAATTATGTCTTATTTATATTCAAATTCAATTTATAATAGAAATTTCTATTTCCTCCATCTCCTCTAAAGGGTGAGTGGTCCTATCCCATTCAAGACTGCATTTTTCTGTAATATACTTAATAGCTCATGCACATTGTTACGATTTGAAAAAAATTCAACAGCATATCCCCGTAGTTATCCAAGTACACGACGTAGATTGGTAAGTGTGAGTATTATTTCAATTGATCAATTGAAATAACAGTCACACTTGTCAATCTAGTATGTACCGAGAGAACATTATGATACGACTGCAGAACATCCTCCAAAAGTAACAACTTTAAGCCACTAAGAATATTATACAACAATTATGCAGTCCCAAACTGTCCAAACGGGACAATTCCAGAGATCTCATTACAGGGGTAATGACTCTCGAACGGGTCTAAGGGCAATTGAATGCATACGCATAAGAACTAGAAGGCTAGTATCTATGCGCACTATATGTAATTTCAAGTATGTTTCATTTAATTATCATACTATATATATATTGTTCGATATACAAGTAATTTTTAAAAAAAGTTGAAAAATCCCACCCTCATATGGAAAATAATCCAGTGGTCATGCCACTTTTAAAACTAACCAACCCAACATCGATCCACTATAATCCAATAACAATGTCAACAACAAATGTGTATCCCGTACTCCTTCTAATTCATCTACTCAATTAATTCATTTCATCAATTAAACTAACAACTAAAGTATACAATTATTAATTTACTAATTTACAATGAAGGGCAATCCTACTTTCATATGAAATGAGTACTAATTATTAATTTACTTTCATATAAAACTATACAATTAAAGTTACAATTAAAGCTATACAGTTTATTAATTAAAGCTATACAATTGTTAAGATTGCCCCCCCCCCCCCACACACCCCACCCCACCCCACACACACCCCCACCACACTCCCACCACCACACCACACCCCTCCCCCGTCACACACACACACACACACATGCACACACACATACACCCCACCCCCTGCCCCCCTCCCCCCACCACACACACACACACACACACCACCACCCCCTGCCCCTTCACCCCACCACACACAGACACGCACACACCTGCACACACCACCACCCCCTTCCCTCCCCCTACTACACACCTGCACACACACACACACACACACACACACCACCCCCACCACCCCCTGCCCCCTCCCCCCACCACACACCACCACACACATATAGAAATGAAAGAGAAAGAGAGAAAAAAAACATACCCTAGAAAGAGAGAGAGAGAGAGAGAGAGAGAGAGAGCTCGAAATCGCTTAAAGAGAGAAAGAGAGGGAAAACCAAAAACGGTGGGAAAAAAGAAAGCGTAGGATTTTTTTACTGAACAATTTGTCACGGACGTGTCACGGTCTTTGACCGTGACAATATTTTTAGTATTGTCACGGTCATTGACCATGACAAGTCTGTGACAAGTAAATTTGTCATGGACTTGTCACGGTCAGTGACCGTGACAATACTTTTTCCCGGTCTTGTCACGGTTAATGAGCGTGACACAAAACGCGTGTTTGTTGTCACGATCAATGACCGTGACAAGGCTAAGAGGCTAAAGGGTGCCAATTTTCCCATTTTTGTGTTGTGCAATAAAAAGAAATTTATGCTAATTATGGGACAATTAGGTTTTTTCATCAATTCTACAAAGTTTGAGAATTTAGTTTATACACCTCTAAAATTAAAATATATATGAGGGAGTTTGAATGGAGAATTAAAATGGGTTTGTACGTCCTCGAAAGTCTTGAAAAAGCGCTAAATAGTTTTGGACGTTATTGGTGTGAAAATAACTTTGACTTTGATTTGTTGATTTGCATAAGACGATGTCATTTAAATTCAACAAGTTTTACACCAAAGGATACTTTTTATGTTCATTCATTAAGAGTACACGTATTCATCGTGCACATTTGAATGATTGAGTTTATGTACCTATCGAATGTGTTCACACCCATACATTCCGTTTCCATGAGTTGGTTGTTTGAGTTTAAATCCATGGTGTGATTTTTGTATCTTATTTTTTGTATGAAAAATTTGAAAAATCAAAAATAGTTTGTGAAGATTTTTTTAGTATCTCTTTGTAAGAGCGCATTTACCTTCTGATTGATGCCTTGTTTCGAATACGGTGACACCCCAACTTTTCTTGTTTGATTTATTCTTCCCATTTGTCTATTTGGGGACATAATAAAAAGGGTGAGAACGAATTATCATTTTATGGGGAAGTTTGAATTTTGAGGGAGTTTTTGAGTTTTGTCTTATGCTTTTCTCATACATTGGTAGCTATGTTTATCTCATTTCAAACTCGATACGTCACTTGGTATTTTCTTTATCTCATGAGTGTAGGTACTACATTGATGACCATTGAATTGCACGCCCTGATGAGAAAAGCTTTGTGATTTTTGAAGATTTGAAGAACAAACGATGAAGACTTATTCATTTGTATCTCTCCAGTTTTGGGTTCATGGGAGGGTAGATTTGTATAGGTCAATTGAATGATAATAATTCAGTTTTTTTATTTTATGCTGACGTAGACATAGGTGGAGATTTGTAAGGACATATTTCTCATGTTCGATATCTTACATTTGTACATGTCGTACGTCGCTACAAAAGGCACGTCACTTCACAATCTCACATGACGGATTCTATCCGAATTCTAAAAATCAAGTATTCAACATCTCCATCATGTGTCCCACATCTACCTCAACGGCTTCACATTCCATGATTTTAGGCACTTTATGCAAGTGGTACGCAAGGGAAGTCAAAACAATGAAAGAAGCAAGATATGAAAGTTCAAGGGCATTTTGGTAATTTTATAGCCACCGTTCGGAGGTCTGATCAACTAGAAAGTTGAAGAACTCAACACCACGAAGATACTGGAAGAAACATCACCTCATTCCAACCTTCGGTAAAGAAGTTATGGCCCTTTGAAAATGGAGAAAAATTATTGGAGAATGCTGTGTATTTTAAGCCCCCAAAACCAACGAAGTTTTGCGAACCAAAGGGAGAACCAGTTCGAAGTACCACTTGAACTGGTTCGGGGTACCTGATGCTGGAAAGAGTTCCAAAATCTTAAAATTCCTTTTGGTTTCCTTATAAAAGCCAACTTCGGGGGAGTTATTTTTCAAGACTTGGAGAGATGATTTTGAGAGTTCTATTAGCTCAAGTCTTCATATTTTTGAGTCCTAAAACTCATGTTTTGATTCACACATCATTCCCATACTTTTTTGAATCTTTTTGAATCCCAAGAACAATATTTTGCTTATGTTCAACCTCTGTTGAGAAGGGATCTCCATATTTGATCGGTGCATACCGAGCGTAATCATTCTGCGTGTGGACGAGCCGAAGACGACGAACCGATGCCTGGAGGGTATTTCATGTCTCTCCTATCTTTGAAGGTTTGCTGTAGTCACCATGCATTACACACTTGTGGGCGATTATCAGGTTGTATGTAAGTCAAAGGTCTTGTGAATTCTTCAAAGTGTTATAAAAGGTTTTACCCGAAAGGGATTTTTTCTATATCGATCGTCTTTATTTTTCATGCATGGTTTGAATGATTTATCACATTTAGATGCATGTTTAGGGGATAAATAAATAGAATCTAATTAAATAAGGTTTACTTGGAAATTTACAAATAATTTAAATCGGTATCACACACCGCATTTACACGATTTTACGTATTCATTAGAAGGTTTATCTTCGTTGCTCTAATGACAAACCATGAACGCGGTGTAGTTGTGCTCAGTGGGGGAATCCTCTTCCTCTTCCGGATCACTATCACTAAGGGTGGCATTATATACTATCGATTTCTTACCCTCCTTCTTAAGACTAGTGGGACACTCTTTTACCCTATGGCTATAACCCACATAATCAAAACATCTATGCGACTCATCCCTCTTATCATTCTCACTTCGATTCTTAGGGAAGTGATCAACCTTGTTGTTACTGAATTTTTCAAGTCTTTTAGCATCTTTCAATTTCTTTTTGAACTTAAGAAACTTTTTGAACTTCTTTGCAAAAAAAACCACATCTTCAAAATCGGTGTCGAAATCATCATCCGAAACTTTTGTTTCCTCCTTACGGGCTTTCAAAGCAATGCCCTTTTCGTTTTTCAGCACTTTCTTGGAGGTAAACATATCAAGTCATAAGTTTGGAGGTCACCTATAAGCTCTTCTAGTTTCGTTGAGTCAAGAAAACCCAAAGAGTTTAAAACGGTCACCTTTCGATCAAATCTATTAGGCAATGACCTTAATATTTTCTTTATGACTCGATTGTCGGGTATTTTCTCTCCCAAGTTAAATGACAAGTTGACAAAATGGGACAACCTTGTGTAAAACTCACCAAATGTCTCACTCTCTAATATTTTAATCGTCTCAAATTAGATGGCGAGATTTTGGAATTTGGAAGCCCTAACAGTGCTAGTTCTCTCGTGAGTAAGTGCAAGAACATCACATGCCTTTTTAGACGTTTCACACTTCATAACATGATTATACTCTTCATAGTTAAGAGACTAAGAATAACATAAAATACCTTTAGAATTATGTTGTGCAAGTTTTTGTTCGGCATCGGTCCATGACTCAACAGGTTTTATGTTTGTGTCTTCACCCTCTCTCGTGACTGGTGGAGTCTACTCCTTTTCTACCGCTAACCAAAGCCTCTCATATATAGCGTTAAGTGCAAACTTCATACACATCTTCTAATAATCATAATTCGACCCATCAAACATAGGTGTTATAAAGCCATCAAACATACCAAACTTCATACCTAAAGACTCACGGGATCACTCACACAATAAAATAGTATTTGTAGTTATGATACCAATTTGTAAATGAACGGTGGTCCTTTATGTGTGTGTGCTTTAGGTGAAAACAATTTTCAAAAATTTTTCCAATTTTACTAAGCACCAATTTTAACTTAACCCTAAATATGCCTCTAGTGACATTAAGAAAGATAAATTAAATCAAGTCCACAATGAACGAGAAAATCACAAAGGGAAAAAAATTCGGACGGCCCAGGCCAGACAATCACTATGATATGGAATTTACCAAGGAAGAATATAGTCTTACTCAACGACTCAATCCCCACAAGCCCTGATGCCTCTTCTCATTTTCAATTGCTCCTCCATATTGCAACATAGGAGTCCACATATTCCAGGGCCACATCACATGAGTCCATTCGTACTCGATATCCACCGATACAGCCACAACAACCATCAATCAGTAAGTACGGAGTCCACCGCACGAAACAAGTTCTTCGAACGATGAAGAATCAAACAGTGGTGCAAACACAAGATCTCTATGATATATGGTTATGTAAACTCTGATCTTGTAAACAAGGAAGGATGTTTATGCTTTGAAAATCTTTGGTAAACAATAATAGAAAACAAATATGTTATGTTCTATTATGTATGTTCTGCACACACGTTTTCTGAGAAAACGACGCCTTAAATATTATTTTTTGGAGGCACATTGTTCAATTGAAACAAGCTTGTCGTTTGAACAAAATGACCATCTCATTAAAATGAGAAGACCACCTTGTTTGAACGACATAACCATTTTGTTTGAACGAGACTTTAGGTCGTTTGAACCAGATAAAAATAAAGGAATGTTCATACGACTCTAAAATCGAAATAACTCAGAAAAATCATTTTAAAAACATTTTAAAATCTGATTTAAATAAAATGTCCTTAAAAAAATATTTCGGGCATCTATAAACCATTATGCATTCATACCTTTGAAGTTTGGTCGCTACGTCTTCAACACAGCGTCATAGGCTTAATGGGAATCAAGACAAATAAATCTATCGTATGACTCAAAGTGTTTTTTATCCGGAATAATGCCAATACATACAAATTGACACTATTTGAAATTTTTTCCTTACATATAAAAATATAGTTGCAATTTTAATCTCAGTATTCATTTTATCTTAAGGAATCTCATTCAAAACTTAAGCATGATTGTCATATCACTTCATAGAGGTTTAACTATGTTCCCTAAACATACATAATAACATATATGAGTGCAAATATTGCACCGTGCAATGAAAAAACATACGAGTACGAATATTGGGAGGTTTATAGGGGTTGTTTTCAATTGCCCCTAATATTTAGACACGTGATTTGAACTTAAATTTCTACCTAAAATATTTATGTAGAATACACATATAGTAAGCCTACAAAAACTCTGTTTCTTCATGAACACCGACAGAGAGGATCAGTGGGTAAAAACAAGATTCCATAGAAGCATACTGTTGAATACCTAGTTTCCTGGTGAATAATATACAAAAGGGATTCTCCTATAAGACTAATAAGGAGGATCAGATTGTGTGGATTGTTATTTCAACTGCTAATTCGTAGACGTGCCCCCCTCAAAATCTTTTATAAAACACTCAATACCAAAACAATCAATGAAATGCCCAAATTGAATCATCAATATAGGATAGACCCAAAAAATTCATTCATAATAAAGCCTAAGCCCAAAGCGATCACCGTCCCCAGTAAAAACATAACACTGTCTATATATGTAATAGAAACAGATACAAAAATAGCAATATGTTATAGAAAATATTGCCCCTCAAAGTCTTACAGTAATGGAGTTTGATTATATATTACCTCTCAAAGTCACACGATAAATATATGTTACACACCCCTACACAAAGCATTTACATATAAGCCCAATTGATAACAACCTAAACAATTTCATTGAGGATAGTGGTACTTACATATAAATGTGGGGAAATGAATTAACACATGTAAAGTTAAATCAATCAGTATAGGAGGATCAAACATAAGGTTCAGGGGAATAATATGCTAATGAAACCACACCAATCGCATAGACAACCACAAAAATAGGGGACTACAAATTATAAAATAATATAGCATGTACCTGAGCTTAGAAAAACACGACACATGTAACCAAAATTAGATGCTTTGGTTTGAGAGGATTAATATTAAATTACAATTGATATGATATGATATGGTAGGGAACAACATACATAATCCAAATTGGTAGTTTAAACATTCCGTTACTCAAACTAGTCCTCTACCATATGAGTGCTTTTCAAATAAAAACTAATAAAATTATAATTAAAATCAGGTTATTTCTAAAGAGACAAAATGCCACTACTCTGAATTGTTATAACATATTGTTAAAATTGTAAATTGAGTATTAAAATAAACACGATAAACTTATTAGGCACAATAAGTTTACTGGTCTACTAAATAACCAGATAGTTTTAATTCTTCGTACAACATCAACTAGAATTTATGGTTTAGTTTGATGTTTGGAAACTCTCACCATTTTCCATTAATTGGAGGCATTTGTAGCCACTGTTACGTCCCCCAAGTATTATTATCAATTACATAGGAACGTATACTTCCAGTGTCTATGGAAGTGTCATAATCTGTTAGTTGTGATAACTGTATCACATCTATGGGTTGCACTGCCTCCTGCACAATAGCTATGTAAAGACCCGACTTGGATTTATGGATTACCCGTGAGTCAACCCGGTCCGAATCGAACATTAGGTGCAAGTGACGCGACTTAATATTTGTCTTAAAAGTGCGTATCTATCTAGGCTCAAGTGCAAGCCTTGTCGCTCAAGTAATAACCCGGTAAGTCGGGATCGTATCCACAGGGATCGAGATTGCCAAATAGTAATAAGAAAAATTATTAAATCTTGAAATGATTTCTTAAAAGAAACGAAAAGATGATTAATAATTGGGAAAATTTTGAGTAAAAAATTACTTAAGAAAAACAAACTGAAAAGTGCAAAAGAAATTAGATCTGATAAATAGGGTAGGGTACAATCCCTCAATCCTTAACAAATTACCGTATAGAATACTAGAATTGTAAATTAAAATTATTGACTAGATCCGGTCTTTATACATTCTAAGCATTACATATATGAGGGATCTAGCCCGCATCATATGAAATCAAAGATAGATATAAAGCGGTGAATGAATCCAGTCTTTATATATTCTAAGCATTACGTATATGAGGTTCATGCCCGCACCATACGAAATCAAAGATAAATATAAAGCGGTGCTTTCACGATTCAATCAATATTTTAATTTAACCTCTATTTTCTACATAAATAATTTGCCTTGGATTGAGTTCATGTACCCCAACCCTTGGGAATTTAGCTACTCATGATTTGGTTCAAGAATAAATTCACACACAAAATTATGGATCTACAAGACATGGGAAATAATTTGCAAATAATAAAACTAGAGAATGGAAAGATATTACTTGAATTAAGCAATAGGGAAAAGAGATGAACTTGAATCAAGAAAAATTCTTCTTCTTCAAACTTACAAAAAGACTCTCTACAATCTAATTCTCTCTCTAAAATTCTATTCTACTCTCTAGAATTTGACTCCCTCTCTCTAGAATTCAACTCCTTTTGGAATGACATAGGGATTGGACTTTTATAGATCTCAAAAAGGACTTTTCCCATGCCTCTCCACATTTTACAACTAATAAAAATGAATTAAACAAGAAATTTCAAGAGTTGTCTCTTCAGTTCTGAAAATGACTCTTCATTTTCTCGCAACTTCAAAACCTCGTAACTTCTTCATCGTAGCTCGGATTGAGGTGCCGTTTTTTCCAATGTTCTTATAATTTAGACCTCTTCAACTCTCTAACTTTCCTCACCACCAGAATATGGCTGTAAAATTACGAAAATGACCTTGAACTCCCCATTTCTTGCTTTCTTTCACTGTTTTGCATTCTCTTTCGCACTTATTTGCATTAAATACCTGTAAAACACATGAGAAATACACAAAACACGAAATACTTGCCAAAAAAGGTTAGTAGCATAAATAAGAGACAAATCCAAGCTAAATACACTGCACTGGATCATAAAAATACCGCAATTAAGGGGATAAATGTGAAGAATATATGCCTAATCACACCCCCTAACTTAGAACTTTGCGCGTCCCGAGCAATGTAAATGAAATTAGCCAAAATTCTACCCTTGAAAATCATTTTATTGGGATAGAATACCTTTTTCGCGGGCAAGCGATTGCATTTAGCATATGCAACAAGCCTTTAAACCCCTAGGTTACCCTAGTAGGACGAGTTTTGTCTCGTGAGGGTTTGCAGTGAATTTACCCACAAAATTCTTTATTGACTCAAATAAATATCAAAATACTTAAAAATTGTACAATTTAAACTTTTAGAAAAATAATCACCATAAATTCATATTCAAATGTCTCAAACCATAGTGTGTGTGTGCAAAGCCAAAAATTCAACCTCAAATTTCCACCGATTGAGCATTACGTTACTTTCCGAAAATTCGTTTTGATTCAAATTCTTACGGATGCACTCACAAATGAATCACTCGGATTGTGGTTATTTTCTCTCGGTATGCATGATATAAAGAGTAAATATAATGGACACAAATTCATGCATACAAAATTGAAAAGAAGGAAATATATGGTGAAAAGATCTCATCATCGGCATACAGTTATTAGGAAACGGGAACATCACCTCTAGTTCACACCATTTAATCTCTCATATTATCTTTTCATGTCTTAGCTCTCCATGCGGTAATTAATTTCGCCATTCGGACTCAGTTAGGACTTTTCGGGTTAAAAAGTGTAAAGGGTAAAAATTGGTAATAGACGGAATATTCGGAATTGGAAAATGTCCTTATGACGTCCATTAGTGTTTTTTCGGGCATTTGCTCATTTTTCTCTTTCTTTTTCTTTTTTCATTTTTTTTCTTTTTCTTTTCTTCCTATTTTTGTTGAGCATATCTATTTTTTTTCTCCTTGCCCCTTTTTGTTGCACAATTTGGACTTTATTTGATGAATTTTCTCAATTTTTCCAATTCCGGGCTATTTGGGTTTTTCGGGTTATCAAACGAAAAGATAAATTTTATTAGGCTCAAATTGGGTTGCAAAAGGATAATTTTGTTTTCACAACTTTTTATGGCTAATATTTTTGGGTTAAACAAACGAGGGCCTACTTCATTGTCCAAATTGCTAATCACATTACTATATCTCGAGATTAATAAAGTTTAGAGATATATTTAGCATGAATTTCGAGACAACATCTCACACATTTCCCATAACCGGTCAAAACAAAGGATTGAGATCATCAACGACTTATTAAAATGCTGAAAAGAACTTTGAGTTAATCATAAACTCGGATTGATTTAAAAACTCATAAAAAATTGATAGGCTCGAAATCTCACCGGGTTGGACTAATCTCCACACTTATTCGTAAAGTCGTCAATTTTCTTTCAATTTCCATCTTCGGTCAATTTTGGCTTAGTGCATTATGAATTTTACAATTTGAGACTATAAATAGAATAAAGGTGATATTTTTGAAAAATTTAAATTCCAATTTTTATTTATTTTGAAGAAAAATATTTTTGGTTTTTTAAAAATTTTTCAATTTTTTTTTTAAACACACTTGGAAAGAACATGTGATCGAATCAATGAATCTAAACAATAAATGGGAAGAATATCCCACACCCCCTAACTTAAATGTTGCATTGTCCTCAATGCAAATCAAGAACACAACATAAAGAGAGGAAAAGAAAGATATTACCCAAATGGAGCGATCCCTGATGAGTGCGAGTCCATTGAATCTACAAAACATGTTAGAACCAATCATACCAAAAAAATAACAATACTTGAACTAATTACTCTAAATGCAACAAGATACTATATAACACTTATACATGATTCAAAAATTCAACAAAAATCACCCCATACGCGTCGGGGGTGAGACGACCTCACCTCTCTTTGTTCATTCAATCCCCATAAATGGGGTCCGACAGCCAGATTGTGTCGGCTTCTTTAACCATGGCTTCCAAATAAGGCTTGAGACGATGCCCATTGACTTTAAAAGTGGTTCCCCCTTTTTCATCCATTAGCTCAACGGCTCCATGGGGAAACACTTCTTTCACAATGTAAGGACCAGACCATCGAGACCGCAATTTACCGGGAAACAAGTGCAACCTCGAGTTGTAGAGGAGTACTTTCTGTCCGAAATGAAACTCTTTCTTACGAATGATTCCGTCATGAGCGCGTTTCATTCGGTCCTTGGAAATTTTGGCACTTTCATACGCATCGTTGCGCATTTCTTCCAACTCATTCAACTGAAGTTTATGTGTTTCACCGGCTTTATCCATTTTGAAGTTCACCCTTTTGATAGCCCAATACGCTTTGTGTTCGATTTCAACCGGAAGATGACAAGGTTTGCCATACACAAATCGAAATGGGGACATCCCAAGGGGATTCTTGTATGCGGTTCTATAAGCCCAAAGAGCATTAGTCAACCTAAGAGACCAGTCTTTCCTATTAGGATCAACTGTCTTCTCCAAGATATTCTTGATCTCCCTATTAGCAAGCTCGGCTTAGCCATTCGATTGGGGGTGATAGGGGGTGCTAACCTTGTGGACAATTCCATACTTTCGCATTAGTTTATCCATCGGCCTATTGCAAAAATGAGTTCCATTATCACTAATTATGGCCTTAGGCATACCAAAGCGAGAAAGTATATTTTCTAGAATAAATTTGATCACCACCTTGCTGTCATTCGTCCTTGTAGCTATAGCCTCTACCCATTTTGAGACATAATCTACAGCGACGAGAATGTATAGAAAACCAAAAGAAGGGGGAAAGGGCCCCATGAAGTCAATTCCCCAACAATCAAACAACTCCAAGACTAAAATAGGGGATAATGGCATCATATCACGGCGAGTAATAGCTCCCATTCTTTGGCATCTATCGCAAGTCTTACAAAAAGCATTCACATCCCGGAAGATTGTGGCCAATAAAGACCACTTTGAAGGATTTTCGCAGCAGTTTTATTTTTAGAAAAATGACCGCCACATGCTTCCGAATGACAGAATCGAATCACCCCTTGGATTTCCTCATCGGGTACACATCTCCGGATAATTTGGTCAGCACAATACTTAAACAAGTATGGATCATCATAAAAGAACATGCGTGACCAAGTAATGAACCTCCTTCTCTCTTGCGGATTCCAACTAGAGGGAACAACTCCGGTGACAAGGTAATTGACAATATCCGCAAACCAAGGGAGAGAAGAGGTAGCAAATAGATTCTCATCCGGAAAATACTCGTCTATGAGAATGGGATTAATAGGTACGTCGGACGAGAGTCGTGACAAATGGTCAGCAACGACGTTTTCTACTCCTTTCTTATCTTGAATCGAGAGATTAAACTCTTGTAGGAGTAGGATCCACCTGATTAAACGAGGTTTGGCATCTTTCTTGATCAAGAGATATTTCAATGCCGAATGATCAGTGAAACAAAGGATAGGCGACCCAACAACGTAAGAGCGAAATTTGTCGAGAGCAAAAACGACGGCTAGCAACTCTTTCTCTGTAGTAGAGTAATTAAGCTGAGGGCCAGATAATGTTCGGCTAGCATAGTAAATAACATGAGGTTTCTTGTCTCTTCTCTGTCCAAGAACAGCCCCAATCGCGAAATCACTTGCATCACACATAAGCTCAAAGGGAAGCGACCAATCCAGAGCTTGCATGATAGGTGCAGAAAAAAGCATGCTTTTGAGTTTATAAAATGCTTCTTGACATGCTTTACTCCACTCAAATGGAGTGTCCTTCATGAGAAGATTACTCAAAGGTCTAGCGATGGCGCTAAAGTCTTTGATAAACTTCCTATAAAATCCAGCATGGCCTAGAAAGGACCTCACATCTTTAAGCGATTTTGTCGGGGATATCTCAGATATTACTTCAATTTTTGCTCGATCAACTTCAATTCCCCTAGATGAGACTATGTGGCCCAAGACTACACCCTCGGTAACCATGAAATGGCATTTTTCCCAATTGAGGACTAAGTCTTTTTCCACACATCGGAATAGAACTCTCTCAAGATTAGCTAAACAATGGTCAAAAGATGAGACGAAAACGCTGAAATCGTCCATGAACACCTCAAGACCTTTTTCAATCATGTCGCTAAAGAGACTTAACATGCACCTCTGAAAAGTAGCCGGCGCATTACATAACCCAAATGGCATACGTTTATAGGCAAACGTACCAAATGGACATGTAAAAGTCGTCTTTTCTTGATCAAGAACATCCACCTCAATCTGATTATAACCGGAATACCCATCTAGAAAACAATAATAAGGATGGCCCGCTACTCGTTCAATAACTTGATCGATAAATGGTAAGGGAAAATGATCCTTTCGAGTTCCGGCATTGAGCTTTCGGTAGTCAATGCAAACACGCCACCCGGTGGTGGTGCGTTGAGGTATTAATTCTCCCTTAGCATTTTCAACCACAGTCATCCCTGATTTCTTTGGAACGACCTGAATTGGGCTCACCCATTTACTATCCGAAATGGGATATATAATTCCAGCATCTAGCAATTTAATTATTTCCGCTCTTACAACATCTTTCATGGTTGGATTTAACCGCCTTTGCATCTCACGAGAGGGCTTCACTTCTTCCTCAAGATGGATTTTATGGGTACAAATAAAAGGACTTATACCCTTCAAATCTGCTATGGTC
Organism: Sambucus nigra; assembly: GCA_949130495.1. Taxonomy (NCBI): domain Eukaryota; kingdom Viridiplantae; phylum Streptophyta; class Magnoliopsida; order Dipsacales; family Adoxaceae; genus Sambucus; species Sambucus nigra. Next base: position 83,624,424 of record OX422213.1, on the reverse strand, counting down.
CATCCAAAAGCACTTCTATGCTTTCTCAACACATCTAACAACATACCTTCTTGCCCTTTTTCTAGATGGGAAGACACAACAACAGGAAATGTATCATTCTCACCTAAAAAGGCATATTTGACATGAGAATGTAGTTTCTTCAACTCAAGACTAGGAAATCTATGTTCAGAGGGGACCAAGGGTGTCTCCCTCGGAGGCAATTCTTCATACCTAGAAATCCAGTCAACCGCTCTTAAACTCTCAAAACTCTCTTCCTCTTGTAACCACATTTTTAACTCTTCCACCTCTCTCCCAAACTCAGTATAATCACTCATTTGAGCATCACTTTTCCCTAAGCACACTTTCAGAGCATCTCCTCCTATGATTTTTTCAATATTTTCATCCACCACTTCTTCAATAAGATCCATTTCAAGAATCTCATCCTCATCACCCATTTGGTTAGCGACATTGAAAATATTTTTCTCGAGAGTCATGTTTCCAAAAGTGAGTTGCATTTGGCCATTCCGTGTATTGATCAAAGCATTAGCGGTAGCTAAGAACGGTCGGCCCAATATAATTGGAACATGATTTCTCGTATGGGGAACAGGCTCGGTGTCCCAAATAACAAAATCAACGGGGAAGTAGAACGTATCCACTTGAACAATTACGTCTTCTACAATCCCACGAGGCACTTTGACTGTCCTATCCGCTAACTGTAGAGTGATTCGGGTAGGTTTTAAATCACCTAAATCAAGCTTCTTATAGATGGAGTATGGGAGGATGTTTACACTCGCACCTAAATCAAGCAACGCTCTTTCCACTCTCATTTCTCCAATGATACATGAAATGGTAGGTGAACCTGGATCTTTGAATTTTGGTGGAAGATCATTGAGAAGAACTGAGCTCACATTTTGTGCCAATAAAACATTTTTCCTCACCTTAAGACGTCTCTTGATAGTCAAAAGATCTTTAATAACCTTCGCATATGCTGGAATTTGTTGAATAGCATCAAGGAATGGCAAGTTAAATTTTACTTGCTTCAACACATCCATCACCTCGATACGCGAAGCACCTTTCTGGGGTGACTCGAAGCGTTGAGGAAATGGAGCAACAGTAGGCGACTTGACTTCAATATCAGGCTCAACCTCCGCATCTTTCAATTCCTTTTCTAAGGAAGGTTCTTCAGACTCAGAAATTTCAGATTCCTTCACAATCTCGGGTTCGACTCCATCATCATTCACCTTTGGTAATTTAGGTGCTAGATCAATTACGCGGCCACTACGAAGAGTAGTAACAGCTTGACATTGTTCTTGCAATTCTGATGATGTGGAGCAAACCGTGGCTTGACTTTGAAGAGGTGGTCTTTGGCCTTGGGCTGGAAGTTTACCCTTCTCTTGAGTATTAACCGCAGACTGCAACCTATTGATGTTAGTATGCATTTCAGCGAATATTCGCTCAAATTTGGCATCTCTTTCTTTTTGGGCTTGGATGAATTGATTGAAATTATCCTCATGAGATCTCCTAGGTGGAGGTACATAAGGACCAGGAGGTGGTACTTGCATAGGGTTTGCCACTTGCTGAAATTGAGGGGGTTGTGGTAGAGTCATCTGTGGGTTAGGAACCATCCCACCTTGGGGTTGTCCATAATTAAACCCGGGATTCCTCCACGATTGATTATATGCATTCCCTTGCTGAGCATTATAATTCCCTCGAAAACCTCCTATTGCATCAACCTATTCAGTGTACATGGCCTTGTATGCAGGTATGGTAGGACATCCTTTGGTAGAATGTCCTGCATTACAAATGGCACATACCTTCTCCATCCCAGTTTTTACGGGTCCAGACACATCTCTCAATCGCATATCTAGCATTTCTCTAAAGTTCTTTTCCATTTTATCAAGTTTTAAATCCAACAAAGTGTCCTTGTCCACGTGATAAATACCGGACGCAGCAGGCAAGTTGGACACTTGTCGATTTCTATTTTGACTATTTGGATCAGAAGTATCCCATGCTTGGGTAGTTTCCGCCACATATTTCAAATGAGCCTCAGCATCGCTCGTACTTAACTCCCAAAAAGGTCTCTCACACATGGTTTGAACAAGTTGTTTAGACGCTACAGTAAGGCCTTGATGGAAAAATGAAATCAGATGATGAGTTTCAAAACCATGATGGGGGCACGCATTATCTAACTCCTGGTATCTCTCCCAACACTTATCAAAAGCCTCATTCTCATTTTGACGAAAAGCTTGAATTTGGGCTTTAACAGAATTGGTTTTGTGTTGTGGAAAAAATTTTGAGATAAACTTGTTTTGCATATCTCTCCATGATAAAACAGAATTTGGGGGCAGGGTCCATAACCAAGTTTTCACTTTATCCTTTAAGGAAAAAGGAAAGAGCTTTAACCGGATTACTTCTTGTGGACAAGTTTGGTCTCCAAATGTTTCACACGTATCTTCAAACTCTCTAATATGGAGATATGGTTTTTCCGAATCCATCCCATGAAATGTAGGAAGAATTTGGATCATTCCATTCTGAAAGTGGAACTGACCGGCATTATACGGGAATAAAATGCAACCAGGGTTTGCAGTTCTCTCCGGAAATAAAAGATCTTTCATGGGTTGATATGGTACATCATCCTCTCCAGCACCAACACCGACACTACCATGATCCGACATATTGCTACCAAAAGGTTCAGAATTCTCACTCAAGGTTTGACTCAACGAACGACTTGTGATGGAATTATTAGGGAAGGAGGTGGAACCCAAAATGGCAAAGACTCAGAATTTTCAGATCCGGCTTCGGCAATAGGATTTTCATGAATTTGGGTGGGAGATGAATTCTGCATATAAGATCACAAGAGAAAAAATGAAAAATATTTTTTTTTTTATGAAATCACTTGTAGATAACAATAACTTTCTTGGAAATTTAAAAATTTTGGATCCCCGGCAACGGCGCCAAAAACTTGACGCGACTTAATATTTGTCTTAAAAGTGCGTATCTATCTAGGCTCAAGTGCAAGCCTTGTCGCTCAAGTAATAACCCAGTAAGTCGGGATCGTATCCACAGGGATCGAGATTGCCAAATAGTAATAAGAAAAATTATTAAATCTTGAAATGATTTCTTAAAAGAAACGAAAAGATGATTAATAATTGGGAAAATTTTGAGTAAAAAATTACTTAAGAAAAACAAACTGAAAAGTGCAAAAGAAATTAGATCTGATAAATAGGGTAGGGTACAATCCCTCAATCCTTAACAAATTACCGTATAGAATACTAGAATTGTAAATTAAAATTATTGACTAGATCCGGTCTTTATACATTCTAAGCATTACATATATGAGGGATCTAGCCCGCATCATATGAAATCAAAGATAGATATAAAGCGGTGAATGAATCCAGTCTTTATATATTCTAAGCATTACGTATATGAGGTTCATGCCCGCACCATACGAAATCAAAGATAAATATAAAGCGGTGCTTTCACGATTCAATCAATATTTTAATTTAACCTCTATTTTCTACATAAATAATTTGCCTTGGATTGAGTTCATGTACCCCAACCCTTGGGAATTTAGCTACTCATGATTTGGTTCAAGAATAAATTCACACACAAAATTATGGATCTACAAGACATGGGAAATAATTTGCAAATAATAAAACTAGAGAATGGAAAGATATTACTTGAATTCAGCAATAGGGAAAAGAGATGAACTTGAATCAAGAAAAATTCTTCTTCTTCAAACTTACAAAAAGACTCTCTACAATCTAATTCTCTCTCTAAAATTCTATTCTACTCTCTAGAATTTGACTCCCTCTCTCTAGAATTCAACTCCTTTTGGAATGACATAGGGATTGGCCTTTTATAGATCTCAAAAAGGACTTTTCCCATGCCTCTCCACATTTTACAACTAATAAAAATGAATTAAACAAGAAATTTCAAGAGTTGTCTCTTCAGTTCTGAAAATGACTCTTCATTTTCTCGCAACTTCAAAACCTCGTAACTTCTTCATCGTAGCTCGGATTGAGGTGCCGTTTTTTCCAATGTTCTTATAATTTAGACCTCTTCAACTCTCTAGCTTTCCTCACCACCGGAATATGGCTGTAAAATTACGAAAATGACCTTGAACTCCCCATTTCTTGCTTTCTTTCACTGATTTCCATTCTCTTTCGCACTTATTTGCATTAAATACCTGTAAAACACATGAGAAATACACAAAACACGAAAATACTTGCCAAAAAATATTAGTAGCATAAATAAGAGACAAATCCAAGCTAAATACACTGCACTGGATCATAAAAATACCGCAATTAAGGGGATAAATGTGAAGAATATATGCCTAATCAGCAAGGTGCAATGAAAAAACACAGATAATGTTGTTAATCTAGTTTTATTTTAGTTAATGTTCCACTTGTTAGCATGTGATTCCAATTTTAAGATAAGCTACGTGTGGGCCTAAGGGGAGCACCCTGAAGTCTAAGTAAATAGAGCTTGCTAACGTAATATAAATAAATTACACTTACCTATAAGACGCGCTCAAATTACGAAATTTCTCCCAACCATCCATAACAAAGAGGGGATGTGAGCCTATGCCTTGTGGAATTTATACAAGAAGTATAGAAACGAACGGCAGAAAGGAATACTCACATGCTACAACCACATGCATGCAAAAATATGTATATTTCTACATACGTATACCTTTGGAAATTATACATTCAAATGCATTAATCGTTTTATTTTAGATAACCCTATTTACCCGGATTAATTTACCTTAATCTTACTAAAGGTTTTCTCCAATTATACTTGGCATTATCACTTCAATTAACACACTAGGTTAGACACTTGAAACCATTACACTAGTTTATCAAAAGCCTTTCCTTTATCGAAAATTAACCCATTTATTCATTTGAATGTACTTTAGTATTTTCATTGAAAACCACCATTTCAACACACACATTCGTCATGTTAGAAAATGCTTATTACCTTTCGAAAATCCTTATTACAACACATTCTTGTGTTAAACATGGGTTACACCATTAGGTTTTTTAATCACTTATTTATCCACTTTCTTTAACCCTTTTTCCTTATCTTATGGATAGTATGAGATTTACGCATTTACTGGTCCATTTAACCTTTACCGGAACATTCGTTACATTCATTCAAGTTAGGTTGTTTTAACACATTTACCACACAACCCATTTATTGATATGTTCCATATTCCCTTTATCTTTTATTGGAATCTTCTAATACCGCATACTTACACAGGCTCTACACCGACGACTATGCGCACCATATGCTCTGGCCAGTGCTTTAGGGCTTTTCATCCAAGGGCTCCGGGACCTTCTTTATTTATCTCGGTGTCATTTGAGTTCCATTTGTGTGTTTTAAACATTTTTACAAAATGTCCACATTATTTCGCTTACTTACTTTTACCCGACCGAGGCCAAAACCCAGACTTAACCGTCCGTTTTCCATTAACACTTGGAAAATTGTTTCTTTTCTTCTTTAAGTCCCTTATTCACACACACGTGATTTAAACCAAATTCATTCATGTTTAGGAATTAATTCATTCTCTCACACACGTTAGTGTAAAGTAATTCTTTAACATTTTTATTTCCATAAAAATGTTTCGATTTAAGTAAATTACCAATTTACCGTTTATTTGCCAAACTTGCAATTTAGTCCTTTAACAAGTGTTATTTTTCAAATATGGTTTTCAACTCAATATTTTAATGCTTAGACATTTTAACACTTGTTTAATACCACACTTTTCCAATTCTCACACTTTCCACTTTAACACTTTGAACACATAAAATAACACTCCTCACGTTTTAAGTTCCCAAATTTTCGTTTGTCTTATTTCATTTAACTCGACAGATACCCATTTATTCATAAAATCCCCATTTACAAGAAACTTAAAATATTTATTTCATAAATATTTTGACAACATTCATAAAGTCCCCATTTATTCATCGTTGCTTTGACTAGAAATACGTTAAACAATATTCCGTTACATTTTATTTCGTGAAGATGTCCATCACTTCCTTTATACTAGGAATATAAACAAATACTATTTCCTACATTTTTATTCCATAAATATGTTTATTATTTCTTTTTCTAGAAATTCATCAAACAATATCTTCTTACATTTTTATTCCGTAAAAATGTCCATTTATTCTTTTTACATAAGATACCATTTTCTCCCATTTTTATTCCGTAAAAAGTTATTATTTCTTTCACTAGAAATACACTAAAATGATATTATCATACTTTTTCATTTTTATTTCATAAAATGGCTATTTTTATATTTAATAGAAAATACACAACAACAATATTTTCTAGCATTTTTATTCAATAAAAATGGCTATTTTCATATTTAATAGGAAATACACAACAATAATATTTTTTAACATTTTTATTCCATAAAAATTCCTATTTTCAGATTAGTAATAACAAAGCATTTTTCTCATAATCATACTCTAAATCATACATACTAATAAGACTACAACATTCAGTAAATAGGGTTTAAAGGTAAAAAGACTGACGTAGATCATCCCACCTAATTGACTCCAAAGATGGTGGTGGTGGTGATGAGATTGGGTGAGTCCCCCACCTCCAAAGGTGACCCTAAAGGGAGTCACGTAAATCTCCACCTTGCAACCTCCAAAATAAGCTCCAAAAAATTCCACCAAAGACCCTCTACACCCCCCCCCCCCCCCACCACCACCACAATAACATACTCATCATCTTCCAAGTTCACATCCTCAAACCCTCCAGCACAACATAAATATTTTTTCGTAGCTATATTTGAGCTGTTGGAAGACACTAGTTATTTTGTGGTATGACTTCCTTTGATAGAACCCTTCATCAGACTAAGGCAGTAACAAATGAGAGGGGTTGTGAGCCCGATAAATGTGAGAAAGTGAGATTAGCCATGTTCCCCAAACTCCCCGGTGCCATCCTATATACTCAACATAAGGACCAACATCTACAGAATAAAAGAGTAAGATGTTGTTATGTCAAATATAATGATTAAACTACCACATTTACCTAGCCATTTCATCACAATCATAAATGGCTTTTAAATCTAAACATTAAGCATGTGTTGAATTACAGGAATCAGAATCACGAGTCTAAGTCTAGTTTGTTTCAATTAAAGTAAAAACCAAACAAAGAAAAGAATGAAGTGCAAAAATAAATAATCATACTTGAAAAATGAAAAATAAGAATAACAAGTAAACTCATTATCATTAATGTATTAAATCTAGGATGACATTGTGTAACTACACTAGAGGTTAATTCATACTCTATATGAATATAATGTAACTTCTTCCCATTGTCATTAAGATATTCAGTACACATCACTATCATCTTCCTTGTTATCACAATATTCAACCAATGTTTCGTCTTCATCATCATAAATGAAATCACCATTGTCTTTATAAGCTAATCCATTGTTTATGTCTACAACTCTAACATAAATAATATCATCCTCCATATCATATCTATGCCATAAGTCGACATCACCTTGGATAACTTCAACAAACTCGGAGGACTCATTCTCTAGGTAAACCTCACAATCGTCCACTTCTGTAACACCCGTGTCTATTTGTTCCAACTCTGGGTCATACAAGTGTATGTGGTAAAACTCTTGAACGACTTGCCAGTTGTTTCCAAACTTTGTGTAATTCAAATAAAAAACTTTCTTTACTTGGACTTCTAGTACATAAGGGTCATTCTTGTATCACCTACCTTTTACATTGATACTTGTAAAGTGATCATCAATATGTATTCCCGGTTTCTTCTTTTTGTCATCTTCAAACCACTAACGCTAAAAAAAGAAAGCCTTATTTCCCTTAATATACTCCAGCTCAATAACATTGGTCAATACACCATAAATTTTACCTCCTCATTGTCGCGATCGCCTTTAATAATCAAACCACTATCTTGACTCTTTCGACGATTGTCACGATCCCTAGTGTGAAATCTAATTCCATTAACAATGCAATCGGTATACTTAATTGCTCGTATATCAGGGCCACATGCTAATGCATATAGTTGATCAGTAGTGTTTAGAGACTTTTCATTATACAACTTCATTATCTATTCAAGAGAACATGTAAATGATATAAATAAGTAAAGTTTAAATTACTAAAATTTTGAAACCAATTTATTAATTGAATAGAATATTTACTTATGCTTAACTTACGTGTGCTTTAAACTAATGAGGGAATTGCCTTCGTTGTCTCTGTTCCAAAATCATAGGGTTTTATCTCTTGAGCTCCTTTATATGTTCACTAAATAAAAGTAGCATTTATGAGATTAAGCTCAAATTTAATTTCAAATTTATTATTGACAAAAAAATGCTTTGACTTGCTCAATATATTTTGCCAATTTATCATAATTATTTAAAGTGTACTATCGCATCATTTCCATCTATCTCTATGAGAAACTCATATGCACATGCTCCGAAAGGACATACTTTTTTAAAGAACACATCCCATCCATCCTCTTATGCCTTACAAGTGTAGCCACTTGCGGTAAGAGAATTGCCAAGTCGGTCATTATATCAAAAAATACTGGTGGATAAATCATTTCATGCTTTCACAGAATCAAGATGATGTCTCTTTCAAGTCTCTTTAGTTCTTCAACGTCCAATGCCTTACAACACAAGTCCTTGAAAAACTTTTGAAGCTCAACAAATGCAGTATTTACATCCTTACGTGAATATCCACGAATACCAACGGGTAATAATCTTTGTAATGATAATTATGACTCTTCAACCCCAATACATTGCCATAACTAATGTTCACATACCGAGAGATATTGGAAGCATAACCATATGGATATTTTACTGATTTAAAAAACTCAAGAAAACCTTTTTTTCAACATAGAAATTCTATAACAAGTTTGTGGCATCATATATCTACCATTGTTTCTCTTCATATGTATTTCCTTCCTTATTTTCATGTCTTCCAAATCCAATCTAGCTTTGTAAGTGTATTTTATTTTCCCTTCAATATTCAATAATGTTCCCAAAACACTTTCACATATATTTTTTTATGTGCATCACATCAAGGTTATGTCTCAACCTCAATGTTTGCTAATACGGTAGTTCAAAGAAAATGTTTTTTTCTAGACCAGTTTAATTCTTCGGGTGTACGTTTTCTCTACTTATTCTATGAATGTTTCCCCACTATCCTATCCTTGACATAATTCAATTGTCACAACACAGCATCCCTATTTAACTCCATAAGCTTTGATTGGAGCTCTGGCATACCATTAAAATTTTACTCTTCCGCCATTTATTGTTCGACTCCAAATAACAATGGTGGCCCATATAACCATTCTTAATTCTCACCTTTGGGAAAAATTATTCTTATTACAATTAGGACATGCCATATATCCTTTAGTGCTCCAGCCGGACAAATTACCGTAGGCGGGAAAGTATTTTATAGTCCATAGAACTTGTTCATGCATTCAAAAAGTCTTATGTAGCACCCTGTATTTCTGAGTATTTAGAATTTAATTAATTCGGTAATTTTTTTAATTACACGTATGCTACAATTTAATTAAATTAAATGTTATGTATTTATTAAAATATTAATCGAGATAGATAATGATTGATATTTGCGGAATAAATTAACTAAGTGAGTAGTAAATAACTTATGATAATTATTATACGTCGTAGTGAGTGATATCGACGTGATTGTGTTATATCTTAACTAGGAGTCGTGTGTAGACTATATGGAGGTCGAGATACAAAAAATTTGTAGAGTGACTCGAATGGCGATTTCGACATCATGGTTGGTTCTGAATGGGTCAAAATAGGCAGAATAGTGTACTCGGGTGTACTGATTGGGTCCTGGGGCGATCTTAGACCAACCCGACACCACGTAAGGGTGTTTCGATCGTTTAGGAGCCTACGGTAGAAGGAACTGCGAAAATTAGAGTGTTATATCATCCACTTTGAGTTATGGCTAGGATTAGAACACTTGGGCTAGAGAGGAGTCCATATCAGAGGAAGAGGAGAAGAAACCTAGTCCCTTCCGCACCTTTTCGCATCGCCAACGTTGTTGGATTTATAATAGGAGAAAGAAAAGACAGACCCCATCACCTTAGAACAAAAATTGGACCTGCTTTATCAAGGCAACTGTTTGTCTTGCATTATTTCAGCATGTTATAATACCCATGTAGTGTAGGGTTTCAATTTCACGATTTAAATGATTTCTTGGGATTTAGATGGGTGAAATTCATGATTCGAGGTAGGAATTCTTATAGAATAAATCCTTATATGTAGATAATACGAAATCCAAGAATATTTTATGAATTACTTGAAAGAAATATGGATATATTGATGAGTATGCATGAACAACACCATAAACTCGGGTTTTATAAATTTTGAGATTTAATCGGTTCTTGAATAGATTTCTTTTAGATTTGATGTAGTATTTACGTTAGAAATTATTCGTGTACATATGTTTGATGTTTGCGTATGTTGGCTGGGATTTTGGGAAGGTTTCATGGAGGTTTGATAAAAAATTTATGGTGAAAACTCATAACAACAACGAGGAAGACGAACTACCAGGTGCAAATCGATTCGGCTCCAAGATCGAATCGATTCAGTGGGCGAATTGATTCGGTGTGAGAATCGATTTGGGATATTTATCGAATCGATTTGGCTGCCCAATTTTGTTAAGTTTGGTCATTTATGTTATACTTCCACATGAAACAAATTATGGGAAACTTTGGTGATGGTTTAGCAATGATATAGAGACTTAAAGAAGATCAGTAGACATATAGTTAAGGCTTGGTTTAATCTTAATGAGTATAAAATTAGGATTAGGACCGATGATAGTTAACCGATTGTGTTGTGTACCTAGAATTTACAAATTAGGTTACGAGAAGAGTAAAGTATAACCTATGATCAATACCAGTAGTATAGTGATGTGTTAACTACTAAAATTTACATAATGGATCATTGAGAGCCCTCGGGTAGTGAGTGATACTCGAAAAATACGAAAATAATACTATATGTGAATCATTAGTACGTCGAGTATTCGAGAGTTATAAATACTACCTACGGGATATATTATAGGTTGTGAGTGTGTATATATATATATATATATATATATATATATATATATATATATATATATATATATATATATATGTGTGTGTGTGTGTGTGTGTGTGTGTGTTTGTGTGTGTGAATACCTATTATGTGATTTGTTATGTGTGTGAACATACCTACACTTCCTACTATCACTAGAGGTTCTGCACCGAGGGAAATCCCACATTGCCAATTCTAGTGAGGTCTGGATGCGTGCCCCAGAACATAGAAGTTAGGGCGGCTCACTATGTGCAGTGTATTAGTGGGACTGAAAAGTCATTTGGGTACATTAGGTATGTGCGTATCCCAAAGGCTTATAACTATGTTCGCCTCCATTGTGTGTTGTTTGATTTTTGGTTTGAGGAGACATTTCGAACCTATAGTCCCTAATTTGGTACGAGAGCGACATGGATATGGTAGCAGAGTATGCCTGCTTTGCGGTGGCCATTCTGGGGATGTTGTAGTTATATATATTATAGTGTGATAAATATATACAAGTGTCATTATTTTACTTGTATGTGATGGTAGAAAAGATAAATATAGTATATCTAAAAGTATTTTAAGTATGAGGAACACAATAAATGGTGGCATATTAATATTCAGTTAATATTAAATATTAATTTTACGACAGCGTATTGTATGGGCGATACGGGGGAGATAAATCTATTATGGTTAGTTAGATACTTATGTCTAGTTAGGCTGGGTAGCATAACTAGGTGGGTAGATATGAGACGTTAAGTGTGCACTATAGATCAGAGGAGAGGAACTCAAGTGAGTGTACGTTGACTGACGTGAGTATCTAATAACTACTTTTATAACTGCAATTTCAATACTTGCTAAATGTTTTCAAAGGTTTTGGTCTCTGAAACGTGTTAAATATATTTTCCAAAATATTTTAGGTGTCCAGCCATAGGGACGTCAAGCTTGATGACTCATTCTATGGATGCGTAACTGCAACACTTGTTGAGGTTTGCAGGATTTTTGTAAACGCTTCAGTTATTCATTCTTAGATTTGGATTTATGATTTTGTATTTTATTTAGGAATGTGTCCCCTTTTGTTGATACATTCTTTCAGTTTTATTGATCAGACTATGTGATTAGATTTAGTTTTATTTTCGTAGACTTATGTTTTGGATATGAGTTTTGGAACGGATGATTTATTCAGTATTTATAATTTATCTATTCATCCTGTGATGATTCAGACTTATATTAATGTGTGGATGAATGAAATTATTTTATTTTTTATGTTGATATATGTTAATGAAAGATCAAATTTGACACCAGCTTAATTTGACATATGTGGTTAGTAATTCAAAAAGTTTCGACAGTGATGCTAAGAATGAACCAAATGAGATTCATGTTTATTTTGATAAAAGAAGTGATCACCTGTGGTTAAAATAGTCATGACACATATGGTATCAGAGCCTCGGGTTCTAAAGTTCATAGGATCTGTACGGCTTATTGCTATTTTAGCGTAGCGTCCTTTGATATAAAGCTCTATTATTAGGACTGGTGCATTAACTTTTAGGTATTTGAGATTATGTTCTTTTGCTATTATATTTGTATTTAATGTAAACTCATACAATTCGATCTAATTTCTGATCTGGCACAGTTTTAAACCGTGCCAGATTCCTATTTTTGGTGTAGTGAGCGTTTATATTTTCTTAATCCGTTTCCCCTAATTCACGTAGTAATCATGATTAGTACTTCTTAAAAAATAGCTTCAGCTATCATTTCATGTGTATCATTGTGTATTACACTCTTTATTTTTATGTAGATGCCTCATCGTCGTGACATTGCTATTAGTTCCGGCTCTAGCGAGCTCCAACGTATGGAGCAAGACGTACAACATCTTGTTGACTCTCTCTATCAACATCAAGACAATCGTAGCAGAACTCTCGAAAGCATAACTTTCGCATCGCTCCTCAAGGAATTCAGGAGGCTAAATCTTCCTTCCTTCAATAGGGCGTCGGGCCCCGTTGCAGCCGAGGCATGGATCGACAAGGTCACGGGGGTAATGGAAGTTCTAGATGTTCCATCTAGGCATAAGGTTAAGATTGCGATATTTCAGCTAACTGAGCAGGCACATAGGTGGTAGGCCATGCACTTGGACGGTTTGGCCGCTAGATTGGTATGGTTTCTGAATTGCTTTTCTGAATAGATACTTTCCTCAAGCGTATTTCGACACCAATAAGGATAAGTTTTCCCAATTTATCCAGGGCAAGTTATCGATCAACGAATATTTGTATCGCTTTGAGAGCTTGTCGAAGCATGTGAAAGTACCGAGAACAGGCGAAGCTGAGAAGACAAGGCTCTTTGTCAAGGGTCTTAACTTGAGCATTCGATGGATCATGGCAGGTATGAATCTACTAAATTTTAGGAGAATTGTGAACAAGGCAATTAGATTGGATATTTATGCTGGGGATAGCAAATCTATCAGGTAGAATGAGAAGGAGCCAAGTGGATCTCACTCAGGTGGTCACAAAAAGTCTCGAAGTGGGGCACGGGGTTTCTTCGAAAAGCTCAAGGCTGCAATGGGGGTGAGATCCTCCTCAACACAGTGTACCAGTGATCATAACCATATCTCCCCCACAATGAGGACCTGCTTCAGCTATGGACTCATGGGGCACATGAAGAGGGAGTGCCCCCAATGGGTTTCGGGCAGCCTTCAGACCATTGACTTTGTACCGGGATGGAGTTCCATCTACATTGGCCCCACTCAACAACAGCACCAGTTTTCTTCTAGGTACCGGAATACAACTAGGCACATTGTGGATGGGTTGCATCCTAATCAGAGGCATGGTGGTTATGGTCATGACCAAATTCCTAATAGCTAGACTAACATATTTAATCCCGGGCGAAATTACACAAATTCCTAATAGACTGCACCTCCCAGTGCCCCTACAGTGATGGAATGTATGATTCTCCTATATAGTACTTGGGGAAAGGCATTATTAGACTATGGCTCTTCGTACTCTTTCATATCTAGTTCCTTAGCCTTTAGTATGGGTTTGGTAGTGGATTGGTTTCATCACCCCATTTTTATCAGCCTCCCAGTGGGTGACGGCATAGTCTTTGATATGGTTTGCTGTAAGAGTGTGGTTATGGATGGAAACTTCGTTTAAGATTACGACCTGATCCTTATGGACATAGATGGATTCAACATAACTCTAGGTATGGATTAGTTAACATGTTTTAAATCCACAATCGAATAACATAGGCACAATGTCCTGGTGTTACTTTCGAATGGGTCCCTCCCTCATTTCAGTAGTGAACAGGGCATCGATTATCCATGTAAATTATCCACACTCTGTGAGAAGAATATTTTTTTGTTAGGTGAGCAGTATTGTGGATCAAGATAAGCCATAGGGTATAACTCTTGATTATCCTGTGGTTCCGGAGTTCCCTGATGTGTTCCTAGACGATCTTCCCGGTTTACCAGCTTGGTGAGAGGTGGACTTTGCAATAGAAGTACATCAGGGTGTGTCACCAATCTCAATCCCATCGCATAGAATGTCCCCTGCAGATTACAGGAATTGCAGACCGAATTGGAGTAACTAACCCGCAAAGGATTCATATGTCCCATTATTTCTCCATGGGGAGACCCAGTCTTATTTGCAAAGAAAAAAGATAACTCACTACGACTTTACATCGACTATCGGTAGCTAAATAGGGTGACCATGAATAATAAGTACCCTATGCCCCGTATTAACGACTTATTCGATCAGTTTTGTGGGGCGGGCATATTCTTGAAGACTGACCTCTGCTCTGGGGTACCACCAGCTACTTTTTAAGGAGGATATTCCCAAAACGGCCTTTAAAATACGGAATGAATGTTCTGAGTTTGTGGTGATACCCTTCAGGTTGACAAACATCGCGGAAGCATTTATGAACCTTATGAATCGTATCTACTGCCTTTATTTGGACCGATTTGTTGTTGTTTTCATGGGTGACATCTTGGTATACTCGGCATATGATATAGATCACGAGGAGAACCTCCGAGCGACTTTGCAAGTGCTCCGGGATAATCAATTGTATAAAAAGTTTAGTAAATTCGAATTCTGGATGGAAGAGATCAAGTTCCTTGGCCATGTAGTTTTCAAAGAGAGTATCTCTATCGATTCGTCAAAGGTGGAAGCAGTGTTAGGATGGATTCAACTGAGGACAGTCGTCGAGGTGCACATCTTCTTAGGTTTAGCTGGGTACTACCACAGATTCGTACAAAAACTCTCAAGGGTAGCTATGCCTCTCTCAATGCTTACTCAGAAGTATGTGAAATTCAAGTGGTTCGAGGATTGCGAACTAGTGTTTTAGGATATGAAGGTCATACTGACTTTTGCACCCGTTCTTGTCCTCCTAGATTGGGGCAAGGGGTATACAGTGTGCTGTGATGGGTCAGGTTTGGAACTTAGGGAAGTATTGATGCCAACGGTTAGGTAGTAGGCTACGCATCTTGCCAGTTGAAGGTGCATGAGAGGAACGACCCTACCCATGACCTGGAGTTAGCCGCCATGGTATTTTCACTGAAGTGCTAGAGGTACTACTTATACATGGAATGATTTAAAGTGTTTTTCGATCATAAGAGCCTTGAGTATATATTTACTCAGCGGGATCTAAACCTCCGACAAAGAATGTGGATAGAGTTAATGGATGATTACAACTTCTCACTGGAGTACCACCCAGGGAAGGCCAATGTTATGGCAAATGCTCTCACTTAAAAATCTGACATCACACTCGGCGTAACGAAATGCCACCAAGTAAAACTGTTCGGGGAGGTGCAGAAGTTCGACCTGCAAGTGCAATGGGGCTATGATAGAGCATATATTTAGGGAGTGGTGTCCTGACCCCTCATCCAATAGAGAGTATTAGAGGCACAGTCGGGTGATCCTGAGTATGCCTAGTATCGTGGCCGCATTTGGAATGGAGAAGTGTTTGACACCCTCACGGTCGATAAGGACAACGGGGTGAGACACAAAGGGAGGTTGATAGTCTTGATAATTGAGGAGCTACAGGATGATGTGATGGAATAATCCCATCACTCATGTTTTAGCATACACCCTAGCGCCACCAAGATGTATAAGGACCTATGCAGGTATTTCTGGTGGTCTGGCATGAAAAGAGATGTGGCAACGTATGCGTTCAAGTTCTACAACGTATGTACCATCACTTTAAATGAGGTTAGGCTCATTCAAAAACCTTTCTAATCTCACTCGAATGAGTTCCCCCGTCGTTAGTAACGAGCTTTAAACGACCATGAGAGAGGATTATAGGGCATGTCGCGAGAAGAACACGAGTAACGAAGCATTTAACGACAATCTATAGTCATTTGGACGACGTTCATATCGTTCTAATGACTCTAACAGAGTAAGAATCTGATGAAAATGATGTCACTATATCAGCCCTAGATGAAAACACGTGTCAGCTCCTTAGGAACTAACTGATCTGATGAGTCTTTGGGGGAATTTTATATGTTTAAAGATGGTTTTGGGTGGGTTATTTAAGGGAGGTTTAGGAGAATGATAATCCACCACCATTACCATCTTCCTTCCCTCTTTCTAGAACTTTCCCACTCATCCCCATTTCCTCAAGTCCTTCCTCCATTTTCAGAGTGGTACCAAGCACTTACACTACACAAATACCCATCTCTACACGTTCCTCTTCTATCTAAGATCTCTCTTTGAAGAAGAAGGTGTTGTATACCCTTATAGAGAGACCTTAAAGGATCTTTTGTGAATCCAAGGTCTTAGAGCTAGGAATTTAGGAGATTTTAAGTCATCCATCACTAGTTCTCCTCTTCAAAATCAAATGTAGGGTTTTTGTCCTAGCTTTCAAGGTTTTTCTAGCTATGAAATGGGTTTCATGCCAAAAGTATGTAGTTTTATTCATAAAATGTTTTGTCTTGCTAAAAATAAAATATTTTCAAAACAAACCCTAAATGGGTCTTTTATATACATGTAGAAAATGGCATTTTATACCTTGATAATTGGAAGAAAGCATGTGAAATTTTAAAGTTATGAATTATGTAAAATAAATTAATGATGGACGTATTTCTAGGTTGAAAACCTCCCATAAACTTGCAAGATCATGTAGTAAGTTAACATGTGATAATATTGGCTTAAACAAACCTGCTAAGATGGGTTTTGTCTCCAAACAAACAAGTAAAGAAAAACAACTCCACACTTGTTAGGACATAATATGGTGAAAATAAGATAAATGTTGGAATTTACATGAAATGATAAGCTAAGACAATGAACTTTGATGATGATGGTCTAAAGCATGTTGGATTTGATTTTATGTGGAAAAACATCAAGGGGAAGAATGTGGTTTTGAACATGAAATGATGAACATGGTACTGCGAACATAGTTCACTTGTGCCATTAAGGAACAAAAGTAAATGGATGTTTTTCTCAAAATATAACAAGAAGGGGTAAAAAGGGATTTTATAAACTTGAGCATCCTAAGGGTTGGGTTTACTCTCGAGACCTCATTGGTCTAATTCTTGATGAAAACTAAATAAATGGCGAGTTTTGGCACAATTGTTAAAGTAACGACGCTTGAAAACCATGGATAATGAAAATAGTGAAAAGTAAATAGAATAATGTGGACATTTGATAAATGTTAAACACATAAAGAATAAGACTTGTATGACTCCAAGAAAATTAAGGAGGGTCCGGATCCCTGGAGTGAAAGTTCCAAAACCACTATCCACAACATATGGTGGCATCTTCGGCAGTGAGGATCCCGTTAAAGCGCGCGGTATTTGGAAGATTCTGAGAAATAATAAAAAAAAGGAAAATTTTAAGATTGTATATGGGTAGGTTAATGAAATAACCTAATTAAAGTAATAGTTGAGACTAACGGTAAAATGTAAATTATTAGTCTCTAAACTCGGTAAAGGATGGTAAAATGGATTAAGTGTGAGTATGAGCACATCGCTCGGGTGTATGGCATGTAGTTGCATTACGAGTAATTAAACTGTCCATGTTTTTCGTAATTGAATAAAACATTCATTTTATGTCCAGTAACTCGTAGAAAACATATAGCCTGATATTAATTCCCTACTGAGTGTTTGCTCATACCTACTTTCCTTTCGTTAAAAATCCCACCCCCACCTAAGGTACCACAAGTAGGAATGTTGGAAAGGTTGCGAGCAAAGCCCCAGGGCGACCAACGCCAATATAATGCTTTGTAATAATTAAAAAAAAACATTAGACTTTTAATATTTTCACTTTAGACATTTGTACTTATTTGGGCCTCGGTCGTAATTTGTAATAATACAGGATGGTGTGACTTGCTTTGGTTTAATTAGCATTTTGGAATAAACCTAATTTTTCATAATAAATTCTACTGAATAACTAATCTTATAGTAGTCACCTTTTTATAAAATAAGAATTTAAAGCACCAAACTTATGAATGAAATAAAGGTTTTCTTAAACAAATTGGTTAAATCCTCCCCCTCCCCCTTTTAACTCCCCGGCTCGGTGCGAGTTGACCCAACGGTGATCCAAAATCGGATCTGGGCATTGGTATCATAGCAATAGGATTCTCGAGTGTGACAAAGCCACAACACAAAAAATAGTAATCTGGCACACCTTGATATTAAAAATCCGGTACACTTTAAAACAGTGCCAAATTCTGGCACGGTTTAATGACTATCTGACACAGTTTAAAATCGTGCCAAGTTTTGGCACCGCTTAAAAGTGTGCCAAAATTGAGTACACCTACTTAAAATATAAATAACCTAAAAAATCATCTCCCTTCAATATTTTCATCTCCCGCACTCTCATTTTCACACAAGAAAAAAAATTCATGGACTCTCTCCCTCTCTCGTCTGGACTGGAGAGAAAAAAAACCTAATTTTCCACCACCATCCAAGTTCACCGCCCAAGTCCACCGCTATCCACCGCTTTTGACCACCACTGATCCACTCTCATTTGGTATAATTTTTGTTTTTTTAACCCTAATTTTTTACTGGTTTGTGTATTTTCGTCCTCATAAAAGGGGCTTTGTTAGATGAGACTTAGTGTTGTTGCCTACAAGAATTTGTGCCGATGGTGTCATCGAGTCCTACTTTACTCCTGATCGCTATTGTGTGGATCTCAGTGTTGTTGCCTACAAGAATTTTTGGCGGATTGATATAGAAGGCCTTCTTGCTGATCTTATTCAAAGGTAAACCCTCGTGATTTTTTACTATATTTTCTAGGGACATTTGATTATATCCTGAAAAAGTGTTTTGTTTTACAACTTCGATTATGATACTTATCTTGGACATCATATAAGAGTTTCTGAATCTTTATTCAAAAGTAGACAACTCAGAATTTTTAAATATTTAAAATCTAATCTCATTTTTTTTCCTGAAAAATCTGAAATAAAAAACCTATAATCTTGTCTCTACTATATTACAGGTGCGTGTTTGTGAAACAGGTGTGTGTGAGTATGGGTGAAAACATGGGTGTGTTGGTGATATATATATATATATATATATATATATATATATATATATATATATATATATATATATATATATAAGGTTTTATATGTTTTTTGTATATAATAGGAGGTGTTATACATATATATAAAAAATGGGTACTAACATGCAAAAAGATGAAGTTAAAGAAAACCAAGTAAATTTCATTTACGACGTGGTATCTTCAGCGTGTTAACGCAACTAAACAAGTGGTCCGATACGTGGTCCGGGTACTTAAAAACAATATTCATATATCAAATAACACATAAGGGTGATACGGGTGTAATTTTAGGATCGTCAGAATGGGTTTCGGGACATCCGAAGTTTTGTCGACGCTAGTCGTAACGAAATGACAACTTTGTCGAGCCATCTTTCGACTAATTTTTGGCACATCTCAGTTAGTTAAAAATAATATTCTAGATAACCAACTTTTTTTCCATACATTGGATAACACATATGGGTGGTAGGTACGTGTGCGTATTTACCTAGGTGCAGGTTTGAAGTGTCGAATGTTTAACAAAAATAAGCACTTTTAGTGAACTTTGCAAACAAAAAACAACATTGAACTGCTTTAGCCAATTGAAAATGGCACAAGCTTAGAGTTAAGTAGTGATCCATTTGAGATATAAGCTTACATTTGATTCCATATTTAACAAATGCCCAAAATTTTCTGTTACAGTTACTCTCAGCTATATAGAATCCCAATTTAAACTTAAATTCTCCAAAGAAAAACCCTCACAATATCATCAGACGATATCGGCGCCTATAATTTGCAAGTAAAACCGATTTCTCTTTTAGACTAATTTCTATGGTTCAATTTGTACCATATGTTTTTCTAGGGTTTCCAATGAAATCACATCTAAATGAAATTTTATTTCTAGTATGTTTTTGTAAAGAAATTTGACCCCAATTTGTATTATCTTACTCACAAAGTTTCATCTTTGATTGCAGATACAACTCAATCCTCTCAACTCTCAACTGTGTTCGATTTATGGTTAGTAGTGATGTATTATTTAAATTTCTTATATATATATGTGTATTTTTTCTGTTTTAAAATGGGGTTATGTAGCATTTTGTGTTTTCTCTACTTTCTTTCAATTTTTTCAATGTTGCCAAAACCAGTGCATATGGTGGTATCGTCGGCAGTGAGGAGCCTATTAAAGCACGTGGTATTTGGAAGATCCTGAGAAATAATAAAGAAAGGAAAATTCAAAATTGTATGGGTAGGTTAATTAAATAACCTAATTAAAGTAATAGTTGAGACTAACGGTAAAATGTAAATTATTAGTCTCTAAACTCGGTAAAGGCTGGTAAAATGGATTAAGTGTGAGTATGAGCTCATCGTTCGGGTGTATGACATGTAGTTGCATTATGGGTAATTAAATTGTCCATGTTTTTCATTATTGAATTAGATATTCATTTTATGTCCGATAACTCGTAGAAAACGTATTACTTGATATTATTTCCCTTCGGAGCGTTTGCTCATACCTACTTTCCTTTTGTCAAAAACACCACCCCACACCAGGTGCCGTGAGTAGGAATGTCCGATAGGATGCGAGTAAAGGCCTAAGAGGAGACCAACGCCGTGAGAATGCTCTGTACTACTTTAAAAAAACATTAGACTTTTGATATTTTCACTTTAGACATTTGGACTTATTTGGGCCTCGACAGTAATTTGTAATAATACATGATGGTGTGACTTGCTTTGGTTTAATTAGCATTTTGGAATAAACCCAATTTTTCATAAATAAATTTTTCTAAACAACTAATATTATAGTG
Organism: Sambucus nigra; assembly: GCA_949130495.1. NCBI lineage: Eukaryota > Viridiplantae > Streptophyta > Magnoliopsida > Dipsacales > Adoxaceae > Sambucus > Sambucus nigra. Next base: position 83,603,089 of record OX422213.1, on the reverse strand, counting down.
GTCACCTTTTTATTAAATAGGAATTTAAAGTACCAAACTTATGAATAAAATTAAATGTTTTCTTAAATAAATTGGTTAAATCCTCCCCCTCCCCCATTAACTCCTCGGATCAGTTCGGGTAGACCGAACAGTGATCCAAAATCGGGGCGGGGTGTTACACTTAGAACGAAAATTAGACCTTATTTATCAAGGCAAATGTTTATCTTGCATTATTTTAAGCATGTTATAGTATCCGTGTCGTGTAGGATTTTAACTTCATGATTTAAATGATTTCTTGGGATTTGGATATGTGGAATTCATGATTCGGGGTAGAAATTTACTTAGAATAAATCATTATAGGTAGATAATATGAAATAAAAGAATATTTGATGAATAACTTGAAAGAAATCTGGATATATTGATAATTATGCATGAAGAACACCATAAACTAGGGTTTTATGAGTTTTGAGGTTTAATCAGTTCTTGAATAGATTTATTTTAGATCTGATGTATTATTTACGTTAGAAATTGTCCCTGTACATATGTTTGATGTTTAGGTATGTTGGATGGGAGTTTGGGAAGGTTTAATGGAGGCTTGATAAATTTTTTATGGTGCAAACTCATAACAGTAACGAGGAAGTCGAACTGCCAGGTGCGAATCGATTCGGTTCCAAGATCGAATACCGAATCGATTCGGCTGCCCGGTTTTGTTAAGTTTGGTCATTTATGTTATACTTCCGCGTGAAACTAATTATGGTAAACTTTGGTGATGGTTTAGCAATGATATAGATACTTAGAGAAGACTAGTAGACATAGAGTTAAGGCCCGGTTTAATCTTAATGAGTGTAAAATTGGGATTAGGATCGACGATCGTTAACCGATTGTGTTATGTATCTAGAATTTACAAATTGGGTTACGGGAAGAGTAAGCTATAACCTATGATCAATACTAGTAGTATAGTGATGTGTTAACTACTGAAATTTACTTAAGGTATAATTGGGTCCCCTCCGGTAGTGAGTGATACTCGAAAAATACGAAAATATTACTATGTGTGAATCATTAGTACGTCGACTATTTGAGAGATATAAATACTACCTACGGGATATATTATAGGTTGTGCGTGTGTGTGTGTGTATATATATATATATATAGCTTGTGTGAATACCTGTTATGTGATTTGTTATGTGTGTCAACATACCTATGTTGCCAGCTATCATGAGAAGTTACGCGCAGAGGGCGATCCCACCTTGGCGATTCTAGCGAGGTATGGATGTGTGCCTCAGAACATAGAACTTAGGGTGGATCACTATTTGCAGTGTATTAGTGGAACTGAAAAGCCATTTGGGTATGTTAGGTATGTGCGTAGCCTAAAGACTTAGAACTATGTTTGCCTCCATTGTGTGTTGGTTGATTCATGGTTCGAGGAGACATTTCGAGCTCATAGTTCCAGATTTAGTACGAGAGGTACATGGACTTGATAGTAGAGTATGCCTGCATCGTGGTGGCCATTTCGGGGGATGCTGTAGTTGTATATATTATAGTGTGATAAATATATATAGGTGTGATTATTATACTTATGTGTCATAGTAGAAAAGATAGATATAATATATCTAAAAGTAATTTAAGTATGAGGAACTTAATAAATGGTGTAATATTAAAATTCTGTTAATATTAAATAGTGGTTTTAGGGTAGTGTGTCGCATGGGAAATACAGAGGAGCTACATCGATTGTGGTTAGTTAGATACTTATGTCTAGTTAGGTTGGGTAGCATAACTAGGTTGATAAATAAGAGACGTTAGGTGTGCACTGTAGATGAGAGGTGAGGAACTCAAGTGAGTGTATGTTGACTAACGTCTGTATCTAATAACTTCTTTTATAACCGCAATTTAAATACATTCTAAATTTTTTTCAAAGGTTTTGGGATCTGACCCGTGTCAAACCTATTTTTCAAAATATTTTAGGTGTCCAGCTACAAGGACACCAAGATTGATAACTCATTCCATGGATGCGTAGCTACAACACTTGTGGAGGATTGCATGTGTAAATGCTTCAGTTATTAATTCCTAGATTAGGATTTATGAGTTAGTATTTCATTTGGGAATGTTTCCCCTTCAGTTGATACATTCTTTCTGTTTTATTTATCCGACTATGTGATTAGATTCCGTTTTATTTTTATAGACTTATGTTTTGGATATTAGTTTTGGAACCGATGTTTTTTTCGGTATTTATCATTTATCTATTTATCCTGTGATGATTCAGACTTCTATTATTGTGTGGATAAATGATATTACTTTATTTTCATATGTTGATATATGTTAATGAAATAAAAAGTTGACTCCAACTTAATTTAACGTACGTGGTTAGTAATTTAAAAGGTTTCGACTATGATGTTAAGAATGAACCAAATGAGATTCCTGTTTATTTTAATAAAGGACTAATCACCCGTGGTTAAAATAAGAGGGGTGTCATATTTTCTCAGTGTACACATCGTATGTCTCAGCCCCAACTTTCCATAACTCCTTCAATTCATTTATTAATGGTTATAGATACACATCCATGTCTTTATCAAGTGCTTTAGGTCACAGAATTAGCAACGACGTCATGAAAAAGGGATCTTTCATGCATTTCCAAGGAGGCAGATTGTATGACATAAGTACAACTGGCCACGTGTTATTGGATAAATGGGGTTTGGATCCACCGGATCTCCGATTTGGGGTGAGTAGGGGTGGCATTGGGTGCTGCTGGCATAGAGCTTTAAAAATAAGAGAATATTGGATAAATGGGTGTTTGGGCGACTAAATGGGTTAAACTAAAAATAGATTTTTTTGTTCAATATATATATATATATATATATATATATATATATGAGTTTACTGATTTCATTTTTCGGTTTGTGGTGGGTAGAGCTGGCATTGGTTGCTGCTGGCGCGAACATTTAAAAATAAGAGAATATTGGATAAATGGGGTTTGGATCCATCGGATCTCCGGTTTGGGGATAGTAAGGGTGGCATTGAGTGCCGCTGAAGCGAACCTTTAAAAATAAGAGAATATTGAATAAATGGGCGACTAAATAGGTTAAACTAAAAATAGGTGTCTTTTTTTCAATATATATATATATATATATATATATATATATATATGAATTTATAGATTATTTGACCCATTTATTTAACTAGTAAATTTTACTGTCTGTATAATATTAACACAAAAAATGTCACTGTTTGTGAAAATGTCATAGATATAAAACAATTTCATTTTCTAGTGCATATAATAAAGTTTACTGTATGTGTAATTTTTTCTTTGAAATTTTATAGACTTCGTGGGTCTTGTTTGATATATCTCGGCGAGGAGATTTCAAAAATAGTAATTTTATGAAAAACGGATTTGTCAAACAAATGTTATGATCTTTTGAAAATTAAAAAAATGTTCAACCATTTATGTTACTTCCCCAAGGAAGTAAATATAGTTTGTTTTAAAAGGATATAATTGTGAAAAAAAGTTTCAAAAAATTAGGAGTTTGACCTATATGTAGGGAAAAATATGGTGGGACTAGAATGAGTAAAGAAATGTCTAATATGACCTATATATAATAACCTCTAATTTTATCTTTAAAAAAATATTTGGAGTGTTCAAAGAATTAGTGCAGTGCCATTAACTATAGTCGATAAAACTACCTCTTTGTCTCTCTATCCCCCCCCCCCCCCCAATCACATATGCCTCCTTTTCCCACCTCCTTCACTGCCACTGCCACCTAACCACCCACTACTGTCAACACTACCGCTTAACTGTCTCCTTCACTCAACCACCCAACTCCCTCCATAACTGCTAGTAGATCAACATACTAACTTTAAACCACAAAATTAGAACCATATTCTAATCGAAATCATAAATGCAAACAACAAAAAAATCAAAATCATCTCAGAAGTACAATCGAAACGTATAGAAGATGGTTTTGAAACCCGTAAAATACAAATTTGAAATTCAATGTTTTTGAAATCCTTAAAACTCACAATCCACGGGGGAAGATAATCAGGGGAATGAGAAAGTAAAGTGTCACTGGGGGTTAGGCCTCTGTGGGGCATCCCTATGGGAAAAAAGGTTACTAGGGACACTGAAAAATCATCTTCAAATGTCATATTACCTTCCCAAAAGAATTTTGAGATGGATTTAGGGACATTTTAAAATGGTGTCTTTAGCATAGCGTTGTAAATGTTTTAGGAACGTTTTTTGCTATCCTAAATTTTGATTTCTATATAATCATAAGTGAAATGCGGGAAGGTAAAAAACTATGGCAGGATTTTTTTTCTCGCATATTTTTTATTAGGGATGACATAAAACCGTTCCAAAAATTATGGCGGAAAAATTTTCTGCACATATTTGCTATTGGCGATGACATAAAACCGTCCAAAAAACTATGGGGGGAAACTTTTCTCATTGTAGACAATTTGACAGTACAATTCATCTAACCTCAGAATTTATAAAAAATTACTCCATTCATCACCCCATAACTTAGCGCATTCAAAAACAATAAAATTTTACTACTTTTATTCAACAACCCAACATATACACCTTCATATTCGCATATATAATTCAAATTCATACACTAAATAATTGTCACATCCAAATACAAATACATCAAGTGTTTACATAACCAAACTAACAAAATCATCCAAGGTGTCAAAACAAAGGTTAATGAAGAACTCAAAAATTATTTTGGCGAGTGGGGTGGTTAAAGAAAGGTCGAGAGAGAGAGAAGGAATGGGTTTTTATGTTTCCTTTTTATTTTTTAATAATTTTTAAAATTTTAAATCTTTTAAGTTATCTTTAATATAAAATGCCACGTGGCCATCAACATTAAAGTATTTTATATAAATTTTGCACAAAGTATATTTATTTTTAAATTAAAATATATTAAATTCTAAAAGTAACATTACCAATGGATCAAAGTAAAACATCCATGTTGTGTCGAAACAAAAAACATCTCTTATGGTGTCGAAACAAAAAAATCCCCTAGGGTGTCGAAATAAAAGTAATGAATCATTCATAGCTTTTTTGGAGGGTGGGGACGTCACGTAAGGGAGAGAGTGGGAGCATGTGTTTTTTAATACTTTCTAAATTTTAAATCTTTTAAATTATATTAAATATAAAATTTGATGTGGCCATAAACATTAACATATTTCCAATAAATTTTGCAAAAAGACCGTTTATTTTTTAAATTAAAATGTATTAAATACTAAAAGTAACAATTAGTAACGGATTGAAGTAAAAAAAAACTTTTTTCAATGTTTTAATGATTATAAGGTTCCTATATATAAATAATTTCATATAAATCCTAACACAAAACTTTTGTTTTTTATTTCTAGTTAAAAAGATAATGTAAAACCGCGTTAAATGTCTAAATGTAGTTTTACTTTTAATGTTATTAGATCTTAGCTCTCATACTTTGAAAAGATTTTTTAAATCTAAAATTATCTCATTTTAACTTTTTATTATGTATAATGTCTTTAAATAGTTGGCAAGGTAGTACAATTTATAAAATATTTAATAAACTTATTTTAATTATTCAACTAGCAAGATTCACAGACCTTGGAATTTAAATTCGACAACCTTATACTGTTAATTTAAACATACAAAAAGCTATATATATAATGTTCTATGCAACTTAATTAGCTTAAATTAACAATAGCCCTACATTTTAAATTCATATAATAAGACCGTACTAAAAGTGACAAATTAACGAAATAATTCAATCAAATATTCAAAATATGAGAGTACGCCCTATTGTAAAATTTAACAACATGAACAAACAAAAACACTTACATGAATTAGTAAATTAATAATTTTAAGTTTAATGGAAATAAACATAGTGATAACTTTGCAAAATTAATATTGGAAACATTCAACTTCGGCCTTATGTTAACTAGATTTGTGTGTACGGGCTACATAAATTATGTCACATAAGTTCAGTTTCGTTTTCTAACTTTTGTTCTCATTTTTGAATCATCCATGTTTAGTGGATAACATTTTAGGCTTACGTTAGTCCTCGCTAAATGAAGGCCAATAAATTTGAACTCATAAATATGATTTATTTGTCTTACATGACCATCTTAAGTAATGTTAACCGTTTTTTATTTCTTATATAAAATATATTACTTTTATAATTTTAAATAAGTATTTTTTATACAAGAAAGCTTATAACTTTATCACTACTCTCAAACTCAAATCCTAACCCATCTCGACCACCACTCTCATTGTGGGGTACCTTGTCGATTTCTACCGCCACATTCCCTCCCATTATATATAGTGAAAATCTTTGTTCAAAGGGAAAAATGAGAGGTAGGATTGAGGCATAAACAAGATGAGGTTTAAATTAACTAATGGTTGTTTGTTTTTTTGTTCTTATTATAATATGAATTTGTTCATAATATAATATGCTAAAGATTGTTTGTTTGTTTTTTTGGTAAATTTAATGGGCTACTAATTATATTGACTCTGAATCAGTAACATGTAATATTATTTTTCTCTTTTTATTCAGACAAAAAGGAAAGAAGAAAATTTCAAAATCAAAATTTAAATTTCTTTAAAACTAAAACAACCGATATGGTATCATCTAGTTCCGTTCTATACCGAAATCGCCCTTATATATCAAGTAAATCACAAATACAAATAAAGCAATGCGTACAATACCAAAATAAAGGTACAAATAAAAAAATACATTAGAATTAAAAATGAATACATTATAAAAATGTATATAAACTAAATATAATAGCCTATACATTGAAAAATCGCACATTAAATACAATGTTGTATAAACTTAAAAATATTACATCTATCTTAAATAATTGGGGTATACCTTTATTAGAAGAGTATAACCATCATAGAAAATGTGTATATATGGGAACGAAGCTAACCATTTTTTAGGGGGTATACATTAAAACAAGTTCGTTGACGCAAAAAATTACGCATCCACGTGGACCAGTCAGAAAGGGACACCTGTCATCCTACATGGCAATATTCATACTTGTTCGGCACCCGAGGAGACTTGCTCGACACCTGAAGAGAATTGGTCGGTACCCGAGGAGAGTTGGTCGGCATACTAACCAACTCAAGGCAAACAAATCATCCATAAGATCAAGAGCCAGTAGAAGAAGACTCATCAATGGTCATGGAACCCTTGAAGACCAATAGTTACATTCATTGTATATATATATAAATGTCTGAATGTATAAAGACATTGTATCTCTTTAACACCCATCACTATAAATACATGCATTCCTTAGTCAAAGGGACAAGTAACTAAGAGACGCGATAAACAAGATACATACCTCTCTCTCTCTCTCTCTGCCATATTGTGCTATTGTAAACCTCTAGGAATAAAAGAACAGTAGACGTAGGCTTTATTCATAGACGAACCACTTTAAAAACCTTTTTCTCTAATATGTTTTCTGTGAATGTTTATCTTCATCTTCAATCTCATCCTCATCATTTATCTTTTGTTGATGCCACTAAAATGGCATACATCATTTTCTGTCTTAAACAGATTGACGTCGTCTGTGGGAAAAGACACAAAATTCTTTCCATTCTTATTCGAAGAAATGAAGATCATCATCAAGAGATAAGTTTTTTTACTCTCTGCGTAGAAATAATTATATGTTGTACATATATCTCTTCATTCACTCATAATTTTTATATGCACAATTTCTGTGATATATTTTAGGAATATGCAAAACACAGAATTTCAAACTCATTAGTTTTGTACCAGCCCTTATGCATATTATCCTCTTAAAAATTTTATGAACAAATACGTTTAAAACGTGGGTTGCATCAATTTCTGGAAATCCAATACGTATCTAAATTTTCTTATAATTGTGGGAGATGAAAAGACATTTTCTCTCAAAAAGCTTTTCCTGTACGAATAGATATTTAATATTATTTATATAGACACCAAACCAAATCTTCAAAAGATCCTAAATCAATGGTGGAAAAAAATGAAGTTTAAATCTTTGATATGTGCCGGATCACACAACCCATCACGATTTTACCCAATTTAATCCTAAGCAGTGATAGGTGTTTCACCCAGAAGCAATGTCCCAATTTACAACAACCATCACAGTTGAACGGAATATCAAAAGCCCAATCGAATATTTGGGTCTATAGTGCCAAGACATAGTATATAAACTGATAGGAAAATTCACAATTTAAAGTACTGATCAAATTCCCAACAGCCAACTTAATGTATGTATTTTTTTATAATAATGGATATGTGCTCCGAAGTCAAGAAAATTGGGTTCACAAAAAAAATGTAGCTACAATAACCGGGGGATTTATGTCCCAATTTTGTTATTTTCCAACTTGTGGTTATTATTGTATTGAACAAAATCTGTGTATAATAATCTTCTTTATACCAACGATCTCCCCGATCAATATGGTCGGCGTTAAGCATTTTATTGGTTAGTGATTCGTATAAAATATTACATATTTCTCCCCTATTTATTTATGCATTCGAGCGCTTTTACGGTCCTAAATACCTATATTTATGCTCAATAACCGTACAACCTTGGATTTGGATATATACATGTTTTGCAGGGGTTAATTGTGCTTTTGTAGGTATTGGAATGCTAAAAGTGAGGATCCATTGCATTTCAGAGAAGTTTCGTCGTCGGACGCTACTTCAAGGGCATTTTAGTCAATTCAAATTTCTTATTCGGCTCATGGAAATTCCACGGATGTGTAGTTCATTGAGTTATCATCGCGTGGCCGCAAATGGTACATCGTTTGGAGTTTGGACGAAGAAGATATGCCTAATTCCGTAATGAAACTTTTCTTCCTTGTGATGACCAAATGCAGCCTGAAAATAGAGTACCAGTCGATCGTGTCCCTGGGACCGGTCGATCGCGGTTTGGAATTTTTCCGTGGGAAGGAGACATTGCACTTTGGCCTAAGGGGCCTATCGACCGCGCCCCTACGACCGGTAGTGCCAAATATTTTGGGCTTTTTCCTTCTTCTTTCCTTTTTCTTTTACTTTTTCCCACTTACTATAAATACCCATTTTTTATGTAATAAAGAGATATACACGATTTTAGCTTAGGTTAGCTTAGGGTTTGAGGATTTTGAAGAGTTCTTCTTCATTTATACTTAGTTTGAAATCCCATTTGTTGTGTAAGGTTACTATTCATCATCCTCTTCCATTAATATCGTTTGTATTTCTTCATTTCATGCTTTCTAGTGTAATTTACATGCTTTGTTAATTAGTTTACATGCTTTTATTTAATCGCTTTCTAGTGTTGATTTACCGCGTTTATTTACCACTTTCTTTACCGTATTTTTACGATGCTTTCTAGCTAATTTAAATTAGGTTGTGCTCGAGTGGAACTCACTCGGGTTGACGCGTTGCTTTGCTTTGGTGATGGTGTTTACGGGTCTATTTCGGTTGTGTTGTCCTAGTTATTACGCCTAGTTATTACGACCTTTCGTGCGTAATTTTTGGGATATTTGTTGATGCCAAAATCATATTTGGGTTTTATGCCAATTTAGGGGCGTGACAACCCTTGATTTAATTAACTGTCGAAACGAAACGTGTTCTTAATAACTCGTCGACCCATGTAACCATTTTATACTAATCAACTCGGTTGAGGGATATTCGACGCAACCTATAGTTTTACTCGCTTTCATAATCTAGTTTCAATACATGACCTAGATTAACATTTCCCTTTTATGCATCTTTTCCTTTTTAGTTTGTAATCACCTTTTACACTTTTATTTCGGAATATTAAATCAATTGAATTCTAGCAACTCGTCCCTGTGGATTTTCGATACCCGACTTACCGCCGTGCTTGCCTCGCAAGTGTAGTAGTAACTTAGGTTTTTTTATTATGTTGGCGAAACGAAAACAACGACTAGCGTCTTTACACGCGCTACTTTTCGTACTCGATCAGTCAGCAATTCCAACAGACCACTATTTGGTGCTAAAGATGAGTTTCATATCTGGTTGGAACACTTATTCTTGGTCAACATCATATAATGTTGGTCGACGGTACCTCTGTTGGTCGGAGACAGGTTTGGACACCACTAATTACTTATCAGCCCTTCGGGGCGATGAGGATTATGTAGGTCGACGTCCAGTATCTTCAGATGATCAGTAGCTAAAAAAACAAAAATAATAAGATTCCTTCGAAGATTATGGGACTCATTGTTCGACGTCAGCTCCAGAAATCGATTTCATACCATCTTTTGTTGATCAGTATTAGATATTACAGGTCGGCAAAATAAATTAATCATCGGAACTCCAATTTCTTGATCGGCAACATATATTGCACAACAACATGAATTTCGGATGGAGGGGCATTTGACATCATTACGCTACCAGAGTAACTTGAAATGATGATTAGCATAGATTGAAAGCTTCTATATATGCTGGTCGTCACCATGATACCTCCCAAATGTTGGTCAGTGGGATCAATTGTTGGTCAGCAACACCCAGGTCGTTGGTCGGCAGCAGTAGAATCTTGTGGTGTTAAAAAATTGGAGCACCCAAGATATTTCTTTGAACACGAATTCAGCTTGGGACAATAGGGGGCATAAATCTTTTTCAAACTTATGATCACTCCAAAAATATTTTAAAAAAAATCAAGTGAAAAATAAAAATCAACTTATATTTTGTCTTTTATTTAAAATTAAAATGTCTACCATTTTTTATAAAAAATTTCTCATATTGACATACGGCATAACATATTATTTATGTTTTGATATTTTATTCCGCGAGAAAATTCATATCATATATTGATTGGATGATTAAATTATTTTAGCCTCCACATATGTTCGAGCAACTTATTAAATTCTACAGGTACAAGATTCAGTACCGATGAATATTCGAAAACCACCTTATTATCACTGCTCAGCATTATGAAATTTTACCTCAGCGAGGCAATATTGATTTTATTATGGCTCTGATATATGCTCAAGCACGAATCATTCTCTATATCTATTCAATATTTATCTCAGCGTGGAGCTCGGTAAAATATTTATTGTTATATATATTCGGTTCTGAGGAGAACTAAAACATTTATTATATTTCACCCCCAGCGGATAGTTGGTCGGGGTCATTCTTATTTATATTCAGGCCCGACAAAGTACTCGGCCATATTCTTATGTTTTGGAAAATATTATCCTTGTTCGGCATTATGTAATTTTGCCTCGACAGATCATCCAGGCACTTTATTATTATTCTGAATCATTCTTTATATCTATTTGGATGCATATTCTATGTTCATATCCAAGGAAATCTGCATCAGTTATGATATTATCTCCAATGGACTATTAGTCAAAAAAATTCTTTTCTCTATATATATTCAACAACCACCAACTAAGGTTGGTCGGCATCAGCAACCACCAGCTAAAAGTTGGTCGGTATCAGCAACCGCCAACCTAAAGGTTGGTCGGTGTTGATACCAAAATTAATATGCTGATGTGGACGAATAATACGAAAACACGTGTCAATCTACGTGGCACAATAGCAGCGAGGAAGTTCATTTCCCGACCAACCATGTTTCTTTCCGAGCAACGAGAATACACCGAGGAACTCTAGCACACCGAGGAACTCTATCGCACCGTGGTACTCTGGTGCATCGAGGTACTCTGGTTCTCCGAGGAACTCCTGATCAACGAACAACTATGGCGGTCCGAGCTGCACCTCGTTCGTACCATTAATTGCCAGATAATCAACAGTTCAGATATTCATTGAATGCTTATATTCTTGACGCACACGCTGCATTAAATGTATTACCCTTTCATATGTATATCATTTAATGTATTGAACCTTTCATGTACAGCCTCAAGGCTATAAATACCTTGTATCAAACCCATTCAAGGGGACCGGAATTTCTTGAGAGAACTTGTATTCAAGAATTCCACAAACACTCAGCAATAACATAACAGTGGACGTAGGCTTTATTCCTAGCCGAACCACTTTAAAAATCTTTGTCTTATTTATTTATCTGTGATTGAAAAATTAGAGCGATCTAGTTTTTTACATCAACAGATTGGCGCCGTCTGTGGGAAACGACTGTTACTATCGTTTTTCGCAAAAATCATTTGTTATCAATGGCAGATAATCCAGAATCCAGTAATCGAAATGCTGGAAATGCTGGAAATCCTCCAAATCCATCTGCAACTTCAGATCTGGCTGGAATCATGACAAATCTGGCTCAAGGACAAACCGCCATGCAAGAATCTATGAGGCAACTCATTCAAACTCTTCAAGGCGGTGCACCTACCTACTCAGGACAACGGAGTGATCATGGGCAATCACGATCCAGACGTACTGTGTCATATCGCAATGAAGAGTCTAATGATTATTCTTATCAACCTGGGCGAACTTCATCGATACGGGCTACGGATACAAATCAACCTATATCTCTCTCTCCGGAGAGAACCAACGCTTTGGAAAGATTAAGAAGGGCGTCTCCTTTCAGTCGATTAGGACCAAGGAGGAATATGAGTCCACCTAGAGCTCCATCAAGAAGTTTTCGGCCACCATCAGGTTTGAGAGAAGGATCAGCACAATCACGACCAGTTACTCGTCGAGATAAATCTCAGGAAGCTACGTCAGGGCAATCAATTGCTCAGACTAAGCGGCCTGAGGAAGGAAATGAAGCATGGAAAGGTTCTATTCAACGGTTAGAGGATAGATTAGGATAAATGGCTAAGGCGAGGAATCCCTTACAGAGAACTTTTGTTCAAGGGACACCCTTTGTGCAAGCCATTGTGGATTTTCCTACACCATCGAAATTCAAAGCACCAGTAGTGACCCCTAAGTACGACGGAAAGACAGATCTTGTACTTCATATAGAACAATACCAAGCTGCTGCTGACATCTATGCCGTACCCGACGAGATGAGGTGTAGGGCATTCTCGGGAACTCTTACCGGATCTGCACAGATATGGTATAACAATCTTCCTCGGGGTAAGATTTCAACTTTTATTCAATTAGCAGAGTTGTTCATTGGCAATTTTTGCTTTGGGGCGAAGCCGGTAAAACGAGTAGCACACTTGTTAAGTGTTAGACAAAAATCAGGTGAAAGTACTAGAGATTACATAACTCGTTTTAATAACGAGAAGTTGGAAGTCGTAGATTATGAAGAAAAGACAGCGATCACTGCTTTGATGAGTGGTTTGCTGCCTAATAAGCTGTACTATACTTTGGCCAAAGATCCACCTAAAACTATGTTGGAGTTAATGGCTAAAGCGGCCAAAATCATGAATGCCGAGGAGGCTATGGCTGCGAAGAAGAATATGGATAAAGAAATCAAGGTGGAGGTTGACCAGTCTAAGAAAAAAGATCAGAAAGGTAATGGTGGTCACAAGCATTCTAGGAATAACAGGATGGCCTTGGAAGTCCTAAAGAAGTATGATAATTATACTCCATTGAAAATGGGTATTAATCATGTTTTGGAAGAAATCAGGAATAGCGAGGAAATCAAGTGGCCAGAGAAACTGAAGACAAATCCCGATCTGAGGAATAAGGCCAAATATTGCGAGTTTCACAAAGATCATGGCCATATGATAAAAAATTGCATAGCCCTTCAGAACGAGATTGAAACACTCATCCGAAGAGGAAAGTTATCAAAGTATGTAGATCGCCGAGGTGAAAGGAAGAATGATGACAAAACTAGAGAGAGATCTAGATCTCCTCGTCGTGCAGAGAAGAAAAAGAAGAGGGACCATGAACATGATCTAGATGATGACCCTGATCTTCCCAAGAAGCCAAGGAAGCCTGAACGAGAGGTATTTTCCATACGTTTTGGGTCATTTGATTGTAATGTTATTACAGGAGGAGATGCAGGAGGAGGAGATCTTACTGCAGAAAGAAAAGCTTACCTCGGAGAGGCTCAAGCTTGTTCATACATTCAGCGAATAAACCTGGCCGAGGATGATCGTCCGAGGAAGGTAAATAAAGAGAAGCTAGTGATTGGTTTTTCAAAAAACGACCTGGCAGGTGTTCTTTACCCTCATGATGATCCTTTGGTGATCAAAATGAGGATGAAAGATGTGGTCATTTCAAGGGTGTTAGTAGATAATGGTAGTTCGGCAGACATCATGTACTATTCATGCTTTGATAGCTTGAATTTAAAATTATCTCAATTGGAACCTTATCACAGACCCCTTCTGGGTTTTGCTGGCGAGAAAGTTTTTCCACTTGGGACGATCAAGTTGGATATACTCATTGGAACTTGGCCTGCTTGTCGAACCGAAAGAATACGCTTCTTTGTGATGGATAAGAATGTGCAGTCAGCCTACAACATCATCATGGGAAGAGTTGGATTGAAGAAGTTCGAGGTAGTTCCATCTACAGTACATCAGTGTTTGAAATTCCCAACGAATTTTGGAGTTGGAATTATGAAAGGTGATCAAAAAGTAGCTCGGGAATGCTATTATTCGTCTGCCGAGCAAGAGGAACTTGAAGAGTCAAGAAAAAAGACTACTACTTACCAAGTGGAGGAAGGTACAGAAATTGAAACTCTTGACCCTAGGGATGAATCTCAACTCGTAAAAGGGCAGGTTGTGGAATCTACAGAAATTGTTATCCTGGATGACGAGCATCCTGAACGAGTAACTCAGATAGGATCGTCGTTGGATGTTTCAATAAAACAGGATTTGATAACTTTCTTGAGAAACAGGAAGAATACTTTTGCTTGGAGTCATGAAGACATGCCAGGTATAGATCCAAACTTCTTATGTCATGAGCTCAATGTGAATAAGGAGATCAAACCTGTGAAGCAGAGAAGAAGAGTGTTTAGCCCCGAGAAGAACCAGGCTATACAAGAGGAGGTCGAGAAACTCCAGAAAGCCCAATTCATTGAAGATGTGAAATATCCAGATTGGTTGGCCAATGTGATGATGGTAAAGAAGAAGAACAACAAATGGAGAATGTGTGTTGATTTCACTGATCTCAACAAGGCGTGCCCAAAAGATCATTTTCCGTTGCCCAGAATTGATCAATTAGTGGATGCTACCTCGGGACATGAGCTACTCAGCTTTATGGACGCTTATTCTGGCTACAATCAGATCAAAATGAAGCCAGAAGACAGAGAAAGTACTTCTTTTATTACCCCAAGGGGAACTTATTGTTATAATGTTATGACTTTTGGTTTAAAAAATGCAGGTGCAACATATCAGCGGCTGATGAACAAGGTTTTTGCCGAACAAATCAGTTGCAATATGGAAGTCTATGTCGACGACATGCTCACCAAAAGCAAGAGAGCTGCTGATCATCTAGTTGACTTAGGCCAAACCTTTGATCAACTGGACAAATACCAAATGAAGCTCAACCCGACAAAGTGTACCTTTGGAGTACGAGAAGGAATGTTCATCGGATACATCGTCAATCAACGAGGTATTGAGGCAAATCCAGAAAAGATCAAAGCTCTTTTAGGGCTGCGATCCCCAACGACGAGGAAAGAAGTACAGAGTCTTACCGGACGAGTTACAGCTCTCAACAGATTTGTATCCCGAGCAACTGATAAATGCCTCCCGTTCTTCAAAACACTGCGAAAAAGTTTTGAGTGGACTGATGAATGTGAGAAGGCCTTTCAAGATTTGAAGAAGTATTTGGGAGCCCCACCGTTGTTGTCTAGGCCAATAACTGGAGAGAAGTTGTATTTGTATTTGGCAGTATCAGAAAATGCAGTTAGCTCAGCGCTGATCAGATTGGAGAATGGAGTCTAGAAGCCAATTTATTACACAAGTAAGGCCTTCCGAGGTGCAGAAATCAGATACCCAAAGTTAGAAAAATTGGCACTGGCATTAATTGAAGCAAGTAGAAGAATGAGGCCATACTTCCAGGCCCATACCATCATAGTGTATACCGACATGCCATTAAGACAAGCCCTTCACAAGCCAGAAAAGTCAGGAAGATTGATGTATTGGGCAATAGAACTCGGTGAATATGATATTGTGTACGAACCCAGATCATCATTAAAGGGGCAAGCTGTAGCAGATTTTATAGCGGAATTCACATACCCTGATACCCCCGAGGAACAAAAGGTACTTGCTGACCTACCTGTGGACGATACAGGATCAACAGGCACAGATCCAGACCAACCAAGGTTGGTAAAAGGACTTGTGGATGTAGAAATATCATCATATTCAAACCCAGACCAACTCCGGTTGGTAAAAGGGCGCGAACAAATGACCGACGAGGAACGAAGGATACCCGGGGATGATGAAAGAAAACAGATGATATTTTACCGAGGAACTCTAACAGATAAGAAATTTGAAGACGAGTTACCTACATGGAGATTATATGTAGATGGATCATCTTGCACAGCTGGTTGTGGAGCAGGGATTGTTTTAAACACCCCAGATGATATTGACATGGAGTATGCCTTGAGATTCCAATTCAAAGCTTCCAATAATGAGGCTGAATATGAGGCTATAATAGCAGGTTTTCATTTGCTGAAAGTTATGGAAGCACGACAAGTAATTGTTTACAGTGATTCTCAATTAATTGTGAATCAAATGATGGGAATATATGCAGTTAAAGGGGAATTAATGATGAAGTACCATGCAAAGGTGATGGAATTATTAAATGACTTTGAGGCCATTTAATTGGTGAGAATACCAAGGATGGAGAATGCTAGAGCAGATGCATTGGCCCGATTAGCATCAGCTACGCGCACCGAGATGCGAAGGACAATACCAATTGAAGTACTGGAAAGTCGGAGCATAGAAGAAGACCTGATGGTGAAAATTATTACCCTTGATTTAGGACCATCTTGGATGGATTCTATCAGGGCATACATTGAAGAAGGAGTGCTACCGGAGGATAAGCTCACTGCCAAAAAGCTGAAGTATAAAGCTGCTCGGTATGTACTAACTAATGGTGTTTTGTATAGACGAGGAATTATGGCAGGTTTGCAGAGATGTGTGCATCCATCAGAAGTCAAAAATTTGATTGAAGAAATTCATGAAGGATCATGTGGAGCTCATGTAGCAGGTCGGACTCTTCTGCAAAGGGTGATGACACAAGGATATTACTGGCCGACGATGAGGGCTGATTGTATAGCATATGCTAAGAAGTGCGACAAGTGCCAACGTTTTTCCTCCATCCGACGAACGCCACAAGCATTGCTAACACCAATAACTTCCCCTTGGCCATTTTCCATGTGGGGAATTGATTTGGTTGGACCACTGCCGACCACCCGAGGAAGATTCAAGTACCTCGTCGTTGCAGTGGATTATTTTACTAAGTGGGTAGAGGCTGAACCACTAATTGATATGACGTACGAGAAGGTATATCAGTTCATTTGGAATAATATCATTTGTCGATATGGTCTCCCACATGCTTTTATCACAGACCATGGAACACAATTCGATAATGAAGAATTTGCTGCCTACTGTCATCAGTCGAACATTTTGAAGTTTCATTCAGCACCAGGCCATCCCCAAAGCAATGGACAGACTGAGGTGACGAACAGAACATTATTAAATGTATTGAAGAAGAGGCTAAGTGAGGCCAAAGCAAATTGGATTAATGAGCTACAGTCAGTTTTGTGGGCTTACCGAACAACTCCCCGAGCAGCAACTGGAGAATCACCATACATGCTGGCATTTGGAAGTGAGGCTGTAATACCTGCCGAGTTAGGCCTACCGACACACAGGGTGTTGAATTTCAACTCTCCGATCAGTGATTTGATGAGAAGATTGGATTTGAATATGCTCGAGGAGGTTAGAGAAGAGGCAGCTATTAGGAATGCCGCTTATCAACAACGAACAGCTTTGTTTTACAACAAAAGGGTGAAGAAATGCGATCTAAAAGAAGGAGATTATGTACTAAAGAAAGTCATTCAGAAGCACAATAAATTAGAAGCAAACTGGCATGGACCTTACTGGGTTACAGAAGTTGTTCGTCCAGGAACTTACAGAATAGCAACTCTAGAGGGAGAAGAATTTAAGAATGCGTGGAATGCTGAACACCTACGCAAGTATTATCAGTAATGTCAAATGTAAAGCATTTCTTTCATTATGAATAAAGCAAGGATGTTTCGCCATTTTCTTTCTGGTTGAAAGTTTTTCGGGAATACTAGTGTAATACACTACACAAAAAAGTGCTCTAAGGAGCCAACCTCCTTTGGTTAGGAGGACAGCTCTAAGGAGCCAAAAAGTGCTCTAAGGAGCCAAAAAGTGCTATAAGTAGCCAAAAGTGCTCTAAGGATCCAACCTCCTTTGGTTAGGAGGACAGCTCTAAGGAGCCAAAAAAGTGCTCTAAGGAGCCAAAAAGTGCTATAAGTAGCCAAAAGTGCTCTAAGGAGCCAACCTCTGCTCTAAGGAGCCAAAAAGTGCTATAAGTAGCCAAAAGTGCTCTAAGGAGCCAACCTCATTTGGTTAGGAGGACAGCTCTAAGGAGCCAAAAAGTGCTCTAAGGAGACAACCTCCTTTGGTTAGGAGGACAGCTATAAGTAGCCAAAAGCTCCAAGGAGCCAAAAAATATTCCTTTGGTTAAAAGGTGTACACCAGCATGATCAATTACGGTTGGTAAGATAAAAATATACTCTCATATTACAACTTATGATTGGTCGGGAGGTAATATTATTACAAAGAGTTCTTTGAAGAACAAAATATTCAAAAATACACCAAGTATAGTTGGTCGGGGATAAAAACCCAATAACTGTAGTTGGTCGACGAGGACAAATTATTGATCTTAGTTGGTCGGACGCATTTTTATATTCGAAATTGAACCAAGTATAGCTGGTCGGGGATAAAAACCCATCAACTGTAGTTGGTCGACAAACATTATTTACCCACCTTGGTTGGTTGGAAACAGTTTGAACAATTTATATTCATTACTTTATTATTATTAAGTGATTGATCAACCTTGATACTTGTAAATTTTTATTATTAAGTTGGTTGATGAACAACGCGATATTGTTATCTTTTTAACAAATACGTAGATACATATGAAAGTGTTTGATAAACACAAGACAATAGCAAAATTGGCAAACAGAAAATGAAAGTCTTTTCATTAAAAATCTAGAATAAATTACAAATGTACTAACTGTTACATTGAAAACCTATTCTATTGGTTTCTTTCCTTTATTTTTTGAAACAGGCTCCTCGCCAGCAGGAGGATCCTCTAGGCAAAGAGGAGAATTAATGAAATTAACATCCCTGAGCATTCTAACGTTCATCACAGAAGGTGTATCCAAGAGATGCTCAGGACGAGACAATTCAACCTGAGAATGAAGGCTGTAATCACCAAGGTACTTTGAAATCAAGCTACGAGGAATGGAACGAGCTGGGATCCATGACATGTCCAATTTGAAAGGTGGTACAGGCAAGTCTAACAATGATGGAGCATGATAATCCCATAAATAATGCCCTTGCTCCAATTTTAACACACCTAGTGCGTTCAACCATCCTTGCTTGTAACCCTCATTGTTGGCATGTTCAATACGAGCATCCAGGTGAACAAGGGCTTCATTGTATCCTGCCATCCAGAATTCCCTTCGTTGTTTATGGAATTGGAAGGTTAATCTATCCAATTGTTCATGAAGGCTTTTGGCAAAAAGATCCTTATTATGCAGAGCAGATTTCGTCGCTGTAAGTTGATCTTCCAAGGATAGATTCTTCTTGGACATTTCTGATAGGGCCCGATCTTTGACGTTTAACTGGAATGCTTGAGTTTCCAAAGTAGATTGGGTACGAGCCTCTTCAACATTGAGACTGAGAACTCTTGATCGGCTCCGAGAAGCAACTAGAGAATTTTGCTCCTCGACAGTTCTTCCTCGTCCCCGAGAAGTTCCAGAAACAGCAGATCTTCTTAAGTCATCCAGTTCTTGCCTTAACTTGGCGTTTTCTACTTCTAAGAACGAGAAACCTTCATCAGTAACTGGTACTAATGCAGTGGAAGATGAGGCAGCAGATTCATATTGAGCCAACTTTTTCTGCAGATTATTATTTTCTTGTTCCAGGATCTCGGCAATCTGCCTACAAGCTTCAACTTCACCTTTTAGGGTTCTCTCCCTAATATCGTACCCAGCAATGATCTTCTTATGGCCTGTTTCTGAAGAGAGCTGCTGGTATCTATTTTGATAATCCTTATGCAACGAAGCCATTGATTCGTTGTGTTGATTTTGAAGATCCTCTATGGAACCATGAAGCTCTTCAATCAAGTCATAGTAAGCGACATTGTTGGCCACTGCTCGGTCGAGTAAAGCTTTCAAGTACTGATAAGCTTCAATTTCCTGCTCTGAGGCACCATGGCCAAGAATATCAGCAATTTCTGATGTACTAAGGAATGTATGACCAGCCTTATAGTATTGGTGACATTGCTGCATCAGCTCGGTATCATGTGAAGAGATCAATTCCATTCTAGCAACAAACTAAGGACGAGAAAAAGACAACAATCAACAAATATAAATCATCAACAACAGAGATGAGCAAAGATGTATTTTATTAGATCATCAAAAGGTTACATTGTTCGATTACAAGAATTGAAAAAAGAAATGATACCGAACAACTTCACACCTTTTCCTTATCCCCCAAGACTTTCTCGGGAGGCTGGGATGAGGAGCTCGGTTGCTCGGTGGTGTCAACGGGTTGATCAGCAGGAATCTTCTCGGCAGGAGGAGGCATAGAGGAAACTTCATCAACTATAGAGGGTTGAGAAGCAGAGACTGGGTCACCCATAGCCATAGAAGACTCATCTGAGGCAGGCTCATCTTCTTCTTCTTCCACAATTGGTGGACGAGGACCAGGGAGATGTTGTTGGAATAGCGCAGAATCGTCTTGGACCTTTAGCTCTTGCAGAGCAGCTACCCAGCCATCGTGGAAGTATTTCAACTTCCCATATTGGACTTGGGATGTCATTGCAGCTATCCCTCTCTCCCATCCTTTCTCCCAACCAGCACTGAAATGTTTCTTGATTGCGACCTTTCTCCTCAACTTCTCCGAGGAGAGTTTCACCTCCAATTCCTCTTTTTTGACCTTGATATATCGCAGGGTAGATAACTCTTCATTTGCCTTTTTCAGCTGACCATCATATTCCTGATGTTTAACCTCTAAACCCTTTACTTTCTCCTCCAAATTCTTGGAGGTTTCAGCCATTTTCACCTTCTCAGCTTCAGCCATAGCTAATTTCTTCTCCCAAACAGTTTTTTCGTCAACATACTGTTGACGAGATTCCTTTAAAGACTGGGTCAAACCCAACAGAGCATCCTCTACGCCTGACGAGGAGCTTGAAGCTTTAATAGCTTCATCCTTCTTCACGATATTATTAAAACAGTTCACCAACTGAAAGATGAGAAAAATAGCAAAGTCAATACAAAATGCAAACTTTCAGAGAAAGAAAGAAAAATCAGAAGTATAAGAAATTTACTGAAGCAAGGTGACGAGCAGCTAAGGATGTCAGCATATCCCTAGGAATTCTCTCATCAATTCCATGGACCTCGGGTACGACCGAGCTCATTGCAGAACTTGGAAGAGTGATGTTTGGAACATCAGTACCACCAGCAGGTAGGGAGGAGGCACTTTCAGCCGGAGTAACTGAGGATGATTTCCTCAATCTCTTCAACGGGCGATCAGAGCCTTCAACCAAAGAGGTCTTGGTCGGAGAGATTGTAATTACATATACAGGAGCAGTTTTCTTGCTCGGAACCACTGGGGGCTTCTCAGCAGCTTTAGAAGACCCAGCATCCACTTTTTTAGTCCCCTCTGGGGCGTCAGTTTTACTTTTCTTGGCCCCAACAGCAGAAGTAACATCATCAAAGAGAGCAGGAGGAGCTCTTTTCTTACCCATCCTTTGACTTAAAGGAAGATGAGAATCTGAAGATGAACCTTCTGGAGTTGAAGCTGGTTCAACAGGACGAGCAGTATAAGAAGTTGTGTAACTCTTATACTGTAGCAGATATGAGGCAGACCTGATGTGTTCGTCTGCAATATTCTTGTGCAAACCCCAGATAAGTTTCAGATGTTTGATATTAACCTCTGATTCTTTTGGAGTTCTTCTTTTGCTATCAACTGCAAATAAATACATAATGAGATATCAGTCATGCATTTTGTCAAACATGATGAAAGCATAATTTCATAAGTAAAATAAAATGAAAAATAAACCTATCCCATTGCCATATGGGGGACATCTGGGACCGTTGTATACTTCATTTCCAGCTAAAGGGAAATATTGCCAATTTTTTATAACCAACCCATGTTCAAAATAATCTCTATTTGTGTCAGGGAGGTTAACTACAAGGGCTCTATTTATAAACCTAGTTTTTAAGTAATAAATATTATCTAGAGTGGCCCATTTATAGCAATACATAATCTCAGGGATCCCAATACGAGTCCCATGAGTTAGATTTAATTTGTGTACCCCATTAATTATTCTCCATGAATTGGGGGCTATTTTTGCAGGGACAAGATCGAAATACTGACAAAACTCAAGACACAATGGATTTGGTGGAAAGAAAAAACCACATTCAGCGATAAAAAGACTGGGGAACCAATGTCCCTCAGGTAATCGGAAGTAATCTAAAGGCTCAGAAAGAACCTCTAGGGTTACCCACGAAGGAATGGAAAAATCAGAACGAAATTTTTCAACAGACTCCACAATATAAACCATACTGAATAAAAAAGAAGAAAGGAAAAAGATCTTACAGGAAGGAAGGACGAATGTTGACAACGAACGAAAACAAGGATGAACGCACAAAAGAGAAGGAGAAGATAGAAAGCTTGAAGGCAGAAAATTAGAAAACGTAGAAGACGGTATGATTACCTAAGAAGTTTAAATACTTTGCATTGGGAAGCAGCGAAAGAAATGATTACCAAAAAGAAACTACTGAACTTCCGGCGGCTAAAAGGACAAAAACTGCACGGAGATCGAAGCGATTATAAAAAAATTCAAAAAAAAGGCGAAAGCTGCGAAATGAGAAGGAAATTTGAACACAATGTTCCTGAAACCCAGGAAAAGTCATTTAATATTGCCATATACCGAGAAAGAATGTTCCATACTCCTCAAAGTTCGAAATATGAAACATTGGGGGCTTCTGTTGATACCAAAATTAATATGCTGATGTGGACGAATAATACGAAGACACGTGTCAATCTACGTGGCACAATAGCAGCGAGGAAGTTCATTTCCCGACCAACCATGTTTCTTTCCGAGCAACGAGAATACACCGAGGAACTCTAGCACACCGAGGAACTCTATCGCACCGAGGTACTCTGGTGCATCGAGGTACTCTGGTTCTCCGAGGAACTCCTGATCAACGAACAACTATGGCGGTCCGAGCTGCACCTCGATCGTACCATTAATTGCCAGATAATCAACAGTTCAGATATTCATTGAATGCTTATATTCTTGACGCACACGCTGCATTAAATGTATTACCCTTTCATATGTATATCATTTAATGTATTGAACCTTTCATGTACAGCCTCAAGGCTATAAATACCTTGTATCAAACCCATTCAAGGGGACCGGAATTTCTTGAGAGAACTTGTAATCAAGAATTCCACAAACACTCAGCAATAACATAACAGTGGACGTAGGCTTTATTCCTAGCCAAACCACTTTAAAAATCTTTGTCTTATTTATTTATCTGTGATTGAAAAATTAGAGCGATCTAGTTTTTTACATCAACAGTCGGCACCAACAATATTGGCATAACAATCATACAAGGCAAAGCCTGTTTGATTATGGGTAACCTCAAGGGGCATCCAAAACTAGGCAAGAAGATGGGTGACCTCACGAGGAATCCACTGTCTAGGCACCAAGGTAATCCTGGTAAGATTAATAACACTAAGCAGGATCATGGGATGCAAATCATTCCATTGCTTAGGCACTTATGGGTGATCAAAAGATCGCTACAACTAGGCAGGAGCATGGGATAAATATTCCATTGCCTTGGCACACTAAGACAAATTAAATTGGCAAATCGTCAATTCATATACAGAGATTAACAGAAGATAAATTTCATGATTATATATTATTGTTTATGCCCTGGAAATCTATTATTCTCTAATAATGCAGGATCAATCGATCCCTTCCTTATTATTATCTAGACTTCTTATTAAGCCCGACAGATGGTCGACACTCTTATTATCTAGATTTCTTATTAAAGCCCGACAGATGGTCGACACTCTTATTATTTATCTGGATTTCTCGGTGCTTCTATTATATGGATTTCTCATTTGCACGGATATTCGATGCAAATTTTATATTATGCTCAATCAGGATTATTATTGGATAATTGTATCATGTCCTAGCAAATGCTCAGGCATCATCATTATCATTCAGTCTCCTACGCCCAACTGGGCTCCACATGCGCCAGTCAATGGCGCATACCAGAATCAGATTCCTAATTGGAATGCCAACACATTTCTAATTGGATTATATGCTGAAAGCAGTTTTACTCAAACAAAATTACCTGGTCGACAAATTAGTTCTATGGTTACATCGGGACAATATGAAAATACAAACATGCAAATCTCTTAGGAAGTCATTTCAGGGAACATTTCCTCGGCCTTATCTTTCTAGCAAGACCAACATACTTCAAGGCCAAGAAAGAATTCAAAGTTCATATTCCACACTTGGGGGCTTCTATAGCAGAATTAGTTGTTCATTCGGTGGCACATTCTCATAACATCATGCAGTCGAGCATCAAATTCAACTACACAAACTTACGTGGTCGGGGCCCCAACCAATCATCATTCAGGAGTTATTTTTTGCTCAGGAGCTAGTTTTTCTATTGAAGTTCAGGAGGCGTATTCAGGAGTTCAGGAGGTATATTCAAGAGTTATAATGCACATGCTATTAAAGTTCAGGAGTTAGATTCAACATCTACAGCACTGGGATCTTTACTACTGTTGTCCCGACATTCACTAAAGGAGAAGTTGTTCTTATATATAAATGTTTCAAAGACTGTTACTAGCTCGGTACAGAAGGCAGTTGCTCAGCTAGCCAACCAACCAACATACTTGAAGATTATGACAAGCTACAAGCTGCAAACTATGACATGGCTGCATCCAAATTCCCAGGGGTGATACATAGCACACGAACAGAGTTCCTCAAAAGAAAGATTAGCTCTAAAGCAACCATCGATCAACCTTCATCATCTATCGTCCAGGAGATAACCCATTTTATGTTGAACAAATCAAGAATCTCATTATGCACCAGCACCGAGCAACATTGCAGAATCAATACTCCATCCTTTCAGTAAACCATCAAGCATGGAGCATTGGGGGCTTCTGTTGACGCAAAAAATTACGCATCAACGTGGACCAGTTAGAAAGGGACGACTGCCATCCTACATGGAAATATTCATACTTGCGAAATCACGTGTGCGCACCAACAGGTGGCAATGTTATTATTACCTTAGTGATAATGAAAATTACTCATGACAAATACATCTCACTCACTTGCTCTCACCCACAATAGTATGAAAACCATTGGCTTTTTCAAACCCAACAAACATACCTTTGGTTTACCACCCGCTATCTATATATACATCCCTCAAGCATAACACTCTTCATCATTCGAAGCACAACCTGGATTATTGATGCAAGCGTAGGGGTAGTGGAGGCATTGAAAGATCAGGGTTTCTGTAGGCGGAACTACACCTTAAGATCACTACACCATCACGCCCAGACTAATCTCAGGTCTTTTTCTTAGGAAAAGATTTTTTTAGGGAGGGGTGTAGCATAATTTTTTAGAAAAACTCAGATCAATAAAAACCCAACTTAAAAATCGGACATAAACACAATACAAGGTGTATCATGTCTTAATTGTATAATGATTGAACAAAAAAATCAATAACCATGATATATGCTTGGAGGGAAGAACAAATGCACCAAAGCGTTTCAATTTTTGGAATTAAGGAGGGTAATTTGATTTGATTGAATATATTGGTGGTTAGTTGGTCAATCTTTGAGAGAATGGTTAATGGGATTCGGTTGTCACTTCAAAAATTCTTTTTTTTGTAGCATAACATGAGGTGTTCATGCTAGTTTTCCACACCTCGACTAATCCCCATTCGCAGTTCGTTGCTTCCGCTGACCAAACATTATTTTGACAGTGTCGGGGATCGAACTGGGGATCAAACCCAATTCATCCTCGAGAGTGTCTCAATGACAACGTTATACCACTGGACCAAGAGGGTTGTTTGTCACTTCAATAATTCTTTAACACTTTTATTTGGTAAGTATATCATTGTCATGACTATATTCGTAATTCCTAGAGTTATTCTCAAAACATGCCTAGTACTTTTTGTCACTTGTGAAATGTGATTAGACACTTCAGAAACGTATCTACTACACACATCATCTAAGTCGTAAAAATTGTCCAAATTTATTTATTTTTTCATATTTCAAACTCAATCATTATTTTGACACTCACAAAAATTAAATTGGAGATCAAATTCAATACACCCCCAAACACTCTATAAGTGGCATCATGCCACTTGGCCAAGACTAGATTGGTTTCTTCCCGGTCTCTAGGATTTCTTTATACAAAACCACGTGCAGTGCAACGTTGTCATCATCTTAGTGACACTGCAAATTATTCAATCCAGATACATCCCTCACTCGCTCTCTCACCTCACCCAAAATAATATGAAAACCATTGGCTCACTCATACCCACCAAACGCCCCCTCCGGTTTACAACTCGCTGTCTATTTATACATCCCCTACGCCTCACACATTTCATCATTCGAAAAACATCTCTCTGTAATCAATTCAAAGTTACCCACTTTGTAAGATTCACTGATCATAAAATTACAGCTAAGACACAATTTCATAAAGCATGAGTTCAACGAGCAAAGCCTGGATCGTGGCAGTTAGCATAGGGGCAGTGGAGGCACTGAAAGATCAAGGAATCTGTAGGTGGAACTACACCTTAAGATCCCTACACCACCACGCCAAGACCAATCTCAGGTCATTCTCTCAGACCCAAAAACTCTCTCCTCAATCTTCAGCCATGGTTTCAACTAAACTTAGAGAAGAGAAGGCCAAGAAATCTGAAGAGTCTTTGATAAAAGTTATGTATTTGAGCTGTTGGGGTCCCAATTGAACCCAATTCTAAGAAAAGAATTTCGTAGATGGGTAATGCAAATTCGTTGTATATTGTAAATTTGCTATTACAGGAAGAAACTTTTTATATCTGACTATTTTCTTCAACACTGTTGTGGGTTATAACACACATACCAAGGGACTAGGTGGAAGAAGAGAAATTAAGCAGAATACATCCTAACTTGATTAAACTGATTTTGTTGCTTGCTGTTCACTATCTATTGTGATTGTTCTTGAGAACCCCATTTAAGGTCAATTTTTCATTAAAAAAACACCTTATTATTTTTAGGAATTAGTTAGGGCGGCGATGCAAATGATTATATATTGTACATTTTGAGATCATTTTGGTCTTACAGGGGAAAAAAAATTATGTGAATTGTTTCTTCAAGAGTGTTTTTGGTTATTGTTTGGCTAATCACTTCATAAAGTCAAAACATGTGAATTGTTTTCTTTTTTTTTTTGTTGAAATGTAAATATATTAGCACCAAGGAGAAATATAGGACATATACTAAATAGTTTTGTCAACATTTTTTTAGTATACGTTTAGACCTTATTCCAAAAAATCCTCTCAACTCGCGGACTTTAAAAATAAGTGAATATTACTTAAATGGGTGTTTGAGGGCGTTTTTGGAACAAAGTAAAAACGCTTAGACCAAATCTGTATTAAAAAATGTTTGAGGGACTTTTTAGTAATCCAAGAAATATACAACGAAGACCAAAACACAAGCCCAAAGAGGCCGAATACAACAAAAGGCAGCAGCACGCTTCCAAAAACTAAGCATGCAAGCCCAACCCACGCAATTACAACAAACCAGCGAAACTAACAATCAAACATAACCTACCTACAAAAGGATTTAGATGTGAATTGTTAATACATAATATATGGAAGAAAAATTGAGCAGGCATATAATGATTAAAGTGATTTTGTTACTTCACAAGCGCAAATGATGTAACAAATAATCATTTATTATTGTGCTTTGGTCAATTTTAATTTACAAGCAAATAATATCATAAGTTCTTTAAATAATTGTGTTTAAGGTCGCATTAGTTACTGAGTGTTAAATGATAAACGGTTAATAAATTTTGTATGAGAATCAACATGGCGTCGGAAAGAAGAAAGTTATTTTTGTTAAAAAACAATAGGGGATAAAGTCAAAATATGAGTTAGAGTGATTTTTTAATAAGAAAAAATAATGGTGCAAGAATTTTAGAAGTTATGTTTAATTTTTAATTTTAGAGGGGTTAAATTAAAATACGTTATTATTGTAGGGGTTTAAGTAAAAAACCCTAAAATTAAAAGTGCGTTAAAATTCTAAAAGTTGTTTCAGGGTGAACGATATTAGCTCTTAGCTCTTGTACTTCTAGAAGTTTTTTTTTTCAATCTGCAATTTTCCTCGCTTTTCTCTTTTATTAAAAGTATTTTCTATAATCACTCTAATATATTAGAGTAAGGTACTAAAATTTATAAAATATTTAACAAATTTATGTTTAGTTATTCAACTAACAAGATTCATAAACCTTGAATTTCTAAATAGACAAAATTAAACTATTATATGTTAAACAAACAAAACTGTATTTATTTAATATTTTGTTCAACTTAATTAGAGAGTCGAATTTCTCTCTACCTATTTGCTGTAGTATACTCATGTTTGAACCAAAATTGATTTTTGTTTCTCCTTTAGGATTTCTAGTAGTATACTCATTCCGATTTGGGTTTATTTCAACCAAATGGATTTGGTTTTGTTCTTTGAGATTTCAAAATTAATTTGGATTTGTTTATTCGAATGTGCAGTAGTACTCGTATATATATGGGTTTGTTTCAACAAAGTCGATTTGCGTTATTTCATCGAAATTTCAACCCAAATCAAAATTTATCTTTAGTTTAGTCATTTTATTTAGGTTTGCGTTTGTAATATAATTCAGGTTTGTGTTTGTAGTCTCACTTTGATTTTTAAATATATATGGTGTCTATAATTGATTAGGTTTATAAAAATTAGATCTACAAATTTTGTACTCAAGGAAAGAAGATGAAGTTGTTATGAAGGTTAATTTTTTCATTTAACTACCAAATGTGACTCTAATTATTAATTATAGTTCCCACTTAACTAGGTTAAAAGTCTATTAGAAGGCGAAGGGCAAGTCTATTTTTTTGAAATGAGAGGTTGTGTATAATTATGACATTATCTCAGGGGTAAACTCAATAAAAGAAAAAAATAAGCCTCGTTCAATCTGTAATGGTTATGTAAATTTGCAGTTTTATATATTAATATTCGTTGATTATAGTATTTAGGAATTTCTATCGACTTTAAACGAAATACGTCGTATTTTAAGAGTTTTTCAAGAATCTTTGGTCGTAAACCCATCACACTTAAACATTTTTTAATCTATGTGTGGTTCAACAATTTTTCAACTTCAAGTTGCGGTGTTTAAATATAATATAACATGGTATGAGGTCAATAATGTCATATTATAGCACTGTTATATAAAAAATATTTATATATCATATTATAATTTTTTTTTTGTCATATTAGATAATATCTTTGGCTTAGTGGACTACAATAGTTGCTGAGTGTTAAATGAGAAACGTTTAATAAATTTTATATTATAGTGAAGATTTTGTATTAGAGTGTTAAATGAAAAACGTTTAATAAATTAAGCAGTCTGAAGAGTATTTAGGGAAAGTTCTGTATTTGGGTTGTTCGGGTCCTAATTGAACCCAATACCTAGGGGATAGGCTATATAACCTATCTTTTTATTTCTTAGAATTTCATATACGAGTAATTCAAATGAATCAAATGATTGTGTATTGTAAATTTTAACATCAATTTTCTATTACAGGAAATTAATTATCTGTGAACTATTACTTCAAAAGGTCATAACATGTGAATTCGTAATTCATATAGGAGATACGCGTGTTCACGCTTCCAAATTAAATCCCAAACCCATGTATTTTAAATATTTTCCTATAACAAGGGATTAGTTGCAAGAGATGATGAGCAGAATACATAATGACTTGATTAAAGTGAGTTTTTTACTTTGCAATGGCAATACATGTACCAAATGTTTCGGCTAATTTTAATCTACAAGACTAATAATCGAAGTGATTATTGAAAAAAATTGAGTTTTACACAATTTAGTAATTGAGCAATTAAATTTTGTGTATAAATTAAGATGTCAAAAACACCACAACAAGTCGTATGATTTTCCACATAAATTTTTGTGGCCAAAATAAGTAAATTCGTAGTTTATTGTTTTGACCACGATTATGTTGCACAGTCATAGAAAAAGTCCCATGGATAAATGTGTTTGATAACGAAATTATGATTCGTGGTCAATTGTATACATATTGACAATGAAATTATGTTTCATGGTTTACTGTATACTTATTGGCAACGAAATTAAAATCGTGGTGTAAGATTGTTATTCAACAACGAAGTTTATTTTTGCTTTTTTTCATTATTTTCATTGACAAATGTGATATTTCGTGGCCAATAGGTCGTGTTTTTTCCCCAAAAGATCACAGCAAAATGTTTTCGCACAATTGACAATAAATAAAATTGTGGCTAATGATAATAATACTATTTTCATTTTCACCTGTTTTGGCTAGTTTATTCTCATTTAATCAATAACAAAATTAATAATGTTAGTTGTCACACTATTTTATAACTCATAGCTATCATATGAATTACATCATATCAAATTTTCTATAAGTTATTCATTCATAAATTTGATAAGTCCATACATATAATAATATACACCAACATTCTCAACATTTAGCATATAATTCTAAAAATTAAGTCAAATTTACAAAATACGTCTATTTCAAATCTAAAAAAAGAGTGTGGCACAAAATGTTGTCAATAAAAGAGCATGACATCAAAGTTTTGCCAATAAAATAGCCTTAATTAAAAGATGTGGAATTAACTCCTCTCGAAGCGAGTAAGGTTTGAATGAGATTATGAGATTCAACTTGCCTAACTAAAATGGACTCTATGGTTTCTCATTGAGATGCTTCCTCCTTAGGATGAGTTGTTGACTATGCTTCATTATCTTGTTGGTGCTCCATCAAATCTTGTTGAACTCTAGAGGGTTACTTAAGAGCCTCCTCCAATTGTGCATTTTTTATTGCAAAGTTGTTTTGAAATTAGTTGGTTTGGGACCATGGCCAAGACCATTGATATACCCCGGTCTCATGACGAGAACTTGATCAGTTATATCCGGTCTCATGCCAATAACTTGATCACTTATCTTACCTGGGATCAACAGTATACCTCCCCCAAATGCAAAATTTGACTCAGGTGTTTCATGTCATCCTGAAAAAAATAAAGGAAATTATTTGTTAATAATTTTGAAAATAATTTAAGTTTTAAAAAAAAATCGAAAGAGCCTCCTTTGTTTTTACATGAAAAACAACATGTTCAATTCATCAAAAATAACGAACACCGCAACAATAATCCAATATTTCCAATCCCGGCCTCGAAGTCAACATATATGAGTTTTAAACTAACATTTTAGCATTTAACTAGTTTCATTTCACTCAAGTCCAAGTTCAAAAGATTTAAAATACAACATTCCAGATCATTGGCCCGCACGACCATGTAACATGTAAAGTATTAATCATAATGTACTTACATAGAGTGCTTCATCTTTGCAATGGGTCTCTTTAAAGAACTCGATCCTATTTCACTCAGCACCATCATCCCCACCTCTTTGTGTAATTAGAAAGTAAATAATTATCAAGCATATTTATAAGAGAAAATTCAAATATAAAATCACAATATATTATCAATTCGTGATGAAGAACCACGAATGCCTTAGACCCCTTCTTGTGCTTTACAGTTTGCTTTACTTTATTGTGCTTATTGATGTCACATCGTCGCTACAACATATATTTTAAAATCATTATATCTTCATAGTGAATAGAATAATTTACGTATTATATAATTGATAATCATTTAAATGAAATTAATTGCCAAAACATATTTTTCAATAGGGGATGACATTTATAGTGAATAATCTCAACACCGGTTATACTTGATAAGAACTGTTAAACTAGATAAATATATGGTGATCCTCGACAAGATCCATTAAGAACATGATAAGAACCACGAAAAGCTGATAAAACTTGATAACATGTGAAATGGAAACGATCGAAAACAATCTATTTACTTAAGTTGTTCATATGTGTTGTCTAACCAATGCATTATATTCTAAGCACAAAACAAGCAACAAGGTATGTTTTGGTACCATACATCTCATTTGTTCTATGCATATCATCCATCTTAAGTGGGTTATATGTGGTGTCTAAAGCTTTTCCTTTGCTATCTATGGGATCACAGATATTAGTACCTACACATAACATATACTTGCTTTTTTATCTCACCTTTGAATTGTGGCTTATATTACTCCAACTCTCTTCTGTGTAACTTGGTTATACATTCACTTAGTTTACAACCTTTTCATAAACTCATTGTAGAATGTTAATGCACGATGACCCCTTTATGTGTGTGTGCTTTAGGTGAAAATAATTTTTCAAAACTTTTTCCAATTTTATCAAGCCCCAATTTTGTGAAGCAATTTTAATTAAGTCAATTTTATCTTCTTAACCCTAAACATGCATCTAGTGATATTAAGCAAGATAAGGTAAATCAAGTCCACAACACGCGCCGATGTACGAGGAAACCACAAAGGGAAAAAATCTCAGACGACCCAGGCAATCAATCACTATGATACGAAATTTATGAAGGAAAAATATAATCTTACTCAACGACTTGATCCCCACAAGACTTGAGGCCTCTTGTTCTCTACAACCACTCATCTACAGTGCAACGTAGGAGTAAGCCTGTGCTAGGTCCATAACGCACGAGTCTACGTTTACTTCGGTATCCACCGATAAATCCACAACAACCGTCAATCAACAAGTGCGGAGTCCACCACACGAAACAAGTTCTTCGAATAATGTAGAGTCAAATAATGGTGAAAATATAAGATCTCTATGACATATGGTTATGTAAACTCGGATCTTGTAAACAAGGAAGGATGTTATGCTTCGAAAAGCTTAGGCAAATAATTGTAAAAAACAAATATGTAATGATCTGTTCTGTATGTTCAGCACACACGTTTTTCTGAGCAAAAGACGTCTTAAATAATATTTTTGAGTTGGCGTATCGTTCGAACGAAACAAGCTTGTCGTTTGAACAAAATGACCATGTCATTAGAATGATAATACCACTTCGTTTGAACGACAAAACTATGTCGTTTGAAAGAGCCTTTAGGTTGTTTGAACCAGATAAAAACAAGGGAATGTTCATACGACTCTAAACTCGAAATAACTCAGAAAAAGCATTTTAAAATATATTTTAAATAAAATAACATCCTTAGAAAAATATTCCGAGAATCCATAAACCATTATGCATTCATACGTGAGAGAATCTCGGAAAATAATGTGAAGATGTGAAACGTGCACCAAAACTTGCCATGATCTATCTTTAAAGCTTGGCCACTATGTCTTCAACACAACGTCATAGGCTTAATCGAAATTGTGACAGGTAAAATTTATCTTATGACTCAAAGTGGTTTTTGTTCGAAATAATGCCGATACCTACAAATTGACACTATTTGGAAATTTGTCCTTATAAATGTCCCCCTTTGGCTATTTCTAGACAAAACCAAATAGTGAAATGCCTATGTCTGGCCGTCAATTCGAATGACCTAAATCCCATCCCTTAAACCCAAAATCAAAATACAGGACACAATCTAGTAAATGTCAGATTGGCTGCATGAACTGTCTGAATGTGATGTAGTCGTAAAGTTCGAATCTCTAAATAATCATTACACACATGAAACAAATAAATACCATGTGAAGTATGGAGGAACAAATGATATATAAATAATATGAGCAATATCAATCAAATCAATATCAATATCAAATCTCAAGTCAAGTCTGCCCCTACATCACATATTTATATCTCCCCTTTTTTGTCTTGAATAGATAACTAGTGGGACAAATAAAAAAAATCATATCTAGAATAAGAATATCATATGAAGCATATCTAGATAAACATCATGAACTATCTAATAAGATCAATATATGACAAGGCATAGTTAGTAAATAATCACATAAATGAATCACCAATATAACGAATGACGTGACGAAACAGAATCTCATCCAACAATGCAGTGTAATAATCAAGCATGAATAATCAAATATAACTGCATGTAAACTGTCCAGAAGTACCAAATCAGCAGAATATATATCAAGCAAGTATTGAAACAAATCATAAATCTCTAAAAGTCACACTGGTTGTTTGAATGATAGAGGGAAGTCGTTCAAATGATATGTGAATGTCGTTCGAACCATGCAAAGTCTCATTTCGAAAGGTCCTTTCTAACGACCATTTAATGACCATGCATGTACGTTGATTGTAACTCGCGCGAAGGTCGTTTTACCCATCGATCTAATGACATAGGCATGTCATTCCAACGATAGCCCGAAGTCGTTCAAACGACTTATAAAAAATTCAATTCCAGCTCAAAATCAATGTATAAACTAACAAGTGAAAAGAATATCTGATAAACGCATCTGATAGTATGAAAACAGTAGAAAAACTGACTCAGAAAATAAATATGAGTTACACGTTAACATAGTATCGATGTGATTAAACATGGAATGGAATGAATGGATGTAACTAACACAATTGAATCATAATTTGAACACAAATATACGTTCTAGAATCTATAATTGATCACTAAATATCATCAAACTACGTTTTAGCCATATGTGACAATTAAACTTTGAAGTTAATGAACTAAACAAACATCGCACACATAAGTATAAAATTTTAACGATTCTACCAAATAATAGTGTCATGACACGAATTTTACAACCTAAGACTTGTTATGCAAACCTGTTGATCTCCAACTAAAACTCCCTCAACCTAAAATGATAATTCTTCTCATTTTTCTTTTGAAGATCTATTATCTTTTCAATAGATTTCCTATTGGACCAATTTTTGGCATAATTTTCTTTTTATTGCCTTAATTTTTTCTTGGGCTCTTTTAAACGGTGGCTTTCACGACGAGTCAACCCGTCTCTCGCAGCCATTTTTCGTGAACACTCATTATATTTTCAATTGTGACACCCCGCCTATTAAAATACTGGGTGGCCAGCCCTTTACTAGAATAAAACTTTGGTCTCATATGGCTCATTCTTAGCATCACTGCCGAAAATATTTAAAGTTACTAACCACCTAGTAATTAAATAGACCGGTGTCAAATTGTATCTTTCATTAATTAGTAACATGCGAAAATAAAATACTAATAAAACCATCCACACAAATGAAATCTGAACTCAACACACGACAGATATATAAATAAATAAGACTGAATAAATCATCGGTTCTCAACAATAGAATTCAACAATAAATCTAAAATAATAAACCGGATACACAAAGTCTAATGATTAAACTGAAATATTGAATCTGTTGGGGGGGGGGGACATGCCCAAATGAATACTAAATAAAGTTCCTATACTAGGAATAAATGATTGAAGCGTCTATAGAAAAGTCCTGCATGCTTCCATACGAGCAGCAGTCATGCATCCCTGAACGGAATCCTCAAGCGGGGCGTCCCTGCGGCTGAACACCTAAAATAGTTGTGGAAAATTTATTTTGACACAGGTCAGAGCCCAAGTAAAAAAATTTGAAAATATTTGGAAAGCAATTAAAAATGAAATGATTAAATATGCATGAATATTTCCATATTTAAACTGGTGTCGCGCTCTCTTGAGATATTTTTCACCCCTCAACTAATGTGCACACCTAACGCTTGCCTTCGAACTCAATTAGTTACGTTACCCCACCTAACTTGCCACGTCACACTCCTTTCTATCACACTACTCTAACCCGAGTATTCTTACTTTGATTATTAAGTTATGTGCTCATTAACTTATTAATCGATTCCACTTGAGTAAATCATATAACGTTCACACTAGTTATATAGAAAACACATTTTAATCGTATAACTTTCACACTAGTTATATATATGAAATACAATCACATTTTATGTATAAATCTCGTATATAACTATCTACTCATATTATATACATACTAGTATACTACAACATTCACACACGTGCCGCGTATAATAACCATCCATTCCCGAGTAATAACTCACCAGATTTTTTCTCTAAAATTCTATCACCCCAAGTATACTCAATCCAACCCGGATACCATGAGACGGTTAACTCACACCGAATTAGGTAATAAAATCGTAAGCATAGTGGAGGCAGTCATAGTTCCCCGAGAATGAGACCGAGTCATACTCAAAGTGTCTCACCTCGAAAAGAACACACAAATAAATATCAGACGTTATAATCTGAGAACTATACTCTCCATGCATTTACTAGCAAGGGGATTCACCCACATCGCACAACCTCCTATGATAGCACCAGGGGGTATGTATTCACAAAAATATCTAATACCGATATTTATCAAGCAAACAAGTAGATATATATTATCACACTTTTGCGTATATATATAATTAATTTAAATCCAGCTAACCTGTGCCTAACACCCGTAGCACTAGCCCGTAAATTCTCGAGTCTATATACCCGACTCTTATTTTATTTAATTTCACATCCATTAAAAAAAATCTTCACTCACTAATACACCCGGACTCTCCCAATCGGCCCGTAATTAAATATTTATGAATTTATTTCGCTCAATTCATTAGACATATGTCACACCTTTTTCTCATCTTCATAATCCCAATTATTTTCATCTCTTATTACTAGGAGATATGTCCCACATTGATTTTTCACTGAATAAATAAGCTTAGAATGAAACCCACCAAAATTTAATCTTTAAATTTAAAATAGGAAAAACCGTCAAAATTAAAGGGCCATCGATCGATCGATCATGTCCAGTCTTCTTCCTCGAGTCTGTTCTCCACCATTTTTAAACCCCGAAACTTTTCAACTTCAATACATACCTCAATTAATTAATCTCCCATATTTATTTCCTCTATAAACATGCTCAAACACGACCTCAATCGTCACTGATTTTCATTAATAATTCCAGGGTTCACAAATTGGGTGTTTTTTAATTTCCTTAAATCAAATATCAGTTCAATTCCAAAAATCCAAATTCAATAACAATAGCTACTGGATTTCGATTTTAAATCACATTCTAACATCATATGATAGTATCCCCACATTAATTAAATACCAAATTTACCTTTAATGCTTAAATCCCCCCAAACCCATTTTTCACATGTGTTACCCTCCCAAAATGAATTTGTCAACACATACTATAATAATCTAATTTCCTAGGGTTTTCTATTTGATTTATGGATGCCTATAACTCCAACACTTATGATAAAAACTCTTAGTCCCGAAAGTAAGCTAATGGGCCCAGTCCAAATGATCTGAACACCTCCGTGTGGCCCTGGTTATGTCTAATAAGGCCCCGTGACCCAATTACTACCCTCGGGTAAACTATTTTGACCCATTTGAAATCGACCATGACCTTGAAATTCATCCGAGTAACCTTACAATAACGACTTCACGATCTCACATGACGGCTTCTATCCTAATTCTATGAATCAAGCATTAAATATCTCCATCATGTGTCCTACATCTGCCTCAACGACTTCACATTCCACGATTTTAGGCACTTTATGCAAGTGGTACACAAGAGAAGTCAAAATAATGAAAAAGGCAAGAATGAAAGTTCAAGGGCATTTTTGTAATTTTATAGCCATCGTCCGGAGTTGTGATCAACTGGAAAGTTGAAGAACTTGACGCCATGAAGATATTGGAAGAAACGACACCTCAATCCGACCTTCGGTAAAGAAGTTATGGTCCTTTGAAAATGGAGAAAAACTATTGGAGAATGCTATGTATTTTAAGCTCCCAAAACCAGCGATGTTTTACGAACCGAAGGGAGAATCGGTTCAGGGGCGAACCGATTCGAGGTACCACCCAAACCGGTTCAGGGTACCTGATGTTGACAACAGTTCCAAAATCTTAAAATTCCTTTTGATTTCCTTATAAAAGCCAACTTCGGGGGGGGGGGGGGGGGTATTTTTCAAGACTTTGAGAGATGACTTTGAGAGTTTTATTAGCTAAAGTCTTCATATTTTTGAGTCCTAAAACTCATGTTCTGATTCACACATCATTCCCATACTTTTTTGAATCCTTTTGAAACCCAAGAACAATATTTTTCTTTTGTTCAATCTCTGTGGAAGAGGGATCTCCATATTTGATCGGTGGATACTGAGCGTAGTCATTCTACGTGTGGACGAGCCGAAGATGATGAACCGACGCCTGAAGGGTATTTTGCTATCTCTCGTATCTTTGAAGGTTTGCTGAGGGCATCGTGCATTACACACTTGTGGGCGATTATCAGGTTGTATGTAAGTCAAAGGTCTTGTGAATTCTTCAAAGTGTTATAAAAGGTTTTACCCGAAAGTTTTTTTTTCTATATCGATCATCTTTATTTTTCATGCATGGTTTGAATGATTTATCACATTTAGATGCATGTTTAGGGGCTGAATAAATAGACTCTAATTAAATAAGGTTTACTTGGAAATTTGCGAATTAATTTAAATCGGTATCACACATCGCATTTACACGATTTTACAAATTGGTATCAGAGCAGGTTACACTATTTTATTGTGTATTCCTATTTTTTGCAAAATCGTGTGATATTAATTTTTTTTTTGAAAAATCAGTTTAGTGAAAATTCGCAATTTTCCTATGGAGCACTTATATAATCAGATGCCTATTTTTAACGGGTCTAATTATGCCCATCGAAAAGCTCGTATGAAATCTATTTTAGAATCTATTGACGAGCGTGTTTGGTTGCTTTGCAAAAATGGTTGGAATCCACCCATTGTCACCGTTGATATTATCACTCAGCCTGGATTGAAGATGATTATAAAATGTCTAATTTTAATTCCCGTGGTCTGAGTGCTATTTCTGGAGTTGTCACTCCTGATGAGTTTCACCGAATTATGACGTGTACCACATCTAAAGAGGCTTGGGATGTTTTAAAACTGACACATGAGGGTACAAATGTGGTTAAAGAATCAAAGTTACAAAATTTGGCCACCCAATTTGAGACTATCACCATGTCTGAGTCCGAATGATTTGATCATTTTTATGCATGCTTGTCAGACATTGTTAACACCAGTTTTAATTTGGGTTAGGTGATTGATAACACGCGTATCATTAAAAAGATTTTGCGATCTCTCCTAAAACACTTTATTCCTAAAGTCACTGTTTTGAACTCTTTGGGAAATTTGAAATCACTTAAGTTGGAAGAACTTGTAGGAGATCTTCAAACCTATGAGATTGACATATTTCCCAAAGCCATTAAGGCTAAGGATAACGACATTGCTTTAAAGACTCATTTTAAGAAAAAGAAAGAAAAAGTTTGTGAGCCCATTTATGAGGAAGATTTTGATTTTAAAGATATGGCATTGTTTGAGAAATTTTTTAAAAAGTTTCTCAAAATGAATAAAGAAAATTCTTCCAATAAAAAGAAATCTTTTGAGTCAAATAAAAAGAAAGTGGAGGCCAAATACAGTGACAAGGAGGATGAGATAAGGTGCTTTGAGTGTGAGGGAAAAGGGCACATAGCTAAAGAGTGTCCTAGTAGGATAAGGAGAAAGGGAAAAGATATTGTTATGCCCGCTACTCTTAGTGATAATGAGGGTGATGAGAGTGATGAGGGAGATGATTCTGATAAAGGTTTAGCACATGGGATGGTTTTCGCCTTTTCTAGTCATGTGAGGACACCCACTTTGTCTCACGAGAGCGATGATAGTGATATGTGTTCTTCGAGTGAGGGAGAAATCGAGGAGGAGAGTGGAGATGAAAGTGAACTCCAAAAATATTTTAGAGATTTGTACACCGAGACCTTGAAAACAAAGAACTATAATAGAGATTTAGGTCGTCCGGTTTTAGATTTGGAGAGAGAGAAAGAGGTTTTAAGAAAGGAGAAGTGTGATTTGACCAACACGTTGTCTAGTCTGACGAAACGTGTATCCCAACTCAAGAGTGATCTCGAGCATGTCAGGGAGGTCAAAGTCAATTTTAAGAACGCACCCAAGAAGGTTGAAAAGGTGGTTCTTAAGGGTAAAGGTGAGAATTTAGTAATAAGTCATGACGGTGCTTCTACTTCTCAATTAGCACCCGATCCGGTTCCCACTTTAGTGTTAGATTCACGTGAGTCTCACCCTAACCCACATAGGCGTCTCATTCCTATTAGGAGAGCGTGTTCTAGAGTTTTTGAGAGAGGTGTTCCTAAGCCTATTTATGTTTGTTCCCATTGCAAGAGGAGAGGACACCTTAGGGAATTTTGTTTCAAGTTGGGTTATGTGTCATGTTTTTCTTCTACATGTGTTTCTGCTACACATGCTCCCACTCATGATACTTTACATGCTCTTGGAGACTACATGAGAGAGTTTTCACATCTAGGTGAGCAAGTTATGTTTTTGGTCAAAACTTCACAAAATTTGATGGAGGTTTTTCATAAGTTGGCACCACATTTGGAAAACCCCTCCGCACCAAACGATTGAGGTTTGACTTATTTACTAACATAGGTTGTTTTTCATGATGACATTATTTTCCTACTGCTAGTATGTATCATTTTTGTATGTTTTACTTTTTTTGAAAAATTTAAAAAATTTGAAAAAGATTTTATTTTGAGAAAATCCAAAAAAAAAAATTGTATTTT
Source organism: Sambucus nigra (assembly GCA_949130495.1). Classification (NCBI taxonomy): domain Eukaryota; kingdom Viridiplantae; phylum Streptophyta; class Magnoliopsida; order Dipsacales; family Adoxaceae; genus Sambucus; species Sambucus nigra. The sequence goes on along the minus strand of OX422213.1, from coordinate 83,562,309 downwards.
GTTTGCACCGTTTATCGATAGACACTTAGGATGACCAAGTCAAAATATCATTCCATTTATCATGTGACTATTTTATAGTGTTTTGAGACAATATATCATGTCATCTTTGTGCTTTAGAATGTTTGGAGTCATTAAGATGTAATTAAATGTTACTTCCTACATGTTTTACTCATGATTTCCTTCAATGCACACGTGCACGACTTTGTTTGATTATTGTGCTTTTCTTATCATATATTAGTTGGCTGTTTTTACTTCAATCCTGTCCTTTAAAACGAACCAAGCACGATAATACTTGATAATAAAGTTGTGCATATAAGAACCGTTTTGTGAGTTTGTGTGCTTTATTTAAAAAAAATGGGGAAGGGTTGCGAAAGGTTCATTTAGCCTTTGTGAATAATAAGCCAACGTTTAAATTGGACTTAAAAAATTGAGGAATTTTAATTATCTAGGGTCCAAAGAGGTTTAAAAGAGATCGAAAAAATTTAAAGGCAACACTACACCAAATATGTCGAATTGTCACGGTCATTGACCTTGACAAGTTGGACTTGTCAAGGTCAATGACCGTGACAATTCTCGGCGAGATAACTATTTTTGTCACGGTCATGTCACGGTCAATAACCGTGATAAGTTCGTTAGAATTATCACAGTCATGTCACGGTCCCTGACCGTGATAAGTTTTATCACGATTTTAAACGGTGACAAATCCGTGACAGTGTTTAAAAAAATTATCACGATCAAAGACCGTGACAACTTCCTTTGTCAAGGACTTGTCACGGTCAATGACCGTAACAATTCTGGGCAGAATTGAAAAAAAATCTGTTGGGTAGTATGGCCACTGCCACTGTCCAGCAGTATATATGTACCTGTTATAGCAACGTTGTACCTGTTCAAACATTAAATATCTAGATAAAATGGAGATAGTGAAAATATACATTCAAAATAGAAACAATCCCGTACCTGTTCAAAACTTTGGCATTCTCCATAGAGTACCTCAACTGTTCAACTCCATTGTTCGACCCCAATCCCGTAATTTTGATTGTCTTAAGGTGTGATCTCAAACAATCAGGTACATACCATTCCAACCACGATGTCCCGATTTATTCACAACAAAATGAAAAACCTAATATAAGAAGAAACAATATCACCATCAATTATCTCAAATCTACAAACTATCTAGCTGGAAGTGATGTTATGAACCCTTGACGTACCTCAAAGATAAGAACCTCTAGAAGAGGATAATTTTTGAAAAAATTCAGCACCTATTTCCAGTTCCAGTTCCAGTTCCAGTTCCACTATAAGATTCAGCCACTGCAAGACACTACACAAGAGTGTAGTGCCACCCAACAAGAAAATATTCATAAAAATTGAAATCGAAATCGAAATTTAAATATTCATATAAATATAAATACATTACCTGTAGTGCCACCCAAATAACTAACTTGAGCTCATATGGCACCTCCTTAAAACTAATGTAGGCAATCATGTCAAATATAATTCCCTTCATATCTGAACACTAAGAAATGCCATAATCCTATGGAGTTATGCTCTGCAAATTCCTTCCAAACGTTGTGTAGGCAAACATCACCAGTTGAAGTTGTCAATTCCACTTTCCATATTTTCCCATGTTTTGCTAGAGGTTCCAAGTGATGGGGTATGGAAAGTGTAATTCACAACTTTAACTGGTGATGTTTGGCTACACCACGGTTGGAAGGAATTTTCAGAGCATCACTCCATAGGATTACGACATTTCTTAGTGTTCAGATATGAAGGATAGACGAAGAGATTCCGTCTCCTCTCCACAAATAGGACACCCCGAATAACTATGTACTAATCACCTATTAAAGTTAAGAAGCGTATATTCACGGATTGGTATAAACAAAACTTAAATTTTAAATTCAAATTCAATTTATAATAGAAAATTCCTCCAAAAGTAACAACTTTAAGCCACTAAGAATATTATACAGAAATTATGCAGTCCAAAACTGTCCAAATGCATTGGAATATTTCGGTACAAATTGGAATATTTATTACAAATTGAAAAATTGTTTAAAATTCGGGTTATCATAAAAAATGGATTGGTATTCTGTAGGAGCAGCCAAGTCATCCACACTACTATTTAGACATTTTGGCGCGTGTTGGACAATTGACTGCAGCTCGTTTGAAATGCACAAACAAACGGCTCATCGCTCAAGTGGTCGTTGCTCTTCAACTTGGACAAGTCAACCATGATCAAATTGGTGACATGATCAAATTTACAAGCATTTTATCCTCAACTCTTACCCAGTCACAGTAAAATACAACCTATTTAAAGCTTATATAATTCAATTCAAATATATTTCGGATTACACCATAGTAAGTCATTTCAGCTTCAACGAGGTTTTTATCTTTTGCGCTTGCTTGAAAGAAAGTAAGAGCCTTGTATGAAATGCCCGAGTTTTGTACATTTATACTTTCCTCGTACACTTTAGCGCCGAAAATTTAATTGTTCAATTGATACTTTTGGTACTCTTCTGCCACGAACAAGGGTCCAGTGACTAGACGATCAAGCCTTGATGTCGCATCACCCGTCTTTAAGAGCTGAGAATATAGATAAATTAATTATATTAGTGGTAAAATTTGAGTGTAATGTAACGTTATATAACGTATATTTTCATTATAATTGCTTCTTGTGTCAACCGCAACCTAAATTTGCTGTCTTATTGTACCATTGTTTTTTTTATTGTTCTCATAGGCTTCATATTTTCTGCATATTACAAAATTAATCATGTATAAAATAATCTTAAATAATGTTAAACATTATAATAATTGAAACTTACTTTTTCCATTCCTCGACATCTTCATGTGTGTCAAATAGATAATGAGCTACTTGTTCATGTTGCAAACTCGTTAATTTCACTCATTTTCCCATCACATGACCACCATCATCGACGAACTCATCAGTGTCATCAATGCTAGTCGAGTCAGGCATATATTCCCGAGTATATATTGATGACTCCATGGTGATGTATTCCTCTGCAATTGATCCTGCAATGTATCGCGTATTCTTGACGTAATCTCTAAAAACTTTCATCAATCTTTTAAATGGATACATCCACCGATATCTAACTAGACCACAAAGATGTGCCTCATCGCATAGGTGTACCAACAAATGAACACTTATGTCAAAGAATGCTGGGGGAAAGTACTTCTCCAATACACAAATCGCTTCGGTCACCACTAATTTTGAGGCCACTATGTGTTCTCGATTGACTACCTTTTCACACAAGAGGGAGAAGGTAATACTAATTTTCATAATAGCCCTCCGCAAATCCTTGTGCTTGGAGAAACAGTGCTTAAATAATAGAGGAACCAATTGTATTATCACATGCCAATCGTGGGACTTACACTTATGTAAATCATGAGTAGCATATATTGTGCCCTTCAAATTATATATTGTGTCTAAAAACACCTTTCTTTCCCCACTCCTCAAAGTAAACGCACCAGGGGGAATTATTGTCCTTCCCCTACTATCTTCTTTCAACCATAGTTGTGGCTTAAGTTTTAACGATTTAAGGTCTTTTTGTGTATTTTCTCCATCCTTCGAATGACTCCCCCCAAGGCAAGTGCCCATAATATGTTCAACGAAGTTCTTCTCTGCGTGCATCACATCTAATACATTGCGCACCGAGTTATTCTTCTAATAAGGCAAGTCAAATAAAATTGACCTCCGAGACCATGCCTTTCTTGTCTTAGTTTCATTTCCAGTTGGGGTCTTCTTATGCTTAACGTTCTTAAAATTGGGATTATTACCTGGCATATTAGGGCCACATTAAGAATATTTACTTTTAATTTCTGAACCCTAACGTTGTCTCGGTGGTAGCCTATGTTCAACCCCGCCTAATAAAAAATTGTAACCTTTCTCAGATCTGAAACTATGAGCCGGGGGTAAAAACCTCTTGTGGAAATGGTATACATTTTTTTAGCTAAAGGATAGACGAAGAGATTCAGTCTTCTCTCCATAAATAGGACACCTCAAATAACCATGTACTACACAACCGAATAATGTCCCATAAGTTGGAAAATCATGAATTGCCCACATCAACATAGCTTTCAGCGTAAACTCTTTTTTTATAAAAGATTCAAATGATTGCACACCCTCTTCCCATAACTCATTTAATTCTTCTACTAAAAGAGCCAAGTAGACGTCGATGTCATCACTTGGTGCCTTTGGCCCAGGTATCAACAAAGCCATCATCGAAAATTCAGGTCTCATACACTATGAAGGAGGGAGGTTGAGTGGGTCTAGGATCGCTGGCCATACACTCTGATTGGTGCTTAGATTTACGAATAGATTGAAAACATCTGTTGATATAGCCAAACTAATGTTGCGTTGTTCTCGAGAAAAATTGGGATACTCATAATTCATCCTCCTCCAAGTAGTAGAATCAATAGGATGACGCTTGATATTACCCCTACTTCTGCCCTAGCATGCCAAGTCATTGCCTCTGCTATCCATGGTACTATGAAAAATCGCTTTAATCTAGGCCCAACGGGGAAATATTTCAATACTTTTCGAGGCACTTTTGAGCTTGTGCCTTCCTTACTAGTAGGTTGGACATATCTAGTTTCATCGCATACCGGATAACGATCGAGATTTTCATACTCCTTTCGGTATAGTATGCAGTCATACACACAAGCATGAATCGATTTAAACTTCATTCCCAAACCTTTCAAACTATTCTTCATAATAGTATAGCTATTCGGAAGTGTATTCTTCTTGGGTAATAAGCCCTTCACCCATTTCAGAATTCCTGTCACGCTATTGCCAGACAAACTGTATTGCATCTTCAAACTGTGCAAACCAACCATGGCATGTAAAGTTGTTTGATCTTTCTCACAGCCAGAGTATAACGATTGGGTCGCCTTAAATTTTAAAATTTGGTAGTCATCATCAAGTTTTATCGTGATATCTTCACGAGCACTTGAACCTTCTACATCATCAGTAACCTCATTCTCCTCTGCTTCATAAACTCCGTACGCATCATCAACTAAATCCTCTAACATATTATGATCTACTTCGTCCCCTTCTACATCTATCCTACTTGTTGAAGGTTGTTATGAAGGTTGGTCGGGGACAAAACGAACTTTCAATTCACTGTGAAAACTCAAAAATCGATAACTATCTTACATACCCGATCTTAACAAATGTAGTTCAACTGTTTTCCACTCAAACACCTTACCATTCTTACACCTAGCACGCGGACACAAAAACTCTTCATCATTATGGCATCTCTTTGCATATTTCACAAATTCGTTAGTACCTCTGCGAATCATATCCCCCATTCTATTTGTCTCACCCATCCACTCTTTGTATTTCGGATATCCCATCGCAGTTACCACAACTAATCACCTATTAAAGGTACAAAGCGTATATTCATGGATTAGTATAAACAAAACTTAGATTTATAGTATGTTTCATTTAATTATGTCTTATTTATATTCAAATTCAATTTATAATAGAAATTTCTATTTCCTCCATCTCCTCTAAAGGGTGAGTGGTCCTATCCCATTCAAGACCGCATTTTTCTGTAATATACTTAATAGCTCATGCACATTGTTACGATTTGAAAAAAATTCAACAGCATATCCCCGTAGTTCTCCAAGTACACGACGTAGATTGGTAAGTGTGAGTATTATTTCAATTGATCAATTGAAATAACAGTCACACTTGTCAATCTAGTATGTACCGAGAGAACATTATGATACGACTGCAGAACTTCCTCCAAAAGTAACAACTTTAAGCCACTAAGAATATTATACAGCAATTATGCAGTCCCAAACTTTCCAAACGGGACAATTCGAGAGATCTCATTACAGGGGTAATGACTCTCGAACGGGTCTAAGGGCAATTGAATGCGTACGCATAAGAACTAGAAGGCTAGTATCTATGCGCACTATATGTAATTTCAAGTATGTTTCATTTAATTATCATACTATATATATATTGTTCGATATACAAGTAATTTTCAAAAAAAGTTGAAAAATCCCACCCTCATATGGAAAATAATCCAGTGGTCATGCCACTTTTAAAACTAACCAACCCAACATCGATCCACTATAATCCAATAACAATGTCAACAACAAATGTGTATCCCGTACTCCTTCTAATTCATCAACTCAATTAATTCATTTCATCAATTAAACTAACAACTAAAGTATACAATTATTAATTTACTAATTTACAATGAGGGGCAATCCTACTTTCATATGAAATGAGTAATAATTATTAATTTACTTTCATATAAAAATATACAATTAAAGTTACAATTAAAGCTATACAGTTTATTAATTAAAGCTATACAATTGTTAAGATTGCCCCACCACACACACACCCCACCCCACCCCACACACACCCCCACCACACCCCCACCACCACACCACACCCCTCCCCCTCCCCCGTCACAAACACACACACACACCTGCACACACACACACACACACATATACCCCACCCCCTGCCCCCCTCCCCCCACCACACACACACACACACCACCACCCCCTGCCCCTTCACCCCACCACACACAGACACGCACACACCTGCACACACCACCACCCCCTTCCCCTCCCCCTACTACACACCTGCACACACACACACACACCACCCCCACCACCCCCTGCCCCCTCCCCACACCACACACCACCACACACATATAGAAATGAAAGAGAAAGAGAGAAAAAAAACATACCCTAGAAAGAGAGAGAGAGAGAGAGAGAGAGAGAGAAATCGCTTAAAGAGAGAAAGAGAGGGAAAACCAAAAACGGTGGGAAAAAAGAAAGTGTAGGATTTTTTTACTGAACAATTTGTTACGGACGTGTCACGGTCTTTGACCGTGACAATATTTTTAGTATTGTCATGGTCATTGACCATGACAAGTCCGTGACAAGTAAATTTGTCGTGGACTTATCACGGTCAGTGATCGTGACAATACTTTTTCCCGGTCTTGTCACGGTTAATGAGCGTGACACAAAACGCGTGTTTGTTGTCACGGTCAATGACCGTGACAAGGCTAAGAGGCTAAAGGGTGCCAATTTTCCCATTTTTGTGTAGTGCAATAAAAAGAAATTTATGCTAATTATGGGACAATTAGGTTTTTGCATCAATTCTCCAAAGTTTGAGAATTTAGTTTATACACCTCTAAAATTAAAATATATATGAGGGAGTTTGGATGGAGAATTAAAATGGGTTTGCACGTCCTCGAAAGTCTTGAAAAAGCGCTAAATAGGTTTGGACGTTATTGGTGTGAAAATCACTTTTACTTTGATTTGTTGATTTGCATAAGACGATGTCATTGAAATTCAACAAGTTTTACACCAAAGGATACTTTTTATGTTCATTCGTTAAGAGTACACGTATTCATCGTGCACATTTGAATGATTGAGTTTATGTACCTATCGAATGTGTTCACACCCATACATTCCGTTTCCATGAGTTGGTTGTTTGAGTTTAAATCCATGGTGTGATTTTTGTATCTTATTTTTTGTATGAAAAATTTGAAAAATCAAAAATAGTTTGTGAAGATTTTTTTAGTATCTCTTTGTAAGAGCGCATTTGCCTTCTGATTGATGCCTTGTTTCGAATGCGGTCACACCCCAACTTTTCTTGTTTGATTTATTCTTCTCATTTGTCTATTTGGGGACATAATAAAAAGGGTGAGAAAGAATTATCATTTTATTGGGGAGTTTGAATTTTGAGGGAGTTTTTGAGTTTTGTCTTATGCTTTTCTCATACATTGGTAGCTATGTTTATCTCATTTCAAACTCGATACGTCACTTGGTATTTGCTTTATCTCATGAGTGTAGGTACTACATTGATGACCATTGAATTGCACACCCTGATGAGAAAAGCTTTGTGATGTTTGAAGATTTGAAGAACAAACGATGAAGACTTATTCATTTGTATCTCTCCAGTTTTGGGTTCATGGGAGGGTAGATTTGTATAGGTCAATTGAATGATAATAATTCAGATTTTTTATTTTATGCTGAGGTAGACATAGGTGGAGATTTGTATTGGTCATTTGTACATGTCATACGTCGCTACAAAAGGCACGTCACTTCACAATCTCACATGACGGATTCTATCCGAATTCTAAGAATCAAGTATTCAACATCTCCATCATGTGTCCCACATCTGCCTCAACGGCTTCACATTCCACGATTTTAGGCACTTTATGCAAGTGGTGCGCAAGGGAAGTCAAAACAATGAAAGAAGCAAGATATGAAAGTTCAAGGGCATTTTGGTAATTTTATAGCCACCGTTCGGAGGTCTGATCAACTAGAAAGTTGAAGATCTCAACACCACGAAGATACTGGAAGAAACGTCACCTCAATCCAACATTCGGTAAAGAAGTTATGGCCCTTTGAAAATGGAGAAAAATTATTGGAGAATGCTGTGTATTTTAAGCCCCCAAAACCAGCGAAGTTTTGCGAACCAAAGGGAGAACCGGTTCGAAGTACCACTTGAACCGGTTCGGGGTACCTGATGCTGACAAGAGTTCCAAAATCTTAAAATTCCTTTTGGTTTCCTTATAAAAGCCAACTTCGGGGGAGTTATTTTTCAAGACTTGGAGAGTGATTTTGAGAGTTCTATTAGCTCAAGTCTTCATATTTTTGAGTCCTAAAACTCGTGTTTTGATTCACACATCATTCCCATACTTTTTTGAATCTTTTTAAAACCCAAGAACAATATTTTGCTTATGTTCAACCTCTGTTGAGAAGGGATCTCCATATTTGATCGGTGGATACCGAGCGTAATCATTCTGCGTGTGGACGAGCCCAAGACGACGAACCGATGCCTGGAGGGTATTTCGATGTCTCTCCTATCTTTGAAGGTTTGCTGAAGTCACCGTGCATTACACACTTGTGGGCGATTATCAGGTTGTATGTAAGTCAAAGGTCTTGTGAATTCTTCAAACTGTTATAAAAGGTTTTACCCGAAAGGGATTTTTTCTATATCGACCGTCTTTATTTTTCATGCATGGTTTGAATGATTTATAACATTTAGATGCATGTTTAGGGGATAAATAAATAGAATCTAATTAAATAAGGTTTACATGGAAATTTACAAATTAATTTAAATCGGTATCACACACCGTATTTACACGGTTTTACGTATTCATTAGAAGGTTTATCTTCGTTGCTCTAATGACAAACCATGAACGCGGTGTAGTTGCGCTCAGTGGGGGAATCCTCTTCCTCTTCCGGATCACTATCACTAAGGGTGGCATTATATACTATCGATTTCTTACCCTCCTTCTTAAGTCTAGTGGGACACTCTTTTACCCTATGGCTATAACCCTCATAATCAAAACATCTATGCAACTCATCCCTCTTATCATTCTCACTTCGATTCTTAGGGAAGTGATCAACCTTGTTGTTACTGAATTTTTCAAGTCTTTTAGCATCTTTCAATTTCTTTTTGAACTTAAGAAACTTTTTGAACTTCTTTGCCAAAAAAACCACATCTTCAAAATCGGTGTCAGAATCATCATCCGAAACTTTTATTTCCTCCTTACGGGCTTTCAAAGCAATGCCCTTTTCGTTTGTCAGCACTTTCTTGGAGGTAAACATATCAAGTCATAAGTTTGGAGGTCACCTATAAGATCTTCTAGTTTCGTTGAGTCAAGAAAACCCAAAGAGTTTAAAACGGTCACCTTTGGATCAAATCTACTAGGCAATGACCTTAATATTTTCTTTATGACTCGATTGTCGGGTATTTTCTCTCCCAAGTTAAATGACGAGTTGACAAAATGGGACAACCTTGTGTAAAACTCACCAAACGTCTCACTCTCTAATATTTTAATCGTCTCAAATTAGATGGCAAGATTTTGGAATTTGGAAGCCCTAACAGTGCTAGTTCTCTCGTGAGTAAGTGCAAGAACATCACATGCCTTTTTAGACGTTTCACACATCATAATATGATTATACTCTTAATGGTTAACAGACTAAGAATAACATAAAATACCTTTAGAATTATGTTGTGCAAGTTTGTGTTCGTCATCGGTCCATGACTCAACAGGTTTTATGTTTGTGTCTTCACCCTCTCTCGTGACTGGTGGAGTCTACTCCTTTTCTACCGCTAACCGAAGCCTCTTATATATAGCGTTAAGTGCAAACTTCATACACATCTTCTAATAATCATAATTCGACCCATCAAACATAGGTGTTATAAAGCCATCAAACATACCAAACTTCATACCTAAAGACTCATGGGATCACTCACACAATAAAATAGTATTTGTAGTTCTGATACCAATTTGTAAATGCGTGGTCGTCCTTTATGTGTGTGTGCTTTAGGTGAAAACAATTTTCAAAACTTTTTCCAATTTTACTAAGCACCAATTTTAACTTAACCCTAAGTATGCCTCTAGTGACATTAAGAAAGATAAATTAAATCAAGTCCACAATGAACGAGAAAATCACAAAGGGAAAAAACTTCGGACGGCCCAGGCCAGACAATCACTATGATATGGAATTTACCAAGGAAGAATATAGTCTTACTCAATGACTCAATCCCCACAAGCCCTGATGCCTCTTCTCATTTTCAATTGCTCCTCCATAGTGCAACGTAGGAGTCCACATATTCCAGGGCCACATCACATGAGTCCATTCATACTCGATATCCACCGATACAGCCACAACAACCATCAATCAGTAAGTACGGAGTCCACCGCACGAAACAAGTTCTTCGAACGATGAAGAATCAAACAGTGGTGCAAACACAAGATCTCTATGACATATGGTTATGTAAACTCTGATCTTGTAAACAAGGAAGGATGTTTATGCTTTGAAAATCTTTGGTAAACAATAATAGAAAACAAATATGTTATGTTCTATTATGTATGTTCTACACACACGTTTTCTGAGAAAACGACGCCTTAAATATTATTTTTTGGAGGCACATTGTTCAATTGAAACAAGCTTGTCGTTTGAACAAAATGACCATCTCATTAAAATGAGAAGACCACCTTGTTTGAACGACATAACCATTTTGTTTGAACGAGACTTTAGGTCGTTTGAACCAGATAAAAATAAAGGAATGTTCATACGACTCTAAAATCGAAATAACTCAGAAAAATCATTTTAAAACATTTTAAAATCTGATTTAAATAAAATATCCTTAGAAAAATATTTCGGGCATCTATAAACCATTATGCATTCATACCTTTGAAGTTTGGTCGCTACGTCTTCAACACAGCGTCATAGGCTTAATGGGAATCATGACAAATAAATCTATCGTATGACTCAAAGTGTTTTTTATCCGGAATAATGCCAATACATACAAATTGACACTATTTGAAATTTTTTCCTTACATATAAAAATATAGTTGCAATGTTAATCTCAGTATTCATTTTATCTTAAGGAATCTCATTCAAAACTTAAGCATGATTGTCATATCACTTCATAGAGGTTTAACTATGTTCCCTAAACATACATAATAACATATATGAGTGCAAATATTGCACCGTGCAATGAAAAAACATACGAGTACGAATATTGGGAGGTTTATAGGGGTTGTTTTCAACTGCCCCTAATATTTAGACACGTGATTTGAAATCAAATTTATACCTAAAATATTTATGTAGAATACACATATAGTAAGCCTACAAAAACTCTGTTTCTTCATGAACACCGATAGGGAGGATCAGTGGGTAAAAACAAGATTCCATAGAAGCATACTGTTGAATACCTAATTTCCTGGTGAATAATATACAAAAGGGATTCTCCTATAAGACTAATAGGGAGGATCAGATTGTGTGGATTGTTATTTCAACTGCTAATTCGTAGACGTGCTCCCCTCAAAATCTTTTATAAAACACTCAATACCAAAACAATCAATGAAATGCCAAAATTGAATCATCAATATAGGATAGACCCAAAAAATTCATTCATAATAATGCCTAAGCCCAAAGCGATCAGCGTCCCCAGCAAAAACATAACACTGTCTATATATGTAATAGAAACAGATACAAAAATAGCAATATGTTGTAGAAAATATTGCCCCTCAAAGTCGTACAGTAATGGAGTTTGATTATATATTACCTCTCAAAGTCACACGATAAATATATGTTACACACCCTTACACAAAGCATTTATATATAAGCCCAATTGATAACAACCGAAATAATTTCATTGAGGATAGTGGTACTTACATATAAATGTGGGGAAATGAATTAACACATGTAAAGTTAAATCAATCAGTATAGGAGGATCAAACATAAGGTTCAGGGGAATAATATGCTAATGAAACCACACCAATCGCATAAACAACCACAAAAATAGGGGACTACAAATTATGAAATAATATAGCATGTACCTGAGCTTAGAAAAACACGACACATGTAACCAAAATTAGATACTTTGGTTTGAGAGGATTAATATTAAATTACAATTGATATGATATGGTAGGGAACAACATACATACTCCAAATTGGTAGTTTAAACATTCCGTTACTCAAACTAGTCCTCTACCACATGAGTGATTTTCAAATAAAAACTAATAAAATTGTAATTAAAATTAGGTTATTTCTAAAGAGACAAAATGACACTACTCTGAATTGTTATAACATATTGTTAAAATTGTAAATTGAGTATTAAAATAAACACGATAAACTTATTGGGCACAATAAGTTTACTGGTCTACTAAATAACCAGATAGTTTTAATTCTTTGTACAACATCAACTAGAATTTATGGTTTAGTTTGATGTTTGGAAACTCTCACCATTTTCCATTAATTGGAGGCATTTGCAGCCACTGTTATGCCCCCAAGTATTATTATCAATTACATAGGAACGTATACTTCCAGTGTCTATGGAAGTGTCATAATCTGTTAGTTGTGATGAATGTATCACATCTATGGGTTGCACTGCCTCCTGCACAATAGCTATGTAAAGACCCGACTTGGATTTGTGGATTACCCGTGAGTCAACCCGGTCCGAATCGAACATTAGGTGCAAGGTGCAATAAAACAACACAGATAATGTTGTTAATCTAGTTTTATTTTAGTTAATGTTCCACTTGTTAGCATGTGATTCCAATTTTAAGATAAGCTACGTGTGGGCCTAAGGGGAGCACCCTGAAGTCTAAGTAAATAGAGCTTGCTAACGTAATATAAATAAATTACACTTACCTATAAGACGCCCTCAAATTACGAAATTGCTCCCAACCAGCCATAACAAAGAGGGGATGTGAGCCTATGCCTTGTGGAATTTATACAAGAAGTATAGAAACGAACGGCAGAAAGAAATACTCACATGCTACAACCACATGCATGCAAAAATATGTATATTTCTACATACGTATACCTTTGGAAATTATACATTCTAATGCATTAATCGTTTTATTTTAGATAACCCTATTTACCCGGATTAATTTACCTTAATCTTACTAAAGGTTTTCTCCAATTATACTTGGCATTATCACTTCAATTAACACACTAGGTTAGACACTTGAACCCATTACACTAGTTTATCAAAAGCCTTTCCTTTATCGAAAATTAACCCATTTATTCATTTGAATGTACTTTAGTATTTTCATTGAAAACCACCATTTCAACACACACATTCATCATGTTAGAAAATACTTATTACCTTTCGAAAATCCTTATTACAACACATTCTTGTGTTAAACATGGGTTACACCATTAGGTTTTTTAATCACTTATTTATCCACTTTCTTTAACCCTTTTTCCTTATCTTATGGATAGTATGAGATTTACGCATTTACTGGTCCATTTAACCTTTCCCAGAACACTCGTTACATTCATTCAAGTTAGGTTGTTTTAACACATTTACCACACAACCCATTTATTGATATGTTCCATATTCCCTTTATCTTTTATTGGAATCTTCTAATACCGCATACTTACACGGGCTCTACACCGACGACTATGCGCACCATATGCTCTGGCCAGTGCTTTAGGGCTTTTCATCCAAGGGCTCCGGGACCTTCTTTATTTATCTCGGTGTCATTTGAGTTCCATTTGTGTGTTTTAAACATTTTTACAAAATGTCCACATTATTTCGCTTCCTTACTTTTACCCGACCGAGGCCAAAACCCAGACTTAACCGTCCGTTTTCCATTAACACTTGAAAATTGTTTCTTTTCTTCTTTAAGTCCCTTATTCACACACACGTGATTTATACCAAATTCATTCACGTTTAGGAATTAATTCATTCTCACACACACGTTAGTGTAAAGTAATTCTTTAACATTTTATTTCCATAAAAATGTTTCGCTTTAAGTAAATTACCAATTTACCGTTTATTTTGCCAAACTTGCAATTTAGTCCTTTAACAAGTGTTATTTTTCAAATATGGTTTTCAACTCAATATTTTAATGCTTAGACATTTTAACACTTGTTTAATACCACACTTTTCCAATTCTCACACTTTCCACTTTAACACTTTGAACACATAAAATAACACTCCTCACGTTTTAAGTTCCCAAATTTTCGTTTGTCTTATTTCATTTAACTTGACAGATACCCATTTATTCATAAAGTCCCCATTTACAAGAAACTTAAAATATTTATTTCATAAATATTTTGACAACATTCATAAAGTCCCCATTTATTCATCGTTGCTTTGACTAGAAATACGTTAAACAATATTCCGTTACATTTTATTTCGTGAAGATGTACATCACTTTCTTTATACTAGGAATATAAACAAATACTATTTCTTACATTTTTATTCCATAAATATGTTTATTATTTCTTTTTCTAGAAATTCACCAAACAATATCTTCTTACATGTTTATTCCATAAAAATGTCCATTTATTCTTTTTACATAAGATACCATTTTCTCCCATTTTTATTCCGTAAAAAGTTATTATTTCTTTCACTAGAAATACACTAAAATGATATTATCAAACTTTTTCATTTTTATTTCATAAAATGGCTATTTTCATATTTAATAGAAAATACACAACAACAATATTTTCTAGCATTTTTATTCCATAAAAATGGCTATTTTCATATTTAATAGGAAATACACAACAATAATATTTTTTAACATTTTTATTCCATAAAAATTCCTATTTTAAGATTAGTAATAACAAAGCATTTTTCTCATAATCATACTCTAAATCATACATACTAATAAGACTACAACATTCAGTAAATAGGGTTTAAATGTAAAAAGACTGACGTAGATCATCCCACCTAATTGACTCCAAAGATGGTGGTGGTGGTGATGAGATTGGGTGAGTCCCCCACCTCCAAAGGTGACCCTAAAGGGAGTCACGTAAAGCTCCACCTTGCAACCTCCAAAATAAGCTCCAAAAAATTCCACCAAAGACCCTCTACACCCCCCCCCCCCCCCACCACAATAACATACTCATCATCTTACAAGTTCACATCCTCAAACCCTCCAGCACAACATAAATATTTTTTCGTAGCTATATTTTAGTTGTTGGAAGACACTAGTTATTTTGTGGTATGACTTCCTTTGATAGAACCCTTCATCAGACTAAGGCAGTAACAAATGAGAGGGGTTATGAGCCCCATAAATGTGAGAAAGTGAGAATAGCCGTGTTCCCCAAACTCCCCGGTGCCATCCTATATACTCAACATAAGGACCAACATCTACAGAATAAAAGAGTAAGATGTTGTTATGTCAAATATAATGATTAAACTACCACATTTACCTAGCCATTTCATCACAATCATAAATGGCTCTTAAATCTAAACATTAAGCATGTGTTGAATTACAGGAATCAGAATCATGAGTCTAAGTCTAGTTTGTTTCAATTAAAGTAAAAACCAAACAAAGAAAAGAATGAAGTGCAAAAATAAATAATCATACTTGAAAAATGAAAAATAAGAATAACAAATAAACTCATTATCATTAATGTATTAAATCTTGGATGACATTGTGTAACTACACTAAAGGTTAATTCATACTCTATATGAATATAATGTAACTTCTTCCCATTGTCCTTAAGATATTCAGTACACATCACTATCATCTTCCTTGTTATCACAATATTCAAGCAATGTTTCGTCTTCATCATCATAAATGAAATCACCATTGTCTTTATAAGCTAATCCATTGTTTATGTCTACAACTCTAACATAAATAATATCATCCTCCATATCATATCTATGCCATAAGTCGACATCACCTTGGATAACTTGAACAAACTCGGAGGACTCATTCTCTAGGTAAACCTCACAATCGTCCACTTCTGTAACACCCGTGTCTATTTGTTCCAACTCTGGGTCATACAAGTGTATGTGGTAAAACTCTTGAACGACTTGCCAGTTGTTGCCCAACTTTGTGTAATTCAAATAAAAAACTTTCTTTACTTGGACTTCTAGTACATAAGGGTCATTCTTGTATCACCTACCTTTTACATTGATACTTGTAAAGTGATCATCAATATGTATTCCCGGTTTCTTCTTTTTGTCATCTTCAAACCACTAACGCTAAAAAAAGAAAGCCTTATTTCCCTTAATATACTCCAACTCAATAACATTGGTCAATACACCATAAATTTTACCTCCTCATTATCGCGAACGCCTTTAATAATCAAACCACTATCTTGACTCTTTCGACGATTGTCACGATCCCTAGTGTGAAATCTAATTCCATTAACAATGCAATCGGTATACTTAATTGCTCGTATATCAGGGCCACATGCTAATGCATATAGTTGATCAGTAGTGTTTAGAGACTTTTCATTATACAACTTCATTATCTATTCAAGAGAACATGTAAATGATATAAATAAGTAAAGTTTAAATTACTAAAATTTTGAAACCAATTTATTAATTGAATAGAATATTTACTTATGCTTAACTTACGTGTGCTTTAAACTAATGAGGGAATTGCCTTCGTTGTCTCTGTTCCAAATTCAAAGGGTTTTATCTCTTGAGCTCCTCTATATGTTCACTAAATAAAAGTAGCATTTATGAGATTAAGTTCAAATTTAATTTCAAATTTATTATTGATAAAAAAATGCTTTGACTTGCTCAATATATTTTGCCAATTTATCATAATTATTTAACGTGTACTATCGCATCATTTCCATCTATCTCTATGAGAAACTCATATGCACATGCTCCGAAAGGACATACTTTTTTAAATAACACATCCCATCCATCCTCTTATGCCTTACAAGTATAGCCACTTGCGGTAAGTGAATTGCTAAGTGGGTCATTATATCAAAAAATACTGGTGGATAAATCATTTCATGCTTTCACAGAATCAAGATGATGTCTCTTTCCAGTCTCTTTAGTTCTTCAACGTCCAATGCCTTACAACACAAGTCCTTGAAAAACTTTCGAAGCTCAACAAATGCAGTATTTACATCCTTACGTGAATATCCACGAATACCAACGGGTAATAATCTTTGTAATGATAATTATGACTCTTCAACCCCAATACATTGCCATAACTAATGTTCACATACCGAGAGATATTGGAAGCATAACCATATGGATATTTTACTGATTTAAAAAACTCAAGAAAACCTTTTTTTCAGCATAGAAATTCTATAACAAGTTTGTGGCATCATATATCTGCCATTGCTTCTCTTCATATGTATTTCCTTCCTTATTTTCATGTCTTCCAAATCCAATCTAGCTTTGTAAGTGTATTTTATTTTCCCTTCAATATTCAATAATGTTCCCAAAACACTTTCACATATATTTTTTTATGTGCATCACATCAAGGTTATGTCTCAACCTCAATGTTTGCTAATACGGTAGTTCAAAGAAAATGTTTTTTTCTAGACCAGTTTAATTCTTCGGGTGTACGTTTTCTCTACTTATTCTATTAATGTTTCCCCGCTATCCTATCCTTGACATAATTCAATTGTCACAACACAGCATCCCTATTTAACTCCATAAGCTTTGACCAGAGCTCTGGCATACCATTAAAATTTTACTCTTCCGCCATTTATTGTTCGACTCCAAATAACTATGGTGGCCCATATAACCATTCTTAATTCTCACCTTTGGGAAAAATTATTCTTATTACAATTAGGACATGCCATATATCCTTTAGTGCTCCAGCCGGACAAATTACCGTAGGCGGGAAAGTCGTTTATAGTCCATAGAACTTTTTCATGCATTCAAAAAGTCTTGTATTTCTGAGTATTTAGAATTTAATTAATTCGGTAATTTTTTTAATTACACGTATGCTACAATTTAATTAAATTAAATGTAATGTATTTATTAAAATATTAATCGAGATAGATAATGATTGATATTTGCGGAATAAATTAACTAAGTGAGTAGTAAATAACTTATGATAATTATTATACGTCGTAGTGAGTGATATCGACGTGATTGTGTTATATCTTAACTAGGAGTCGTGTGTAGACTGTATGGAGGTCGAGATACAAAAAATTTGTAGAGTGACTCGAATGGCGATTTTGACATCATGGTTGGTTCTGAATGGGTCAAAATAGGCAGAATAGTGTACTGGGGTGTACTGATTGGGTCCCGGGGCGATCTTAGACCAACCCGACGCCACGTAAGGGCGTTTCGATCGTTTAGGAGCCTACGGTAGAAGGAACTACGAAAATTAGAGTGTTATATCATCCACTTTGAGTTATGGCTAGGATTATAACACTTGGGCTAGAGAGGAGTCCATATCAGAGGAAGAGGAGAAGAAACCTAGTCCCTTCCACACCTTTTCGCATCACCAATGTTGTTGGATTTATAATAGGAGAAAGAAAAGATAGACCCCATCACCTTAGAAAAAAAATTGGACCTGCTTTATCAAGGCAAGTGTTTGTCTTGCATTATTTCAGCATGTTATAATACCCATGTAGTGTAGGGTTTCAATTTCACGATTTAAATGATTTCTTGGGATTTAGATGGGTGAAATTCATGATTCGAGGTAGGAATTATTGTAGAATAAATCCTTATATGTAGATAATATGAAATCCAAGAATATTTTATGAATTACTTGAAAGAAATATGGATATATTGATGAGTATGCATGAACAACACCATAAAGTCGGGTTTTATAAATTTTGAGATTTAATCGGTTCTTGAATAGATTTCTTTTAGATTTGATGTATTATTTACGTTAGAAATTATTCGTGTACATATGTTTGATGTTTGCGTATGTTGGATGGGAGTTTGGGAAGGTTTCATGGAGGTTTGATAAAAAATTTATGGTGCAAACTCATAACAACAACGAGGAAGACGAACTACCAGGTGCGAATCGATTCGGTTCCAAGATCGAATCGATTCAGTGGGCGAATTGATTCGGTGTGAGAATCAATTTGGGATATTTATCGAATCGATTTGGCTGCCCAATTTTGTTAAGTTTGGTCATTTATGTTATACTTCCACTTGAAACAAATTATGGGAAACTTTGGTGATGGTTTAGCAATGATATAGAGACTTAAAGAAGATCAGTAGACATATAGTTAAGGCTTGGTTTAATCTTAATGAGTATAAAATTAGGATTAGGACCGATGATAGTTAACCGATTGTGTTGTGTACCTAGAATTTACAAATTAGGTTACGAGAAGAGTAAAGTATAACCTATGATCAATACCAGTAGTATAGTGATGTGTTAACTACTAAAATTTACATAATGAATCATTGAGAGCCCTCGGGTAGTGAGTGATACTCGAAAAATACGAAAATAATACTATATGTGAATCATTAGTACGTCGAGTATTCGAGAGTTATAAATACTACCTACGGGATATATTATAGGTTGTGTGTGTGTATACATATATATATATATATATATGTGTGTGTGTGTGTGTGTGTGTGTGTGTGTGTGTGTGTGTGTGTGTGTGTGTGTGTGTGTGTGTGTGTGTGAATACCTATTATGTGATTTGTTATGTGTGTGAACATACCTACACTTCCTACTATCACCGGAGGTTCTGCGCCGAGGGCAATCCCACATTGCCAATTCTAATGAGGTCTGGATGCGTGCCCCAGAACATAGAAGTTAGGGCGGCTCACTATGTGCAGTGTATTAGTGGGACTGAAAAGTCATTTGGGTACATTAGGTATGTGCGTATCCCAAAGGCTTATAACTATGTTCGCCTCCATTGCGTGTTGTTTGATTTTTGGTTTGAGGAGACATTCCGAACCGATAGTCCCTAATTTGGTACGAGAGCGACATGGATATGGTAGCAGAGTATGCCTGCTTTGCGGTGGCCATTCTGGGGATGTTGTAGTTATATATATTATAGTGTGATAAATATATACAAGTGTGATTATTCTACTTGTATGTGATGGTAGAAAAGATAAATATAGTATATCTAAAAGTAATTTAAGTATGAGGAACACAATAAATGGTGGAATATTAATATTCAGTTAATATTAAATATTAATTTTACGATAGCGTATCGTATGGGCGATACGGGGGAGATAAATCTATTATGGTTAGTTAGATACTTATGTCTAGTTAGGCTGGGTAGCATAACTAGGTGGGTAGATATGAGACGTTAAGTGTGCACTATAGATCAGAGGAGAGGAACTCAAGTGAGTGTACGTTGACTGACGTGAGTATCTAATAACTACTTTTATAACTGCAATTTCAATACTTGCTAAATGTTTTCAAAGGTTTTGGGCTCTGAAACGTGTTAAATCTATTTTCCAAAATATTTTAGGTGTCCAGCCATAGGGACGTCAAGCTTGATGACTCATTCTATGGATGCGTAGCTGCAACACTTGTTGAGGCTTGCAGGATTTTTGTAAACGCTTCAGTTATTCATTCTTAGATTTGGATTTATGATTTAGTATTTTATTTAGGAATATGTCCCCTTTTGTTGATACATTCTTTCAGTTTTATTGATCAGACTATGTGATTAGATTCAGTTTTATTTTCGTAGACTTATGTTTTGGATATGAGTTTTGGAACGGATGATTTATTCGCTATTTATAATTTATCTATTCATCCTGTGATGATTCAGACTTATATTAATGTGTGGATGAATGACATTATTTTATTTTTTATGTTGATATATGTTAATGATAGATCAAATTTGACACCAGCTTAATTTGACATATGTGGTTAGTAATTCAAAAAGTTTCGACAGTGATGCTAAGAATGAACCAAATGAGATTCATGTTTATTTTGATAAAAGAAGTGATCACCTGTGGTTAAAATAGTCAGGTGGTCACATATGGTATCAGAGCCTCAGGTTCTAAAGTTCATAGGATTTGTACGGCTTATTGCTATTTTAGCGTAGCGTCCTTTGATATAAAGCTCTATTATTAGGACTGGTGCATTAACTTTTAGGTATTTGAGATTATGTTCTTTTGCTATTATATTTGTATTGAATGTAAACTCATACAATTCGATCTAATTTCTGATGCCACTCAGGAGAGGACGACCGTCGAGGGCAACGACGAGAGCCGAGGAGGGAGAGGCTCAGCAGGAGCTGCAGGCACCGCAACCATAACCACCAAAGGGGACAGTGACAGCCACAGAGGTGGCCGCTATCGTTGTACAATAGTTAATGCTTATTGACTGCCATGGAACTCCACTTTCCTCAGTCCCAGCCGCCACAGCAACCAGTGACACCGGTTGTTAAGGCCATCCTGGGGCTATCAAATTGCTAGAGAGTGAGGGAGGCATTTCAAAATGGCCACCCACCAGAGTTTCAGGGTAGTTCTGACGTGATCTTGGATTGCCAATAGAAGAAGGATATTCACTACCACCTTCGCATGGTTGAGTTTAGCGATGTGCAGAAGCAGATGTTGGACACTTTTAGTCTTATCGGAGTAGCTTTATAGTGGTGGGAGTCTATTACCACTGCCGAGGGGAGAGACACTATGTCTATCGTTGAGTTCTGGGTGCGGTTCGACCGCAAGTAATTTTCGTCAGCTGTTGAGATAGAGATGCAAAAGAAGTTTAATGAGGCAGTTCAGGGTGATCGTTCAGTAGCTGAGTATGAGCAGGAGTTCACAAATCTGGTGTGACACCCCGACTAATTAAATACCGGGTAGCTACTCCTTTATAAAATCAATTCAAAATGCCAAGTTGGCTCAGTTAATAGCATCACTGTCGAAAACATTTTATTATTACTAACCACCTAGTATTTAAAAAGCAAGTTGCCAAATTTTAATATAAGTCTGATTAACATGCAACAATGTAAAGAAGAAGTAAATAACACCATTCCATACTGAAGTAAAATGAATAACCATCACAATAGAGTAAATAAAGTCTGGAGGAAAACTCCTCACTACAATCCCATAACTGAAATGAATAACCGAAACTGAAATAAAACATGCTAAAGTCTGAAAACTGAAATATAAAAGATGTCTCTAAAGAAATGGGCAACATGCCCTACAACTGATAGATGGTGACTCTGGAATCCAAAAGATAGAAGCGTCTACATGCAAATCCTTGTAGCTTCCACAAGCAGCTACAGCTCGTCACCTGAATGAGTATCCTATGCTTGGTGTCCTTGTGGCTGGGCACCTAAAAATGGTTTTACAAAGAAAAAGAGATTTGAAAAGAAAACGGGTCAGAGCCCGAATGTGGAGTTATATTTTAAAAACCTACAAGTGCTTTAAAAACATTTAAAACATTAAATGCAAAATACATGTTAGGACGTGCACTCACATGATATTCTCACCTCTCGTCTAACTGTGCACTCCTAACGCAAGTACCCATCTACAATAATATAACCACTAGCTAAGTGACATCATAACTAGCTAGACTGTAATAGTTCGTACCCTTTTTACCCGGTTCTATTAACATATAATGCTCGTAATTAAATAGAGGTTAACGTAAACTCAGTTACTAAATATGCCATTGATATAACTATCAGTTAACTCATTATATATCTCAAAACAATACCGTAATATTTTTACAACATTAACAGGAGGATTTCCATTAATTAAATGTATATTATTCACAACATAAATATACGATACAAGCACCCCTCAATCTAAGCTATGGTGCACACATACTCTGCTATCCATCCCGGTACATCACGTACATAAGGATTACATATTCCGAATCTCTCAGGAATAGTTTACCGATAACAACATCACAAATAATGGAGGCGAACACAGTCACCATCACATGGGTCACGCACATACCTACGCTCCCATGATCAGCGGACTTATTAATATCACAATAAGTCTTTCTATGACCTATGTTCATCGAGGTACCAGTCTATATCCCCCCCGTAGGCACACAAGGATTAGAGGGTCCTAAGCGAACGCAACCTCCCGTGATAGCAAGTATGGTAGGTATGTCATACACACAATCCATATACTAATACTAAGTAAACACACATCTTAGTAATACCGTATTTTAATCGTAGTACGTATCGCATTCTCGTACTAACTATAATTATAATAATTTATACTAATCCGATTTGTGATTATACGCGCTATAATTTCTCACGTCGTAATAGACACTCACATCTCATCCCAAACCGTCCATGTAATACAACTCTCGTATATAATTTACTCTTCATAATTGCCCAAAAATCCCAGTTCTATCACTATATCATCAAAGGAATGCTAACTCTACCCTTGAACCAGTTTCCGGGACTCCAAAAGTCAAAACAGTTCTAAAAGGACCAAACTGTCAACTCGTTAGAAGTTTCGTTCGAACGAGGAGGTTCGAACGAGATCCTTCTGTCAACTCGTTAGAAGTCTCGTTCGAACGAGGCTGTTCGAACGAGATCCCAGTTCGTTCGAACGAACTGTTCCTTCTAACGATATCTCGTTCGAACGAGATATCGAATGAGATCCCTTCTCGTTAGTAATGACTGGTCAACTCGTTAGAAGCTCATTCGAACGAGTTCGTTCGAACGACCTGGGGGCTGCTTCTAACGAATTACCAGTTTCGGCCCAGATTTTTCCCATCTCGTTTTTCACCATATTTATCACTTCAATCCTTCTCCAAAGTTCGTTCTAACAATGATTTAAGTCCTCTAATCATACTAAAACATGCTTAGGTCATAAACTAACGTCTTTTAAGGCAATAAGGCATCCTAAACATCATTAAATCCCAAGATTTTATACTTTTCCCCAATATCATCAAGAACATGAACCCTAGTTATATATCAACATCAAATTCCAGAATTTAATTCGTTTTTTCTTTCACCCAATCATGTATTAACATCAGATTAATTGTCTCCAAACTATTCTACATGCAATTCTCTTCACAATTTCTCAAGTTCTATGATCTAATCTACATGGGTTTTCATATTTATCAAGAACAAACCATAAATCCGAATTTTCTAACATGGAAAGAACATTTGCTGAAATTAAACATAATTAAACCACTTGCCTTGGTTTGATTTCTGATTTGGTGTAGGTTTGGTGAAGATTCTGCAAAGTTTCCTCTCTCTCTAAGTTCCTTCTCCAATGGTGGCTCAAGGTGGCTAGGGTTTGATTTGGGGAAAATTAGAAAACCTAAATGACAACCTACGTAGCCTTCTAGGTTAATATGGGTTGGTTAATGGGCTTAATGGGTTTAATCCACATCAGATTTACATCTCTAATTTTCGTCACTTTTAATTCCTAAAAATGTAAAATTACCAAAATACCCTTTAAGTTACCGGTATGGCTTAAAAATACCCCGGGACCCAAACTATACCCCCGGCTAGTGTTTTCTGACTATCTCGACCCTTCCGGACGCGTTGGCGCACTCAAAATGACCATACGGATTATAGATTTTAAATTCACTTTTATTAACAAAATATTATACCATGACGCGGCGGTCCCACGCGTCTCAACAAAATTTCTAAAATGCCGTATATAAATCTCACGACAAATTTTATAATACCAAATACATATATAATCATATATGCACCTAATAAAATACCAATTTGCATTTCATTAGTATTTATAACCCGGATTAATTTCCAATTAATACGCATTTAATTAATTAATCCCAAAAATAAATATAGACAAAAGTACGGGGTATTACATACTCCCCCCCTAATAACTGAATTTAGTCCCGAAATTCGAAACTAGAAAGTACCTGCTAAAAATAGCTCTGGATAACGTTCGCGCATCTCATCCTCGCGCTCCCTTGTGGACTCCTCGACATTGTGATGTTGCCACTGAACACGCACTAATGGGACTATCTTTGACCGCAGTTTCCTCTCGCTTCGGTCCAAAATAGCAATTGGCCCCTCCTCGTAGGAGCTATCTGGCTGGAGATCGATGTCCTCCACAGCAATGTGAGAATGAGCCAAATTATCTCAAAGGTATTTCCTCAGCGAGGAAATATGGAACACGTCGTGAATCCGATGCAAGTGCTCCGGTAGTCCAAGTCTATACGCAACGGGTCCGATCCGCTCAATAATAGGAAACGGCCCCACATACCTCGGTGCCAACTTCCCCTTCTTCCCGAATCGCATAATCCCCTTCATCGGAGAAACCCTGAGCAAAACCTGGTCCCCCACTTGGAACTCCCTGAAAAACCTCTTCGCATCAGCATAATTTTTCTGCCTGTCTTGAGCTACCCGAATGCGACTCCGAATCAACTCAATCCTTGCCGAAGTATCCTGGATCACTTTTGGCCCAAGTAGTTTGTTGTCCCCCACTTCTAGCCAACATGCTGGGGAACGACAAGGCCTACCGTACAATGCCTCAAACGGAGCCATGCCAATCGTGAATTGATAGGAGTTGTTGTAAGCAAACTCCACCAGTGGAAGGTACTGCTCCCATCCACCCCCGAAGTCAATAATGCACATGCGTAGCATGTCCTCCAACATCTGATTGGTGCGCTCTGTCTGCCCATCGGTCTGCGGATGATAAGCCGTACTCAACCGCAATTCCGTGCCCATTGCCTCCTAGAAACTCTCCCAAAACATCGAGACAAATATCTTGTCTCTGTCAGACACGATATTTAGGGGCACACCGTGAAGTCTCACAATCTCTGAAATGAAGAGCTGGGCATACTGTCCCGTAGTGTAGTCAGTCCTTACGGGTAAGAAGTGAGCGACCTTGGACAACCTGTCCACAATTACCCAAACGGAGTCGTGACCCCTCTGCGACGTAGGCAACCCCGTGACAAAATCCATGGATATGCTCTCCCACATCCACACCGGAACCTCCAACGGCTGTAGCAATCATGTTGGTCTCTGATGATCCACTTTTACAAGCTGACAAGTGGCGCATTTCGAGACAAACTCAGCGATATCTCTCTTTATACCGCTCCACCAATATTGCCGTCTCATATCTTGGTACATTTTGTCCCCTCCGGGATGTACCGCGAACCGTGAGCCGTGCGACTCTGCCATCACATCGTGCCGCAATTCTTCCCCTTCCGGAACTACCAATCTCCCATTGAAGCGCAATCCCCCGTCTGAGCTAACGGTATAGGACTCGGCTCCCTCTGCAAGTAATCGAACTATCTGCTCTTGACAGAACGAGTCATTAGCCTGTTCCCGTACTATCCTCATGATAATCTGCGGTGTAACGGTCAGTACAGGCATGAAAGATCGGGCCACTGCATCCTGGTGTCCAAATTCCTTCCACTTACCTTTCCACACCTCTGCCACCTCATCTGCTGGCCTGCGGCTCAACACGTCTGCTACCACGTTAGCCTTACCCGGGTGGTACTGGATGTCGAACTGGTAGTCCTTCACAAATTCAAGCCACCTACGCTGCCGCATATTCAGTTCCTTCTGCGTGAACAGATACTGTAGTGACTTGTGGTCCGTGAACAGCTGAAACTTCTCCCCCAACAGATAGTGCCTCCAAATCCGTAAGGCAAATACCACTGCTACCAACTCCAAATCATGCGTGGGGTAATTCTTCTCATGAGGATTAAGCTTACGAGAAGCATAAGCTATGGCCTGTCTCTCCTGCTGCAATACACCTCCCAGTCCTTGCAAGGACGCATCGGTGTAAACCAAATACTCAACTCCCGGTCTCGGCAATGCTAACACAGGTGCTGAGGTCAATTTGTCCTTCAACTCATCGAATGCCAACTGACAGGCATCACTCCAGATATATGGCACACCCTTACGAGTAAGATGTGTCAAAGGACCTGCTATCTCCGAGAAACCCCGAATAAACCTCCTGTAGTATCCTGCTAAACCCAAGAAACTATGAATCTCCGTTGGCGTCGTGGGCTGTCCCCACTCCCTCACCGCTGATACCATCCCCGGATCGACAGATATTCCCTGGTCAGAAATAATGTGACCCAAGAACTGGACTTCCTTCAACCAAAACCCGCACTTCTCGTATTTTGCATACAGCTCGTTCTGACGAAGTGTCTGCAAAACCTGCCTCAAATGCTCGGCGTGCTCCTCCTCTGTCTGAGAGTAAACCAGAATATCATCAATGAAGACGATGACAAACTGGTCTAGGAAATCCCTGAACACTCTGTTCATCAAGTTCATAAACACTGCTGGAGCGTTGGTCAAGCCGAAAGGCATAACCCGAAACTCGTAAGAACCATATCTTGACAAGAATGCGGTCTTCGAGACATCCTCCTCCCTGATACGCAACTGATGGTATCCCGACCTCAAGTCAATCTTCGAGAAGAAAGAAGCTCCTCTCAACTGGTCAAACAAGTCATCGATTCGAGGCGACGGATACTTATTCCGTATCGTGACCTTATTCAACTCTCGGTAGTCCACACACAATCTCAGTGAACCGTCCCTCTTCTTCACAAATAAAACTGGAGCGCCCCAAGGTGAGGTACTCCTGCGAATAAAGCCTTGTCCTAACAGCTGCTCTATCTGATCCCGTAGCTCTCTCATCTCAGCTGGAGCCATACGGTACGGTGCGTGTGCTATAGGTCTCGTACCCGGTAGCAAATCTATAACGAAGTCTATCTCCCGACTGGGTGGTAAGCCTGGTATCTCTTGAAACACATCTGAATACTCCCTGACAACCGGGATCGAATCCAAAGGAATCACAACCTCCTTAGAGGTATCCTCCTCTATGTAATACAGATGAGCGGTCGATCCTCCCTCTGGGCGAGGCATCGCCACTATAAACATCTCTTGCCCGGGAATGGCAAAAACAATGCTCCCGCTGAAGCAATCAATCATGGCCCTATATGCTACGAGCCAATCCATACCGATGATCACATCGTGAACATGCATGTCTAACACTAACATGTCTGCAGGAAATACCAAACCACCAATCTCTACCCCCACTCCCCGGCATATAAAGAAAATAAGTGACCCACTCCCTAATGGTGAGTCGACACACATCACTGTGCTCTCTGCCGTAGCTAACAATCCTAAAGCTTTCGCGAAGTGTGTAGCTATAAAACAGTGTGTAGCACCCGTATCAAATAACACCCGACCCATAGTGCCATGGATAGGAAACGTACCCTCGATCGCGGGCGGTGCCTGTGGAATTGCAGCCTGGTGAACGTTGTAGACACGTCCATACTGTAGCTGCCCCTGCTGAGCTGGGGCTGCTGGAATGGGTGGCAATGCTGCCATCTGCGGCGGTGTGGGAAGAGCGGCGGGAAACATAGGTCTCTGCGGCTCCTGGCGAGCACCCTGCTGCTACTGCTGTGGGGCCCTGCCCCTATCAGGACAATCCTGCTTCTTATGGCCAGTCTTGCCACAAGTAAAGCACTTCCCTGGGAAGTTCCCTCCCCTCTGCCCCTGCTGTCCCCGGCCCTGGTGGCCGTTACCGTTCCTCCCTTGGCCCTGCTGGCCCTGATGGAACTGCTGCCCATTCTCCCCCTGCTGGCCCTGATGGCCGTTTGGGCCCTGATGGCCCTGACGGAAACCTCCCTGACCCTGCCTGTAGTTCCTTGACCGGAACCTCTTATTATCCCCCTGCTGGGTACCCTGCTCATTCTGTCTCTGCCCCTGACCGGTTTGTGCCCCGTTGGCACCATGTCCTCCAGTCCTGCCCTGATGGCTAGACTCCCCCGACCGCTTGCCCTCGGCCATATGAAAATGGTGGTCCTGGCAGTGTAATAATGCAGCGTTAACCACATCAGAATACGTGGCCAACGATAGGTTCCCTAGCAGATGCTGACGGATCCTCCAATTCAACCCGTCGGTGAACTTCTCTATCTTCTTCTTCTCTGTTGGAATCTCGTCTGGAACGATATTCAACAGGTTAGTGAACTCGGCCTCATACTCGGCCACTGTCTTTCCCTCCTGCTTCAAACTCATCAGCTTCCTCCTCATCTCTGTATGAACTGCGGACGGAAAGTACTTGCGGTCGAACCGCACCCAGAACTCCTGAATCGTGAGGGTATCCCTCTCCTCCGCGGTGGTAATAGAATCCCACCACTGTAGTGCAGATCCCACTAGCTTGAAAGTATCTAGCACCTGTTTCTGAACATCAGTGCACTCATGCATCCTCAAATGCCTCTGTATGTCCTTCCTCCATTGGCTCGAGACTACCACATCTGAGCTACCTGCAAACTCTGGCGGATGCGCTTTCTAAAAATCGTCTCGTACACGCTCCCAAGCAGACGGGAATGCATTAACCTGTGCTGGCGCGGCAACCGGCGCCTGAGGCGGTGCCTCCTGAATCACGGCAATCGCGGCATTTACCGCTTGGGCTACTATAGCAGCAACCTCAGCGGCGTTCATCATGCCCTGAACTGGAGCGGGCTGGGGTTCGGGCATTGCATTCCTGGGAACTCGTCATGCACGTCGTGGAGGCATCTGAAATAAGAACAAAGTTTATAAGTTCGCAGTTTATAAACTTAATATAGCTGAAGAACGAAGCATACACAAAAAGAGTACAACAGTCCTAAAATATAGGGCTCTATATCAAAGAAAACGTAGCGGAAACATAATAGCCGTACAGATCCTAAAGGACACTAGAACCTAATGCTCTGATACCACCTGTGACACCCCGACTAATTAAATACCGGGTAGCTACTCCTTTATAAAATCAATTCAAAATGCCAAGTTGGCTCAGTTAATAGCATCACTGTCGAAAACATTTTATTATTACTAACCACCTAGTATTTAAAAAGCAAGTTGCCAAATTTTAATATAAGTCTGATTAACATGCAACAATGTAAAGAAGAAGTAAATAACACCATTCCATACTGAAGTAAAATGAATAACCATCACAATAGAGTAAATAAAGTCTGGAGGAAAACTCCTCACTACAATCCCATAACTGAAATGAATAACCGAAACTGAAATAAAACATGCTAAAGTCTGAAAACTGAAATATAAAAGATGTCTCTAAAGAAATGGGCAACATGCCCTACAACTGATAGATGGTGACTCTGGAATCCAAAAGATAGAAGCGTCTACATGCAAATCCTTGTAGCTTCCACAAGCAGCTACAGCTCATCACCTGAATGAGTATCCTATGCTTGGTGTCCTTGTGGCTGGGCACCTAAAAATGGTTTTACAAAGAAAAAGAGATTTGAAAAGAAAACGGGTCAGAGCCCGAATGTGGAGTTATATTTTAAAAACCTACAAGTGCTTTAAAAACATTTAAAACATTAAATGCAAAATACATGTTAGGACGTGCACTCACATGATATTCTCACCTCTCGTCTAACTGTGCACTCCTAACGCAAGTACCCATCTACAATAATATAACCACTAGCTAAGTGACATCATAACTAGCTAGACTGTAATAGTTCGTACCCTTTTTACCCGGTTCTATTAACATATAATGCTCGTAATTAAATAGAGGTTAACGTAAACTCAGTTACTAAATATGCCATTGATATAACTATCAGTTAACTCATTATATATCTCAAAACAATACCGTAATATTTTTACAACATTAACAGGAGGATTTCCATTAATTAAATGTATATTATTCACAACATAAATATACGATACAAGCACCCCTCAATCTAAGCTATGGTGCACACATACTCTGCTATCCATCCCGGTACATCACGTACATAAGGATTACATATTCCGAATCTCTCAGGAATAGTTTACCGATAACAACATCACAAATAATGGAGGCGAACACAGTCACCATCACATGGGTCACGCACATACCTACGCTCCCATGATCAGCGGACTTATTAATATCACAATAAGTCTTTCTATGACCTATGTTCATCGAGGTACCAGTCTATATCCCCACCGTAGGCACACAAGGATTAGAGGGTCCTAAGCAAACGCAACCTCCCGTGATAGCAAGTATGGTAGGTATGTCATACACACAATCCATATACTAATACTAAGTAAACACACATCTTAGTAATACCGTATTTTAATCGTAGTACGTATCGCATTCTCGTACTAACTATAATTATAATAATTTATACTAATCCGATTTGTGATTATACACGCTATAATTTCTCACGTCGTAATAGACACTCACGTCTCATCCCAAACCGTCCATGTAATACAACTCTCGTATATAATTTACTCTTCATAATTGCCCAAAAGTCCCAGTTCTATCACTATATCATCAAAGGAATGCTAACTCTACCCTTGAACCAGTTTCCGGAACTCCAAAAGTCAAAACAGTTCTAAAAGGACCAAACTGTCAACTCGTTAGAAGTTTCGTTCGAACGAGGAGGTTCGAACGAGATCCTTCTGTCAACTCGTTAGAAGTCTCGTTCGAACGAGGCTGTTCGAACGAGATCCCAGTTCTTTCGAACGAACTGTTCCTTCTAACGATATCTCGTTCGAACAAGATATCGAATGAGATCCCTTCTCGTTAGTAACGACTGGTCAACTCGTTAGAAGCTCGTTCGAACGAGTTCGTTCGAACGACCTGGGGGCTGCTTCTAACGAATTACCAGTTTCGGCCCAGATTTTTCCCATCTCGTTTTTCACCATTTTTATCACTTCAATCCTTCTCCAAAGTTCATTCTAACAATGATTTAAGTCCTCTAATCATACTAAAACATGCTTAGGTCATAAACTAACGTCTTTTAAGGCAATAAGGCATCCTAAACATCATTAAATCCCAAGATTTTATACTTTTCCCCAATATCATCAAGAACATGAACCCTAGATATATATCAACATCAAATTCCAGAATTTAATTCGTTTTTTCTTTCACCCAATCATGTATTAACATCAGATTAATTGTCTCCAAACTATTCTACATGCAATTCTCTTCACAATTTCTCAAGTTCTATGATCTAATCTACATGGGTTTTCATATTTATCAAGAACAAACCATAAATCCGAATTTTCTAACATGGAAAGAACATTTGCTGAAATTAAACATAATTAAACCACTTGCCTTGGTTTGATTTCTGATTTGGTGTAGGTTTGGTGAAGATTCTGCAGAGTTTCCTCTCTCTCTAAGTTCCTTCTCCAATGGTGGCTCAAGATGGCTAGGGTTTGATTTGGGGAAACTTAGAAAACCTAAATGACAACCTACGTAGCCTTCTAGGTTAATATGGGTTGGTTAATGGGCTTAATGGGTTTAATCCACATCAGATTTACATCTCTAATTTTCGTCACTTTTAATTCCTAAAAATGTAAAATTACCAAAATACCCTTTAAGTTACCGGTATGGCCTAAAAATACCCCGGGATCCAAACTATACCCTCGGCTAGTGTTTTCTGACTATCTCGACCCTTCCGGACGCGTTGGCGCACTCAAAACGACCATACGGATTATAGATTTTAAATTCACTTTTATTAACAAAATATTATGCCGTGACGCGGCGGTCCCACGCGTCTCAACAAAATTTCTAAAATGCCGTATATAAATCTCACGACAAATTTTATAATACCAAATACATATATAATCATATATGCACCTAATCAAATACCAATTTGGATTTCATTAGTATTTATAACCCGGATTAATTTCCAATTAATACGCATTTAATTAATTAATCCCAAAAATAAATATAGACAAAAGTACGGGGTATTACATCTGGATAATTTTTTGCCCGATGAGGTGAATAGTAAAGAGAAGAAAAAACTAAAGTTTATGGATGGACTTTCCTGGAGGATCAAACAACACTTGATAGGCAACCCTGCATTGAGAACTTATATTAAGGTCATCAATGCCTCACTTCTACATTATCAGGATCATTACTTCCATTTAAAGGGAAGCAAGAAAGGGGGTGATCCTAGCCAGCGAGGCAAGGAAGGAGGAACCGGTGCTAGTGGGGCACCGTAGTAGCAGACGAGTAGGCACCAGGGGATGGATTCCCGACAAGGGGATTAAGGCAAGAGGTTTAGATCTGGAGGTTATTGACCTGAGGGTAGTGGTTTTAAGAAGGTCCTGCACGATCCTTAGCAGAAGCAGCAGTATGTTCCTCAGGGCTGTCAGGGCCAAGTTAACAATTGGGGAGGTCCACAAGGCCAGCATCAGGGGAGCCTCGACAGGGCCATTAAGGCCATAGGCTGATAGACTTTTTGGGACATTATTTTACTTATGGACAGACGAGCCATAAGAGGAGATAATTACCACAGCATCACAGAGTCCCACAGCAGCAGGGTGCCCAGCAGGGGCAGCAGATGCAGTTACCCCCGACAACACCAGCACTACAAGCCCCATCATAGCGGGGCAGTTATAGTAAGGACGTGTTTATAATGTCCAAGATGCAGTCTTATAGCAGGAACCACATGAACCACTAGCAGTAGAGGGTACATTTCTTATTCACTGGCTTGAGGGTGGGATTTTATTTGATACGGGAGCGTCACACTCATTTAGCCACCAGATTTTCATGCGTAGCCGGTCTATTAGAGACAATCGGTAGTCTCCTTATGTGCTTAGAGTCACCTTTGGGTAGTGGGTTGCTTATAAACTCGATCTGTAGGGGTGTGGATATTTATGTGGGGAGACTATGATTAGACGTCTACCTTCTAGAGTTAGATATGGAGGGTTATGATGTCATTTTGGGTATGGACTGGTTAGTTGGATACCGAGCGATGGTGGATTATTTTGGGAGGACCATTTTGTTCTCGATTCCAGGGCAGGAGAAGTTCCTAGTGGCGATGCCTCTTCTTGAGGGAGGGTCGAGCACACACCTGTATTATATTAAAGATGAGACCTCATAGGAGGTGGTTATTTCTTTAGATTCAATTCCAGTGGTGAGGAAGTTTGAGGATGTTTTCGAGGAGATACCCGGGATGCCACCCAATTGGGAAATTGAGTTTGTCATTGACTTAGCACCGGGTATGAGAACGAGCACCCAAGCACCTTATCGCATGGCCCCTTTAGAGATGAGAGAGTTGAGGGAGCATATTTAGCAACTTTTGGGTTAGGGTTTCATTAGATGAAGTACATCACCATGGGGTGTTTTGGTGTTTTTCGTCAAGAATAAGTATGGATCACTTCGTCTATGTATCAATTACAAGGAGTTGAACAAGGTCACGATTCGGAATAAGTATGTGCTGCCTCAGATCGATGACCTGTTCAACCATTTAAGGGGAGTAGCTTAATTCTCTAAGATAGATCTGAGGTTGGGATATCATCAGTTGTGCATCAGATAAGAGGAATTTCCTTAAACTGCTTTTCTGACACAACATGGATCGTATGAGTTTAGGGTGATGTTATTTGTACTCACCAATGCGCTAGTAGTATTCATAGATCGTATGAGCCATGTTTTCAGAGAGTTCCTTGACCAGTTTGTGATTGTGTTCATCGATGATATTCTAGTTTACTCTCATTCTGAGGATGGGCATGAAAAGCATATGCGTATGGTTCTACAGACATTACGGGACCACCATTTGTACACTAAACTCGATAAGTGCAGTTTTGGCTACGTAAGGAGCAGTTTTTGGGCCACTTTGTGTAAGATATGGACATTATTGTTGATTCGAGTAAGGTATTGATAGTGAAGGAGTGAGGACAGACCATTACACCGATCGAGATTCGCAATTTTTGAGGTTGTCTAGATATTATTGTCGCTTCATTAAGAGTTTCTCAAAGACTGTGGGTCCATTAACGAACTTGACTCATAAGGGGTTTTATTTGTTTGGGATGACCATTGTCAGTTATCTTTTGATGATCTAAGGGACAAATTAACCTCAGCACTTGTGCTCGCAATGCCTAGGGGATGAGTGGAGTACCATGTTTATACAAATGCATCCTTATAGGAACTTGGGGGTGCACTAAAATAGGAGGAGAGGGATATAGCTTTATGCATCTCGCAAGCTTAAGCCCCGCGAGATGAATTACCCTACGCATGACCTTGAGTTAGTAGTGGTTGTGTTTGCCTTAGAGATTTGGAGGCATTATCTTTTGGGTAAGCAGTTCACCTTGTTCACGAACCATAAATCCCTTTTATATCTGTTCATGCAAAAGGATATGAATATGATACAGAGGATATGGTTAGAGTTAATGAAGGATTACTAGTTTGATATTGAGTATCATTCGGGGATGGCTAACGTGGTGGCAGACGCGTTGAGATGACGGCCAACTGGGGAGATAATAGAGGTTTGGAAGGCGAATTCAAGGGAGCTTCGACACAATGATGAGGTTTCCAGAGCTTGCATGTCCATATTGGTTGTCATGCTCGAGATTGTTATGAGGGTGGTGAAAGCACAAGAAATGGATCAACTTTGTCAAGACAGAGTACGCCAGATGTTAGATGATGGGGTGGAGTCTTGTTCGATTAGTTATGAGGGAGGCTTGTTCTTTAAAGGGACACTTGTGGTTCCAGAGGATGAGGATTTACGACATGTAGTGATGTCAGAGTCTCACGGGTCGAGGTTTGCGGTACATCGCAATGGGGATAAGATGTATCATGATATGCATAGGCAGTATTAGTGGTCGGGGATGAAGCGGGACATAACAGAGTTTGTCTCGAAGTGTGCTACCATCCATCTAGTCAGGGTAGACCACCATCTAGGTGATTGTGTATCGATTGACTAAAATGGCGTATTCTCTATCGATTCGTATATATTTTGAGATGAGTCAGTATGCGTAGTTGTTTATTATGGAGATAGTGAGGTTGTACGGGGTTCCGATTAATATTGTGTCAAATCATTTATGAGCCTAGGGTAGAAGGAACTCCGAAAATTACGAGCCTAGGGCCTTTCGATCATTTATGAGCCTAGGGCCTTTCGATCATTTATGAGCCTAGGGACTTTCGATCATTTATGAGCCTGGGGTAGAAGGAACTCCGAAAATTACAGAGTTATATCAGCCCCTTTGAGTTATGTTCTAGGGTTACAACACTTCGGATATAGAGGAGGCCATAGGAGAGGAAGAGGAGAAGAAACCTAGGCCATTCCATACCTTTTTGCATCTCCAACATTATCGGATTTTTTATCAGAGTAAGGAAAGATCAACCCCATCATCTTAGTGTAATACCCCAACCTAATGTTGTGTATCTTTTAATGTAATTCATAATTATGAGAATTTGAATAAAGGAAATCCTCGTTTTAAGAGTTATATCCTTTCATTTGGTTTAGTTTGGTTACTCTCTATGAAATTAAGATATTGTTGGGCTCATGTGTAAAATTTAAAAGTACCAGCAATTCAAATGAAGTTGGGGTCGTTCAAACGACTTTCTCATCTCACTCTCACGAGTGCCCCTATAGTTAGTAACGAGTTTCAAACCACCAGGAGAGAGGATTACAAGGGCATATCGCGAGAAG
Source organism: Sambucus nigra (assembly GCA_949130495.1). NCBI lineage: Eukaryota > Viridiplantae > Streptophyta > Magnoliopsida > Dipsacales > Adoxaceae > Sambucus > Sambucus nigra. The sequence goes on along the minus strand of OX422213.1, from coordinate 83,525,866 downwards.
GTCACGAGTAACGAAGAATCGAACGACAGGCTATAGTCGTACGAACAACTTTCTTCTTATTTGAACGACTCTGACGGAAATTTTGTCACTTTATTATCCCTAGATGAAAACACGTGTCAACTCCTTAGAAACTGACGAATCTTATGAATCTTTGGGGGAATTTTATATGTTTAAAGATGGTTTTTGGTGGGTTATTTAAGGGAGGTTTGGGAGAATGATACTCCACCACCATTACCATCTTCCTCCCCTCTTTCTAGATTCGTACCCATTTCCTCAAGTACTCCCTCCATTTTCAGAGTGGTACCAAGAACTTTCACACCACAACTACCCATCTCCCCACCTTCTTCTTCTTCTTCTTCTTCTTCTTCTTCTTCTACACAAGCTCTCTTCTTGAAGAAGGAGGTGGCGGAGTACCCTTATAGAGAAACCTTAAAGGAGCTTTTGTGAATACAAGGTCTTGGAACTCAGAATTTAGGAGCTTTCAAGTCATCTGTCAGTAGTTCTCCTCTTCAAAATCAAAGGCAGGGTTTCTTTCCAAACTTTAAAGGTTTTTTCTAGCGATGAAATGGGTATAAGAAGTGCTAGATGAAGTTTCATGCCAAAAGTTTGTAGTTTTTTTCATAAAATTTTGTCTTGCTAAAAATAAAATATTTTTAAAACTAACCCTAAATGGGTCTTTTACATACATGTAGAAAATAGGATTTTATACCTTGATAATTGGAAGAAAGCATGTGAAATTGTAAAGTTATGAATCATGTAAAATAAATTCATGATGGAGGTATTTCTAGGTTTAAAACCTCCTATAAACTTGTAAGATCATGTAGTAAGCTAACAAGTGATGTTATTGCCTTAAACAAACATGTTAAGATGGGTTTTGTCTCCAAACTAACAAGTAAAGAGAAACAACTTCAAACTTGTTAGAATATAATAAGGTGAAAAATAGATAAATGTTGGATTTTACATGAAATGATAAGCTAAGAAAATGAACTTTGATGATGATGGTCTTAATCATTTTGGATATGATTTTATGTGGAAAAATATAAAAGGGGACAATGTGGTTTTGAACATGAAATGATGAACATGGCATTACGAACATAGTTAACTTGTGCCATTAAGGAACAAAAGTAAATGGGTGTTTTTCTCAAAATATAACAAAGATAGGTAAAAAGGGGGTTTTATAAGCTTGAGTATCCTAAGGGTTGGGTTTCCTCTCGAGACCTCATCGGTCTAATGTTTGATGAAAAACAGACAAATGATAAGTTTTGGCACAATTGTTAAAGTAATGACGCTTCAAAACCATGGATAATGAAAATAGTGAAAAGGAAATGGAATAATGTGGACATTGGATAAATGTTAAACACATAAAGAATAAGACTTGTATGACACCGAGAAAATTAAGGAAGGTCTGGAGCCCCGGATTGAAAGTTCCAAAACCACTAGCCAAAGCATATGGTGGCATCGCCGGCAGTGAGGAGCATGTTAAAGCGTGCGGTATTTGGAAGATTCCGAGAAATAATAAAGAAAGGAAAATTTCAAGATTATATATGGGTAGGTTAATTAAATAACCTAATTAAAGTAATAGTTGAGACTAACGGTAAAAGGTAAATCATTAGTCTCTAAACTCGGGAAAGGATGGTAAAATGGATTAAGTGTGAGTATGAGCACATCGCTCGGGTGTATGACATGTAGTTGCATTATGGGTAATTAAACTGTATATGTTTTTCGTAATTGAATAAAAGATTCATTTTATGTCCAGTAACTCGTAGAAAACATATAGCCTGATATTAATTCCCTACTGAGTGTATGCTCATACCTACTTTCCTTTCGTTAAAAATACCACCCCCACCTAAGGTACCACAAGTAGGAATGTTGGAAAGTTTGGGAGCAAAGTCCCAGGGGAGACCAACGCCATTATAATGCTTTGTAATAATTTAAAAAAAAACATTACACTTTTAATATTTTCACTTTAAACATTTGTACTTATTTGGGCCTCGGTCGTAATTTGTAATAATACAGGATGGTGTGAGTTGCTTGGGTTTAATTAGCATTTTGGAATAAACCTAATTTTTCATAATAAATTCTACTAAACAACTAATCTTATAGTAGTCACCTTTTTATAAAATAAGAATTTAAAGCACCAAACTTATGAATCAAATAAAGGTTTTCTTAAATAAATTGGTTAAATCCTCCCCCTCCCCCTTTTAACTCCCCGGCTCGGTGCGAGTTGACCCAACGGTGATCCAAAATCGGGTTTGGGCATTGGTATCAGAGCAATAGGATTCTCGGGTGTGACAGAGCCACTACACCAAAAATAGTAATTTGGAACATCTTGATATTAAAAATTTGGCACATTTTAAAACAGTGCCAAATTCTGGCACGGTTTAATGACAATCTGGCAAGGTTTGAAACCGTGCCAAATTTTGGCACCGCTTAAAAGTGTGCCAAAATTGAGTACACCTACTTAAAATATAAATAATGTCCAAAATCATCTCCCTCCAATATTTTCATCTCCCGCACTCTCATTTTCAGACAAGAAAAAAAAAGTCATGGACTCTCTCCCTCTCTCGTCTGGCCTAGATAAAAAAAAAACTAATTTTCCACCACTGTCCAAGTTCACCGCCCAAGTTCACCGCCCAAGTCCACCCTATCCACCGCTTTTGACCACCACTGATCCACTCTCATTTGGTATAATTTTGGTTTTTTTAACCCTAATTTTTTCCTGGTTTGTGTATTTTCGTCCTCATAAAAGGGGCTTTGTTAGATGAGACTTAGTGTTGTTGCCTACAAGAATTTGTGCCGATGGTGTCATCGAGTCCTGCTTTACTCTTGATCACTATTGTGTGGAGCTCAGTGTTGCTTCCTACAATAATTTTTGGCGGGTTGATGTAGAAGGCCTTCCTCCTGATCTTATTCAAAGGTAAACCCTCGTGATTTTTACTATAGTTTCTAGGGACATTTGATTCTATCCTGAAAAAGTGTTTTGTATGTTACTATATTACTATGGGTGAAAACATGTGTGTGTGATGGTGATATATATATATATATATATAAGGTTTTATATGTTTTTGTATATAACACGAGATGTTATATATATATATATATATATATATATATATATATATACAAAATGGGTACTAACGTGGAAAAAGATGAAGTTAAAAAAAACCAAGTAAATTTCATTTACGACGTGGTATCTTCAGCGTGTTAACGCAACTAAATAAGTAGTTCGATACATGGTTCGGGTACTTAAAAACAATATTCATATATCAAATAACACATAAGGGTGGTACGGGTGTAATTTCAGGATCGTCAGAATGGGTTTCGGGACATCCGATGTTTTTTCGACGCTAGTCGTAACGAAATGACAACTTTGTCGAGCCATCTTTCGACTAATTTTTGGCACACCTCGGTTAGTTAAAAATAATATCGTAGATAACCAACTTGTTTTCCATACATTGGATAACACATATGGGTGGTAGGTACGTGTGCGTATTTACCTAGGTGCCGGTTTGAAGTGTCGAATGTCTAAGAAAAATAAGCACTTTTAGTGAACTTTGCAAACAAAAAACAACATTGAACTGCTTTAGCCAATTGAAAATGGCACAAGCTTAGAGTTAAGTAGTGATCCATTTGAGATATAAGCTTACATTTGATTCCATATTTAATAAATTCCCAAATTTTTCTGTTACAGTTACTCTCAGCTATATATGATCCCAATTTAAACATAAGTTCTCCAAAGAACAACCCTCACAATATCATCAGACGATATCGGCGCCTATAATTTGCAAGTAAAATCGATTTCACTTTTAGACTAATTTCTATGGTTCAATTTGTACCATATGTTTTTCTAGGGTTTCCAATGAAATCACATCTAAATGAAATTTTATTTCTAGTATGCTTTTGTAAAGAAATTGACCCCAATTTGTATTATCTTACTCACAAAGTTTCATCTTTGATTGCAGATACAACTCAATCCTCTCAACTCTCAATTGTGTTCGATTTCTGGTTAGTAGTGATGTATTATTTAAATTTCTTATATATATGTGTATTTTTTCTATTTTAAAATGGGGTTATGTAGCATTTTGTGTTTTCTCTACTTTTTTTCAATTTTTTCAATGTTGCCAAATGTGGTTTCAACATAATGCTAAGTCCAAATATAGATTTGTACTGTTTATGTATACCAGTAAATGATCATGAAGATGAATAATACTTGATTGATTGAAATTTACACTTTACAATGTTCATAATTTATGTTGACGTTTGTAATTTAATCCATTGAATAGAATCGATGGCATTTATCTGAAGTGTAATGATAATCTAAAAGCATACTGATGTGATATTCTTTATAGCTTCCCCCATAATTTCTTTCAAAACAAATAAAGAATATTATTTTAGTTTTTTATTATTGTTGTTAGAAAAGAGGGACAAACTGCCAAATATACTGATATGATACTCTCCCACGACAATTCAATAATCAAAACAATATTAGTAGAGAAAATAATGCACAGATTAGTGCACTTTCCTAAGGGATGGCATTTGCCAATGGTCAAGTCTAATCAACCCCGAAGATTTCTGGGGAGGTCATTATCGATATAACCAGTCTAATCAGTCTTAGAAGAGCAACCCATCTTAGCAAGGAAATCAGTCGAAATATTCTCTTCATGAAAGATGTGTGAAAATTGTAAGGAAAGATGGGAAGCCAAACTCATGATTTTATCCATAGACGGAAATAAGAAATATGGCGACGAGGAAATGCTATTCAAAGAATCCACCAGAACCTTGGACTCCGATTCCACCAAAATGTTGTAACCCCTTAAGTCTTGGCATAATGTGATGTCGTGCATCATATTAAGCATTTTTTCTTTTAAGCTAGACTACATCCTAAACTGGCAATAATAAGCCAAATTGACTGCCCTATAATGATCTCTAAGAAGACCCCCCCACCCATAATACCATCAGAACCCATAATGCTACCATCCACATTAAGTTTCATCATGTTATAGGTCGGTCTATCCTAGGAGCAAGCGACAAAAGAACCTTCATTTCTTCACACCATAGGGAAGATAGAGAGGTTCTGAATAGAAAGTTGTAATTTGAGTTTGAGCTGCACGATTCGGTCATATACTGGATGATTCTAGATGAAAAAGGTTTTTTACCCTCAAATATGTGATTACTCCTAGACTTCCATATATGCCAGAGAATAATAAGCGAGATGAATACTGAAATAGTACCTTGAACCTTTTGCATCTTAAGCATTAAAACCAGATAGGGATTGGTCATAAGTAGACCCTAGGATTCTATCACCTGCACAAACATTTGACTTTTTCTCGAGCCTTTTACTACCACCTTCTCCATCCATATGAAACTCCTATTATTTTGGAACTGTTTTAGGGGAGAGGTTTAAACTGTTATCTATCTTATCATTTAATTCTTCTTATGCATCCATAACACATAGTTGATTATCTTCCCCATCATTAGATGTAAGAAATTTATGGTCAAGTTCAAGACCCCCCCTACCCCCTGATGTAGGGCATAATTCCAACAAGGTAGTGCAAATTAAACCAACACAAACATGGGGGCTCTTAGTTTTACCTTCCTCTCAGTCCTGCGCAACATCATCAGTAAAAGATAAATTTTAAACCAAAACTGCAATATGATCATCCGTGTCAGGATTCTCAACTACAATAACCATCTCATCCAATATCTTCTCATTAGTCCCAGGTAGATTAAGAGACACTAGTATATTAGTTATACCACTAGCTAGCACATTACAGTTCTTAAATTTAACTCCTTCCCCGACTTGTTCTAGTTCTGTAGTATGTGGAGCATTCCCATAAAAAATAACAACCTTCTTAGAGGTTTTAGAAAACTCAACCATCCCTGGCATTTCCTCCGTAGTATATTCAGGAGGCGCGAGCAAAATATTAGATGCAGGTGTATTAATAACACTATTATGGCCAGTACTGTCTACAATAATGCTACTCTTAGATGTATTGACATTTGTTATAGCATTCTGCTTAGGAGAGGGAAGTAACTGCAGTTATTCATCAATTGGATTAAGGTTATCAAATTTCTTAGTAACCCATACTTTAGTTGATGTACTACATCCACTGGTAGCGACCAATTTGACCGGTGATCAGTTGCAGGAGGAACTACTGAGATGCAATGTTTAAAATATTTATCGAAAAATTTATCGGATGAACTATCATGATAAGATTTGTATTTTTCATAAATTCCCGAATAACTTCCGTGTTGATTAGAGATCCTAGGAACCAAAAACTATCCACTGATATATTTGGATGGATTGAAATCATCATCGTCACTATCTCCTTGACCATCTACTTCCTTGACCTGTTCTATAAAAGATTCATATACTCCCTCGAGAATAGATGTAATTTCTAACCCAACTTCAAATGATGTTGACTGATATAATTTCTTATATTTTGAGATATCCAACTTCTCAATGACATATTTTTGCCAAAAACCATTCCAAACAAGCACTTCTTCAAAATAAGAAAAGCAACCTCTGAAACAAGTGTTCATAATTCCACATCTCGATGTGTTCATAATTCCACATCAATTTGAAAATACGGGGACCATTTAAACACACTCATAGGGGAGTTGCCCACATACTAAACATATTTAATCCACAATCAATCATAGTCTTCATTATTAGTTACTGTTTCAAAAAATAAAGAATATTAATTATTGTTTCAAATTTTACATTCAAATGGATAACAATATCACTTCGATATCAATATGCTCTTGATTATCTCGACATTCTTCTATAAAGACAACTTTATCCCAAACGTTTCTGATTAAATACCTTAGACTTGAATCCTGTTTATAGATTGATAAGTCTATTATGCTATCAAACCACACGACACCTTATATATGTGTGTGTTATATATATATAGCAGGACATATATGTGTGCTGTTATATATATAGCAACCTTATATATATATGTTGTTATATATATAACAGTAGCAACACATATATGTGTGCTATTATATATATAGCAGCCTTATATATATGCTATTATATATCTAACAACACACATATATGCGCTGCTATATATATATATATATATATATATATATATATGTGTGTGTGTGTGTGTGTGTGTGTGTGTGTGTGTATATATATATATACACAACACTGCTGCTAAGCACAACGAAAGGCACTAATCTCATCTCCAAATGAAAAATCAAGTGTCATTCGATTTTTTTTGAGGAATCATCAAGGCGTGTGACTAATGGACACTAATTTATGTCTACTGAGAAATCATCAAGGCGTCCTAGTTCATTTGTACGCTAGCTTTAAGATTGCAATAGATTCGTATACCTTCAGACATTGATTACACAATATTACTTGTATTTTTATATATGCATGCATGTATATCTGAATCTAAAGTAGGTTTTAACCCCTAATTTATTTGACTTTGGTTTGTTTCAAAATTGTATTTTAGGATTAATTTGTATCTGTGACTGTTGTGAAGTTTGATTTTGAAATGATGTGTTGTTTCTTGGGTACCTAATGGTACGTAGGATGAGTATAAAAGTGTGAATTGAACAATTAATTTGATGGAGATGAGTATACGATTATTGCCATGAGGTTTTGATTCTTTTCTCTATTAAGAAGTTGAGTATAAATTTTTATCTTTATTTATTAACCTTTTGACTAATTTAAATGTAGGGTTTCCAAACTTCAGGAATTGAAGCACTACATTCATCGAGGTAAAGTTTTGAGTTTATATTAATAGTTTTGTTATGCGTATATTGTATTTGCAATTATTTACTTAGTTGATGGTTTCATATTGACTTTTTAAAAAATCTACTTCCTGCTATTCCCAAATATCTTCAAAAGCAATTTCTCTTAAAAGTTGCAGTAGCATTTAATAGAAAAATGGTCTGAAATAGCGACAATAAGTAGCCAAACGTAAAATGGCTTACTTTATGAGCATATTTAGTTAAATTGGTGGAAGGGATTTGCTAGTGGTTTGGTTTTGGAATTTGTTGCTGCTGTTGAGTTTATTTTAAATGTTAAAACAGGTTGGATTTAATGAATAAACAAACGAAACTATGTCAAAATTTTCTAAAATCAGTAAACATACTAAACTGATAAAAATAAGCCGTTAAAGGGTGAAAACCTAAACCATCCCCCAAACATTATTATAAGAGGCACGAACACCTCGCACGGGACCAATGTAACTTGTAGGAACTGACCGCGTAGTCACGGGTCTCCCGGTTTGAGAATATGGCGATAGTTTCGAAATACGTAGATTAGGCTTGAATATAAGCCATTTGAGGGTGAAAACCTAAATCATCTCCCAAACGACCCCGTAAGAGGCACGAACACCTCGCACAGGACCAATGTAACTTGTAGGAACTGACAGTATAGTCACGGGTCTCTCGGTTTGAGAATATGACTATAATTTCAAAATATGTAGATTAGGCTTGAAAACAAGCCGTTTAAGAGTGAAAACCTAAAACAGCCCCCAAATGACCCCCGTGAGAGGTATGAACACCTCGCACGGGACCAATGTAACTTGCAGGAACTGACCGCGTAGTCACGGGTCTCCCGGTTTGAGAATATGATGATAATTTGCAAAAATAACACTTAGACTTAAAAATAGGCCCTTAAGGGGTAAAAACCTAAACCAGCCACCAAAAGTCCCCGTAAGAGGAACGAACACCTCGCATGGGACCAATGTAACTTGTAGGAACTGATCGCATAGTCCCGAGTCTCCCGATTTGAGAATATGACGATAATTTGCAAAAATCAACACTTAAATTAAAAAATATGCTGTTAAGGGGTGAAAACCTAAACCAACCCCCAAACGAACCCGTAAGAGGCACGAACACCTCGAATGGGACCAATGTAACTTGTAACAACTGACCGCATAGTCACGGGTCTTCCGGTTTGAGAATATGACGATAATTTGCAAAAATTAACGTTTAGACTTAAAAACAAGCCGTTTGAGGGTGAAAACCCAAACCAGCCCTCAAACAGCCTCGTATGATGCACGAACACCTCACACGGGACTAATGTAACTTGTACGAACTGACCGCGTAGTCACGGGTCTACCGGTTTGAGAATATGACGATAATTTGAAAATATGAAGATTAGGCTTGAAAACAAGTCGTTTGAGGGTGAAAACCCAAACCAGACCCCTAGCTCGGGACTAATGTAACTTGTAGGAACTGACATCGTAGTCACAGGCCTCTCAGGTAGTCATAAATTGCGTAAGATTTTCAATTTTAGAATATAATATTAATTGCCACTCCTATATGTAATTTTTTTAGCTTGAGTAACCTTTTTTTTTATAAATTACTTGGTTACTAATATCGTATCTTTTTTTGTATCCTATTTTTTTTGCAGGATAACATTTTATCGTTAGCATTTCTTCACGGGGAACACACAGAGAACTCAATGGTTTACCACAAGGCGTTTATTCATGATTCTATTTTTTTGTGTTATGGTTGTGCGGGCTTTTGTAGTTCTATTGTAAACTTTTATAGCCATGCGGGCTTTTGTAAGTTTATTGTTATATTTTGTGGCCATGCGGGCTTTATTTTATCCAGGTTTTATATTAGCAGGTTTTAGAATGTCCAGAAAATAGAGGAAACTCTGCCCAATTTTTTTTGGTCTGTGAACTACTAAAAACTTGTAATATTTTGAAGTTTGTATGAACATTAGTTTATTAACAATGGGCAACACTTATAATTTGTGAATTTTCTAGTTTTCAAATAATTTTTTTTTCTTTTATCCACAAAATTTGGCACAGTTCAAAACCGTGCCAAAAGTGTATCATATTTTGGCATGGTTTTGAACTGTGCCAAATTTTATCAAAATGTGCTCAATTTGGCACAGTTCAAAACTGTGCTAAAAGTGTGCCAGAAATATCAAATTCTGGCACGATTTAAAAGTGTGCCAGAAGTGTTCCTATTTGTCAAATCTGGCACACTTTTAAACCGTGCCAGAAAAAAATGGTCATTTTGGAACACCTGATTCTAGCACAGTTCAAAACCGTGCCAGATTTGATCTGGCACAGTTTTAAACCGTGCCAGATTCTTATTTTTGGCGTAGTGAGAATTTATATTTTCTTAATCCGTTTCCCCTAATTCACGTAGTAATCATGATTAGTACTTCTTAAAAAATAGCTTCAGCTATCATTTCATGTGTATCATTGTGTATTACACTCTTTATTTTTATGTAGATGCCTCATCGTCGTGACATTGCTATTAGTTCCGGCTCTAGCGAGCTCCAATGTATGGAGCAAGACGTACGACATCTTGTTGACTCTCTCTATCAACAACAAGAAAATCGTAGCGGAACTCTCGAAAGCATAACTTTTGCATCACTCCTCAAGGAATTAAGGAGGCTAAATCTGCCTTCCTTCAATAGGGCGTCGGGCCCCATTGCAGCCGAGGCATGGATCGACAAGGTCACGGGGGTAATGGAAGTTCTAGATGTTCCATCTAGGAATAAGGTTGAGATTGCGACATTTCAGCTAACTGAGCAGGCACAGAGGTGGTAGGCCATGCACTTGGACGGTTTGGCCACTAGATTGGTATGGTTTCTGAATTGCTTTTCTGAATAGATACTTTCCTCAAGCGTATTTCGACACCAATAAGGATAAGTTTTCCCAATTGATCCAGGGCAAGTTATCGATCAATGAATATTTGTATAGCTTCGAGAGCTTGTTGAAGCATGTGAAAGTACCGAGAACAGACGAAGCTGAGAAGACAAGGCTCTTTGTCAAGGGTCTTAACTTGAGCATTCGATGGATCATGGCAGGTATGGATCTACTAAATTTTAGGAGAATTGTGAACAAGGCAATTAGATTGGATATTGATGCTGGGGATAGCAAATCTATCAGGGAGAAGAAGAGGGAGCCAAGTGGATCTCACTCGGGTGGTCACAAAAAGTCTCGAAGTGGGGCACGGGGTTTCTTCGAAAAGCTCAAGGCTGCAATGGGAGTGGGATCCTCCTCAACACAGTGTACTAGTGATCATAACCATATCGCCCCCACAAAGAGGACCTGCTTCATTTATGGACTCATGGGGCACATGAAGAGGGAGTTCCCCCAATGGGTTTCGGGCAGCCATCAGACCATTGACTTTGTACCGGGATGGAGTTTCATCTACATTGGCCTCACTCAACAACAACACCAGTTTTCTTCTAGGTACCGGAATACAACTAGGCACATTGTGGATGGGCTGCATCCTAATCAGAGGCATGGTGGTTATGGTCATGACCAAATTCCCAATAGCTAGACCAACATACTTAATCCCGGGCGAAATTACACAAATTCCCAATAGACTGCACCTCCTAGTGCCCCTACAGTGATGGAATGTATGATTCTCCTATATAGTACTTTGGTAAAGGCATTATTAGACTATGGCTCTTCGTACTCTTTCATATCTAGTTCCTTAGCCTTTAGTATGGGTTTGGTAGTGGATTGGTTTCATCCCCCCATTTTTATCAGCCTCCTAGTGGGTGGCGGCATAGTCTTTGATATGGTTTGCTGTAAGAGTGTGGTTATGGATGAAAACTTCGTTTAAGAGTACGACCTGATCCTTATGGACATAGATGGATTCAACATAACTCTAGGTATGGATTAGTTAACATGTTTTAAAGCCACAATCGAATAACATATGCACAGTGTCCTGGTGTTACTTTCGAATGGGTCCCGCCCTCATTTCAGTAGTGAACAGGGCATCGATTATCCATGTAAATTATCCACACTCTGTGAGAAGAATATTTTTTTGTTAGGTGAGCAGTATTGTGGATCAAGATAAGCCATAGGGTATAACTCTTGATTATCTTGTGGTTCCGGAGTTCCCTGATGTGTTCCTAGACGATCTTCCCGGTTTACCACCTTGGTGAGAGGTGGACTTTGCAATAGAAGTACATCAGGGTGTGTCACCAATATCAATCCCATCGCATAGAATGGCCCCTGCAGATTACAGGAATTGCAGACCCAATTGGAGTAACTAACCCGCAAAGGATTCATATGTCCCATTATTTCTCCATGGGGAGATCCAGTCTTATTTGCAAAGAAAAAGGATAACTCACTACGACTTTACATCGACTATCGGTAGCTAAATAGGGTGACCATGAATAATAAGTACCCTATGCCCCGTATTAACGACTTATTCGATCAGTTGTGTGGGGCGGGCATATTCTTGAAGACTGACCTCTGCTCTGGGGTACCACCATCTACTTTTTAAGGAGGAAGATATTCCCAAGATGGCCTTTCAAATACGGTATGAATGTTCTGAGTTTGTGGTGATACCCTTCAGGTTGACAAACATCGCGGAAGCATTTATGAACCTTATGAATCGTATCTACCGCCTTTATTTGGACCGATTTGTTGTTGTTTTCATGGGTGACATCTTGGTATACTCGACATATGATATAGATCACGAGGAGAACCTCCGAGCGACTTTGTAAGTGCTCCGGGATAACCAATTGTATAAAAAGTTTAGTAAATTCGAATTCTGGATGGAAGAGGTCAAGTTCCTTGGCCATGTAGTTTTAGAAGAGAGTATCTCTATCGATTCGTCAAAGGTGGAAGCAGTGTTAGGATGGATTCAACTGAGGACAGTCGTCGAGGTGCACATCTTCTTAGGTTTAGCTGGGTACTACCGCAGATTCGTACAAAAACTCTCAAGGGTAGCTATGCCTCTCTCAATGCTTACTCAGAAGTATGTGAAATTCAAGTGGTTCGAGGATTGCGAACTAGTGTTTTAGGATATGAAGGTCATACTGACTTTTGCACCCATTCTTGTCCTCCTAGAATGGGGCAAGGGGTACACAGTGTGCTGTGATGGGTCAGGTTTGGAACTTAGGGAAGTATTGATGCCAACGGTTAGGTAGTAGGCTATGCATCTTGCCTGTTGAATGTGCATGAGAGGAACGACCCTACCCATGACCTGAAGTTAGCCGCCATGGTATTTTCACTGAAGTGCTAGAGGTACTACTTATACATGGAATGATTTAAAGTGTTTTCCGATCATAAGAGCCTTGAGTATATATTTACTCAGCGGGATCTAAACCTCCGACAAAGAATGTGGATTGAGTTAATGGATGATTACGACTTCTCAATGGAGTACCACCCAGGGAAGGCCAATGTTATGGAAAATGCTCTCACTTAAAAATCTGGCATCACACTCGGCGTAGCGAAATGCCACCAAGTAAAACTGTTCGGGGAGCTGCAGAAGTTCGACCTGCACGTGCAATGGGGCTATGATAGAGCATATCTTTAGGGAGTGGTGTCCCGACCCCTCATCCAATAGAGAGTATTAGAGGCACAGTCGGGTGATCCTGAGTATGCCCAGTATCGTGGCCGCATTTGGAATGGAGAAGTGTTTGACACCCTCACGATCAATAAGGACGACGGGGTGCGACACAAAGGGAGGTTGATAGTCTTGATAATTGAGGAGCTACAGGATGATGTGATGGAATAATCCCATCACTAATGTTTTAGCATACACCCTAGTGCCACCAAGATGTATAAGGACCTATGCAGGTATTTCTGGTGGTCTGGCATGAAGAGAGATGTGGAAACGTATGTGTTCAAGTTCTACAACGTATGTACCATCACTTTAAATGAGGTTAGGCTCATTCAAAAACCTTTCTAATCTCACTCGAATGAGTTCCCCCGTCGTTAGTAACGAGCTTTAAACGACCATGAGAGAGGATTATAGGGGCATGTCGCGAGAAGATCACGAGTAACGAAGCATTTAACCACAATCTATAGTCATTTGGACGACGTTCATCTCATTCTAATGACTCTGACGGAGTAAGAATCTGATGAAAATGCTGTCACTATATCAACCCTAGATGAAAACACGTGTCAACTCCTTAGGAACTAACTGATCTGATGAGTCTTTGGGGGAATTTTATATGTTTAAAGATGGTTTTGGGTGGGTTATTTAAAGGAGGTTTAGGAGAATGATAATCCACCACCATTACCATCTTCTTTCCCTCTTTCTAGAACTTTCCCACTCATCCCCATTTCCTCAAGTCCTTCCTCCATTTTCAGAGTGGTACCAAGCACTTACACTACACAAATACCCATCTCTACACCTTCCTCTTCTATCTAAGATCTCTCTTTGAAGAAGGAGGTGGTGTATACCCTTATAGAGAGACCTTAAAGGAGCTTTTGTGAATCCAAGGTCTTAGAGCTAGGAATCTAGGAGCTTTCAAGTCATCCATCACTAGTTCTCCTCTTCAAAATCAAATGTAGGGTTTTTGTCCTAGCTTTCAAGGTTTTTCTAGCTATGAAATGGGTTTCATGCCAAAAGTATGTAGTTTTATTCATAAAATGTTTTGTCTTGCTGAAAATAAAATATTTTCAAAACAAACCCTAAATGGGTCTTTTACATACATGTAGAAAATGGCATTTTATACCTTGATAATTGGAAGAAAGCATGTGAAATTTTAAAGTTATGAATTATGTAAAATAAATGAATGATGGACGTATTTCTAGGTTGAAAACCTCCCATAAACTTGCAAGATCATTTAGTAAGTTAACATGTGATAATATTGGCTTAAACAAACCTGCTAAGATGGGTTTTGTCTCCAAACTAACAAGTAAAGAAAAACAACTCCACACTTGTTAGGACATAATATGGTGAAAATAAGATAAATGTTGGAATTTACATGAAATGATAAGCTAAGACAATGAACTTTGATGATGATGGTCTAAAGCATGTTGGATTTGATTTTATGTGGAAAAACATCAAAGGGAAGAATGTGGTTTTGAACATGAAATGATGAACATGGTACTGCGAACATAGTTAACTTGTGCCATTAAGGAACAATAGTAAATGGATGTTTTTCTCAAAATATAACAAGAAGGGGTAAAAAGGGATTTTATAAACTTGAGCATCCTAAGGGTTGGGTTTACTCTCGAGACCTCATTGGTCTAATTCTTGATGAAAACTAGATAAATGGCGAGTTTTGGCACAATTGTTAAAGTAACGACGCTTGAAAACCATGGATAATGAAAATAGTGAAAAGTAAATAGAATAATGTGGACATTTGATAAATGTTAAACACGTAAAGAATAAGACTTGTATGACACCGAGAAAATTAAGGAGGGTACGGATCCCTGGAGTGAAAGTTCCAAAACCACTAGCCAAAGAATATGGTGGCATCTCCGGCAGTGAGGATCCCGTTAAAGCGCGCGGTATTTGGAAGATTCTGAGAAATAATAAAGAAAGGAAAATTTCAAGATTGTATATGGGTAGGTTAATGAAATAACCTAATTAAAGTAATAGTTGAGACTAATGGTAAAATGTAAATTATTAGTATCTAAACTCGGTAAAGGATGGTAAAATGGATTAAGTGTGAGTATGAGCACATCGCTCGGGTGTATGACATGTAGTTGCATTAAGAGTAATTAAATTGTCCATGTTTTTCGTAATTGAATAAAACATTCATTTTATGTCCAGTAACTCGTAGAAAACGTATAGCCTGATATTAATTCCCTACTGAGTGTTTGCTCATACCTACTTTCCTTTCGTTAAAAATCCCACCCCCACCTAAGGTACCACAAGTAGGAATGTTGGAAGGGTTGCGAGCAAAGCCCCAGGGCGACCAACGCCAATATGATGCTTTGTAATAATTTTAAAAAAACATTAGACTTTTAATATTTTCACTTTAGACATTTGTACTTATTTGGGCCTCGGTCGTAATTTGTAATAATACAGGGTGGTGTGACTTGCTTTGGTTTAATTAGCATTTTGGAATAAACCTAATTTTTCATAATAAATTCTACTGAACTACTAATCTTATAGTAGTCACCTTTTTATAAAATAAGAATTTAAAGCACCAAACTTATGAATGAAATAAAGGTTTTCTTAAACAAATTGGTTAAATCCTCCCCCTCCCCTCCCCCTTTTAACTCCCCGGCTCGGTGCAAGTTGACCCAACGGTGATCCAAAATCGGATCTGGGCATTGGTATCATAGCAATAGGATTCTCGAGTGTGACAAACCCCGCAACACCAAAAATAGTAATCTGGCACACCTTGATATTAAAAATCCGGTACACTTTAAAACAGTGCCAAATTCTGGCACGGTTTAATGACAATCTGACACAATTTAAAACCGTGCCAAGTTTTGGCACCGCTTAAAAGTGTGCCAAAATTGAGTACACCTACTTAAAATATAAATAACCTAAAAAATCATCTCCCTCCAATATTTTCATCTCCCGCACTCTCATTTTCACACAAGAAAAAAAATTTCATGGACTCTCTCCCTCTCTCGTCTGGACTGGAGAGAAAAAAAACCTAATTTTCCACCACCATCCAAGTTCACCGCCCAAGTCCACCGCTATCCACCGCTTTTTACCATCACTGATCCACTCTCATTTGGTATAATTTTGGTTTTTTTAACCCTAATTTTTTCCTGGTTTGTGTATTTTCGTCCTCATAAAAGGGGCTTTGTTAGATGAGACTTAGTGTTGTTGCCTACAAGAATTTGTGCCGATGGTGTCATCGAGTCCTACTTTACTCCTGATCGCTATTGTGTGGATCTCAGTGTTGCTGCCTACAAGAATTTTTGGCGGGTTGATATAGAAGGCCTTCTTGCTGATCTTATTCAAAGGTAAACCCTCGTGATTTTTTACTATATTTTCTAGGGACATTTGATTCTATCCTGAAAAAGTGTTTTGTTTTACAACTTCGATTATGATATTTCTCTTGGACTTCATATAAGAGTTTCTGAATCTTTATTCAAAAGTAGACAACTCAGAATTTTTAAATATTTAAAATCTAATCTCATTTTTTTTCCTGAAAAATCTGAAATAAAAAACCTATAATCTTGTCTCTACTATATTACAGGTGCGTGTTTGTGAAACAGGTGTGTGTGAGTATGGGTGAAAACATGGGTGTGTGATGGTGATATATATATATATATATATATATATATATATATATATATATATATATATATATATATATATATAAGGTTTTATATGTTTTTTGTATATAACAGGAGGTGTTATACATATATATACAAAATGGGTACTAACATGCAAAAAGATGAAGTTAAAAAAAACCAAGTAAATTTCATTTACGACGTGGTATCTTCAGCGTGTTAACGCAACTAAACAAGTGGTCCGATACGTGGTCCGGGTACTTAAAAACAATACTTATATATCAAATAACACATAAGGGTGGTACGGGTGTAATTTCAGGATCGTCAGAATGGGTTTCGGGACATCCGAAGTTTTGTCGATGCTAGTCGTAACGAAATGACAACTTTGTCGAGCCATCTTTCGACTAATTTTTGGCACATCTCGGTTAGTTAAAAATAATATTCTAGATAACCAACTTTTTTTCCATACATTGGATAACACATATGGGTGGTAGGTACGTGTGCGTATTTACCTAGGTGCAGGTTTGAAGTGTCGAATGTTTAACAAAAATAAGCACTTTTAGTGAACTTTGCAAACAAAAAACAACATTGAACTGCTTTAGCCAATTGAAAATGGCACAAGCTTAGAGTTAAGTAGTGATCCATTTGAGATATAAGCTTACATTTGATTCCATATTTAACAAATGCCCAAAATTTTCTGTTACAGTTACTCTCAGCTATATAGAATCCCAATTTAAACATAAATTCTCCAAAGAACAACCCTCACAATATCATCAGACGATATCGGCGCCTATAATTTGCAAGTAAAACCGATTTCTCTTTTAGACTAATTTCTATGGTTCAATTTGTACCATATGTTTTTCTAGGGTTTCCAATGAAATCACATCTAAATGAAATTTTATTTCTAGTATGTTTTTGTAAAGAAATTTGACCCAAATTTGTATTATCATACTCACAAAGTTTCATCTTTGATTGCAGATACGACTCAATCCTCTCAACTCTTAACTGTGTTCGATTTCTGGTTAGTAGTGATGTATTATTTAAATTTCTTATATATATGTGTATTTTTTCTGTTTTAAAATGGGGTTATGTAGCATTTTGTGTTTTCTCTACTTTCTTTCAATTTTTTCAATGTTGCCAAAACCAGGTGCATATGGTGGTATCGTCGGCAATGAGGAGCCCATTAAAGCACGTGGTATTTGGAAGATCCTGAGAAATAATAAAGAAAGGAAAATTCAAGATTGTATGGGTAAGTTAATTAAATAACCTAATTAAAGTAATAGTTGAGACTAACGGTAAAATGTAAATTATTAGTCTATAAACTCGGTAAAGGGTGGTAAAATGGATTAAGTGTGAGTATGAGCTCATCGCTCGGGTGTATGACATGTAGTTGCATTATGGGTAATTAAATTGTCCATGTTTTTCGTTATTTAATTAGATATTCATTTTATGTCCGATAACTCGTAGAAAACGTATTACTTGATATTAATTCCCTTCGGAGCGTTTGCTCATACCTACTTTCCTTTTGTCAAAAACACCACCCCATACCAGGTGCCGTGAGTAGGAATGTCCGATAGGATGCGAGTAAAGGACTAAGAGGAGACCAACGCCGTGAGAATGCTCTGTACTACTTTAAAAAAAAATTAGACTTTTGATATTTTCACTTTAGACATTTGGACTTATTTGGGCCTCGGCAGTAATTTGTAATAATACATGATGGTGTGACTTGCTTTGGTTTAATTAGCATTTTGGAATAAACCCAATTTTTCATAAATAAAATTTTCTAAACAACTAATATTATAGTGGTCACCTTTTTATTAAATAGGAATTTAAAGTACCAAACTTATGAATAAAATTAAATGTTTTCTTAAATAAATTGGTTAAATCCTCCCCCTCCCCCATTAACTCCTCGGATCAGTTTGGGTAGACCGAACAGTGATCCAAAATCGGGGCGGGGTGTTACACTTAGAACAAAAATTAGACCTTCTTTATCAAGGCAAGTGTTTATCTTGCATTATTTTAAGCATGTTATAGTATCCGTGTCGTGTAGGATTTTAACTTCATGATTTAAATGATTTCTTGGGATTTGGATATGTGGAATTCATGATTCGGGGTAGAAATTTACTTAGAATAAATCATTATATGTAGATAATACGAAATAAAAGAATATTTGATGAATAACTTGAAAGAAATCTGGATATATTGATAATTATGCATGAAGAACACCATAAACTAGGGTTTTATGAGTTTTGAGATTTAATCAATTCTTGAATAGATTTATTTTAGATATGATGTATTATTTACGTTAGAAATTGTCCCTGTACATATGTTTGATGTTTAGGTATGTTGGATGGGAGTTTGGGAAGGTTTAATGGAGGCTTGATAAATTTTTTATGGTGCAAACTCATAACAGTAACGAGGAAGTCGAACTGTCAGGTGCGAATCGATTCGGTTCCAAGATCGAATACCGAATCGATTCGGCTGCCCAGTTTTGTTAAGTTTGGTCATTTATGTTATACTTCCGCGTGAAACTAATTATGGTAAACTTTGGTGATGGTTTAGCAATGATATGAATACTTAGAGAAAATCAGTAGACATATAGTTAAGGCCCGGTTTAATCTTAATGAGTGTAAAATTGGGATTAGGATCGACGATCGTTAACCGATTGTGTTGTGTATCTAGAATTTACAAATTGGGTTACGGGAAGAGTAAGCTATAACCTATGATCAATACCAGTAGTATAGTGATGTGTTAACTACTGAAATTTACTTAAGGTATAATTGGGTCCCCTCTGGTAGTGAGTGATACTCGAAAAATACGAAAATATTACTATGTGTGAATCATTAGTACGTCGACTATTTGAGAGATATAAATACTACCTACGGGATATATTATAGGTTGTGTGTGTGTGTGTGTGTATATATATATATATATATCTTGTGTGAATACCTATTATGTGATTTGTTATGTGTGTCAACGTACCTACGTTGCCTGCTATCATGAGAAGTTCCGCGCAGAGGGCGATCCCACCTTGGCGATTCTAGCGAGGTATGGATGTGTGCCTCAGAACATAGAACTTAGGGTGGATCACTATTTGCAGTGTATTAGTGGAACTGAAAAGTCATTTGGGTATGTTAGGTATGTGCGTAGCCTAAAGACTTAGAACTATGTTTGCCTCCATTGTGTGTTGGTTGATTCATGGTTCGAGGAGACATTTCGAGCTCATAGTTTCTGATTTAGTACGAGAGGTACATGGACTTGATAGTAGAGTATGCCTGCATCGTGGTGGCCATTTCGGGGGATGCTGTAGTTGTATATATTATAGTGTGATAAATATATATAGGTGTGATTATTCTACTTATGTGTCATAGTAGAAAAGATAAATATAATATATCTAAAAGTAATTTAAGTATGAGGAACTTAATAAATGGTGTAATATTAAAATTCTGTTAATATTAAATAGTGGCTTTAGGGTAGTGTATCGCATGGGAAATACAGAGGAGCTAAATCGATTGTGGTTAGTTAGATACTTATGTCTAGTTAGGTTGGGTAGCATAACTAGGTTGATAAATAGGAGACGTTAGGTGTGCACTGTAGATGAGAGGTGAGGAACTCAAGTGAGTGTATGTTGACTAACGTCTGTATCTAATAACTTCTTTTATAACCGCAATTTAAATACATTCTAAATTTTTTTCAAAGGTTTTGGGCTCTAACCCGTGTCAAACCTATTTTTCAAAATATTTTAGGTGTCCAGCCACAAGGACACCAAGATTGATAACTCATTCCATGGATGCGTAGCTACAGCACTTGTGGAGGATTGCATGTGTAAATGCTTCAGTTATTAATTCCTATATTAGGATTTATGAGTTAGTATTTCATTTCGGAATGTTTCCCCTTCAGTTGATACATTATTTCAGTTTTATTTATCCGACTATGTGATTAGATTCCGTTTTATTTTTAGACTTATGTTTTGGATATTAGTTTTGGAACCGATGTTTTTTTCGGTATTTATCATTTATCTATTTATCCTGTGATGATTCAGACTTCTATTATTGTGTGGATAAATGATATTACTTTATTTTCATATGTTGATATATGTTAATGAAAGAAAAAGTTGACTCCAACTTAATTTAACGTACGTGGTTAGTAACTTAAAAGGTTTCGACAATGATGTTAAGAATGAACCAAATGAGATTCCGATTTATTTTAATAAAGAACTAATCACCCGTGGTTAAAATAAGAGGGGTGTCATATTTTCTCAGTGTACACATTGTATGTCTCAGCCCCAACTTTCCATAACTCCTTCAATTCATTTATTAATGGTTATAGATACACATCCATGTCTTTATCAAGTGCTTTAGGTCACAGAATTAGCAATGACGTCATGAAAAAGGGATCTTTCATGCATTTCCAAGGAGGCAGATTGTATGACATAAGTACAACTGGCCACATGTTATTGGATAAATGGGGTTTGGATCCACTGGATCTCCGATTTGGGGTGAGTAGGGGTGGCATTGGGTGCTGCTGGCATAGAGCTTTAAAAATAAGAGAATATTGGATAAATGGGTGTTTGAACGACTAAATGGGTTAAACTAAAAATAGGTTTTTTTGTTCAATATATATATATATATATATATGAGTTTATTGATTTCATTTTTCGGTTTGTGGTGGGTAGAGCTGGCATTGGTTGCCGCTGGCGCGGACATTTAAAAATAAGAGAATATTGGATAAATGGGGTTTGGATCCATCGGATCTCCGGTTTGGGGTAAGTAAGGGTGGCATTGAGTGTCGCTGAAGCGAACCTTTAAAAATAAGAGAATATTGAATAAATGGGCGACTTAATAGGTTAAACTAAAAATAGGTGTCTTTTTTTCAATATATATATATATATATATGTATGTATGTATATATATATATATATGAATTTATAGATTATTTGACCCATTTATTTAACTAGTAAATTTTACTGTCTGTATAATATTAACATAAAAAATGTCACTGTTTGTGAAAATGTCATAGATATAAAACAATTTCATTTTCTAGTGCATATAATAAAGTTTACTGTATGTGTAATTTTTTCTTTGAAATTTTATAGGCTTCGTGGGTCTTGTTTGATATATCTCGGCGAGCAGATTTCAAAAATAGTAATTTTATGAAAAACGGATTTGTCAAACAAATGTTATGATCTTTTGAAAATTAAAAAAAATGTTCAACCACTTATGTTACTTCCCCAAGGAAGTAAAGATAGTTGGTTTTAAAAGGATATAATTGTGAAAAAAAAGTTTCAAAAAATTAGGAGTTTGACCTTTATGTAGGGAAAAATATGGTGGGACTAGAATGAGTAAAGAAATGTCTAATAGGACCTATATATAATAACCTCTAATTTTATCTTTAAAAAAATATTTGGAGTGTTTAAAGAATTAGTGCAGTGCCATTAACTATAGTCGATAAAAAATACCTCTCTTTCTCTCTACCCCCCCCAATCACATATGCCTCCTTTTCCCACCTCCTTCACTGCCACTGCCACCTAACCACACACTACTGTCAACACTACCGCTTAACTGTCTCCTTCACTCAACCACCCAACTCCGTCCATAACCGCTAGTAGATCAACATACTAACTTTAAACCACAAAATTAGAACCATATTCTAATCGCAATCATAAATGCAAACAACAAAAAAATCAAAATCATCACAGAAGTACAATCGAAACGTATAGAAGATGGTTTTGAAACCCGTAAAATCCAAATTTGAAATTCAATGTTTTTGAAATCCTTAAAACTCACAATCCACGGGGGAAGATAATCAGGGGAATGAGAAAGTAAAGTGTCACTGGGGGTTGGGGCTCTGTGGGGCATCCCTATGGGAAAAAGGTTACTAGGGACACTGAAAAATCATCTCCAAATGTCATATTACCTTCCCAAAAGAATTTTGAGATGGATTTAGGGACATTTTAAAATGGTGTCTTTAGCATAGCGTTCTAAATGTTTTAGGAACGTTTTTTGCTATCCTAAATTTTGATTTCTATATAATCATAAGTGAAATGAGGGAAGGTAAAAAACTATGGCGGGATTTTTTTTTCTCCCATATTTTTTATTAGGGATGACATAAAACCGTTCCAAAAATTATGGCGGAAAAATTTTCTGCACATATTTGCTATAGGCGATGACATAAAACCGTCCAAAAAACTATGGGGGGAAACTTTTCTCATCGTAGACAATTTGACAGTACAATTCATCTAACCTCAGAATTTATAAAAAAATACTCCATTCATCACCCCATAACTTAGCGCATTCAAAAACAATAAAATTTTACTATTTTTATTCAACAACCCAACATATACACCTTCATATTCGCATATATAATTCAAATTCATACACTAAATAATTGTCACATCCAAATACAAATACATCAAGTGTTTACATAACCAAACTAACAAAATCATCCAAGGTGTCAAAACAAAGGTTAATGAAGAACTCAAAAATTATTTTGGCGAGTGGGGTGGTTAAAGAAAGGTCGAGAGAGAGAGAGAAGGAATGGGTTTTTATGTTTCCTTTTTATTTTTTAATACTTTTTAAAATTTTAAATCTTTTAAGTTATATTTAATATAAAATGCCACGTGGCCATCAACGTTAAAGTATTTTATATAAATTTTGCACAAAGTATATTTATTTTTAAATTAAAATATATTAAATTCTAAAAGTAACATTACCAATGGATCAAAGTAAAACATCCATGTTGTGTCGAAACAAAAAACATCTCTTATGGTGTCGAAACAAAAAAATCCCCTAGGGTGTCGAAATAAAAGTAATGAAAGATTCATAGCTTTTTTGGAGGGTGGGGATATCACGTAAGGGAGAGAGTGGGAGCATGTGTTTTTTAATACTTTCTAAATTTAAAATCTTTTAAATTATATTAAATATAAAATTTGATGTGGCCATAAACATTAACATAAGGTTAATTTGATGTGTTTTTTAACATTTCCAATAAATTTTGCAAAAAGACCGTTAATTTTTTAAATTAAAATGTATTAAATACTAAAAGTAACAATTAGTAACGGATTGAAGTAAAAAAAAAACTTTTTTCAATGTTTTAATGATTATAAGGTTCCTATATATAAATAATTTCATATAAATCCTAACACAAAACTTTTGTTTTTTATTTCTAGTTAAAAAGATAATGTAAAACCGCGTTAAATGTCTAAATGTAGTTTTACTTTTAATGTTATTAGATCTTAGCTCTTATACTTTGAGAAGATTTTTTAAATCTAAAATTATCTCATTTTAACTTTTTATTATGTATAACGTCTTTAAATAGTTGGCAAGGTAGTACAATTTATAAAATATTTAATAAACTTATTTTAATTATTCAACTACCAAGATTCACAGACCTTGGAATTTAAATTCGACAACCTTATACTGTTAAGTTAAACATACAAAAAGCTATATATCTAATGTTCTATGCAACTTAATTAGCTTAAATTAACAATAGCCCTACATTTTAAATTCATATAATAAGACCATACTAAAAGTGACAAATTAACGAAATAATTAAATCAAATATTCAAATAATGAGAGTACGCCCTATTGTAAAATTTAACAACATGAACAAACAAAAACACTTACATGAATTAGTAAATTAATAATTTTAAGTTTAATGGAAATAAACATAGTGATAAATTTGCAAAATTAATATTGGAAACATTCAACTCCGACCTTATGTTAACTAGATTTGTGTGTACGGGCTACATAAATTATGTCACATAAGTTCAGTTTCGTTTTCTAACTTTTGTTCTCATTTTTGAATAATCCATGTTTAGTGGATAACATTTTAGGCTTACGTTAGTCCTCGCTAAATGAAGGCCAATAAATTTGAACTCATAAATATGATTTATTTGTCTTACATGACCATCTTAAGTAATGTTAACCGTTTTTTATTTCTTATATAAAATATATTACTTTTATAATTTTATATATGTATTTTTTACACAAGAAAGCTTATAACTCTATCATTACTCTCAAACTCAAATCCTAACCCATCTCGACCACCACTCTCATTGTGGGGTACCTTGTCGATTTCTACCGCCACATTCCCTCCCATTATATATAGTGAAAATCTTTGTTCAAAGGGAAAAATGAGAGGTAGGATTGAGGCATAAACAAGATGAGGTTTTCATTAACTAATGGTTGTTTGTTTTTTTGTTCTTATTATAATATGAATTTGTTCATAATATAATATGCTAAAGATTGTTTGTTTGTTTTTTTGGTGAATTTAATGGGCTACTAATTATATTGACTCTGAATCAGTAACATGTAATATTATTTTTCTCTTTTTATTCAGACAAAAAGGAAAGAAGAAAATTTCAAAATCAAAATTTAAATTTCTTTAAAACTAAAACAACCGATATGGTATCGTCTAGTTCCGTTCTATACCGAAATCGCCCTTATATATCAAGTAAATCACAAATACAAATAAAGCAATGCGTACAATACCAAAATAAAGGTACAAATAAAAAAATACATTAGAATTAAAAATGAATACATTATAAAAATGTATATAAACTAAATATAATAGCGTATACATTGAAAAATGGCACATTAAATACAATGTTGTATAAACTTAAAAATATTACATCTATCTTAAATAATTGGGGTATACCTTTATTAGAAGAGTATAACCATCATAGAAAATGTGTATATATGGGAACGAAGCTACCCATTTTTTAGGGGGTATACATTAAAACAAGTTCGTTGACGCAAAAAATTACGCATCCACGTGGACCAGTCAGAAAGGGACACCTGTCATCCTACATGGCAATATTCATACTTGTTCGGCACCAGAGGAGACTTGCTCGGCACCCGAAGAGAATTGGTCGGTACCCGAGGAGAGTTGGCCGGCATACTAACCAACTCAAGGCAAACAAATCATCCATAAGATCAAGAGCCAATAGAAGAAGACTCACCAATGGTCATGGAACCCTTGAAGACCAATAGTTACATTCATTGTATATATATATAAATGTTTGAATGTATAAAGACATTGTATCTCTTTAACTCCCATCACTATAAATACATGCATTCCTTAGTTAAAGGGACAAGTAAGTAAGAGACGCGATAAACAAGATACATACCTCTCTCTCTCTCTCTCTCTCTCTCTCTCTCTCTCTCTCTCTCTCTCTCTATGCCATATTGTGCTATTGTAAACCTCTAGGAATAAAAGAACAGTAGACGTAGGCTTTATTCATATACGAACCACTTTAAAAACCTTTTTCTCTAATATGTTTGCTGTGAATGTTTATCTTCATCTTCAATCTCATCCTCATCATTTATCTTTTGTTTACATCATTTTCTGTCTTAAACAGATTGACGTCGTCTGTGGGAAAAGACACAAAATTCTTTCCATTCTTATTCGAAGAAATGAAGATCATCATCAAGAGATAAGTTTTTTTACTCTCTGCGTAGAAATAATTATATGTTGTACATATATCTCTTCATTCACTCATAATTTTTATATGCACAATTTCTGTGATATATTTTGGGAATATGCAAAACACAGAATTTCAAACTCATTAGTTTTGTACTAGCCCTTATGCATATGATCCTCTTAAAAATTTTATGAACAAATACGTTTAAAACGTGGGTTGCATCAATTTCTGGAAACCCAATACGTATCTAAATTTTCTTATAATTGTGGGAGATGAAAAGACATTTTCTCTCAAAAAGCTTTTCCTGTACAAATAGATATTTAATATTATTCATATAGACACTAAACCAAATCTTCAAAAGATCCTAAATCAATGGTGGAAAAAAATGAAGTTTAAATCTTTGATATGTGCCGGATCACACAACCCATCACGATTTTACCCAATTTAATCCTAAGCGATGATAGGTGTTTCACCCAGAAGCAATGTCCCAATTTACAACAACCATCACAGTTGAACGGAATATCAAAAGCCCAATCGAATATTTGGGTCTATACTGCCAAGACATAGTATATAAACTGATAGGAAAATTCACAATTTAAAGTACTGATCAAATTCCCAACAGCCAATTGAATGTATGTATTTTTTATAATAATGGATATGTGCTCCGAAGTCAAGAAAACTGGGTTCACAAAAAAAATGTAGCTACAATAACCGGGGGATTTATGTCCCAATTTTGTTATTTTCCAACTTGTGGTTATTATTGTATTGAACAAAATCTGTGTATAATAATCTTCTTTATACCAACGATCTCCCCGATCAATATGGTCGGCGTTAAGCATTTTATTGGTCAGTGATTCCTATAAAATATTACATATTTCTCCCCTATTTCTTTATGCATTCGAGCGCTTTTACGGTGCTAAATACCTATATTTATGCTCATTAACCATACAACCTTGGATTTGGATATATACATGTTTTGTAGGGGTTAATTGTGCTTTTGTAGGTATTGGAATGCTAAAAGTGAGGATCCATTGCATTTCAGAGAAGTTTTATCATCGGACGCTACTTTAAGGGCATTTTAGTCAATTCAAATTTCTTATCCAGCTCATGGAAATTCCACGGATGTGTAGTTCATTGAGTTATCATCGCGTGGCCGTAAACGGTACATCGTTTGGAGTTCGGACGAAGAAGATATGCCTGATTCCGTAATGAAACTTTTCTTTCTTGTGATGACCAAATGAAGCCTGAAAATAGAGTACCAGTCGACCGCGTCCCTGGGACCGGTCGATCGCGGTTTGGAATTTTTCCGTGGGAAGGAGACAGTGCACTTTGGCCTAAGGGGCCGATCGACCGCCCCCCTACGACCGGTCGACCGGTAGTGCCAAATATTTTGGGCTCTTTCCTTCTTCTTTCCTTTTTCTTTTACTTTTTCCCACTTACTATAAATACCCATTTTTTATGTAATAAACAGATATACACGATTTTAGCTTAGGTTAGCTTAGGGTTTGAGGGTTTTGAAGAGTTTTTCTTCATTTATACTTGGTTTGACACCCCATTTGTTGTGTAAGTTGACTATTCATCATCCTCTTCCATTAATATGGTTTGTATTTCTTCATTTCTTGCTTTCTAGTGTAATTTACATGCTTTGTTAATTAGTTTACATGCTTTTATTTAATCGCTTTCTAGTGTAGATTTACCGCGTTTATTTACCGCTTTCTTTACCGTATTTTTACGATGCTTTCTAGCTAATTTAAATTAGGTTGTGCTCGAGTGGAACTCACTCGGGTTGACGCGTTGCTTTGCTTTGGTGATGGTGTTTACGGGTCTATTTCGGGTGTGTTGTCCTAGTTATTACGCCTAGTTATTACGACCTTTCGTGCGCAATTTCCGGGATATTTGTTGATGCCAAAATCATATTAGGGTTTTATGCCAATTTAGGGGCGTGACAACCCTTGATTTAATTAACTGTCGAAACGAAACGCGTTCTTAATAACTCGTCGACCCATGTAACCATTTTATACTTATCAACTCGGGTGAGGGATATTCGACGCAACCTATAGTTTTACTCGCTTTCATAATCTAGTTTCAATACATGGCCTAGATTAACATTTCCCTTTTATGCATCTTTTCCTTTTTAGTTTGTAATCACCTTTTACACTTTTATTTCGGAATATTAAATCAATTGAATTCTAGCAACTCGTCCATGTGGATTTTCGATACCCGACTTACCGCCGTGCTTGCCTCGCGAGTGTAGTAGTAACTTAGGTTTTTTTATTGTGTTGGCGAAACGAAAACAACGACTAGCGTCCTTACACGCGCTACTTTTCGCACTCGATCAGTCACCAATTCCAACAGACCACTATTTTGGTGCTAAAGATGAGTTTCATATCTGGTTGGAACACTTATTCTTGGTCAGCATCATATAATGTTGGTCGACGGTACCTCTGTTGGTCGGAGATAGGTTTGGACACCACTAATTACTTATCAGCCCTTCGGGGCGACGAGGAATATGTAGGTCGACATCCAGTATCTTCAGATGATCAGTAGCTAAAAAAACAAAAATAATAAGATTCCTTTGAAGATTATGGGACTCATTGTTCGACGTCAGCTCCAGAAATCGATTTCATACCATCTTTTGTTGATCAGTATTAGATATTACAGGTCGGCAAAATAAATTAATCATCGGAACTCCAATTTCTTGATCGGCAACATATATTGCACAACAACATGAATTTCGGATGGAGGGGCATTTGACATCATTACGCTACCAGAGTAACTTGAAATGATGATTAGCATAGATTGAAAGCTTCTATATATGCTGGTCGTCACCATGATACCTCCCAAATGTTGGTCGGTGGGATCAATTGTTGGTCGGCAACACCCAAGTCGTTGGTCGGAAGCAGTAGAATCTTGTGGTGTTAAAAAATTGGAGCACCCAAGATATTTCTTTGAACACGAATTCAGCATGGGACAATAGGGGGCATAAATCTTTTTCAAACTTATGATCACTCCAAAAATATTTTTAAAAAAATCAAGTGATAAATAAAAATCAACTTATATTTTGTCTTTTATTTAAAATTAAAATGTCTACCATTTTTTATAAAAATTTATCATATTGACATACGGCATAACATATTATTTATGTTTTGATATTTTATTCCGCGAGAAAATTCATATCATATATTGATTGGATGATTAAATTATTTTAGCCTCCACATATGTTCGAGCAACTTATTAAATTCTACAGGTACAAGATTCAGTACCGATGAATATTCGAAAACCACCTTATTATCACTGCTCAGCATTATGAAATTTTACCTCAGCGAGGCACTATTGATTTTATTATGGCTCTGATATATGCTCAAGCACGAATCATTCTCTATATCTATTCAATATTCATCTCAGCGTGGAGCTCGATAAAATATTTATTGTTATATATATTCAGTTCCGAGGAAAACTACAACATTTATTATATTTCACCCCCAGCGGATAGTTGGTCGGGGTCATTCTTATTTATATTCAGGCCCGACAAAGTACTCGGCCATATTCTTATGTTTTGGAAAATATTATCCTTATTCGGCATTATGTAATTTTGCCTCGACAGATCATCCAGGCACTTTATTATTATTCTGAATCATTCTTTATATCTATTCGGATGCATATTATATGTTCATATCCAAGGAAATCTGCATCAGTTATGATATTATCTCCAATGGACTATTGGTCAAAAAAATTCTTTTCTCTATATATATTCAACAACCACCAACTAATGTTGGTCGGCATCAGCAACCACCAGCTAAAAGTTGGTCGGTATCAGCAACCGCCAACCTAAGGGTTGGTCGGCACCAACAATATTGGCATAACAATCATACAAGGCAAAGCCTATTTGATTATGGGTGACCTCAAGGGGCATCCAAAACTAGGCAAGAAGATGGGTGACCTCACGAGGAATCCACTGTCTAGGCACCAAGGTAATCCTGGTAAGATTAATAACACTAAGCAGGATCATGGGATGCAAATCATTCCATTGCTTAGGCACTTATGGGTGATCAAAAGATCGCTACAACTAGGCAGGAGTATGGGATAAATATTCCATTGCCTTGGCACACTAAGACAAATTAAATTGGCAAATCCTCAATTCATATACAGAGATTAACAGAAGATAAATTTCATGATTATATATTATTGTTTATGCCCTGGAAATCTATTATTCTCTAATAATGCAGGATCAATCGATCCCTTCCTTATTATTATCTGGACTTCTTATTAAGCCCGACAGATGGTCGACACTCTTATTATCTAGATTTCTTATTAAAGCCCGACAGATGGTCGACACTCTTATTATTTATCTGGATTTCTCGGTGCTTCTATTATATGGATTTCTCATTTGCACGGATATTCGATGCAAATTATATATTATGCTCAATCAGGATTATTATTGGATAATTGTATCATGTCCTAGCAAATGCTCGGGCATCATCATTATCATTCAGTCTCCTACGCCCAACTGGGCTCCACATGCGCCAATCAATGGTGCATACCAGAATCAGATTCCTAATTGGAATGCCAACACATTTCTAATTGGATTATATGATGAAAGCAGTTTTACTCAAACAAAATTACCTGGTCGACAAATTAGTTCTATGGTTACATCGGGACAATATGAAAATACAAACATGCAAATCTCTTAGGAAGTCATTTCAGGGAACATTTCCTCGGCCTTATCTTTCTAGCAAGACCAACATACTTCAAGGCCAAGAAAGAATTCAAAGTTCATATTCCACACTTGGGGGTTTCTATAGCAGAATTAGTTGTTCATTCGGTGGCACATTCTCATAACATCATGCAGTCGAGCATCAAATTCAACTCCACAAACTTACGTGGTCGGGGCCCCAACCAATCATCATTCGGGAGTTATTTTTTGCTCAGGAGCTAGTTTTGCTATTGAAGTTCAGGAGGCGTATTCAGGAGTTCAGGAGGTATATTCAAGAGTTATAATGCACATGCTATTAAAGTTCAGGAGTCAGATTCAGCATCTACAACACTGGGATCTTTACTACTGTTGTCCCGACCTTCACTGAAGGAGAAGTTGTTCTTATATATAAATGTTTCAAAGACTGTTACTAGCTCGGTACAGAAGGCAGTTGCTCGGCTAGGAAACCAACCAACATACTTGAAGATTATGACAAGCTACAAGCTGCAAACTATGACATGGCTGCATCCAAATTCCCAGGGGTGATATATAGCACACGAACAGAGTTCCTCAAATGAAAGATTAGCTCTAAAGCAACCATCGATCAACCTTCATCATCTATCGTCCAGGAGATAGCCCATTTTATGTTGAACAAATCAAGAATCTCATTATGCACCAGCACCGAGCAACATTGCAGAATAAATACTCCATCCTTTCAGTAAACCATCAAGCATGGAGCATTGGGGGCTTCTGTTGACGCAAAAAATTACGCATCAACGTGGACCAGTTAGAAAGGGACGACTGCCATCCTACATGGAAATATTCATACTTGCGAAATCACGTGTGCGCACCAACAGGTGGCAATGTTATTATTACCTTAGTGACAATGAAAATTACTCATGACAAATACATCTCACTCACTTGCTCTCACCCACAATAGTATGAAAACCATTGGCTTTCTCAAACCCAACAAACATACCTTTGGTTTACCACCCGCTATCTATATATACATCCCTCAAGCATAACACTCTTCATCATTCGAAGCACAACCTGGATTATAGATGCAAGCGTAGGGGTAGTGGAGGCATTGAAAGATCAGGGTTTCTGTAGGCGGAACTACACCTTAAGATCACTACACCACCACGCCCAGACTAATCTCAGGTCTTTTTCTTAGGAAAAGATTTTTTTAGGGAGGGGTGTAGCATAATTTTTTAGAAAAACTCAGATCAATAAAAAAACCAACTTAAAAATCCGGCATAAACACAAAACAAGGTGTATCATGTCTTAATTGTATAATGATTGAACAAAAAAATCAATAACCATGATATATGCTTGGAGGGAAGAACAAATGCACCAAAGCGTTTCAATTTTTGGAATTAAGGAGGGTAAATTGATTTGATTGAATATATAGGTGGTTAGTTGGTCAATCTTTGAGAGAATGGTTAATGGGATTTGGTTGTCACTTCAATAATTCTTTTTTTTTTTGTAGCATAACATGAGGTGTCCGTGCTAGTTTGTGCGCACCTCGACAAATCCCCATTCACGGTTCGTGGCTTTCGCTGGCCAAACATTATTTTGACAGTATTGGGGATCGAACTGGGGATCAAACCCAATTCATCCTCAAGAGTGTCTCAATGACAACGTTATACCACTGGGCCAAGAGGCTTGTTTGTCACTTCAATAATTCTTTAACACTTTTATTTGGTAAGTATATCATTGTCATGACTATATTCGTAATTCATAGAGTTATTCTCAAAACATGCCTAGTACTTTTGTCACTTGTGAAATGCGATTAGACACTTCAGAAACGTATCTACTACACACATCATCTAAGCCGTAAAAATTGTCCAGATTTATTTATTTTTTCATATTTCAAACTCAATTCTTTTTATCTTTTTGAGTACCATTAACTAAAGAATTCATGTGCTACACAATTTATCAAACCCTTACTAGTAGGGCAAATAATACCTTAAGAGCGTTATCCGTTTACATTGAACCACGCTCCAATCCTATATTATTCATACTACACAACCCCAGTAGGCCAGTACACGAGCGAAACATAGTTCGTAGGAAGGTATTTTTACATTAAACCCCACCTAATTTTTTTTTTTTGGTAAGGTATTTTTCATACGACGAGGTGGCCGGCCAGCTTACGCGCACCTCGACTAATTTTCGCTCGCGATTCGTGGTTTTCGCTGGTCAATCATTATTTTGCTATTGACAAATATCGAACTGGAGATCAAATTCAATACATCAATCCGAGTGGCATCATGCCACTTGGCCAAGACTAGATTGGTTTCTTCCCGGTCTCTAGGATTTCTTTATACAAAACCACGTGCAGTGCAACGTTGTCATCATCTTAGTGACACTGCAAATTATTCAATCCAGATACATCCCTCACTCGCTCTCTCACCTCACCCACAATAATATGAAAACCATTGGCTCACTCATACCCACCAAACGCCCCCTCCGGTTTACAACTCGCTGTCTATTTATACATCCCCTACGCCTCACACATTTCATCATTCGAAAAACATCTCTCTGTTATCAATTCAAAGTTACCCACTTTGTAAGATTCACTGATCATAAAATTACAGCTAAGACACAATTTCATAAAGCATGAGTTCAACGAGCAAAGCCTGGATCGTGGCAGTTAGCATAGGGGCAGTGGAGGCACTGAAAGATCAAGGAATCTGTAGGTGGAACTACACCTTAAGATCCCTACACCACCACGCCAAGACCAATCTCAGGTCATTCTCTCAGACCCAAAAACTCTCTCCTCAATCTTCAGCCATGGTTTCAACTAAACTTAGAGAAGAGAAGGCCAAGCAATCTGAAGAGTCTTTGAGAAAAGTTATGTATTTGAGCTGTTGGGGTCCCAATTGAACCCAATTCTAAGAAAAGAATTTCGTAGATGGGTAATGCAAATTCGTTGTATATTGTAAATTTGCTATTACAGGAAGAAACTTTTTATATCTGACTATTTTCTTCAACACTGTTGTGGGTTATTGTTTGGTTTATCACTCCAGAAAATCATAACGTCTGAATTTCTTATTACACACATACCAAGGGACTAGGCGGAAGAAGAGAAATTAAGCAGAATACATCCTAACTTGATTAAACTGATTTTGTTGCTTGCTATTCACTATCTATTGTGATTGTTCTTGAGAACCCCATTTAAGGTCAATTTTTCATTAAAAAACACCTTATTACATATAACCCATATCTTTATTTTTAGGAATTTAGTTAGGGCGGCGATGCAAATGATTATATATTGTACATTTTGAGATCATTTTGGTCTTACAGGGGAAAAAAATTTATGTGAATTGTTTCTTCAAGAGTGTTTTTGGTTATTGTTTGGCTAATCACTTCATAAAGTCAAAACATGTGAATTGTTTTCCTTTTTTTGTTGAAATGTAAATATATTAGCACCAAGGAGAAATATGGGATATATACTAAATAGTTCTGCCAACATTTTTTAATATACGTTTAGTCCAAACCTTTTTATTTGTTCCAAAAAATCCTCTCAACATGCCGTTAGCGCGGACTTTAAAAATAAGTGAATATTACTTAAATAGGTGTTTGAGGGCGTTTTTGGAACAAAGTAAAAACGCTTAGACCAAATCTGTATTAAAAAATGTTTGAGGGACTTTTTAGTAATCCAAGAAATATACAACGAAGACCAAAACACAAGCCCAAAAAGGCCGAATACAACAAAAGGCAGCAGCACGCTTCCAAAAACTAAGCATGCAAGCCCAACCCACGCAATTACAACAAACCAGCGAAACTAACAATCAAACATAACCTACCTACAAAAGGATTTAGATGTGAATTGTTAATACATAATATATGGAAGAAAAATTGAGCAGGCATATAATGATTAAAGTGATTTTGTTACTTCACAAGCGCAAATGATGTAACAAATAATCATTTATTATTGTGTTTTGGTCAACTTTAATTTACAAGCAAATAATATCATAAGTTCTTTAAATAATTGTGTTTAAGGTCGCATTAGTTACTGAGTGTTAAATGATAAACGGTTAATAAATTTTGTATGAGAATCAACATGGCGTCAGAAAGAAGAAAGTTATTTTTGTTAAAAAACAATAGGGGATAAAGTCAAAATATGAGTTAGAGTGATTTTTTAATAAGAAAAAATAATGGTGCAAGAATTTTAGAAGTTATGTTTAATTTTTAATTTTTGAGGGGTTAAATTAAAATACGTTATTATTGTAGAGGTTTAAGTAAAAAACCCTAAAAATAAAAGTGCGTTAAAATTCTAAAAGTTGTTTCAGGGTGAACGATATTAGCTCTTAGCTCTTGTACTTCTAGAAGTTTTTTTTTTTCAATCTGCAATTTTCCTCGCTTTTCTCTTTTATTAAAAGTATTTTCTATAATCACTCTAATATATTAGAGTAAGGTACTAAAATTTATAAAATATTTAACAAATTTATGTTTAGTTATTCAACTAACAAGATTCACAAACCTTGAATTTCTAAATAAACAAAATTAAACTATTATATATTAAACAAACAAAACTATATTTATTTAATATTTTGTTCACCTAAATTAGAGAGTCGAATTTCTCTCTACCTATTTGCAGTAGTATACTCATGTTTGAACCAAAATTGATTTTTGTTTCTCCTTTAGGATTTCTAGTAGTATACTCATTCCGATTTGGGTTGTTCTTTGAGATTTCAAAATTAATTTGGATTTGTTTATTCGAATTTGCAGTAGTACTCGTATATATATGGGTTTGTTTCAACAAAGTCGATTTGTGTTATTTCATCGAAATTTCAACCCAAATCAAAATTTATCTTTAGTTTAGTCATTTTATTTAGGTTTGTGTTTGTAATATAATTCAGGTTTGTGTTTGTAGTCTCAGTTTGATTTTTAAATATATATGGTGTCTATAATTGATTAGGTTTATAAAAATGAGATCTACAAATTTTGTACTCAAGGAAAGAAGATGAAGTTGTTATGAAGGTTAATTTTTGCATTTAACTACCAAATGTGACTCTAATTATTAATTATAGTTCCCACTTAACTAGGGTAAAAGTCTATTAGAAGGCGAAAGGCAAGTCTATTTTTTTTAAATGAGAGGTTGTGTATAATAATGACATTATCTTAGGGGCAAACTCAATAAAAGAAAAAAATAAGCCACGTTCAATCTATAATGGTTATGTAAATTTGCAGTTTTATATATTAATATTGGTTGATTATAGTATTTAGGAATTTCCATCGACTTTAAACGAAATACATCGTATTTTAAGAGTTTTTCAAGAGTCTTTGGTCGTAAACCCATCACACTTAACATTTTTTAATGTATGTGTGGTTCAACAATTTTTCAACTTTAAGTTGCGGTGTTTAAATATAATATAACATGGTATGAGGTCAATAATGTCATATTATAACACTGTTATATAAAAAATGTTTATATCATATTATTATTTTTTTGTCATATTAGATAATATCTTTGGCATAGTGGACTACAATAACAGTCATGTTATATTAAAAAATATTTTTGGCACATTAGACTACAATAGCAATTAAA
The DNA here is from genome assembly GCA_949130495.1 of Sambucus nigra. Classification (NCBI taxonomy): domain Eukaryota; kingdom Viridiplantae; phylum Streptophyta; class Magnoliopsida; order Dipsacales; family Adoxaceae; genus Sambucus; species Sambucus nigra. Next base: position 83,489,300 of record OX422213.1, on the reverse strand, counting down.
GATGTCACATAAACACTTGAAAAGTGTATTGCAGTCACTCTAAAATACCCCACCATAGAGGCTCCAAATAAGTTCTTTATTTTTTATGAATTTTTATATTTGTGACTTTAATAATACTTAATAAAGATTTGTTAACTTTTTTCACTTTATTATCCTATTTGCAAAGTATACACGACAACAAATATTAATTTCAACAACAATTTTTTTTACTATGAAAAAAAAATCGTGGAAAAATGCGAGCTTTTGGCAACGAAATTAAAAACTTTACAAAATATGGACTATTTGTACGAAATATAAATTTTCGTTGTTGAATCCTAAAAAGTTTATTAGCGCCATTCTTCCCGCCCTATTAATTTGGCGCACATTTATTTTGAAATGAAAATGTATAATTGTCAACAAAAAAAATTGTTATAAAATATATAATCATTTAACTACAAAATATTTCGTAGCAAAAAATTGAATTTATTATAGAACAATTTCATTTTCGTGGTAAAATTATATTTAAATGAACCCATGTACCCCACTAAACTACACCACGCACCTCACCTTTTTAACAAACCTCACGTCTCTGTTTGTCTACCCTATTCGTTCCCATGTTCTGTCGTCTGGTTCCCCAGCTACATCGATCGATCGATCGATTTCGCCGTCCCATTGATCTCTCTCAGCTCGATCAATCGATTTCATCCAGTTCCACAACCACGATCGATTTCGTCGTCTAGTTCAGGTGGACATGGTTTAATTTATAGCAAATAATATCAGAAGTTCTTAAAATAATTGTATTTAAGGCCACATTAGTTGCTGAGTGTTAAATGAGAAACGTTTAATAGATTTTATATTATAGTGAAGATTTTGTATTAGAGTGTTAAATGAGAAACGTTTAATAAATTAAGCAGTCTGAAGAGTATTTGGGGAAAGTTATGTACTTGGGTTGTTGGGGTCCTAATTGAACCCAATACCTAGGGGATAGGCTATATAACCTATCTTTTTATTTCTTAGAATTTCGTATACGGGTAATTCAAATGAATCAAATGATTGTGTACTGTAAATTTTAACATCAATTTTTAATTACAGGAAATTAATTATCTGTGAACTATTACTTCAAAAGGTCATAACATGTGAATTCGTAATTCATATAGGAGATACACGTGTTCACGTAGGGCTGGCAATTTTTGACACGATAATCCGTTTATGGTAATAATCCGAACATGACCCGAACATGACACGATTAGCTTGTATAGATTTAAGAGTACCCAAAACTTATAATAAAATCAGAATCATCGCGACCCGAAAATGACACGACTAACCCGAATTGCCACCCATAGTTCACGTTGCCAAATGATTGTGTATTGTAAGTTTTTTATGTTTTTTTAAATCAAGGTTAAAATTTATATTTTTGGATTTTTTTTCTTTTTTTATCGTTTTAAATATTTTTTTTGGTTTGTCTATATATTCAAATTTTCTATTATTATTGAATATTTTTCTTGATTTTATTTTAAATCTATTTTGTTATTGGAAATTCATATTTTGCATTATTTTTTCAAACTTTTTAGAATATTTATTCAGTTTGCAATTTTTTTTTAAAAATAATTTTCTCTTTATTGAATATTTTGTTTTATTTATTTTTATTTATTTTCCATATTTTATTTATTTTTATTTATTTTTTCTACGTTTTTTTGTATTTTACATTTTTTCGGTAGTTATTGAGTATTTTTTCTATAATTTATTAGAAATTTATTTTTAATTGAAAATCTACTTTGTTATTGGAAATCGATTTTTCTGTAAAAAATTTTCAAACTCTTTAAAATATTTATTTAGTTTTACATAGGGAGGGATAGCCAACATTGGAATTGAATGTCAACCAAATACTTTACAATTTGATTTTAGTATCCATCATCTAAAATTAATCAATTATCAAACTTAATTAATTATTGGTTATATAAATTTATTATCAATATATAATTATATATTGGTTTTCTAAACACAAATTACTGAAAGTTTATATAATGAAATATATATATATATATATATATATATATATATATATATATATATATATATATATATATATATATATATATATATATATATATATATATATATATATATATATAGTGCTCCCATACGGTACTACCGTATGGGGAGCAATCCGGACTGCATCCGTGCATTAATGAGAGATAACTTCGGATCCTCAATTATCTCTCCTCTCACGTCCTTTTTCCTTTCACGTTTCTTTCTTGATCTCTCTCATCTCTCCTATCTCCTCTCTACTCTCACGTCTCCTTTGTGTACACGTTTTTTTGATGTGATGTCTTATAAGAAAACAAATCAGAAATTATATGTGCAAGTCCTCATGCCAAACATAGTGTTGCTACCTCTTTTTATCTCAACAACAAATCAGAATTTTTTTCAACTTTTGCACAAAGTTAATTTGTAAGCTTCTTAAAGGTATGGTTCATTTAATACTTGGTAGGATAGCATTTTTTTAGATAATAAAATAGATACTTTTGTACTTTTGTTACTCATTCACTTACAACAATAAGGTTACTAATTTGATACTCATTTTTTTGTACGATTCATTTTTTTTAAGCTTTTTATTCTTTTGTTCATATAAAAACAGTTTTTTATATGAAAAAAATAAACAGTTTTTATAATAAAAAACAATTTTTATATTTAAAAAAAATAGTTTTCCTATTAATATAAAAAAAATTATTAAAATTAAAAAACTTTTAATTAAAATTTAAAAATATATATATTTTTCATAAATAAAGAAAACTATGTTTATTAAAACAAAATCTATAAAATGATATTTTTTCAATAAAAAATATCACGATTAATTAGTGTAACATTCCCGGACCCAAATCATTTGTTGAATGTGGGTCCGCGCAAGTGGCACTAATTCATCGCGATATTTTTCAATAAAAAATATCGCGATTAATAAGTGTCGCTGGCGCGAACCCGCATTCAACAAATGATTTGGGTCCGAAAACGTGGGTCCGCGCCAGCGACACTAATTAATCGCCTAGTGTCCACGGTAGCAGCACACATTCAATGTTCAAACACCCATTTAATCCATATTCTCTTATTTTTAAAGGTTCACGCTAGCAGCACACATTGAGTATTTTTAGGTGGTGAGGAGGTTTTTGGAACAAAATATAAATGTTTGGACTAAACGTACATTAAAAAATGTTTGAGGGATTATTTCATAAACAACTCTTTAATAAAACTATTTTTTATTAATTATTCGAAATCTATTTTTATTAAATGTTATTAAGTACCAAATATGTATAAATGAAATGTGTTGCTACCAAACTCTAGGTTGGACGAACTAATAGGTCCCAAAGACCAAATGACCCCCAAAAATACATCTAAATTATGATTGTTATAATTTTTCAGTGATGGACGAGTTCGATTTGTTGGATTCTAATGAACAATCTGACGCATTATTTATTCCTCAAGTAAAAGATGAGGATAAACCAAAAATTGGACAAGAATTTCAATCTTTAAATGATGCTTATGAATTTTACAATAGTTATACGAGAGTGGCAGGATTTAGTACACGGTGTAATTCTTCAAAAAAGAAAAAAGATACAGATGAAATTATCAGGAAGGAATATTGTTGTTTTAAAGAAGGAAAGTCTAACCAAAAAAGTGAAAAAAATAGGTATCGTGGAATTGTAAAAGAAGGTTGTAAAGCAAAGTTGTGTGTTGTGAAGAGTAAGTCGGGGTCAAATTACATAGTAAGTCAATTTGTTGAAGGTCACAATTACACTCTTTCGACCCCACGTAAAGTACATCTTTTGAGATCTCACCGTTCTGTATCCGAAACTAAAAAAGACTTAACCCAACAACTTGCATTTGTTAACATACCTATACATCAATAACTTAGTCTTCTTTCGGTACAAGCAGGAGGGATTGAAAATATCGGTTGTACTGAAAAAGATATTAAAAAATCTTATACATGATTCAAAAAACAATTGACGGACATGATGCAGAATTATTGATGGAGTACTTTTTGTCAGAACAAGAAAAAAATTCGTCATTTTCTTTTACATACGAAAGAGATGATGAAAACAAGTTAACTCACTGTTCTGGGCTGATGCAATTTTAAGAAGGGCATACAAATTTTATGGTGATGTGGTTGTATTTGATACTACGTACAACACAAATAAATATAATATGATCTTTGCACCATTCACCAGGGTAAGTAATCATGGGCAAACCGTAATTTTTGGTTGTGCATTCTTAAATGATGAGACCACAAACTCTTTTATTTGGCTTTTAGAAAAATAGCAGGAACTTATGCCCGGTGGCCCGTCACGAATAATCATCACTGATCAGGATCCGATAATGTCAAAAACTATTGCTCAAGTTCTTCCCGATACATATCACAGATACTGCATTTGGCACATTGTGAACAAATTTTCTAAAAATTTGGATGCAATTAATTATAGAGATCATTTTAGTGACTTTCAACAATCTATTTGGGATTCAGAGACGAAAGAAGAGTTTGAAGCAAGTTGGGAAGACACAATTGAAATAAGTGATTTGAAACAAAATACTTGGTTAGCTGGGTTGTACGATATTCGGGATAGATGGGTTCCTATATTTGTGAAACATATTTTTGCTGCTGGAATGTCAAGTAGTCAGTGCGTAGAGAGTGCACATGCATTTTTTAAAAGTTATTTGTCCCAAAATAACTCACTAAACGAATTTGTGACACGGTTCAATAGGGCACTTGAATACCAACATCACAAGGAATTAAAAGCCGATCACATCGATATAAATGAACGTTCGGTGATGAAAACGCCAATGTCAATAGAGAAGCAGATGTCAACTATATACACACGGACTATTTTTTTTAAGTTTCAGTACGAGTTATGGGAGAGTTTAGAGTACGTAATTGAAAGTTCACAAGATGAAGGTCATCATTATCTCTACATTGTGAAAAGGTCAAATGTAAGGGATTCGAGAGTTAGAAAAATTTTATATGATAAGATTTCAAAGTTTATTTTATATATGTTTCTTATAGATTTTCTGAATGGAACAATGAAGGCGATGATATTTATGGAGATGCATCCACGGAGGATTTTTTTACGACGGGTAATATGAATTTAAAATGGGATTTTTTGTGAGTAATTCATTAAATTTATAATTTATTTTAACACATCATGCTTTTTTTTACAAATTTAACAGGTGGAGATGAAGACAAATATGAAGATGACGATGAGAATTTCTAGACAAAATTTTATTTTTTGTACAATTATTTTGCACATTTAAAGTTAGACTTTTGACATTTGACATATTTCTAGCGATAATTATTACATGTTTTTTTCACAAAAAAACAAAAAGGTGTTAGTCTTCTTTTTTAGGCATTAAATACAAAGATAACTATCTTTGTGAAAGTAGTATAAGAGTTGAGGTCCCTAGCCTTTTAAAATGTTGCTGATCTAATATTTCTCAAGTGTGAACGGATGGTATCTCTAATATTTTAAATCTTGATATCAAAACAGTAAAGAAGTTGACAGTAATTGAAAACGTGAGGTTTGACGTGAGAGGAGAGAGGAGAGAGGTGAAAGTATTTCTTCCGCATTACACTCCAATCCGGATTGCTTCCCATACAGTAGTACCGTATGGGAGCACTATTGTATATATATATAGAAATTATTTGACCCATTTATTTAACTAGTAAATTTTACTGTCTATATAATATTAACACAAAAATGTCACTGTTTGTGAAAATGTCATAGATATAAAACAATTTCATTTTGTAGTGCATATAATAAAGTTTACTGTATGTGTAATTTTTTCTTTGAAATTTCATAGGCTTCGCGGGTCTTGTTTGATATATCTCGACGATGAAATTTCAAAAATAGTAATTTTGTGAAAAACGGATTTGTCAATCAAATGTTATGATCATTTGAAAATTAAAAAAAAATGTTCGACCACTTATGTTACTTCCCTAAGGAAGATACAGATGGTCGGTTTTAAAAGGATATAATTGTGAAAAGAAGTTCCAAAAAATTAGGAGTTGGACCTATATGTAGGGAAAAATATGGTGGGACTAGAATGAGTAAAGAAATCTAATAGTACCTATATATAATAACCTCTGATTTTATCTTTAAAAAAATATTTGGAGAGTTTAAAGAATTGGTGGAGTGCCATTAACTATAGTCGATAAAAAATACCTCTCTCCCTCTATCCCCCTAATCACATATGCCTCCTTTTCCCACCTCCTTCGCTGCCACTGCCACTGCCACTGCCACCTAACCACCCACTACTGCCAACACTACCGCTTAACTGTCGCCTTCACTCAACAACCCAACTCGCTCCATAACCGCTAGTAGATCAACATACTAACTTTAAACCACAAAATTAAAACCATATTCTAATGGCAATCATAAATGCAAACAACAAAAAAATCAAAATCATACCAGAAATACAATGGAAACGTATGGGAAGATGGTTTTGAAACCCGCAAAATCCAAATTTGTAATTTAATGTTTTTGAAATCCTTAAAACTCATAATCCACCGGGGAAGATAATCAGGGGAAAGAGAAAGGAATGTGTCACTGGGGGTTTGGGTTCTGTGGGGCATCCCTATGGGAAAAAAGGTTACCAGGGACACTGAAAAATCATCTCCAAATGTCATATTACCTTCCCAAAAGAATTTTGGGATGGATTTAGGGACATTTTAAAACGGTGTCTTTAGCATAGCGTTCTAAATGTTTTAGGAACGTTTTTTTTGCTATCCTAAATTTTGATTTCTACATAATCATAAGTGAAATGAGGGAAGGTAAAAAACTATGGAAGGATTTTTTTTCTCCCATATTTGTTATTAGGGATGACATAAAACCGTTCCAAAAATTATGGCGGACAAATTTTCTGCACATATTTGCTATTGGCGATGACATAAAACCGTCCAAAAAACTATGGGGAGAAACTTTTCTCATCGTAGACAATCTGACAGTACAATTCATCTAACCACAGAATTTATAAAGAATTACTCCATTCATCACCCCATAACTTAGCGCATTCAAAAATAATAAAATTTTACTACTTTTATTCAACAACCCAACATATATACCTTCAGATTCGCATATATAATTCCCATTCATACACTAAATAATTATCACATCCAAATAGAAATACATCAAGTGTTTACATAACCAAACGAACAAAATCATCTAAGGTGTCAAAACAAAGGTTAATAAAGAACTCAAAAATTATTTTGGAGAGTGGGGTGGTTAAAGAAAGGTCAAGAGAGAGAGAGAAGGAATGTGTTTTTATGTTTCTTTTTTGTTTTTTAATACTTTTTAAAATTTTAAATCTTTTAAATTATCTTTAATATAAAATGCCACGTGGCCATCAACATTAAAGTATTTTATATAAATTTTGCACAAAGTATATTTATTTTTAAATTAAAATATATTAAATTCTAAAAGTAACATTACCAATGGATTAAAGTAAAACATCCATGTTGTGTCGAAACAGAAAACATCTCTTATGGTGTCGAAACAAAAAAATCCCCTAGGGTGTCGAAATAAAAGTAATGAAACGTTCATAGCTTTTTTGGACGGTGGGGACGTCACGTAAGGGAGAGAGAGAGAGAGAGCATGTGTTTTTTAATACTTTCTAAATTTTAAATCTTTTAAATTATATTAAATATAAAATTTGGCGTGGCCATAAACATTAACATATTGCCAATAAATTTGACAAAAAGTTGGTTAATTTTTTAAATTAAAATGTATTAAATACTAAAAGTAACAATTAGTAATGGATTGAAGTAAAAAAAAACTAGTTTTTAATGTTTTAATGTTTATAAGGTTCCTATATATAATTAATTGCATATAAATTCTAACACAAAACTTTTGTTTTTTATTTCCAGTTAAAAAGATAATGTAAAACCGCGTTAAATGTCTAAATGTAGTTTTACTTTGAATGTTATTAGATCTTAGCTCTCATACTTTGAGATGATTTTTTAAATCCAAAATTATCTCATTTTAACTTTTTATTATGTATACCCGACTTACCGCCGTGCTTGCCTCGCAAGTGTAGTAGTAACTTAGGTTTTTGTATTGAGTTGGCGAAATGAAAACAACGACTAGCATCTTTACACGCGCTACTTTTCGCACTCGATCAGTCAGCAATTCCAACAAACCACTATTTTGGTGCTAAAGATGAGTTTCATATCTGGTTGGAACACTTATTCTTGGTCGGCATCATATAATGTTGGTCGACGGTACCTCTGTTGGTCGGTGACAGGTTTTGAGACCACTAATTAATGATCAGTCCTTGGGGACGACGAGGATTATGCAGGTCGACGTCCAGTATCTTCGGATGGTAAGCAACTAAAAAAACAAAAATAAATAAGATTCCTTTGTAGATTATGGGACTCGTTGTTCGACTTCAGCTCCAGAAATTGATTTCATACCATCTTTTGTTGATCGGTATTAGATATTATAGGTCGGCGAAATAAATTAATCATCGGAACTCCTATTTCTTGATCGGTAACATATATTGCACAACAACATGAATTTCGGAAGGAGGGGCATTTGACATCATTACGCTACCAGAGTAACTTAAAATGATGATTAGCATAGATTGAAAGCTTCTATATATACTAGTCGGCCCCATGAGACCTCCTAAATGTTGGTCGGCAACACCCATGTCGTTGGTCGGCAGCAGTAGAATCTTGTGGTGTTAAAAACTTGGAGCACCCAAGATATTTCTTTGAACACGAATTCAGCTTGGGACAATAGGGGGCATGAATCTTTTTCAAACTTATGATCACCAAAAAAATATTTTTTTAAAAAATCAAGTGATAAATAAAAATCAACTTATATTTGGTCTTTTACTTAAAATTAAAATGTCTGGCATTTTTTATAAAAAAATTCTCATATTGACATACGGCATAAGATATTATTTATGTTTTGATATTTTATTCCGCGAGAAAATTCATATCATATATTGATTGGATGATTAAATTATTTTAGCCTCCACAGATGTTCGAGCAACTTATTAAATTCTACAGGTACAAGATTCATTGCCGATGAATTTTCGAAAACCATCTTATTATCACTGCTCAGCATTATGAAATTTTACCTCAGCGAGGCACAATTGATTTTATTATGGCTCTGATATATGCTCAAGTATGAATCATTCTCTATATCAATTCTATATTCATCTCAGCGTGGAGCTCACTAAAATATTTATTGTTATATATATTCAGTTCCGAGGAGAACTACAACATTATTATATTTCACCCCCAGTGGATAGTTGGTCAGGGTCATTCTTATTTATATTTAGGCCCGACAAAGTACTCGGCCATATTCTTATGTTATGGAAAATATTATCCTTGTTCGGCATTATGCAATTTTGCCTCGACAGATCAGCCAGACACTTTATTATTATTCTGAATCATTCTTTATATCTATTCAGATGCATATTCTATATTCATCTCATCATAGAGCTCGGCAAAATATTTATTATCATATATTTAGCTCTAAGGAAATCTACATCAGTTATGATATTATCTCTAATGGACAGTTGGTCAGGAAAATTCTTTTCTCTATATCTCTTCAACAACCACCAACTAAGGTTGGTCGGCATTAGCAACCACCAGCTAAAAGTTGGTCGGTATCAGCAACCGCCAACCTAAGGGTTGGTCGGCACCAACAATATTGGCATAACAATCATACAAGTCAAAGCCTGTTTGATTATGGGTGACCTCAAGGGGCATCCAAAACTAGGCAAGAAGATGGGTGACCTCACAAGGAATCCACTGTCTAGGCACTAAGGTAATCCTGGTAAGATTACTACAACTAAGCAGGATCATGGGATGAAAATCATTCCATTTCTTAGGCACTTATGGGTGATCAAAAGATCGCTACAACTAGGCAGAAGCATTGGATAAATATTCCATTGCCTTGGCACACTAAGACAAATTAAATTGGCAAATCGTCAATTCATATACAGAGATTAACAGAAGATAAATTTCATGATTATATATTATTGTTTATGCCATGGAAATCTATTATTCTCTAACAATGAAGGATCAATCGATCCCTTGCTTATTATTATATGGACTTCTTATTAAGCCCGACAGATGGTCGACACTCTTATTATCTAGATTTCTTATTAAAGCCCGATAGATGGTTGACACTCTTATTATTTATCTGAATTTCTCGGTGCTTCTATTATATGGATTTCTCATTTGCACGGATATTCGATGCAAATTATATATTATGCTCAATCAGGCTTATTATTGGATCATTGTATCAAGTCCTGACAAATGCTCGGGCATCATTATTATTATTCAGTGTCCTACGCCCAACTAGGCTCCACATGCGCCAATCAATGGCACATACCAGAATTAGATTCCTAATTGGAATATATCATATTCCTAATTAGAATGCCAGCACATTTCTAATTGGACTATATGCTGAAAGCAGTTTTACTCAAACAAAATTACCTGGTCGGCAAATTAGTTCTATGGTTACATCGGGACAGTATGAAAATACAAACATGTAAAGCTCTTGGGAAGTCATTTCAGGGAACATTTCCTCGGCCTTATCTTTCTAGCAAGACCAACATACATCAAGGCCAAGAAAGCATTCAAAGTTTATATTCCACATTTGGGGGCTTCTATCACAGAATTAGTTGTTCATTCGGTGGCACATTCTTATGACATCATGCAGTTGAGTATCAAATTCAACTACACAAACTTACGTGGTCAGGGCCCCAACCAATCATCATTCAGGAGTTATTTTTTGCTCAGGAGCTAGTTTTGCTATTAAAGTTCAGGAGGCGTATTCAGGAGTTCAGGAGGTATATTCAAGAGTTAAAATGCACATGCTATTGAAGTTCAGGAGTCAGATTCAGCATCTACAGCACTGGGATCTTTACTACTGTTGTCACGACCTTCACTGAAGGAGAAGTTGTACTTATATATAAATGTTTCAAAGACTGTTACTAGCTCGGTACAGAAGGCAGTTGGTCGGCTAGCCAACCAACCAACAACTTGAAGATTATGACAAGCTACAAGCTGCAAACTATGACATGGTTGCATCCAAATTCCCAAGGGTGATACATAGCACACGAACAGAGTTACTCAAAAGAAAGATTAGCTCTAAAGCAACCATCGATTAACCTACATCATCTATCGTCCAAGAGATAACCCATTTTATGTTGAACAAATCAAGAATCTCATTATGCACCACCACCGAGCAACATTGTAGAATAAATACTCCATCCTTTCTGTAAACCATCAAGCATGGAGCATTGGGGGCTTCTGTTGACACAAAAAATTACGCATCTACGTCGAACAGTTAGAAAGGGCCACCTGTCATCCTATATGACAATATTCATACTTGCGAAATCACGTGCGCGCACCAACAGGTGGCAATGTTATTATTGCCTTAGTGATAGTGCAAATTACTCATGACAATACATCTCACTCACTTGCTCTCACCCATAATAGTATGAAAACCATTGGCTTTCTCAAACCCAACAAACACACCTTTGGTTTACCGCACGCTATCTATATATACATCCCTCAAGCATAACACTCTTCATCATTCGAAGCACAACCTGGATTATGGATGCAAGCGTAGGGGTAGTGGAGGCATTGAAAGATCAGGGTTTCTGTAGGCGGAACTACACCTTAAGATCCCTACACCACCACGCCCAGACTAATCTCAGGTCTTTTTCTCAGGGAAAGATTTTTTTAGGGAGGGGTGTAGCACAATTTTTTAGAAAAACTCAGATCAATAAAAAACCGACTTAAAAATCGGACATAAAGACAATACAAGGTGTATCATGTCTTAATTGTATAATGATTGAACAAAAAAATCAATAACCATGATATGTGCTTGGAGGGAAGAACAAATGCACCAAAGCGTTTCAATTTTTGGAATTAAGGAGGGTAATTTGATTTGATTGAATATATTGGTGGTTAGTTGGTCAATCTTTGAGAGAATGGTTAATGGGATTCGGTTGTCACTTCAAAAATTCTTTTTTTTTGTAGCATAACATGAGGTGTTCATGCTAGTTTGCGCGCGCCTCGACTAATACCCATTCGCAGTTCGTTGCTTCCGCTGACCAAACATTATTTTGACAGTGTCGGGAATCGAACTGGGGATCAAACCCAATTCATCCTCGAGAGTGTCCCAATGACAACGTTATACCACTGGTCTAAGAGGGTTGTTTGTCACTTCAATAATTCTTTAACACTTTTATTTGGTAAGTATATCATTGTCATGACTATATTCGTAATTCCTAGATTTATTCTCAAAACATGCCTAGTACTTTTTGTCACCTGTGAAATGTGATTAGACACTTCAGAAACGTATCTACTACACACATCATCTAAGCCGTAAAGTGTCCAAATTTATTTATTTTTTCATATTTCAAACTCAATCATTATTTTTGACACTGACAAAAATTAAATTGGAGACCAAATTCAATACACCACCAAATTCAATACACCACCAAACACTCTATAAGTGGCGTCATGCCACTTGGCCAAGACTAGATTGGTTTCTTCCCGGTCTCTAGGATTTCTTTATACAAAGCCACGTGCAGTGCAACCTTGTCATCATATTAGTGACACTGCAAATCATTCAATCCAGATACATCCCTCACTCACTCTCTCACCTCACCCACAATAATATGAAAACCATTGACTCACTCATACCCACCAAACACCCCCTCTGGTTTACAACTCGCTGTCTATTTATACATCCCCTACGCCTCACACATTTCATCATTCGAAAAACATACTCTTTATTACTCTCTGTTATCAATAAAGCATGAGTTCAACGAGCAAAGCCTGGATGGTGGCAGTTAGCATAGGGGCAGTGGAGGCACTGAAAGATCAAGGAATCTGTAGGTGGAACTACACCTTAAGATCCCTACACCACCACGCCAAGACCAATCTCAGGTCATTCTCTCAGACCCAAAAACTCTCTCCTCAATCTTCAGCCATGGTTTCAACTAAACTTAGAGAAGAGAAGGCCAAGCAATCTGAAGAGTCTTTGAGAAAAGTTATGTATTTGAGCTGTTGGGGTCCCAATTGAACCCAATTCTAAGAAAAGAATTTCGTAGATGGGTAATGCAAATTCGTTGTATATTGTAAATTTGCTATTACAGGAAGAAACTTTTTATATCTGACTATTTTCTTCAACACTGTTGTGGGTTATAACACACATACCAAGGGACTAGGTGGAAGAAGAGAAATTAAGCAGAATACATCCTAACTTGATTAAACTGATTTTGTTGCTTGCTGTTCACTATCTATTGTGATTGTTCTTGAGAACCCCATTTAAGGTCAATTTTTCATTAAAAAAACACCTTATTACATATAACCCATATCTTTATTTTTAGGAATTAGTTAGGGCGGCGATGCAAATGATTATATATTGTACATTTTGAGATCATTTTGGTCTTACAGGGGAAAAAAAATTATGTGAATTGTTTCTTCAAGAGTGTTTTTGGTTATTGTTTGGCTAATCACTTCATAAAGTCAAAACATGTGAATTGTTTTCTTTTTTTTGTTGAAATGTAAATATATTAGCACCAAGGAGAAATACAGGACATATACTAAATAGTTCTGTCAACATTTTTTTAATATACGTTTAGACCTTATTCCAAAAAATCCTCTCAACTCGCGGACTTTAAAAATAAGTGAATATTACTTAAATGGGTGTTTGAGGGCGTTTTTTGAACAAAGTAAAAATGCTTAGACCAAATCTGTATTAAAAAATGTTTGAGGGGCATTTTAGTAATCCAAGAAATATAAAACAAAGACCAAAAGACAAGCCCGAAGAGGCCGAATACAACAAAAGACAGCACGCTTCCAAAAACTAAGCATGCAAGTCCAACCCACGCAATTACAACAAACCAGCAGAAACTAACAATCAAACATAACCTACCTACAAAAGGATTTAGATGTGAATTGTTAATACATAATATATGGAAGAAAAATTGAGCAGTCATATAATGATTAAAGTGATTTTGTTACTTCACAAGCGCAAAAGATGTAACAAATAATCATTAATTATTGTGTTTTGGTCAATTTTAATTTACAAGCAAATAATATCATAAGTTCTTTAAATAATAGTGTTTAAGGTCACATTAGTTACTGAGTGTTAAATGATAAATGTTTAATAAATTTTGTATTAGAATCAACATGGCGTCGGAAAGAAGAAAGTTATTTTTGTTAAAAAAAAATAGGGGATAAAGTCAAAATATGAGTTAGAGTGATTTTTTAATAAAAAAAAATAATGGTGCTAGAATTTTAAAAGTTATGTTTAATTTTTAATTTTTAAGGGGTTAAATTAAAATACGTTATTATTGTAGGGGTTTAAGTAAAAAACCCTAAAAATAAAAGTGCGTTAAAATTCTAAAAGTTGTTTCAGGGTGAATGTTATTAGCTCTTGTACTTCAAGAAGTTCTTTTTTTCAATCTGCAATTTTCCTCACTTTTCTCTTTTATTAAAAGTATTTTCTATAATCACTCTAATACATTAGAGTAAGGAACTAAAATTTATAAAATATTTAACAAATTTATGTTTAGTTATTCAACTAACAAGATTCATAAACCTTGAATTTCTAAATAGACAAAATTAAACTATTATATGTTAAACAAACAAAACTGTATTTATTTAATATTTTGTTCAACTTAATTAGAGAGTCGAATTTCTCTCTACCTATTTGCTGTAGTATACTCATGTTTGAACCAAAATTGATTTTTGTTTCTCCTTTAGGATTTCTAGTAGTATACTCATTCCGATTTGGGTTTATTTCAACCAAATGGATTTGGTTTTGTTCTTTGAGATTTCAAAATTAATTTGGATTTGTTTATTCGAATTTGCAGTAGTACTCGTATATATATGGGTTTGTTTCAACAAAGTCGATTTGCGTTATTTCATCGAAATTTCAACCCAAATCAAAATTTATCTTTAGTTTAGTCATTTTATTTAGGTTTGCGTTTGTAATATAATTCAGGTTTGTGTTTGTAGTCTCACTTTGATTTTTAAATATATATGGTGTCTATAATTGATTAGGTTTATAAAAATTAGATCTACAAATTTTGTACTCAAGGAAAGAAGATGAAGTTGTTATGAAGGTTAATTTTTTCATTTAACTACCAAATGTGACTCTAATTATTAATTATAGTTCTCACTTAACTAGGTTAAAAGTCTATTAGAAGGCGAAGGGCAAGTCTATTTTTTTGAAATGAGAGGTTGTGTATAATTATGACATTATCTCAGGGGTAAACGCAATAAAAGAAAAAAATAAGCCTCGTTCAATCTGTAATGGTTATGTAAATTTGCAGTTTTATATATTAATATTGGTTGATTATAGTATTGTAACACCCCAAGACTTTTGAGACTGAGAAATTTAATTTTGGGAAAATTAAATTTAATTAAATTGGAAAATTTTAAAATTTGGGAATTTAAGTCCAAAAATAGAGGACGTTTCAAAGTATTCCGGATGATATTTTTGAGGGTACCATCGATCCCGGAAGGGTCGAGATAGTCAAAATGACTGTCATTGGGTCTTATTTCGGCTCCGGAATGTTTTTAATTTGTTTTGACTTGAATTGGAGTCAACGAGTCATTTAAAGTGTGTATTAACATTTAAAACTGGGTTTGTTGTTTTAAAAGGTTGGAGGCTTACGGATGAAGCCTTCTCAAATAAGGAAGAAAGAAAGAAGAAGGAAAAGAAGAGAGAGAGGAAGAAAAGCTTGGGATTTCCGGCCCAACCGCAACATCGAGGATGATCCAACCTCTACAAACCCGAGGCAAGTGTTTAATCTTGCTAAATAGCTATTTGTGTATTTCATTTCATAAATTGTGGGGTAAAGAAATGGTTTTTGGGTATTAATGTCAAAACCTAGATTTTTAGGTTTAATCTTGAAATCAATGATTAAATTGAGTATTAATGACATAGAAATGGTTGGGATCAACTTTGGGTTGGTTAATGGGTTTAAAATCATGATTTGATGAAGGTTTGGGGGTTGGAATGAGAAATTTAGGGTTTAGAATTCGTAGGTTTTGAAGAAACAGATGAAACCTTCAAAAATTGCAGGTCCGAATCGATTCGCCCCCTCAAGCGAATCGATTCGGTTTGGTAAAACTAGCAGGTCTGCATTGACCGAATCGATTCGGACCCCAAGCCGAATCGATTCGGCCTATTGCAGAAGCCCAGGTCTTTGGACCCGAATCGATTCGCTAGTCCGAATCGATTCGAAACAGGGCCGAATCGATTCGGAAACAGGGCATTTTGAGGTATTTTCTCCATAGTGATTTTAAACCCTTTTTGGTTGGGTTTATTGAATTGGGGCCTTCTCTTAAGATGAAAGAGATATGTTCTTGGAGACACATAAGGAGTTTCTCACACGTTAGGGTTTTGGGGACTCCTTAGGGTCATTTGGGAGAAATGTATCCATGTATGTATTTGGAGTTATGTATAGAGATATTGGGGAAACCCTTTGGGATTGAGAATCCTAATTGTAGATTTAAAAGTAAGTGTAGATGTGATGTGAGGCTAAGAACTCTTATAGAGATCTTAGATTAGGGTATTCACACAAGTGACCGAACCATAATCGAAATCGAGGGAAATGAGATTATTTGATGATTGAAAGAATGAGCTTGAGGCTGATAGACTATTAGTTATATGTATACCGATAGTCAAAATGATTACTAGATTCTTTAATGTACTCGGAAATATAGATGATATGTGTAGTGAAAGATTCCTACACAAACTCTTGGGTGATGGCGCTAAGGTTGAATATATATAGGTATAGATATATACATATGGTTTTGGGAGACTGTTCATCATAGGAAAATGATCGAATATGTTTCAAGTATGGGATTATATTCACGTATCGAGGTAAATTAAAGGAATTGTGATGACGGCTTGTATATTGAGGACTATGTATACTTATAGCCAGGTATATATATATATCTTATGCATATGAACGAGAATTAGTTTATCATATATATAGTTAAGGTTATGTGTGTATGGGTTGATATATATCCGTATGTATATAAATGTATGGATATATTTACGTTATGAACGTACACGGTATGGATACTTAAACCGTATATGGTGGTTTATTATTTGATCCTATAATTGGATCATATGGATGTATATATATTGTGCATGTGAATAATACATATACTTAATTGGTTAAGCATACCACGCTCATGCTATCATTGGGAAGTTGCGCGCGTAGAGGGTGAGCATCCTGGCTTATAATGCAGGGTGTGGATATCCCCCAGGTCATAGTCGTCCCTTGTGATTATTATACATATAGATATATATTTTTGGGATGAGACGTGGTGGGTATGTTTCGTCTCATTGCCGGTTGGAACTATGACCGCTTCCCGGGTCGTCGTGTGCGTGTGTTTACCACGAGGTGGGTGTCGTTTAGTCCCACCATGGTGGCCCCAGCATTGCTACGTGAGCCGGGCACTGGGAAGATGATAGCATTGATGCATTTTATCGGCGATATATATAGCCGGGTATATTATGTGCATGGCCTTGTACATCATATGTAGTATGTACACTTGGCTATTGGATTGATGATGATGATATATATATACGGTTAGAAATAAATACCTATATATATATATATATATTTATATATATATCCTATAGATGAAAGGATATGGACTTTTTAAAGTACATCTTAGGTGATAATGGTGTACTAGACTGATGGGGCTTGATGTATCGCACATAAGGTATCATTTCGGTTACATCATCCCAAGGATATTATTGGAGGTTCTTTTATTTTATCTTAATTGTTTTCTTTCTTTTCTTTTCTCCTTTCTTTCTTTAGGACTTATAGTTAGTAGTAATGGTAGTATTAACTTGTATGTGAGGATTATGGATCTCTAGGATCGACATTGCGCAGGAGTAGTGTAACGAGGGGGTTCCTTGTTTGGATTTCGCTTTGCGAGACGCCTCACGCACGAAACGCAGTGCTATGTCGAGAGTTGAGAGAAGTAATTCTATTTGTGGCATCTCGGATCTCTGGTCTTGACCTTGTCAGGAGTAGTGTAACGGGGCGGTTCCTTGTTTGGATTTCGCTTTGCGAGACTCCCCACGCATGAAACGTAGTACAAGTTTGAGATTAGAGAGAGGTTTTGCCAATATTCCATGTGCATGATATTAAGTATATAGATTATTACATTTTTAGCCTATATATATATGTATATATATATTTATGTATATATATATAGGGGTAACGTATTAAGACTATTAATTCTTTAATTATATATCGGAATTCATTAAGCCTTTTATGGCATATTTGTAGTAATCATAATCTAATAGGATTAGAAATGGGTGGATCCTTAGATTATGACGGGAAGGTAGCTCTCGTGGTTATAGGCTATGCCTGATAAGTTAGGTTGTCCTAAAATCAATGGGGGTAATTTAACTAAAATTTGAGGACGCGAATAGGTGCGCGCCTTTAGATGAGAGGTGAGTTGGGGTTCCACGAGAGTGCGGTCTCACTTATTTATGAAATTAAGTACACCGGTATTTATTACGCACGGTTAACACACTTGCTAAATATTTTACACATTCGGGGCTCTGACCCGTTTACTTTTCTCTCCTCCTTGTATATATATATGTTACCACAGGTATCCTACCGCATGGATGCCGGATGACCTTCTATCCTGCGTCTTGGGAGCCGTGACAGGTGCGGACTGTTGCGGGATGTTTCATGTAGCCGCTTCCTACTTCTTTAAATTCTAGGTAGGATTCATGTTGTATATCGAGCTTGTACCCAAGGGATATTTATATATATGTTTATAATCGTTCCATTTCAGTTATTGTATTTGCTGTGATCCGACAGCTTATTCGGATCTACTTTTTGTAGTGCATTCGGTTGTATTTATTTGGTTCATTTTAATTATTATAGTTCTTTCCTGCATCTCTCATATTCATTAGTAGTTTTATAGTGTTGGGTTTTTGTATGTTGCAAGTTTTAAATTTTTATAACATCTCGCTTATATGATTTCGGGTAGTTAGTCCTATATTATATAGTACCGTTAGTTGATGTTGAGACTGGACCATCTGGAATTCCTGATTTAATATAGTATAGGGCTGGCCACCCGTTATTATTTTAAGCGGGGTGTTACAGATGGTATCAGAGCATCAGGTTCTAGAGTCCTTAGGATCTGTGCGAGTTTCTGCATTCTTCCGTTAACGTTCTTGACATAAAGCCCTATAAATAGGACTGTTGTGTTCACTGCGTTGTTTTCTTCTGTGAAGTATATTCACTTGATTGGCGTTCTGATAACAGTTGCTCTTGTTTCGTTTCAGACGCCGCCTAGATTTTTTCGTCTAGGAAAGAATAGGTTTAGAAGTACGGAACTCATAGCATATTTTGAGTACGCTTTGATCGGGGGTAGTTGTTTTCCCCGATTCTGGAGGAGATATTGAGGAGATTTCTAGCAGTGGTTCGAGGTGATTTATCGGCAGTTGAGTAAGAAAGGAAATTTACTCGAATGGCGAATCTTGGTCTTGGTAAGGAAAGTCCGAGGTGAGGCATGTAGTGTAGTCCTTGGGAGGTTTAGATTGAGAATCTGTTAACCTTAGTTAGGAAACCTGGTTTTGGTGACTCTTACCGATGTGAGGTAGGTGGAGTTGTTCTAATATTGGGAGTATTGCCTTCTGGGAAGTGGGAGTAAGAAATTTGGAGACTCAGTTTCGTTGTGTAGGACTGAGGGAGTTTTTGGTTGTCGCCATCGTGTATATCCTTCAAAATGGTTAGGAAGGATTTTGAAGAAGATGTTTCTCTTGTGAAGAAATAGGCTTAGGGATAATGATTTTCCTGGAAGGAGTAGAGGGTCTTGAATTGAGATCCTTGGATGAGGTGAAACCATTAGATTATGGAAGTATAAGGTAGAATACCTTTCTTTGGGTTTAAGTCATACTTTGTGCGATACCGGGAACGTCGAGAGTTATAACATTGAATTCCGGAGGTGAGGAATGTTAAGGTTCGCTGAATAGTGGCTATAAGACTATTGTCTTATGGGTAGGTAGGACATGTGATTATAGTGCGCCTAAGAAGGGAGACTTATATTGTGGGAAGACGTTAATGTATGTAAAAGAGTTTTAGAGTTGTGAGATTTAAAGTTTAGTAGGGGTATGTGAGCGGATAATTTAGCTCATAGTTGTGCTAGTTTTGAGAACTAGATATTGGTTAGAATATTGTATTTGTTGAGGCCTTGTGTCTTAAACATAAGGTGTTTGTTTGGCGTGTCGAAAGACGCGGAATATATTTATATTGTATTATTGTATAGGCCCTCGGGCAATATCTAACATATGAAAAATCTTTTTCTAAAACCTTAACCCTGGTTCAACTAATCTCAATCCCCGACCTAGCTACACAGTAGTGTATTGGGAGGGTTCCTTGTTTGGATTTCGCTTGCGAGACCTCCCCCGCACGAAGGTGGCTAGCGTCAGGAATTGAGGAGAGTTCAACCAGTGGAAATTTTCAAACTTTTATATTTAGTATACTGTTATAGATTATGTTACCGAGGGTTATCTTACAATTTGAGGCTAATGGAGCCTGATTAGGATTTTTCGAGTAGAAACTCGGGTACAGGGTGTATGGGCGCCCTGGGTAGCTAGTTGATTTTAAGGATCGGTAAGGATCTATATCGCTCGACGTGAGAACTAGAAAGGATCGGCGTAGTGATCTTGAGGATTGATGTAAGGACTAGATGATATTGATGTCCTAGGCTCATCTTAAATTTCGCGGACGAAATTCTTGTAAGGGGGGAAGATTGTAACACCCCAAGACTTTTGAGACTGAGAAATTTAATTTTGGGAAAATTAAATTTAATTAAATTGGAAAATTTTAAAATTTGGGAATTTAAGTCCAAAAATAGAGGACGTTTCAAAGTATTCCGGATGATATTTTTGAGGGTACCATCGATCCCGGAAGGGTCGAGATAGTCAAAATGGCTGTCATTGGGTCTTATTTCGGCTCCGGAATGTTTTTAATTTGTTTTGACTTGAATTGGAGTCAACGAGTCATTTAAAGTGTGTATTAACATTTAAAACTGGGTTTGTTGTTTTAAAAGGTTGGCTTACGGATGAAGCCTTCTCAAATAAGGAAGAAAGAAAGAAGAAGGAAAAGAAGAGAGAGAGGAAGAAAAGCTTGGGATTTCCGGCCCAACCGCAACATCGAGGATGATCCAACCTCTACAAACCCGAGGCAAGTGTTTAATCTTGCTAAATAGCTATTTGTGTATTTCATTTCATAAATTGTGGGGTAAAGAAATGGTTTTTGGGTATTAATGTCAAAACCTAGATTTTTAGGTTTAATCTTGAAATCAATGATTAAATTGAGTATTAATGACATAGAAATGGTTGGGATCAACTTTGGGTTGGTTAATGGGTTTAAAATCATGATTTGATGAAGGTTTGGGGGTTGGAATGAGAAATTTAGGGTTTAGAATTCGTAGGTTTTGAAGAAACAGATGAAACCTTCAAAAATTGCAGGTCCGAATCGATTCGCCCCCTCAAGCGAATCGATTCGGTTTGGTAAAACTAGCAGGTCTGCATTGACCGAATCGATTCGGACCCCAAGCCGAATCGATTCGGCCTATTGCAGAAGCCCAGGTCTTTGGACCCGAATCGATTCGCCTTGGAGGCCGAATCGATTCGCTAGTCCGAATCGATTCGAAACAGGGCCGAATCGATTCGGAAACAGGGCATTTTGAGGTATTTTCTCCATAGTGATTTTAAACCCTTTTTGGTTGGGTTTATTGAATTGGGGCCTTCTCTTAAGATGAAAGAGATATGTTCTTGGAGACACATAAGGAGTTTCTCACACGTTAGGGTTTTGGGGACTCCTTAGGGTCATTTGGGAGAAATGTATCCATGTATGTATTTGGAGTTATGTATAGAGATTTTGGGGAAACCCTTTGGGATTGAGAATCCTAATTGTAGATTTAAAAGTAAGTGTAGATGTGATGTGAGGCTAAGAACTCTTATAGAGATCTTAGATTAGGGTATTCACACAAGTGACCGAACCATAATCGAAATCGAGGGAAATGAGATTATTTGATGATTGAAAGAATGAGCTTGAGGCTGATAGACTATTAGTTATATGTATACCGATAGTCAAAATGATTACTAGATTCTTTAATGTACTCGGAAATATAGATGATATGTGTAGTGAAAGATTCCTACACAAACTCTTGGGTGATGGCGCTAAGGTTGAATATATATAGGTATAGATATATACATATGGTTTTGGGAGACTGTTCATCATAGGAAAATGATCGAATATGTTTCAAGTATGGGATTATATTCACGTATCGAGGTAAATTAAAGGAATTGTGATGACGGCTTGTATATTGAGGACTATGTATACTTATAGCCAGGTATATATATATATCTTATGCATATGAACGAGAATTAGTTTATCATATATATAGTTAAGGTTATGTGTGTATGGGTTGATATATATCCGTATGTATATAAATGTATGGATATATTTACGTTATGAACGTACACGGTATGGATACTTAAACCGTATATGGTGGTTTATTATTTGATCCTATAATTGGATCATATGGATGTATATATATTGTGCATGTGAATAATACATATACTTAATTGGTTAAGCATACCACGCTCATGCTATCATTGGGAAGTTGCGCGCGTAGAGGGTGAGCATCCTGGCTTATAATGCAGGGTGTGGATATCCCCCAGGTCATAGTCGTCCCTTGTGATTATTATACATATAGATATATATTTTTGGGATGAGACGTGGTGGGTATGTTTCGTCTCATTGCCGGTTGGAACTATGACCGCTTCCCGGGTCGTCGTGTGCGTGTGTTTACCACGAGGTGGGTGTCGTTTAGTCCCACCATGGTGGCCCCAGCATTGCTACGTGAGCCGGGCACTGGGAAGATGATAGCATTGATGCATTTTATCGGCGATATATATAGCCGGGTATATTATGTGCATGGCCTTGTACATCATATGTAGTATGTACACTTGGCTATTGGATTGATGATGATGATATATATATACGGTTAGAAATAAATACCTATATATATATATATATATATATTTATATATATATCCTATAGATGAAAGGATATGGACTTTTTAAAGTACATCTTAGGTGATAATGGTGTACTAGACTGATGGGGGTTGATGTATCGCACATAAGGTATCATTTCGGTTACATCATCCCAAGGATATTATTGGAGGTTCTTTTATTTTATCTTAATTGTTTTCTTTCTTTTCTTTTCTCCTTTTTCTTTAGGACTTATAGTTAGTAGTAATGGTAGTATTAACTTGTATGTGAGGATTATGGATCTCTAGGATCGACATTGCCCAGGAGTAGTGTAACGAGGGGGTTCCTTGTTTGGATTTCGCTTTGCGAGACGCCTCACGCACGAAACGCAGTGCTATGTCGAGAGTTGAGAGAAGTAATTCTATTTGTGGCATCTCGGATCTCTGGTCTTGACCTTGTCAGGAGTAGTGTAACGGGGCGGTTCCTTGTTTGGATTTCGCTTTGCGAGACTCCCCACGCATGAAACGTAGTACAAGTTTGAGATTAGAGAGAGGTTTTGCCAATATTCCATGTGCATGATATTAAGTATATAGATTATTACATTTTTAGCCTATATATATATGTATATATATATTTATGTATATATATATAGGGGTAACGTATTAAGACTATTAATTCTTTAATTATATATCGGAATTCATTAAGCCTTTTATGGCATATTTGTAGTAATCATAATCTAATAGGATTAGAAATGGGTGGATCCTTAGATTATGACGGGAAGGTAGCTCTCGTGGTTATAGGCTATGCCTGATAAGTTAGGTTGTCCTAAAATCAATGGGGGTAATTTAACTAAAATTTGAGGACGCGAATAGGTGCGCGCCTTTAGATGAGAGGTGAGTTGGGGTTCCACGA
Source organism: Sambucus nigra (assembly GCA_949130495.1). Classification (NCBI taxonomy): domain Eukaryota; kingdom Viridiplantae; phylum Streptophyta; class Magnoliopsida; order Dipsacales; family Adoxaceae; genus Sambucus; species Sambucus nigra. The sequence goes on along the minus strand of OX422213.1, from coordinate 83,465,330 downwards.
GAGTGCGGTCTCACTTATTTATGAAATTAAGTACACCGGTATTTATTACGCACGGTTAACACACTTGCTAAATATTTTACACATTCGGGGCTCTGACCCGTTTACTTTTCTCTCCTCCTTGTATATATATATGTTACCACAGGTATCCTACCGCATGGATGCCGGATGACCTTCTATCCTGCGTCTTGGGAGCCGTGACAGGTGCGGACTGTTGCGGGATGTTTCATGTATCCGCTTCCTACTTATTTAAATTCTAGGTAGGATTCATGTTGTATATCGGGCTTGTACCCAAGGGATATTTATATATATGTTTATAATCATTCCATTTCAGTTATTGTATTTGCTGTGATCCGACAGCTTATTCGGATCTACTTTTTGTAGTGCATTCGGTTGTATTTATTTGGTTCATTTTAATTATTATAGTTCTTTCCTGCATCTCTCATATTCATTAGTAGTTTTATAGTGTTGGGTTTTTGTATGTTGCAAGTTTTAAATTTTTATAACATCTCGCTTATATGATTTCGGGTAGTTAGTCCTATATTATATAGTACCGTTAGTTGATGTTGAGACTGGACCATCTGGAATTCCTGATTTAATATAGTATAGGGCTGGCCACCCGTTATTATTTTAAGCGGGGTGTTACAAGTATTTGGGAATTTCTATCGACTTTAAACGTAATACGTCGTATTTTAAGAGTTTTTCAAGAATCTTTGGTCGTAAATCCATCACACTTAAACATTTTTTAATCTATGCGTGGTTCAACAATTTTTCAACTTCAAGTTGCGGTGTTTAAATATAATATAACATGGTACGAGGTCAATAATGTCATATTATAACACTGTTATATAAAAAATATTTATATATCATATTATAATTTTTTTTGTCATATTAGATAATATCTTTGGCTTAGTGGACTACAATAGTTGCTGAGTGTTAAATGAGAAACGTTTAATAAATTTTATATTATAGTGAAGATTTTGTATTAGAGTGTTAAATGAAAAACGTTTAATAAATTAAGCAGTCTGAAGAGTATTTAGGGAAAGTTATGTATTTGGGTTGTTCGGGTCCTAATTGAACCCAATACCTAGGGGATAGGCTATATAACCTATCTTTTTATTTCTTAGAATTTCGTATACGAGTAATTCAAATGAATCAAATGATTGTGTATTGTAAATTTTAACATCAATTTTCTATTACAGGAAATTAATTATCTGTGAACTATTACTTCAAAAGGTCATAACATGTGAATTCGTAATTCATATAGGAGATACACGTGTTCACGCTGCCAAATTAAGTCCCAAACCCATGTCTTTTAAATATTTTCCTATAGCAAGGGATTAGTTGTAGAGATGATGAGCAGAATACATAATGACTTGATTAAAGTGAGTTTTTTACTTTGCAATGGCAATACATGTACCAAATGTGTGACACCCCGTGATCCGAAATAAGGAGTGGCCAGCCCAATACTCCAATATAACGGAATCATGGATGGAATCATTCTCAGCATCATAATAAAAATATAGAGTATCCAGGATAACCACCCAATATTTCAGAAAACGGGTTGCCAAAAATTTTGATTTGAAAGTAAATAAATGAAAACAAACAACCCAATTCCTGAAAGATAAGGGAAACCCTAAGATATATATAAATAATACAACAAGAATACAATAAAAGACCGAATATGTAACCGGTCACTTAAATTGATATACCAATGATACACACGTACAATAAGTTACTTATTACATTTCATTAGACATTTACAAAAGCTTGGGCCTCTCGCCCGAATAAAAGACTTGATCTTAACTAGAATGAGAATGAAAACATCTATACCAAAAGTATCCCGTAATACCCGCAATGCGTCACGGCTCGTCAAAAACATCGGAATAGGAATTCAAATCAGGCATCCTTGCGGCGGAGTACCTGAGCAGAGACAAGATGAATATGCAACAGGAAATGTGACCAGGTCAGGGCCCGGTTCTATATGATTACCAGATGAATAAAGAGTATGACAGTTATGTACGATAAATCATGAAGAAAGAGAAATAAGCAGCAACCTATACAATTTAAAACATAAGCTAAGCAGGAACAAAGATAAGAAGTATTAAACTAAAAACTTCATCAAATGTGCCAATTTTTTTCATATATCTTTTCCCTAGTAGGACGTATATATTTAAATCACAATCTTTTGCTCTTTAAGGCAATTTTATCTCAATTTTACCTTTTGTAAAAATCCTTTCCTTATCAGGAAAATAATCATTTTCAAATGCTCTTTGTGGCATTCATATGTGCTCTTTGTGGCACTCCATCATGCTCTATATGGCATATCAAATACATCAAGTCCCACTTGATTATGAACTGTTATATTATATACATATAACGTATTCTAAGACCGCCCGTCCGGGTTTCCCCACTGTGCGCGCCCCTAAATGACCATCATCTTCCAGGGCCAATCATTAGACAACCTGGGCACCTATATCGCAAGACGTCGGGAAGCGGCCATGAGCCTGCGGGGTAGCCAAGACCACACCCGGAATCTCCTACCCATCGCAGAAAAATATACAATAATAAGCGCTCCCATGGCCTAGGACTATATCCACCCTGCATTCATTAGCCAGGGGGCTTCACCTCACGTGCGGACTTCCCTTATGATGTCATTTAGAGAGGTGTGTTTAAGCCATTTTATTTATCATTTCAAAATCAAGTAAATCATTATTTACCAGTTTCATGATTAAGTAAATTATCATTTACAAATATCAATACCATTTCCATTTCATTTCCATCCCACGTATATGTTTCATTTTATTCGAACCCCCTTTCTATTTATTTTGTAAATAATCTAACTTACCATCCATAGTCATACGATAGCTTATACCAACACTACAACCTCAAAGGATTAAATAAACTCTTCATTATCTCCAAGCATTCTAGGAGGTTATTTTAGAACCCCCAAGGTTATCATCTTTCGAAGGAATGAAATGACTTTCAATTTATTCTCCAAACTCACCTTTAAGGTACTATTATGAACCACCAAGGTTAACATAGCTCAATCGAACTTTTAAAATCTTCCAACATTCTTTTGGGGTGGTAATATAAACCATCAAAACTAGTATAGCTTAATTAAGCTTCTAAAGTCTCCCGAACATAACACTACATCTCCTAGTTTTATAATGATTAACTAGAAGAAAAGAATGCCCTATCATTAATAGGCCTAACCCCGAAAAATCCCCACATAACCCATTCCTAATGTAGGGTAGACATCTAGCTCATCTCACACTCTAGGAATCTAAGTTTACTTCATTCAAGAAGGTTCCTAGTCCCTATATTTAAAGAAAAGGATTGAAATTGAGTTATAAAATTAACTCAAAAACAGCAGGAAAACGAATCGATTCGCCCAAAAAGCGAATCGGTTCGGACTACTAAACCAACTTTCTGCAATTGACCGAATCGATTCGGCCTTAACCCCGAATCGATTCGGGTTATGCACACCTGCCAATTTCCCTTAGCGAATCGATTCGCCCAAGGGGCCGAATCGATTCGGACCTGCAAATCTGCCAAAAATGGCTACGAAGGGTTATGAACCCTAAATCCTCCAAACTTCAAATATCTTCCTTTACATACACAACCAACAACAAAAATCTACCCCAAACTAATCTACATGATTATTAACCATCAAAACCCACAATTTCTTCAACATAAATCAAGACTAGGATTTAAATCCCACAAATTCTACATTTAAACCATAAATGTAAATACACAACTATCATACAATTTATGCATCTTAAATCACATATTAGCAAGTAGAAAACTTGCCTTAGGGTTGATGTCTCAGATTTATTTGGAGAAGAAGCAATCCCACATCCTCCATCTTCAATCTCTCTCTCATTTCTCCATTTCTCTTCTTCCTCTTTCTCTCTCTATGTGCAAGACATAACATGGGGAAAAATAAGGGATTTAGAAGACTAAAATCGTGGCTTAGGTTAAAACTCCCAACTTAAATGGTTAATACCACATCAAAATGATTCGCAAATACGCATATAAGCTAAAACCAGGTAAAAGTGCCCGAAACACAAAAATACAATATGGCACTTATTTTGACTGTCTCGCACCTTCCGAGACTAACTACACCCTCTAAATTGGCATCCGGAAATTTATAAATTATTTCGAGTTCCCAAAATTATTTAAACTAAAAGTCCATTTAAAATACATGACACTACAGACATGCAACCTGCTGTTATTTACTTTCACATACAGTAAATATGCATCAATCTAGTAAATATTAACTTTCAATTCATTAAATTAATATTTACTCCAGTCCCCACATTTTATATAATTACCTTATGCGGTAAAATTAGTATAAAATGAGCCTCCCAGAATCGAGGGTTGTTACATACTCCCCCCCCCCCCCCCCTTAAGAGGGAATTTTGCCCCCAAAATTCGAGCATACCCCAAACCTGACAAGGGTATACTACTCTAAACTGGGATTCTACCGTTACTTATTACATTTCATTAGACATTTACAAAAGCTTGGGCCTCTTGCCCGAATAAAAGACTTGATCTTAACTAGAATGAGAATGAAAACGTCTATACCAAAAGTATCCCGTAATATCGAAAACATCGGAATAGGAATTCAAATCAGGCATCCTTGAGGCGGAGTACCTGAGCAGAGACAAGATGAATATGCAACAGGAAATGTAACCAGGTCAGGGCCCGGTTCTATATGATTACCAGATGAATAAAGAGTATGACAGTTATGTACGATAAATCATGAAGAAAGAGAAATAAGCAGCAACCTATACAATTTAAAACATAAGCTAAGCAGGAACAAAGATAAGAAGTATTAAACTAAAAACTTCATCAAATGTGCCAATTTTTTTCATATACCTTTTCCCTAGCAGGACGTATATATTTAAATCACAATCTTTTGCTCTTTAAGGCAATTTTATCTCAATTTTACCTTTTGTAAAAATCCTTTCCTTATCAGGAAAATAATCATTTTCAAATGCTCTTTGTGGCATTCATATGTGCTCTTTGTGGCACTCCATCATGCTCTATATGGCATATCAAATACATCAAGTCCCACTTGATTATGAACTGTTATATTATATACATATAACGTATTCTAAGACCGCCCGTCCGGGTTTCCCCACTGTGCGCGCCCCTAAATGACCATCATCTTCCAGGGCCAATCATTAGACAACCTGGGCACTTATATCGCAAGACGTCGGGAAGCGGCCATGAGCCTGCGGGGTAGTCAAGACCACACCCGGAATCTCCTACCCATCGCAGAAAAATATACAACAATAAGCGCTCCCATGGCCTAGGACTATATCCATCCTGCATTCATTAGCCAGGGGGCTTCACCTCACGTGCGGACTTCCCTTATGATGTCATTTAGAGAGGTGTGTTTAAGCCATTTTATTTATCATTTCAAAATCAAGTAAATCATTATTTACCGGTTTCATGATTAAGTAAATTATCATTTACAAATACCAATACCATTTCCATTTCATTTCCATCCCACGTATATGTTTCATTTTATTCGAAACCCCTTTCTATTTATTTTGTAAATAATCTAACTTACCATCCATAGTCATACGATAGCTTATACCAACACTACAACCTCAAAGGAGTAAATAAACTCTTCATTATCTCCAAGCATTCTAGGAGGTTATTTTAGAACCTCCAAGGTTATCATCTTTCGAAGGAATGAAATGACTTTCAATTTATTCTCCAAACTCACCTTTAAGGTACTATTATGAACCACCAAGGTTAACATAGCTCAATCGAACTTTTAAAATCTTCCAACATTCTTTTGGGGTGGTAATATAAACCATCAAAACTAGTATAGCTTAATTAAGCTTCTAAAGTCTCCCGAACATAACACTACATCTCCTAGTTTTATAATGATTAACTAGAAGAGAAGAATGCCATATCATTAATAGGCCTAACCCCGGAAAATCCCCACATAACCCATTCCTAATGTAGGGTAGACATCTAGCTCATCTCACACTCTAGGACTCTAAGTTTACTTCATTCAAGAAGGTTCCTAGTCCCTATATTTAAAGAAAAGGATTGAAATTGAGTTATAAAATTAACTCAAAAACAGCAGGAAAACGAATCGATTCGCCCAAGGGCCGAATCGATTCGCCCAAAAAGAGAATCGGTTCGGACTACTAAACCAACTTTCTGTAATTGACCGAATCGATTCGGCCTTAACCCCGAATCGATTCGGGTTATGCAGACCTGCCAATTTCCCTTAGCGAATCGATTCGCCCAAGGGGCCGAATCGATTCGGACCTGCAAATCTGCCAAAAATGGCTACGAAGGGTTATGAACCCTAAATCCTCCAAACTTCAAATCTCTTCCTTTACATACACAACCAACAACAAAAATCTACCCCAAACTAATCTACATGATTATTAACCATCAAAACCCACAATTTCTTCAACATAAATCAAGACTAGGGTTTAAATCCCACAAATTCTACATTTAAACCATAAATGTAAATACACAACTATCATACAATTTATGCATATTAAATCACATATTAGCAAGTAGAAAACTTGCCTTAGGGTTGATGTCTCAGATTTATTTGGAGAAGAAGCAATCCCAAATCCTCCATCTTCAATCTCTCTCTCATTTCTCCATTTCTCTTCTTCCTCTTTCTCTCTCTATGTACAAGACATAAAATGGGGAAAAATAAGGGATTTAGAAGACTAAAATCGTGGCTTAGGTTAAAACTCCCAACTTAAATGGTTAATACCACATTAAAATGATTCGCAAATACGTATATAAGCTAAAACCAGGTAAAAGTGCCCGAAACACAAAAATACAATATGACACTTATTTTGACTGTCTCGCACCTTCCGAGACTAACTACACCCTCTAAACTGGCATCCGAAAATTTATAAATTATTTCGAGTTCCCAAAATTATTTAAACTAAAAGTCCATTTAAAATACATGACACTACAGACATGCAACCTGCTGTTATTTACTTTCATAAACAGTAAATATGCATCAATCTAGTAAATATTAACTTTCAATTCCTTAAATTAATATTTACTCCTGTCCCCACATTTTATATAATTACCTTATGCGGTAAATTAGTATAAAATGAGCCTCCCAGAATCGAGGGTTGTTACATACTCCCCCCCTTAAGAGGGAATTTTGCCCCCAAAATTCGGGCATACCCCAAACCTGACAAGGGTATACTACTCTAAACTGGGATTCTATCATCCTAAACAAACTCCTCGTTATTGCAACGTCCCAAATGGACTCAGACTAAGGTCGACCCTATCGATCTCAGTCAATCATCATTTGTTCTCTAGTAGCACAAGGCTCTCTTCACTAACTATCGATTCTAGCTTCCTACGGCGGAACACGATGCCCACATGACTCGGCACAATTAGACAAATCTTCAGAATTATGTTACATCTCACCTCGGGGTATCCATACCGACTCTAAGTGGCTTAGCCCCCAACGCTACTCAGCTATCCCCCGCATCGACGTATCTCATCAAGGCGTATGGCTTGAAAGCCAAATCTCTAAAGAAATGTTCCGAGACCTCTCCAAGTACAAGGAACATATTACCCATTGGTTCCATCCATCGAGTATACGAATTACTCTACTGACCATGCTAGGCCACTCACGGTACCAGGCCTTAGGAAGTGATCCATAAGACCACTCCAAAACCTAATGGTTGCACGAAAACCTCCATCCATACCATTTCTGCTCCCATCTACTAGGTATACTAAGGCGCACGTTCGTAATATGCCTTTCGGCATAAGTAAATTTCCTCCCTTTCATCCATCCACTTTAGGGTGGTAGGATATACGCCATTTCCATACGGTTCCCATTACTTCGCGGAAACTTTTGCTAAACCTTCGACACAAATATCTAGTCTCGGACCACTCTATCTTAATAGGCACCTCCTACGGTCCTACCACTCCCCCATCGAGAATGGGGTGTACTCTTTTACATGTAGTCCGTCCATAATGAGCGGAAAAGCAACGATTAGGTCGACGGTCAACAATTTTATCACTTGGGATCATGACCAGTTCGATGCCGGTAGTTCAATGCAACCATCTATGAATACCCTTCTTCGTTCCACCACTACTCTTCTTCGCACGAGTAGGCGAAATTATCAATCACAGATCGAAATGCTCTTGCTATAGAGTCTTCTAAGTCATATTCACTCTACTTGGCCTTCCATGCCATTACCATTATCCCTGACGAGTTCTCTACTCGACACGTCCACTACCCCAATCGCATTTCCTTAGTGAATGAGAAAATATCCAATCACTAGTTCTTCTGAACTCCGAGCACCAACTCGATTCCTCCCACAACATATTGCAACAACTTGTTGCCTACGAGAAGGACCACATTTCCTGCCCAGGAAGTAGTGCCTTATCTATTTAAGGTGATCACTACCATGATGAATCTTAATTCAAGCACAGGATATTACTTTCCACAAGTTTAAGCTTGTGCGACGCATAAACAGTGAGTCTATGTCCTAGTATTATTACTCCCCAATCCTGGGAGAAACTTACTCATTAAACTCACTCTCGAGCTTACAATCATGGCTCAGGAGTGAGGATCCACCCGTCCTTATTAACTCCCCGAAAATGAAGTTACCAACGTAACCTCATCTCTAAGAAATGCCTCATCTCCTTCGGCCGCACCTACCAAACCTCTCGAGACCCCAAAATCTCGTTCCTAAGGGATCTAATCCCTTATAGAGTTAACCCCCAACTTATTCGTGGTCAACTCCCTAACGCTTTCCTAAACTAACACCACCTACCCTCAAGGTCTTACATCATAAAAATCCTAAGGTCTATCTATATATATCCTATCTAAATCGTAAGCATATAATACTTAAATATATCCCTAGTGCCCAATATCTTACTCAACTTCCGACATTCGCTCGGTTTCATGCGTGGGACGTCTCGCCGAAGCGAAATCCAGACAAGGAACCCTCCCGTTACACTACTACCTCGCATAGTCGGTCATTAATGTGTGACGGTCTAAGACACATGATCGGGATCTGTACCATTCTAATTTACAATTCTCCTAATAAGATTCTACTTCTAGACTTTACCTTAGCATTCTATATATGAAACAAGAGAAAGGAAATATGGCATCTCTCCACTCCCAACGTCGTTAAGGTTCACGCGTGGAGCGTCCCGCAAAAGCGGAATCCAAACAAGGAACCCCTCCTATGCATTACTACTTAACTTTGTTGGTCTTGAAGATAAGTCATAACATTCACATACAATGCAAACAAGCAATAAAACACTCAAACCAGGCAACACATATGACACATGTACATTAAAAATATTATCACTCGCTTCATAACGAGTGAAGAAAAGATAGAACTTCCGTACCCCGGAAGTCATATAATTACCCTTCTATAATAGCCTAAATACTACTACAAACTCAATATACACACTCGAGTCTATCGTAGACACAATACTACTAAATCTTATCCTGAGGAATATACACTATCCACCTATAAGGTAGAATTCCCTCCATAATTTGCCAAGCACTCCGGGTCAATACTCATGGTTCTCAGACTCCATATTCGAGCCTTACACATAACAACATTATCTCCACCAACTCCCCAACAAGGCACTTTACTCTTGCCCTTGCTCTCCACTCAACGAAATTTAAAATGAGTGGTTCTACGCTCCACATCATAACCGTTATTCCGACTCTGGCTAACAATAATTGCCCATGCAGTCCCTCTTACTTTCTCAGTAAAAGAGGACACGCTCTTGGTATCCTCTTCCTCAGTTTAATGAAACTTCCCCAGGTGGGTGTCCACCGATGGGGTTTCACGATTCTTACTCCATCAGAAGTGTTAACAACACCTATTTTGGAGCCTAACACTTCATGGTGCATGGTCTCGACTCCCTAACCGTACCACACCTTATTCGCCATTGGTCTTTAACCGAACGTCTTGTGAACATTCAGGAATCCACCTTCTCCTCAGTCCAGTTATCCCAGAGAAACTTACGATAGGAAGTATCTATTAGTATTCTCCACGGGCAAAACTTCCGGCATACTCGAATATGGTGGCCACATCTTCACCACCTCTACACTACTCCTACGGGTGAAGGATTTTCCTCCATCCTACTTCAGAGCACTTCTCTACTCCAATCTAACATCGCTTGAAATCTCAAGCTTAGTACCACCTTCTACGTCTAGCGGTACTTAGGAAAACTACATCAACTGAAATTTGCAGTCGTGATAGCAAGACAAGAAAGTGCTACAAAAAGGGAGCGGCCTCTAAAGCGGTCCTCATCCCAGACCACAACTTACAGTCCTCCACAAACCTTCCCATAACGCCCTTCTTCTATCGACCTATTACTCACACACGAATGCGCCAAAAAATTTATAGGTTCTACCTCACGGCAGAAGAACGAGATCTCACAAGAGAAATGAATGATCTTAATCCTAAGGCTTTATATCAAATCAAAAGCAACGCTGAAACTTAAGGCGTTCACACACAGATTACTAAGGACTCTAGAACCTGATGCTCTGATACCATCTGTGACACCCCGTGATCCGAAATAAGGGGTGGCCAGCCCAATACTCCAATATAACGGAATCATGGATGGAATCATTCTCAGCATCATAATAAAAATATAGAGTATCCAGGATAACCACCCAATATTTCAGAAAACGGGTTGCCAAAAATTTTGATTTGAAAGTAAATAAATGAAAACAAATAACCCAATTCCTGAAAGATAAGGGAAACCCTAAGATATATATAAATAATACAACAAGAATAAAATAAAAGACCGAATATGTAACCGGTCACTTAAACTGATATACCAATGATACACACGTACAATAAGTTACTTAATACATTTCATTAGACATTTACAAAAGCTTGGGCCTCTCGCCCGAATAAAAGACTTGATCTTAACTAGAATGAGAATGAAAACATCTATACCAAAAGTATCCCGTAATACCCGCAATGCGTCACGGCTCGTCGAAAACATCGGAATAGGAATTCAAATTAGGCATCCTTGCGGTGGAGTACCTGAGCAGAGACAAGATGAATATGCAACAGGAAATGTAACCAGGTCAGGGCCCGGTTCTATATGATTACCAGATGAATAAAGAGTATGACAGTTATGTACGATAAATCATGAAGAAAGAGAAATAAGCAGCAACCTATACAATTTAAAACATAAGCTAAGCAGGAACAAAGATAAGAAGTATTAAACTAAAAACTTCATCAAATGTGCCAATTTTTTTCATATATCTTTTCCCTAGCAGGACGTATATATTTAAATCACAATCTTTTACACTTTAAGGAAATTTTATCTCAATTTTACCTTTTGTAAAAATCCTTTCCTTATCAGGAAAATAATCATTTTCAAATGCTCTTTGTGGCATTCATATGTGCTCTTTGTGGCACTCCATCATGCTCTATATGGCATATCAAATACATCAAGTCCCACTTGATTATGAACTGTTATATTATATACATATAACGTATTCTAAGACCGCTTTCCCCACTGTGCGCGCCCCTAAACGACCATCATCTTCCAGGGCCAATCATTAGACAACCTGGGCACCTATATCGCAAGACGTCGGGAAGCGGCCATGAGCCTGTGGGGTAGTCAAGACCACACCCGGAATCTCCTACCCATCGCAGAAAAATATACAACAATAAGCGATCCCATGGCCTAGGACTATATCCACCCTGCATTCATTAGCCAGGGGGCATCACCTCACGTGCGGACTTCCCTTATGATGTCATTTAGAGAGGTGTGTTTAAGCCATTTTATTTATCATTTCAAAATCAAGTAAATCATTATTTACCGGTTTCATGATTAAGTAAATTATCATTTACAAATATCAATACCATTTCCATTTCATTTCCATCCCACGTATATGTTTCATTTTATTCGAAACCCCTTTCTATTTATTTTGTAAATAATCTAACTTACCATCCATAGTCATACGATAGCTTATACCAACACTACAACCTCAAAGGAGTAAATAAACTCTTCATTATCTCCAAGCATTCTAGGAGGTTATTTTAGAACCCCCAAGGTTATCATCTTTCGAAGGAATGAAATGACTTTCAATTTATTCTCCAAACTCACCTTTAAGGTACTATTATGAACCACCAAGGTTAACATAGCTCAATCGAACTTTTAAAATCTTCCAACATTCTTTTGGGGTGGTAATATAAACCATCAAAACTAGTATAGCTTAATTAAGCTTCTAAAGTCTCCCGAACATAACACTACATCTCCTAGTTTTATAATGATTAACTAGAAGAAAAGAATGCCCTATCATTAATAGGCCTAACCCCGGAAAATCCCCACATAACCCATTCCTAATGTCGGGTAGACATCTAGCTCATCTCACACTCTAGGACTCTAAGTTTACTTCATTCAAGAAGGTTCCTAGTCCCTATATTTAAAGAAAAGGATTGAAATTGAGTTATAAAATTAACTCAAAAACAGCAGGAAAACGAATCGATTCGCCCAAAAAGCGAATCGGTTCGGACTACTAAACCAACTTTCTGCAATTGACCGAATCGATTCGGCCTTAACCCCGAATCGATTCGGGTTATGCAGACCTGCCAATTTCCCTTAGCGAATCGATTCGCCCAAGGGGCCGAATCGATTCGGACCTGCAAATCTGCCAAAAATGGCTACAAAGGGTTATGAACCTTAAATCCTCCAAACTACAAATCTCTTCCTTTACATACACAACCAACAACAAAAATCTACCCCAAACTAATCTACATGATTATTAACCATCAAAACCCACAATTTCTTCAACATAAATCAAGACTAGGGTTTAAATCCGACAAATTCTACATTTAAACCATAAATGTAAATACACAACTATCATACAATTTATGCATCTTAAATCACATATTAGCAAGTAGAAAACTTGCCTTAGGGTTGATGTCTCATATTTATTTGGAGAAGAAGCAATCCCAAATCCTCCATCTTCAATCTCTCTCTCATTTCTCCATTTCTCTTCTTCCTCTTTCTCTCTCTATGTGCAAGACATAAAATGGGGAAAAATAAGGGATTTAGAAGACTAAAATCGTGGCTTAGGTTAAAACTCCCAACTTTAATGGTTAATACCACATTAAAATGATTCGCAAATACGCATATAAGCTAAAACCAGGTAAAAGTGCCCGAAACACAAAAATACAATATGGCACTTATTTTGACTGTCTCGCACCTTCCGAGACTAACTACACCCTCTAAACTGGCATCCGGAAATTTATAAATTATTTCGAGTTCCCAAAATTATTTAAACTAAAAGTCCATTTAAAATACATGACACTACAGACATGCAACCTGCTGTTATTTACTTTCACATACAGTAAATATGCATAAATCTAGTAAATATTAACTTTCAATTCATTAAATTAATATTTACTCCAGTCCCCACATTTTATATAATTACCTTATGCGGTAAAATTAGTATAAAATGAGCCTCCCAGAATCGAGGGTTGTTACAAAATGTTTCGGCTAATTTTTATCTACAAGACTAATAATCGAAGTGATTATTGAAAAAAATTGAGTTTTACACAATTTAGTAATTGAACAATTAAATTTTGTGTATTAATTAAGATGTCAAAACACCACAACAAGTCGTATGATTTTCCACATAAATTTTTGTGGCCAAAATAAGTAAATTCGTAGTTTATTGTTTTGACCACGATTATGTTGCACAGTCATAGAAAAAATCCCATGGATAAATGTGTTTGATAACGAAATTATGATTCGTGGTCAATTGTATACATATTGACAATGAAATTATGTTTCATGGTTTACTGTATACCTATTGGCAACGAAATTAAAATCGTGGTGTAAGATTGTTATTTAACAACGAAGTTTATTTTTGCTTTTTTTCATTATTTTCATTGAAAAATGTGATATTTCGTGGCCAATAGGTCGTGTTTTTTCCCCAAAAGATCACAGCAAAATGTTTTCGCACAATTGACAATAAATAAAATTGTGGCTAATGATAATAATACCATTTTCATTTTCACCTGTTTTGGCTAGTTTATTCTCATTTAATCAATAACAAAATTAATAATGTTAGTTGTCACACTATTTTATAACTCATAGCTATCATATGAATTACATCATATCAAATTTTCTATAAGTTATTCATTCATAAATTTGATAAGTCCATACATATAATAATATACACCAACATTCTCAACATTTAGCATATAATTCTAAAAATTAAGTCAAATTTACAAAATACGTCTATTTCAAATCTAAAAAAAAAGTGTGGCACAAAATGTTGTCAATAAAAGAGCATGACATCAAAGTTTTGCCAATAAAATAGCCTTAATTAAAAGATGTGGAATTAACTCCTCTCGAAGCGAGTAAGGCTTGAATGAGATTATCAGATTCAACTTGCCTAACTAAAATGGACTCTATGGTTGCTCATTGAGATGCTTCCTCCTTAGGATGAGTTGTTGACTATGCTTCATTATCTTGTTGGTGCTCCATCAAATCTTGTTGAACTCTAGAGGGTTACTTAAGAGCCTCCTCCAATTGTGCATTTTTTATTGCAAAGTTGTTTTGAAATTAGTTGGTTTGGGACCATGGCCAAGACCATTGATATACCCCAGTCTCATGACGAGAACTTGATCAGTTATATCCGGTCTCATGCTAATAACTTGATCACTTAACTTACCTGGGATCAACAGTATACCTCCCCCAAATGCAAAATTTGACTCAGGTGTTTCATGTCATCCTGAAAAAAATAAAGGAAATTATTTGTTAATAATTTTGAAAATAATTTAAGTTTTAAAAAAAATCGAAAGAGCCTCCTTTGTTTTTACATGAAAAACAACATGTTCAATTCATCAAAAATAACGAACACCGCAACAATAATCCAATATTTCCAATCCCGGCCTCGAAGTCAACATATATGAGTTTTAAACTAACATTTTAGCATTTAACTAGTTTCATTTCACTCAAGTCCAAGTTCAAAAGACTTAAAATACAACATTCCAGATCATTGGCCCGCACGACCATGTAATATGTAAAGTATTAATCATAATGTACTTACATAGAGTGCTTCATCTTTGCAATGGGTCTCTTTAAAGAACTCGATCCTATTCCACTCAGCACCATCATCCCCACCTCTTTGTGTAATTAGAAAGTAAATAATTATCAAGCATATTTATAAGAGAAAATTCAAATATAAAATCACAATATATTATCAATTCGTGATGAACAACCACGAATGCCTTAGACCCCTTCTTGTGCTTTACAGTTTGCTTTACTTTATTGTGCTTATTTATGTCACATCGTCGCTACAACATATATTGTAAAATCATTATATCTTCATAGTGAATAAAATAATTTACGTATTATATAATTGATAATCATTGAAATAAAATGAATTGCCAAAACATATTTTTCAATGGGGGATGACATTTATAGTGAATAATATCAACACCGGTTATACTTGATAAGAACTGTTAAACTAGATAAATATATGGTGATCCTCGACAAGATCCATTAAGAACATGATAAGAACCCCGAAAAGCTGATAAAACTTGATAACATGTGAAATGGAAACGATCGAAAACAATCTATTTACTTAAGTTGTTCATATGTGTTGTCTAAGCAATGCATTATATTCTAAGCACAAAACAAGCAACAAGGTATGTTTTGGTACCATACATCTCATTTGTTCTATGCATATCATCCATCTTAAGTGGGTTATGTGTGGTGTCTAAAGCTTTTCCTTTGTTATCTATGGGATCACAGATATTAGTACCTACACATAACATATACTTGCTTTTTTATCTCACCTTTGAATTGTGGCTTATATTACTCCAACTCTCTTCTGTGTAACTTGGTAATACATTCACTTAGTTTACAACCTTTTGATAAACTCATTGTAGAATGTTAATGCACGATGACCCCTTTATGTGTGTGTGCTTTAGGTGAAAATAATTTTTCGAAACTTTTTCCAATTTTATCAAGCCCCAATTTTGTGAAGCAATTTTAATTAAGCCAATTTTATCTTCTTAATCCTAAACATGCATCTAGTGATATTAAGCAAGATAAGGTAAATCAAGTCCACAACACGCGCCGATGTACGAGGAAACCACAAAGGGAAAAAATCTCAGACGACCCAGGCAATCAATCACTATGATACGAAATTTATGAAGGAAAAATATAATCTTACTCAACGACTTGATCCCCACAAGACTTGATGCATCTTTTTCTCTACAACCGCTCATCTACAGTGCAACGTAGGAGTAAGCCTGTGCTAGGTCCATAACACACGAGTCTACGTTTACTTCGGTATCCACCGATAAATCCACAACAACCGTCAATCAGCAAGTGCGGAGTCCACCACACGAAACAAGTTCTTCGAATAATGTAGAGTCAAATAATGGTGAAAATATAAGATCTCTATGACATATGGTTATGTAAACTCGGATCTTGTAAACAAGGAAGGATGTTATGCTTCGAAAAGCTTAGGTAAATAATTGCAAAAAACAAATATGTAATGATCTGTTCTGTATGTTCTGCACACACGTTTTTCTGAGCAAAAGACGTCTTAAATAATATTTTTGAGTCGGCGTATCGTTCGAATGAAACAAGCTTTTCGTTTGAACAAAATGACCATATCGTTAGAATGATAATACCACCTCGTTTGAACGACAAAACTATGTCGTTTGAAAGAGCCTTTAGGTTGTTTGAACCAGATAAAAACAAGGGAATGTTCATACGACTCTAAACTCGAAATAACTCAGAAAAAGCATTTTAAAATATATTTTAAATAAAATAACATCCTTAGAAAAATATTCCGAGCATCCATAAACCATTATGCATTCATACGTGAGAGAATCTCGGAAAATAATGTGAAGATGTGAAACGTGCACCAAAACTTGCCATGATCTATCTTTAAAGCTTGGCCGTTATGTCTTCAACACAACGTCATAGGCTTAATCGAAATTGTGACAGGTAAAATTTATCTTATGACTCAAAGTGGTTTTTGTTCGAAATAATGCCGATACCTACAAATTGACACTATTTGGAAATTTGTCCTTATAAATGTCCCCCTTTGGCTATTTCTAGACAAAACCAAATAGTGAAATGCCTATGTCGGGCCGTCAATTCGAATGACCTAAATCCCATCCCTTAAACCCAAAATCAAAATACAGGACGCAATCTAGTAAATGTCAGATTGGCTGCATGAACTGTCTGAATGTGATGTAGTCGTAAAGTTCGAATCTCTAAATAATCATTACACACATGAAACAAACAAATACCATGTGAAGTATGGAGGAACAAATGATATATAAATAATATGAGCAATATCAATCAAATCAATATCAATATCAAATCTCAAGTCAAGTCTGCCCCTACATCACATATTTATATCTCCCCTTTTTTGTCTTGAATAGATAACTAGTGGGACAAATAAAAAAAATCATATCTAGAATAAGAATATAATATGAAGCATATCTAGATAAACATCATGAACTATCTAATAAGATAAATATATGACAAGGCATAGTTAGTAAATAATCACATAAATGAATCACCAATATAACGAATGATGTGACGAAACAGAATCGCATCCAACAATGCAGTGAAATAATCAAGCATGAATAATCAAATATAACTGCATGTAAACTGTCCAGAAGTACCAAATCAGCAGAATATATATCAAGCAAGTATTGAAACAAATCATAAATCTCTAAAAGTCACACTGGTTGTTCGAATGATAGAGGGAAGTCGTTCAAATGATATGTGAATGTCGTTCAAATGATATGTGAATGTCGTTCGAACCATGCAAAGTCTCATTTCGAAACGTCCTTTCTAATGACCATCTAATGACCATGCATGTACGTCGATTGTAACTCGCGCGAAGGTCGTTTTATCCATCGATCTAATGACATAGTCATGTCATTCCAACGATAGCCAGAAGTCGTTCAAACAATTAAAAAAAATTCAATTCCAGCTCAAAATCAATGTATAAACTAACAAGTGAAAATAATATCTGATAAACGCATTTGATAGTATGAAAACAGTAGAAAAACTGACTCAGAAAATAAATATGAGTTACACGTTAACATAGTATCGATGTGCTTAAACATGGAATGGAATGAATGGATGTAACTAACACAATTGAATCATAATTTGAACACAAATATACGTTCAAGAATCTCTAATTGATCGCTAAATATCATCAAACTACGTTTTAGCCATATGTAACAATTAAACTTTGAAGTTAATGAACTAAACAAACATCGCACACATAAGTATAAAATTTTAACGATTCTACCAAATAATAGTGTCATGACACGAATTTTACAACCTAAGACTTGTTATGCAAACCTGTTGATCTCCAACTAAAACTCTCTCAAACTAAAATGATAATTCTTTTCATTTTTCTTTTGAAGATCTATTATATTTTCAATAGATTTCCTATTAGACCAATTTTTGGCATAATTTTCTTTTTATTGCCTTAATTTTTTCTTGGGCTCTTTTAAACGGTGGCTTTCACGACGACTCAACCCATCTCTCGCAGCCATTTTTCGTGAACACTCATTATATTTTCAATTGTGACACCCAGCCTATTAAAATACCGGGTGGCCAGCCCTTTACTAGAATAAAACTTTGGTCTCATATGGCTCATTCTTAGCATCACTGCCGAAAATATTTAAAGTTACTAACCACCTAGTAATTAAATAGACCAGTGTCAAATTGTATCTTTCATTAATTAATAACATGCGAAAATAAAATACTAATAAAACCATCCACACAAATGAAATCTGAACTCAACACACGACAGATATATAAATAAATAAGACTGAATAAACCATCGGTTCTCAACAATAGAATTCAACAATAAATATAAAATAATAAACTGGATACACAAAGTCTAATGATTAAACTGAAATATTGAATCTGTTGGGGGGGGGGGGGGGGGACATGCCCAAATGAATACTAAATAAAGTTCCTATACTAGGAATAAATGATTGAAGCGTCTATAGAAAAGTCCTGCGTGCTTCCATATGAGCATCAATCATGCATCCCTGAACGGAATCCTCAAGCGGGGCGTCCCTACGGCTGAACACCTAAAATAGTTGTGGAAAATTTATTTTGACACAGGTCAGAGCCCAAGTAAAAAATTTTGAAAATATTTGGAAAGCAATTGAAAATGAAATGATTAAATATGCATGAACATTTCCATATTTAAGCTGGTGTCGCGCTCTCTTGAGATATTTTTCACCCCTCAACTAATGTGCACACCTAACGCTTGCCTTCGAACTCAATTAGTTACGTTACCCCACCTAACTTGCCACGTCACACTCCTTTATATCACACTACTCTAACCCGAGTATTCTTACTTTGATTATTAAGTTCTGTGCTCATTAACTTATTAATCGGTTCCACTTGAGTAAATCATATAACGTTCACACTAGTTATATAGGAAACACATTTTAATCGTATAACTTTCACACTAGTTATATATATGAAATACAATCACACTTTATGTATAAATCTCGTATATAACTATCTACTGATATTATATACATACTAGTATACTACAACATTCACACACGTGCCGCGTATAATAACCATCCATTCCCGAGTAATAACTCACCGGATTTTTTCTCTAAAATTCTATCACCCCAAGTATACTCAATCCAACCCGGATACCATGAGACGGTTAACTCACAACGAATTAGGTAATAAAATCGTAAGCATGGTGGAGGCGGTCATAGTTCCCCGAGAATGAGACCGAGTCATACTCAAAGTGTCTCACCTCGAAAAGAACACACAAATAAATATCAGACGTTATAATCTGAGAACTATACTCTCCATTCATTTACTAGAAAGGGGATTCACCCACATCGCACAACCTCCTATGATAGCACCAGGGGGTATGTATTCACAAAAATATCTAATACCGATATTTATCAAGCAAACAAGTAGATATATACTATCACACTTTTGCGTATATATATAATTAATTTAAATCCAGCTAACCTGTGCCTAACACCCGTAGCACTAGCCCGTAAATTCTCGAGTCTATATACCCGACTCTTATTTTATTTAATTTCACATCCATTAAAAAAAAAGCTTCACTCACTAATACACCTGGACTCTTCCAATCGGCCCGTAATTAAATATTTATGAATGTATTTCGCTCAATTCATTAGACATATGTCACACCTTTTTCTCACCTTCCTAATCCCAATTATTTTCATCTCTTATTACTAGGAGATATGTCCCACAGTGATTTTTCACTGAATAAATAAGCTTAGAATAAAACCCACCAAAATTTAATCTTTAAATTTAAAATAGGCAAAACTGTCAAAATTAAAGGGCCATCGATCGATCGATCATGTCCAGTCTTCTTCCTCGAGTCTGTTCTCCACCATTTTTAAACCCCGAAACTTTTCAACTTCAATACATACCTCAATTAATTAATCTCCCATATTTATTTCCTCTATAAACATGCTCAAACACGACCTCAATCGTCACTGATTTTCATTAATAATTCCAGGGTTCACAAATTGGGTGTTTTTTAATTTCCTTAAATCAAATATCAGTTCAATTCCAAAAATCCAAATTCAATAACAATAGCTACTGGATTTCGATTTTAAATCACATTCTAACATCATATGATAGTATCCCCACATTAATTAAATACCAATTTTACCTTTAATGCTTAAATCCCCCCAAACCCATTTTTCACATGTGTTACCCTCCCAAAATGAATTTGTCAACACATACTATAATACTCTAATTTACTAGTGTTTTCTATTTGATTTATGGATGCCTATAACTCCAACACTTATGATAAAAACTCTTAATCCCGAAAGTAAGCTAATGGGCCCAGTCCAAATGATCTGAACACCTCCGTGTGGACCTGGTTATGTATAATAAGGCCCCGTGACCCAATTACTACCCTCGAGTAAACTATTTTGACCCATTCGAAATCGACCATGACCTTGAAATTCATCCGAGTAACCTTACAATAAAGTCCTATCTCGACCTCAAACAGTCTACACCGACTCTCGATTGAGATAAAATGTCACCACGTCACTAACACTCGTTATGACGTAAAATAATTAATTTACTATTCATTTAGTAATTATATTTCAAAAATATTAACCATTATCCCTCCCGATTAATATTTTAATAACCACATGATAATTAATTAAATTAAATTACGACACACTTGTAATTTAAAATTATCCGAATTAATTAATTAGTAAATACTAAAAAATATGGGATGTTACATCAATATGCCATATAAATCCTCATGAGCAATGGTTCTTAAATGAACAACTCCCCCTAAGTCTAATATGTGCGTAGATGAAAAAATTGAGAGGAGAACGTCTCACCAAACTCAAATATGCATGAAAGGTTAAACATTCAAATAAGCTCGTGCATGTGTGTTATGGCATATACATAGTCGAATCAAAATGCAAATCAACTTCGAAAACAACCCCACTAAACAAATGGTTAAGATCAATTTATGTATCCAAAATCATGATCAAATGTACTAGCCACGTGGAAATATGAAGTGAATGGGGGTACAAACACACCAATATGCCATATCAAGTTTAAACTCACGACACAAAAACCAAAAATCTTTTTGTGTTTTTCAAAAAATATTTTTGGCCCAAAAATAAAATCTTTTTTATTTTTTCAAAAATATATGAAACCAAAAATCTTTTTGCACTTTTCTAATAATACTCAAATAAAAGGAAAATATAATACAAAAGATAAACATGCCACAACACTAGTAAATATATATCATGAAGAAAAACTAGTGTATGACAAACGTCATAACACAATCATCCATAAGATCTATTATGACTAGTATCATGTGCAAGCAAACGAGAGTCATAAAGTCTAATTCCTAAAGCCTCTAAGTCTGATTTCCTAACAGAAGAAGGTGTGCAATGACACACGGGGGTTTTCGAAACCGAAACAACTTTATTCTTAAACTTCTTAGGAGCATTTTAAGGTCATAAAAATAATATCTAAGGTGACCCTTCATACCTCAATGAGTGCAAGTAAAAATACGGCGAGGAATGTTAGATAAATGTGGACCTCTCCTAACGTTCCTAGCTGGTTCTCAGACATGTATGGTGTTACCTTTGAGAATGGGAACAATATGATCATCAAAGCTTATGCTTCACCTATCATCTTTGATTGGATGGTGCCTAAAATTATTACAACTTTTCTGACCTAGCCTCCAAATCAAACTTAACCTTACTGGAGTCTCTCAATCTCTCCTTAAGCTCTCATATCCTAGACTCAAGTAAACTCCTAGACTCCTAAAAATACAAAATCTCTTTCTTCACTTCCTCCATCAAACCACGAAGACTATCTCTCTCACCCTCAACGTACTATAGTTTCTCCCGAAGAGTCTTCTCATTCCCAAAGATCATCAATCAAAGCATCATTATTTTCTATGTCATGTTCTTTCAACCTAGCTTGCAACTTCAAGTTTGCCTTCTTCACCTTCACCGTTTCCGCATACAAATCATTGAAGGAAACTTGCAACTCTCCCACATCTATATCCACATCCTCACTCGCTTTACCCTCACTCACTTGGGTTCACACACAACGGACTCAGAAGTGTTATTCACACTAGAATATTATGTAAGGACATATTTCTCATGTCCGATATTTTACATTTGTATATGTTGTATGCCACTGCAAAAAGCACGTCACTTCACGATCTCACATGACAGCTTCTATCCTAATTCTATGAATCAAGCATTAAATATCTCCATCATGTGTCCTACATCTGCCTCAACGACTTCACATTCCACGATTTTAGGCACTTTATGCAAGTGGTACACAAGAGAAGTCAAAATAATGAAAAAGGAAAGAATGAAAGTTCAAGGGCATTTTTGTAATTTTATAGCCACCGTCCGGAGTTGTGATCAA
This sequence comes from Sambucus nigra, assembly GCA_949130495.1. Lineage (NCBI taxonomy): Eukaryota > Viridiplantae > Streptophyta > Magnoliopsida > Dipsacales > Adoxaceae > Sambucus > Sambucus nigra. The sequence continues at coordinate 83,442,371 of OX422213.1, read as the reverse complement.
CTAGAAAGTTGAAGAACTTGACACCATGAAGATATTGGACAAAACGACACCTCAATCCGACCTTCAGTAAAGAATTTATGGTCTTTTACAAATGGAGAAAAATTATTGGAGAATGCTGTGTATTTTAAGCCCCCAAAACCAACGATGTTTTACGAACCGAAGGGAGAATCGGTTCAGGGGCGAACCGGTTCAAGGGTGAACCGATTCTAGGTACCACCCAAACCGGTTCAGGGTACCTGATGTTGACAACAGTTCCAAAATCTTAAAATTCCTTTTGATTTCCTTATAAAAGCCAACTTCGGGGGAGTTATTTTTCAAGACTTGGAGAGATGACTTTGAGAGTTTTATTAGCTAAAGTCTTCATATTTTTGAGTCCTAAAACTCATGTTTTGATTCACACATCATTCCCATACTTTTTTGAATCCTTTTGAAACCCAAGAACAATATTTTTCTTTGGTTCAATCTCTGTGGAAGAGGGATCTCCATATTTGATCGGTGGATACTGAGCATAGTCATTCTGCGTGTGGACGAGCCGAAGATGATGAACCGACGCCTGAAGGGTATTTCGCTATCTCTCGTATCTTTGAAGGTTTGCTGAGGGCATCGTGCATTACACACTTGTGGGCGATTATCAGGTTGTATGTAAGTCAAAGGTCTTGTGAATTCTTCAAAGTGTTATAAAAGGTTTTACCCGAAAGGTTTTTTTTCTATATCGATCGTCTTTATTTTTCATGCATGGTTTGAATGATTTATCACATTTAGATGCATGTTTAGGGGCTGAATAAATAGACTCTAATTAAATAAGGTTTACTTGGAAATTTGTGAATTAATTTAAATCGGTATCACACATCGTATTTACACGATTTTACAAATTGGTATCAGAGCAGGTTACACTATTTTATTGTGTATTCCTATTTTTCGCAAAATCGTGTGATATTAATTTTTTTTTTTGAAAAATCAGTTTAGTGAAAATTCGCAATTTTTCCTATGGAGAACTTATATAATCAGATGCCTATTTTTAACGGGTCTAATTATGCCCATCGAAAAGCTCGTATGAAATCTATTTTAGAATCTATTGACGAGCGTGTTTGGTTGCTTTGCAAAAATGGTTGGAATCCACCCACTGTCACCGTTGATATTATCACTCAGCCTGGATTGAAGATGATTATAAAATGTCTAATTTTAATTCCCGTGGTCTGAGTGCTATTTCTGGAGTTGTCACTCCTGATGAGTTTCACCGAATTATGACGTGTACCACATCTAAAGAGGCTTGGGATGTTTTAAAACTGACACATGAGGGTACAAATACGGTTAAAGAATCAAAGTTACAAAATTTGGCCACCCAATTTGAGACTATCACCATGTCTGAGTCCGAATGCTTTGATCATTTTTATGCATGCTTGTCAGACATTGTTAACACCAGTTTTAATTTGGGTTAGGTGATTGATGACATGCGTGTCATTAAAAAGATTTTGCGATCTCTCCTAAAACACTTTATTCCTAAAGTCACTGTTTTGAACTCTTTGGGAAATTTGAAATCACTTAAGTTGGAAGAACTTGTAGGAGATCTTCAAACCTATGAGATTGACATATTTCCCAAAGCCATTAAGGCTAATGATAACGACATTGCTTTAAAGACTCATTTTAAGAAAAAGAAAGAAAAAGTTTGTGAGCCCGATTATGAGGAAGATTTTGATTTTAAAGATATGGCATTGTTTGCAAATTTTTTTAAAAGGTTTCTCAAAATGAATAAAGAAAATTCTTCCAACAAAAAGAAATCTTTTGAGTCAAATAAAAAGAAAGTGGAGGCCAAAGACAGTGACAAGGAGGATGAGATAAGGTTCTTTGAGTGTGAGGGAAAAGGGCACATAGCTAAAGAGTGTCCTAGTAGGATAAGGAGAAAGGGCAAAGATACTGTTATGCCCGCCACTCTTAGTGATAATGAGGGTGATGAGAGTGATGAGGGAGATGATTCTGATAAAGTTTTAGCACACGGGATGGTTTTTGCATTTTCTAGTCATGTGAGCACACCCACTTTGTCTCACGAGAGCGATGATAGTGATTTGTGTTCTTCGAGTGAGGGAGAAAGCGAGGAGGAGAGTGGAGATGAAAGTGAACTCCAAAAATATTTTAGAGATTTGTACACCCAGACCTTGAAAACAAAGAACTATAATAGAGATTTAGGTCGCCCGATTTTAGATTTGGAGAGAGAGAAAGAGGTTTTAAGAAAGGAGAAGTGTGATTTGACCAACACGTTGTCTAGTCTGACGAAACGTGTATCCCAACTCAAGAGTGATCTCGAGAATGTCAGGGAGGTCAAAGTAAATTTTTAGAACACACCTAAGAAGGTTGAAAAGGTGGTTCTTAAGGGAAAATGTGAGAATTTAGGAATAAGTCATGACGGTGCTTCTACTTCTCAATTAGCACCCGATCCGGTTCCCACTTTAGTGTTAGATTCACGTGAGTCTCACCCTAACCCACATAGGCATCTCATTCCTATTAGGATAGCGTGTTCTAGAGTTTTTGAGAGAGGTGTTCCTAAGCCTATTTATGTTTGTTCCCATTGCAAGAGGAGAGGACACCTTAGGGAATTTTGTTTCAAGTTGGGTTATGTGTCATGTTTTGCTTCTACACGTGTTTCTGCTACACATGCACCCACTCATGATACTTTACATGCTCTTGGAGACTACATGAGAGAGTTTTCACATCTAGGTAAGCAAGTTATGTTTTTGGTCAAAACTTCACAAAATTTGATGGAGGTTTTTCATAAGTTGGCACCACCTTTGGAAAACCCCTCCGCACCAAACGATTGAGGTTTGACTTATTTACTAGCATAGGTTGTTTTTCATGATGACATTATTTTCCTACTGCTAGTATGTATCATTTTTGTATGTTTTACTTTTTTTGAAAAATTTAAAAAATTTGAAAAAGATTTTATTTTGAGAAAATCCAAACAAAAAATTGTATTTTGTTTGCACCGTTTATCGATAGACACTTAGGATGACCAAGTCAAAATATCATTTCATTTTTCATGTGACTATTTTATAGTGTTTTGAGACAATATATCATGTCATCTTTGTGCTTTATAATGTTTGGAGTTATTAAGATGTAATTAAATGTTACTTCTTACATGTTTTACTCATGATTTCCTTCAATGCACACGTGCACGACTTTGTTTGATTATTGTGCTTTTCTTATCATATATTGGTTGGATATTTTTACTTCAATCCTATCCTTTAAAACGAACCAAGCACGATAATACTTGATAAGAAAGTTGTGCATATAAGAACCGTTTTGTGAGTTTGTGTGCTTTATTTAAAAAAAACGGGGAAGGGTTGCGAAAGGTTCATTTAGCCTTTGTGAATAATAAGCCAACGTTTAAATTGGACTTAAAAAATTGAGGAATTTTAATTATCCGGGGTCCAAAGAGGTTTAAAAGAGATCGAAAAAATTTAAAGGCAACACTACACCAAATCTGTCGAATTGTCACGGTCATTGACCTTGACAAGTTGGACTTGTCAAGGTCAATGACCGTGACAATTCTGGGCGAGATAACTGTTTTTGTCACGGACATGTCCCGGTCAATGACCGTGACAAGTTCGTTAGAATTATCACAGTCATGTCACGGTCCCTGACCGTGATAAGTTTTATCACGATCTTAAACGGTGACAAATCCGTGACAATGTTTAAAAAAATTGTCACGATCAAAGACCGTGACAACTTCCTTTGTCAAGGACTTGTCACGGTCAATGACCGTAATAATTTTTGGCAGAATTGAAAAAAATCTGTTGGGTAGTATGGCCACTACCACTGTCCAGCAGTATATATGTACCTGTTATAGCAACGTTGTACCTGTTCAAACATTAAATATCCAGATAAAATGGAGATAGTGCAAATATACATTCAAAATAGAAACAATCCCGTACCTGTTCAAAACTTTGGCATTCTCCATAGAGTACCTAAACTGTTCAACTCCATTGTTCGACCCCAATCCCGTAATTTTGATTGTCTTAAGGTGTTATCTCAAACAATCAGGTACATACCATTCCAACCACGATGTCCCGATTTATTCACAACAAAATGAAAAACCCTAATATAAGAAGAAACAACATCACCATCAATTATCTCAAATCTACAAACCATTTAGATGGAAGTGATGTTATGAACCCTTGACGTACCTCAAAGATAAGAACCTCTAGAAGAGGACAAGTTTTGAGAAAATCCAGCACCAATTTCTATTTCCAGTTCCACTATAAGAATCAGCCACTACATGACACTGCACAAGAGTGTAGTGCCACCCAACAAGCAAATATTCATAAAAATCGAAATCGAAATTGAAATTTAAATATTCATATAAATATAAATACATTACCTGTAGTGCCACCCAAATAACTAACTTGAGCTCATATGGCACCTCCTTCCAACTAATGTACCCCGGGCAATCATGTCAAATATAATTCCCTTCATATCTGAACACTAAGAAATGCCATAATCCTATGGAGTTATGCTCTGCAAATTCCTTCCAAACGTTGTGTAGGCAAACATCACCAGTTGAAGTTGTCAATTCCACTTTCCATATTTTCCCATGTTTTGCTAGAGGTTCCAAGTGATGGGGTATGGAAAGTGTAATTGACAACTTTAACTGGTGATGTTTGGCTACACAACGGTTGGAAGGAATTTGCAGAGCATCACTCCATAGGATTACGGCATTTCTTAGTGTTCGGATATGAAGGATAGACGAAGAGATTCCGTCTCCTCTCCACAAATAGGACACCCCGAATAACTATGTACTAATCACCTATTAAAGTTAAGAAGCGTATATTCACGGATTGGTATAAACAAAACTTAAATTTTAAATTCAAATTCAATTTATAATAGAAAATTCCTCCAAAAGTAACAACTTTAAGCCACTAAGAATATTATACAGAAATTATGCAGTCCAAAACTGTCCAAATGCATTGGAATATTTCGGTACAAATTGGAATATTTATTACAAATTGAAAAATTGTTTAAAATTCGGGTTATCATAAAAAATGGATTCGTATTCTGTAGGAGCAACCAAGTCATCCACACTACTATTTAGACATTTTGGCGCGTGTTTGACAATTGACTGCAGCTCGTTGTTGATATACTCCGAGTGAAACACTTGGTTAACCTTTTGAAATGCACAAACAAACGGCTCATCGCTCAAGTGGTTGTTGCTCTTCAACTTGGACAAGTCAACCATGATCAAATTGGTGACATGATCAAATTTACAAGCATTTTTATCCTCAACTCTTACCCCGTCACAGTAAAATACAACCTATTTAAAGCTTATATAATTCAATTCAAATATATTTCGGATTACACCATAGTAAGTCATTTCAGCTTCAACGAGGTTTTTATCTTTTGCACTTGCTTGAAAGAAAGTAAGAGCCTTGTATGAAATGCCCAAGTTTTGTACATTTATACTTTCCTCGTACACTTTAGCGCAGAAAATTTAATTGTTCAATTGATACTTTTAAACCTCTTCTGCCACGAACAAGGGTCCAGTGACTAGACGATCAAGCCTTGATGTCGCATCACCCGTCTTTAAGAGCTGAGAATATAGATAAATTAATTATATTAGTGGTAAAATTTGAGTGTAATGTAACGTTATATAACGTATATTTTCATTATAATTGCCTCTTGTGTCAACCACAACCTAAATTTGCTGTCTTATTGTACCATTGTTTTTTTTTTATTGTTCTCATAGGCTTCATATTTTTTGCATATTACAAAATTAATCATGTATAAAATAATCTAAAATAATGTTAAACATTATAATAATTGAAACTTACTTTTTCCATTCCTCGACATCTTCATGTGTGTCAAATAGATAATGAGCTACTTGTTCATGTTGCAAACTCGTTATTTTCACTCATTTTCACATCACATGGCCACCATCATCGACGAACTCATCAGTGTCATCAACGCTAGTCGAGTCAGGCATATATTCCCGAGTATATATTGATGACTCCACGGTGATGTATTCCTCTGCAATTGATCCTGCAATGTATCGCGTATTCTTGACGTAATCTCTAAAAACTTTCATCAATCTTTTAAATGGATACGTCCACCGATATCTAACTAGACCACAAAGATGTGCCTCATCGCATAGGTGTACCAACAAATGAACACTTATGTCAAAGAATGCTGGGGGAAAGTACTTCTCCAATACACAAATCGCTTCGGTCACCACCAATTTTGAGGCCACTATGTGTTCTCGATTGACTACCGTCTCACACAAGAGGGAGAAGGTAATACTAATTTTCATAATAGCCCTCTGCAAATCCTTGTGCTTGGAGAAACAGTGCTTAAATAATAGAGGAACCAATTGCATTATCACATGCCAATCGTGGGACTTACACTTATGTAAATCATGAGTAGCATATATTGTGCCCTTCAAATTATATATTGTGTCTAAAAGCACCTTTCTTTCCCCACTCCTCAAAGTAAACGCACCAGGGGGAATTATTGTCCTTCCCCTACTATCTTCTTTCAACCATAGTTGTGGCTTAAGTTTTAACGATTTAAGGTCTTTTTGTGTATTTTCTCCATCCTTCGAATGACTCCCCCCAAGGCAAGTGCCCATAATATGTTCAACGAAGTTCTTCTCTGCGTGCATCACATCTAATACATTACGCACCGGGTTATTCTTCTAACTAGGTGTAAACCCGCGCGATGTGCGAGCAATTTGCGATTGCTCGTGATAATCGTATATATTGATCTAACACATTTAGAATGCAAATTAATTTTTAAAACATACCAGACTCATTGCAGTTATCATAATTAAGTTATCAATCAAAAGTGTAAACAAAAAAGATTCTGTCACTTAGACATTTTATCAAACATAAGTATACAAAATGAATATAGGTAGGTCACGATATATATTCACACAAAACTATTTTTTTGATAAAAAAAGAACCAAGAAAATCATTCGAACATTGTATGAAAGTTTTTAAAAAACTGATACAAAGATACAAAAAGGGGGACATCTTACCATCATCTTATCAGGGTGGAGAGACTTGTAATAGGTGTGATGAGCCTAAGATGATCTTTTACATATGAAATAACATTTGTTGAGCAACTTATGAATTGAAAATATGAGATAAGAAGTTGTCAACTTAAAAGCCAAATGCCCAAAATTGAGTTACCCTCCCATTGGATTCAAGAAGAAAATGAGTAACAGTAGATATGAAACGTTTCATATTTTTTCGGCCATTGTTTCTCCTTTCAATTGCAAATTAATAGGAACATAAGTTTCATAATTACACAAAAAATACCAATAGTATGCTGAAAATCCAAAAACCCAAAATCGAGTAACGCTTCCATTGGATTCAAGAAGAAAATGAGTAACAGTGGATATGAAACATTTCATAATTTTTCGGCCATTGTTTCTCCTTTCAATTGCCAATTAATAGGAATAGAAGTTTCATAATTACACTAAACAATACCAATAGTATGAGGAAGTTATGATTTTATATATTGTTGTACGAATCAAAGAAGTAAACATAACAAATTAACTATCATTAAGAACTATTTTCAATAACTAAATTATAAAAATAACTTGAGGAAATAAGTATATACCAAATAGGCTTCACAAATATCTATACTTTTTTGACTAAAAAAGTACTCTAAATATGAGAACAGTACATATAATGTGTCTCTGTGCATCAAGAATCAAGCTTGTAATTCTTTGGCTAAAAAAATAAAATCAAGTTCAATAAGAACCCATTTGATGCATAATATATAATGATAAGTAAACCTAAGAATAAATCAGCTAAAACACTTGATATTGATAGAACTCCTCGAGGAAATCTTATCTACAACAAAAATAATCCAAATAACAATTGATAAAAATCTAATATGAAAGATATAATACAATTCCATTATCAAAAGTCCTTATATAAAGTGAGTAACTAATAACATAGACCCCAACCCATTTACAAATTATTCACAGTTGAGAAAATATGGAAATCAGAAATCCATTCCTAGTTTATTAATACAATAAAAAAATAATAAAATTCTACCCATAAAAATTGTACCTAATTTTCTTCAACATCTCATAATAAATCCAACCCCTGTCCCTCAAATGGTCATTTTTTGCAGTAATATCCAACACCTTCTCACACCCAAGACCCGCCAACAGACCCGGAACTTCCACTGGATTCAACTATCACATTTTTACCTGCAAAAACAACAATTAACACTTAACATAATGACCAATAAGCCCTAAAAAATTATAATTATAAGAGAGAGAGAACAATTATTTGAAACAAAACTTTAAAAGTTAAAACACGGATGGGAGAGAGAGAAATTTTACCTTAAGGATGAAAATCAAATGGTGCTTTAATCGAACCAAAAACCTAAAAATCAAAACCCATATGTTGAACTTGAAATTTAAAACCCAAAAAACGTGAAATCGAAAGGAAAAAAAAATTCCTAATTCAAACCCAAAAGTAAAGAGAGATATAGAGAAATAAACTTTAGTTGAGCGATATACAAACCTTTATGGAGAAAAGTGAGATGTTGGGAGGGAAATAAATGGCGTGAAGAAGAAGAAGAAGAGGCAAAACAGGACTATTTAATGGAAATTAAAAATGAAGCCTTTACCAATGATACAAACATATACATGGATGAAAAGATGGAAGGAAATGGTTTGATCATCTTGAGAGAGAAGGGGGGAATCGGTTTTGTAACATATGGAGACAGAGAGAGTTTCCTGTTTAAAAACATTAATAGATAAATAAATAATTTGCTGAAAATAAAACGGTTCAAGAGGGATTCATATGAACTAAACTAAAGGGCCAAGTGAAGTGAAAGAGAGAGGGGGAGGGAAAGAGACAAAATCTTTAATGCCCATGGAAATAAGAAGTCGGGGTATAGAAAAGGTTTAAGAGTGCATTTGCATTCGTGGTGTAATTGAGTTGGCCACGTGGATATCTTAATAGTCTTAAAATATAGAGTGTCACGTGGACACTCTCAATGAGGAGGAGTCTTAAATGCTCATAAATGCCTTGTTTTGCATTTTATAGTATATAGAGATAAGGCAAGTCAAATAAAATTGACCTCCGAGACCATGCCTTTCTTGTCTTAGTTTCATTTCCAGTTGGGGTCTTCTTATGCTTAACGTTCTTAAAATTGGGATTCTTACCTGGCATATTAGGGCCACATTCAGAATATTTACTTTTAATTTCTGAACCCGAACGTTGTCTCGACGGTAGCCTATGTTCAACCCTGCCTAATAAAAAATTGTAACCTTTCTCAGATTTGAAACTATGAGCCGGGGGTAAAAACCTCTTGTGGAAATGGTATACATTTTTTTAGCTAAAGGATAGACGAAGAGATTCAGTCTTCTCTCCACAAATAGGACACCCCAAATAACCATGTACTACACAACCGAATAATGTCCCATAAGTTGGAAAATCATGAATTTCCCACATCAACATAGCTTTCAGCGTAAACTCTTCTTTTCTAAAAGATTCAAATGATTGCACACCCTCTTCCCATAACTCATTTAATTCTTCTACTAAAGGAGCCAAGTAGACGTCGATGTCATCACTTGGTGCCTTTGGCCCAGGTATCAACAAAGCCATCATCGAAAATTCAGGTCTCATACACTGTGAAGGAGGGAGGTTGAGTGGGTCTAGGATCGCTGGCCATACACTCTGATTGGTGCTTAGATTTCCGAATAGTTTGAAAACATCTGTTGATATAGCCAAATGAATGTTGCGTTGTTCTCGAGAAAAATCGGGATACTCATAATTCATCCTCCTCCAAGCAGTAGAATCAATAGGATGACGCATGATATTACCCCTAATTCTGCCCTAGCATGCCAAGTCATTGCCTCTGCTATCCATGGTACTATGAAAAATCGCTTTAATCTAGGCCCAACGGGGAAATATTTCAATACTTTTCGAGGCACTTTTGAGCTTGTGCCTTCCTTACTAGTAGGTTGGACATATCTAGTTTCATCGCATACCGGATAACGATCGAGATTTTCATACTCCTTTCGGTATAGTATGCAGTCATACACACAAGCATGAATCGATTTATACTTCATTCCCAAACCTTTCAAACTATTCTTCATAATAGGATAGCTATTCGTAAGTGTATTCTCCTTGGGTAATAAGCCCTTCACCCATTTCAGAATTCCTGTCACGCTATTGCCAGACAAACTGTACTGCATCTTCAAACTGTGCAAACCAACCATGGCATGTAAAGTTGTTTGATCTTTCTCACAGCCAGAGTATAACAATTGGGTCGCCTTAAATTTTAAAATTTGGTAGTCATCATCAAGTTTTATCGTGATATCTTCACGAGCACTTGAACCTTCTACATCATCAGTAACCTCATTCTCCTCTGCTTCATAAACTCCATACGCATCATCAACTAAATCCTCTAACATATTATGATCTACTTCGTCCCCTTCTACATCTATCCTACTTGTTAAAGGTTGTTATGAAGGTTGGTCGGGGACAAAAGGAACTTTCAATTGACTGTGAAAACTAAAAAATCGATAACTATCTTACATACCCGATCTTAACAAATGTAGTTAACCTGTTTTCCACTCAAACACCTTACCATTCTTACACTTAGCACACGGACACGAAAACTCTTCATCATTATGACATCTCTTTGCATATTTCATAAATTCGTTAGCACCTCTGCGAATCATATCCCCCATTCTATTTGTCTCACCCATCCACTCTTTGTATTTCGGATATCCCATCGCAGTTACCACAACTAATCACCTATTAAAGGTACGAAGCGTATATTCATGGATTAGTATAAACAAAACTTAGATTTATAGTATGTTTCATTAATTATGTCTTATTTATATTCAATTTCAATTTATAATAGAAATTTCTATTTCCTCCATCTCCTCTAAAGGGTGAGTGGTCCTATCCCATTCAAGACCTCATTTTTCTGTAATATACTTTATAGCTCATGCACATTGTTACGATTTGAAAAAAATTCAACAGCATATCCCCGTAGTTCTCCAAGTACACGACGTAGATTGGTAAGTGTGAGTATTATTTCAATTGATCAATTGAAATAACAGTCACACTTGTCAATCTAGTATGTACCCAGAGAACATTATGATACGACTGCAGAACTTCCTCCAAAAGTAACAACTTTAAGCCACTAAGAATATTATATAGCAATTATGCAGTCCCAAACTGTCCAAATGGGACAATTCGAGAGATCTCATTACAGGGGTAATGACTCTCGAACGGGTCTAAGGGCAATTGAATGCGTACGCATAAGAACTAGAAGGTTAGTATCTATGCGCACTATATGTAATTTCAAGTATGTTTCATTTAATTATCATACTATATATATATTGTTCGATATACAAGTAATTTTCAAGAAAAGTTGAAAAATCCCACCCTCATATGGAAAATAATCTAGTGGTCATGCCACTTTTAAAACTAACCAACCCAACATCGATCCACTATAATCCAATAACAATGTCAACAACAAATGTGTATCCCGTACTCCTTCTAATTCATCTACTCAATTAATTCATTTCATCAATTAAACTAACAACTAAAGTATACAATTATTAATTTACTAATTTACAATGAGGGGCAATCCTACTTTCATATGAAATGAGTACTAATTATTAATTTACTTTCATATAAAACTATACAATTAAAGTTACAATTAAAGCTATACAGTTTATTAATTAAAGCTATACAATTGTTAAGATTGCCCCACCCCACACACACCCCACCACACCCCACCACACCCCTCCCCCTCCCCCGTCACACAAACACGCACACACCTGCACACACACACACACACACATACACACCACCCCCTCCCCCCACCACACACACACACCACCACCCCCTGCCCCTTCACCCCACCACACACAGACACGCACACACCTGCACACACCACCACCCCCTTCCCCTCCCCCCACTACACACCTGCACACACACACACACACACCACCCCCACCACCCCCTGCCCCCTCCCCCCACCACACACCACCACACACATATAGAAATGAAAGAGAAAGAGAGAAAAAAAAACATACCCTAGAAAGAGAGAGAGAGAGAGAGAGAGAGAGAGAGAGAGAGAAAGAGCTCGAAATCGCTTAAAGAGAGAAAGAGACGGAAAACCAAAAACGGTGGGAAAAAAGAAAGCGTATGATTTTTTTACTGAAAAATTTGTCACGGACGTGTCACGGTCTTTGACCGTGACAATATTTTTAGTATTGCCACGGTCATTGACCATGACAAGTCCGTGACAAGTAAATTTGTCATGAACTTGTCACGGTCAGTGACCGTGACAATACTTTTTCCCGGTCTTGTCACGGTTAATGAGCGTGATACAAAACGCGTGTTTGTTGTCACGGTCAATGACCGTGACAAGGCCAAGCGGCTAAAGGGTGCCAATTTTCCCATTTTTGTGTAGTGCAATAAAAAGAAATTTATGCTAATTATGGGACAATTAGGTTTTTGCATCAATTCTCCAAAGTTTGAGAATTTAGTTTATACACCTCTAAAATTAAAATATATATGAGGGAGTTTGAATGGAGAATTAAAATGGGTTTGCACGTCCTCGAAAGTCTTGAAAAAGCGCTAAATAGTTTTGGACGTTATTCGTGTGAAAATCACTTTGACTTTGATTTGTTGATTTGCATAAGACGATGTCATTTAAATTCAACAAGTTTTACACCAAAGGATACTTTTTATGTTCGTTCGTTAAGAGTACACGTATTCATCGTGCACATTTGAATGATTGAGTTTATTTACCTATCGAATGTGTTCACACCCATACATTCCGTTTCCATGAGTTGGTTGTTTGAGTTTAAATCCATGATGTGATTTTTGTATCTTATTTTTTGTATGAAAAATTTGAAAAATCAAAAATAGTTTGTGAAGATTTTTTTAGTATCTCTTTGTAAGAGCGCATTTGCCTTCTGATTGATGCCTTGTTTCGAATACGGTGACACCCCAACTTTGCTTGTTTGATTTATTCTTCTCATTTGTCTATTTGGGGACATAATAAAAAGGGTGAGAAAGAATTATCATTTTATGGGGGAGTTTGAATTTTGAGGGAGTTTTTGAAATTTGTCTTATGCTTTTCTCATACATTGGTAGCTATGTTTATCTCATTTCAATCTCGATACGCCACTTGGTATTTGCTTTATCTCATGAGTGTAGGTACTACATTGATGACCATTGAATTGCACACCCTGATGAGAAAAGCTTTGTGATTTTTGAAGATTTGAAGAACAAACGATGAAGACTGATTCATTTGTATCTCTCATGGGAGGGTAGATTTGTATAGGTCAATTGAATGATAATAATTCAGATTTTTTATTTTATGTTGACGTAGACATATGTGGAGATTTGTAAGGACATATTTCTCATGTTCGATATCTTACATTTGTACATGTCATACATCGCTACAAAAGGCACGTCACTTCGCAATCTCACATGACGGATTCTATCCGAATTCTAAGAATCAAGTATTCAACATCTCCATCATGTGTCCCACATCTGCCTCAACGGCTTCACATTCCACGATTTTAGGCACTTTATGCAAGTGGTACGCAAGGGAAGTCAAAATAATGAAAGAAGCAAGATATGAAAGTTCAAGGACATTTTGGTAATTTTATAGCCACCGTTCGGAGGTCTGATCAACTAGAAAGTTTAAGAGCTCAACACCACGAAGATACTAGAAGAAACGTCACCTCAATCCAACTTTCGGTAAATAAGTTATGGCCCTTTGAAAATGGAGAAAAATTATTGGAGAATGCTGTGTATTTTAAGCCCCCAAAACCAGCGAAGTTTTGCGAACCAAAGGGAGAACCGTTTCAGGGGGAGAACCGGTTCGAAGTACCACTCGAACCGGTTCGGGGTACCTGATGCTGGCAAGAGTTCCAAAATATTAAAATTCCTTTTGGTTTCCTTATAAAAGCCAACTTCGGGGGAGTTATTTTTCAAGACTTGGAGAGATGATTTTGAGAGTTCTATTAGCTCAAGTCTTCATATTTTTGAGTCCTAAAACTCATGTTTTGATTCACACATCATTCCCATACTTTTTTGAATCTTTTTGAAACCCAAGAACAATATTTTGCTTATGTTCAACCTCTGTTGAGAAGGGATCTCCATATTTGATCGGTGGATACCGAGCGTAATCATTCTGCGTGTAGACGAGCCGAAGACGACGAACCGATGCCTGGAGGGTATTTCGATGTCTCTCCTATCTTTGAAGGTTTGCTGAAGTCACCGTGCATTACACACTTGTGGGCGATTATCAGGTTGTATGTAAGTCAAAGGTCTTGTGAATTCTTCAAAGTGTTATAAAAGGTTTTACCCGAAAGGGATTTTTTCTATATCGATCGTCTTTATTTTTCATGCATGGTTTGAATGATTTATCACATTTAGATGCATGTTTAGGGGCTAAATAAATAGACTCTAATTAAATAAGGTTTACATGGAAATTTATAAATTAATTTAAATCGGTGTCACACACCGCATTTACACGGTTTTACGTATTCATTAGAAGGTTTATCTTCGTTGCTCTAATGACAAACCATGAATGCGGCGTAGTTGCGCTCAGTGGGGGAATCCTCTTCCTCTTCCGGATCACTATCACTAAGGGTGGCATTATATACTATCGATTTCTTACCCTCCTTCTTAAGTCTAGTGGAACACTCTTTTACCCTATGGCTATAACCCTCATAATCAAAACATCTATGCGACTCATCCCTCTTATCATTCTCACTTCGATTATTAGGGAAGTGATCAACCTTGTTGTTACTGAATTTTTCAAGTCTTTTAGCATCTTTCAATTTCTTTTTGAACTTAAGAAACTTTTTGAACTTCTTTGCCAAAAAAACCACATCTTCAAAATCGGTGTCGGAATCATCATTCGAAACTTTTGTTTCCTCCTTACGGGCTTTCAAAGCAATGCCCTTTTCGTTTGTCAGCACTTTCTTGGAGGTAAACATATCAAGTCATAAGTTTGGAGGTCACCTATAAGCTCTTCTAGTTTCGTTGAGTCAAGAAAACCCAAAGAGTTTAAAACGGTCACCTTTGGATCAAATATACTAGGCAATGACCTTAATATTTTCTTTATGACTCGATTGTCGGGTATTTTCTCTCCCAAGTTAAATAACGAGTTGACAAAATGGGACAACCTTGTGTAAAACTCACCAAACGTCTCACTCTCTAATATTTTAATCGTCTCAAATTAGATGGCGAGATTTTGGAATTTGGAAGCCCTAACAGTGCTAGTTCTCTCGTGAATAAGTGCAAGAACATCACATGCCTTTTTAGACGTTTCACACATCATAATATGATTACACTCTTCATGGTTAACAGACTAAGAATAACATAAAATACCTTTAGAATTATGTTGTGCAAGTTTGTGTTCGGCATCGGTCCATGACTCAACAAGTTTTATGTTTCTGTCTTCACCCTCTCTCGTGACTGGTGGAGTCTACTCCTTTTCTACCGCTAACCAAAGCCTCTCATATATAGCGTTCAGTGCAAACTTCATACACATCTTCTAATAATCATAATTCGACCCATCAAACATAGGTGTTATAAAGCCATCAAACATACCAAACTTCATACCTAAAGACTCACGGGATCACTCACATAATAAAATAGTGTTTGTAGTTCTGATACCAATTTGTAAATGCGCGGTGGTCCTTTATGTGTGTGTGCTTTAGGTGAAAACAATTTTCAAAACTTTTTCCAATTTTACTAAGCACCAATTTTAACTTAACCCTAAATATGCCTCTAGTGACATTAAGAAAGATAAATTAAATCAAGTCCACAATGAACGAGAAAACCACAAAGGGAAAAAACTTCGGACGGCCCAGGCCAGACAATCACTATGATATGGAATTTACCAAGGAAGAATATAGTCTTATTCAACGACTCAATCCCCACAAGCCCTGATGCCTCTTCTCATTTTCAATTTCTCCTCCATAGTGCAACGTAGGAGTCCACATATTCGAGGGCCACATCACATGAGTCCATTCGTACTCGATATCCACCGATACAGCCACAACAACCATCAATCAGTAAGTACGGAGTCCACCGCACGAAACAAGTTCTTCGAACGATGAAGAATCAAATAGTGGTGCAAACACAAGATCTCTATGACATATGGTTATGTAAACTCTGATCTTGTAAACAAGGAAGGATGTTTATGCTTTGAAAATCTTTGGTAAACAATAATAGAAAACAAATATGTTCTGTTCTATTATGTATGTTTTGCACACACGTTTTCTGAGAAAACGACGCCTTAAATATTATTTTTTGGAGGCACATTGTTCAAATGAAACAAGCTTGTCGTTTGAACAAAATGACCATCTCATGAAAATGAGAAGACCACCTTGTTTGAACGACATAACCATTTTGTTTGAACGAGACTTTAGGTCGTTTGAACCAGATAAAAATAAAGGAATGTTCATACGACTCTAAAATCGAAATAACTCAGAAAAATCATTTTAAAAACATTTTAAAATCTGATTTAAATAAAATATCCTTAGAAAAATAATTCGGGCATCTATAAACCATTATGAATTCATACCTTTGAAGTTTGGTCGCTACGTCTTCAACACAGCGTCATAGGCTTAATGGGAATCATGACGAATAAATCTATCGTATGACTCAAAGTGTTTTTTATCCGGAATAATGCCAATACATACAAATTGACACTATTTGGAATTTTTTCCTTACATATAAAAATATAGTTGCAATGTTAATCTCAGTATTCATTTTATCTTAAGGAATCTCATTCAAAACATAAGCATGATTGTCATATCACTTCATAGAGGTTTAACTATGTTCCCTAAACATACATAATAACATATATGAGTGCAAATATTGCACCGTGCAATGAAAAAATATACAAGTACGAATATTGGGAGGTTTATAGGGGTTGTTTTCAATTGCCCCTAATATTTTGACACGTGATTTGAACTCAAATTTCTACCTAAAATATTTATGTAGAATACACATATAGTAAGCCTACAAAAACTCTGTTTCTTCATGAACACCGACAGGGAGGATCAGTGGGTAAAAACAAGATTCCGTAGAAGCATACTGTTGAATACCTAATTTCCTGGTGAATAATATACAAAAGGGATTCTCCTATAAGACTAATAGGGAGGATCAGATTGTGTGGATTGTTATTTCAACTGCTAATTCGTAGACGTGCCCCCCTAAAAATCTTTTATAAAACACTCAATACCAAAACAATCAATGAAATGCCAAAATTGAATCATCAATATAGGATAGACCCAAAAAATTCATTCATAATAATGCCTAAGCCCAAAGCGATCACCGTCCCCAGCAAAAACATAACACTGTCTATATATGTAATAGAAACAGATACAAAAATAGCAATATGTTATAGAAAATATTGCCCCTCAAAGTCGTACAGTAATGGAGTTTGATTATATATTACCTCTCAAAGTCACACGATAAATATATGTTACACACCCCTACCCAAAGCATTTACATATAAGCCCAATTGATAACAACCGAAACAATTTCATTGAGGATAGTGGTACTTACATATAAATGTGGGGAAATGAATTAACACATTTAAAGTTAAATCAATCAGTATAGGAGGATCAAACATAAGGTTCAGGGGAATAATATGCTAATGAAACCACACCAATCGCATAGACAACCACAAAAATAGGGGACTACAAATTATGAAATAATATAGCATGTACCTGAGCTTAGAAAAACACGACACATGTAACCAAAATTAGATGCGTTGGTTTGAGAGGATTAATATTAAATTACAATTGATATGATATGGTAGGGAACAACATACATACTCCAAATTGGTAGTTTAAACATTCCGTTACTCAAACTAGTCCTCTACCACATGAGTGATTTTCAAATAAAAACTAATAAAATTATAATTAAAATCAGGTTATTTCTAAAGAGACAAAATGCCACTACTCTGAATTGTTATAACATATTGTTAAAATTGTAAATTGAGTTTTAAAATAAACACGATAAACTTATTGGGCACAATAAGTTTACTGGTCTACTAAATAACCAGATAGTTTTAATTCTTCGTACAACATCAACTAGAATTTATGGTTTAGTTTGATGTTTGGAAACTCTCACCATTTTCCATTAATTGGAGGCATTTGCAGCCACTGTTACGCCCCCAAGTATTATTATCAATTACATAGGAATGTATACTTCCAGTGTCTATGGAAGTGTCATAATATGTTAGTTGTGATGACTGTATCACATCTATGGGTTGCATTGCCTCCTGCACAATAGCTATGTAAAGACCCGACCTGGATTTATGGATTACCCGTGAGTCAACCCGGTCCGAATCGAACATTAGGTGCAAGGTGCAATGAAACAACACAGATAATGTTGTTAATCTAGTTTTATTTTAGTTAATGTTCCACTTGTTAGCATGTGATTCCAATTATAAGATAAGCTACGTGTGGGCCTAAGGGGAGGACCCTGAAGTCTAAGTATATAGAGCTTGCTAACGTAATATAAATAAATTACACTTACCTATAAGACGCCCTCAAATTATGAAATTGCTCCCAACCAGCCATAACAAAGAGGGGATGTGAGCCTATGCCTTGTGGAATTTATACAAGAAGTATAGAAACGAACGGCAGAAAGGAATACTCACATGATACAACCACATGCATGCAAAAATATGTATATTTCTACATACGTATACCTTTGGAAATTATACATTCAAATTTATTAATCATTTTATTTTAGATAACCCTATTTACCCGGATTAATTTACCTTAAGCTTACTAAAGGTTTTCTCCATTTATACTTGGCATTATCACTTCAATTAACACACTAGGTTAGACACTTGAAACCATTACACTAGTTTATCAAAAGCCTTTCCTTTATCGAAAATTAACCCATTTATTCATTTGAATGTACTTTAGTATTTTCATTGAAAACCACCATTTCAACACACACATTCGTCATGTTAGAAAATTCTTATTACCTTTCGAAAATCCTTTTTACAACACATTCTTGTGTTAAACATGGGTTACACCATTAGGTTGTTTAATCACTTATTTATCCACTTTCTTTAACCCTTTTTCCTTATCTTATGGATAGTATGAGATTTACGCATTTACTGGTCCATTTAACCTTTACCGGAACATTCGTTACATTCATTCAAGTTAGGTTGTTTTAACACATTTACCACACAACCCATTTATTGATATGTTCCATATTCCCTTTATCTTTTATTGGAATCTTCTAATACCGCATACTTACACGGGCTCTACACCGACGACTATGCGCACCATATGCTCTGGCCAGTGCTTTAGGGCTTTTCATCCAAGGGCTCCGGGACCTTCTTTATTTATCTCGATGTCATTTGAGTTCCATTTGTGTGTTTTAAACATTTTTACAAAATGTCCACATTATTTCGCTTCCTTACTTTTACCCGACCGATGCCAAAACCCAGACTTAACCGTCCGTTTTCCATTAACACTTGGAAAATTGTTTCTTTTCTTCTTTAAGTCCCTTATTCACACACACGTGATTTATACCAAATTCATTCACGTTTAGGAATTAATTCATTCTCACACACACGTTAGTGTAAAGTAATTCTTTAACATTTTTATTTCCATAAAAATGTTTCGCTTTAAGTAAATTACCAATTTACCGTTTATTTGCCAAACTTGCAATTTAGTCCTTTAACAAGTGTTATTTTTCAAATATGGTTTTCAACTCAATATTTTAATGCTTAGACATTTTAACACTTGTTTAATACCACACTTTTCCAATTCTCACACTTTCCACTTTAACACTTTGAACACATAAAATAACACTCCTCGCGTTTTAAGTTCCCAAATTTTCGTTTGTCTTATTTCATTTAACTCGACAGATACCCATTTATTCATAAAGTCCCCATTTACAAGAAACTTAAAATATTTATTTCATAAATATTTTGACAACATTCATAAAGTCCCCATTTATTCATCGTTGCTTTGACTAGAAATACGTTAAACAATATTCCGTTACATTTTATTTCGTGAAGATGTCCATCACTTCCTTTATACTAGGAATATAAACAAATACTATTTCTTACATTTTTATTCCATAAATATGTTTATTATTTCTTTTTCTAGAAATTCACCAAACAATATCTTCTTACATTTTTATTCCATAAAAATGTCCATTTATTCTTTTTACATAAGATACCATTTTCGCCCATTTTTATTCCGTAAAAAGTTATTATTTCTTTCACTAGAAATACACTAAAATGATATTATCAAACTTTTTCATTTTTATTTCATAAAATGGCTATTTTCATATTTAATAGAAAATACACAAAAACAATATTTTCTAGCATTTTTATTCCATAAAAATGGCTATTTTCATATTTAATAGGAAATACACAACAATAATATTTTTTAACATTTTTATTCCATAAAAATTCCTATTTTAAGATTAGTAATAACAAAACATTTTTCTCATAATCATACTCTAAATCATACATACTAATAAGACTACGACATTCAGTAAATAGGGTTTAAATGTAAAAAGACTGACGTAGATCATCCCACCTAATTGACTCCAAAGATGGTGGTGGTGGTGATGAGATTAGGTGAGTCCCCCACCTCCAAAGGTGACCCTAAAGGGAGTCACGTAAAGCTCCACCTTGCAACGTCCAAAATAAGCTCCAAAAAATTCCACCAAAGACCCTCTACACCCCCCACCACAATAACATACTCATCATCTTCCAAGTTCACATCCTCAAACCCTCTAGCACAACATAAATATTTTTTCGTAGCTATATTTTAGCTGTTGGAAGACACTAGTTATTTTGTGGTATGACTTCCTTTGATAGAACCCTTCATCAGACTAAGGCAGTAACAAATGAGAGGGGTTGTGAGCCCCATAAATGTGAGAAAGTGAGAATAGCCGTGTTCCCCAAACTCCCCGGTGCCATCCTATATACTCAACATAAGGACCAACATCTACAGAATAAAAGAGTAAGATGTTGTTATGTCAAATATAATGATTAAACTACCACATTTACCTAGCCATTTCATCACAATCATAAATGGCTTTTAAATCTAAACATTAAGCATGTGTTGAATTACAGGAATCAGAATCATGAGTCTAAGTCTAGTTTGTTTCAATTAAAGTAAAAACCAAACTAAGAAAAGAATGAAGTGCAAAAATAAATAATCATACTTGAAAAATGAAAAATAAGAATAACAAATAAACTCATTATCATTAATGTATTAAATCTAGGATGACATTGTGTAACTACACTAGAGGTTAATTCATACTCTGTATGAATATAATGTAACTTCTTCCCATTGTCATTAAGATATTCAATACACATCACTATCATCTTCCTTGTTATCACAATATTCAACCAATGTTTCGTCTTCATCATCATAAATGAAATCACCATTGTCTTTATAAGCTAATCCATTGTTTGTGTCTACAACTCTAACATAAATAATATCATCCTCCATATCATATCTATGCCATAAGTCGACATCACCTTGGATAACTTCAACAAACTCGGAGGACTCATTCTCTAGGTAAACCTCACAATCGTCCACTTCTGTAACACCCGTGTCTATTTGTTCCAACTCTGGGTCATACAAGTGTATGTGGTAAAACTCTTGAACGACTTGCCAGTTGTTGCCCAACTTTGTGTAATTCAAATAAAAAACTTTCTTTACTTGGACTTCTAGTACATAAGGTTCATTCTTGTATCACCTACCTTTTACATTGATACCTGTAAAGTGATCATCAATATGTATTCCCGGTTTCTTCTTTTTGTCATCTTCAAACCACTAACGCTAAAAAAAGAAAGCCTTATTTCCCTTAATATACTCCAACTCAATAACATTGGTCAATACACCATAAATTTTACCTACTCATTATCGCGATCGCCTTTAATAATCAAACCACTATCTTGACTCTTTCGACGATTGTCACGATCCCTAGTGTGAAATCTAATTCCATTAACAATGCAATCGGTATACTTAATTGCTCGTATATCAAGGCCACATGCTAATGCATATAGTTGATCAGTAGTGTTTAGAGACTTTTCATTATACAACTTCATTATCTATTCAAGAGAACATGTAAATGATATAAATAAGTAAAGTTTAAATTACTAAAATTTTGAAACCAATTTATTAATTGAATAGAATATTTACTTATGCTTAACTTACGTGTGCTTTAAACTAATGAGGGAATTGCCTTCGTTGTCTCCGTTCCAAATTCAAAGGGTTTTATCTCTTGAGCTCCTCTATATGTTCACTAAATAAAAGTAGCATTTATGAGATTAAGCTCAAATTTAATTTCAAATTTATTATTGACAAAAAAATGCTTTGACTTGCTCAATATATTTTGCCAATTTATCATAATTATTTAACGTGTACTATCGAATCATTTCCATCTATCTCTATGAGAAACTCATATGCACATGCTCCGAAAGGATATACTTTTTTAAAGAACACATCCCATCCATACTCTTATGCCTTACAAGTATAGCCACTTGCGGTAAGTGAATTGCCAAGTGGGTCATTATATCAAAAAATACTGGTGGATAAATCATTTCATGCTTTCACAGAATCAAGATGATGTCTCTTTCCAGTCTCTTTAGTTCTTCAACGTCCAATGCCTTACAACACAAGTCCTTGAAAAACTTTCGAAGCTCAACAAATGCAGTATTTACATCCTTACATGAATATCCACGAATACCAACGGGTAATAATCTTTGTAATGATAATTATGACTCTTCAACCCCAATACATTGCCATAACTAATGTTCACATACCGAGAGATATTGGAAGCATAACCATATGGATATTTTACTGATTTAAAAAACTCAAGAAAACCTTTTTTTCAACATAGAAATTCTATAACAAGTTTGTGGCATCATATATCTGCCATTGTTTCTCTTCATATGTATTTCCTTCCTTATTTTCATGTCTTCCAAATCCAATCTAGCTTTGTAAGTGTATTTTATTTTCCCTTCAATATTCAATAATGTTCCCAAAACACTTTCACATATATTTTTTTTATGTGCATCACATCAAGGTTATGTCTCAACCTCAATGTTTGCTAATACGGTAGTTCAAAGAAAATGTTTTTTTCTAGACCAGTTTAATTCTTCGGGTGTACGTTTTCTCTACTTATTCTATGAATGTTTCCCCGCTATCCTATCCTTGACACAATTCAATTGTCACAACACATCATCCCTATTTAACTCCATAAGCTTTGACCGGAGCTCTGGCATACCATTAAAATTTTACTCTTCCGCCATTTATTGTTCGACTCTAAATAACTATGGTGGCCCATATAACCATTCTTAATTCTCACCTTTGGGAAAAATTGTTCTTATTACAATTAGGACATGTCATATATCCTTTAGTGCTCCAGCCGGACAAATTACCGTAGGCGGGAAAGTCGTTTATAGTCCATAGAACTTTTTCATGCATTCAAAAAGTCTTATGTAGCACCTTGTATTTCTGAGTATTTAGAATTTAATTAATTCGGTAATTTTTTTAATTACACATATGCTATAATTTAATTAAATTAAATGTTATGTATTTATTAAAATATTAATCGAGATAGATAATGATTGATATTTGCGGAATAAATTAACTAAGTGAGTAGTAAATAACTTATGATAATTATTATACGTCGTAGTGAGTGATATCGACGTGATTGTGTTATATCTTAACTAGGAGTCGTGTGTAGACTATATGGAGGTCGAGATACAAAAAATTTGTAGAGTGACTCGAATGGTGATTTCGACATCATGGTTGGTTTTGAATGGGTCAAAATAGGCAGAATAGTGTACTCGGGTGAACTGATTGGGTCCCGGGGCGATCTTAGACCAACCCGACACCACGTAAGGGCGTTTCGATCGTTTAGGAGCCTACGGTAGAAGCAACTACGAAAATTAGAGTGTTATATCATCCACTTTGAGTTATGTCTAGGATTAGAACACTTGGGCTAGAGAGGAGTCCATATCAGAGGAAGAGGAGAAGAAACCTAGTCCCTTCCACACCTTTTCGCATCACCAACGTTGTTGGATTTATAATAGGAGAAAGAAAAGACAGACCCCATCACCTTAGAACAAAAATTGGACCTGCTTTATCAAGGCAAGTGTTTGTCTTGCATTATTTCAGCATGTTATAATACCATGTAGTGTAGGGTTTCAATTTCACGATTTAAATGATTTCTTGGGATTTAGATGGGTGAAATTCATGATTCGAGGTAGGAATTCTTGTAGAATAAATCCTTATATGTAGATAATACGAAATCCAAGAATATTTTATGAATTACTTGAAAGAAATATGGATATATTGATGAGTATGCATGAACAACACCATAAACTCGGGTTTTATAAATTTTGAGATTTAATCGGTTCTTGAATAGATTTCTTTTAGATTTGATGTATTATTTACGTTAGAAATTATTCGTGTACATATGTTTGATGTTTGCGTATGTTGGATGGGAGTTTGGTAAGGTTTCATGGAGGTTTGATAAAAAATTTATGGTGCAAACTCATAACAACAATGAGGAAGACGAACTACCCCGTAGTAAGTAAACATGTAGTAAGTTAACATGTGATAATATTGGCTTAAACAAACCTGCTAAGATGGGTTTTGTCTCCAAACTAACAAGTAAAGAAAAACAACTCCACACTTGTTTGGACATAATATGGTGAAAATAAGATAAATGTTGGAATTTACATGAAATGATAAGCTAAGACAATGAACTTTGATGATGATGGTCTAAAGCATGTTGGATTTGATTTTATGTGGAAAAACATCAAAGGGAAGAATGTGGTTTTGAACATGAAATGATGAACATGGTATTGCAAACATAGTTAATTTGTGCCATTAAGGAACAAAAGTAAATGGATGTTTTTCTCAAAATATAACAAGAAGGGGTAAAAAAGGATTTTATAAACTTGAGCATCCTAAGGGTTGGGTTTACTCTTGAGACCTCATTGGTCTAATTTTTGATGAAAACTAGATAAATGGCGAGTTTTAGCACAATTGTTAAAGTAACGACACTTGAAAACCATGGATAATGAAAATAGTGAAAAGTAAATAGAATAATGTGGACAATTGATAAATGTTAAACACATAAAGAATAAGACTTGTATGACACCGAGAAAATTAAGGAGGGTCCGGATCCCTAGAGTGAAAGTTCCAAAACCACTAGCCAAAGCATATGGTGGAATCTCCGGCAGTGAGGATCCCGTTAAAGCGCGCGGTATTTGGAAGATTCTGAGAAATAATAAAGAAAGGAAAATTTCAAGCTTGTATATGGGTAGGTTAATGAAATAACCTAATTAAAGTAATAGTTGAGACTAACGGTAAAATGTAAATTATTAGTTTCTAAACTCGGTAAAGGATGGTGAAATGGATTAAGTGTGAGTATGAGCAGATCGCTCGGGTGTATGACATGTAGTTGCATTACGAGTAATTAAACTGTCTATGTTTTTCGTAATTGAATAAAACATTCATTTTATGTCCAGTAACTCGTAGAAAACATATATCCTGATATTAATTCCCTACTGAGTGTTTGATCATACCTACTTTCCTTTCGTTAAAAATCCCACCCCCACCTAAGGTACCACAAGTAGGAATGTTGGAAAGGTTGCGAGCAAAGCCCCAGGGAGACTTTAATATAATTCTTTGTAATAATTTTAAAAAAACATTAGACTTTAATATTTTCACTTTAGACATTTGTACTTATTTGGGCCTCGGTCGTAATTTGTAATAATACAAGATGGTGTGACTTGCTTTGGTTTAATTAGCATTTTGGAATAAACCTAATTTTTCATAATAAATTCTACTGAACAACTAATCTTATAGTAGTCACATTTTTATAAAATAAGAATTTAAAGCACCAAACTTATGAAGGAAATAAAGGTTTTCTTAAACAAATTGGTTAAATCCTCCCCCTCCCCCTTTTAACTCCCCGGCTCGGTGCGAGTTGACCCAACGGTGATCCAAAATCGGATCTGGGCATTGGTATCATAGCAATAGGATTCTCGAGTGTGACAAAGCCACAACACCAAAAATAGTAATCTGGCACACCTTGATATGAAAAATACGGTACACTTTAAAACAGTGCCAAATTCTGGCACGAATTAATGATAATCTGACACAGTTTAAAACCGTGCCAAGTTTTGTCACCGCTTAAAAGTGTGCCAAAATTGAGTACACCTACTTAAAATATAAATAACCTAAAAAATCATCTCCCTCCAATATTTTCATCTCCCGCACTCTCATTTTCACACAAGAAAAAAAAATTCATGGACTTTCTCCCTCTCTCGTCTGGACTGGAGAGAAAAAAAACCTAATTTTCCACCACCATCCAAGTTCACCGCCCAAGTCCACCGCTCTCAACCGCTATCCACCGCTTTTGACCACCACTGATCCACTCTCATTTGGTATAATTTTGGTTTTTTTAACCCTAATTTTTTCCTGGTTTGTGTATTTTCGTCCTCATAAAAGGGGCTTTGTTAGATGAGACTTAGTGTTGTTGCCTACAAGAATTTGTGCCGATGGTGTCATCGAGTCCTACTTTACTCCTGATCGCTATTGTGTGGATCTCAGTGTTGCTGCCTACAAGAATTTTTGGCGGGTTGATATAGAAGGCCTTCTTGCTGATCTTATTCAAAGGTAAACCCTCGTGATTTTTTACTATATTTTCTAGGGACATTTGATTCTATCCTGAAAAAGTGTTTTGTTTTACAACTTCGATTATGATACTTCTCTTGGACTTCATATAAGAGTTTCTGAATCTTTATTCAAAAGTAGACAACTCAGAATTTTTAAATATTTAAAATCTAATCTCATTTTTTTTCCTGAAAAATCTGAAATAAAAAACCTATAATCTCGTCTCTACTATATTACAGGTGCGTGTTTGTGAAACAGGTGTGTGTGAGTATGGGTGAAAACATGGGTGTGTGATGGTGATATATATATATATATATATATATATATATAAGGTTTTATATATTTTTTGTATATAACAGGAGGTGTTATACATATATATACAAAATGGGTACTAACATGCAAAAAGATGAAGTAAAAAAAACCAAGTAAATTTCATTTACGACGTGGTATCTTCAGCGTGTCAATGAAACTAAACAAGTGGTCCGATACGTGGTCCGGGTACTTAAAAACAATATTCATATATCAAATAACACATAAGGGTGGTACGGGTGTAATTTCAGGATTGTCAGAATGGGTTTCGGGACATCCGAAGTTTTGTCGACGCTGGTCGTAAAGAAATGACAACTTTGTCGAGCCATCTTTCGACTAATTTTTGGCACATCTCGGTTAGTTAAAAATAATATTATAGATAACCAACTTTTTTTCCATACATTGGATAACACATATGGGTGGTAGGTATGTGTGCGTATTTACCTAGGTGCAGGTTTGAAGTGTCGAATGTTAAACAAAAATAAGCACTTTTGGTGAACTTTGCAAACAAAAAACAACATTGAACTGCTTTAGCCAATTGAAAATGGCACAAGCTTAGAGTTAAGTAGTGATCCATTTGAGATATAAGCTTACATTTGATTCCATATTTAACAAATGCCCAAAATTTTCTATTACAGTTACTCTCAGCTATATAGAATCCCAATTTAAACATAAATTCTCCAAAGAACAACCGTCACAATATCATCAGACGATATCGGCACCTATAATTTGCAAGTAAAACCGATTTCTCTTTTAGACTAATTTCTATTGTTCAATTTGTACCATATGTTTTTCTAGGGTTTCCAATGAAATCACATCTAAATGAAATTTTATTTCTAGTATGTTTTTGTAAAGAAATTTGACCCCAATTTGTATTATCTTACTCACAAAGTTTCATCTTTGATTGCAGATACAACTCAATCCTCTCAACTCTCAACTCTCAACTGTGTTCGATTTCTGGTTAGTAGTGATGTATTATTTAAATTTCTTATATATATGTGTGTATTTTTTCTGTTTTAAAATGGGGTTATGTAGCATTTTGTGTTTTCTCTACTTTCTTTCAATTTTTTCAATGTTGCCAAAACCAGGTGCATATGGTGGTATCGTCGGCAGTGAGGAGCCCATTAAAGCACGTGGTATTTGGAAGATCCTGAGAAATAATAAAGAAAGGAAAATTCAAGATTGTATGGGTAAGTTAATTAAATAACCTAATTAAAGTAATAGTTGAGACTAACGGTAAAATATAAATTATTAGTCTCTAAACTCGGTAAAGGGTGGTAAAATGGATTAAGTGTGAGTATGAGCTCATCGCTCGGGTGTATGACATGTAGTTGCATTATGGGTAATTAAATTGTCCATGTTTTTCGTTATTGAATTAGATATTCATTTTATGTCCGATAACTCGTTGAAAACATATTACTTGATATTAATTCCCTTCGGAGCGTTTGCTCATACCTACTTTCCTTTTGTCAAAAACACCATCCCACACCAGGTGCCGTGAGTAGGAATGTCCGATAGGATGCGAGTAAAGGCCTAAGAGGAGACCAACGCCGTGAGAATGCTCTGTACTACTTTAAAAAAACATTAGACTTTTGATATTTTCACTTTAGACATTTGGACTTATTTGGGCCTCGGCAGTAATTTGTAATAATACATGATGGTGTGACTTGCTTTGGTTTAATTAGCATTTTGGAATAAACCCAATTTTTCATAAATAAATTTTTCTAAACAACTAATATTATAGTGGTCACCTTTTTATTAAATAGGAATTTAAAGTACCAAACTTGTGAATAAAATTAAATGTTTTCTTAAATAAATTGGTTAAATCCTCCCCCTCCCCCATTAACTCCTCGGATCAGTTTGGGTAGACCGAACAGTGATCCAAAATCGGGGCGGGGTGTTACACTTAGAACGAAAATTAGACCTTCTTTATCAAGGCAAGTGTTTATCTTGCATTATTTTAAGCATGTTATAGTATCCGTGTCGTGTAGGATTTTAACTTCATGATTTAAATGATTTCTTGGGATTTGGATATGTGGAATTCATGATTCGGGGTAGAAATTTACTTAGAATAAATCATTATATGTAGATAATACGAAATAAAAGAATATTTGATGAATACCTTGAAAGAAATCTGGATATATTGATAATTATGCATGAAGAACACCATAAACTAGGGTTTTATGAGTTTTGAGATTTAATCAGTTCTGGAATAGATTTATTTTAGATCTGATGTATTATTTACTTTAGAAATTGTCCCTGTACATATGTTTGATGTTTAGGTATGTTGGATGGGAGTTTGGGAAGGTTTAATGGAGGCTTGATAAATTTTTTATGGTGCAAACTCATAACAGTAACGAGGAAGTCGAACTGCCAGGTGCGAATCGATTCGGTTCCATGATCGAATACCGAATCGATTCGGCTGCCAGGTTTTGTTATGTTTGGTCATTTATGTTATACTTCCGCGTGAAACTAATTATGGTAAACTTTGGTGATGGTTTAGCAATGATATAGATACTTAGAGAAGATCAGTAGACATATAGTTAAGGCCCGGTTTAATCTTAATGAGTGTAAAATTGGGATTAGGATCGACGATCGTTAACCGATTGTGTTGTGTATCTAGAATTTACAAATTGGGTTACGGGACGAGTAAGCTATAACCTATGATCAATACTAGTAGTATAGTGATGTGTTAACTACTGAAATTTACTTAAGGTATAATTCGGTCCCATCCGGTAGTGAGTGATACTCAAAAAATACGAAAATATTACTATGTGTGAATCATTAGTACGTCGACTATTTGAGAGATATAAATACTACCTACGGGATATATTATAGGTTGTGTGATTGTGTGTGTGTGTGTATCTATATATAGCTTGTGTGAATACCTATTATGTGATTTGTTATGTGTGTCAACATACCTACGTTGCCTGCTATCATAAGAAGTTCCGCGCAGAGGGCGATCCCACCTTGGCGATTCTAGCGAGGTATGGATGTGTGCCTCAGAACATAGAACTTAGGGTGGATCACTATTTGCAGTGTATTAGTGGAACTGAAAAGTCATTTGGGTATGTTAGGTATGTGCATAGCCTAAAGACTTAGAACTATGTTTGCCTCCATTGTGTGTTGGTTGATTCATGGTTCGAGGAGACATTTCGAGCTCATAGTTCCTGATTTAGTACGAGAGGTACATGGACTTGATAGTAGAGTATGCCTGCATCGTGGTGGAAATTTCGGGGGATGCTGTAGTTGTATATATTATAGTGTGATAAATATATATAGGTGTGATTATTCTACTTATGTGTCATAGTAGAAAATATAGATAAAATATATCTAAAAGTAATTTAAGTATGAGGAACTTAATAAATGGTGTAATATTAAAATTCTGTTAATATTAAATAGTGGTTTTTGGGTAGTGTATCGCATGGGAAATACAGTGGAGCTAAATCGATTGTGGTTAGTTAGATACTTATGTCTAGTTAGGTTGGGTAGCATAACTAGGTTGATAAATAGGAGACGTTAGGTGTGCACTGTAGATGAGAGGTGAGGAACTCAAGTGAGTGTATGTTGACTAACGTCTGTATCTAATAACTTCTTCTATAACCGCAATTTAAATACATTCTAAATTTTTTTCAAAGGTTTTGGGCTCTAAACCGTGTCAAACCTATTTTTCAAAATATTTTAGGTGTCCAGCCACAAGAACACCAAGATTGATAACTCATCCCATGGATGCGTAGCTACAACACTTGTGGAGGATTGCATGTGTAAATGCTTCAGTTATTAATTCCTAGATTAGGATTTATGAGTTAGTATTTCATTTCGGAATGTTTCCCCTTCAGTTGATACATTCTTTCAGTTTTATTTATCCGACTATGTGATTAGATTCCGTTTTATTTTTATAGACTTATGTTTTGGATATTAGTTTTGGAACCGATGTTTTTTTCGGTATTTATCATTTATCTATTTATCCTGTGATGATTCCGACTTCTATTATTGTGTGGATAAATGATATTACTTTATTTTTATATGTTGATATATGTTAATGAAAGAAAAAGTTGACTCCAACTTAATTTAACGTACGTGGTTAGTAATTTTAAAGGTTTCGGCAATGATGTTAAGAATGAACCAAATGAGATTCCTGTTTATTTTAATAAAGGACTAATCACCCGTGGTTAAAATAAGAGGGGTGTCATATTTTCTCAGTGTACACATCGTATGTCTCAGCCCTAACTTTCCATAACTCCTTCAATTCATTTATTAATGGTTATAGATACACATCCATGTCTTTATCAAGTGCTTTAGGTCACAGAATTAGCAACGACGTCATGAAAAAGGGATCTTTCATGCATTTCCAAGGAGGCAGATTGTATTTCATAAGTATAACTGGCCACATGTTATTGGATAAATGGGGTTCGGATCCACCGGATCTCCGATTTGGGGTGAGTAGGGGTGGCATTGGGTGCTGCTGGCATAGAGCTTTAAAAATAAGAGAATATTGGATAAATGGGTGTTTGAGCGACTAAATGGGTTAAACTAAAAATAAGTTTTTTTGTTCAATATATATATATATATATATATATATATATATATATATATATATATATATATATATATATATATATATGAGTTTATTGATTTCATTTTTCGGTTTGTGGTGGGTAGAGCTGGCATTGGTTGCCGCTGGCGCGGACATTTAAAAATAAGAGAATACTGGATAAATGGGGTTTGGATCCATCGGATCTCCGGTTTGGGGTAAGTAAGGGTGGCATTGAGTGCCGCTGAAGCGAACCTTTAAAAATAAGAGAATATTGAATAAATGGGCGACTAAATAGGTTAAACTAAAAATAGGTGTCTTTTTTCCAATATATATATATGAATTTATAGAGTATTTGACCCATTTATTTAACTTGTAAATTTTACTGTCTGTATAATATTAACACAAAAAATGTCACTGTTTGTGAAAATGTCATGGATATAAAACAATTTCATTTTCTAGTGCATATAATAAAGTTTACTGTATGTGTAATTTTTTCTTTGAAATTTTATAGGCTTCGTGGGTCTTGATTGATATATCTCGGCGAGGAGATTTCAAAA
Organism: Sambucus nigra; assembly: GCA_949130495.1. Taxonomy (NCBI): domain Eukaryota; kingdom Viridiplantae; phylum Streptophyta; class Magnoliopsida; order Dipsacales; family Adoxaceae; genus Sambucus; species Sambucus nigra. Next base: position 83,410,258 of record OX422213.1, on the reverse strand, counting down.
ATAGTAATTTTATGAAAAACGGATTTGTCAAACAAATGTTATGATCTTTTGAAAATTAAAAAAAATGTTCAACCACTTATGTTACTTCCCCAAGGAAGTACAGATAGTTGGTTTTAAAAGGATATAATTGTGAAAAAAAGTTTCAAAAAATTAGGAGTTTGACCTATATGTAGGGAAAAATATGGTGGGAGTAGAATGAGTAAAGAAATGTCTAATAGGACCTATATATAATAACCTCTAATTTTATCTTTAAAAAAATAATTGGAGTGTTTAAAGAATTAGTGCAGTGCCATTAACTATAGTCGATAAAAAATACCTCTCTGTCTCTCTATCCCCCCCAATCACATATGCCTCCTTTTCCCACCTCCTTCACTGCCACTGCCACCTAACCACCCACTACTGCCAACACTACCGCTTAACTTTCGCCTTCACTCAACCACCCAACTCCCTCCATAACCGCTAGTAGATCAACATACTAACTTTAAACCACAAAATTAGAACCATATTCTAATCGCAATCATAAATGCAAACAACAAAAAAATCAAAATCATCTCAGAAGTACAATCGAAACGTATAGAAGATGGTTTTGAAACCCGTAAAATCCAAATTTGAAATTCAATGTTTTTGAAATCCTTAAAACTCACAATCCACGGGGGAAGATAATCAGGGGAATGAGAAAGTAAAGTGTCACTGGGGGTTGGGGCTCTGTGGGGCATCCCTATGGAAAAAAAGGTTATTAGGGACACTGAAAAATCATCTCCAAATGTCATATTACCTTCCCAAAAGAATTTTGAGATGGATTTAGGGACATTTTAAAATGGTGTCTTTAGCATAGCGTTCTAAATGTTTTAGGGACGTTTTTTGCTATCCTAAATTTTGATTTCTATATAATCATAAGTGAAATGAGGGAAGGTAAAAAACTATGGCAGGATTTTTTTTCTCCCATATTTTGTATTAGGGATGACATAAAACCGTTCCAAAAATTATGGCGGAATTTTTTTTGCACATATTTGCTACTAGCGATGACATAAAACCGTCCAAAAAACTATGGGGGGAAACTTTTCTCATCGTAGACAATTTGACAGTACAATTCATCTAACCTCAGAATTTATAAAAAATTACTCCATTCATCACCCCATAACTTAGCGCATTCAAAAACAATAAAATTTTACTACTTTTATTCAGCAACCCAACATATACACCTTCATATTCGCATATATAATTCAAATTCATACACTAAATAATTGTCACATCCAAATACAAATACATCAAGTGTTTACATAACCAAACCAACAAAATCATCCAAGGTGTCAAAACAAAGGTTAATGAAGAACTCAAAAATTATTTTGGCGAGTGGGGTGGTTAAAGAAAGGTCGAGAGAGAGAGAGAAGGAATGGGTTTTTATGTTTCCTTTTTATTTTTTAATACTTTTTAAAATTTTAAATCTTTTAAGTTATCTTTAATATAAAATGCCACGTGGCCATCAACATTAAAGTATTTTATATAAATTTTGCACAAAGTATATTTATTTTTAAATTAAAATATATTAAATTCTAAAAGTAACATTACCAATGGATCAAAGTAAAACATCCATGTTGTGTCGAAACAAAAAACATCTCTTATGGTGTCGAAACAAAAAAATCCCCTAGGGTGTCGAAATAAAAGTAATGAAACATTCATAGCTTTTTTGGAGGGTGGGGACGTCACGTAAGGGAGAGAGTGGGAGCATGTGTTTTTTAATACTTTCTAAATTTTAAATCTTTTAAATTATATTAAATATAAAATTTGATGTGGCCCTAAACATTAACATATTTCCAATAAATTTTGCAAAAAGACCGTTAATTTTTTAAATTAAAATGTATTAAATACTAAAAGTAACAATTAGTAACGGATTGAAGTAAAAAAAAACTTTTTTCAATGTTTTAATGATTATAAGGTTCCTATATATAAATAATTTCATATAAATCCTAACACAAAACTTTTGTTTTTAATTTCTAGTTAAAAAGATAATGTAAAACCGCGTTAAATGTCTAAATGTAGTTTTACTTTTAATGTTATTAGATCTTAGCTCTCATACTTTGAGAAGATTTTTTAAATCTAAAATTATCTCATTTTAACTTTTTATTATGTATAACGTCTTTAAATAGTTGGCAAGGTAGTACAATTTATAAAATATTTAATAAACTTATTTTAATTATTCAACTACCAAGATTCACAGACCTTGGAATTTAAATTCGACAACCTTATACTGTTAAGTTAAACATACAAAAAGCTATATATATAATATTCTATGCAACTTAATTAGCTTAAATTAACAATAGCCCTACATTTTAAATTCATATAATAAGACCGTACTAAAAGTGACAAATTAACGAAAAATTAAATCAAATATTCAAAATATGAGAGTACGCCCTATTGTAAAATTTAACAACATGAACAAACAAAAACACTTACATGAATTAGTAAATTAATAATTTTAAGTTTAATGGAAATAAACATAGTGATAACTTTGCAAAATTAATATTGGAAACATTCAACTTCGGCCTTATGTTAACTAGATTTGTGTGTACCGGCTACATAAATTATGTCACATAAGTTCAGTTTCGTTTTCTAACTTTTGTTCTCATTTTTGAATCATCCATGTTTAATGGATAACATTTTAGGCTTACGTTAGTCCTCGCTAAATGAAGGCCAATAAATTTGAACTCATAAATATGATTTATTTGTCTTACATGACCATCTTAAGTAATGTTAACCGTTTTTTATTTCTTATATAAAATATATTACTTTTATAATTTTAAATATGTATTTTTTATACAAGAAAGCTTATAACTCTATCACTACTCTCAAACTCAAATCCTAACCCATCTCGACCACCACTCTCATTGTGGGGTACCTTGTCGATTTCTACCGCCACATTCCCTCCCATTATATATAGTGAAAATCTTTGTTCAAAGGGAAAAATGAGAGGTAGGATTTAGGCATAAACAAGATGAGGTTTTCATTAACTAATGGTTGTTTGTTTTTTTGTTCTTATTATAATATGAATTTGTTCATAATATAATATTCTAAAGATTGTTTGTTTGTTTTTTTGGTAAATTTAATGGGCTACTAATTATATTGACTCTGAATCAGTAACATGTAATATTATTTTTCTCTTTTTATTCAAACAAAAAGGAAAGAAGAAAATTTCAAAATCAAAATTTAAATTTCTTTAAAACTAAAACAACCGATATGGTATCGTCTAGTTCCGTTCTATACCGAAACCGCCCTTATATATCAAGTAAATCACAAATACAAATAAAGCAATGCGTACAATACCAAAATAAAGGTACAAATAAAAAAATACATTAGAATTAAAAATGAATACATTATAAAAATGTATATAAACTAAATATAATAGCGTATACATTGAAAAATCGTACATTAAATACAATGTTGTATAAACTTAAAAATATTACATCTATCTTAAATAATTGGGGTATACCTTTATTAGAAGAGTATAACCATCATAGAACATGTGTATATATGGGAACGAAGATACCCATTTTTTAGGGGGTATACATTAAAACAAGTTCGTTGATGCAAAAAATTACGCATCCACGTGGACCAGTCAGAAAGGGACACCTGTCATCCTACATGGCAATATTCATACTTGTTCGACAACCGAGGAGACTTGCTCGGCACCCGAAGAGAATTGATCGGTACCCGAGGAGAGTTGGTCGGCATACTAACCAACTCAAGGCAAACAAATCATCCATAAGATCAAGAGCCAGTAGAATAACACTCTCCAATGGTCATGGAACCCTTGAAGACCAATAGTTACATTCATTGTATATATATATAAATGTCTGAATGTATAAAGACATTGTATCTCTTTAACTCCCATCACTATAAATACATGCATTCCTTAGTCAAAGGGACAAGTAAGTAAGAGACACGATAAACAAGATACATACCTCTCTCTCTCTCTCTCTCTCTCTCTCTATGCCATATTCTGCTATTGTAAACCTCTAGGAATAAAAGAACAGTAGACGTAGGCATTATTCTTAGACGAACCACTTTAAAAACCTTTTTCTCTAATATGTTTACTATGAATGTTTATCTTCATCTTCAATCTCATCCTCATCATTTATCTTTTGTTGATGCCACTAAAATGGCAGACATCATTTTCTGTCTTAAACAGATTGACGTCGTCTGTGGGAAAAGACACAAAATTCTTTCCATTCTTATTCGAAGAAATGAAGATCATCATCAAGAAATAAGTTTTTTTACTCTCTGCGTAGAAATAATTATATGTTGTACATATATCTCTTCATTCACTCATAATTTTTATATGCACAATTTCTGTGATATATTTTGGGAATATGCAAAACACAGAATTTCAAACTCATTAGTTTTGCACCAGCCCTTATGCATATGATCCTCTTAAAAATTTTATCAACAAATACGTTTAAAACGTGGGTTGCATCAATTTCTGGGAACCCAATACGTATCTAAATTTTCTTATAATTGTGGGAGATGAAAAGACATTTTCTCTCAAAAAGCTTTTCCTGTACGAATAGATATTTAATATTATTCATATAGACACCAAACCAAATCTTCAAAAGATCCTAAATCAATGGTGGAAAAAAATGAAGTTTAAATCTTTGATATGTGCCGGATCACACAACCCATCACGATTTTACCCAATTTAATCCTAAGCGGTGATAGGTGTTTCACCCAGAAGCAATGTCCCAATTTACAACAACCATCACAGTTGAACGGAATATCAAAAGCCCAATCGAATATTTGGGTCTATACTGCCAAGACATAGTATATAAACTGATAGGAAAATTCACAATTTAAAGTACTGATCAAATTCCCAACAGCCAACTGAATGTCTGTATTTTTTATAATAATGGATATGTGCTCCGAAGTCAAGAAAACAGGGTTCACAAAAAAATGTAGCTACAATAACCGAAGATTTATGTCCCAATTTTGTTATTTTCCAACTTGTGGTTATTATTGTATTGAACAAAATCTGTGTATAATAATCTTCTTTATACCAACAATCTCCCCGATCAATATGGTCGGCGTTAAGCATTTTATTGGTCAGTGATTCGTATAAAATATTACATATTTCTCCCCTATTTCTTTATGCATTTGAGCGCTTTTACGGTCCTAAATACCTATATTTATGCTCATTAACCATACAACCTTGGATTTGGATATATACATGTTTTGCAGGGGTTAATTGTGCTTTTGTAGGTATTGGAATGCTAAAAGTGAGGATCCATTGCATTTCAGAGAAGTTTCGTCGTCGGACGCTACTTCAAGGGAATTTTAGTCAATTCACATTTCTTATCCGGCTCATGGAAATTCCACGGATGTGTAGTTCATTGAGTTATCATCGCGTGGCCGCAAACGGTACATCGTTTGGAGTTCGGACGAAGGAGATATGCCTGATTCCGTAATGAAACTTTTCTTCCTTGTGATGACCAAATGAGACAGTGCACTTTGGCCTGAAAATAGAGTACCAGTCGACCGCGTCCCTGGGACCGGTCGATCGCGGTTTGGAATTTTTCCATGGGAAGGAGACAGTGCACTTTGGCCTAAGGGGACGATCGACCGCGCCCCTACGACCGGTCGACCGGTAGTGCCAAATATTTTGGGCTCTTTCCTTCTTCTTTCCTTTTTCTTTTACTTTTTCCCACTTACTATAAATACCCATTTTTTATGTAATAAACAGATATACACGATTTTAACTTAGATTAGCTTAGGGTTTGAGGGTTTTGAAGAGTTCTTCTTCATTTATACTTGGCTTGACACCCCATTTGTTGTGTAAGTTGACTATTCATCATCCTCTTCCATTAATATGGTTTGTATTTCTTCATTTCTTGCTTTCTAGTGTAATTTACATGCTTTGTTAATTAGTTTACATGCTTTTATTTAATCGCTTTCTAGTGTAGATTTACCGCGTTTATTTACCGCTTTCTTTACCGTATTTTTATGATGCTTTCTAGCTAATTTAAATTAGGTTGTGCTCGAGTGGAACTCACTCGGGTTGACGCGTTGCTTTGCTTTGGTGATGGTATTTACGGGTCTATTTCGGGTGTGTTGTCCTAGTTATTACGACCTTTCGTGCGCAATTTCGGGGATATTTGTTGATGTCAAAATCATATTAGGGTTTTATGCCAATTTAGGGGCGGACAACCCTTGATTTAATTAACTGTCGAAACGAAACGCGTTCTTAATAACTCGTCGACCCATGTAACCATTTTATACTAATCAACTCGGGTGAGGGATATTCGACGCAACCTATAGTTTTACTCGCTTTCATAATCTAGTTTCAATACATGGCCTAGATTAACATTTCCCTTTTATGCATCTTTTCCTTTTTAGTTTGTAATCACCTTTTACACTTTTATTTCGGAATATTAAATCAATTGAATTCTAGCAACTCGTCCCTGTGGATTTTCGATACCCAACTTACCGCCGTGCTTGCCTCGCAAGTGTAGTAGTAACTTAGGTTTTTTTATTGTGTTGGAGAAATGAAAACAACGACTAACGTCTTTACACGCGCTACTTTTCGCACTCGATCAGTCAGCAATTCCAACAGACCACTATTTTGGTGCTAAAGATGAGTTTCATATCTGGTTGGAACACTTATTCTTGGTCGGCATCATATAATGTTGGTCGACGGTACCTCTGTTGGTCAGAGACAGGTTTGGACACCACTAATTACTTATCATCCCTTCGGGGCGACGAGGATTATGCAGGTCGACGTCCAGTATCTTCAGATGATCAGTAGCTAAAAAAACAAAAATAACAAGATTCCTTTGAAGATTATGGGAGTCATTGTTCGACGTCAGCTCCAGAAATTGATTTCATGCCATCTTTTGTTGATCAGTATTAGATATTACAGGTCGGCGAAATAAATTAATCATCGGAACTCCAATTTCTTGATCGGCAACATATATTGCACAACAACATGAATTTCGGATGGAGGGGCATTTGACATCATTACGCTACCAGAGTAACTTGAAATGATGATTAACACATATTGAAAGCTTCTATATATGCTGGTCGTCACCATGATACCTCCCAAATGTTGGTCGGTGGGATCAATTGTTGGTCGGCAACACCTAGGTCGTTGGTCGGCAGCAGTAGAATCTTGTGGTGTTAAAAAATTGGAGCACCCAAGATATTTCTTTGAACACAAATTCAGCTTGGGACAATAGGGGGCATAAATCTTTTTCAAACTTATGATCACTCCAAAAATATTTTAAAAAAAATCAAGTGATAAATAAAAATCAACTTATATTTTGTCTTTTATTTAAAATTAAAATGTCTACCATTTTTTATAAAAAAATTCTCATATTGACATACGGCATAACATATTATTTATGTTTTGATATTTTATTCCGCGAGAAAATTCATATCATATATTGATTGGATGATTAAATTATTTTAGCCTCCACATATGTTCGAGCAACTTATTAAATTCTACAGGTACAAGATTCAGTTCCGATGAATATTCGAAAACCACCTTATTATCACTGCTCAGCATTATGAAATTTTACCTCAGCGAGGCACTATTGATTTTATTATGGCTCTGATATATGCTCAAGCACGAATCATTCTCTATATCTATTCAATATTCATCTCAGCGTGGAGCTCGGTAAAATATTTATTATTATATATATTCAGTTCCGAGGAGAACTACAACATTTATTATATTTCACCCCCAGCGGATAGTTGGTCGGGGTCATTCTTATTTATATTCAGGCCCGACAAAGTACTCGGCCATATTCTTATGTTTTGGAAAATATTATCCTTGTTCGGCATTATGTAATTTTGCCTCGACAGATCAGCCAGGCACTTTATTATTATTCTGAATCATTCTTTATATCTATTCGGATGCATATTCTATATTTATATCCAAGGAAATCTGCATCAGTTATGATATTATCTCCAATGGACTATTGGTCAAAAAAATTCTTTTCTCTATATATATTCAATAACCACCAACTAAGGTTGGTCGGCATCAGCAACCACCAGCTAAAAGTTGGTCAGTATCAGCAACCGCCAACCTAAGGGTTGGTCGGCACCAACAATATTGGCATAACAATCATACAAGGCAAAGCCTGTTTGATTATGGGTGACCTCAAGGGGCATCCAAAACTAGGCAAGAAGATGGGTGAGCTCACGAGGAATCAACTGTCTAGGCACCAAGGTAATCCTGGTAAGATTAATAACACTAAGCAGGATCATGGGATGCAAATCATTCCATTGCTTAGGCACTTATGGGTGATCAAAAGATCGCTACAACTAGGCAGGAGCATGGGATAAATATTCCATTGCCTTGGCACACTAAGACAAATTAAATTGGCAAATCATCAATTCATATAAAGAGATTAACAGAAGATAAATTTCATGATTATATATTATTGTTTATGCCCTGGAAATCTATTATTCTCTAATAATGCAAGATCAATCGATCCCTTCCTTATTATTATCTGGACTTCTTATTAATACCGACAGATGTTCGACACTCTTATTATCTAGATTTCTTATTAAAGCCCGACAGATGGTCGGCACTCTTATTATTTATCTGGATTTCTCGGTGCTTCTATTATATGGATTTCTCATTTGCACGGATATTCGATGCAAATTATATATTATGCTCAATCAGGATTATTATTGGATAATTGTATCAAGTCCTAGCAAATGCTCGGGCATCATCATTATCATTCAGTCTCCTACGCCCAACTGGGCTCCACATGCGCCAATCAATGGCGCATACCAAAATCAGATTCCTAATTGGAATGCCAACACATTTCTAATTGGATTATATGTTGAAAGCAGTTTTACTCAAACAAAATTACCTGGTCGACAAATTAGTTCTATGGTTATATCGGGACAATATGAAAATACAAACATGCAAATATCTTAGGAAGTCATTTCAGGGAACATTTCCTCGGCCTTATCTTTCTAGCAAGACCAACATACTTCAAGGCCAAGAAAGAATTCAAAGTTCATATTCCACACTTGGGGGCTTCTATAGCAGAATTAGTTGTTCATTCGGTGGCACATTCTCATAACATCATGCAGTCGAGCATCAAATTCAACTCCACAAACTTACGTGGTCGGGGCCCCAACCAATCATCATTCAGGAGTTATTTTTTACTCAGGAGCTAGTTTTTCTATTGAAGTTCAGGAGGCATATTCAGGAGTTCAGGAGGTATATTCAAGAGTTATAATGCACATGCTATTAAAGTTCAGATCTTTATTACTGTTGTCCCGACCTTCACTGAAGGAGAAGTTGTTCTTATACTGTTACTAGCTCGGTACAGAAGGCAGTTGGTCGGCTAGCCAACCAACCAACATACTTGAAGATTATGACAAACTACAAGCTGCAAACTATGACATGGCTGCATCCAAATTCCCAGGGGTGTTACATAGCACACGAACAGAGTTCCTCAAAAGAAAGAGTAGCTCTAAAGCAACCATCGATCAACCTTCATCATCTATCGTCCAGGAGATATCCCATTTTATGTTGAACAAATCAAGAATCTCATTATGCACCAGCACCGAGCAACATTGCAGAATAAATACTCCATCCTTTCAGTAAACCATCAAGCATGGAGCATTGGGGGCTTCTGTTGACGCAAAAAATTACGCATCAACGTGGACCAGTTAGAAAGGGACGACTGTCATCCTACATGGAAATATTCATACTTGCGAAATCACGTGTGCGCACCAACAGGTGGCAATGTTATTATTACCTTAGTGACAATGAAAATTACTCATGACAAATACATCTCACTCACTTGCTCTCACCCACAATAGTATGAAAACCATTGGCTTTCTCAAACCCAACAAACATACCTTTGGTTTACCACCCTCTATCTATATATACATCCCTCAAGCATAACACTCTTCATCATTCGAAGCACAACCTGGATTATAGATGCAAGCGTAGGGGTAGTGGAGGCATTGAAAGATCAGGGTTTCTGTAGGCGGAACTACACCTTAAGATCACTACACCACCACGCCCAGACTAATCTCAGGTCTTTTTCTTAGGAAAAGATTTTTTTAGGGAGGGGTGTAGCATAAGTTTTTAGAAAAACTCAGATCAATAAAAAAACCAACTTAAAAATCCGGCATAAACACAAAACAAGGTGTATCATGTCTTAATTGTATAATGATTGAACAAAAAAATCAATAACCATGATATATGCTTGGAGGGAAGAACAAATGCACCAAAGCGTTTCAATATTTGGAATTAAGGAGGGTAAATTGATTTGATTGAATATATAGGTGGTTAGTTGGTCAATCTTTGAGAGAATGGTTAATGGGATTCGGTTGTCACTTCAATAATTCTTTTTTTTTTTTTGTAGCATAACATGAGGTGTCCGTGCTAGTTTGTGCGCACCTCGACAAATCCCCATTCGCGGTTTGTGGCTTTCGCTGGCCAAACATTATTTTGACAGTGTTGGGGATCGAACTGGAGATCAAACCCAATTCATCCTCAAGAGTGTCTCAATGACAGCGTTATACCACTGGGCCAAGAGGCTTGTTTGTCACTTCAATAATTCTTTAACACTTTTATTTGGTAAGTATATCATTGTCATGACTATATTCGTAATTCATAGAGTTATTCTCAAAACATGCCTAGTACTTTTGTCACTTGTGAAATGCGATTAGACACTTCAGAAACGTATCTACTACACACATCATCTAAGCCCTAAAAATTGTCCAGATTTATTTATTTTTTCATATTTCAAACTCAATTCTTTTTATCTTTTTGAGTACCATTAACTAAAGAATTCATGTGCTACACAATTTATCAAACCCTTACTAGTAGGGCAAATAATACCTTAAGAGCGTTATCCGTTTACATTGAACCACGCTCCAATCCTATATTATTCATACTACACAACCCCAGTAGGCCAGTACACGAGCGAAACATAGTTCGTAGGAAGGTATTTTTACATTAAACCCCACCTAATTTTTTTTTTTTGGTAAGGTATTTTTCATACGACGAGGTGGCCGGCCAGCTTACGCGCACCTCGACTAATTTTCGCTCGCGATTCGTGGTTTTCGCTGGTCAATCATTATTTTGCTACTGACAAATATCGAACTGGAGATCAAATTCAATACATCAATCCGAGTGACATCATGCCACTTGGCCAAGACTAGATTGGTTTCTTCCCGGTCTCTAGGATTTCTTTATACAAAACCACGTGCAGTGCAACGTTGTCATCATCTTAGTGACACTGCAAATTATTCAATCCAGATACATCCCTCACTCGCTCTCTCACCTCACCCACAATAATATGAAAACCATTGGCTCACTCATACCCACCAAACGCCCCCTCCGGTTTACAACTCACTGTCTATTTATACATCCCCTACGCCTCACACATTTCATCATTCGAAAAACATCTCTCTGTTATCAATTCAAAGTTACCCACTTTGTAAGATTCACTGATCATAAAATTACAGCTAAGACACAATTTCATAAAGCATGAGTTCAACGAGCAAAGCCTGGATCGTGGCAGTTAGCATAGGGGCAGTGGAGGCACTGAAAGATCAAGGAATCTGTAGGTGGAACTACACCTTAAGATCCCTACACCACCACGCCAAGACCAATATCAGGTCATTCTCTCAGACCCAAAAACTCTCTCCTCAATCTTCAGCCATGGTTTCAACTAAACTTAGAGAAGAGAAGGCCAAGCAATCTGAAGAGTCTTTGAGAAAAGTTATGTATTTGAGCTGTTGGGGTCCCAATTGAACCCAATTCTAAGAAAAGAATTTCGTAGATGGGTAATGCAAATTCGTTGTATATTGTAAATTTGCTATTACAGGAAGAAACTTTTTATATCTGACTATTTTCTTCAACACTGTTGTGGGTTATAACACACATACCAAGGGACTAGGTGGAAGAAGAGAAATTAAGCAGAATACATCCTAACTTGATTAAACTGATTTTGTTGCTTGCTGTTCACTATCTATTGTGATTGTTCTTGAGAACCCCATTTAAGGTCAATTTTTCATTAAAAAAACACCTTATTAATTTGTACGAAATATAAATTTTGGCAACGAAATTAAAAACTTTACAAAATATGGACTATTTGTACGAAATATAAATTTTCGTTGTTGAATCCTAAAAAGTTTATTAGCGCCATTCTTCCCGCCCTATTAATTTGGCGCACATTTATTTTGAAATGAAAATGTATAATTGTCAACAAAAAAAATTGTTATAAAATATATAATCATTTAACTACAAAATATTTCGTAGCAAAAAATTGAATTTATTATAGAACAATTTCTTTTTCGTGGTAAAATTATATTTAAATGAACCCATGTACCCCACTAAACTACACCACGCACCTCACCTTTTTAACAAACCTCACGTCTCTGTTTGTCTACCCTATTCGTTCCCATGTTCTGTCGTCTGGTTCCCCAGCTACATCGATCGATCGATTTCGCCGTCCCATTGATCTCTCTCAACTCGATCAATCGATTTCATCCAGTTCCACAACCACGATCGATTTCGTCGTCTAGTTCAGGTGGACATGGTTTAATTTACAGCAAATAATATCAGAAGTTCTTAAAATAATTGTATTTAAGGCCACATTAGTTACTGAGTGTTAAATGAGAAACGTTTAATAAATTTTATATTATAGTGAAGATTTTGTATTAGAGTGTTAAATGAGATACGTTTAATAAATTAAGCAGTCTGAAGAGTATTTGGGGAAAGTTATGTACTTGGGTTGTTGGGGTCCTGATTGGACCCAATACCTAGGGGATAGGCTATATAACCTATCTTTTTATTTCTTAGAATTTCGTATACGGGTTCAAATGAATCAAATGATTGTGTATTGTAAATTTTAACATCAATTTTCTATTACAGGAAATTAATTATCTGTGAACTATTACTTCAAAAGGTCATAACATGTGAATTCGTTATTCGTATAGGAGATACACGTGTTCACGTTGCCAAATGATTGTGTATTGTAAGTTTTTTATGTTTTTTTAAATCAAGGTTAAGATTTATATTTTTGGATTTTTTTTCTTTTTTTATCGTTTTAAATATTTTTTTTGGTTTGTCTATATATTCAAATTTTCTATTATTATTGAATATTTTTCTTGATTTTATTTTAAATCTATTTTTTATTTGAATTCTATTTTATTATTGGAAATTCATATTTTGCAGTATTTTTTCAAACTTTTTAGAATATTTATTCAGTTTGCAAATTTTTAAAAAAAATATTTTTCAGTTTATTGAATATTTTGTTTTATTTATTTTTCATATTTTATTTATTTTTTCTACGTTTTTTTGTATTTTCCATATTTTCGGTAGTTATTGAGTATTTTTTCTATAATTTATTAGAAATTTATTTTTAAATGAAAATCTACTTTGTTATTGGAAATCGATTTTTCTGTAAAAAAATTTCAAACTCTTTAAAATATTTATTTAGTTTTACATAGGGAGGGATAGCCAACATTGGAATTGAATGTCAACCAAATACTTTACAATTTGATTTTAGTATCCATCATCTAAAATTAATCAATTATCAAACTTAATTAATTATTGGTTATATAAATTTATTATCAATATATAATTATATATTGGTTTTCTAAACACAAATTACTGAAAGTTTATATAATGAAATATATATATATATAGTGCTCCCATACGGTACTACCGTATGGGGAGCAATCCGGACTGCATGCGTGCATTAATGAGAGATAACTTCGGATCCTCAATTATCTCTCCTCTCACGTCCTTTTTCCTTTCACGTTTCTTTCTTGATCTCTCTCATCTCTCCTCTCTCCTCTCTACTCTCACGTCTCCTTTGTGTACACGTTTTTTTGATGTGATGTCTTATAAGAAAACAAATCAGAAATTATATGTGCAAGTCCTCACGCCAAACATAGTGTTGCTACCTCTTTTTATCTCAACAACAAATCAGAATTTTTTTCAACTTTTGCACAAAGTTAATTTGTAAGCTTCTTAAAGGTATGGTTCATTTAATACTTGGTAGGATAGCATTTTTTTAGATAATAAAATAGATACTTTTGTACTTTTGTTACGCATTCACTTACAACAACAAGGTTACTAATTTGATACTCATTTTTTTGTACGATTCATTTTTTTTAAGCTTTTTATTCTTTTGTTCATATAAAAACAGTTTTTTATATGAAAAAAATAAACAATTTTTTTAATAAAAAACAATTTTTATATTTAAAAAATATAGTTTTCCTATTAATATAAAAAAATTTATTAAAATTAAAAAACTTTTAATTAAAATTTAAAAATATATATATTTTTCATAAATAAAGAAAACTATGTTTATTAAAACAAAATCTATAAAATGATATTTTTTCAATAAAAAATATCACGATTAATTAGTGTAACATTCCCGGACCCAAATCATTTGTTGAATGTGGGTCCGCACAAGTGGCACTAATTTATCGCGATATTTTTCAATAAAAAATATCGCGATTAATTAGTGTCGCTGGCGCGGATCCACATTCAACAAATGATTTGGGTCCGAAAATGTGGGTCCGCGCCAGCGACACTAATTAATCGCCTAGTGTCCGCGGTAGCAGCACACATTCAATGTTCAAACACCCATTTAATCCATATTCTCTTATTTTTAAAGGTTCACGCTAGCAGCACACATTGAGTATTTTTAGGTGGTGAGGAGGTTTTTGGAACAAAATATAAATGTTTGGACTAAACGTATATTAAAAAATGTTTGAGGGATTATTTCGCAAACAACTCTTTAATAAAACTATTTTTTATTAGTTATTCGAAATCTATTTTTATTAAATGTTATTAAGTAACAAATATGTATAAATGAAATGTGTTGCTACCAAACTCTAGGTTGGACAAACTAATAGGTCCCAAAGACCAAATGACCCCCAAGAATACATCTAAATTATGATTGTTATAATTTTTCAGTGATGGACGAGTTCGATTTGTTGGATTCTAATGAACAATCTGACGCATTATTTATTCCTCAAGTAAAAGATGAGGATAAACCAAAAATTGGACAAGAATTTCAATCTTTAAATGATGCTTATGAATTTTACAATAGTTATGCGAGAGTGGCAGGATTTAGTACACGGTGTAATTCTTCAAAAAAGAAAAAAGATATAGATGAAATTATCAGGAAGGAATAGTGTTGTTTTAAAGAAGGAAAGTCTAACCAAAAAAGTGAAAAAAAAAGGTATCGTGGAATTGTAAAAGAAGGTTGTAAAGCAAAGTTGTATGTTGTGAAGAGTAAGTCGGGGTCAAATTACATAGTAAGTCAATTTGTTGAAGGTCACAGTTACACTCTTTCGACCCCAGGTAAAGTACATCTTTTGAGATCTCACCGATCTATATCCGAAACTAAAAAAGACTTAACCCAACAACTTGCATTTGTTAAAGATATTAAAAAATCTTATACATGATTCAAAAAAAAATTGACGGACATGATTATTTTCTTTTTATATCTGACTATTTTCTTCAACACTGTTGTGGGTTATTGTTTGGTTTATCACTCCAGAAAATCATAACGTCTGAATTTCTTATTACACACATACCAAGGGACTAGGCGGAAGAAGAGAAATTAAGCAGAATACATCCTAACTTGATTAAACTGATTTTGTTGCTTGCTGTTCACTATCTATTGTGATTGTTCTTGAGAACCCCATTTAAGGTCAATTTTTCATTAAAAAACACCTTATTACATATAACCCGTATCTTTATTTTTAGCAATTTAGTTAGGGCGGTGATGCAAATGATTATATATTGTACATTTTGAGACCATTTTGGTCTTACAGGGGAATAAAAACTATGTGAATTGTTTCTTCAAGAGTGTTTTGGGTTATTGTTTGGCTAATCACTTCATAAAGTCAAAGCATGTGAATTGTTTTCCTTTTTTGTTGAAATGTAAATATATTAGCACCAAGGAGAAATATGAGATATATACTAAATAGTTCAATCAACATTTTTTAATATACGTTTAGTCCAAACCTTTTTATTTGTTCCAAAAAATCCTCTCAACATGCCGTTAGCGCGGACTTTAAAAATAAGTGAATATTACTTAAATAGGTGTTTGAGGGCGTTTTTGGAACAAAGTAAAAACGCTTAGACCAAATCTGTATTAAAAAATGTTTGAGGGACTTTTTAGTAATCCAAGAAATATAAAACGAAGACCAAAACACAAGCCCGAAGAGGCCGAATACAACAAAAGACAGCACGCTTCCAAAAACTAAGCATGCAAGTCAAACCCACGCAATTACAACAAACCAGCGAAACTAACAATCAAACATAACCTACCTACAAAAGGATTTAGATGTGAATTGTTAATACATAATATATGGAAGAAAAATTGAGCAGGCATATAATGATTAAAGTGATTTTGTTACTTCACAAGCGCAAATGATGTAACAAATAATCATTTATTATTGTGTTTTGGTCAATTTTAATTTACAAACAAATAATATCATAAGTTCTTTAAATAATTGTGTTTAAGGTCGCATTAGTTACTGAGTGTTAAATGATAAACGGTTAATAAATTTTGTATGAGAATCAATATGGCGTCGGAAAGAAGAAAGTTATTTTTCTTAAAAAAAAATAGGGGATAAAGTCAAAATATGAGTTAGAGTGATTTTTTAATAAAAAAAATAATGGTGCTAGAATTTTAGAAGTTATGTTTAATTTTTAATTTTTGAGGGGTTAAATTAAAATACTTTATTATTGTAGGGGTTTAAGTAAAAAACCCTAAAAATAAAAGTGCGTTAAAATTCTAAAAGTTGTTTCAGGGTGAACGTTATTAGCTCTTGTACTTCTAGAAGTTTTTTTTTTCAATCTGCAATTTTCCTCGCTTTTCTCTTTTATTAAAAGTATTTTCTATAATCACTCTAATACATTAGAGTAAGGTACTAAAATTTATAAAATATTTAACAAATTTATGTTTAGTTATTCAACCAACAAGATTCACAAACCTTGAATTTCTAAATAGACAAAATTAAACTATTATATATTAAACAAACAAAACTGCATTTTTATAATATTTTGTTCAACTTAATTAGAGAGTCGAATTTCTCTTTACCTATTTGCTGTAGTATACTCATGTTTGAACCAAAATTGATTTTTTTTTCTCCTTTAGGATTTCTAGTAGTATACTCATTCGAATTTGGGTTTATTTCAACCAAATGGATTTGGTTTTGTCCTTTGAGATTTCAAAATTAATTTGGATTTGTTTATTCGAATTTGCAGTAGTACTCGTATATATATGGGTTTTTTCAACAAAGTCGATTTGCGTTATTTCATCGAAATTTCAACCCAAATCAAAATTTATGTTTAGTTTAGTCATTTTATTTAGGTTTGTGTTTGTAATATAATTCAGGTTTGTGTTTGTAGTCTCACTTTGATTTTTAGATATATATGGTGCCTATGATTGATTAGGTTTATAAAAATTAGATCTAGAAATTTTTTACTCAAGGAAAGAAGATGAAGTTGTTATGAAGGTTAATTTTTTCATTTAACTACAAAATGTGACTCTAGTTATTAATTATAGTTCCCACTTAACTAGGTTAAAAGTCTATTAGAAGGCGAAGGGCAAGTCTATATTTTTTAAATGAGAGGTTGTGTATAATTATGACATTATCTCAGGGGCAAACTCAATAAAAGAAAAAAACAAGCCTCGTTCAATCTGTAATGGTTATGTAAATTTGCAGTTTTATATATTAATATTGGTTGTTTATAGTATTTAGTAATTTCTATCGACTTTAAATGAAATACGTCGTATTTTAAGAGTTTTTCAAGAATCTTTGGTCGTAAACCCATCACACTTAACATTTTTTTAATGTATGTGTGGTTCAACAATTTTTCAACTTTAAGTTGCGGTGTTTAAATATAATATAACATGGTATAAGGTCAATAATGTCATATTATAACACTGTTATATAAAAAATGTTTATATATCATATTATAATTTTTTTGTCATATTAGATAATATCTTTGGCATAGTGGACTACAATAGTTGCTGAGTGTTAAATGAGAAACGTTTAATAAATTTTATATTATAGTGAAGATTTTGTATTAGAGTGTTAAATGAAAAACGTTTAATAAATTAAGCAGTCTGAAGAGTATTTGGGAAAAGTTATGTATTTGGGTTGTTGGGGTCCTAATTGAACCCAATACCTAGGGGATAGGCTATATAACCTATCTTTTTATTTCTTAGAATTTCATATACGGGTAATTCAAATGATTGTGTATTGTAAATTTTAACATCAATTTTCTATTACAGGAAATTAATTATCTGTGAACTATTACTTCAAAAGGTCATAACATGTGAATTTGTAATTCATATAGGAGATACACGTGTTCACGTTGCCAAATTAAGTCCCAAACCCATGTCTCTTAAATATTTTCCTATAACAAGGGATTAGTTGGAAGAAATGATGAGCAGAATACATAATGACTTGATTAAAGTGAGTTTTTTACTTTGCAATGGCAATACATGTACCAAATGTTTCGGCTTATTTTAATCTACAAGACTAATAATCAAAGTGATTATTGAAAAAAAATTGAGTTTTACACAATTTAGTAATTGAGCAATTAAATTTTGTATATTAATTAAGATGTCAAAAACACCACAACAAGTCGTATGATTTTCCACGAATTTTTTTTTGGATAAAATAAGTAAATTCGTAGTTTATTGTTTTGACCACGATTCTGTTTCACAGTCATAGAAAAAGTTCCATGGCTAAATGTGTTTGATAACGAAATTATGATTCGTGGTCAATTGTATACCTATTGACAATGAAATTATGTTTCATGGTTTACTGTATACCTATTGGCAACGAAATTAAAATCGTGGTGTAAGATTGTTATTCAACAACGAAGTTTATTTTTGCTATTTTTCACTATTTTCATTGACAAATGTGATATTTCGTGGCCAATAGGTTGAGTTTTTTCCCCAAAAGATCACAGCAAAAAGTTTTCGCACAATTGACAACAAATAAAATTGTGGCTAATGATAATAATACTATTTTCATTTTCACCTGTTTTGGCTAGTTTATTCTCATTTAATCAATAAAAAAATTAATAATGTTAGTTGTCACACTATTTTATAACTCATAGCTATCAAATGAATTACATCATATCAAATTTTCTATAAGTTATTCATTCAGAAATTTCATAAATCGATACATATAATAATATACACCAACATTCTCAACATTTAGCATATAATTCTAAAAATTAAGTCAAATTCATAAAATACGTCTATTTCAAATCTAACAAAAGAGTGTGGCACAAAATGTTGTCAATAAAAGAGCATGCCATCAAAGTTTCGCCAATAAAATAGCCTTAATTAAAAGATGTGGAATTAACTCCTCTCGAAATGAGTAAGGTTTGAATGAGCTTATCAGATTCAACTTGCCTAACTAAAATGGACTCTATGGTTGCTCATTGAGATGCTACCTCCTCGGGATGAGTTGTTGACTATGCTTCATTAGCTTGTTGGCGCTCCATCAAATCTTGTTGAACTCTAGAGGGTTACTTAAGAGCCTCCTCCAATTGTGCATTTTTTATTGCAAAGTTATATTGAAATTATTTAGTTTGGGACCATGGCCAAGACCATTGATATACCCTGGTCTCATGATGAGAACTTGATCAGTTATCTCCGGTCTCATGCCAATAACTTAATCACTTATC
Source organism: Sambucus nigra (assembly GCA_949130495.1). Classification (NCBI taxonomy): domain Eukaryota; kingdom Viridiplantae; phylum Streptophyta; class Magnoliopsida; order Dipsacales; family Adoxaceae; genus Sambucus; species Sambucus nigra. The sequence continues at coordinate 83,390,544 of OX422213.1, read as the reverse complement.
TCACCTAGGATCAACAGTTTACCTCCCTCAAATGCAAAATTTGACTCAGTTGTTTCATCTCATCCTGAAAAAAATAAAGGAAATTATTTGTTAATAATTTTGAAAATAATTTAAGTTTTAAAAAAAATCGAAAGAGCCTCCTTTGTTTTTACATGAAAAACAACATGTTCAATTCATCAAAAATAACGAACACCGCAACAATAATCCAACATTTTCGATCCCGGCCTCGAAGTCAACATATATGAGTTTTAAACTAACATTTTAGCATTTAACTAGTTTCATTTCACTAAAGTCCAAGTTCAAAAGACTTAAAATACAACATTCCAAATCATTGGCCCGTATGACCATGTAACATGTAAAGTATTAATCATAATTTACTTACATAGAGTGCTTCATCTTTGAAATGGGTCTCTTTAAAGAACTCGATCCCATTTCACTCAGCACCATCATCCCCTTCTCTTTGTGTAATTAGAAAGTAAATAATTATCAAGCATATTTATAAGAGAAAATTCAAACCTAAAATCACAATATATTATCAATTCGTGATGAACAACCACGAATGCCTTAGACCCCATCTTGTGCTTTACAGTTTGCTTTACTTTATTGTGCTTATTTATGTCACATCATCGCTACAACATATATTGTAAAATCATTATATCTTCATAGTGAATAAAATAATTTACGTATTATATAATTGATAATCATTGAAATGAAATGAATTGATAAAACATATTTGTCAATGGGGGATGACATTTATAGTGAATAATCTCAACACCGGTTATACTTGGTAAGAACTGTTAAACTAGATAAATATATGGTGATCCTCGACAAGATCCATTAAGAACATGAAAAGAACCACGAAAAGCTGATAAAACTTGATAACATGTGAAATGGAAACGGTCGAAAACAATCTATTTACTTAAGTTGTTCATATGATTTGTCTAAGCAATCCATTATATTCTAAGCACAAAACAAGCAACAAGGTATGTTTTGGTACCATACATCTCATTTGTTCTATGCATATCATCCATCTTAAGTGGGTTATATGTGGTGTCTAAAGCTTTTCCATTGCTATCTATGGGATCACAGATATTAGTACCTACACATAACACATACTTGTTTTTTTATCTTACCTTTGAATTGTGGCTTATATTACTCCAACTCTCTTCTGTGTAACTTGGTTATACATTCACTTAGTTTACAACCTTTTCATAAACTCATTGTAGAATGTTAATGCATGATGACCCCTTTATGTGTGTGTGCTTTAGGTGAAAATAATTTTTCAAAACTTTTTCCAATTTTATTAAGCCCCAATTTTGTGAAGCAATTTTAATTAAGCTAATTTTATCTTCTTAACCCTAAACATGCATCTAGTGAGATTAAGCAAGATAAGGTAAATCAAGTCCACAACACGCGTCGATGTACGAGGAAACCACAAAGGGAAAAAATCTCAGACGACCCAGGCAATCAATCACTATGATACGGAATTTACGAAGTAAAAATATAATCTTACTCAACGACTTGATCCCCACAAGACTTGAGGCCTCTTTTTATCTACAACCGCTCATCTACAGTGCAACGTAGGAGTCCACCTGTGCCAGGTCCATAACACACGAGTCTACGTTTACTTCGGTATCCACCGATAAAGCCACAACAATCGTCAATCAGCAAGTACGGAGTCCACCATACGAAACAAGTTCTTCGAATGATGTAGAGTCAAACAATGGTGAAAATATAAGATCTCTATGACATATGGTTATGTAAACTTGGATCTTGTAAACAAGGAAGGATGTTATGCTTCGAAAAGCTTAGGTAAATAATTGCAGAAAACAAATATGTAATGATCTGTTCTGTATGTTCTGCACACACGTTTTTCTGAGCAAAAGATGTCTTAAATAATATTTTTGAGTCGGCGTATCGTTCGAATGAAACAAGCTTGTCGTTTGAACGAAATGACCATAACGTTAGAATGATAATACCACCTCGTTTGAATGACAAAAGTATGTCGTTTGAAAGAGCCTTTAGGTTGTTTGAACCAAATAAAAACAAGGGAATGTTCATACGACTCTAAACTCGAAATAACTAAGAAAAAACATTTTAAAATCTATTTTAAATAAAATAACATCCTTAGAAAAATATTCCGAGCATCCATAAACCATTATGCATTCATACGTAAGAGAATCTCGAAAAATAATGTGAAGATGTGAAACGTGCACCAAAACTTGCCATGATCTATCTTTAAAGCTTGGCCGCTATGTGTTCAACACAACGTCATAGGCTTAATCAGAATTGTGACATGTAAAATTTATCGTATGACTCAAAGTTGTTTTTGTCCGAAATAATGTCGATACCTACAAATTGACACTATTTGGAAATTTGTCCTTATAAATGTCACCCTTTGGCTATTTCGAGACACAACCAAATGGTGAAATGCCTATGTCGGGCCGTCAATTCGAATGACCTAAATCCCATCCCTTAAACCCAAAATCAAAATACGGGACACAATCTAGTAAGTGTCGGATCGGCTGCATGAACTGTCTGAATGTGATGTAGTCGTAAAGTTCGAATCTCTAAATAATCATTACACACATGAAACAAACAAATACCATGTAAAGTATGGAGGAACAAATGATGTATTAACAATAGGAGCAATATCAATCAAATCAATATCAATATCAAATCTCAAGTCAAGTCTACCCCTACATCACATATTTATATCTCCCCCTTTTTGTCTCGAATAGATAACTAGTGGGACAAATAAAAAAAATCATATCTAGAATAAGAATATCATATGAAGCATATCTAGATAAACATCATGAACTATATAATAAGATCAATATATGACAAGGCATAGTTAGTAAATAATCACATAAATGAATCACCAATATAACAAATGACGTGACGAAACAGAATCTCATCCAACAATGCAGTGTAATAATGAAGCATGAATAATCAAATATAACTGCATGTAAACTGTCTAGAAGTACCAGATCAGCAGAATATATATTAAGCAGGTATTGAAACAGATCATAAATCTCTAAAAGTCACACTGGTTGTTCAAACGATAGAGGGAAGTCATTCAAATAATATGTGAATGTCGTTCAAATGATATGTGAATGTCGTTCGAACAATGAAAAGTCTCATTACTAACTACCAGAAATAGTAGCCCCTCATTCGAAAGGTCCTTTCTAACGACCATCTAATGACAATTCATGTACGTCGATTGTAACTCGCGCGAAGGTCGTTTTATCCATCGATCTAATGACATGGGCATGTCATTCAATGATAGCTAGAAGTCGTTCAAACGACTTATAAAAATTTCAATTCCAGCTCAAAATCAATGTATAAACTAACCAGTGAAAAGAATATCTGATAAAAGCATCTGATAGTATGAAAACAGTAGAAAAACTAACTCAGAAAATAAATATGAGTGATGATGCTGAGATTCAGCACCACCAGATAAGTGATGACGAGCTCAAACAGTAGTAACCATGGCAACCATAGAGATGTATGTGTATATGTATAAGTGTGTAAGTGTGTAGAAGGAGATGAGTATAAGAGGAATAAGATAATGATGTATAGTGGTTCAGCCAATTAGGCCCACATCCAGTGTGAGTGTGTGATCCACTAAGTATGGGCACTAATGGCCTTGGATACAATGCACATAAGCTCACTTTCTCTCTCTACTGTGTGTATAAGCAGAGTTTTTGCTAGGGTTATGATTATCGATCTATCAATTCCCTTGTAGGGTTATAGGTGACAAGTATATATAGGTCTTGGGGGGTGTATTATACCCCCCAAGTATGCATGGTGCATGTGAATGATGATTTAGCCAATCTCCTGCTGATACCTATAGATGCCAAATGATGACATAATATTCCCTCACGTGAGGGGGTGATTCGGTTGTAACGGTCTTCCACGTGTCCTGTGAGCCTCACACGCACTGTTCTATGCGTCTCCCAAACCATGCGCTGTGATGATGTCACCCTCAACCTGTAACACGAGGCCGAGGGCAAAGTTCCTTCTGATAGTGAGTCAGGCCCAATTTAGGCCTTGTACTGTCGGCCTCTTGGAGGGTCGTATAGAGCCTGATGAAGGGTCGTCCCCTCGAAGGGTTGTCTGGAGCCTGATGAAAGGTCGGCCCCTTGGAGGGTCGTCCGGGCCTGATGAAGGGTCGGCCCCTTGAAGGGTCGTCCCCTTGGAGGGTCGTCCGGGCCTGATGAAGGGTCGGTCCCTTGAAGGGTCATCCGGTCCTGATGAAGGGTTGGCCCCTTGGAGGGTCGTCCGGGCCTGATGAAGGGTCGGCCCCTTAGGGGTCGTTGGAGCCTGATGATGAGGTCACCCTGACCCCATCCAGGTACAAGGTGTCCTCGGTCTGGCTGTGTGTATATATGTGTATATCAATGAGTTACACGTTAACATAGTATCGATGTGCTTAAACATGGAATGGAATAAATGGGTGTAACTAACACAATTGAATCATAATTTAAACACAAATATACGTTCAAGAAGCTCTAATTGATCACTACATATCATCAAACTATGTTTTAGCCATATGTGATAATTAAACTTTGAAGTTAATGAACTAAACAAACATCGCACACATAACTCTAAAATTTTAACGATTCTACCAAATAATAGTGTCATGACACGAATTTTACAACCTAAAGCTTGTTATGCAAACCTGTTGATCTTCAACTAAAACTCCCTCAAACTAAAATGATAATTCTTTTCATTTTTCTTTTGAAGATCTATTATCTTTTCAATAGATTTCCTATTGGACCCTTTTTTGGCATAATTTTCTTTTTATTGCCTTAATTTTTTCTTGGGCTCTTTTAAACGGCGGCTTTCACGACAAGTCAACCCGTCTCTCGCAGCCCTTTTTCGTGAACACTCATTATATTTTCAATTGGGACACCCAGCCTAAACTTTGGTCTCATATGGCTCATTCTTAGCATCACTGTCGAAAATATTTTAAAGTTACTAACCACCTAGTAATTAAATAGACCGGTGTTAAATTGTATCTTTCATTAATTAATAACATGCGAAAATAAAATACTAATAAAACCATCCACACAAATGAAATCTGAACTCAACACCTGACAGATATATAAATAAATAAGACTGAATAAACCATCGCTTCTCAACAATAGAATTCAACAATAAATCTAAAATAATAAACTAGATACACAAAGTCTAATGATTAAACTGAAATATAGAATCTGGGGGGAGGGGGACATGCCCAAATGAATACTAAATAATGTTCCTATACTACGAATAAATGATTGAAGCGTCAATAGAAAAGTTCTGCATGCTTCCATACGAGCGGCAATCATGCATCCCTGAACGGAATCCTCAAGTGGGGCGTCCCTGCGGCTGAACACCTAAAATGGTTTTGGAAATATATTTTGACACGGCCCAAGTAAAATTTTTTGAAAATATTTGGCAAGCAATTAAAAATGAAATGATTAAATATGCATGAACACTTTCCATATTTAAGCTGGTGTCGCGCTCTCTTGAGATATTTTTCACCCCTCAACTAAGGTGCACACCTAACGCTTGCCTTCGAACTCAACTAGTTACGCTACCCCACCTAACTAGACACGTCACACTCCTTTCTATCACACTACTCTAACCCGAGTATTCTTACTTTGATTTTTAAGTTATGTGATCATTAACTTATTAATCAGTTCCACTTGAGTAAATCATATAACGTTCACACTAGTTATATAGGAAACACATTTTAATCGTATAACTTTCACACTAGTTATATATATGAAATAAAATCACACTTTATGTATAAATCTCGTATATAACTATCTACTCATATTATATACATACTAGTATACTACAACATTCACACACATGCCGCGTATAATAACCATCCATTCCCGAGTAATAAATCACCGGATTTTTTCTCTAAAATTCTATCACCCCAAGTATACTCAATCCAACTCGGATACCATGACACGGTTAACTCACACCGAATTAGGTAATAAAATCGTAAGCATAGTGGAGGCGGTCATAGTTCCCCGAGAATGAGACCGGGTCATACTCAAAGTGTCTCACCTCGAAAAGAACACTCAAATAAATATCGGACGTTATAATCTGAGAACTATACTCTCCATGCATTTACTAGCAAGGGGATTCACCCACATCGCACAACCTCCTATGATAGCACCAGGGGGTATCTATTCACAAAAATATATAATACCGATATTTATCAAGCAAACAAGTAGATATATACTATCACACTTTTGTGTATATATATAATTAATTTAAATCCAGCTAACCTGTGCCTAACACCCGTAGCACTAGCCCGTAAATTTTCGAGTCTATATACCCGACTCTTATTTTATTTAATTTCACATCCATTAAAAAAAAGCTTCACTCACTAATACACCTGTGCTCACCCAATCAGCCCGTAATTAAATATTTATGAATTTATTTCGCTCAATTCATTAGACATATGTCACACCTTTTTCTCACCTTCCTAATCCCAATTATTTTCATATCTTATTACTAGGAGATATGTCCCACATTCATTTTTCACTGAATAAATATGCTTAGAATAAAACCCACCAAAATTTAATCTTAAATTTAAAATAGGCAAAACTGTCAAAATTAAAGGACCATCGATCGATCGATCATGTCCAGTCTTCTTCCTCGAGTCTGTTCTCCACCATTTTTAAACCCCGAAACTTTTCAACTTCAATACATACCTCGATTAATTAATCTCCCATATTTATTTCCTCTATAAACATGCTCAAACACGACCTCAATCATCACTCCTTTTCATTAATAATTCTAGGGTTCACAAATTGGGTGTTTTTTAATTTCCTGAAATCAAATATCAGCTCAATTCCAAAAATCCAAATTTGATAACAATTGCTACTGGATTTCTATTTTAAATCACATTCTAACATCATATGATAGTATTCCCACATTAATTAAATACCAATTTTACCTTTAATGCTTAAATCCCCACAAACCCATTTTTCACATGTGTTACCCTCCCAAAATGAATTTGTCAACACATACTATAATACTTTAATTTCCTAGGGTTTTCTATTTGAGTTATGGATGCCTATAACTCCAACACTTATGATAAAACTCTTAATCCCGAAAGTAGGCTAATGGTCCCAGTCCAAATGATCTGAACACCCCCCTATGGGTCTGGTTATGTCTAAAAATGCCCCGTGGCACAATTACTACCCTCGGGTAAACTATTTTGACCCATTCGAAATCGACCATGACCTTGAAATCCATCCGAGTAACCTTACAATAAAGTCCTATCTCGACCTCAAATAGTCTACACCGACTCCCGGTTGAGATAAAATGTCACCACGTCACTATCACTCGTTATGACGTAAAATAATTAATTTACTATTCATTTAGTAATTATATTTCAAAAATATAAACCATTATCCCACCCGATTAATATTTTAATAAACACATGATAATTAATTCAATTAAATTACGACACACTTCTAATTTAAAATTATTCGAATTAATTAATTAATAAATACTCAAAAATATGGGGTGTTACATCAATATGCCATATAAATCCTCATGAGCAATGGTTCTTAAATGAACAACTCCCCCTAAGTCTAATATGTGCGTAGATGAAGAAATTGAGAGGAGAACGTCTCACCAAACTCAAATATGCATGAAAGGTTAAACATTCAATTAAGCTCGTGCATGTGTGCTACGGCATATACATAGTCAAATCAAAATGCAAATCAACTTCAAAAACAACCCCACTAAACAAATGGTTAAAATCAATTTATGTATCCAAAATCATGATCAAATGTACTAGCCACGTGGAAATATGAAGTGAATGGGGGTACAAGCACACCAATATGCCATATCAAGTGTAAACTCACGACACAAAAACCAAAAATCTTTTTGTGTTTTTCAAAAAATATTTTTGGCCCAAAAATAAAATCTTTTATATTTTTTCAAAAATATATGAAACCAAAAATCTTTTTGCACCTAATAATACTCAAATAAAAGGAAAATATATTACAAAAGATAAACATGCCATAACACTAGTACATATATATCATGAAGAAAAACTAGTGTATGACAAACATCATAACACAATCATCCATAAGATCTATTATGACTACTATCATGTGCAAGCAAACGAGAGTCATAAAGTGTAATTCCTAAAGCCTCTAAGTCTGATTTCCTAACCCAAGAAGGCGTGTAACGACACACGGGGGTTTTGGAAACCGAAACAACTTTATTCTTAAACTTATTAGGAGCATTTTTAAGGTTATAAAAATAATATCTAAGGTGACCCTTCCTACCTCAATGAGTGCAAGTGAAAATACGACGAGGAATGTTAGATAAATGTGGACCTCTCCTAACGTTCCTAGTTGGTTCTCTGACATGTATGGTGTTACCTTTGAGAATGGGAACAATACGATCATCAAAGCTTATGCCACACCTATCATCTTTGATTAGATGGTGCCTAAAATTCTTACAACTTTTCTGTCCTAGCCTCCAAATCAAACTTAACCTTACTAGAGTCTCTCAATCTCTCCTTAAGCTCTCATATCCTAGACTCAAGTAAACTCCTAGACTCCTCAAAATACAAAATCTCTTTCTTCACTTCCTCCATCAAACCACAAAGATTATATCTCTCACCCTCAACGTACTGTAGTTTCTCTCGAAGAGTCTTCTCTCATGCCTTAAGATCATCAATCAAAGCATCATTATTTTCTACGTCACGTTCTTTCAACCTAGCTTGCAACTTCAAGTTTGCCTTCTTCACCTTCACTATTTCTGCATACAAATAATTGAAGGCAACTTGCAACTCTCTCACATCTATATCCACATCCTCACTCGCTTTACCCTCACTCACTTGGGTTCACACACAACGTACTCAGAAGTGTTATTCACATGAGAATATTCTGTAAGGACATATTTCTCATGTCCGATATTTTACATTTATATATGTCGTATGCCACTACAAAAGGCACGTCACTTCACGATCTCACATGACGACTTCTATCATAATTCTATGAATCAAGCATTAAATATCTCCATCATGTGTCCTACATCTGCCTCAACGACTTCACGTTCCACGATTTTAGGCACTTTATGCAAGTGGTATGCAAGAGAAGTCAAAATAATGAAAAAGGCAAAAATGAAAGTTCAAGGGCCTTTTTGTAATTTTACAACCACCATCTAGAGTTTTGATCAACTGGAAAGTTGAAGATCTCGATGCCACGAAGATACTGGAAGAAACGACACCTCAATTTGACCTTCGGTAAAGAAGTTATGGCCCTTTGAAAATGGAGAAAAAGCATTGGAGAATGATGTGTATTTTAAGCCCCCAAAACCAGCGAAGTTTTACGAACCGAAGGGAGAACCGGTTCAGGGTACCTGATGCTGGCAAAAGTTCCAAAATCTTAAAATTCCTTTTGGTTTTCTTATAAAATCCAACTTCGGGGGAGTTATTTTTCAAGACATTGAGAGAAGACTTTGAGTGTTCTATTAGCTCAAGTCTTCATATTTTTGAGTCCTAAAACTCATGTTTTGATTCACACATCATTCCCATACTTTTTTGAATCCTTTTGAAACCAAAGAATAATATTTTTCTTTTGTTCAACCTCAATCCGACCTTAGAATCTATTGACGAGCGTGTTTGGTTGCTTTGCAAAAATGGTTGGAATCCACCCACTATCATCGTTGATAATATCACTCAGCCTGGATTGAAGATGATTATAAAATGTCTAATTTTAATTCCCGTGGTTGAGTGCTATTTTTGGAGTTGTCACTTCTGATGAGTTTCGTCGAATTATGATGTGTGCCACGTCTAAAGAGTCTTGGGATGTTTTAAAACTGACACATGAGGGTACAAACGCGGTTAAAGAATCAAAGTTACAAAATTTGGCCACCGAATTTGAGACTATCACCATGTCTGAATCCGAATGCTTTGATCATTTTTATGAACGCTTGTCAGACATTGTTAACACCAGTTTTAATTTGGGTGAGGTGATTGATAACACGCGTGTCATTAAAAATATTTTGCGATCTCTCCTAAAACGCTTTATTCCTAAAGTCATTGTTTTGAACTCTTTGGGAAATTTGAAATCACTTAAGTTGGAAGAACTTGTAGGAGATCTTCAAACCTATGAGATTGACATGTTTCCCAAAACCATTAAGGCTAAGGATAACGACATTGCTTTAAAGACTCATTTTAATAAAAAGAAAGAAAAAGTTTGTGAGTCTGATTCTGAGGAACATTTTGATTTTAAAGATATGGCCTTGTTTGCGAATTTTTTTAAAAAGTTTCTCAAAATGAATAAAGAAAATTCTTCCAATAAAAAGAGATATTTTGAGTCAAACAAAAAGAAAGTGGAGGCCAAAGACAGTGACAAGGAGGATGAGATCAGGTGCTTTGAGTATGAGGGGAAAGGGCACATAGCTAAAGAGTGTCCTACTAGGATAAGGAGAAAGGGAAAAGATACTGCTATGCCCGCCACTCTTAGTGATAATGAGGGTGATGAGGGAGATGAGTGTGATAAAGGTTTATCACATGGGATGGTTGTTGCCTTTTCTAGTCGTGTGAGTACACCCACTTTGTCTCTCGAGAGTGCACACGAGAGCGATGATAGTGATTTGTGTTCTTCGAGTGAGAGAGAAAGCGAGGATGAGAGTGGAGATGAAAGTGAGCTCCAAAAATATTTTATAGATTTGTACACCGAGACCTTGAAAACAAAGAACTATAATAGAGATTTAGGTCGTCGGGGTTTAGATTTGCAGAGAGAGAAGGGAGTTTTAAGAAAGGAGAAGTGTGATTTGACCAACACGTTGTCTAGTCTGACGAAACGTGTATCCCAACTCGAGAGTGATCTCAAGCATGCCAGGGAGGTCAAATTCAATTTGGAGAACGCACCTAAGAAGGTTGAAAAGGTGGTTCTTAAGGGTAAAGGTGAGAATTTAGGAATAAGTCATGACGGTGCTTCTACTTCTCAATTAGCACCCGAGCCGGTTCCCACTTTAGTGTTAGATTCACATGAGTCTCACCCTAACTCACATAGGTGCCTCATTCCTATTAGGAGAGCGTGTTCTAGAGTTTTTGAGAGAGGTGTTCCCAGGCCTATTTATGTTTGTTCCCATTGCAAGAGGAGAGGACACCTTAGGGAATTTTGTTTCAAGTTGGGTTATGTGTCATGTTTTGCTTCTACACGTGTTTCTGCTACACATGCACCCACTCATGATACGTTACATGCTCCTGGAGACTATATGAGAGAGTTTTCACATCTAGGTGAGCAAGTTAAGTTTTTAGTCAAAACTTCACGAAATTTGATGGAGGTTTTTCATAAGTTGGCACCACCTTTGGAAAACCCCTCCGCACCAAACGATTGAGGTTTGACTTATTTACTAGCATAGGTTGTTTTTCATGATGACATTATTTTCCTACTGCTAGTATGTATCATTTTTGTGTGTTTTACTTTTTTTGAAAAATTTGAAAAAGACAAAAAGATTTTATTTTGAGAAAATCCAAAAAAAATTTTGTATTTTGTTTGCACCGTTTATTGATAGACACTTATGATGACCAAGTCAAAATATCATTCCATTTTTCATGCGACTATTTTATAGTGTTTTGAGACAATATATCATGTCATCTTTGTGCTGTATAATGTTTGGAGTCATTAAGATGTAATTAAGTGTTACTTCCTACATGTTTTACTCATGATTTCCTTTAATGAACACGTGCACGAATCTGTTTGATTATTGTGCTTGTCTTATCACATATTGGTTGGGTGTTTTCACTTCTATCCTATCCTTTAAAATGAACCAAGCACGATAATACTTGATAAGAAAGTTGTGCATATAAGAACCGTTTTGTGAGTTTGTGTACTTTATTTAAAAAAAACGGGGAAGGGTTGCGAAAGGTTCATTTAGCCTTTGTGAATAATAAGCCACCGTTTAAATTGAACCTAAAAAATTGAGGAATTTTAATTATCCAGGGTCCAAAGAGGTTTAAAAGAGCCCGAAAAAATTTAAAGGCAACACTACACCAAATCTGCCGAATTATCACGGTCATTGACCTTGACAAGTTGGACTTGTCAAGGTCAATGACCATGATAATTCTAGGTGAGATAATTGTTTTTTGTCACGGTCATGTCCGTGACAAGTTCGTTAGAATTATCACAGTCATGTCACGGTCTCTGACCATGATAAGTTTTATCACAGTCTTAAACAGTGACAAATTCGTGACAGTGTTTAAAAAAATTATCACGGTCAATGCCCGTGACAACTTCCTTTGTCAAGGACTTGTCACGGTCAATGACCGTAACAATTTTGGGCAGAATTGAAAAAAAATCTGCTAAGTAGTATGGCCACTGCCACTGCCCTGCAGTATATATGTACCTCTTATAGTAATGTTGTACCTGTTCAAACATTAAATATCCAGATAAAATAGAGATAGTGCAAATATACATTCAAAATAGAAACAATCCCGTACCTGTTCAAAACTTTGGCATTCTCCATAAAGTACCTCAACTGTTCAACTCCATTGTTCGACCCCAATCTCGTAATTTCGATTGTCTTTAGGTGTGATCTCAAACAATCAGGTACATACCATTCCAGCCACGATGTCCCGATTTGTTCACAACAAAATGAAAAACCCCAATATAAGAAGAAACAATATCACCATTAATTATCTCAAATCTACAAACTATATAGCTGGAAGTGATGTTATGAACCCTTGACGTACCTCAAAGATAAGAACCTCTAGAAGAGGACAACTTTTGAGAAAATCCAGCACCAATTTCTAGTTCCAGTTCCACTATAAGAATCAGCCACTGCATGACACTGCACAAGAGTGTAGTGACACCCAACAAGCAAATATTCATAAAAATCGAAATGAAAATTGAAATTGAAATTTAAATATTCATATAAATATAAATACATTACCTGTAGTGCCACCCAAATAGCTAACTTGAGCTCATATGGCACCTCCTTCCAACTAATGTACCCCGGGCAATCGTGTCAAATATAATTCCCTTCATATCTGAACACTAAGAAATGCCATAATCCTATGGAGTTATGCTCTGCAAATTCCTTCCAACCGTTGTGTAGGCAAACATCACCAGTTGAAGTTTTCAATTCCACTTTCCATATTTTTCCATGTTTTGCTAGAGGTTCCAAGTGGTGGGGTATGGAAAGTCTAATTGACAACTTTATGGGGTGATGTTTGGCTACACAACGGTAGGAAGGAATTTGCAGAGCATCACTCCATAGGATTACGACATTTCTTAGTGTTCGGATATAATGGATAGACGAAGAGATTCAGTCTCCTCTCCACAAATAGGACACCCCAAATAACTATGTACTAATCACCTATTAAAGGTAAGAAGCGTATATTCATGGATTGGTATAAACAAAACTTAAATTTCAAATTCAAATTCAATTTATAATAGAAAATTCCTCCAAAAGTAATAACTTTAAGCCACTAAGAATATTATACAGAAATTATGCAGTCCAAAACTGTCCAAATGCATTGGAATATTTCGGTACAAATATGAATATTTATTACAAATTGAAAAATTGTTTAAAATTCGGGTTATCATAAAAAATGGAATGATATTCAGTAGGAGCATCCAAGTCATCCACACTACTATTTAGACGTTTTGGCGCATGTTGGACAATTGACTACAGCTCGTTGTTGATATACTCCGAGTAAAACACTTGATTAACCTTTTGAAATGCACAAACAAACGGCTCATCATTCAAGTGGTCGTTGCTCTTCAACTTGGACAAGTGAACCATGATCAAATTGGTGACATGCTCAACTTTACAAGCATTTTTATGCTCAACTCTTACCCAGTCACAGTAAAATACAACCTCTTTAAATCTTATATAATCCAATTCAAATCTATTTCGGATTACACCATAGTAAGTCATTTCAGCTTCAACGAGGTTTTTATCTTTTGCGCTCGCTCGAAAGAAAGTAAGAGCCTTGTATGAAATTCCTATGTTCTGTACATTTGTACTTTCCTCGTACACTTTAGCACCGAAAATGTAATCGTTCAATCGATACTTTTGGCACTCGTGTGCCACGAACAAGGGTCCAGTGGCTAGACGATCAAGCCTTGATGTCGCATCACCCGTCTTTAAGAGCAGAGAATATAGATAAATTAATTATATTAGTGGTAAAATTTGAGTGTAATGTAACGTTATATAACAGTTATTTTCATTATAATTACCTCTTGTGTCAACCACAACCTAAATTTGCTGTCTTATTGTACCATTGTTTTTTGTCTTTTATTGTTCTCACCGGCTTCATTTTTTCTGCATATTACAAAATTAATCATGTATAAAATAATCTAAAATAATGTTAAATATTATAATAATTGAAACTTACTTTTCCATTCCTCGATATCTTCATGTGTGTCAAATAGATAATGAGCTACTTGTTCATGTTGCAAACTCGTTAGTTTCACTCGTTTTCCCATCACATGACCACCATCATCGACGAACTCATCAGTGTCATCAATGCTAGTCGAGTCAGGCATATATTCCCGAGTATATATTGATGACTCCACGGTGATGTATTCCTCTGCAATTGATCCTGCAATGTATTGCGTATTCTTGACGTAATCTTTAAAAACTTTCATCAATCTTTCAAATGGATACATCCACCGATATCTAACTAGACCACAAAGAAGTGCCTCGTCGCATAGGTGTACCAACAAATGAACACTTATGTCAAAGAATGCTGGGGGAAAGTACTTTTCCAATACATAAATCGCTTCGGTCACCATCAATTTTGCGGCCACTATGTGTTCTCGATTGACTACCTTCTCACACTAGAGGGAGAAGGTAATACTAATTTGCATAATAGCCATCCGTAAATCCTTGTGCTTGGAGAAACAGTGCTTAAACAATAGAAGAACCAATTGCATGATCACATGCCAATTGTGGGACTTACACTTATGTAAATCATGAGTATCATATATTGTGCCCTTCAAATTATATATTGTGTCTAAAAGCACCTTTGTTTCCCCACTCGTCAAAGTAAACGCACCAGGGGGAATTATCGTCCTTCCCCTACTATCTTCTTTCCACCATAGTTGTGGCTTAAGTTTTAACGATTTAAGGTCTTTTTGTACATTTTCTCCATCCTTCGAATGAATCCCCCCAAGGCAAGTGCCCACAATATGTTCAGCGAAGTTCTTCTGTGCATGCATCATATCCAATACATGGCGCATCGAGTTATTCTTCCAATAAGGCAAGTCAAATAAAATTTACTTCCGAGACCATTCTTTCTTGTCTCAGTTTCATTCCCAGTTGGGGTCTTCTTATGCTTGACGTTCTTAAAATTGGGATTCTTACCTGGCATATTAGGGCCACATTCAGAAGATTTACTTTTAATTTATGAACTCGAAAGTTGTCTCGGTGGTAGCCAATGTTCAACCCCTCCTAATAAAAAATTGGAACATTTCTCAGATTTGAACTATGAGCCGGGGGTAAAAACCTCATGTGGAAATGGTATACATTTTTTTAGCTAAAGGATAGACGAAGAGATTCAGTCTTCTCTCCACAAATAGGACACTCCAAATAACCATGTACTACACAACCGGATAATGTCCCATAAGCTAGAAAATCATGAATTTCCCACATCAACATAGCTTTTAGCGTACACTCTTCTTTTCTAAAAGATTCAAATGATTGCACACCCTCTTCCCATAACTGATTTAATTCTTCTACTAAAGGATCCAGGTAGACGTCGATGTCATCACTTGGTGCCTTTGGCCCATGTATCAATAAAGCCATCATCGAAAATTCAGGTCTCATACACTGTGAAGGAGGGAGGTTGAGTGGGGCTAGGATCACTATCCATACACTCTGATTGGTTCTTAGATTTCAAAATAGATTGAAAACATCTGTTGATATAGCCAAACGAATGTTGCGTTGTTCTCGAGAAAAATCGTGATACTCATAATTCATCCTCCTCTAAGTAGTAGAATCAATAGGATGACGCATGATATTACCCCTACTTCTGCCCTAGCATGCCAAGTCATTTCCTTTTCTATCCATGGTACTGTGAAAAATTGCTTTAATCTAGGCCCAACGGCGAAATATTTCAATACTTTTCGAGGCACCTTTGAGCTTGTGCCTTCCTTACTAGTAGATTGGACATATCTAGGTTCATCGCATACCGGATAACGATCCAGATTTTCATACTCCTTTCGGTATAGTATGCAGTCATACACACAAGCATGAATCGATTTATACTTCATTCCCAAAACCTTTCAAACTGTTCTTCATAACATGATAGCTATTTGGAAGTGTATTCTCCTTGGGTAATAAGCCCTTCACCCATTTCAGAATTCCTATCACGCTATTGGCAGACAAACCGTACTGCGTCTTCAAACTTTGCAAACCAACCATGGGATGTAAAGTTGTTTGATCTTTCTCACAACCAGAGTATAACGGTTGGGTCGCCTTAAATTTTAAAATTTGGTAGTCATCGTCAAGTTTTATTGTGATATCTTCACGAGCACTTGAACCTTCTACATCATCAGTAACGTCATTCTCCTCTGCTTCATAAACTCCGTATGCATCATCAACTAAATCCTCTAACATATTATGATCTACTCCATCCCCTTCTACATCTATCCTACTTGTTGAAGGTTGTTATGAAGGTTAGTCGGGGACAAAAGGAACTTTCAATTCACTGTGAAAACTCGAAAATCGATAACTATCTTACATACCCGATCTTAATAAATGTAGCTCAACTGTTTTCCACTCAAACACCTTACTATTCTTACACCTAGCACACGGACACGAAAACTCTTCATCATTATGAGATCTCTTTGCATATTTCACAATTTCATTAGTACCTCTGCGAAACACATCCCCCATTCTATTTGTCTCACCCATTCACTCTTTTTATTTCGGATATCCCATCACAGTTACCACAACTAATCACCTATTAAAGGTACGAAGCGTATATTCATGGATTAGTATAAACAAAACTTAGATTTATAGTGTGCTTCATTTAATTATGTCTTATTTATATTCAAATTCAATTTATAATAGAAATTTCTATTTCCTCCATCTCCTCTAAAGGGTGAGTGGCCCTATCCCATTCAAGACCACATTTTTCTGTAATATACTTAACAGCTCATGCACATTGTTACGATTTGAAAAAAATTTGGCAGCATATCCCCGTAGTTCTCCAAGTACACGACGTAGATTGGCAAGTGTGAGTATTATTTCAATTGATCAATTGAAATAACAGTCACACTTGTCAATCTAGTATGTACCCAGAGAACATTATGATACGACTGCAGAACTTCCTCCAAAAGTAACAACTTTAAGCCACTAAGAATATTATACAACAATTATGCAGTCCCAAACTGTCCAAACGGGACAATTCGAGAGATCTCATTACAGTGGTAATGACTCTCGAACGGGTCTAAGGGCTATTGAATGCGTACGCATAAGAACTAGAAGGCTAGTATCTATGCGCATTATATGTAATTTCATGTATGTTTCATTTAATTATCATACTATATATATATATTGTTCGATATACAAAGTAATTTTCAAAAAAAGTTAAAAAATCCCACCCCCATATGGGCAAATAATCCAGTGGTCATGCCACTTTTAAAACTAACCAACCCAACATCGATCCATTATAATCCAATAACAATGTCAACAACAAATGTGTATCCCGTACTCCTTCTAATTCATCTACTCAATTAATTCATTTCATCAATTAAACTAACAACTAAAGTATAAAATTATTAATTTACTAATTTACAATGAGGGGCAATCCTACTTTCATATGAAATGGGCACTGATTATTAATTTACTTTCATATAAAACTATACAATTAAAGTTACAATTAAAGTTATACAATTTATTAATTAAAGCTATACAATTGTTAAGATTGCCCCACCCCACCTCACACACACCCCACCCCACACCCCCACCCCACACCCCCACCCCCACCCCCACCCCCCACCCCTCCCCCTCCCCCCGTCACACACACATGCACACACACACACACACACACACACACACACCACATCCCCTGCCCCCCTCCCCCCACCACACACACACACACCACCACCACCTGCCCACCTCACCCCACCACACACAGACATGCACACACCTGCACACACACACATCCCACCACCCCTGCCCCCTCCCCCACTACACGCCTGCACACACACTCACACCCCACCCCCACCACCCCCTGCCCCCTCCCCCCACCACACACCACCACACACATATAGAAATGAAATAGAAGGAGAGGAAAAAACATACCTTAGAAAGAGAGAGAGAGAGAGAGAGAGCTTGAAATCGCTTAGAGAGAGAAAGAGAGGGAAAACCAAAAACGGTGGGAAAAAAGAAAGCGTAGGATTTTTTTACTGAACAATTTGTCACGGGTGTGTCACGGTCTTTGACCATGACAATATTTTTAGTATTGTCCCGGTCATTGACCGTGACAAGTCCATGACAAGTAAATTTGTCATGGACTTATCACCGTCAGTGACCGTGAAAATAATTTGTCCCGGTCTTGTCACGGTCAATGACCGTGACACAAAATGCGTGTTTGTTGTCACGGTCAATGACCGTGACAAGGCTAAGCGGCTAAAGGGTGCCAATTTTCCCATTTTGGTGTAGTGCAATAAAAAGAAATTTATGCCAATTATGGGACAATTAGGTTTTTGCATCAATTCTTCAAAGTTTCAGAATTTAGTTTATACACCTCTAAAATGAAAATATAAATGAGGGAGTTTCAATGGAGAATTAAAATGGGTTTGCACGTCCTTGAAAGTCTTGAAAAAGCACTAAATAGTTTTGGACGTTATTGCTGTGGAAATCACTTTGACTTTGATTTGTTGATTTGCATAAGACGATGTCATCTAAATTCAACAAGTTTTACACCAAAGGATACTTTTTATGTTCATTCGTTAAGAGTACACGTATTCATCGTGCACATTTGAATGATTGAGTTTATTTTACCTATCGAATGTGTTCACACCCATACATTCTGTTTCCATGAGTTGGTTGTTTGAGTTTAAATCCATGGTCATACTTTTGTATCTTATTTTTGTATGAAAAATTTGAAAAATCAAAAATAGTTTGTGAAGATTTTTTAAGTATCTCTTTGTAAGAGCGCATTTGCCTTCTGATTGATGCCTTGTTTCAAATACGGTGACACCCCGACTTTGCTTGTTTGATTTATTCTTCTCATTTGTCTATTTGGGGACATAATAAAAAGGGTGAGAAAGAATTATCATTTTATGGGGGAGTTTTAATTTTGAGGGAGTTTTTGAGATTTGTCTTATGCTTTTCTCATACATTGGTATCTATGTTTATCTCATTTGAAACTCGATACGTCACTTGATATTTTCTTTATCTCATGAGTATAGGTACTACATTGATGACCATTGAATTGCACACGTTGATGAGAAAAGCTTTGTGATTTTTGAAGATTTGAAGAACAAACGGTGAAGACTTATTCATTTGTATCTCTCCAATTTTTTGTTCATGGGAGGATAGATTTGTATAGGTCAATTGAATGATAATAATTTCGAATTTTTAATTTTATACCGACGTAGACATTGGTGGAGATTTTTAAGGACATATTTCTCATGTCCGATATCTTACATTTGTACATGTCGTATGTCGCTACAAAAGGCACGTCACTTCACGATCTCACATGACGGATTCTATCCGAATTATAAGAATCAAGTATTCAACATCTCCATCATGTGTGCCACATCTGCCTCAACGGCTTCACATTCCACGATTTTAGGCACTTTATGCAAGTGGTACGCAAGAGAAGTCAAAACAATGAAAGAAGAAAGATATGAAAGTTCAAGGGCATTTTGGTAATTTTACAGCCACCGTTCGGAGGTCTAATAAACTGGAAAGTTGAAGAGATCGACACCACGAAGATACTGGAAGAAACGACACCTCAATCCAACCTTCGGTAAAGAAGTTATGGCCCTTTGAAAATGGAGAAAAATTATTGGAGAATGCTGTGTATTTTAAGCCCCAAAAACCAGCGAAGTTTTGCGAACCGAAGGGAGAACCGATTCAAGGGGAGAACTTGTTCGAGGTACCACTCAAACCGGTTCGGGGTACCTGATTCTGGCAAGAGTTCCAAAATCTTAAAATTCCTTTTGGTTTCCTTATAAAAGCCAACTTCGGGGGAGTTATTTTTCAAGACTTGGAGAGATGATTTTGAGAGTCCTATTAGCTCAAGTCTTCATATTTTTGAGTCCTAAAACTCATGTTTTGATTCACACATCATTCCCATACTTTTTTGAATCCTTTTGAAACCCAAGAACAATATTTTTCTTTTGTTCAAACTCTGTTGAGAAGGGATCTCCATATTTGATCGGTGGATAACAAGCGTAATCATTCTGCATGTGGACGAGCCGAAGACGACGAACCGACGCCTAGAGGGTATTTCGATGTCTCTCATATATTCGAAGGTTTGTTGAAGGCACCGTGCATTACACACTTGTGGGCGATTATCAGGTTGTATGTAAGTCAAAGGTCTTGTGAATTATTCAAAGTGTTATAAAAGGTTTTACCCGAAAGGGGTTTTTCAATATCGGTCGTCTTTATTTTTCATGCATGGTTTGAATGATTTATCACATTTAGATGCATGTTTAGGGGCTAAATAAATAGACTCTAATTAAATAAGGTTTACATGGAAATTTATGAATTAATTTAAATCAGTATCACACACCGCATTTACACGATTTTACATATTCATTAGAAGATTTATCTTCGTTGCTCATATGACAAACCATGAACGCGGTGTAGTTGCGCTCAGTGGGGGAATCCTCACCCTATTTCGGATCACTATCAGTAAGGGTGGCATTACATACTATCGATTGCTTACCCTCCTTCTTAACTCTAGTGGGACACTCTTTTACCCTATGGCTATAACCCTCATAATCAAAACATCTATGCGACTCATCCCTCTCATCATTCTCACTTCAATTCTTAGGGAAGTGATCAACCTTGTTGTTACTGAATTTTTTAAGTCTTTTAGCATCTTAAAATTTCTTTTTGAACTTAAGAAAATTTTTGAACTTCTTTGCCAAAAAAACCACATCTTCAAAATCGGTGTCGGAATCATCATCCGAAACTTTTGTTTCCTCCTTACGGGATTTCAAAGCAATGCCCTTTTCGTTTGTTAGCACTTGCTTGGATGTAAACATATCAAGTCATAAGGTTGGAGGTCACCTACAAGCTCTTTTAGTTTCGTTGAGTCAGGAAAACCCAAAGAGTTTAAAACGGTCACCTTTGGATCAAATCTACTAGGCAATGACCTTAATATTTTCTTTATGACTCGATTGTCGGGTATATTCTCTCCCAAGTTAAATGACGAGTTGACAAAATGGGAAAACCTAGTGTAAAACTCACCAAACGTCTCACTCTCTAATATTTTAATCGTTTCAAATTAGGTGGCGAGGTTTTGGAATTTGGAAGCCCTAACAGTGCTAGTTCTCTCGTGAGTACGTGCAAGAACATCACATGCCTCTTTAGACGTTTCTCACATCAAAATATGATTATACTCTTCATGGTTAACGGACTAAGAATAACATAAAATACCTTTAGAATAGTGTTGTGTAAGTTTGTGTTCGGCATCGATCCATGACTCAACAGGTTTTATGTTTGCCTCTTCACCCTCTCTCATGACTGGTTGAGTCTACTCCTTTTCTACCGCTAACCAAAGCCTCTCATCTATAGCCTTAAGTGCACACTTCATACGCATCTTCTAATAAGCATAATTCGACCCATCAAACATAGGTGTTATAAAGCCATCAAACATACCAAACTTCATACCTAAAGACTCACGGGATCACTCACACAATAAAATAGTGTTTTTAGTTCTAATACCAATTTGTAAATGTGCAGTGGTCCTTTATGTGTGTGTGCTTTAGGTGAAAACAATTTTCAAAACTTTTTCCAATTTTACTAAGCACCAATTTTGTGAACCAATTTTAACTAAGACAATTTTATCTTCTTAACCCTAAATATGCCTCTAGTGACATTGAGAAAGATAAACTAAATCAAGTCCACAATGAACGAGAAAACCACAAAGGGAAAAAACTTTGGACGGCCCAGGCCAGACAATCACTATGATATGGAATTTACCAAGGAAGAATATTGTCTTACTCAACGACTCAATCCCCACAAGCCTTGATGCCTCTTCTCATTTTCAATTTCTCCTCCATAGTGCAACGTAGTAGTCCACATATTCCAGGGCCATATCACATGAGTCCATTCGTACTCGATATCCACCGATACAGCCACTACAACCATCAATCAATAAGTACGGAGTCCACCATATGAAACGAGTTCTTCGAATGATGAAGAATCAAACAATGGTGCAAACACAAGATCTCTATGACATATGGTTACGTAAAATCTGATCTTGTAAACAAGTAAGGATGTTTATGCTTTGAAAAGATTTGGTAAACAATAGTAGAAAACAAATATGTTATGTTCTATTATGTATGTTCTGCACACACGTTTTCGGAGAAAACGACGCCTTAAATATTATTTTTTGGAGGCACATTGTTCAAACGAAACAAGCTTGTCGTTTGAACAAAATGACCATCTCATTAAAATGAGAAGACCACCTTGTTTGAATGACATAACCATTTCGTTTGAATGAGACTTTAGGTCGTTTGAACCAGATAAAAATAAAGGAATGTTCACACGACTCTAAAATCGAAATAACTCAGAAAAATCATTTTAAAAACATTTTAAAATCTGTTTTAAATAAAATATCCTTAGAAACATATTTCGGGCATCTATAAACCATTATGCATTCGTACCTTTGAAGCTTGGTCGCTACATCTTCAACACAGTGTCATAGGATTAATGGGAATCGTGACAAGTAAAATCTATCGTATGATTCAAAGTGTTTTTTATCCGGAATAATGCCAATACATACAAATTGACACTATTTGGAAATTTTTCCTTACAAATAAAAATATAGTTACAATGTTTATATAAGTATTCATTTTATCTTAAGGAATCTCGTTCAAAACTTAAGCATGATTGTCATATCAATTTATAGAGGTTTAACTATGTTCCCTAAACATACATAATAACATATATGAGTGCAAATATTGCACCGTGCAACGAAAAAACATATGAGTACGAATATTGGGAGGTTTATAGGGGTTGTTTTCAACTGTCCCTAATATTTAGACACGTGAATTGAACTCAAATATCTACCTAAAATATTTATGTAGAATACACATATAGTAAGCATACAAAAGCTCTGTTTCTTCATGAAGACTGACAGGGAGGGTCAGTGGGTAAAAACAAGATTCCACAGAGGCATACTATTGAATACCTAATTTCCTGGTGAATAATATACAAAATGATTTCTCCTATAAGACTAATAGGGAGGATTAGATTGTGTGGATTGTTATCTCAACTGCTAATTCGTACATGTTCCCCCCTCAAAATCTTTTATAAAACACTCAATACCAAAACAATCAATGAAATGCCAAAATTGAATCATCAATATAGGATAGACCCAAAAAATTCATTCATAATAATGCTCAAGCCCAAAGCGATCACCGTCCCCAGCGAAAACATAACACTGTCTATATATGTAATAGAAACAGATACAAAAATAGCAGTATATTGTAGAAAATATTGCCGCTCAAAGTCGTACTGTAATGGAGTTTGATTATCTATTACCTCTCAAAGTCACACGATAAATATATGTTACACACCCATACACAAAGCATTTACATATAAGCCCAATTGATAACAACCGAAACAATTTCATTGAGGATAGTCGTACTTTCATATAAATGCGGGCAAATGAATTAACACATGTAAAGTTAAATCAATCAGTATAGGAGGATCAAACATAAGGTTCAGGGGAATAATATGCTAATGAAACCACACCAATCGCATACACAACCACAAAAATAGGGGACTAAAAATTATGAAATAATATTGCACGTACTTGATCTTAGCAAAACACGACACGTGTAACCAAAATTAGATGCTTTGGTTTGAGAGGATTAATATTAAATTACAATTGATATGATATGGTAGGGAACAACATACATACTCCAAATTGCTAGTTTAAACATTCCGCCACTCAAACTAGCCCTCTACCGCAGGAGTGATTTTCAAATAAAAACTAATGAAATTATAATTTAAATCAGGTTATTTCTAAAGAGACAAAATGCCACTACTCTGAATTGTTATAACATATTGTTAAAATTGTAAATTGAGTATTAAAATAAACACGATAAATTTATTGGGCACAATAAGTTTACTTGTCTACTAAACAACCAGATAATTTTAATTCTTCGTACAACATCAACTAGAATTTACGGTTTAGTTTGATGTTTGGAAAATCTCATCATTTTCCATTAATTGGAGGCATATGTAGCCACTGTTACGCCCCCAAGTATTATTATCAATTACATAGGAACGTATACTTCCAATGTCTATGGAAGTGTCACAATCTGTTACTTGTGATGATTGTATTATATCTATGGGTTGCACTACCTCCTGCACAATAGCTATGTAACGACCCGACCTGGATTTATGGATTACCCGTGAGTCAACCCGGTCCGAATCGAACGTTAGGTGCAAGGTGCAATGAAACAACATAGATAATGTTGTTAATCCAGTTTTATTTTAGTTACTGTTCCACTTGTTAGCATATGATTCCAATTTTAAGATAAGCTACGTGTGGGCCTAAGGGGAGCACCCTGAAGTCCAAGTAAATAGACCTTTCTAACGTAATATAAATAAATTACACTTACCTATAAGACGCCCTCAAATTACGAAATTGCTCCCAACCAGCCATAACAAAGTGGGGATGTGAGCCTATGCCCTGTGGAATTTATACAAGAAGTATAGAAACGAACGGCAGAAAGGAATACTCACATGCTACAACCACATGCATGAAAAATATGTATATATCTACATACATATACCTTTGGAAATTATACATTCAAATGCATTAATCGTTTTATTTTCGATAACCCTATTTACCCGGATTAATTTACCTTAATCTTACTAAAGTTTTTCTCCAATTATACTTAGCATTATCACTTCAATTAGCACACCAGGTTAGACACTTGAAACCATTACACTAGTTTATCAAAAGCCTTTCCTTTATCGAAAATTAACCTAATCATTCATTTGAATGTACTTTAGTATTTTCATTGAAAACCACCATTTCAACACACACATTCATCATATTAGAAAATACTTATTACCTTTCGGAAATCCTTTTTACAACACATTCTTGTGTTAAACATGGGTTACACCATTAGGTTGTTTAATCACTTATTTATCCACTTTCTTTAACCCTTTTTCCTTATCTTATGGATAGTATGAGATTTACGCATTTACTTGTCTATTTCACCTTTACCGGAACATTCGTTACATTCATTCAAGTTAGGTTGTTTTAGCACATTTACCACACAACCCATTTCTTAATATGTTTGATATTCCCTTTATCTTTTATTGGAATCTTCTAATACCGCATACTTACACGGGCTCTACACCGACGGCTATGCGCACCATATGCTCTGGCCAGTGCTTTAGGGCTTTTCACCCAAGGGCTCTGGGTCCTTCTTGCTTTATCTCGGTGTCATTTGAGTTCCATTTGTGTGTTTTAAACATTTTTACAAAATGTCCACATTATTTCGCTTCCTTACTTTTACCCGACCGACGCCAAAACCCAGACTTAACCGTCCGTTTTCCATTAACACTTGGAAAATTGTTTCTTTTCTTCTTTAAGTCCCTTATTCACACACACGTGAATTATACCAAATTTATTCACGTTTAGTACTTAATTCACTTTCACACACATGTTAGTGTAAACTAATTCTTTAACATTTTTATTTCGATAAAAATGTTTCGATTTAAGTAAATTACCAATTTACCCTTTATTTTCCAAACTTGCAATTTAGTCCTTTAACAAGTGTTATTTTTCAAATATGGTTTTCAACTCAATATTTGAATTCTTAGATATTTTAACACTTGTTTAATACCACACTTTTTCAATTCTCACACTTTCCACTTTAACACTTTGAACAGATAAAATAACACTCCTCACGTTTTAAGTTCCCAAATTTCCGTTTGTCTTATTTCATTTAGCTCGACAGATACCCATTTATTCATAAAGTCCCCATTTACAAGAAACTTAAAATATTTATTTCATAAATATTTTGACAACATTAACATTAATCCACATTTTTATTTCATAAAAATGTCCATCGTTGCTTTGACTAGAAATACGGTAAACAATATTCCATAACATTTTATTTCGTGAAGATGTCCATCACTTCCTTTATACTAGGAATATAAACAAATACTATTTCTTACATTTTTATTCCATAAAGATGTTTATTATTTTTTTTCTAAAAATTTACCAAACAATATCTTCTTACATTTTTATTCCACAAAAATGTCCATTTATTCTTTTTACATAAGATACCATTTTCTCCCATTTTTATTCCGTAAAAAGTTATTATTTCTTTCACTAGAAATACACTAAAATGATATCATCAAACTTTTTCATTTTTATTTCATAAAATGGATATTTTCATATTTAATATAAAATACACAACAATAATATTTTCTAGCATTTTTATTCCATAAAAATGGCTATTTTCATATTTAATAGGGAATACACAACAATAATATTTTTTAACATTTTTATTCCATAAAAATTCCTATTTTAAGATTAGTAATAACAAAGCATTTTTCTCATAATCATACTCTAAATCATACATACTAATAAGACTACAACATTCAGTAAATAGGGTCTAAATGTAAAAAGACTGAAGTAGATCATCCCACCTAATTGACTCCAAAGATGGTGGTGGTGGTGATGAGATTGGGTGAGTCCCCCACCTCCAAAGGTGACCCTAAAGGGAGTCACGTAAAGCTCCACCATGCAACCTCCAAAATAATCTCCAAAAAATTCCACCAAACCCTCTACACCCCCCCCCCCCCCCCCCACACACACACATAATAACACACTCATCTTCTTCCAAGTTCACATCCTCAAACCCTCCAGCACAACATACATATTTTTTCATAGCTATATTTTAGCTGTCGGAAGACACTAGTTATTTTGTGGTATGAGTTCCTTTGATAGAACCCTTCATTAGACTAAGGCAGTAAAAAATAAGAGGGGTTGTGATCCCCATAAATGTGAGAAAGTGAGAATATCCGTGTTCCCCAAACTCCCCGGTGCCATCCTATATACTCAACATAAGGACCAACATATACAGAATAAAAGAGTAAGATGTTGTTATTTCAAATATAATGAGTAAACTACCACATTTAACTAGCCATTTCATCACAATCATAAATGGCTTTTAAATCTAAACATTAAACATGTGTTGAATTACAGGAATCAGAATCATGAGTCTAAGTCTAGTTTGTTTCAATTAAAGTAAAAACCAAACAAAGAAAATAATGAAGTGCAAAAATAAATAATCATACTTGAAAAATGAAAAATAACAATAACAAATAAACTCATTATCATTAATGTATTAAATCTAGGATGACATTGTGCAACTACACTAGAGGTTAATTCATACTCTATATGAATATAATGTAACTTCTTCCCATTGTCATTAAGATATTCAATACATGTCACTATCATCTTCCTTTTTTATCACAATATTCAACCAATGTTTCGTCTTCATCATCATAAATGAAATCACTATTGTCTTTATAAGCTAATCCATTGTTTGTGTCTACAACTCTAACATCAATAATATCATCCTCCATGTCATATCTATGCAATAAGTCGACATCACCTTCAATAACTTCAACAAACTCGGAGGACTCATTCTCCAGGTAAACCTCCCAGTCGTCCACTTCTGTAACACCCGTGTCTATTTGTTCCAACTCTGGGTCGTACAAGTGTATGTGTTAAAACTCTTGAACGACTTGCCAGTTGTTGCCCAACTTTGTGTAATTCAAATAAAAAACTTTCTTTACTTGGACTTCTAGCACATAAGGGTCATTCTTGTACCACCTACCTTTTACATTGATACTTGTAAAGTGATCATCAATATGTATTCACGGTTTCTTCTTTTTGTCATCTTCAAACCACTAACGCTAAAAAAAGAGAGCCTTATTTCCCTTAATATACTCCAACTCAATAACATTGGTCAATACACCATAAATTTTACCTCCTCATCATCGCGATCGCCTTTAATAATAAAACCACTATCTTGACTCTTTCGACGATTGTCACGATCCCTAGTGTGAAATCTAACTCCATTAACAATGCAATCATTATACTTAATTTCTCGTATATCAGGACCACATGCTAATGCATATAGTTGATCAGTAGGGTTTAGAGGCTTTTCATTATACAACTTCATTATCTATTCAAGAGAACATGTAAATGATATAAATAAGTAAAGTTTAAATTACTAAAATTTTGAAACCAATTTATTAATTGAATAGAATATTTACTTATGCTTAACTTACATGTGCTTCAAACTAATGAGGGATTTTCCTTCGTTGTCTCTGTTCCAATTCAAAGGGTTTTATCTCTTGAGCTCCTCTATATGTTCACTAAATAAAAGTAGCATTTATGAGATTAAGCTCAAATTTAATTTCAAATTTATTGTTGACAAAAAAATGCTTTGACTTGCTCAATATATTTTGCCAATTTATCAAAATTATTTAACGTGTACTATCGCATCATTTCCATCTGTCTCTATGAGAAACTCATATGAACATGCTCCAAAAGGACATACTTTTTTAAAGAACACATCCCATCCATCCTCTTATGCCTTACAAGTATATCCACTTGCGGTAAGTGAATTTCCATGTGGGTCATTATATCAAAAAATACTGGTGGATAAATCATTTCATGCTTTCAGAGAATCAAGACGATGTCTCAATCCAGTCTCTTTAGTTCTTAAACATCCAATGCCTTACAAAACAACTCCTTGAAAAACTTTCGAAGCTCAACTAATGCAGTATTTACATCCTTACGTGAATATCCACGAATACCAATGGGTAATAATCTTTGTAATGATAATTATGACTCTTCAACCCCAATACATTGCCATAACTAATGTTCACATACCGAGAGATATTGGAAGTATAACCATATGGATATTTTACTTATTTAAAAAACTCACGAAAACCTTTTTTTCAACATAGAAATTCTATAACAAGTTTGTGGCATCATATATCTGCCATTGTTTCTCTTCATATGTAATTCCTTCCTTATTTTCATGTCTTCCAAATCCAATCTAGCTTTGTAAGTGTCTTTTATTTTCCCTTCAATATTAAATAATGTTCCCAAACACTTTCACATATATTTTTTTTATGTGCATCACATCAAGGTCGTGTCTCAACCTCAATGTTTGCTAATACGGTAGTTCAAAGAAAATGTTTTTTTCTAGACCAGTTTAATTCTTCGGGTATACGTTTTCTCTACTTATTCTATGAATGTTTCCCCGCTATCCTGTCCTTGACATAATTCAATTGTCACAACACATCACCCCTATTTAACTCCATAAGCTTTGACCGGAGCTCTGGCATACTATTATAATTTTACTCATCCGCCATTTATTGTTCGACTCCAAATAACTATGGTGGCCCATATAACCATTCTTAATTCTCAGCTTTGAGAAAAAGTATTCTTATTACAATTAAGACATGCCATATATCCTTTAATGCTCCAGCCGGACAAATTACCGTAGGCGGGAAAGTCGTTTATAGTCCATAGAACTTTTGCATGCATTCAAAAAGTCTTATGTAACACCCTCTATTTCTGAGTATTTAGAATTTAATTAATTTGGTTATTTTTTTAATTACACGTATGCTGTAATTTAATTAAATTAAATGTTATGTGTTTATTAAAATATTAATCGAGATAGATAATGATTGATATTTGCGGAATAAATTAACTAAGTGAGTAGTAAATAACTTATGATAATTATTATACGTCGTAGTGAGTGATATCGACGTGATTGTGTTATATCTTAACTAGGAGTCGTGTGTAGACTATATGGAGGTCGAGATACAAAAAATTTGTAGAGTTACTCGAATGGCGATTTTGACGTCACTGTTGGTTCTGAATGGGTCAAAATAGGCAGAATAGTGTACTCGGGTGTACTGATTGGGTCCCGGGGCGATCTTTGACCAACTCGACACCACGTAAGGGAGTTTCGATTGTTTAGGAGCCTACGGTAGAAGGAACTCCAAAAATTAGAGTGTTATATCATCCACTTTGAGTTATGGCAAGGATTACAACACTTGGGCTAGAGAGGAGTCCATATCAGAGGAAGAGGAGAAGAAACCTAGTCCCTGCCACACCTTTTCGCATCACCAATGTTGTTGGATTTATGATCGGAGAAAGGAAAGACATACCCCATCACCTTAGAAAAAAAATCGGACCTGCTTTATCAAGGAAAGTGTTTGTCATGCATTATTTTTAGCATGTTATAATACCCATGTAGTGTAGGGTTTCAATTTCACGATTTAAATGATTTCTTGGGATTTAGATGGGTGAAATTCATGATTCGAGGTAGGAATTCTTATAGAATAAATCCTTATATGTAGATAATACGAAATCCAAGAATTTTTTATGAATAACTTGAAAGAAATATGGATATATTGATAAGTATGCATGAAGAACACCATAAACTCGGATTTTATATATTTTGAGATTTAATAGGTTCTTGAATAGATTTCCTTTAGATTTGATGTATTATTTACGTTAGAAATTATTCGTGTACATATGTTTGATGTTTACGTACGTTGGATGGGAGTTTGGGAAGGTTTCATGGAGGTTTGATAAAAAGTTTATGGTGCAAACTCGTAACAACAACGAGGAAGATGAACTACCAGGTGTGAATCGATTCGGTTCCAAGATCGAATCGATTCAGTGGGATAATTGATTTGGTGGGAGAATCGATTTCGGATCTTTATCGAATCGATTTTGCTTCCCAATTTTGTTAAGTTTGGTCATTTATGTTATACTTCCACATGAAACTAATTACGGGAAACTTTGGTGATGGTTTAGCAATGATATAGAGACTTATAGAAGATCAGTGGACATATAGTTAAGGCTCGGTTTAATCTTAATGAGTGTAAAATTAGGATTAGGAATGATAGTTAACCGATTGTGTTGTGTATCTAGAATTTACAAATTAGGTTACGGGAAAAGTAAAGTATAACCTATGATCAATACCAATAGTATAGTGATTTGTTAACTACTAAAATTTACATAATGGATAATTAGGAGCCCTAGGGTAGTGATTGATACTCGAAAAATACGAAAATAATACTATATGTGAATCATTAGTACGTCGAGTATTCGAGAGTTATAAATACTACCTACAGGATATATTATAGGTTGTGTGTGTGTATATATATATGTGTGTGTGTGTGTGTGTGTGTGTGTGTGTGCGTGTGAATACCTATTATGTGATTTGTTATGTGTGTGAACATACCTACACTTCCTACTATCACCGGAGGTTCGGCACTGAGGGCAATCCCACACTGCCAATTCTAGTGAGGTCTGGATGTGTGCCCCAGAACATTGTAGTTAGGGCGGCTCACTATGTGCAGTGTATTAGTGGGACTGAAAAGTCATTTGGGTACATTAGGTATGTGCATATCCCAAAGGCTTAGAACTATGTTCGCCTCCATTGCGGGTTGTTTGATTTTTGGTTTGAGGAGTCATTCCGAACGGATAGTCCCTGATTTGGTACGAGAGCGATATGGATATGGTAGCGGAGTATGCCTGCATCGCGGTGGCCATTCTTGGGATGTTGTAGTTATATATATTGTAGTGTGATAAATATATACAAGTGTGAGTATTCTACTTATATGTGATGGTAGAGAAGATAAATATAGTATATCTTAAAGTAATTTAAGTATGAGGAACAAATTAAATTATGGAATATTAATATTCAGTTAATATTAAATATTAGTTTTATGATAGGGTATCGTAGGGGCGATACGAGGGAGCTAAATCGGTTATGGTTAGTTATATACGTATGTCTAGTTAGGCTGGGTAGCATAACTAGGTGGGTAGATATGAGACGTTAAGTGTGCACTATAGATCAGAGGAGAGGAACTCAAGTGAGTGTACGTTGACTGACGTGAGTATCTAATAACTGCTTTTATAACTGCAATTTCAATACTTGCTAAATGTTTTCAAATGTTTTGGGCTCTCAAACATGTTAAATCTATTTTCCAAAATATTTTAGGTGTCCAGCCATAGGGACGTCAAGCTTGATGACTCATTCTATGGATGCGTAGCTGCAACACTTGTTGAGGCTTGCAGGATTTTTGTAAACGCTTCAGTTATTCATTCTTAGATTTGGATTTATGATTTAGTATTTTATTTGGGAATGTGTCCCCTTTTGTTTATACATTCTTTCAGTTTTATTTACCAGACTATGTGATTAGATTCAGTTTTATTTCCGTAGACTTATGTTTTGGATATGAGTTTTGGAACGGATGATTTATTCGGTATTTATAATTTATCTATTCATCCTGTGATGATTCAGACTTATATTAATGTGTGGATGAATGATATTATTTTATTTTGTATGTTGATATATGTTAATGAAAGATAAAATTTGACACCACCTTAATTTAACATAGGTGGTTAGTAATTTAAAAAGTTTCGACAGTCATGCTAAGAATGAACCAAATGAGATTCATGTTTATTTTGATAAAAGAACTGATCACCTCTGGTTAAAATAGTCAGGATGTCACAGATGGTATCAGAGCCTCAGGTTCTAAATTTCATAGGATCTGTACGGCTTATTGCTATTTTAACGTAGCGTCCTTTGATATAAAGCTCTATTATTAGGACTGGTGCATTAACTTTTACGTATTTGAGATTACGTTCTTCTGATATTATATTTGTATTGAATTTAAACTCATACAATTCGATCTAATTTCTAATGCCACCCAGGAGAGGACGACCGTCGAGGGTAACGATGAGAGTCGAGGAGGGAGAGGCTCAGCAGGAGCTGTAGTCACCGCAGCCACAACCACCAAAGGGGACAATGACGGCCGCAGAGGTGGCCACTATCGTTGTACGAGTAGTTAATTCTTATTGACTGCCATGGAACTCCACTTTCCTCAGTCCCAGCCTCCACAGCAACCAGTGACACCGGTTGTTAAGGCCATCCCAGGGCTGTCAAATTGATAGAGAGTGAGGGAGGCATTTCAGAATGGCCACCCACCAGAGTTTCAGGGTAGTTCTGACATGATCTTTAATTGCCAATAGAAGAAGGATATTCACTACCACCTTCGCATGGTTGAGTTTAGTGATGTACAGAAGCAGATATTGGACACTTTTAGTGTTGTCGGAGCAACTTTATAGTGGTGGGAGTCTATTACCACTGCCGAGGGGAGAGACACTATGTCTATTGTTGAGTTCTGGGTGCGGTTCGACCGCAAGTAATTTTTGTCAGCTGTTGAGATAGAGATGCGAAATAAGTTTAATGAGGCAGTACAGGGTGATCGTTCAGTAGCTGATTATGAGGAGGAGTTCACACGTCTGGATAATTTTTTGCCCGATGAGGTGAATAGTAAAGAGAAGAAAAAATTGAAGTTTATGGATAGACTTGCCTGGAGGATCAAACAACACTTGATAGGAAACCCTGCATTGAGGACTTATATTGAGGTTATCAATGCCTCACTTCTACATTGTCGGGATCATTACTTCCATTTAAGGGGAAACAAGAAAGGGCGTGATCCTAGCCAGCCAAGCAAGGAAGGAGGGACCGGTGCTAGTGGGGCACCGTAGTAGCAGACGAGTAGGCACCAGGGGAGGGATTCCCGATAAGGGGATTAAGGCAAGAGGTTTAGATCTGGAGGTTATTGACCTGAGGGTGGTGGTTTCAGTAAGATCTTGCACGGTCCTTAGCAGCAGCAGCAACATGTTCCTCAGTGCTGTCAGGGCCAAGTTAACAATTGGGGAGGCCCACAAGGCCAGCATCAGGGGAGCCTCGACAGGGCCATTAAGGCCATAGGCTGATAGACATTTTGGGACATTATTTTACTTGTGGATAGATGAGCCATAAGAGGAGATACTTACCACAGCATCACAGAGTCCCACAGCAGCAGGGTACCCAGAAGGGGCAGCAGGTGCAGTTACCCTCGACAACACCAGCACCACAAGCCCCGTCATAGCAGGGGAAGTTATAATAAGTACGTGTCTATAATGTGCAAGATGCAGTCTTATAGTAGGAACCACATGAACCACTAGTAGTAGAGGGTACATTTCCTATTCACTGGCTTGAGGGTGGGATTTTACTTGATACGGGAGCGTCACACTCATTTAGCCACCAGATTTGCATGCCGGTCTATTAGAGACAATTGGTAGTCTCCTTATGTGCTTAGAGTCACCTTTGGGTAGTGGGTGGCTTATAAACTTGATTTGTAGGTGTGTGGATATTGATGTGGGGAGACTATGATTAGACGTCGACCTTCTAGAGTTAGATATGGAGGGTTATGATGTCATTTTGGGTATGGACTGGTTAGTTGGATACCGAGCGATGGTGGATTGTTCGGGAGGACCATTGTGTTCTCGATTCTAGGGCAGGAGATGTTCCTAGTGGCGATGCCTCTTCCTGAGGGAGGGTCGAGCACACACCTGTATTACATTAAAGATGAGACCTCATAGGAGGTGGTTATTTAATTGGATACAATTCCAGTGGTGAGGGAGTTTGAGGATGCGTTCGAAGAGATACGCGGGCTGTCAGCCAATTGGGAAATTGATTTTATCATTGACTTAGCACCGGGTATGAGGATGATCACCCGAGCGCCTTATCGTATGGCCCCTTTAGAGATGAGAGAGTTGAGGGAGCTTATTCAGCAACTTTTGGGTTAGGATTTCATTAGATGGAGTACATCACCATGGGTTGTTACGGTGTTGTTCGTCAAGAATAAGTATGGATCACTTCGTCTATGTATCAATTACAAGGAGTTGAACAAGGTCACGATTCAGAATAAGTATCCGCTGCCTCAGATCGATGACCTTTTCAACCATTTAAGGGGAGTAGCTTAATTATCTAAGATAGATATGAGGTCGGGATATCATCAGTTGTGCATCAGATAGGAGGACTTTCCCTAGACTATTTTTCTGATACAACATGGATCATATGAGTTTAGGGTGATGCTATTTGGGCTCACCAATGCGCCAGTAGTATTCATAGATCTTATGAGCCATATTTTTAGAGTGTTCCTTGACCAGTTTATGATTGTGTTCATCGACGATATTCTGATTTACTCTCATTCTGAGGATGGGCATGAAAAGCATATGTGTATGGTTCTACAGGCATTACGGGATCACCAGTTGTACGCTAAATTCGATAAGTTTGGTTTTGGCTATGTGAGGAGCAGTTTCATAGCCACTTTGTGTAAGATATGGACATTTTTGTTGATTCGAGTAAGGAATTGATAGTAAAGGAGTGAGGACAGACCATTACACCAATCGAGATTCAGAGTTTCTGAGGTTGTCCATATATTATCGTCACTTCATTAAGAGTTTCTCAAAGATTGCGGGTCCATTGACGAACCTGACTCACAAGGGGTTTTATTTGTTTGGGATGACCATTGTCAGTTATCTTTTGATGAGCTAAAGGACAAATTGACCTCATCACTTGTGCTCGCATTGCCTAGGGGATGAGTGGAGTATCGTGTTTATACAAATGCATCCTTATAGGAATTTAAGGGTGCACTAAAATAGGAGGAGAGGGATATAGCTTATACATCTCGCAAGCTTAAGCCCCGTGAGATGAATTACCCTACACATGACCTTGAGTTATTAGTGGTTGTGTTTGCCTTAGAGATTTGGAGGCATTATCTTTTGGGTAAGCAATTCACCTTGTTCACGAACCATAAATCCATTCTATATCTGTTCATGCAGAAGGATATGAATATGATATACAGGAGATGGTTAGAGTTTATGAAGTATTACTAGTTTGATATTGAGTATCATCAAGGGATGGCTAACGTGGTGGCAGACGCGCTGAGATGATGGCCTACTGGGGAGATAATAGAGGTTTGGAAGGTGAATTCAAGGGAGCTTCGGCACAATGATGAGGTTTCCAGAGCTTGCATGTCCATATTGGTTGTCATTCTCGAGATTGTTATGAGGGTGGTGAAAGCACATGCAATGGATCAACTTTGTCAAGATAGAGTACGCTAGTTGTTAGATGATGGGGTGGAATCTTATTCTATTAGTTCTGAGGGAGGCTTGTTCTTTAGAGGGAGACTTGTGGTTCCAGAGGATGAGGATTTGCGACATGTAGTGATGTCAGAGTCTCACGGATCGAGGTTTGTGGTACATCACAATGGGGATAAGATGTATCATGATATGCATAGGAAGTATTGGTGGTCGGGGATGAAGCAAGACATAACGGAGTTTGTCTCGAAGTGTGCTACCATCCATCTAGTCAGGGTAGACCACCATCTAGGTGATTGTGTATCGATTGACTGAGATGGAGCATTCTCTATTGGTTCATATAGATTTTGAGATGAGTCAGTATGCGTAGTTGTTTATTGCGGAGTTAGTGAGGTTGTACGTGGTTCCGATTAATATTATGTCAAATCATGCGAAGATTTTTGTGTCCCACTTCTGACATAGCTTTTAGGAGGCTATGGTCACGGATTTACACATCAGTACAACGTGTCACCCATGGACAGATGAAAAAAGGAAGCGAGTTAATCAGGTGTTAGAGGATATGCTGAGGATGTGTATAGTTGACTTCAGGGGAGGATGGGAGCAGTACTTTTGATTAGTGGAGTTTGTGTATAATAACTCCTACTAGTTCACCATCGTTCTGGAACCATTTGAGACACAATATGTATGGCCTTATCGTTCGCCCGCTTGCTGATTAGAGGTGGGGGACAACAAGCTATTAGGGCCAGAGATGATTCAGGACACCACTACTAATATTGAGTTAATTCAAGGAAGCATCCGCATAGTAGAGGATAAGTACAAGAGTTATGCTGATGTAGACAAATGGCACATAAAGTTGGAGGTTGGTGACCAGAATTTGGTACGGGTGTCTTCTATAAAGGGAGTCATGAGGTTCGGAAATAAAAGGAAGCTAGCACCAAGATATATGGGATCTTTTTTATTATTAAGAGGGTGGGACTAGTTGCATATAGGTTGGGTCTACCCAAGAACTTATATCAAATTCACGACCTATTCCACATGTCAACGCTGAAGATATACCAAAAGAGCGAGAGAGATTTTTGGCATGTTCCATTATAGGAGATAGACTTGCAGCCATATATCTTTTATGAGGAGAGATCGGTGGCGATAATTGATCATAGTGAGCATAAGCTACGGTCTAATGTGGTACCCTTGGTTCGAGTTCAGTAGGGGCACCACAATGTTAAAATGTCGATGTGGGAGTGGAAGGATGACATGCGCGTGCAGTATCTAGAGTTATTAAACTCAGGTATGCCCTAATTTTGAGGATAAAATTCCTTTGAAAGGGGGGAAGTATGCAACACCCCATATTTCTGACTATTTAGAATTTAATTAATTCGGTTATTTTTTTAAATTACACGTGTGCCGTAATTTAATTAAATTTTATGCGTTTATTAAAATATCAATTAGAATAGGTAATGATTAATATTTACGAAATAAAGTTACTAAATGAGTAGTAAATAACTTGTGATAATTATTATACCTCGTAGCAAGTGATATCAACATAACTGTGTTATTTCTCAACCGAAAGTCGCGTGTAGACAATATGGAGGTTGAGATAGTTAATTTATATAGAGTTATTCAAATGGTGATTTCGAGGTTACGATTGGTTCTGAATGGATCGAAATAGGTAGAATAGTGTACCTGGGTGTACTAATTGGGTCCCGGTGTGATTTTAGACCAACCCGACACCACGTAAGGGCATTTCGATCATTTATGAGCCTAGGGTAGAAGGAACTCCAAAAATTATAGAGTTATATCAACCCCTTTGAGTTATGTTCTAGGGTTACAACACTTGGGATATAGAGGAGGCCATAGGAGAGGAAGAGGAGAAGAAACCTAGGCCATTCCACACCTTTTTGCATCTCCAACATTGTCGGATTTTTTATCAGAGTAAGGAAAGATCAACCCCAACATCTTAGTGTAATACCCCAACCTAATGTTGTGTATCTTTTAATGTAATTCATAATTATGAGAATTTGAATAAAGGAAATCCTCGTTTTAATAGTTATATCCTTTCATTTGGTTTAGTTTGCTTACTCTCTATGAAATTAAGATATTGTTGGGCTCATGTGTAAAATTTAAAAGTACCAGCACTACAAATGAAGTTGGGGTCGTTTAAACGACTTTCTCATCTCACTCTAACGAGTGCCCCCGTAGTTAGTAACGATCTTCAAACCACCAGGAGAGAGGATTACAAGGGCATGTCGCGAGAAGGTCACGAGTAAAGAAGCATCGAACGACAGGCTATAGTCGTACGAACGACTTTCTTCTCATTTGAATGAATCTGACGAAATTTTGTCACTTTATCATCTCTAGATGAAAACACGTGTCAACTCCTTAGAAACTGACGAATTTGATGAATCTTTGAGGGAATTTTATATGTTTAAAGATGGTTTTTGGTGGGTTATTTAAGGGAGGTTTGGGAGAATGATACTCCACCACCATTACCATCTTCCTCCCCTCTTTCTAGATCTTCCCCACTCGTACCCATTTCCTCAAGTACTCCCTCCATTTTCAGAGTGGTACCAAGAACTTTCACACCACAAATACCCATCTCTACACCTTCTTCTTCTATCCAAGCTCTCTTCTTGAAGAAGGAGGTGGTGGAGTACCCTTATAGAGAAACCTTGAAGGAGCTTTTGTGAATCCAAGGTCTTGGAACTCGGAATTTAGGAGCTTTCAAGTCATCCGTCACTAGTTCTCCTCTTCAAAATCAAAGGCAAGGTTTCTTTCCAGACTTTAAAGGTTTTTTCTAGCTATGAAATGGGTATAAGAATTGATAGATGAAGTTTCATGCCAAAAGTTTGTAGTTTTATTCATAAAATTTTGTCTTACTAGAAATAAAATATTTTTAAAACAAACCCTAAATGGGTCTTTTACATATATGTAGAAAATAGTATTTTATACCTTGATAATTGGAAGAAAGCATGTGAAATTGTAAAGTTATGAATTATGTAAAATAAATTCATGATGGAGGTATTTCTAGGTTTAAAACCTCCTATAAACTTGTAAGATCATGAAGTAAGCTAACAAGTGATGTTATTGGCTTAAACAAACATGTTAAGATGGGTTTTATCTCCAAACTAACAAGTAAAGAAAAACAACTTCAAACTTGTTAGGACATAATATGGTGGAAATAAGATAAATGTTGGATTTTACATGAAATGATATGCTAAGACAATGAAGTTTGATGACGATGGTCTTAAGAATTTTGGATATGATTTTATGTGGAAAAATATAAAAGGGGACAATGCGGTTTTGAACATGAAATGATGAACATGGTATTACAAATATAGTTAACTTGTTCCATTAAGGAACAAAAGTAAATGGGTGTTTTTCTCAAAATATAACAAAGATAGGTAAAAAGGGGATTTTATAAACTTGAGGATCCTAAGGGTTGGGTTTCCTCTCGAGACCTCATCGGTCTAATGTTTGATGAAAAACGGACAAATGACAAGTTTTGGCACAATTGTTAAAGTAATGACGCTTCAAAACCATGGATAATGAAAATAGTGAAAAGGAAATGGAATAACGTGGACATTGGATAAATGTTAAACACATAAAGAATAAGACTCGTATGACACCAACAAAATTAAGGAGGGTCCGGAGCCCTGGAGTGAAAGTTCCAAAACCACTAGCCAAAGCATGTGGTGGCATCGCCGGCAGTGAGGAGCCCGTTAAAGTGCGCGATATTTGGAAGATTTCGAGAAATAATAAAGAAAGGAAAATTTCAATATTGTATATGGGTAGGTTAATTGAATAACCTAATTAAAGTAATAGTTGAGACTAAAGGTAAAAGGTCAATTATTAGTCTCTAAACTCGGTAAAGGATGGTAAAATGGATTAAGTGTGAGTATGAGTTCATTGCTCGGGTGTATGACATGTAGTTGCATTACGGGTAATTAAACTATCCATGTTTTTCGTAATTGAATAAAACATTCATTTTATGTCCGGTAACTCGTAGAAATCATATAGCTTGATATTATTTCCCTACTAAGTTTTTGCTCATACCTACTTTCCTTTCGTTAAAAATCCCACTCCCACCTAAGGTACCACAAGTAAGAATGTTGGAAAGGTTGAGAGCAAAGCCCCAGGGGCGACCGACGCCATTATAATGCTTTGTACTAATTTAAAAAAAACATTAGACTTTTAATATTTTCACTTTAGACATTTGTACTTATTTGGGCCTCGGTCGTAGTTTGTAATAATACAGGACGATGTGACTTGCTTTGGTTTAATTAGCATTTTGGAATAAACCTAATGTTTCATAATAAATTCTACTAAACAACTAATCTTATAGTGGTCACCTTTTTATAAAATAAGAATTTAAAGCACCAATCTTATGAATCAAATAAAGGTTTTCTTAAACAAATTGGTTAAATCCTCCCCCTCCCCCTTTTAACTCCCCGGCTCGGTGCGAGTTGACCCAACGGTGATCAAAATCAGGTATGGGCATTGGTATCAGAGCAATAGGATTCTCGGGTGTGACAGAGCCACTACACCAAAAATAGTAATTTGGCACACCTTGATATTAAAAATATGGAACATTTTAAAACAATGCCAAATTCTGGCAAGGTTTAATGGCAATCTGGAACAGTTTAAAATCGTGCCAAATTTTGGCACTGCTTAAAAGTGTGCCAAAATTGAGTACACCTACTTAAAATATAAATAACCTAAAAAATCATCTCCCT
Source organism: Sambucus nigra (assembly GCA_949130495.1). Classification (NCBI taxonomy): domain Eukaryota; kingdom Viridiplantae; phylum Streptophyta; class Magnoliopsida; order Dipsacales; family Adoxaceae; genus Sambucus; species Sambucus nigra. Next base: position 83,349,606 of record OX422213.1, on the reverse strand, counting down.
CCAATATTTTCATCTCCCGCACTCTCACTTTCACACAAGAAAAAAAAAGGTGGGACTCTCTCCCTCTCTTGTCTGGCCTGGAGAAAAAAAAACTAATTTTCCACCACCATCCAAGTTCACCGCCCAAGTCCACCGCTCTCAACCGCCATCCACCGCTTTTGATTACCACTGATCCACTATCATCTGGTATAATTTTAGTCTTTTTAACCCTGCTTTTTTTCTTGGTTTGTGTATTTTTGTCCTCACAAAAGGGGCTTTGTTAGATGAGACTTAGTGTTGTTGCCTACAAGAATTTGTGCCGATGGTGTCATTGAGTCCTGCTTTACTCCTGATCGCTATTGTGTGGAGCTCAGTGTTGCCGCCTACAAGAATTTTTGGCGGGTTGATGTAGAAGGCCTTCCTGCTGATCTTATTCAAAGGTAAACCCTCGTGATTTTTACTATTTTTTCTAGGGACATTTGATTCTATCCTGAAAAAGTGTTTTGTTTAACAACTTTGATTATGATACTTCTCTTGGACTTCATATAAGAGTTTCTGAATCTTTATTCAAAAGTAGACAACTCAGAATTTTTAAATATTTAAAATCTAATCTCATTTTTTTTCCTGAAAAATCTGAAATAAAAAACCTATAATCTTATCTCTACCATATTACAGGTGCGTGCGTGTGAAACATGTGTGTGTGAGTATGGGTGAAAACATGTGTGTGTGATGGTGATATATATATATATATATATATATATATAAGGTTTTATATGTTTTTGTATATAACAGGAGGTGTTATACACATATATACAAAATGGGTACTAACATGGAAAAAGATGAAGTTAAAAAAAACCAAGTAAATTTTATTTACGACGTGGTATCTTCAGCATGTTAACGCAACTAAACAAGTGGTCCGATACGTGGTCCGGGTACTTAAAAACAATATTCATATATCAAATAACACATAAGGGTGGTACATGTGTAATTTCAGGATCGTCAGAATGGGTTTCGGGACATCCGAAGTTTTGTCGACGCTAGTCGTAACAAAATGACAACTTTGTCGAGCCATCTTTCGACTAATTTTCAGCACACCTCGGTTAGTCAAAAATAATATCCTAGATAAGGAACTTGTTTTCCATACATTGGATAACACATATGGGTGGTAGGTACGTGTGCATATTTACCGAGGTGCAGGTTTGAAGTGTCGAAAGTTTAACAAAAATAAGAACTTTTAGTGAACTTTGCAACCAAAAAACAACATTGAACTGCTTTAGCCAATTGAAAAGGCACAAGCTTAGAGTTAAGAAGTGATCCATTTGAGATATAAGCTTACATTTGATACCATATTTAACAAATTCCCAAAATTTTCTGTTACAGTTACTCTCAGATATATAGAATCCCAATTTAAACATAAATTCTCCAAAGAACAACCCTCACAATATCATCAGATGATATCAGCGCCTATAATTTGCAAGTAAAATCGATTTCTCTTTTAGACTAATTTCTATGGTTCAATTTGTACCATATGTTTTTCTAGGGTTTCTAATGAAATCACATCTAAATGAAATTTTATTTCTAGTATGTTTTTGTAAAGAAATTTGACCCCAATTTGTATTATCTTACTCACAAAGTTTCATCTTTGATTGCAGATACAACTCAATTCTCTCAACTCTCAACTGTGTTCGATTTCTAGTTAGTAGTGATGTATTATTTAAATTTCTTATATATATGTGTATTATTCTATTTTAAAATGGGGTTATGTAGCATTTTGTGTTTTCTCTACTTTGTTTCTATTTTTTCAATGTTGCCAAATGTGGTTTCATCAAAATGCAAAGTCCAAATATATATTTGTACTATTCATGTATACCAGTAAATGATCATGGAGATGAATAATACTTGATCGATTGAAATTTACACTTTATAATGTTCATAATTTTTGTTGACGTTTGTAATTTAATCCATTGAATGGAATCGATAGCATTTATCAGAAGTGTAATGTTATTCTAAAAGCATACTGATGTGATACTCTTTATAGCATCCCCCATAATTCTTTCAAAACAAATAAAGAATATTATTTTAGTTTTTTATTATTTTTGTTAGAAAAGAGGGACAAACTGCCAAATATACTGATATGATACTCTCTCGCGGCAATTCAATAATCAAAACAATATCACTAGAGAAAATAATGCACAGATTAGTGCACTTTCCTAAGGGATGGCATTTGCCAACGGTCAAGTCTAATCAGCCCCGAAGCTTTCTGGGGAATTCATTATCGATATAACCAGTCTAATCAGTCTTAGAAGAGCAACCCATCTTAGCAAGGAAATCAGTCAAAATATTCTCTTCACGGAAGATGTGTGAAAATTGTAAGGAAAGATGGGAAGCCAAATTCATGATTTTATCCATAGACGGAAATAAGACCTATGGCGACAAGGAAATGCCATTCAAACAATCCACCAGAACCTTGGACTCCGATTCCACCAAAATGTTGTAACCCCTTAAGTCTTGGAATAATGTGATGTCGTGCATCATACTAAGAGTTTTTTTCTTTTAAGCTAGACTGCATCCCAAACTGGCAATAATAAGACAAATTGACTGCCCTATAATGATCTCTAAGAAGACCCCCCCCCCCCACCCATAATACCACCAGAACCCATAATGCTACCATCCACATTAAGTTTCATCATGTTTTAGGTCGGTCTATCCTAGGAGCAAGCGACAAAAGAACCTTCATTTCTTCCCACCATAGGGAAGATAGAGAGGTTCTGAATAGAAAGTTGTAATTTGAGTTTGACCTGCACGATTTGGTTAGTCATTTCGGTCATATACCGGATGATTCTAGATGTAAAAGGTTTTTTACCCTCAAATATGTGATTACTCCTAGACTTCCATATATGCCAGAGAATAATAAGAGAGATGAATACTGAAATAGTACCTTAAAGCTTTTGCATCTAAAGCATTAAAACCAGATATGGATTGGTCATAAGTAGACCCTATGATTCTATCACTTGCACAAACATTTGACTTTTTCTCGAGCCTTTTACTACCACCTTCTCCATCCATATGAAGCTCTTATTATTTTGGAACTGTTCTAGGGGAGAGGTTTAAACTGTTATCTGTCTTATCATTTAATTCTTCTTATGCATCCATAACACATAGTTGATTCTCTTCCCCAGCCTTAGATGCAAGAAATTTATGGTCAAGTTCAAGACCCCCCCTTCCCCCCTACTGTAGGGCATGATTCCAACAAGGTAGTGCAAATTAGACCAACACAAACATGAGGGCTCTTAGTTTTACCTTCTTCCCAGTCCTTCGCAACATCATCAGTAAAAGATAAATTCTAAACCAAAACTGCAATATGATCATCTGCGTCAGGATTCTCAACTACAATAACCATCTCATCCAATGTCTTCTCATTAGTCCCAGGTAGATTAAGAGACACTAGTATATTAGTTATACCACTAGCTAGCACATTACAGTTCTTAAATTTACCTCCTTCCCAGACTTGTTTTAGTTCTGAAGTATGTGGAGCATTCCCATAAAAAAATAACAACCTTCTTAGAAGTTTTAGAAAACTCAAACATCCCTGGCATTTCCTCCATAGTATATTCAGGAGGCGCGAGGAAAAGATTAGACACAGGTGTATTAATAACACTATTATGGCCAATAATGTCTACAATAATGCTGCTCTTAGATGTATTGCATTTGTTATAGCATTATTCTTAGGAGAGGGAAGTAACTGCAGTTATTCATCAATTGGATTAAGGTTATCAAATTTCTTAGTAACCCATACTTTAGTTGATGTACTACATCCACTGGTAGAGACCAATTTGAGCGGTGATCAGTTTCAGGAGGAACTACTGAGATGCAATGTTTCAAATATTTATTGAAAAATTTATTGGATGAGCTATCATGATAAGATTTGTATTTTTCAGAAATTCTCGAATAACTTTTGTGTTGATTAGAGATCTTATGAACCAAAAACTATCCACTGATATATTTGGATGGATTGAAATCATCATCGTCACTATCTCATTGACCATCTACTTCCTTGACCTCTTCTATAAAAGATTCATATACTCCCTCGAGAATTGATGTAATTTTTGACCCAACTTCAAATGATGTTGACTGATATAATTTCTTATACCTTGAGATTATCCAACTTCTCAATGACATATTTTTGCCAAAAACCATTCCTAACAAGCACTTCTTCAAAATAAGAAAAGCAACCTCTGAAACTTGTGTTCATAATTCCACATCTCGATGTGTTCATAATTCCACATCAACTTGAAAATACGGGGACCATTTAAACACACTCATAGGGGGGTTGCCCACATACTAAACATATTTAATCCACAATCAAACATAGTCTTCATTATTAGTTACTGTTTTAAAAAATAAAGAATATTAATTATTGTTTCAAATTTTACTTTCAAATGGATAACAATATCACTTCAATATCAATATGCTCTTGATTAGCTCGACATTCTTCTATAAAGACAACTTTATCCCAAAAGTTTCTGATTATATACCTTAGACCTGAATCTTGATTATAGATTGATAAGTCTATTCTGATATCAAACCACACGACACCTTATATATATGCAACGTATATATGTGTGCTGTTATATATATATATATATAGCAACCTTATATATATATATGCTGTTATATATATAACAGTAGCAGCACATATATGTGTGCTATTATATATATAGCTGCCTTATATATATATATATATATATGCTGTCATATATATAACAACACACATATATGCGTTGCTATATATATATATATGTGTGTGTGTGTGTGTGTGTGTGTGTGTGTGTATAGATACACACAACACTGCTTCTAAACACAACGAAAGGCACCGATCTCATCTCCAAATGAAAAATCAAGTGTCATTTGATTTTTTCGAGGAATCATCAAGGCGTGTGACTAATGGACACTAATGTATGTCTACTGAGAAATCATCAAGGCGTCCTACTTCATTTGTACACTAGCTTTAAGATTGCAATAGATTCATATACCTTCAGACATAATTACATAATATTAATTGTATTTTTTATATATGCATGCATGTATATCTGAATCTAAAGTAGGTTTTAACCCCTAATTTATTTGACTTTGGTTTGTTTCAAAATTGTATTTTAGGATTAATTTGTATTTGTGACTGTTGTGAAGTTTGATTTTGAAATGATGTGTTGTTTCTTGGGTACCTAATGGTACGTATGATGAGTATAAAAGTGTGAATTGAACAATTGATTTGATGGAGATGAATATACAATTATTGCCATGAGGTTTTGATTATTTTCTCTATTAAGAAGTTGAGTATAAATTTTTATCTTTATTTATTAACCTTTTGACTAATTTAAATGTAGGGTTTCCAAACTTCAGGAATTGAAGCACTACATTCATCGAGGTAAAGTTTTGAGTATATATTTGTAGTTTTGTTATGCGTATATTGTATCTGCAATTCTTTACTTAGTTGATGGTTTTATATTGACTTTTTGAAAAATCTACTTCCTTCTATTCCCAAATATGTTCAAAAGCAATTTCTCTTAAAAGTTGCAGTAGCATTTAATAGAAAAATGGTCTGAAATAGCGACAATAAGTAGCCAAACGTAAAATGGCTTACTTTATGAGAATATTTAGTTAAATTTATGGAAGGGATTTGCTGGTGGTTTGGTTTTGGAATTTGTTGCTGCTGTTGAGTTTATTTTAAATGTTAAAACATGTTGGATTTAATGAATAAACAAACGAAACTATGTCAAAATTTTCTAAAATCAATAAACGTACTAAATTGATAAAAACAAGCCGTTAAAGGGTGAAAACCCAAACCAGCCCCCAAACGTCCTTTTAAGAGGCACGAACACCTCACACGGAACCAATGTAACTTGTAGGAACTGACCGCATAGTCACGGGTCTCCCGATTTGAGAATATGACGATAATTTCAAAATATGTAGATTAGGCTTGAAAATAAGCCATTTGAGGGTGAAAACCTAAATCAACTCCCAAACGACCCCGTAAGATGCACGAACACCTCGTACATGACCAATGTAACTTCTAGGAACTGATAGTGTAGTCACGGGTCTCCCGGTTTGAGAATATGACTATAATTTCAAAATATGTAGATTAGGCTTGAAAACAAGCCGTTTGAGAGTGAAAACCTAAACCAGCCCCCAAACGACCCGTGAGAGGTACGAACACCTCGCACGGGACCAATGTAACTTGTAGGAACTGACCGCGTAGTCACGGGTCTCCCGATTTGAGAATATGATGATAATTTGCAAAAATAACACTTAGACTTAAAAATAGGCCGTTAAAGGGTGAAAACCTAAACCAGCCACCAAACGTCCTCGTAAGAGGCACCAACACCTCGCATGGGGACCAATGTAACTTATAGGAACTGATCGCGTAGTCTCGGGTCTCCCGGTTTGAGAATATGACGATAATTTGCAAAAATCAACACTTCAATTAAAAAACATGTCGTTGAAGGGTGAAAATCTAAACTAGCCCCCAAACGACCCCGCAAGAGGCACGAAGACCTCGAATGGTTCCAATGTAACTTATAGCAACTGACCGCATAGTCACGGGTCTCCCGATTTGTGAATATGATGATAATTTGCAAAAATTAACGCTTAGACTTAAAAATAAGTCGTTTGAGGGTGAAAACCCAAACCAGCCCTCAAACGGCCCCATATGATGCACGAACACCTCGCACGGGACTAATGTAACTTGTACAAATTGACCGCATAGTCACGGGTCTCCCGGATTAAGAATATGATGATAATTTGAAAATATGTAGATTAGGCTTGAAAACAAGTCGTTTGAGGGTGAAAACCCAAACCAGCCCCCAAACGGCCCCGTAAGAGGCACAAACACCTCGCTCGGGACTAATGTAACTTGTAGGAACTGACATCGTAGTCACGGGCCTCTCAAGTAGTCATAACTTGCGTAAGATTTTCAATTTTAGAATATAATATTAATTGCCACTCCTATATGTAATTTTTTTAGCTTGAGTAACCTTTTTTTTATAAATTACTTGGTTACTAATATCGTATCTTTTTTGTATCCTATTTTTTTTTGCAGGATAACATTTTATCATTAGCATTTATTCACGGGGAACACACAGAGAAATCAATGGTTTACAACAAGGGGTTTATTCATGATTCTATTTTTTTGTGTTATGGCTGTGCGGGCTTTTGTAGTTTTATTGTAAACTTTTATAGTCGTGCGGGCTTTTGTAATTTTATTGTTATATTTTGTGGCCATGCGGGCTTTATTTTATCCAGGTTTTGTATTAGCAGGTTTTAGAATGTCTAAAAAATAGAGGAGACTCTGCTCAATTTTTTTTGGTCTGTGAACTACTAAAGACTTGTAATATTTTGAAGTTTGTATGTACATTAATTTATTAACAACGTGCAAGACTTATAATTTGTTAATTTTCTAGTTTTCAAATAATTAATTATTTTTTCTTTTATCCACAAAATTTGGCACAGTTCAAAACCGTGCCAAAAGTGTATCATATTTTGGCATGGTTTTGAACTGTGCCAAATTTTATCAAAATGTGCTCAATTTGGCACAGTTCAAAACTGTGCTAAAAGTGTGCCAGAAATATCAAATTCTGGCACGATTTAAAAGTGTGCCAGAAGTGTTCCTGTATGTCAAATCTGGCACACTTTTAAACCGTGCCAGAAAAAAATGGCCAGTTTGGAACACCTGATTCTGGCACCGTTCAAAACCGTGCCAGATTTGATCTGGCACAATTTTAAATCGTGTCAGATTCCTATTTTTGGTGTAGTGAGCATTTATATTTTCTTAATATGTTTCCCCTAATTCACGTACTAATCATGATTAGTACTTCTTAGTAAATCGCTTCAGCTATCATTTCAAGTGTATCATTGTGTATTACACTCTTTATTTTTATATAGATGCCTCGTCGTCGTGACATTGCTATTAGTTCCGACTCTAGCGAGCTCCAACGTATGGAGCAAGATGTACGACATCTTGTTGACTCTCTCTATCAACAACAATCCAATCGTAGCAGAACTCTCGAAAGCATCACTTTCGCATCGCTCCTTAAGGAATTCAGGAGGCTAAATCTGCCTACCTTCAATTGGGCGTCGGGCCTCATTGCAGTCAAGGCATGGCTCGACAAGGTCACGGGGGTAATGGAAGTTCTAGATGTTCCATCTAGGCATAAGGTCAAGATTGCGACATTTCAGCTAACTAAGAAGGCACAGAGGTGGTAGGCCATGCACTTGGACGGTTTGGCAGAGCCGCTAGATTGGTATGGTTTACGGATTTCTTTTCTGAATAAATACTTTCCTTAAGCGTATTTCGACACCAATAAGGATAAGTTTTCCCAATTGATCCAGGGCAAGTTATCGGTCAACAAATATTTGTATCACTTCGAGAGCCTGTCGAAGCATGTGAAAGTACTCAGAACAGACGAAGCTGAGAAGACAAGGCTCTTTGTCAAGGGTCTTAACTTGAGCACTCGACGGATCATGGCAGGTATGGATCTACCAAACTTCAGGATAATTGTGAACAAGGCCATTAGATTGGAGATTGATGCTGGGGATAGCAAATCTATCAAAGAGAAGAAGAAGGATCTAAGTGGATCTCACTTGGGTGGTCACAAAAAGTGCTGAAGTGGGGCACGGGGTTTCTTCAAAAAGCTCAAGGATGCAATGGCGGTGGAATCCTTCTCAACACAGTGTACCAGTTATCATAAACATATCTCCCCCACAAAGAGGACCTGCTTCAATTGTGGACTCATGGGGCACATGAAGAGGGAGTGCCCCCAATGGGTTTCGTACAGCCATCAGACCATTGACTTTGTACCGGGATGGAGTTCCATCTACACTGGCCCCACTCAACAACAACACCAGTTTTCTTCTAGGTACTAGAATACAACTAGGCACATTGTGGATGAGCTGCGTCCTAATCAGAGGCATGGTGGTTGTGGTCATGACCAAATTCCCAATAGCTAGACCAACAGATTTAATCCCGGGCGAACTTACACAAATTCCCAATAGACTGCACCTCCTAGTGCCCCTACAGTGATGGAAGGTATGATTCTCCTATATAGTACTTAGGTAAAGGCATTATTAGACTATGGCTCTTTGCACTCTTTCATATCTAGTTCCTTAGCCTTTAGTCTGGGTTTAGTAGTGGATTGGTTTCATCCCCCCATTTTTATCAACCTCCCAGTGGGTGGCGGCATAGTCTTTGATAGGGTTTACTGTAAGAGTGTGGTTATGGATGGACACTTCATTTAAGAGTACGACCTGATCCTTATGGACATATATGGATTCAACATAACTCTAGGTATGGATTAGTTAACATGTTTTAAATCCACAATCGAATGACATAGGAACAGTGTCCTGGTGTCACTTTCGAATGGGTCCCGCCCTCATTTCAGTAGTGAACAGGGCATCGATTATCCATGTAAATTATCCACAGTCTGTGAGAAGAATTTTTTTTATTAGGTGAGCAGTATTGTGGATCAATATAAGCCATAGGGTATAAATTTTGATTATCCTGTGGTTCCAGAGTTCCCTGATGTGTTCCTAGATGATCTTCCCGATTTACCACCTTGGCGAGAGGTGGACTTTGCAATAGAAGTACATCAGGGTGTGTCACCAATCTCAATCCCATCGCATAGAATGTCCCCTGCAGATTACAGGAATTACAGACCCAATTGAAGGAACTAACCCGCAAAGGATTCATATGTCCCATTATTTCTCCATGGGGAGCCCCAGTCTTATTTGTAAGGAAAAAGGATAACTCTCTACAACTTTACATCGACTATCGATAGCTAAATAGGGTGACTATGAAGAATAAGTACCATATACCCGTATTAATGACTTATTCGATCAGTTGTATGGGGCGGGATTATTCTTGAAGACTGACCTCTGCTCTGGGTACCACCAGCTACTTTTCAAGGAGGAAGATATTCCCAAGATGGCCTTTCAAATACGGTATGAATGTTTTGAGTTTGTGGTGATACCCTTCAGATTGACAAACATCACGAAATCATTTATGAACCTCATGAAACGTATCTACTTCCCTTATTTGGACCGATTTGTTGTTGTTTTCATGGGTGACATCTTAGTATAATCGGCATATGATATAGATCACGAGGAGAACCTCCGAGCGACCTTGCAAGTGCTCCAGGATAACCAATTGTATAGAAAGTTTAGCAAATGCGAATTCTGATTGGAAGAGGTCAAGTTCCTTGGCCATGCAGTTTTCAGAGAGAGTATCTCTATCGATTCGTCAAAGGTGGAAGCAGTGTTAGGATGGATTCAACTGAGGACAGTCGTCGAGGTGCACATCTTCTTAGGTTTAGTTGGGTACTGCCACAGATTCATACAAAAATTCTCCAGGGTAGATATGCCTCTCACAATGCTTACTCAGAAGTATGTGAAATTCAAGTGGTTCGAGGACTGCGAGCTAGTGTTTTAGGATATGAAGGTCATACTAACTTTTGCACCCGTTCTTGTCCTCCTAGAATTGGGCAAGGGGTACACAGTGTGCTGTGATGCTTCAGGTTTGGGACTTAGGGAAGTATTGAAGCCAACAGTCAGGTAGTAGCCTATGCATCTTGCCAGTTGAAGGTGCATGAGAGGAACTACCCCACCCATGACGTGGAGTTAGCCTCCATGGTATTTGCACTGAAGTGCTGGAGGTATTACTTATACATGGAATGATTTATAGTGTTTCCTGATCATAAGAGCCTTGAGTATATATTTACTCAGCGGGATCTAAACCTACGACAAAGAATGTGGATGGAGTTAATGGATGATTATGACTTCTCACTCGAGTACCACCCAAGTAAGGCCAATGTTATGGCAAATGCTCTCACTTAAGAATCTGGCATCACACTCGGCGTAACGAAATGCCACCAAGTAAAATTGTTCGGGGAGCTACAGAAGTTCGACCTGCACGTGCAATGGGGCTATGATAGAGCATATCTTTAGGGCGTGGTGGCCCAATCCCTCATCTAATAGATAGTATTAGAGGCACAGTCTGGTGATCCTGAGTATGCCCAGTATCGTGGCCGCATTTGGAATGGAGAAGTGTTTGACACCCTCATGATCGATAAGGACGACGGGGTGCGACACAAAGGGAGGTTGATAGTCTCTATAATCGAGGAGCTACAGGATGATGTGATGGGAGAAGCCCATCACTCATGTTTTAGCATACACCCTAGCGCCACCAAGATGTATAAGGACCTGTGCAGGTATTTCTGGTGGTCTGGCATGAAGAGAGATGTGGCAACGTATGTGTTCAAGTTCTACAACGTATATACCAGCACTTCAAATGAGGTTAGTCTCATTCAAAAATCTTTCTAATCTCACTCGAATGAGTTCCCCCGTCATTAGTAACGAGCTTTAAACGACCAGGAGAGAGGATTATAGGGGCATGTCGCGAGAAGATCGCGAGTAACGAAGCATTGAACGATAATCTATAGTTATTTGGACGACATTCATCTTGTTCTAATGACTCTGACGGAGTTAGAATCTGATGAAAATGCTGTCACTATATCTGCCCTAGATGAAAACACGTGTCAGCTCCTTAGGAACTGACGGATCTGATGAGTCTTTGGGGGAATTTTATATGTTTAAAGATGGCTTTGGGTGGGTTATTTAAGGGAGGTTTAGGAGAATGATAATCCACCACCATTACCATCTCCCTTCCCTCTTTCTAGAACTGTCCCACTCATCCCCATTTCCTCAAGTCCTTCCTCCATTTTCAGAGTGGTACCAAGCACTTACACTACACAAATACCCATCTTTACACCTTACTCTTCTATCTAAGATTCTCTTTGAAGAAGGAGGTGGTGTATACCCTTATAGAGAGACCTTAAAGGAGCTTTTGTGAATCCAAGGTCGTAGAGCTAGGAATTTGGGAGCTTTCATGTCATCCATCACTAGTTCTCCTCTTCAAAATCAAATGTAGGGTTTATGTCCTAGCTTTCAAGGTTTTTCTAGCTATGAAGTGGGTTTCATGCCAAAAGTATGTAGTTTTATTCATAAAATGTTGTCTTGCTAAAAATAAAATATTTTCAAAACAAACCCTAAATGGGTCTTTTACATACATGTAGAAAATTTCATTTTATACCTTGATAATTGGAAGAAAGCATGTGAAATTTTAAAGTTATGAATAATGTAAAATAAATTCATGATGGACGTATTTCTAGGTTGAAAACCTCCCATAAACTTGCAAGATCATGTAGTAAGCTAACATGTGATAATATTGTCTTAAACAAACATATTAAGATGGGTTTTGTCTCCAAACTAACAAGTAAAGAAAAACAACTCCAGACTTGTTACGACGTAATATGGTGAAAATAAGATAAATGTTTGAATTTACATGAAATGATAAGCTAAGACAATGAACTTTGATGATGATGGTCTAAACCATGTTGGATATGATTTTATGTGGAAAAACATAAAAGGGAAGAATGTGGTTTTGAACATGAAATGATGAACATGGTATTACGAGCATAGTTAACTTGTGCCATTAAGGAACAAAAGTAAATGGATGTTTTTCTCAAAATATAACAAAAAGGGGTAAAAAGGGATTTTATAAACTTGAGGATCGTAAGGGTTGGGTTTCCTCTCGAGACCTCATTGGTCTAATTCTTGATGAAAAATAGATAAATGGAGAGTTTTGGCACAATGGTTAAATTAACGACGCTTGAAAGCCATGGATAATGAAAATAGTGAAAAGGAAATAGAATAATATGGACATTTGATAAATGTTAAACACATATAGTATAAGACTCGGATGACACCGAAAAATTAAGGAGGTTCTGGAGTCCTGGGGTGAAAATTCCAAAACCACTGGCCAGGGCATATGGTGGTATCGTCGGCAATGAGGAGCCCATTAAATCACGCGGTATTTGGAAGATCCTGAGAAATAATAAAGAAAGGAAAATTCAGGATTGTATGGGTAAGTTAATTAAATAACCTAATTAAAGTAATAGTTGATACTAATGATAAAATGTAAATTATTAGTCTCTAAACTTGATAAAGGGTGGTAAAATGGATTAAGTGTGAGTATGACCTCATTGCTCGGGTGTATGACATGTAGTTGCATTATAGGTAATTAAATTGTCCATGTTTTTCGTTATTGAATTACATATTCATTTTATGTCCGATAACTCGTAGAAAACATATTACTTGATATTAATTCCCTTCGGAGCGTTTGCTCATACCTACTTTCTTTTTTTATTAAATAGGAATTTAATAAAACTTAAATGATTTCTTAAATAATATTATAGTGGTCACCTTTTTATTAAATAGGAATTTAAAGTACCAAACTTATGAATAAAATTAAATGATTTCTTAAATAAATTGGTTAAATCCTCCCCCTTCCCCATTAACTCCTCGGATCGGTTTGGGTAGACCCAACAGTGATCCAAAATCGGGGCGGGACATTACACTTAGAACGAAAATTAGACCTTCTTTATCAAGGCGAGTGTTTATCTTGCATTATTTTAAGCGTGTTATAGTATCCGTGTCGTGTAGGATTTTAACTTCATGATTTAAATGATTTCTTTGGATTTGGATATGTGGAATTCATGATTCGGGGTATAAATTTATGTAGAATAAATCATTATATGTAGATAATACAAAATAAAAGAATATTTGATGAATACCTTGAAAGAAATCTGGATATATTGATAATTATGCATGAAGAACACCATAAACTAGGGTTTTATGAGTTTTGAGATTTAATCAGTTCTTGAATAGATTTATTTTAGATTTGATGTATTATTTACATTAGAAATTATCCCTGTACATATGCTTGATGTTTAGGTATGTTGGATGGGAGTTTGGTAAGGTTTAATGGAGGCTTGATAAATTTTTTATGGTGCAAACTCATAACAGTAACGAGGAAGACAAACTGCCAGGTGCGAATCGATTCGGTTCCAAGATCGAATACCGAATCTATTCGGCTGCCCAGTTTTGTTAAGTTTGGTCATTTATGTTATACTTGCACATGAAACTAATTATGGGAAACTTTGGTGATGGTTTAGCAATGATATAGAGGCTTAGAGAAGATCAGTAGACATATAGTTAAGGCCTGGTGTAATCTTAATGAGTGTAAAATTGGGATTAGGACCGACGATTGTTAATCGATTGTGTTGTGTATCTAGAGTTTACAAATTGGGTTATGGGAAGAGTAAACTATAACCTATGATCAATACCAGTAGTATAGAGATGTGTTAACTACTGAAATTTACTTAAGGTATAATTGGGTTCCCTCGAGTAGTGAGTGATACTCGAAAAATACGAAAATATTACTATGTGTGAATCATTAGTACGTCGACTATTTAAAAAATATAAATACTACCTACGGGATATATTATAGGTTGTGTGTGTGTGTGTGTGTGTATATATATATATATATATATATATATATATATATATAGGCAGACTCCTGTGCACACTAAGTTTGCACATTACTTTTTTAAAGTAGTAAAAAAAATATTTTTGAGTTGATTTTTTTTTGTGTGATATTTAAACATTTCAAGGAACCCATATAAAAAAAATCAGCTCAAAAAAACTTTTTTTGCTAGTTTTAAAAAATCGGTCAAACTTTCTATGCTTTTAAGCCCTTTAAAAACTGCGAAAGTTTGACCGATTTTTTAAAAATAGCAAAAAAAGTTTTTTTCAGCTAATTTTTTTTATGTGAGTCCGTTGAGATGTTAAAATATCACATAAAAAAATTGGTGTGCGCCAGCACTCAAAAATATTTTTTTTACTACTTTAAAAAAGTAATGTGCAAACTTAGTGTGCACAGGAGCCTGCCTCTCTCTCTCTCTCTCTCTCTCTCTCTCTCTCTCTATATATATATATATATATATATATATATATATATATATAGCTTGCGTAAATATCTATTATGTGATTTGTTATGTGTGTCAACATACCCACGCTGCCTGCTATCATGAGAAGTTTCGCGCAGAGGGCGATCCCACCTTGGCGATTCTAGTGAGGTCTGGATGTGTGCCTCAGAACATAGAACTTAGGGAGGATCACTATTTGCAGTGTATTAGTGGAACTCAAAAGTCATTTGGGTATGTTAGGTATGTGTGTAGCCGAAAGACTTAGAACTATGTTTGCCTCCATTGTGTGTTGGTTGATTCATGGTTTGAGGAGACATTTCGAGCTCATAGTTCCTGATTTAGTACGAGAGGTACATGGACTTGATAGTAGAGTATGCCTGCATCGTGGTGGCCATTTCGGGGGGTGCTGTAGTTGTATATATTATAGTGTGATAAATATATATAGGTGTGATTATTCTACTTATGTGTGATAGTAGAAAAGATAGATAGATAGAATATATCTAAAAGTAATTTAAGTATGAGGAACTTAATAAATGGTGTAATATTAATATTTTCTTAATATTAAATAGTGGTTTTAGGGTAGTGTATCGTATGGGAAATACAGAGGAGCTAAACCGATTGTGGTTAGTTAGATACTTATGTCTAGTTAGGTTGGGTAGCATAACTAGGTTGATAAATAGGAGACGTTAGGTGTCCACTGTAGATGAGAGGTGAGGAACTCAAGTGAGTGTATGTTAACTAACGTCTATATCTAATAACTTCTTTTATAACCGCAATTTAAATACTTTCCAAATTTTTTTCAAAGGTTTTGGGCTCTAACCCGTGTCAAACCTATTTTTCAAAACATTTTAGGTGTCCAGCCACAAGGACACGAAGATTGATGACTCATTCCATGGATGCGTAGCTGTAGCACTTGTGGAGGATTGCATGTGTAAATGCTTCAGTTATTAATTCCTAGATTAGGATTTCTGAGTTATTATTTCATTTGGGAATGTTTCCCCTTCAGTTGATACATTCTTTCAGTTTTATTTATCCGACTATGTGATTAGATTCCGTTTTATTTTTGTAGACTTATGTTTTGGATATTAGTTTTGGAACCGATGTTTTTTTGGTATTTATCATTTATCTATTTATCCTGTGATGATTCAGACTTCTAGTATTGTGTGGATAAATGATATTACTTTATTTTCGTATGTTGATATTTGTTAATGAAAGAAAAATTTGACTCCGACTTAATTTAACATACGTGGTTAGTAATTTAAAAAGTTTCGACAATGATGCTAAGAATGAACCAAATGAGATTACTGTTATTTTAATAAAGGACTAATCACCCGTGGTTAAAATAAGCGGGGTGTCATATTTTCTTAGTGTACACATCGTATGTCTCAGCCCCAACTTTCCATAACTCCTTCAATTCATTTATTAATGGTTGTAGATACACATCCATTTCTTTATCAAGTGCTTTAGGTCACAGAATTAGCAAAGACGTCATGAAAAAGGGATCTTTCATGCATTTCCAAGGAGGCAGATTGTATGACATAAGTATAACTCGCCACATGTTATTGGATAAATGGGGTTTGGATCCAATGAATCTCCGGTTTGGGGTGAGTAGGGGTGGCATTGGGTGCTACTGGCATGAGCTTTAAAAATAAGAGAATATTGAATAAACGGGTATTTGAGCGACTAAATGGGTTAAACTAAAAATAGGTTTTTTTTGTTCAATATATATATATATATATATATATGAGTTTATTGATTTCATTTTTTGGTTTGTGGTGGGTAGAGCTGGCATTGGTTGCCGCTGGCGCGGACATCTAAAAATAAGAGAATATTGGATAAATGGGGTTTGGATCCATCGGATCTCCGGTTTGGGGTGAGTAAGGGTGGCATTGGGTGCCGCTGAAGCGAACCTTTAAAAATAAGAGAATATTGGATAAATGGGTGTTTGAACGACTAAATATGTT
Organism: Sambucus nigra; assembly: GCA_949130495.1. NCBI lineage: Eukaryota > Viridiplantae > Streptophyta > Magnoliopsida > Dipsacales > Adoxaceae > Sambucus > Sambucus nigra. The sequence goes on along the minus strand of OX422213.1, from coordinate 83,332,787 downwards.
AAACTAAAAATAGGTGTCTTTTTTTCAATATATATATATATATATATATATATTTGAATTTATAGATTATTTGACCCATTTATTTAACTAGTAAATTTTACTGTCTGTATAATATTAACACAAAAAATGTCACTGTTTGTGAAAATGTCATTGATATAAAACAATTTCATTTTCTAGTGCCTATAATAAAGTTTACTCCATGTGTAATTTTTTCTTTGAAATTTTATAGGCTTCGTGGGTCTTGTTTGATATATCTCGGCGAGGAGATTTCAAAAATAGTAATTTTGTGAAAAATGGATTTGTCAATCAAATGTTATAATCATTTGAAAATTAAAAAAAATGTTCAACCACTTATGTTACTTCCCCAAGGAAGATACAAATGGTTGGTTTTAAAAGGATATAATTGTGAAAAAAAGTTTCAAAAAATTAGGAGTTGGACCTATATGTGGGGAAAAATATGGTGGGACTAGAATGAGTAAAGAAATGTCTAATAGGACCTATATATGATAACCTCTAATTTTATCTTTAGAAAAATATTTAGAGTGTTTAAAGAATTGGAGCAGTGCCATTAACTATAGTCGATAAAAAATACCTCTCTCTCTCTCTCTATCCCCCCCCCCCCCCCCCAATCACATATGCCTCCTTTTCCCACCTCCTTCACTGCCACTGCCACCTAACCACCCACTACTGCCAACCCTACCGCTTAACTGTCGCCTTCACTCAACCACCCAACTCCCTCCATAACCACTTGTAGATCGACATACTAACTTTAAACCACAAAATTAAAACTATATTCTAATCGCAATCATAAATGCAAACAACAAAAAAAATCAAAATCGTCCTAGAAGTGCAATCGAAACATATAGAAGATGGTTTTGAAACCCGCAAAATCCAGATTTGAAATTCAATGTTTTTGAAATTCTTAAAACTCACAATCCACGGGGAAAGATAATCAGGGGAAGGAGAAAGGAATGTGCCACTGGGTGTTGGAGCTCTATGGGGTATCCATATGGGAAAAAAGGTTACTAGGGACACTGAAAAATCATCTCCAATTGTCATATTACCTTCCCAAAAGAATTTTGGGATGGATTTAGGGACATTTTAAACGGTTTCATTAGCATAGCGTTCTAAATGTTTTAGGAACGTTTTTTGCTATCCTAAACTTTGATTTCTATATAATCATAAGTGAAATGAGGGAAGGCAAAAAACTATGGCAGGATTTTTTTTCTCCCATATTTTTTATTAGGGATGACATAAAACCGTTCCAAAAATTATGGCGAAAAAATTTTCTGCACATATTTGCTATTGGCGATGACATAAAATCGTCCAAAAAACTATCGGGGGAACCTTTTCTCATCGTAGACAATCTGACAGTACAATTCATCTAACCACAGAATTTATAAAGAATTACTCCATTCATCACCCCATAACATAGCACATTCAAAAATAATAAAATTTTACTACTTTTATTCAACAACCCACATATATACCTTCAAATTCGCATATATAATTCCCATTCATACACTAAATAATTCTCACATCCAAATACAAATACATCAAGTGTTTACATAACCAAACTAACAAAATCATCCAAGGTGTCAAAACAAAGGTTAATGAAGAACTCAAAAATTATTTCGGAGAGTGGGGTGGTTAAAGAAAGGTCAAGAGAGAGAGAGAAGGAATGCGTTTTTATGTTTCCTTTTTATTTTTTTAATACTTTTTAAAATTTTAAATCTTTTAAGTTATCTTTAATATAAAATGTCACGAGGCCATCAACATTAAAGTATTTTATATAAATTTTGCACAAAGTATATTTATTTTTAAATTAAAATATATTAAATTCTAAAAGTAACATTACCAATGGATTAAAGTGAAACATCCATGTTGTGTCGAAACAATAAACATCTCTTATGGTGTCGAAACAAAAAAATCCCCTAGGGTGTCGAAATAAAAGTAATGAAACATTCATAGCTTTTTTGGAGGGTGGGGACGTTACGTAAGGGAGAGAGAGGGAGCATGAGTTTTTTAATACTTTCTAAATTTTAAATCTTTTAAATTATATTAAATATAAAATTTGACGTGGCATTAACATATTTCCAATAAATTTTGCAAAAAGTTCGTTAATTTTTTAAATTAAAATGTATTGAATACTAAAAGTAACAATTAGTAACGGATTGAAGTAAAAAAAAACTTGTTTTTAATGTTTTAATGATTATAAGGTTCCTATATATAATTAATTGCATATAAATCCTAACACAAAACTTTTGTTTTTTATTTCTAGTTAAAAAGATAATGTAAAACCGCGTTAAATGTCTAAATGTAGTTTTACTTTGAATGTTATTAGATCTTAGCTCTCATACTTTGAGAAGATTTTTTAAATCTAAAATTATCTCATTTTAACTTTTTATTATGTATAACGTCTTCAAAATAGTTGGCAAGGTAGTACAATTTATAAAATATTTAATAAACTTATTTTAATTATTCAACTACTAAGATTCACAAATCTTGGAACTTAAATTAGACAACTTTATACTGTTAAGTTAAACATACAAAAAGCTATATATCTAATATTCTATGCAACTTAATTAGCTTAAATTAACAGTAGCCCTACATTTTAAATTCATATAATAAGACCGTACTAAAAGTGACAAATTAACGAAATAATTAAATCAAATATTCAAAATATGAGAGTACGCCGTATTGTAAAATTTAACAACATGAACAAACAAAAACACTTACATGAATTAGTAAATTAATAATTTTAAGTTTAATGGAAATAAACATAGTGATAACTTTGAAAAATTAATATTGGAAATATTCAACTTCGGCCTTATGTTAACTAGATTTGTGTGTACGAGCAACATAAATTATGTTACATAAGTTCAGTTTCGTTTTCTAAGTTTTGTTCTCATTTTTGAATCATCCATGTTTAATGGATAAGATTTTAGGCTTACGTTAGTCCTCGCTAATTGTAGGCCAATAAATTTGAACTCATAAATATGATTTATTTGTCTTACATGACCATCTTAAGTAATGTTAACCGTTTTTTATTTCTTATATAAAATATACTACTTTTATAATTTTAAAAATGTATTTTTTATACAAGAAAGCTTATAAATCTATCACTACTCTCAAACTCAAATCCTAACCCATCTCGACCACCACTCTCATTGTGGGGTACCTTGTCGATTTCTACCGCCACACTCCCTCCCATTATATATAGTGAAAATCTTTGTTCAAATCGAAAAATGAGAGGTAGGATTGAGGCATAAACAAGATGAGGTTTTCATTAACTAATGGTTGTTTGTTTTTCGTTCTTATTATAATATGAATTTGTTCATAATATAATATGCTAAATATTGTTTGTTTTTTTTTTGGTAAATTTAATGGGCTACTAATTATATTGACTCTGAATCAGTAACATGTAATATTAATTTTATCTTTTTATTCAAAAAAAAGGAAAGATGAAAATTTCAAAATCAAAATTTAAATTTCTTTAAAAAATAAAACAACCGATATGGTATCGTCTAGTTCCGTTATATACCGAAACCGCCCTTATAGATCAAGTAAATCACAAATACAAATAAAGCAATGCGTACAATAACAAAATAAAGGTATAAGTAAAAAAATACATAAGAATTAAAAATGAATACATTATAAAAATGTATATAAACTAAATATAATAGCGTATACATTGAAAAATCGCACATTAAATACAATGTTGTATAAACTTAAAAATATTACATCTACCTTAAATAATTGGCGTATACCTTGATTAGAAGAGTATAACCATCATAAAAAATATGAATATATATGGGAACTAAGCTACCCATTTTTAGGTGGTATACATTAAAACAAGTTTGTTGACGCAAAAAATTACGCATCCACGTGGACCAGTCAGAAAGGGACACCTGTCATCCTACATGGCAATATTCATACTTGTTCGGCACCCGAAGAGAATTGGTCAGTACCCGAGGATTGTTGGTCGGCATACTAACCAACTCAAGGCAGACAAATCATCCAGAAGATCAAGATCCAGTTGAAGAAGACTCACCAACGGTCATGGAACCTTTGAAGACCAATAGTTACATTCATTGTATATATATATATATATATATATATATATATATATATATATATATATATATATATATATATATATATATATAAATGTCTGAATGTATAAAGACGTTGTATCTCTTTAACTCCCATCACTATAAATACATGCATTCCCTTAGTCAAAGGGACAAGTAAGTAAGAGACACGATAAACAAGATACATACCTCTCTCTCTCTCTATGCCATATTGTGCTATTGTAAACCCCTAGGAATAAAAGAACAGTAGACGTAGGCTTTATTCATAACCGAACCACTTTAAAAATCTTTTTCTCTTATGTGTTTGATGTGAATGTTTATCTTCATCTTCAATATCATCCTCATCATTTATCTGTTGTTGACGCCACTAAAATGGAAAAGGTCATTTTCTATCTTAAACAGATTGACGTCGTCTGTGGGAAAAGATACAAAATTCTTTCCATTATTATTCGAAGAAATGAAGATCATCATCAAGAGATAAGTTTTTTTTACTCTCAGCATAGAAATAATTATATGTTGTACATATATCTCTTCATTCACTCATAATTTTTATATGCACAAATTTTGTGATATATTTTGGGAATATGCAAAACACAGAATTTCAGACTCATTAGTTTTATACCAGCCCTTATGCATATGATCCTCTTAAAAAATTTATGAACAAATACGTTTAAAACGTGGGTTGCATCAATTTCTGGAAACCCAATACGTATCTAAATTTTCTTATAATTGTGGGAGATGAAAAAACATTTTCTCTGTGACACCCCGACTAATTAAATACCGGGTAGCTACTCCTTTATTAAATTAATTCTAAATGCCAAGTTGGCTCAGTTAATAGCATCACTGTCGAAAACATTTTACGATTACTAACCACCTAGTATTTAAAAAGTAAGTGCCAAATTTTAATTAAAGTCCGATTAACATGCAACAAGTGTAATGAAGAAATAACTAACACCATTCACCATAATTAAGTAAAACGAATAACCATCACATAGTGTAAATAAAGTCTGGAGGAAAACTCCTCACTACAATCCCATAACTGAAATAAATAACCGAATACTAAAACAATACAAATCAAAGTCTGAAAACTGAAATGTAAAAGATGTCTCTAATAGAAATGGGCAACATGCCCTACAACTGATAGATAATAACTCTAGAATCCAAAAGATCGAAGCGTCTACAAGCAAAGTCCCTGTAGCTTCCACAAACAGCAACAGCTCGTCACCTGAATGAATATCCTATGCTTGGTGTCCTTGTGGCTGGGCACCTAAAATGGTTTTACAAAGAAAAAGATATTTGAAAAGCAAACGGGTCAGAGCCCGAATGTGGAGTTATATTTTAGAAACCTGCAAGTGCTTTAAAAACATTTAAAACATTAAATGCAGAGTACATGTTAGGACGTGCACTCACATTATATTCTCACCTCTCGTCTAACTGTGCACTCCTAACGCAAGTACCCATCTATAACGATATAAACCACTAGCTAAGTGACAACATACCTAGCTAGATTGCCAAGGTCCTACCCATATTACTTGGTTCCATTATCATTATAATGCTCGTAATTAAATAGGGGTTTAACGTAAACTCAGATACTCAATATGCAATATATATAACTATCAGTTAAATCGTTATATTCTCGAAAAAATATTGTAATTATATTCATAACATTAACATGAGGATTCCCATTAATTAAATGTATATTATTCACATCATAAATATACAATACAAGCACCCCGAGAACTAAGCTGCGGTGCACACATACTCTGCTATCCATCCCGGTACATCACGTACATAAGGATCACACATTCCGAATCTCTCAGGAATAGTTCAGATAACACAAATCACAAATAGTGGAGGGGAACACAGTCACATCACATGGGTCACGCACATACCTACGCTCCCACGATCAGCGGACTTATTAATATCCCAATAAGTCTTTCTATGACCTATGTTCATCGAGGTAACCAGTCTAAATCCGGGCAACACAAGGATTAGAGTGCCCTAAGCGAACGCAAACCTCCCGTGATAGCAAGTATGGTAGGTATGTCATACACATAATTCATATACCAATACTAAGTAAACACACGTCTTAGCAATCAATGTAGTTTAATCGTAGTACATATCGCATTCTCGTACTAACTTATAATTATCACAATTTATACTATTCCGGTTTTTAGTTATACGCGCCATAATACATTCTCACGTCGTAGTAGACACTCACGTCTCAACCCAAACCGTCCATTTAATATAACTCTCGTATATAATTTCCTTCTCGTAAATACCCAAAAGTCCCAATTCTATCACTATATCATCATCGGAATGTTATCTATATCCTCGAACAAGTTTACGAGACTCCAAAACTCAAAACAATCCAAAAAGGACCAAACTGTCAACTCGTTAGAAGTCTCGTTCGAACGAGACTGTTCGAACGAGATTCCTCTGCCAACTCGTTAGAAGTCTCGTTCGAACGAGGCTGTTCGAACGAGATCCCAGTTCGTTCGAACGAACTGTACCTTCTAACGATATCTCGTTCAAACGAGATATCGAACGAAATCCCTTCTCGTTAGCAGCGACTGGTCAACTCGTTAGAAGCTCGTTCGAACGAGGTCGTTCGAACGACCTGGGCAGGGGCTTCTAACGAGCTACCAGATTCGTCCCAGATTTTTCCCCAATTCGTTTTTCATCCATTTTAACACCTCAAATCTTCTAAACTAAGTCCCAACAATCGTTTAAAGGTCTATAATCAATAATAAACATATATAGTCACATCCTAACATGTTTTTAAGGGATCAATCCATCCTAACATCAATTAAATTTACAAATTTCTACACTTTTTCCCAATATCTCAAGAACATGAACCCTAACTTTATATCATCATCAAATCCCAGAATTTAATTCGTTTTAATCTCTTCTAATCACAGTTATTATGAGAGAAATCATCTACCTATCATTTTACATGCAATTCTCTTCAAAATTTTCAAGTTCTAAACTCCAACTACATGGGTTTTCATTCAATCTTTCAAGAACAATCAAAATTCTTCAATTGCTAACCTGGAAAAGATATTCTTTGAAATTAAATGGAATAAAGTCACTTGCCTTGGTTTGATTTCTGATTTTGGTGTAGGTTTGATGAAGTTTTTCTGTAGAATTTCCTCTCTCCAAGCTCCTTCTCCAATGGTGGCTTAAGGTGGCTAGGGTTTGATTTGGGGAACTTAGAAAACCTAAATGATAACCTACATAGCCTTCTAGGTTAATATGGTTTGGTTAATGGGCTTAGTGGGTTTAATCCACATAAGATTTACATCTCTAATTTTCGTCACTTTTAATTCCTCAAAATGTGAAATTACCAAAATACCCTTTAAGTTGCCGGTATGGCCTAAAAATACCCCGGGACCCAAACTATACCCCCGGCTAGTGTTTTCTGACTATCTCGACCCTTACGGACGCGTTGGCGCACTCAAAATGACCATACGGATTATAGATTTTAAATTCACTTTTTTATAATCAAATATTTCACCGTGACGCAGCGGTCCCACGCGTCTCAATAAAATTTCTAAATTGCCGTATATAAATCTCACGACAAATTTCATAATTCCAAATTCATATATAATCATATATGCACATAATCAAATTCCAAGTCGCATCTCGTTAGTATTCATAACCCGGATTAATTTCCAATTAATACGCATTTAATTAATTAATCCCAAAAATAAATATAGCCAAAAGTACGGGGTATTACATACTTCCCCCCTAAGAACTGAATTTCGTCCTGAAATTCGAAACTAGAAAGTACCTGCTAAAAATAACTCTGGATAACGTTCGCGCATCTCATCCTCGCGCTCCCATGTGGACTCCTCGACATTTGAATGTCGCCACTGAACACGCACTAACAGGACTATCTTTGACCGCTATTTCCTCTCGCTTCGGTCCAAAATAGCAATCGGCCCCTCCTCGTAAGAGCTATCCGGCTGGAGATCGATGTCCTCCACAGCAATGTGAGAATGTGCCAAATTATCTCTAAGATATTTCCTCAGCGAGGAAATATGGAACACATCGTGAATCCGATGCAAATGCTCCGGTAGTCCAAGTCTATACGCAACCGGTCCGATCCGCTCAATAATAGGAAACGGCCCCACATACCTCGGTGCCAACTTCCCCTTCTTCTCGAAACGCATAATCCCCTTCATCGGAGATACCCTGAGCAAAACCTGGTCCCCCACTTGGAACTCCCTGAAAAATCTCTTCGCATCAGCATAACTCTTTTGCCTGTCTTGAGCTACCCGAATGCGACTTCGAATCAACTCAATCCTTGCCAAAGTATCCTGAATCACTTTCGGCCCAAGCAGTTTATTGTCCCCCACCTCCAACCAACATGCTGGGGAACGACAAGGCCTACCGTACAATGCCTCAAATGGAGCCATGCCAATAGTGAACTGATAGGAGTTGTTGTAAGCAAACTCCACCAGTGGAAGGTACTGCTCCCATCCACCCCCGAAGTCAATAATGCACATGCGTAGCATGTCCTCCAACATCTGATTGGTGCGCTCTGTCTGCCCATCGGTCTGCAGATGATAAGCTGTACTCAACCGCAATTCCGTGCCCATGGCCTCCTGGAAACTCTCCCAAAACCGCGAAACAAATATCTTGTCTCTGTCAGACACGATATTTAGGGGTACACCGTGAAGTCTCACAATCTCTGAAATGAAGAGCTGGGCATACTGTCCCGTAGTGTAGTCAGTCCTTACGGGTAAGAAGTGAGCGACCTTGGACAACCTGTCCACAATTACCCAAACGGAGTCGTGACCCCTCTGCGACGTAGGCAACCCCGTGATAAAGTCCATGGATATGCTCTCCCACATCCACACCGAAACTTCCAACGGCTGTAGAAATCCTACTGGTCTCTGATGATCCACTTTTACAAGCTGACAAGTGGCGCATTTCGAAACAAAATCAGCGATATCTCTCTTCATACCGCTCCACCAATACTGCCGTCTCATATCTTGGTACATTTTGTCCCCTCCGGGATGTACAGTGAACCGTGAGCCGTGCGATTCTGCCATCACATCGTGTCGCAATTCTTCCCCTTCCGGAACTACCAATCTCCCATTGAAGCGTAATCCCCCGTCTGAGCTAACGGTATAGGATTCGGCTCCCTCTGCTAGTAATCGAACTATCTGCTCCTGACAGAACGATTCATTAGCCTGTGCCCGTACTACCTTCGTGACAATCTGCGGTGTAACGGTCATCACAGACATGAAAGATCGGGCCACTGCATCCTGGTGTCCCAATTCCTTCCACTTTGCCTTCCACACCTCTGCCACCTCATCTGTTGGCCTACGGCTCAACGCGTCTGCTACCACGTTAGCCTTAGCCGGGTGGTACTGGATGTCGAACTGGTAGTCTTTCACAAACTCAAGCCACCTACGTTGCCGCATATTCAACTCTTTCTGTGTGAACAGGTACTGTAGGGACTTGTTGTCCGTGAACAGTTGGAACTTCTCCCCCAAAAGATAGTGCCTCCAAATCCGTAGGGCAAATATCACTGCTGCCAACTTCAAATCATGCGTGGGGTAATTCTTCTCATGAGGCTTAAGCTTACGGGAAGCATAAGCTATGACCTATCTCTCCTGCTGTAATACACCTCCAAGCCCTTGCAAAGACGCATCGGTGTAAACCAAATACTCAACTCCCGGTCTCGGCAATGCTAACACAGGTGCTGAGGTCAATTTGTCCTTCAATTCATCGAATGCCAAATGACAGGCATCACTCCAAATGTATGGCACACCCTTACGAGTAATATGTGTCAAAGGACATGCTATCTCCGGGAAACCCCGAATAAACCTCCTGTAGTATCCTGCTAGACCTAAGAAACTACGAATCTCAGTCGGTGTCGTGGGCTGTCCCCACTCCCTCACCGCTGATACTTTCCCCGGATCAACAGATATTCCCCGGTCGGAAATAATATGCCCCAAAAACTGGACTTCTTTCAGCCAAAACCCGCACTTCTCATATTTTGCATACAACTCATTCTGACGAAGTGTCTGCAAAACCTGCCTCAAATGCTCGGCGTGCTCCTCCTCTGTCTAAGAGTAAACCAGAATGTCATCGATGAAGACAATGACAAACTGATCTAGAAAATCCCTGAACACTCTGTTCATCAAGTCCATAAACACAGCTGGAGCGTTGGTCAAACCAAAAGGCATAACCCAAAACTCGTAAGAACCATATCTCGATAAGAATGCAGTCTTCGAGACATCCTCCTCCCTGATACGCAACTGATGGTATCCCGATCTCAAATCAATCTTCGAGAAGAAAGAAGCTCCTCTCAACTGGTCGAATAAGTCATCGATTCGAGGCAACGGATATTTATTCCGTATCATGACCTTATTCAACTCTCGGTAGTCCACACACAATCTCAGTGAACCGTCCCTCTTCTTCACAAACAAAACTGGAGCGCCCCAAGGTGAGGTAATCCTGCGAATAAAGCCCTGTCCTAACAGCTGCTCTATCTGATCCCGTAACTCTCGCATCTCTGCCGGAGCCATACGGTACGGTGCGCGTGCTATAGGTCTCGTACCCGGTAGCAAATCTATAACGAAGTCTATCTCTCGATTGGGTGGTAAGCCTGGTATCTCCTGAAACACATCTGAATACTCCCTGACAACCGGGATGGAATCTAAAGGAATCACAACCTCCTTAGAGGTATCCTCCTCAATGTAATACAGATGAGCGGTCGATCCTCCCTCTGGGCGAGGCATCGCCACTACAAACATCTCTTGCCCCGGAATGGCAAAAACAATGCTTCCGCTGAAGCAATCAATCATGGCCCTATAAGCTACGAGCCAATCCATACCGATGATCACGTCGTGAACATGCATATCTAATACCAACATATCTGCAGGTAATACCAGACTACCAATCCCTACTCCCACTCCCCGGCATATAAATAATATAAGTGACCCACTCCCCAATGGTGAGTCGACACACGTCACTGTGCTCTCTGCCATAGCTAACAATCCTAAAGCTTTCGCGAAGTGTGTAGCTATAAAACAATGTGTAGCACCCATATCAAATAACACCCGACCCATAGTGCCATGGATAGGAAACGTACCCTCGATCGCGGGCAGTGCTTGTGGAACTGCAGCCTGGTGGACGTTGTAGACACGTCCATACTGTAGCTGCCCCTGCTGAACTGGGACTGCTGGAATGGGTGGCAATGTTGCCATCTGTGGCGGTGCGGGAAGAGCGGCGGGAAACATAGGCCTCTGTGGCTCCTGGAAAGCACCCTGCTGCTGCTGCTGTGGGGCCCTGCCCCTATCAGGACAATCCTGTCGCTTATGGCCAGTCTTGCCACAAACGAAGCACTTCCCTGGGAAGTTCCTTCCTCTCTGCCCCTGCTGCCCCCGGCCCTGGTGGCCGTTACCGTTCCTCCCTTGGCCCTGCTGGCCCTGGTGAAACTGCTGCCCATTCTGCCCCTGTTGGCCCTGATGGCCGTTTGGACCCTGATGGCCCTGACGGAAACCTCCCTGTCCCTTCCTGTAGTTCCCTGACCGAAACCTTTTATTATCCCCCTGCTGGGAGCCCCGCTCATTCTGTCTCTGCCCCTGACCAGATTGTGCCCTGCTGGCACCATGTCCTCCAGTCCTGCCCTGATGGCTAGACTCTCCCGACCTTTTGCCCTCGGCCATATGAAAATGGTGGTCCTGGCAGTGTAACAATGCAGCGTTAACCACATCAGAATAAGTGGCCAACGATAGGTTCCCTAGCAGATGTTGGCGGATCCTCCAAGTCAACCCGTCCGTGAACTTCTCAATTTTCTTCTTCTCTGTTGGTATCTCATCTGGAACGATATTCAACAGATTAGTAAACTCGGACTCATACTCGGCCACTGTCTTGCCTTCCTGCCTCAGACTCATCATCTTCCTCCTCATTTCCGTATGAACAGCCGACGAAAAGTACTTGCGGTCAAACCGCACCCAGAACTCCTGAATCGTGAGAGTATCCCTCTCCTCTGCGGTGGTAATAGACTCCCACCACTGCAGTGCAGATTCAACCAGCTTGAAAGTAGCTAGCACCTGCTTCTGAACATCAGTGCACTCATGCATTCTCAAGTGCCTCTGCATATCCTTCCTCCATTGGCTCGAGACTACCACATCTGAGCTACCTGCAAACTCTGGCGGATGCGCTTTCTGAAAAGCGTCACGTACACGCTCCCAGGTAGACGGGAATGCATTTGCCTGTACCGGCGCGACAACCGGCGCCTGAGGTGGTGCCTGCTGAATCACGGCAATTGCGGCATTTACCGCTTGGGCTACTATAGCTGCAACCTCAGCGGCGTTCATCATGCCCTGAACTGGAGCGGGCTGGGGTTCGGGCTTTGCATCCCTGGGAACTCGTCGTGCACGTCGTGGAGGCATCTTAAATAAGAACAAAGTTTATAATTTCACGGTTATAAACTTAATATAGCTTAAGAACGAAGCATTCACAAAAAGAGTACAACAGTCCTAAAATATAGGGCTCTATATCAAAAAAACGTAGCGGAAACATAATAGCCGTACAGATCCTAAAGGACACTAGAACCTGATGCTCTGATACCACCTGTGACACCCCGACTAATTAAATACCGGGTAGCTACTCCATTATTAAATTAATTCAAAATGCCAAGTTGGCTCAGTTAATAGCATCACTGTCGAAAACATTTTTATGATTACTAACCACCTAGTATTTAAAAAGTAAGTGCCAAATTTTAATTAAAGTCCGATTAACATGCAACAAGTGTAATGAAGAAATAACTAACACCATTCACCATAATGAAGTAAAACGAATAACCATCACATAGTGTAAATAATGTCTGGAGGAAAACTCCTCACTACAATCCGATAACTGAAATAAATAACCGAATACTAAAACAATACAAATCAAAGTCTGAAAACTGAAATGTAAAAGATGTCTCTAATAGAAATGGGCAACATGCCCTACAACTGATAGATAATAACTCTAGAATCCAAAAGATCGAAGCGTCTACAAGCAAAGTCCCTGTAGCTTCCACAAACAGCTACAGCTCGTCACCTGAATGAATATCCTATGCTTGGTGTCCTTGTGGCTGGGCACCTAAAATGGTTTTACAAAGAAAAAGAGATTTGAAAAGCAAACGGGTCAGAGCCCGAATGTGGAGTTATATTTTAGAAACCTGCAAGTGCTTTAAAAACATTTAAAACATTAAATGCAAAGTACATGTTAGGACGTGCACTCACATTATATTCTCACCTCTCGTCTAATTGTGCACTCTTAACGCAAGTACCCATCTATAACGATATAAACCACTAGCTAAGTGACAACATACCTAGCTAGATTGCCAAGGTCCTACCCATATTACTTGGTTCCATTAACATTATAACGCTCGTAATTAAATAGGGGTTTAATGTAAACTCAGATACTCAATATGCAATATATATAACTATCAGTTAACTCGTTATATTCTCGAAACAATATTGTAATTATATTAATAACATTAACATGAGGATTCCCATTAATTAAATGTATATTATTCACATCATAAATATACAATACAAGTACCCCGAGAACTAAGCTGCGGTGCACACATACTCTGCTATCCATCCCGGTACATCACGTACATAAGGATCACACATTCCGAATCTCTCAGGAATAGTTCAGATAACACAAATCACAAATAGTGGAGGCGAACACAGTCACATCACATGGGTCACGCACATACCTACACTCCCACGATCAGCGGACTTATTAATATCCCAATAAGTCTTTCTATGACCTATGTTCATCGAGGTAACCAGTCTAAATCCGGGCAACACAAGGATTAGAGGGCCCTAAGCGAACGCAAACCTCCCGTGATAGCAAGTATGGTAGGTATGTCATACACATAATTCATATACCAATACTAAGTAAACACACGTCTTAGCAATCAATGTAGTTTAATCGTAGTACATATCGCATTCTCGTACTAACTTATAATTATCACAATTTATACTATTCCGGTTTGTAGTTATACGCGCCATAATACATTCTCACGTCGTAGTAGACACTCACGTCTCAACCCAAACCGTCCATTTAATATAACTCTCGTATATAATTTCCTTCTCGTAAATACCCAAAAGTCCCAATTCTATCACTATATCATCATCGGAATGTTATCTATATACTCGAACAAGTTTACGAGACTCCAAAACTCAAAATAGTCCAAAAAGGACCAAACTGTCAACTCGTTAGAAGTCTCGTTCGAACGAGACTGTTCGAACGAGATTCCTCTGCCAACTCGTTAGAAGTCTCGTTCGAACGAGGCTGTTCGAATGAGATCCCAGTTCGTTCGAACGAACTATACCTTCTAACGATATCTCGTTTGAACGAGATATCGAACGAAATCCCTTCTCGTTAGCAGCGACTGGTCAACTCGTTAGAAGCTCGTTCGAACGACCTCGTTCGAACGACCTGGGCAGGGGCTTCTAACGAGCTACCAGATTCGTTCCAGATTTTTCCCCAATTCGTTTTTCATCCATTTTAACACCTAAAATCTTCTAAACTAAGTCCCAACAATCGTTTAAAGGTCTATAACCTACGTAGAAAACCTAAATGATAACCTACGTAGCCTTCTAGGTTAATATGGTTTGGTTAATGGTCTTAGTGGGTTTAATCCACATCAGATTTACATCTCTAATTTTCGTCACTTTTAATTCCTCAAAATGTGAAATTACCAAAATACCCTTTAAGTTGCCGGTATGGCCTAAAAATACCCCGGGACCCAAACTATACCCCCGGCTAGTGTTTTCTGACTATCTCGACCATACGAATTATAGATTTTAAATTCACTTTTTTATAATCAAAATATTTCACCGTGACGCGGCGGTCCCACGCATCTCAATAAAATTTCCAAATTGCCGTATATAAATCTCACGAAAAATTTTATAATTCCAAATTCATATATAATCATATATGCACATAATCAAATACCAACTCGCATCTCGTTAGTATTCATAACCCGGATTAATTTCCAATTAATACGCATTTAATTAATTAATCCCAAAAATAAATATAGCCAAAAGTACGGGTATTACATTCTCTCAAAAAGCTTTTCCTGTACGAATAGATATTTAATATTATTCATATAGACACCAAACCAGATCTTCAAAATATCCTAAATCAATGGTGAAAAAAATGAAGTTTAAATCTTTGATATGTGCCGGATCACACAACCCATCATGATTTTACCCAATTTAATCCTAAGCGGTGATAGGTGTTTCACCCAGAAGCAATGTCCCAATTTACAAAAACCATCACAGTTGAACGGAATATCAAAGCCCAATCGAATATCTGGGTCTATACTGCCAAGACATAGTATATAAACTGATAGGAAAATTCACAATTCAAAGTACTGATCAAATTCCCAACAACCAACTGAATGTCTGTATTTTTTATAATAACGGATATGTGCTCCGAAGTCAAGAAAATTGGGTTCACAAAAAAAATGTAGCTACAATAACCAGGGGATTTATGTCCCAATTTCATTATTTTCCAACTTGTAGTTATTACTGTATTGAACAAAATCTATGTATAACAATCTTCTTTGTACCAGCGATCTCCCCGATCAATATGGTCGGCGTTAAGAATTTTATTAGTCAATGATTCGTATCAAACATTGCATATTTCTCCCCTATTTCTTTATGCATTCTAGCTCTTTTACGGTCCTAAATACCTATATTTATGCTCACTAACTAGACAACCTTGGATTTGGATATATACATGTTTTGCAGGGGTTGATTATGCTTTTGTAGGTATTGTAACGCTAAAAGTGAGGATCCGTTGCATTTCGAAGAAGTTTCATCATCGGATGCTACTTCAAGGGCATTTTAGTCAATTCAAATTTCTTATCCAGCTCATGGAAATCCCATAGATGTGTAGCTCATTGATTTAGCATCGTGTGGCCACAAACGGTATGTCGTTTCGAGTTCGGACGAAGAAGATATGACTGATTCCGTAATAAAACTTTTCTTCCTTGTGATGACCAAATGCAGCCTGAAAATAGAGTACCGGTCGACCGCGTCCCTGGGACCGGTCGATCGCGGTTTGGAATTTTGCTGTGGGAAGGAGACAATGCACTTTTGCCTAAGGGGCCGATCGACCGCGCCCCTCCGACCGGTCGACCGGTAGTTCCAGATATTTTGGGCTCTTTCCTTCTTCTTTCCTTTTTCTTTTACTTTTCCCACTTACTATAAATACCCATTTTTTATGTAATAAATAGATATACATGATTTTAGCCTAGGTTAGCTTAGGGTTTGAGGGTTTTGAAGAGTTCTTCTTCATTTATACTTGGTTTGACACCCCATTTGTTGTGTAAGTTGACTATTCATCATCCTCTTCCATTAATATAGTTTGTATTTCTTAATTTCTTGCTTTCTAGTGTAATTTACATGATTTGTTAATTAGTTTACATGCTTTCATTTAATCGCTTTCTAGTGTAGATTTATCGCGTTTCTTTATCGTGTTTTTACAATGCTTTCTAGATAATTTAAATTAGGTTGTGCTCGAGTGGAACTCACTCGGGTTGACGCATTACTTTTCTTTGGTGATGGTATTTACGGGTCTATTTCTGGTGCGTTGTCCTAGTTATTACGCCTAGGAGATTTGATGGGGCATATCATGTATTTCCCGTGCTTACTACCTTTCGTTCGTAATTTTCGGGATATTTGTTGACGCCAAAATCATATTAGGCTTTTATGCCAATTTAGGGGCGTGACAACCCTCGATTTAAATAACTGTCAAAACGAGACGCGTTTTTAATAACTCGTCGACCCATGTAGCCATTTTATACTAATCAACTCGGGTGAGGGATATTCGACGCAACCTATAGTTTTACTCGCTTTCATAATCTAGTTTCAATACATGGCCTAGATTAACATTTCCCTTTTATGCATCTTTTCCTTTTTAGTTTGTAATCACCTTTTATACTTTTATTTAGGAATATTAAATCAATTGAATTCTAGCAACTCGTTCCGGTGGATTTTCGATACCCGACTTACCGCCGTGCTTGCCTCGCAAGTGTAGTAGTAACTTAGGTTTTTGTATTGAGTTGGCAAAAAGAAAATGACTAGCGTCTTTACACGCGCTACTTTTCGCACTCGATCAGTCAGCAATTCCAACAGACCACTATTTTGGGGCTAAAGATGAGTTCTATATCTGGTTGGAACACTTATTCTCGGTCGGCATCATATAATGTTGTTCGAAGGTACCTCTGTTGGTCGGAGACAGGTTTGGAGACCACTAATTACTGATCAGCCCTTCGGGACGACGAGGATTATGCAGGTCGATGTCCAGTATCTTCGGATGCTAAGCAGCTAAAAAAACAAAAATAAATAAGATTCCTTTGAAGATTATGGGACTCGTTGTTCGACATCATCTCCAGAAATCGATTTCATACCATCTTTTGTTGATTGGTATTAGATATTACAGGTCGGCGAAATAAATTAATCATCAGAACTCCTATTTCTTGATCGGCAACATATATTGCACAACAACATGAATTTCCGAAGGAGGGGCATTTGACATCGTTACGCTACCAGAGTAACTTGAAATGATGATTAGCATAGATTGAAAGCTTCTATATATGCTGGTCGGCACCATGAGACCTCCCAAATGTTGGTCGGTGGGATTAATTGTTGGTCGGCAACACCCAGGTCGTTGGTCGGCAGTAGTAGAATCTTGTGGTGTTAAAAACTTGGAGCACCCACAGATGTTCGAGCAACTTATTAAATTCTACAGGTACAAGATTCAGTGCCGATGAATATTCGAAAACCATCTTATTATCACTGCTCAGCATTATGAAATTTTACCTCAGCGAGGGACTATTGATTTTATTATGGCTCTTATATATTCTCAAGCACGAATCATTCTCTATATCTATTCTATATTCATCTCAGCGTGGAGCTCGGTAAAATATTTATTGTTATTTATATTCAGTTCCGAGGAGAACTACAACATTTATTATATTTCACCCCCAGCGGATAGTTGGTCGGGGTCATTCTTATTTAGATTCAGGCCCGACAAAGTACTCAGCCATATTCTTATGTTCTGGAAAATATTATCCTTATTCGGTATTATGTAATTTTGCCTCGACAGATCAGCCAAGCACTTTATTATTATTCTGAATCATTCTTTATATCTATTTGGATGCATATTCTATATTCATCTCATCATGGAGCTCGGCAAAATATTTATTATCATATATTCAGCTCCAAGGAAATCTGCATCAGTTATGATATTATCTCCAATGGACTATTGGTCAGGAAAATTCTTTTCACTATATATATTCAACAACCACCAACTAAGGTTGGTCAGCATCAGCAACCACCAGCTAAAAGTTGGTCGATATCAGCAACCGCCAACCTAAGGGTTGGTCGGCACCAACAATATTGGCATAACAATCATACAAGGCAAATCTTGTTTGATTATGGCTGACCTCAAGGGGCATCCAAAACTAGGCAAGAAGATGGGTGACCTCACGAGGAATCCACTATCTAGGCACTAAGGTAATCCTGGTAAGATTAATACCACTAAGCAGGATCATAGGATGGAAATAATTCCATAGTTTAGGCACTTATGGGTGATCAAAGGATCGCTAAAACTAGGCAGGAGCATGGGATAAATATTCCATTGCCTTGGCACACTAAGAAAAATTAAATTGGCAAATCGTCAATTCATATACAGAGATTAACAGAAGATAAATTTCATGATTATATATTATTGTTTATGCCCTGGAAATCAATTATTCTCTAACAATACAGGATCAATCGATCCCTTCCTTATTATTATCTGGACTTCTTATTAAGCCCGATAGATGGTTGACACTCTTATTATCTAGATTTCTTATTAAAGCCCGACAGATGGTCGACACTCTTATTATTTATCTGGATTTCTCGGTGCTTATATTATATGGATTTCTCATTTGCACGGATATTCGATGCAAATTATATATTATGCTCAATCAGGCTTATTATTGGATCATTGTATCAAGTCCTGGCAAATGCTCGGGCATCATCATTTTCATTCAGTCTCCTACGCCCAACTGGGCTCCACATGCGCCAATCAATGGCGCACACCAGAATCAGATTCCTAATTATAATATATCACATTCCTAATTGGAATGCCAACACATTTCTAATTGGACTATATGATGAAAGAAATTTTACTCAAACAAAGTTACCTGGTCGGCAAATTAGTTCTATGGTTACATCGGGACAACATGAAAATAAAAATATGCAAAGCTCTTAGGAAGTCATTTCAGGGAAAATTTCCTCAGCCTTATCTTTCTAGAAAAACCAACATACTTCAAGGCCAAGAAAGCATTCAAAGTTCATATTCCACACTTGGGGGCTTCTATCACTGAATTAGTTGTTCATTCGGTGGCACATTGTCATAATATTATGCAGTCGAGCATCAAATTCAACTCCACAAACTTACGTGGTCGGGGCCCCAACCAATCATCATTCGGGAGTTGTTTTTTGCTCAGGATATAGTTTTGCTATTGAAGTTCAGGAGGAATATTCAGGAGGTCAGGAGGTATATTCAAGAGTTATAATGCACATGCTATTGAAGTTCAGGAGTCAGATTCAGCATCTACAACACTGGGATCTTTACTACTGTTATCCCGACCTTCACTGAAGGAGAAGTTGTACTTGTATGTAAATGTTTCAAAGACTGTTATTAGCTCGGTACAGAAGGCAGTTGGTCGGCTAGCCAACCAACCAACATACTTGAAGATTATGACAAGCTACAAGCTACAAACTATGACATAGCTGCATCCAAATTCCCAGGGGTGATACATAGCACATGAACAGAGTTTCTCAAAAGAAAGATTAGCTCTAAAGAAACCATCGATCAACCTTCATCATCTATCGTCCAGGAGATATCCCATTTTATGTTGAACAAATCAAGAATCTCATTATGCACCAGCACCGAGCAACATTGCAGAATAAACACTCCATCCTTTCAGTAAACCATCAAGCATGGAGCATTGGGGGCTTCTATTGACGCAAAAAATTACGCATCCATGTGGACCAATTAGAAAGGGACGACTGTCATCCTACATGGCAATATTCATACTTGCGAAATCACGTGCACGCACCAAAAGGTGGCAATGTTATTATTGCCTTAGTGACAGTGCAAATTACTCATGACAAATACATCTCACTCACTTTCTCTCACCCATAATAGTATGAAAACCATTGGCTTTCTCAAACCCAACAAACATACCTTTTGTTTACCACCCGCTATCTATATATACATCCCTCAAGCATAACACTCTTCATCATTCGAAGCACAACCTGGATTATAGATGCAAGCGTAGGGGTAATGGAGGCATTGAAAGATCAGGGTTTCTGTAGGCGGAACTACACCTTAAGATGCCTACACCACCATGCCTACACTAATCTCAGGTCTTTTTCTCAGGAAAAGATTTTTTAGGGAGGGGTGTAGCATAATTTTTTAGAAAAACTCAGATCAATAAAAAACCAACTTAAAAATCGGGCATAAACACAAAACAAGGTGTATCATGTCTTAATTGTATAATGATTGAACAAAAAAATCAATAACCATGATATAAGCTTGGAGGGAAGAACAAATGCACCAAAGCGTTTCAATTTTTGGAATTAAGGAGGGTAAATTGATTTGATTGAATATATAGGTGGTTAGTTGGTCAATCTTTGAGAGAATGGTTAATGGGATTCGGTTGTCACTTCAATAATTCTTTTTTTTTGTAGCATAACATGAGGTGTCCATGCTAGTTTGTGCGCACCTCGACAAATCCCCATTCGCGGTTCGTGGCTTCCGCTGACCAAACATTATTTTGACAGTGTTGGGGATCGAACTAGGGATCAAACCCAATTCATCCTCAAGAGTGTCCCAATGACAGCGTGATACCACTGGGCCAAGAGACTTGTTTGTCACTTCAATAATTCTTTAACACTTTTATTTGGTAAGTATATCATTGTCATGACTATATTCGTAATTCGTAGAGTTATTCTCAAAACATGCCTAGTACTTTTGTCACTTGTGAAATGTGATTAGACACTTCAGAAACGTATCTACTACACACATCATCCAAGCCGTAAAAATTGTCCAGATTTATTTATTTTTTCATATTTCAAACTCAATTCTTTTTATCTTTTTGAGTACCATTAACTAAAGAATTCATGTGCTACACAATTTATAAAACCCTTACTAGTAGGGCAAATAATACCTTGAGTGCATTATTCGTTTACATTGAACCACGCTCCAATCCTATATTGTTCATACTACACAACCCCACTAGGCAAGTACACGAGCAAAACATAGTTCGTAGGAAGGAGCGATGGATAAATTTTGCATCCATAGACCCCACCTATTTTTGTTTTTTGGCTAAGGTATTTTTCATACGACGAGGTGGTCGGCCAGCTTACGCGCACCTCGACTAATTCCCGCTCGCGATTCGTGGTTTTCGCTCGTCAATCATTATTTTGACACTGACAGGTATCAAATTGAAGACCAAATTCAATACATCCCCAAATAGTGTCCTGGTGGCATCATGCCACTTGGCCAAGACTAGATTGGTTTCTTCCCAGTCTCTAGGATTTCTTTATACAAAACCACGTGCAGTGCAACGTTGTCGTCATCTTAGTGACACTGCAAATCATTCAATCCAGATACATCCCTCACTCACTCTCTCACCTCATCCACACTAATATGAAAACCATTGGCTCACTCATACCAACCAAACACCCCCTCTGGTTTACAACTCGCTATCTATTTATACATCCCCTACGCCTCACACATTTCATCATTCGAAAAACATACTCTTTATTACTCTATGTTATCAATTCAAAGTTACCCACTTTGTAAGATTCACTGATCATAAAATTACAGCTAAGACACAATTTCATAAAGCATGAGTTCAACGAGCAAAGCCTGGATCGTGGCAGTTAGCATAGGGGCAGTGGAGGCACTGAAAGATCAAGGAATCTGTAGGTGGAACTACACCTTAAGATCCCTACACCACCACGCCAAGACCAATCTCAGGTCATTCTCTCAGACCCAAAAACTCTCTCCTCAATCTTCAGCCAAGGTTTCAACTAAACTTAGAGAAGAGAAGGTCAAGCAATCTGAAGAGTCTTTTTATATGTGTTAATTTTCTTCAACACTGTTGTGGGTTATTGTTTGGTTTATCACTCCAGAAAATCATAACGTCTGAATTCTTATAACACACATACCAAAGGACTAGGCGGAAGAAGAGAAATTAAGCAGAATACGTCCTAACCTGATTAAATTTATTTTGTTGCTTGCTGTTCACTATCTATTGCGATTGCTCTTGAGAACCCCATTTAAGGTCAATTTTTCATTAAAAAACACCTTATTACATATAACCCATATTTTTATTTTTAGGAATTTAGTTAGGGCGGCGATGCAAATGATTATAAATTTTAACATCAATTTTCTATTACAGGAAATTAATTATCTGTGAACTATTACTTCAAAAGGTCATAACATGTGAATTCGTAATTCATATATGAGATACACGTGTTCACGTTGCCAAATTAAGTCCCAAACCCATGTCTCTTAAATATTTTCCTATAGCAAGGGATTAGTTGGAAGATATGATGAGCAGAATACATAATGACTTGATTAAAGTGAGTTTTTTACTTTGCAATGGCAATACATGTACCAAATGTTTCGGCTAATTTTAATCTACAAGACTAATAATCGAAGTGATTATTGAAAAAAAATTGAGTCTTACACAATTTAGTAATTGAGCAATTAAATTTTGTATATTAATTAAGATGTCAAAAACACCACAAGTCGTTTGATTTTCCATGGAAATATTTTTGGCCAAAATAAGTAAATTCGTAGTTTATTGTTTTGACCATGATTCTGTTGCATAGTCATAGAAAAGTCCCATGGCTAAATGTGTTTGATAACGAAATTATGATTCGTGGTCAATTGTATACCTATTGACAATGAAATTATGTTTCATGGTTTACTGTATACCTATTGGCAATGAAATTAAAATCGTGGTGTAAGATTGTTATTCAACAATGAAGTTTATTTTTGCTATTTTTCACTATTTTCATTGACAAATGTGATATTTCGTGGCCAATAGGTCGAGTTTTTTCCCCAAAAGATCACAGCAAAAAGTTTTTGCACAATTGCCAACAAATAAAATTGTGGCTAATGATAATAATACTATTTTCATTTTCACCTGTTTTGGCAAGTTTATTAGCATTTAATCAATAAAAAATTAATAATGTTAGTTGTCACACTATTTTATAACTCATAGTTATCAAATGAATTACATCATATCAAATTTTCTATAAGTTATTCATTCATAAATTTGAGAAATCCATACATATAATAATATACACCAACATTCTCAACATTTAGCATATAATTCTAAAAATTAAGTCAAATTCGGAAAATACGTCTATTTCAAATCTAACAAAAGAGTGTGGCACAAAATGTTGTCAATAAAAGAGCATGCCATAAAAGTTTCGCCAATAAAATAGCCTTAATTAAAAGATGTGGAATTAACTCCTCTCGAAGCGAGTAAGGTTTGAATGAGCTTATTAGATTCAACTTGCCTAACTAAAATGGACTCTATGGTTGCTCATTGAGATGCTGCCTCTTCAGGATGAGTTGTTGACTATGCTTCATTAGCTTGTTGGCGCTCCATCAAATCTTGTTGAACTCTAGAGAGTTACTTAAGAACCTCCTCCAATTGTGCATTTTTTATTGCAAAGTTGTTTTGAAATTAGTTGGTTTGGGACCATGGCCAAGACCATTGATATACCCCGGTCTCATGACGAGAACTTAATGAGTTATCTCCGGTCTCATGCCAATAACTTGATCACTTATCTCACTTGGGATCAACAGTATACCTCCCTCAAATGCAAAATTTGACTCAGGTGTTTCATTTCATCCCGAAAAAAATAAAGGAAATTATTTGTTAATAATTTAAGTTTTTAAAAAAATTGAAAGAGACTCCTTTGTTTTTACATGAAAATCAACATGTTCAATTCATTAAAAATAACGAACACCGCAACAATAATCCAACATTTCCGATCCCGGCCTCGAAGTCAACATATATGAGTTTTAAACTAACATTTTAGCATTTAACTAGTTTCATTTCACTCAAGTCCAAGTTCAAAAGACTTAAATACAACATTCCAGATCATTGACCCGCACGACCATGTAACATGTAAAGTATTAATCATAATTTACTTACATAGAGTGCTTCATCTTTGCAATGGGTATCTTTAAAGAACTCGATCCTATTTCACTCAGCACCATCATCCCCACCTCGTTGTGTAATTAGAAAGTAAATAATTATCAAGCATATTTATAAGAGAAAATTCAAATCTAAAATCATAATATATTATCAATTCGTGATGAACAACCACGAATGCCTTAGACCCCTTCTTGTGCTTTACAGTTTGCTTTACTTTATTGTGCTTATTTATGTCACATCGTCGCTACAACATATATTGTAAAATCATTATATCTTCATAGTGAATTAAATAATTTACGTATTATATAATTGATAATCATTTAAATGAAATGAATTGCCAAAACATAGTTGTCATTGGGGGATGACATTTATAGTGAATAATCTCAACACCGGTTATACTTGATAAGAACTGTTAAACTAGATAAATATATGGTGATCCTCGACAAGATCCATTAAGAACATGATAAGAACCACGAAAAGCTGATAAAACTTGATAACATGTGAAATGGAAACGATCGAAAATAATCTATTTACTTAAGTTGTTCATATGTGTTGTCTAAGCAATCCATTATATTTTAAGCACAAAACAAGCAACAAGGTATGTTTTGGTACCATACATCTCATTTGTTCTATGAATATCATCCATCTTAAGTGGGTTATATGTGGTGTCTAAAGCTTTTCCTTTGCTATCTATGGGATCACAGATATTAGTACCTACACATAACACATACTTGCTTTTTTATCGCACCTTTGAATTATGGCTTATATTACTCCAACTCTCTTCTATGTAACTTGGTTATATATTCACTTAGTTTACAAGCTTTTCATAAACTCATTGTATAATGTTAATGCACGATTACCCCTTTATGTGTGTGTGCTTTAGGTGAAAATAATTTTTCAAAACTTTTTCCAATTTTATTAAGCCCCAATTTTGTGAAGCAATTTTAATTAAGCCAATTTTATCATCTTAACCCTAAACATGCATCTAGTGAGATTAAGAAAGATAAGGTAAATCAAGTCCACAACACGCGTCGATGTACGAGGAAACCACAAAGGGAAAAAATCTCAAACGACCCAAGTAATCAATCACTATGATACGGAATTTACGAAGGAAAAATATAATCTTACTCAACGACTTGATCCCCATAAGACTTGATGCCTCTTTTTCTCTTCAACTGCTCATCTACAGTGCAACGTAGGAGTCCACATGTGCTAGGTCCATAACACACGAGTCTACGTTTACTTCGGTATCCACCGATAAAGCCACAACAACCGTCAATCAGCAAGTACGGAGTCCACCACACGAAACAAGTTCTTCGAATGATGTAGAGTCAAACAATGGTGAAAATATAAGATCTCTATGACATATGGTTATGTAAACTCGGATCTTGTAAACAAGGAAGGATGTTGTGCTTCGAAAATCTTAGGTAAATAATTGCAGAAAACAAATATGTAATAATTTGTTCAGTATGTTCTGTACACACGTTTTTCTGAGCAAAAGGCATCTTAAATAATATTTTTGAGTCGGTGTATCGTTCGAATGAAACAAGGTTGTCGTTTGAACGAAATGACCATATCGTTAGAATAATAATACCACCTCGTTTGAACGACAAAACTATGTCGTTTGAAAGAGCCTTTAGGTTGTTTGAACCAGATAAAAAGAAGGGAGTGTTCATACGACTCTAAACTCGAAATAACTCAGAAAAAACATTTTAAAATCTATTTTAAATAAATAACATCCTTAGAAAAATATTCCGAGCATCCATAAACCATTATGCATTCATACGTGAGAGAATCTTGGAAAACAATGTGAAGATGTGAAACATGCACCAAAACTTGCCATGATCTATCTTTAAAGCTTGGCCGCTATGTCTTCAACACAACGTCATAGGCTTAATCGGAATTGTGACAAGTAAAATTTATCCTATGACTCAAAGTGGTTTTTGTCCGAAATAATGTCGATACCTACAAATTGACACCATTTGGAAATTTGTCCTTATAAATGTACCCCTTTGGCTATTTCAAGACAAAACCAAATAGTGAAATGCCTATGTCGGGCCGTCAATTCGAATGAGATAAATCCCATCCCTTAAACCCAAAATCAAAATACGGGACACAATCTAGTAAATGTCGAATCGACTACATGAACTGTCTGAATGTGATGTAGTCGTAAAGTTCGAATCTCTAAATAATCATTACACACATGAAACAAACAAATACCTTGTGAAGTATGGAGGAGCAAATGATATATAAACAATATGATCAATATCAATCAAATCAATATCAATATCAAATCTCAAGTCAAGTCTGCCCCTACATCACATATTTATATCTCCCCCTTTTTTTCTCGAATAGATAACTAGTGGGACAAATGAAAAAATCATATCTAGAATAAGAATATCATATGAAGCATATCTAGATAAACATCATGAACTATCTAATAAGATCAATATATGACAAGGCATAGTTAGCAAATAATCAAATAAATGAATCACCAATATAACGAATGACGTGACGAAAAAGAATTTAATCCAACAATGCTCTGTAATAATCAAGCATGAATAATAAAATATAACTGAATGTAAACTGACGTACCAGATCAGTAGAATATAATCAAGCAGGTATTGAAACAGATCATAAATCTCTAAAAGTCACACTAGTTGTTCGAACGATAGAGGGAAGTCGTTCAAACGATATGTGAATGTCGTTCAAATGATATGTGAATGTAGTTCGAACCATGCAAAGTCTCATTACTAACTGCCAGAAACAGTAGCCCCTTATTCGAAAGGTCATTTCTAACGACCATTTAATGACTATGCATGTACATCGATTGTAACTCGCGCGAAGGTCGTTTTATCCATCGATCTAATGACATGGGCATGTCATTCCAATGGTAGCCAGAAGTCGTTCAAATGACTTATAAAAATTTCAATTCCAGCTCAAAATCAATGTATAAACTAACCAGTGAAAAGAATATCTGATAAAAGCATCTGATAGTATGAAAACAGTAGAAAAACTGACTTAGAAAATAAATATGAGTTACACGTTAACATAGTATCGATGTGCTTAAACATGGAATGGAATGAATGGGTGTAACTAACACAATTGAATCATAATTTAAACACAAATATACGTTCATGAAGTTCCAATTGATCGCTAAATATCATCAAACTACGTTTTAGCTATATGTGACAATTAAACTTTGAAGTTAATGAACTAAACAAACATCGCACACATAAGTCTAAAATTTTAACGATTCGACCAAATAATAGTGTCATGACACGAATTTTACAACCTAAGACTTGTTGTGCAAACCTGTTGATCTTAAACTAAAACTCCCTCAAACTAAATGATAATTCTTTTCATTTTTCTTTTGAAGATCTATTATCTTTTCAATAGATTTCTTAGTGGACCCATTTTTGGCATAATTTTCTTTTTATTGCCTTAATTTTTTCTTCGGCTCTTTTAAATGGCGGCTTTCACGACGAGTCAACCCATCTTTCGCAGCCCTTTTTCGTGAACACTCATTATATTTTCAATTGTGACACCCCGCCTATTAAAATCATGGGTGGCCAGCCCTTTACTAGAATAAAACTTTGGTCTCATATGGCTCATTCTTAGCATCACTGTCGAAAATATTTTAAAGTTACTAACCACCTAGTAATTAAATAGATCGGTGTCAAATTGTATCTTTCATTAATTAATAACATGCGAAAATAAAATACTAATAAAACCATCCACACAAATGAAATCTGAACTCAACACACGACATATATATAAATAAATAAGACTGAATAAACCATCGGTTCTCAACAGTAGAATTAAACAATAAATCTAAAATAATAAACTGGATACACAAAGTCTAATGATTAAACTGAAATATTGAATCTGGGGGGACATGCCCAAATGAATACAAAATAAAGTTCCTTTACTAGGAATAAATTATTGAAGCGTCTATAGAAAAGTCATGCATGCTTCCATACGAGCGACAATCATGCATCCCTGAACGGAATCCTCAAGCGAGGCGTCCCTGCGGATGAACACCTAAAATGGTTTTGGAAAATATATTTTGACACTGGTCAAAGCCCAAGTAAAAATTTTTGAAAATATTTAGCAAGCAATTAAAAATGAAATGATTAAATATGCATGAACACTTTCCATATTTAAGCTGGTGTCGCGCTCTCTTGAGATATTTTTCACCCCTCAACTAATGTGCACACCTAACGCTTGCCTTCGAACTCAACTATTTAAGCTACCCCACCTAACTTGCCACATCACACTCCTTTCTATCACACTACTCTAACCCGAGTATTCTTACTTTGATTATTAAGTTATGTGCTCATTAACTTATTAATCGGTTACACTTGAGTAAATCATATAATGTTCACACTAGTTATATAGGAAACACATTTTAATCATATAACTTTCACACTAGTTATATATATGAAATACAATCACACTTTATGTATAAATCTCGTATATAACTATCTACTCATATTATATACATACTAGTATACTACAACATTCACACACATTCCGCGTATAATAACCATCCATTCCCGAGTAATAACTCACTGAATTTTTTCTCTAAAATTATATTACCCCAAGTATACTCAATCCAACCCGGATACCATGAGACGGTTAACTCACACCGAATTAGGTAATAAAATCATAAGCATAGTGGAGACGGTCATAGTTCCCCGAGAATGAGACCGAGTCATACTCAAAGTGTCTCACCTCGAAAAGAACACACAAATAAATATCGGACGTTATAATCTGAGAACTATACTCTCCATGCATTTACTAGCAAGGGGATTCACCCACATCGTAAAACCTCCTATGATAGCACCAGGGGGGTATGTATTCACAAAAATATCTAATACCGATATTTATCAAGCAAACAAGTAGATATATACTATCACACTTTTGCGTATATATATATAATTAATTTAAATCCAGCTAACATGTGCCTAACACCCGTAGCACTAGCCCGTAAATTCTTGAGTCTATATACCCGACTCTTATTTTATTTAATTTCACATCCATTGAAAAAAAATCTTCACTCACTAATACACCTGGACTCATCCAATCAGCCCGTAATTAAATATTTATGAATTTATTTCGCTCAATTCATTAGACATATGCCACACCTTTTTCTCACCTTCCTAATCCCAATTATTTTCATCTCTTATTACTAGGAGATATGTCCCACATTGATTTTTCACTGAATAAATAAGCTTAGAATAAAACCCACCAAAATTTAATCTTTAAATTTAAAATCGGCAAAACTGCCAAAATTAAGGGACCATCGATCAATCGATCATGTCCAGTCTTCTTCCTCGAGTCTGTTCTCCACCATTTTTAAACCCCGAAACTTATCAACTTCAATACATACCTTGATTAATTAATCTCCCATATTTATTTCCTCTATAAACATGCTCAAACACGACCTCAATCATCACTGATTTTCATTAATAATTCCAGGGTTCAGAAATTGGGTGTTTTTTAGTTTCCATAAATCAAATATCAGTTCAATTCCAAAAATCCAAATTCAATAACAATAGCTATTGGATTTCGATTTTAAATCACATTCTAACATCATATGATAGTATCCCCACATTAATTAAATACCAATTTTACCTTTAATGCTTAAATCCCCCCAAACCCATTTTTCACATGTGTTACCCTCCCAAAATGAATTTGTCAACACATACTATAATACTCTAATTTCCTAGGTTTTTATATTTGAGTTATGGATGCCTATAACTCCAACACTTATGATAAAAACTCTTAATCCCGAAAGTAGGCTAATGGGCCCAGTCCAAATGATCCGAACACTCCCGTGTGGGCCTGGTTATGTTTAAAAAGGCCCTGTGACCCAATTACTATCCTCGGGTAAACTATTTTGACCCATTTAGAATCGATCATGACCTTGAAATCCATCCGAGTAACCTTACAATAAAGTCCTTCTCGACCTCAAACAGTCTACACCGACTCCCGATTGAGATAAAATGTCGCCACGTCACTATCACTCGTTATGACGTAAAATAATTAACTTACTATTCATTTAGTAATTATATTTCAAAAATGTTAACCATTATCCCTCCCGATTAATATTTTAACAAACACATGATAATTAATTCAATTAAATTATGACACACTTGTAATTTAAAATTATCCAAATTAATTAATTAGTAAATACTCAAAAATATGGGGTGTTACATCAATATGCCATATAAATTCTCATGAGCAATGGTTCTTAAATGAACAACTCCCCCTAAGTCTAATATGTGCGTAGATGAAAAAATTGAGAGGAGAACGTCTCACCAAACTCAAATATGCATGAAAGGTTAAACATTCAATTAAGCTCATGCATGTGTGCTATGGCATATACATAGTCGAATCAAAATGCAAATCAACTTCGAAAACAACCCCACTAAACAAATGGTTAAGATCAATTTATGTATCCAAAATCATGATCAAATGTACTAGCCACGTGGAAATATGAAGTGAATGGGGGTACAAGCACACCAATATGCCATATCAAGTGTAAACTCACGACACAAAAACAAAAAATCTTTTTGTGTTTTTCAAAAAATATTTTTGGCCCAAAATTAAAAGCTTTTATATTTTTTCAAAAACAAAGGTATTGTGAATTCTTCAAAGTGTTATAAAAGGTTTTACCCGAAAGGTTTTTTTTCTATATCGGTCATCTTTATTTTTCATCCGTGGTTTGAATGATTTATCACATTTAGATGCAAGTTTAGGGGCTTAATAAATAGACTCTAATTAAATAAGGTTTAATTGGAAATTTGTGAATTAATTTAAATCGGTATCACACACCGCATTTACACGGTTTTACAAATTGGTATCAGAGCAGGTTACACTATTTTATTGTGTATTCCTATTTTTCGCAAAATCGTGTGATATTGATTTTTTTTTACAAATCAGTTTAGTGAAAATTCATAATTTTTCCTATGGAGCACTTATATAATCAGATGCCTATTTTTAACGGGTCTAATTATGCCCATCGAAAAGCTCGTATGAAATCTATTTTAGAATCTATTGACGAGCGTGTTTGGTTTCTTTGCAAATATGGTTGGAATCCACCCACTGTCACCGTTGATAATATCACTTAGCCTGGATTGAAGATGATTATAACATGTCGAATTTTAATTCCCGTGGTCTGAGTGCTATTTATGGAGTTATCACTCCTGATGAGTTTCGCCGAATTATGACGTGTACCACGTCTAAAGAGGCTTGGGATGTTTTAAAACTGACACATGAGGATACAAACACGGTTAAAGAATCAAAGTTACAAAATTTGGCCACCCAATTTGAGACTATTACCATGTCTGAGTCCGAATGCTTTGATCATTTTTATGCACGCTTGTCAGACATTGTTAACACCAGTTTTAATTTGGGTGAGGTGATTGATAACACGTATGTCAATAAAAATATTTTGCTATCTCTCCTAAAACTCTTTATTCCTAAAGTCACTGTTTTGAACTCTTTGGGAAATTTGAAATCATTTAAGTTGGAAGAACTTGTAGGAGATCTTCAAACCTATGAGATTGACATGTTTCCCAAAACCATTAAGGCTAAGGATAACGACATTGCTTTAAAGACTCATTTTAAGAAAAAGAAAGAAAAAGTTTGTGAGTCCGATTCTGAGGAAGATTTTGATTTTAAAGATATGGCCTTGTTTGCGAAATTTTTTAAAAAGTTTCTCAAAATGAATAAAGAAAATTCTTCCAATAAAAAGAGATATTTTGAGTCGAATAAAAAGAAAGTGGAGGCCAAAGACAGTGACAAGGAAGATGAGATCAGGTGCTTTGAGTGTGAGGGGAAAGGGCACATAGCTAAAGAGTGTCCTACTAGGATAAGGAGAAAGGGCAAAGATACTGCTATGACCGCCACTCTTAGTGATAATGAGGGTGATGAGGGTGATGAGGGATGAGTCTGATAAAGGTTTAGCACATGGGATGGTTGTCGCCTTTTCTAGTCATGTGAGCACACTCACTTTGTCTCACGAGAGTGCACACGAGAGCGATGATATTGATTTGTGTTCTTCGAGTGAGGGAGAAAGCGAGGAGGAGAGTGGAGATGAAAGTGAGATCCAAAAATATTTTAGAGATTCACACCGAGACCTTGAAAACAAAGAACTATAATTTAGATTTAGGTCATCGGGTTTTAGATTTGGAGAGAGAGAAGGAGGTTTTATGAAAGGAGAAGGGTGATTTGACCAACACGTTGTCTAGTCTGACAAAACGTGTATCCTAACTCGAGAGTGATCTCGGGCATGCCAGGGAGGTCAAAGTAAATTTTGAGAACGCACCTAAGAAGGTTGAAAAGGTGGTTCTTAAGGGTAAAGGTGAGAATTTAGGAATAAGTCATGACGGTGCTTTTACTTCTCAATTAGCACCCGAGCCAGTTCCCACTTTAGTGTTAGATTCACGTGAGTCTCACCCTAAACCACATAGGCGTCTCATTCCTATTAGGAGAGAATGTTCTAGAGTTTTTGAGAGAGGTGTTCCTAGGCCTATTTATGTTTGTTCCCATTGCAAGAGGAGAGGACACCTTAGGGAATTTTGTTTCAAGTTGGGTTATGTGTCATGTTTTGCTTCTACACGTGTTTTTGATACACATGCACCCACTCATGATACTTTACATGCTCCTGGAGACTACATGAGAGAGTTTTCACATCTATGGGAGCAAGTTAAGTTTTTGGTCAAAACTTCACAAAATTTGATGGAGGTTTTTCATAAGTTCGCACCTCCTTTGGAAAACCCCTCCGCACCAAACGATTGAGGTTTGACTTATTTACTAGCATAGGTTGTTTTTCATGATGACATTATTTTCCTATTGCTAGTATGTATCATTTTTGTATGTTTTACTTCTTTTGAAAAATTTGAAAAAGACAAAAAGATTTTATTTTGAGAAAATTTTGAGAAAATCCAAAAAAAAATATTGTATTTTGTTTGCACCGTTTATCGATAGACACTTAGGATGACCAAGTCAAAATATCATTCCATTTTTCATGTGACTATTTTATAGTGTTTTGAGATAATATATCATGTCATCTTTGTGCTTTATAATGTTTGGAGTCATTAAGATGTAATTAACTGTTACTTCCTACATGTTTTACTCATGATTTCCTTTAATGCACACGTGCACGAATTTGTTTGATTATTGTGCTTGTCTTATCATATATTGGTTGGGTGTTTTCACTTCAATCCTGTCCTTTAAAACGAACCAAGCGAGATAATACTTTATAAGAAAGTTGTGCATATAAGAACCGTTTTGTGAGTTTGTGTGCTTTATTTAAAAAAACGGGGAAGGGTTGCGAAAGGTTCATTTAGCCCTTGTGAATAATAAGCCACCATTTAAATTGGACCTAAAAAATTGTGGAATTTTAATTATCCGGGGTCCAAAGAGGTTTAAAAGAGCCCGAAAAAATTTAAAGGCAACACTACACCAAATCTGCCGAATTGTCACGGTCATTGATCTTGACAAGTTGGACTTGTCAAGGTCAATGATCGTGACAATTCTGGGCGAGATAACTGTTTTTGTCACGGCCATGTCACGGTAAATGACTGTGACAAGTTCGTTAGAATTGTCATAGTCATGTCACGGTCCCTGATCGTTACAAGTTTTATCACGGTCTTAAACGGTGACAAATCCGTGACAGTGTTTAAAAAAATTATCACGGTCAATGACTGTAACAATTTTGGGCAGAATTAAAAAAAAATCTGCTAGGTAGTATGGCCACTGCCACTGCCCAACAGTATATATGTACATGTTATAGCAAAGTTTTACCTGTTCAAACATTAAATATCCAGATAAATTTGAGATACTGCAAATATACATTCTAAATAGAAACAATCTCATACCTGTTCAAAACTTTGGCATTCTCCATAAAGTACCTCAACTGTTCAACTCCATTGTTCGACCCCAATCCCGTAATTTCGATTGTCTTTAGGTGTGATCTCAAACAATCAGCTACATACCATTGCAACCACGATGTCTCGATTTGTTCACAACAAAATGAAAAACACTAATATAAGAAGAAACAACATCACCATCAATTATCTCAAATCTACAAACTATTTAGCTGGAAGTGATGTTATGAACCCTTGACATACCTCAAAGATAAGAACCTCTAGAAGTGGACAACTTTTAAGAAAATCCAGCACCAATTTCCAGTTCCAGTTGCACTATAAAAATCAGCCACTACAAGACACTGCACAAGAGTGTAGTGCCACCCAACAAGCAAATATTCATAAAAATCGAAATTGAAATTGAAATTTCAATATTCATATTCATATAATTACATTACTTGTAGTGCCACCCAAATATCTAACTTGAGCTCATATGGAACCTCCTTCCAACTAATTTACCCCGAGCAATCATGTCAAATATAATTCCCTTCATATCTGAACACTAAGAAAAGCCATAATCCTATGGAGTTATGCTCTGCAAATTCCTTCCAACCGTTGTGTAGGCAAACATCACCAGTTGAAGTTGTCAATTCCACTTTCCATATTTTACCATGTTTTGCTAGAGGTTCCAAGTGGTGGGGTATGGAAAGTTTAATTGACAACTTTAACTGGTGATGTTTGGCTACACAACGGTTGGAAGGAATTTACAGAGCATCACTCCATATGATTACGACATTTCTTAGTGTTCGGATATAAAGGATAGACGAAGAGATTCTGTCTCCTCTCCACAAATAGGACACCCAAATAACTATGTACTAATCACCTATTAAAGGTAAGACGCGTATATTCACGGATTGGTATAAACAAAACTTAAATTTCAAATTCAAATTCAATTTATAATAGAAAATTCCTCCAAAAGTAACAACTTTAAGCCACTAAGAATATTATACATAAATTATACAGTCCAAAACTGTCCAAACGCATGGGAATATTTCGGTACAAATTGCAATATTTATTACAAATTGAAAAATTGTTTAAAATTCGGGTTATAATAAAAAATGGATTGATATTCGGTAGGAGCAGCCAAGTCATCCACACTACTAGTTAGACATTTTGGCGCGTGTTGGACAATTGACTACAGCTCGTTGTTGATATACTCCGAGTAAAACACTTGATTAACCTTTTGAAATGCACAAACAAACGGCTCATCGCTCAAGTGATCGTTGCTCTTCAACTTGGACAAGTCAACCATGATCAAATTGGTGACATGATCAACTTTACAAGCATTTTTATCCTCAACTCTTACCCAGTCACTGTAAAATACAACCTCTTTAAATCTTATATAATCCAATTCAAATATATTTTGGATTACACCATAGTAAGTCATTTGAGCTTCAACGAGGTTTTTATCTTTTGCGCTCGCTCGAAATAAAGTAAGATCCTTGTATGAAATGCCCGAGTTATGTACATTTGTCGTTTCCTCATACATTTTAGCGCCGAAAATGTAATCGTTCAATCAATACTTTTGGTACTCTTGTGCCGCGAACAAGGGTCCAGTGGCAAGACGATCAAGCCTTGATGTCGCATCACCCTTCTTTAAGAGCTGAGATATAGATAAATTAATTATATTAGTGGTAAAATTTGAGTGTAATGTAACGTTATATAACGGTTATTTTCATTATAATTACCTCTTGTGTCAACCACAACCTAAATTTGCTGTCTTATTATACCATTATTTTTTGTCTTTTATTGTTCTCACAGGCTTTATATTTTCTGCATATTACAAAAATAATCATGTATAAAATAATCTAAAATAATTTTAAACATTATAATAATTGAAACTTACTTTTTCCATTCCTCGACATCTTCATGTGTGTCAAATAGATAATGAGCTACTTATTCATGTTGCAAACTCGTTAATTTCACTCGTTTTCCCATCACATGACCACCATTATCGATGAACTCATCAGTGTCATCAACGCTAGTCTAGTCAGGCATATATTCTCGAGTATATATTGATGACTCCACGGTGATGTATTCCTCTGCAATTGATCCTGCAATGTATCGCGCATTCTTGACTTAATCTTTAAAATCTTTCATTAATCTTTCAAATGGATACATCCACTGATATCTAACTAGACCACAAAGAAGTGCCTCGTCGCATAGGTGTACCAACAAATGAACACTTATGTCAAAGAATGCTGGGGGAAAGTACTTCTCCAATACACAAATCGCTTCAGTCACCACCAATTTTGCAGCCACTATGTGTTCTCGATTGACTACCTTCTCACACAAGAGGGAGAAGGTAATACTAATTTGCATAATAGCCCTCTGTAAACCCTTGTGCTTGGAGAAACAGTGCTTAAACAATAGAGGAACCAATTGCATGATCACATGCCAATTGTGGGACTTACACTTATGTAAATCATGAGTAGCATATATTGTGCCCTTCAAATTATATATTGTGTCTAAAAGCACCTTTCTTTCCCCACTCGTCAAAGTAAACGCACCAGGGGGAATTATTATACTCCCCCTACTATCTTCTTTCAACCATAGTTGTGGCTTAAGTTTTAGCGATTTAATGTTTTTTTGTGCATTTTCTCCATCCTTCGAATGAGTCCCCCCAAGGCAAGTGACCACAATATGTTCAGCGAAGTTCTTCTGTGCATGCATCACATCAAATACATGGCGCACCGGGTTATTCTTCCAATAAGGCAAGTCAAATAAAATTGACCTCCAAGACCATGCCTTTCTTGTCTCAGTTTCATTCCCAGTTGGGGTCTTCTTATGTTTGACGTTCTTAAAATTGGGATTCTTACCTAGCATATTAGGGCCACATTCAGAAGATTTACTTTTAATTTCTGAACTCGAAAGTTGTCTCGATGGTTGCCTATGTTCAACCCCGCCCAATAAAAAATTAGAACCTTTCTCAGATCGTAAACTATGAGCCGGGGGTAAAAACCTCATGTGGCAATGGTATAAATTTTTTGAGATAAAGGATAGATGAAGAGATTCAGTCTTCTCTCCACATATAGGACACCCCAAATAACCATGTACTACACAACCGGATAATGTCCCATAAGCTAGAAAATCATGAATTACCCACATCAACATAGCTTTCAGCGTAAACACTTCTTTTCAATAAGAGTCAATTGATTGCACACCCTCTTCCCATAACTCATTTAATTCTTCTACCAAAGGAGCCAGGTAGACGTCGATGTCATCACTTGGTGCCTTTGGCCCAGGTATCAATAAAGCCATCATCAAAAATTCAGGTCTCATACACTATGAATGAGGGAGGTTGAGTGGGGCTAGGATCACTAGCCATACATTCTGATTGGTGCTTAGATTTCCAAATAGATTGAAAACATCTGTTGATATAGCCAAATGAATGTTGCGTTGTTCTCGAGCAAAATCGTGATACTCATAATTCATCCTCCTCCAAGCAGTAGAATCAATAGGATGACGCATGATATTACCCCTACTTCTTCCCTAGCATGCCAAGTCATTGCCTCTGCTATCCATGGTACTGTGAAAAATCGCTTTAATCTAGGCCCAACGGGGAAATATTTTAATACTTTTTGAGGCACTTTTGAGCTTGTGCCTTCCTTACTAGTAGATTGGACATATCTAGGTTCATTGCATACCGGATAACGATCGAGATTTTCAAACTCCTTTCGATATAATATGCAGTCATACACACAAGCATGAATCGATTTATACTTCATTCCCAAACCTTTTAAACTGCTCTTCATAACTAGATAGATATTTGGAAGTGTATTCTCCTTGGGTAATAAGCCCTTCACCCATTTCAGAATTCCTATCACGCTATTGCCAGACAAATCGTACTGCGTCTTCAAACTGTGCAAACCAACCATGGCATGTAAAGTTCTTTGATCTTTCTCACAGCCATAGTATAACGGTTGGGTCGCCTTAGATTTTAAAATTTGGTAGTCATCGTCAAGTTTTATCGTGATATCTTCACGAGAACTTGAACCTTCTACATGATCAGTAACCTCATTCTCCTTTGCTTCATAAACTCCGTACGCATCATCGACTAAATCCTCTAATATAATATGATCTACTTCGTCCCCTTCTACATCTATCCTACTTTTTGAAGGTTGTTATGGAGGTTGGTCGGGGACTAAAGGAAATTTCAATTCACTGTGATAACTCAAAAATTGATAACTATCTTACATACCCGATTTTAACAAATGTAGTTCAACTATTTTCCACTCAAACACCTTACCATTCTTACACCTAGCACACAGACACGAAAACTCTTCATCATTATGACATTTGTTTGCATATTTCATAAATTCGTTAGCACCTCTGCGAAACACATCCCCCATTCTATTTGTCTCACCCATCCACTCTTTGTATTTCTGATATCCCATCACAGTTACCACAACTAATCACCTATTAAAGGTACGAAGCGTATATTCATGGATTAGTATAAACAAAACTTAGATTTATAGTATGTTTTATTTAATTATGTCTTATTTATATTAAAATTCAATTTATAATAGAAATTTCTATTTCCTCCATCTCCTCTAAAGGGTGAGTGGTCCTATCCCATTCTAGACCGCATTTTTCTGTAATATACTTAACAGCTCATGCACAATGTTACGATTTGAAAAAAAATCGGTAGCATATACCCGTAGTTCTCCAAGTACACGACGT
The DNA here is from genome assembly GCA_949130495.1 of Sambucus nigra. Classification (NCBI taxonomy): domain Eukaryota; kingdom Viridiplantae; phylum Streptophyta; class Magnoliopsida; order Dipsacales; family Adoxaceae; genus Sambucus; species Sambucus nigra. The sequence goes on along the minus strand of OX422213.1, from coordinate 83,293,788 downwards.
AGATTGGCAAGTGTGAGTATTATTTCAATTGATCAATTGAAATAACAGTAACACTTGTCAATCTAGTATGTACCCAGAGAATATTATGATACGACTGCAAAACTTCCTCCAAAAGTAACAACTTTAAGCCACTAAGAATATTATACAGCAATTATGCAATCCTAAACTGTCCAAACGGGACAATTCGAGAGATCTCATTACAGGGGTAATGACTCTCGGACGGGTCTAAGGGCTATTGAATGCGTACGCATAAGAACTAGAAGGCTAGTATCTATGTGCACTATATATATATATATATATATATTGTTCGATATACAAAGTAATTTTCAAAAAAAGTTGAAAAATCCCACCCCCATGTGGACAATAATCCAGTGGTCATGCCACTTTTAAAACTAACCAACCCAACATCGATCCACTATAATCCAATAACAATGTCAACAACAAATGTGCATCCTGTACTCCTTCTAATTCATCTACTCAATTAATTCATTTCATCAATTAAACTAACAACTAAAGTATACAATTATTAATTTACTAATTTACAATGAGGGGCAATCCTACTTTCATATGAAATGGGCACTAATTATTAATTTACTTCCATATAAAACTATACAATTAAAGTTACAATTGAAGTTATACAATTTATTAATTAAAGCTATGCAATTGTTAAGATTTCCCCACCCCACCCCACACCCACCCCCACCACACCCCCGCCCCCACCACCACCACCACACCCCCACCCCTCCCCCTCCCCCCGTCACACACACGCACACACATATACACCCCACCCCCTGCCCCTCTCCCCCCACCACACACACACACACCACCACCCCTGCCCCCTCACCCCACCACACACAGACACGCACACACCTGCACACACACACACACAGACCACCACCCCCTGCCCCCTCCCCCCACCACACACACACACACACACACACACACACACACACACTCCCCCCACCACACACATATAGAAATGAAAGAGAAAGAGAGGAAAAAAACATAACTTAGGAAGAGAGAGAGAGAGAGAGAGAGAGAGAGAGAGATCGCTTAGAGAGAGAAAGAGAGGGAAAACCAAAAACGGTGGGAAAAAAGAAAGCATAGAATTTTTTTACTGAACAATTTGTCACGGACGTGTCACGGTCTTTGACTGTGACAATATTTTTAGTCTTGTCACGGTCATTAACCGTGACAAGTCCGTGAGAAGTAAATTTGTCATGGACTTGTCACGGTCAGTGACCGTGATAATACTTTATCTCGGTCTTGTCACGGTCAATGACCGTGACAAGGCTAAGTGGCTAAAGGGTGCCAATTTGTCCATTTTGGTGTAGTGCAATAAAAAGAAATTTATGCCAATTATGGGACAATTAGGTCTTTGCATCAATTCTCCAAAGTTTGAGAATTTAGTTTATACACCTCTAAAATGAAAATATATATGAGGGAGTTTGAATGGAGAATTAAAATGGGTTTGCACATCCTTCAAAGTCATGAAAAAGCGCTAAATAGTTTTGGACGTTATTGGTGTGGAAATCACTTGGACTTTGATTTGTTGATTTGCATAAGACGATGTCATCTAAATTCAACAAGTTTTACACTAAAGGATACTTTTTATGTTCATTCGTTAAGAGTACACGTATTCATCATGCACATTTGAATGATTTAATTTATTTACGTATCGAATGTGTTCACACCCATACATTCCATTTCCATGAGTTGGTTGTGTTTAAATTCATGGTGTGATTTTTGTATCTTATTTTTTGTATGAAAAATTTGAAAAATCATAAATAGTTTGTGAAGATTTTTTAAGTATCTCTTTGTAAGAGCGCATTTGCCTTCTGATTGATGACTTGTTTCGAATACGGTGACACCCCGACTTTGCTTGTTTGATTTATTCTTCTCATTTGTCTATTTGGGGACATAATAAAACGGGTGAGAAATAATTATCATTTTATAGGGGAGTTTGAATTTTGAAGGAGTTTTTGAGATTTGTCTTATGCTTTTCTCATGAATTGGTATCTATGTTTATTTCATTTCAAACTCGATACGTCACTTGGTATTTTCTTTATCTGATGAGTGTAGGTACTACATTGATGACCATTGAATTGCACACCCTGATGAGAAAAGGTTTGTGATTTTTGAAGATTTGAAGAACAAACGATGAAGACTTATTCATTTGTATCTCCCCCAGTTTTGGGTTCATGGGAGGATAGATTTTTATAGGTCAATTGAATGATAATAATTTCAGATTTTTTATTTTATAACGATGTAGACATAGGTGGAGATTTGTAAGGACATATTTCTCATGTCCGATATCTTACATTTGTACATGTCGTAAGTTGCTACAAAAGGCACGTCACTTCACGATCTCACATGACGAATTCTATTCGAATTCTAAGAATCAAGTATTCAACATCTCCATCATGTGTCCCACATCTGCCTCAATAGCTTCACATTCCACGATTTTAGGCACTTTATGCAAGTGGTACGCAAGAGAACTCAAAACAATGAAAGAAGCAAGATATGAAAGTTCAAGGGCATTTTGGTAATTTTACAGCCACCGTTCATAGGTCTGATCAACTGGAAAGTTGAAGAGATCGACACCACGAAGATACTAGAAGAAACGGCACCTCAATCCAACATTCGGTAAAGAAGTTATGGCCCTTTGAAAATGGAGAAAAATCATTGGAGAATGCTCTGTATTTTAAGCTGCAAAAACCAGCGAAGTTTTGCGAACCGAAGGGAGAAACGGTTCAGGGGGAGAACCAGTTCAAGGTACCACTCAAACCGGTTCGGGGTACTTGATGCTGACAAGAGTTCCAAAATCTTAAAATTCCTTTTGGTTTCCTTATAAAAGCCAACTTCGGGGGAGTTATTTTTCAAGACTTGGAGAGATGATTTTGAGAGTTCTATTAGCTCAAGGCTTCATATTTTTGAGTCCTAAAACTCATGTTTTGATTCACACATCATTCCCATACTTTTTTGAATCCTTTTGAAACCCAAGAACAATATTTTTCTTTTATTTAACCTCTGTTGAGAAGGGATCTCCATATTTGATCGGTGGATACCGAGCGTAATCATTCTGCGTGTGGACGAGCTGACGCCTGGAGGGTATTTCGATGTCTCTTGTATATTTGAAGGTTTGCTGAAGGCACCGTGCATTACACACTTTTGGGCAATTATCAGGTTGTATGTAAGTCAAAGGTCTTGTGAATTTTTCAAAGTGTTATAAAAGGTTTTACCCGAAAGGGATTTTTTCTATATCGGCCGTCTTTATTTTTCATGCATGGTTTGAATGATTTATCACATTTAGATGCATGTTTAGGGGCTAAATAAATATACTCTAATTAAATAAGGTTTACATGGAAATTTGAATTAATTTAAATCGGTATCATACACTGCATTTACACGGTTTTATGTATTCATTAGAAGATTTATCTTCGTTTCTCACATGACAAACCATGAACGCGGTGTAGTTGCGCTCAGTGGGGGAATCCTCTCCCTCTTTCGGATCACTGTCACTAAGGGTGGCATTATAAACTATCGATTTCTTACCCTCCTTCTTAAGTCTAGTGGGACACTCTTTTACCCTATGGCTATTACCCTCATAATCAAAACATCTATGCAACTCATCCCTCTTATCATTCTCACTTCGATTCTTAGGGAAGCGATCAACCTTTTTGTTACTGAATTTTTCAAGTCTTTTAGCATCTTTCAATTTCTTTTTGAACTTAAGAAACTTTTTGAACTTCTTTGCCAAAAAAACCACATCTTCAAAATCGGTGTCGGAATCATCATCCGAAACTTTTGTTTCCTCCTTACGGTCTTTCAAATCAATGTCCTTTTCGTTTGTCAGCACTTGCTTGGAGGTAAACATATCAAGTCATATGTTTGGAGGTCAACTACAAGCTCTTCTAGTTTCGTTGAGTCAAGAAAACCCAAATAGTTTAAAACGGTCACCTTTGGATCAAATCTACTAGGCAATGACCTTAATATTTTCTTTATGACTCGATTGTCGGGTATTTTCTCTCCCAAGTTAAATGGCGAGTTGAAAAAATGGGACAACCTAGAGTAAAACTCACCAAATGTCTCACTCTCTAATATTTTAATCATCTCAAATTAGGTGGCGAGGTTTTGGAATTTGGAAGCCGTAGCTGTGCTAGTTCTCTCGTGAGTAAGTGCAAGAACATCACATGCCTCTTTAGACCTTTCACACATCATAATATGATTATACTCTTCATGGTTAACAGACTAAGAATAACATAAAATACCTTTAGAATTGTGTTGTGCAAGTTTTTGTTCGGCATCGGTCCATGACTCAACAGGTTTTATGTTTGTGTCTTCACCCTCTCTCGTGACTGGTGGAGTCTACTCCTTTTCTACTGCTAACCAAAGCCTCTCATCTATAGCCTTAAGTGCACACTTAATACGCATCTTCTAATAAGCATAATTCGACCCATCAAACATAGGTGTTATAAAGCCATCAAGCATACCAAACTTCATACCTAAAGACTCACGGGATCACTCACATAATAAAATAGTGTTTGTAGCTCTGATACCAATTTGTAAATGCGCGGTGGTCCTTTATGTGTGTGTGCTTTAGGTGAAAACAATTTTCAAAACTTTTTCCAATTTTACAAAGCACCAATTTCGTGAACCAATTTTAACTAAGACAATTTTATCTTCTTAAACCTAAATATGCCTCTAGTGACATTAAGAAAGATAAATTAAATCAAGTCCACAATGAACGAGAAAACCACAAAGGGAAAAAACTTCGGACGGCCCAGGCCAGACAATTACTATGATATGGAATTTACCAAGGAAGAATATAGTCTTACTCAACGACTCAATCCCCACAAGCCTTGATGCCTCTTCTAATTTTCAATTGCTCCTCCATAGTGCAACTTAGGAGTCCACATATTCCAGGGACACATCACATGAGTCCATTCGTACTCGATATCCACCGATATAGCCACAACAGCCATCAATTAGTAAGTACAGAGTCCACCGCACGAAACAAGTTCTTCGAATGATAAAGAATCAAACAGTGGTGCAAACACAATATCTCTATGACATATGGTTATGTAAACTCTGATCTTGTAAACAAGTAAGGATGTTTATGCTTTGAAAAGATTTGGTAAACAATAGTAGAAAACAAATATGTTATATTCTATTATGTATGTTCAGCACACACGTTTTCTGAGAAAACGGCGCCTTAAATATTATTTTTTGGAGGCACATTGTTCAAATGAAACAAGCTTGTCGTTTGAACAAAATGACCATCTCATTAAAATGAGAAGACCACCTTGTTTGAACGACATAACCATTTCATTTGAACGAGACTTTAGGTCGTTTGAACTACATAAAAATAAAGGAATGTTCATACGACTCTAAAATCGAAATAACTCAGAAAAATCATTTTAAAAAATTTTTAAAATCTGATTTAAATAAAATATCCTTAGAAAAATATTTTGGGCATCTATAAACCATTATGCATTCATACCTTTGAAGCTCGGTCTCTACGTCTTCAACACAGCGTCATAGGCTTAATGGGAATCGTGACAAGTAAAATCTATCGTATGACTCGAAGTGTTTTTTATCCGGAATAATGCCAATACATAAAAATTGACACTATTTGGAAATTTTTCCTTACATATAAAAATATAGTTATAATGTTAATCTCAGTATTCATTTTATCTTAAGGAATCTCGTTCAAAACTTAATCATGATTGTCATATCACTTTATAGAGGTTTAATTATGTTCCCTAAACATATATAATAACATATATGAGTGCGAATATTGCACCGTGCAACGAAAAAACATACGAGTACGAATATTGGGAGGTTTATAGGGGTTGTTTTCAAATGCCCCTAATGTTTAGATACGTGATTTGAACTCAAATTTCTACCTAAAATAGTTATGTAGAATGCACATATAGTAAGTCTACAAAAACTCTATTTCTTCATGAAGACTGACAGGGAGGATCAGTGGGTAAAATCAAGATTCCACAGAGACATACTGTTGAATACCTAATTTCCTGGTGAATAATATACAAAAGGATTTCTCCTATAAGACTAATAGGGAGGATCAGATTGTGTGGATTGTTATTTCAATTGCTAATTCGTAGACGTGCCCCCCTCAAAATCTTTTATAAAACACTCAATACCAAAACAATCAATGAAATGCCAAAATTGAATCATCAATATAGGATAAACCCAAAAAATTCATTCATAATAATGCCCAAGCCCAAAGCGATCACCGTCCCCAGCAAAAACATAGCACTGTCTATATATGTAATAGAAACAAATACAAAAATAGCAATATGTTGTAGAAAATATTTCCCCTCAAAGTCGTACAGTAACGGAGTTTGATTATCTATTACCTCTCAAAGTCACACGATAAATATATGTTACACACCCATACACAAAGCATTTACATATAAGCCCAATTGATAACAACCAAACAATTTCATTGAGGATAGTGGTACTTACATATAAATGTGGGGAAAGGGGAAATGAATTAACACATGTAAAGTTAAATCAATCAGTATAGGAGGATCAAACATAAGGTTCAGGGGAATAATATGCTAATGAAACCACACCAATCGCATACACAACCACAAAAATAGGGGACTACAAATTATGAAATAATATAGCATGTACCTGAGCTTAGCAAAACACGACACACGTAACCAAAATTATATGCTTTGTTTTGAGAGGATTAATATTAAATTACAATTGATATGATATGGTAGGGAACAACATACATACTCCAAATTGGTAGTTTAAACATTCCGCCACTCAAACTAGTCCTCTACCACAGGAGTGATTTTCCAATAAAAACTAATGAAATTATAATTAAAATCAGGTTATTTCTAAAGAGACAAAATGCCACTACTCTGAATTGTTATAACATATTGTTAAAATTATAAATTGAGTATTAAAATAAACACAATAAACTTATTGGGCACAATAAGTTTACTTGTCTACTAAACAACCAGATAGTTTTAATTCTTCGTACAACATCAACTAGAATTTACGGTTTAGTTTGATGTTTGGAAACTCTCATCATTTTCCATTAATTGGAGGCATTTGCAGCCACTGTTATGCACCCAAGTATTATTATCAATTACATAGGAACGTATACTTCCAATGTCTATGGAAGTGTCACAATCTGTTAGTTGTGATGACTGTATCACATCTATAGGTTGCACTGCCTCCTGCACAATAGCTATGTAACGACCCGACCTGGATTTATGGATTACCAATGAGTCAACCCGATCCGAATCGAAAGTTAGGTGAAAGCTTCAATGAAACAACATATATAATGTTGTTAATCCAGTTTTATTTTAGTTAATGTTCCACTTGTTAGCATGTGATTCCAATTTTAAGATAAGCTACGTGTGGGCCTAAGGGGAGCACCCTGAAGTCTAAGTAAATAGATCTTACTAAAGTAATATAAATAAATTACACTTACCTATAAGATGCCCTCAAATTACGAAATTGCTCCCAACCAACCATAACAAAGTGGGGATGTGAGCCTATGCCCTGTGGAATTTATACAAGAAGCATAGAAACGAACGGCAGAAAGGAATACTCACATGATACAACCACATGCATGCAAAAATATGTATATATCTACATACCTATACCTTTGGAAATTATACATTCAAATGCATTAATCGTTTTATTTTCGATAACCCTATTTACCCGGATTAATTTACCTTAATCTTACTAAAGGTTTTCTCCAATTATACTTGGCATTATCACTTCAATTAACACATCAGGTTAGACACTTGAAACCATTACACTAGTTTATCAAAAGCCTTTCCTTTATCGAAAATTAACCCATTCATTCATTTGAATGTACTTTAGTATTTTAATTGAAAACCACCATTTCAACACACACATTCGTCATGTTAGAAAATACTTATTACCTTTCGGAAATCCTTTTTACAACACATTCTTGTGTAAACATGGGTTACACCATTAGGTTGTTTAATCACTTATTTATCCACTTTCTTTAACCCTTTTTCCTTATCTTATGGATAGTATGAGATTTACGCATTTACTTGTCCATTTCACCTTTACCGGAACATTCGTTACATTCATTCAAGTTAGGTTGTTTTAACACATTTACCACACAACCCATTTCTTGATATGTTCCATATTCCCTTTATCGTTTATTGGAATCTTCTAATACCGCATACTGACAAGGGCTCTACACCGATGGCTATGCGCACCATATGCTCTGGCCAGTGCTTTAGGGCTTTTCACCCAAGGGCTCCGGGACCTTCTTGCTTTATCTAGGTGTCATTTGAGTTCCATTTCTGTGTTTTAAACATTTTTACAAAATGTCCACATTATTTCGCTTCCTTACTTTTTCCCGACCGAGGCCAAAACCCAGACTTAACCGTCCATTTTCCGTTATCACTTGGAAAATTGTTTCTTTTCTTCTTTAAGTCCCTTATTCACACACACGTGGTTTATACCAAATTCATTCACGTTAGGGACTTAATTCATTTTCACACACACGTTAGTGTAAAGTAATTCTTTAACATTTTTATTTCCATAAAAATGTTTCGCTTTAAGTAAATTACCAATTTACCCTTTATTTGCAAAACTTGCAATTTAGTCCTTTAAAAAGTGTTATTTTTCGAATATGGTTTTCAACTCAATATTTGAATGCTTAGACATTTTAACACTTGTTTAATACCACACTTTTCCAATTCTCACACTTTCCACTTTAACACTTTGAACACATAAAATAACACTCCTCACGTTTTAAGTTCCCAAATTTCCGTTTGTCTTATTTCATTTAACTCGACAGATACCCATTTATTCATAAAGTCCCCATTTACAAGAAACTTAAAATATTTATTTCATAAATATTTTGACAACATTAACATTAATCCACATTTTTATTTCATAAAAATGTCCATCGTTGCTTTGACTAGAAATACGTTAAACAATATTCCGTTACATTTTATTTCATGAAGATGTCCATCACTTCCTTTATACTAGGAATATAAACAAATACTATTTCTTACATTATTTTTCCATAAAGATGTTTATTATTTTTTTTCTAGAAATTCACCAAACAATATCTTCTTACATTTTTATTCCACAAAAATGTCCATTTTTTCTTTTTACATAAGATACCATTTTCTCCCATTTTTATTCCGTAAAAAGTTAGTATTTCTTTCACTAGAAATACACTAAAGTGATATCATCAAACTTTTTCATTTTTATTTAATAAAATGGCTATTTTCATATTTAATAGAAAATAGACAACAATAATATTTTCTAGAATTTTGTTCCATAAAAATGGCTATTTTCATATTTAATAGGAAATACACAACAATAATATTTTTTAACATTTTTATTCCATAAAAATTCCTATTTTAAGATTAGTAATAACAAAACATTTTTCTCATAATCATACTCTAAATCATACACACTAATAAGACTACAACATTCAGTAAATAGGGTCTAAATGTAAAAAGACTGAAGTAGATCATCCCACCTAATTGGCTCCAAAGATGGTGGTGGTGGTGATGAGATTGGGTGAGTCCCCCACCTCCAAAGGTGACCCTAAAGGAAGTCACGTAAAGCTCCACCATGCAACCTCCAAAATAAGCTCCAAAAAATTCCACCAAAGACCCTCTACAACCCCCCCCCCCCCCCCCCCCCCACACACACACAATAACATACTCATCTTCTTCCAAGTTCACATCCTCAAACCCTCTTGCATAACATAAATATTTTTTCGTAGCTATATTTTAGCTGTTGGATGACACTAGTTATTTTGTGGTATGAGTTCCTTTGATAGAACCCTTCATCAGACTAAGGCAGTAACAAATGAGAGGGGTTGTGAGCCCCATAAATGTGAGAAAAGTGAGAATAGCCATGTTCCCCAAACTCCCCGGTGCCATCTTATATACTCAACATAAGGACTAACATATACAAAATAAGTAAGATGTTGTTATTTCAAATATAATGAGTAAACTACCACATTTACTTAGCCATTTCATCACAATCATAAATGGCTTTTAAATCTAAACATTAAGCATGTGTTGAATTACAGGAATCAGAATCATGAGTCTAAGTCTCGTTTGTTTCAATTAAAGTAAAACCAAAACAAAGAAAAGAATGAAGTGCAAAAGTAAATAATCATACTTGAAAAATGAAAAATAACAATAACAAATAAACTCATTATCATTAATGTATTAAATCTAGGATGACATGGTGTAACTACACTAGAGGTCAATTCATACTCTATATGAATATAATGTAACTTCTTCCTATTGTCATTAAGATATTCAATACACATCACTATCATCTTCCTTGTTATCACAATATCCAACCAATGTTTCGTCTTCATCATCATAAATGAAATCACTATTGTCATTATAAGCTAATCCATTATTTGTGTCTACAACTCTAACATCAATAATATCATCCTCCATGTCATATCTATGCAATAAGTCGACATCACCTTGGATAACTTCAACAAACTCGGAGGACTCATTCTCCAGGTAAACCTCACAATCGTCCACTTATGTAACACCCGTGTCTATTTGTTCCAACTCTGGGTCATACAAGTGTATGTGTTAAAACTCTTGAACAACTTGCCAGTTGTTGCCCAACTTTGTGTAATTCAAATAAAAAACTTTCTTTACTTGGACTTCTAGCACATAAGGGTCATTCTTATACCACTTACCTTTTACATTGATACTTGTAAAGTGATCATCAATATGTATTCCCGGTTTCTTCTTTTTATCATCTTCAAACCACTAACGCTAAAAAAAAGAGCCTTATTTCCCTTAATATACTCCAACTCAATAACATTGGTTAATACACCATAAATTTTACCTCCTCATCATCGCGATCGCCTTTAATAATCAAACCACTATCTTGACTCTTTCGACGATTGTCACGATCCCTAGTGTGAAATCTAACTCCATTAACAATGAAATCGGTATACTTAATTGCTCGTATATCAGGGCCACATGCTAATGCATATAGTTGATCAGTAGTGTTTAGAGACTATTCATTATACAACTTCATTATCTATTCAAGAGAACATGTAAATAATATGAATAAGTAAAGTTTAAATTACTAAAATTTTGAAACCAATTTATTAATTGAATAGAATATTTACTCATGCTTAACTTACGTGTGCTTTAAACTAATGAGGGATTTTCCTTCGTTGTCTCTGTTCAAAATTAAAAGGGTTTTATCTTTTGAGCTCCTCTATATGTTCACTAAATAAAAGTAGCATTTATAAGATTAAGCTCAAATTTAATTTCAAATTTATTGTTGACAAAAAAATTCTTTGACTTGCTCAGTATATTTTGCCAATTAATCACAATTATTTAACGTGTACTATTGCATCATTTCCATCTGTCTCTATGAGAAACTCATATGCACATGCTTTGAAAGGACATACTTTTTTAAAGAACACATCCCATCCATCCTTTTATGCCTTACAAGTATAGCCACTTGCGGTCAGTGAATTGCCAAGTGGGTCATTATATCGAAAAATACTGGTGGATAAATGATTTCATGATTTCACGGGATCAAGACGATGTCTCTTTCCAGTCTCTTTAGTTCTTCAACATCCAATGCCTTACAACACAAGTCCTTGAAAAACTTTCGAATCTCAACTAATGCAGTATTTACATCCTTACGTGAATATCCACGAATATCAACGGGTAATAATATTTGTAATGATAATTATGACTCTTCAACCCCAATACATTGCCATAACTAATGTTCACATACCGAGAGATATTGGAAGCATAAACATATGGATATTTTACTGATTTAAAAAACTCACGAAAACCTTTTTTTCAACATAGAAATTCTGTAACAAGTTTGTGTCATCGTATATCTTCCATTGTTTCTCTTCATATGTAATTCCTTCCTTATTTTCATGTCTTCCAAATCCAATCTAGATTTGTAAGTGTCTTTTATTTTCCCTTCAATATTCAATAATGTTCCCAAAACACTTTCACTTATATTTTTTTATGTGCATCACATCAAGGTTATGTCTCAACCTCAATGTTTGCTAATACGGTAGTTCAAAGAAAATGTTTTTTTTTAGACCAGTTTAATTCTTCGGGTGTACGTTTTCTCTACGTATTCTATGAATGTTTCCCCGATATCCTATCCTTGACATAATTCAATTGTCACAACACATCATCCCTATTTAACTCCATAAGCTTTGACCGGAGCTCTGTCATACCATTAAAATTTTACTCTTTCACCATTTATTGTTCGACTCCAAATAACTATGGTGGCCCATATAACCATTCTTAATTCTCAGCTTTGAGAAAAATTATTCTTATTACAATTAGGACATGCCATATATCCTTCAGTGCTCCAGCCGGACAAATTACCGTAGGCGAAAAAGTCGTTTATAGTCCATAGAACTTTTGCATGCATTCAAAAAGTCTTATGTAACACCATGTATTTCTGAGTATTTAGAATTTAATTAATTCGGTTATTTTTTTAATTACACGTATGTTGTAATTTAATTAAATTAAATGTTATGTGTTTATTAAAATATTAATCGAGATAGATAATGATTGATATTTGCGGAATAAATTAACTAAGTGAGTAGTAAATAACTTATGATAATTATTATACGTCGTAGTTAGTGATATCGACGTGATTGTGTTATATCTTACCTAGGAGTCGTGTGTAGACTATATGGAGGTCGAGATACAAAAAATTTATATAGTGACTCAAATGGGGATTTCGATGTCATGGTTGGTTCTGAATGGGTCAAAATATCCAGAATAGTCTACTCGGGTGTACTGATTGGGTCCCGGGGCGATCTTAGACCAACCCGACACCACGTAAGGGCGTTTCGATCATTTAGGAGCCTATGGTAGAAGGAACTCCGAAAATTAGAGTGTTATATCATCCACTTTGAGTTATGGCTAGGATTACAACACTTGGGCTAGAGAGGAGTCCATATCAGAGGAAGAGGAGAAGAAACCTAGTCCCTTCCACACCTTTTCGCATCACCAATGTTGCTGAATTTATGATCAGAGAAAGGAAAGACAGACCCCATCACCTTAGAACAAAAATCAGACCTGCTTTATCAAATCAAGTGTTTGTCTTGCATTATTTTCAGCATGTTATAATACCCATGTAGTGTAGGGTTTCAATTTCACGATTTAAATGATTTCTTGGGATTTAGATGGGTGAAATTCATGATTAGAGGTAGGAGTTCTTGTAGAATAAATCCTTATTTGTAGATAATACGAAATCCAAGAATATTTTATGAATAACTTGAAAGAAATATGGATATATTGATGAGTATGCATGAAGAACACCATAAACTCGGGTTTTATAAATTTTGAGATTTAATCGGTTCTGGAATAGATTTCTTTTAGATTTGATGTATTATTTACATTAGAAATTATTCGTGTACATATGTTTGATGTTTGCGTATGTTGGATGGGAGTTTGGGAAGGTTTCATGGAGGTTTGATAAAAAATTTATGGTGCAAACTCGTAACAACAACGAGGAAGATGAACTACCAGTGCGCATCGATTCGGTTCCAAGATCGAATCGATTCAGTGGGCGAATTGATTCGGTAGGAGAATCAATTCGGGATCTTTATCGAATCGATTTGGCTGCCCAATTTTGTTAAGTTTGGTCATTTATGTTATACTTCCACATGAAACTAGTTACGGGAAACTTTGGTGATGGTTTAGCAATGATATATAGACTTAGATAAGATAAGTAGACATATAGTTAAGGCTCAATTTAATCTTAATGAGTGTAAAATTAGGATTAGGACCGATGATAGTTAACCGATTGTGTTGTGTATCTAGAATTTACAAATTAGGTTACGAGAAGAGTAAAGTATAAGCTATGATCAATACCACTAGTATAGTGATGTGTTAACTACTAAAATTTACATAATGGATAATTGGGAGCCCTCGGGTAGTGAGTGATACTCAAAAAATACGAAAATAATACTATATGTGAATCATTAGTACGTTGAGTATTTGAGAGTTATAAATATTACCTACGGGATATATTATAGGTTGTGTGTGTGTGTGTATATATATATGTGTGTGTGTGTGTGTGTGAATACCTATTATGTGATTTGTTATGTGTGTGAACATACCTACACTTCCTACTATCACCGGAGGTTCTGTGCCGAGGGCAATCCCACATTGGCAATTCTAGTGAGGTCTGGATGTGTGCCCCAGAACATAGAAGTTAGGGCGGCTCATTATGTGCAGTGTATTAGTGGGACTAAAAAGTCATTTGGGTACATTAGGTATGTGCGTATCACAAAGGCTTAGAACTATGTTCACCTCCATTGCATGTTGTTTGATTTTTGATTTGAGGAGACATTACGAACCGATAGTCCCTGATTTGGTACGAGAGCGACATGGATATGGTAGCCGAGTATGCCTGCATCGCGGTGGCCATTCTGGGGATGTTGTAGTTATATATATTATAGTGTGATAAATATATACAAGTGTGATTATTCTACTTATATGTGATGGTAGAAAAGATAAATATAGTATATCTAAAAGTAATTTAAGTATGAGGAACACAATAAATGGTGGAATATTAATATTCAGTTAATATTAAATATTAGTTTTACGATAGCATATCGTAGGGACGATACGGGAGAGCTAAATCGGTTATGGTTAGTTAGATACTTAAGTCTAGTTAGGATGGGTAGCATAACTAGGTGGGTAGATATGAGACGTTAAGTGTGCACTATAGATCAGAGGAGAGGAACTCAAGTGAGTGTACGTTTACTGATGTGAGTATCTAATAACTACTTTTATAACTGCAATTTCAATACTTACTAAATGTTTTCAAAGGTTTTGGGCTCTGAAATGTGTTAAATCTATTTTCCAAAATATTTTAGGTGTCCAGCCATAGGGACGTCAAGCTTGATGACTCATTCTATGGATGCGTAGCTGCAACACTTATTGAGACTTGTAGGATTTTTATAAACGCTTCAGTTATTCATTCTTAGATTTGGATTTATGATTTAGTATTTTATTTGGAAATGTGTCCCCTTTTGTTGATACATTCTTTCAGTTTTATTTATCAGACTATGTGATTATATTCAATTTTATTTCCGTAGACTTATGTTTTGGATATGAGTTTTGGAACAGATGATTTATTCGGTATTTATAATTTATCTATTCATCCTGTGATGATTCAGACTTATATTAGTGTGTGGATGAATGATATTATTTTATTTTGTATGTTGACATATGTTAATGAAAGATAAAATTTGACACCAGCTTAATTTAACATAGGTGGTTAGTAATTTAAAAAGTTTCGACAGTGATGCTAAGAATGAACCAAATGAGATTCATGTTTATTTTGATAAAAGAACTGACCACCTGTGGTTAAAATAGTCAGGATGTCACAGATGGTATCAGAGCCTTAGGTTCTAAAGTTCATAGGATCTGTACGGCTTATTGCTATTTTAGCGTTGCGTCCTTTGATATAAAGCCCTATTATTAAGACTGGTGCATTAACTTTTACGTATTTGAGATTACGTTCTTCTGCTATTATATTTGTATTGAATGTAAACTCATACAATTGTATCCAATTTTTGATTCCACCTAGGAGAGGACGACCGTCGAGGGCAACGACGAGAGCCGAGGTGGGAGAGGCTCAGCAGGAGCTGCAGGCACCGCAGCCACAACCACCAAAGAGGACAGTGACGGCTGCAGAGGTGGTCGCTATCGTTGTACAAGTAGTTAATGCTTATTGACTACCATGGAACTCCACTTTCCTCAGTCCCAGCAGCCACAGTAACCAGTGACACCGGTTGCTAAGGCCATCCCGGGGCTATCAAATTGCTAGAGAGTGAGGGAGGCATTTCAGAATGGCCACCCACCAGAGTTTCAGGGTAGTTCTGACGTGATCTTGGATGGCCAATAGAAGAAGGATATTCACTACCACCTTCGCATGGTTGAGTTTAGCGATGTGCAGAAGCAGATGTTGGAAACTTTTAGGCTTGTCGGAGCAGCTTTACAGTGGTGGGAGTCTATTACCACTGCCGAGGGGAGAGACACTATGTCTATTATTGAGTTCTGGGTGTGGTTCGACCGTAAGTAATATTTCTCAGTTGTTGAGATAGATATGCAGAAGAAGTTTAATGAGGCAGTTCAGGGTGATCATTCAGTAGCTGAGTATGAGGAGGAGTTCACACGTCTGGATAATTTTTTGCCCGATGAGGTGAATAGTAAAGAGAAGAAAAAATTAAAGTTTATGGATGGACTTTCCTGGAGGATCAAACAACACTTGATAGGCAACCCAGCATTGAGGACTTACACTGAGGTCATCAATGCCTCACTTATACATTGTCAGGATCATTACTTCCATTTAAAGGGAAGCAAGAAAGGGGGTGATCCTAGCCAGCCAGGTAAGGAAGGAGGGACCGGTGCTAGTGGGGCACCGTAGTAGCAGACGAGTAGGAACCAGGGGATGGATTACCAATAAGGGGATTAAGGCAAGAGGTTTATATCTGGAGGTTATTGACCTAAGGTGGTGGTTTCAGCAAGGTCCTGCACGGTCCATAGCAGTAGCAGTAGAATGTTCCTGAGGGTTGTCAGGGCCAAGTTAACAATTGGGGAGGTCCACAAGGCCAGCATCAGGGGAGCCTCGACAGGGCCATTAAGGCCATAGGCTAATAGACGTTTGGGGACATTATTTTACTTGTGGACTGACGAGCCATAAGAGGATATACTTACCACAGCATCACAGAGTCCCATAGCAGCAGGGTGCCCAGAAGGGGCAGTAGGTGCAGTTACCCCCGACAGCACCAGCACCACAAGCTCCATCATAGCAGGGACAGTTATAGTAAGGACGTGTCTATAATGTCCTAGATGCAGTCTTATAGCAGGAACCACATGAACCACTAGCAGTAGAGGGCACATTTCCTATTCACTGGCTTGAGGGTGGGATTTTATTTGATACGGGTGCGTCAAACTCATTTAGCCACCAGATTTGCATTCGTATCCAGTCTATTAGAGACAATCGGTAGTCTCCTTATGTGCTTAGAGTCACCTTTGGGTAGTGGGTCGCTTATAAACTCGATCTGTAGGGGTGTGGATATTGATGTGGGGAGACTATGATTAGACGCCGACCTTCTAGAGTTAGATATTGAGGGTTATGATGTCATTTTGGGTATGTACTAGTTAGTTGGATATCGAGCGATGGTGGATTGTTTCGGGAGGACCATTGTGTTCTCAATTCCAGGGCAGGAGATGTTACTAGTGGCGATGCCTCTTCCTGAGGGAGGGTCGAGCACACATCTGTATTACATTAAAGATGAGACCTCATAGGAGGTGGTTATTTCTTTGGATTCAATTCCAGTGGTGAGGGAGTTTGAGGATGTGTTCGAGGAGATACCCGAGCTGCCACCCAATTGGGAAATTGAGTTTGTCATTGACTTAGCACCGGGTATGAGGACGAGCACCCGAGCGTCTTATCGCATGGCCCCTTTAGAGATGAGAGAGTTGAGGGAACATATTCAACAACTTTTGGGTTAGAGTCTCATTAGATGGATTACATCACCATGGGGTGTTCCGGTGTTGTTCGTCAAGAATAAGTATGGATAACTCCGTCTATGTATCGATTACAAGGAGTTGAACAAGGTCACGATTCGGAATAAGTATCCGCTGCCTCAGATCGATGACCTATTCAACCCTTTAAGGGGAGTAGCTTAATTCTCCAAGATAGATCTGAGGTCGGGATATCATCAGTTGTGCATCAGATAGGAGGACTTTCCTTAGAATGCTTTTCTGGCACAACATGGATCGTATGAGTTTAGGGTGATGCTATTTGGGCTCACCAATGTGCTAGTAGTATTCATAGATCTTATGAGCCATGTTTTCAGAGAGTTCTTTGACCAGTTTATGATTGTGTTCATCGACAATATTCTGGTTTACTCTCATTCTGAGGATGGGCATTAAAAGCATATGCGTATGGTTCTATAGACATTACGGCACCACCAGTTGTACGCTAAATTCGATAAGTATGGTTTTAGCTACATGAGGAGCAGTTTCTGGGCCACTTTGTCTAAGATATGGACATTATTGTTGATTCGAGTAAGGTATTGATAGTGAAGGAGTGAGGACAGACCATTACACCGATCGAGATTCACATTTTCTGAGGTTGTCCAGATATTATCGTCGCTTCATTAGGAGTTTCTCAAAGATTGCGGGTACATTGATGAACCTGACTCACAAGGGGTTTTATTTGTTTGGGATGACCATTGTCAATTATCTTTTGATGAGCTAAAGGACAAATTGACCTCAGCGCTTGTGTTCTCATTTCCTAGGGGATGAGTGGAGTACCGTGTTTATATAAATGCATCCTTATAGGAACTTGGGGGTGCACTAAAATAGGAGGAGAGGGCTATAGCTTATGCATCTCGCAAGATTAAGCCCCGCGAGATGAATTACCCTACGCATGACCTTGAGTTAGTAGTGGTTGTGTTTGCCTCAGAGATTTAGAGGCAATATCTTTTGGGTAAGCAGTTCACCTTGTTCATGAACCATAAATCCCTTCTATATATGTTCATACAGAAGGATATGAATATGATATAGAGGAGATGGTTAGAGTTCATTAAGGATTACTAGTTTGATATTGAGTATCATCTGGGGATGGCTAACGTGGTGTCATATGCGTTGAGATGATGGCCTACTAGGAGATAACAGAGGTTTGGAAGGCAAATTCAAAGGAGCTTTGGCACAATGATGAGGTTTTCAGAGCTTGCATGTCCGTATTGGTTGTCATGCTCGAGATTGTTATAAGGGTGGTGAAAGCACAGGCAATGGATCAACTTTGTCAAGACAGAGTATGCCAGTTGTTAGATGATGGGGTGGAGTCTTATTCGATTAGTTCTGAGGGAGGCTTGTTCTTTAAAGGGAGACTTGTGGTTCCAGAGGATGAGGATTTACGACATGTAGTGATGTCAGAGTCTCACGGGTCGAGGTTTACGGTACATCACAATAGGGATAAGATGTATCATGATATGCATAGGCAATATTCGTGGTCAGGGATGAAGCAAGACATAACTGAGTTTGTCTCGAAGTGTGCTACCATCCATCTAGTCAGGGTAGACCACCATCTAGGTGATTGTGTATCGATTGACTAAGATGGAGCATTCTCTATCCGTTTGTATAGATTTTGAGATGAGTCAGTATGCATAGTTGTTTATTGCGGAGATAGTGAGGTTGTACGCGGTTTCGATTAGTATTATGTCAAATCAGGCGAAGATTTTTGTGTCCCACTTCTGACAGAGCTTTTAGGAGGCTATGGTCACGGATTTACGCTTAAGTACAACTTATCACCCATGGACAGATGAAAAAAGGAAGCGAGTTAATCAGATGTTAGAGGATATACTGAGGATGTGTATACTTGACTTCGGGGGAGGATGGGAGCAGTACTTTCGATTAGTGGAGTTTGTGTATAATAACTCCTACTAGTTCACCATCGTTATAGCACCATCTGAGGCACAATATGTATGGCCTTATCGTTCGCCCGCTTGCTGATTAGAGGTGGGGGAAAATAAGCTATTAGATCCAGAGATGATTCAGGACACCACTACTAATATTGATTTGATTCAAGGAAGCATCCGCATAGTAGAGGATAAGTACAAGAGTTATGCTGATGTAGACAAATGGCACATAAAGTTGGAGGTTGGTGAACAGAATTTGGTATGGGTGTCTCCTATGAAGGGAGTCATGAGGTTTGGCAATAAAAGGAAGATAGCACGAAGATATATGGGATCTTTTTTATTATTAAGAGGGTGGGACCAGTTGCATATAGGTTGGGTCTACCCGAGAACTTATATTAGATTCACGACTTGTTCCACACGTCAACGCTGAAGATGTACCAAAGGGAGCGAGAGAGATTTTTGGCATGTTCCATTAGAGGAGATAGACTTGCAGCCAGATATCTTTTATGAGGATAGATCGGTGGCGATACTTGATCACAGTGAGCATAAGCTACGGTCTAAGGGGGAAAGTATGCAACACCCCATATTTCTGAGTATTTAGAATTTAATTAATTCAATTATTTTTTTAAATTACAGGTGTGTCGTAATTTAATTAATTGTTATGTGTTTATTAAAATATGAATTAGAATAGGTAATGATTAATATTTATGAAATAAACTTACTAAGTGAGTAGTATATAACTTATGACAATTATTATATGTCGTAGCAAGTGATATCGACATAACTGTGTTATGTCTCAACCGAAAGTCGTGTGTAGACTATATGGAGGTCGAGATAGGTAATTTATATAGAGTTACTCAAATGGTGATTTTGAGGTTACGGTTGGTTCCGAATGGATCGAAATAGGTAGAATAGTGTACTTGGGTGTACTAATTGGGTCCCGGTGTGATTTTAGACCAACCCGACACAACGTAAGGGCATTTCGATCATTTTGGAGCCTAGGGTAGAAGGAACTCCGAAAATTACAGAGTTATATCAGCCCCTTTGAGTTATGTTCTAGGGTTACAACACTTGGGATATAGAGGAGGCTATAGGAGAGGAAGAGGAGAAGAAACCTAGGCCATTCCACAGCTTTTTGCATCTCCAACATTGTCGGATTTGTGATCGGAGTAAGGAAAGATCAACCCCATCATCTTAGTGTAATACCCTAACCCAATGTTGTGTCTCTTTTAATGTAATTCATAATTATGAGAATTTGAATAAAGGAAATCCTCGTTTTAAGAGTTATATCCTTTCATTTGGTTTAGTTTGGTTACTCTCTATGAAATTAAGATATTATTGGGATCATGTGTAAAATTTAAAAGTACCAGCACTTCAAATGAAGTTGGGGTCATTTAAACGACATTCTCATCTCACTCTAACCAGTGCCCCCATAGTTAGTAACGAGCTTCAAACCACCAGGAGAGACGATTACAAGGGCATGTCGTGAGAAGGTCATGAGTAACGAAGCATCGAACGACAGGCTATAGTCGTACGAACGACTTTCTTCTCATTTGAACAACTCTGATGGAAATTTTGTCACTTTATCAGCCCTAGATGAAAACAGGTGTCAACTCCTTAGAAACTGACGAATCTGATGAATCTTTGGGGGAATTTTATATGTTTAAAGATGGTTTTTGGTGGGTTATTTAAGGGAGGTTTGGGAGAATGATACTCCACCACCATTACCATCTTCCTCCCCTCTTTCTAGATCTTCCCTACTCGTACCCATTTCCTAAAGTACTCCCTCCATTTTCAGAGTTGTACCAAGCACTTTCACACCACAAATACCAATCTCTACACCTTCTTCTTCTATCCAAGCTCTCTTCTTGAAGAAGGAGGTGGCGGAGTACCCTTATAGAGAAACCTTGAAGGAGCTTTTGTGAATCCAAGGTCTTGGAGCTCAGAATTTAGGAGCTTTCAAGTCATCCGTCACTAGTTCTCCTCTTCAAAATCAAAGGCCGGGTTTCTTTCCAAACATTAAAGGTTTTTTCTAGATATGAAATGGGTATAAGAAGTGCTAGATGAAGTTTCATGCCAGAAGTTTGTAGTTTTATTCATAAAATTTTGTCTTGCTAAAAATAAAATATTTTTAAAACAAACCCTAAATGGGTCTTTTACATACATGTAAAAATAGTATTTTATACCTTGATAATTGGAAGAAAGCATGTGAAATTATAAAGTTATGAATTATGTAAAATAAATTCATGATGGAGGTATTTCTAGTTTTAAAACCTCCTATAAACTTGTAAGATCATATAGTAAGCTAACAAGTGATGTTATTGGCTTAAACAAACATGTTAAGATGGGTTTTGTCTCCAAACTAACAAGTAAAGAAAAACAACTTCAAACTTGTTAGGACATAATATGGTGGAAATATGATAAATGTTGGATTTTACATGAAATGATAAGGTAAGACAATGAACTTTGTGTGACACCCTGCCTAATTAAATACCGGGTGATCAGTCCTTTATTAAAATTATAATCAAGGTGAACGGTCGGTTCATTCTTAGCATCACTGTCGTAAAAATAACTTTTCCAATTTAAACACCCTAAATAATTAAGCAAAGTGTCAAAACCATTTTAGACATTACTTTCCAATTTTAATTTTATAAACCAACATTTAACTTTACATAATTCATAGTTAAAGAATCACACAACAAATATCCTGTAACATATAATCCAAATGATTATACATTCAACTAATTGAATCCGACATTCAAAACTTAAAGGAAAACATCCTGGCAATAATAAATCCCAAAGTGTAACTACTGGAAATAAACGACTTACAATATCCAATAAAACAACTGAACAATAGAAAAGGGCGACACATGCCCAACTGGATAAAATAATGCTAGGAGTGGAATAAAAAATGAGGTCGTCTAATCAAGAGGCCTACAACTCCCACCTAAGCTGCAGCGTGTTCCTTCCAAAGGATCCTATGCAAGACGCCCCTGTGGCTGGGCACCTGTAATATATACACATATACAAGAGAGAAAAGAAAATAAAAACGGGTTAGAGCCCGATTGTAAAAACGATTTAAAATTTGTTTAGAAAGTATTTAAAATGTTTACTGGCCAATGCAACAACATATTAGTGCGACACTCCCTTGAGAAATTCTCACCTCTCTTCTAATGTGCACGCCTATCACACTAACCTTCCCAATGGTTTAACTTATCTTATCTTAGGTTGCTCGTAAGATTTAAACTAACAAATTCAATTGTTTAAGAGGTTAATTTTATTTAACAACAAAGTTCTCATTTAAACCTTATTTACTAATAAAGTTTCTCAGTAACATATTATACTTTTCAACACTTATTCCCAAATTGAAATAATTATTCCTTTCTTACTTACCATAGACACAGTAGGTAGTTTCCAAATTCCAGATTTAAATATATATATATTAAATACTCATATAATATATATATTCTAACAGCACCCCACATTATAATTATGGCGCGGGCATACTCTGCTATCCAGTCCCCGTATCACTCGTACTAAGGGAAATACAAGTTTGGAATCACTCTCAAACCATATTGAAACAAAACACAAATAATATTGAGGCAAATCATAGTTCCAAGTCTCTAAGAGGTCAACACATGCCCTCACGTCTCTTAGGAAGGTCTGACTATCGATTCGATAGCCTGTACCAAAGGATTTCTGTCTTCTAGGGTACGAGTCAATATCCCCCATAAAGGTCCCATCGAGATAAGACTGTCCCAGCGCGGTAACCTCAGGATAGCAAGTAGCGCGGACATGATTTTTACACGTATATAGTATATGCATAAACACAGTCATATAAATATACTACTATTACCATATCAAGTTTAGGTACATACTCACGACCCATAATTATGATACTTGTCCTTATTACTCATTATTTAGTTATCACGTATAATGTTTGCCTCTTATCTTAATTCGTGGGATTATCCCAACTTATCGAGTGACACTCGTGGATTTCTATCCTCCCAAGTGTAATTTCAGTAGGTACTCATTTATTTTCTAACGTAACTACCTTACACGTCTCCCCCTTTAACACATAGTTCCATCGTCCTTTATATGCAAACATCCCCGTAAAATGTAAATCTCACTTGTGACACCCCGCCTAATTAAATACCGGGTGATCAGTCCTTTATTAAAATTATAATCAAGGTTAACGGTCGGTTCATTCTTAGCATCACCGTCGTCAAAATAACTTTTCCAATTTAAACACCCTAAATAATTAAGCTAAGTGTCAAAACCATTTTAGACATTACTTTCCAATTTTTATTTTATAAACCAACATTTAACTTTACATAATTCATAGTTAAAGAATCACACAACAACTATCCTGTAACATATAATCCAAATGATTAAACATTCAACTAATTGAATCCAACATTTAAAACTTAAAGGAAAACATCCTGGAAATAATAAATCCCAAAGTGTAAATACTGGAAATAAACGACTCACAATATCCAATAAAACAACAGAATAATAGAAAAGGGCGACACATGCCCAACTGGATAAAATAATGCTAAGAGTGGAATAAAAAATGAGGTCGTCTAATCAAGAGGCCTGCAACTCCCACCTAAGATTCAGCGTGTTCCTTCCAAAGCATCCTATGCAAGACGCCCCTGTAGCTGGGCACCTGTAATATATACAATTATACAAGAGAGAAAACAAAATGGAAACGGGTCAGAGCCCGATTGTAAAAACGATTTAAAATTTTCTTAGCAAGTATTTAAAATGTTTACTGGCCAATGCAACAAAATATTAGGTCGGCACTCCCTTGAGAAATTATCACCTCTCTTCTAATGTGCACGCCTATCGCACTAACCTTCCCAACGGTTTAACTTATCTTATCTTAGGATGCTCGTAAGATTTAAACTGACAAATTCAATTGTTTAAGAGGTTCATTTTATTTAACAACAAAGTTCTCATTTAAACCTTATTTACTAATAAAGTTTCTCAGTAACATATTATACTTTTCAAATACTTATTTCAAAATTGAAATAATTATTCCTTTCTTACTTACCATAGACACAGTAGGTAGTTTCCAAATTCTAGATTTAAATATATATATTAAATACTCGTATAATATATATATTCTAACAACACCCACATAATAATTATGGTGCGGGCATACTCTGCTATCCAGTCCCCGTATCACTCGTACTAAGGGAAATACAAGTTCGGAATCACTCTCGAACCGTATTGAAACAAAACACAAACAATATTGAGGCGAAGCATAGTTCCAAGTCTCTAAGAGGTCAGCCCATGCCCTCACGTCTCTTAGAACCGTCTGACTATCAATTCGATAGCCTTTACCAAAGGATTTCTATCTTCTAGGGTACGAGTCAATAGCCCCCATAAAGGTCCCATCGAGATAAGACTGCCCCAGCGCGGTAACCTCAGGGATAGCAAGTAGCGTGGGCAAAATTTTTACACGTATATAGTATATGCATAAACACAGTCATATAAATATACTACTATTACCATATCAAGTTTAGGTACATACTCACGACCCATAATTATGATATTTTTCCTTATTACTCGTTATTTAGTTATCACGTATAACGTTTGCCTCTTATCTTAATTCGTGGGATTATCCCAACTTATCAAGTGACACTCGTGGATTTCTATCTTCCCAAGTGTAATTTCAGTAGGTACTCATTTATTTTCCAACTTAAATACCTTACACGTCTCCCCCTTTAATACATAGTTCCATCGTCCCTTATATGTAAACATCCCCGTAAAATTTAAATCTCACCTATGACACCCCACCATATTAAATACCGGGTGATCAGTCCTTTATTAAAATTATAATCAAGGTGAACAGTCGGTTCATTCTTAGCATCACTGTCGTAAAAATAACTTTTCCAATTTAAATACCCTAAATAATTAAGCTAAGTGTCAAAACCATTTTAGACATTACTTTCCAATTTTTATTTTATAAACCAACATTTAACTTTACATAATTCATAGTTAAAGAATCACACAACAACTATCCTGTAACATATAATCCAAATGATTAAACATTCAACTAATTGAATCAAACATTTAAAACTTAAAGGAAAATATGCAGGCCATAATAAATCCCAAAGTGTAAATACTGGAAATAAACGACTCACAATATCCAGTAAAATAACTAAATAATAGAAAAGGGTGATACATGCCCAACTTGATAAAATAATGCTAGGAGTAAAATAAAAAATGAGGTCATCTAATCAAGAGGCCTGCAACTCCCACCTAAGCTGCAGTGCGTTCCTTCCAAAGGATCCTATGCAAGATGCCCCTGTGGCTGGGCACCCATAATCTATAAATATATACAAGAGAGAAAAGAAAATGGAAACGGGTCAGAGCACGCTTGTAAAAATGATTTAAAATTTGTTTAGCAAGTATTTAAAATGTTTACTGGTCAATGCAATAACATATTAGTGCGGCACTCCCTTGAGAAATTCTCACCTCTCTTCTAATGTGCACGCCTATTGCACTAACCTTCCCAACGGTTTAACTTATCTTATCTTAGGTTGCTCGTACGATTTAAACTGACAAATTCAATTGTTTAAGAGGTTAATTTTATTTAACAACAAAGTTCTCATTTAAACCTTATTTACTAATAAAGTTTCTCAGTAACATATTATACTTTTCAAACACTTATTCCCAAATTGAAATAATTATTCCTTTCTTACTTACCATAGACACAGTAGGTAGTTTCCAAATTCCAGATTTAAATATATTTATATTAAATACTCATATAATATATATATATTCTAACAGCACCCCACATAATAATTATGGTGCGAGCATACTATGCTATCATGTCCCCGTATCACTCGTACTAAGGGAAATACAAGTTCGGAATCACTCTCGAACCGTATTGAAACAAAACACAAATAATATTGAGGCGAAGCATAGTTCCAAATCTCTAAGAGGTTAGCACATGCCCTCACCCTCTTAGGACCGTCTGACTATCGATTCGATAGCCTGTACCAAAGGATTTCTATCTTCTAGGGTACGAGTCAATATCCTCCATAAAGGTCCCATCGAGATAAGACTGTCCCAACGCGGTAACCTCAGAGATAGCAAGTAGTGCGGGCATGATTTTTACACGTATATAGTATATGCATAAACAGAGTCATATAAATATACTACTATTACCATATCAAGTTTAGGAACATACTCACGACCCATAATTATGATATTTGTCCTTATTACTCGTTATTTAGTTATCACGTATAACGTTTGCCTCTTATCTTAATTCGTGGGATTATCCCAACTTATCAAGTGACACTCGTGGATTTCTATCCTCCCAAGTGTAATTTCAGTAGGTACTCATTTATTTTCCAACGTAACTAACTTAATCTTCTCCCCCTTTAATACATAGTTCCATCGTCCCTTATATGTAAACATCCCCGTAAAATGTAAATCTCGTCTTACTTTAAAGGTTTGATATTTTTAATAAGTCCTACTGGTCTTCTTTATCTCCCAAAATATTTTAATAAGGATGTCCAAAGATTATTACTCATTTAAATTGAATTCAACTATTTAAAAGGGGAAATATGAGTCTGCCAGGAGGGGTCGATCGATCGATTGTAGGAGCTCGATCGATCGATGCGTCGATCGATCTATACTCCTGGTTCGATCGATCCATCAACAGGTATGGCGAATATGCAGAATACCAGTTACGGGCTCAATCATCCAACATCATCAAAATCCAAATTTTTAACTCCCAGAAATTTATACCATAAACATTATAAACCCAAATTAGCAATATTCTACTTAAAGCATGCGAGTTTTCATCAAAATTCATGGATTAAAACGGCCAAAACTTATATAATTCTCATGAACCCTAGAAATTTCTTTAACTTTGTTCTTCTTATTATTTTCCCAGAATTTCTACTTCTAAACCAATATAAATTCGTGGTTCAACCTCTACATGTGAAAGGGATTTCCAGATTATTGTTTATATCACTACAACATGCGATTTCTAATCACCAACATGGGGTTTCTTTCATAAAAACTCATCCTAATCAACCCTAAACTAATATGAATGAAGCATTAACGAAATTAAGCAAGATAAATACTTGCCTGAGAATTTTTGTTTCTGATTCATGGATGAAATCGGTGTGGTGGTGATCCTCGTTATGCGATTTATCGTTTGGCGGCGACGGCGGCGCAAACGGAGGAGTTCTTGGCCTAGAACTCTTTGGCAAGCTCTCCCTTTCCTTCTCCAATGGTAGTCACTTGTTTTTGGTTGTGTTAACCCTAGAATACAACCCTAATCATCTAATATAACCTTACAATTTTCGTGGGTTTTCAGGCTTAAAAATGTAAAATGTCCAAAACGCCCTCCCGGGGTGTTAATTAGGCCTAAAAATGCCCCGAGACCCAAACTAAAACCCCGGGTACATTATTTTGACTATCTCGACCCTTACGTACACTTTGGCGCACTCGAAATGACCATACGGGTGATTTATAATTTATTCACTTTTATTAATCAACATTTAGTCCCGACATAACACGGGGGCGTCCCGGCTTAAATTTCCAAAATTATCATTTTATTCACTCATGACATTTAATAGAACCAATATTATATATTATCTTGCTCATTAGTAATATTCAATAAGTTTCCAATGATTACTAACTCTCGTCACGTTAGTAATTATAAAAATAATTAATTTCTAGATTTATATTAAATTAATAACTCACATTAAATTTAATAAATCTCCCAATTTTAAAAGCCATAAAAAATACGGGGTATTACATACTTTCCCCTAATAACGGAATTTCGAACCGAAATTCGGAAAATAAGGCTTACCTGGTAAAACATATTTTGGCTACTTTAACAGTACGCAACCTATCCATATAGTAAGTCGTTTAACTTCTATAGCCCCCGCCTCGCGGCAAGCTTGTTTAGCACTCTTCATTAAAGATGCTTCACATTGTGCTCCTATCCGACAACATTTGCATAAGACACGCATATACACTATTTATTTCCATTATGTCAATGTCATTGGGAGGTCGCACCTCACTACATGACAACTACTCGGATTTATCTAAACACAAAACTCCCATTCTGGGAGAAACCATACGAACATCTGACCACACTTGTTCGCCCCAAACAGTTGTGGACTTCCACCATAGTCGTCAAATTATTCTCGACCGATAGAAAATTCTGGTTATTCGCTTACCTCTAAACCTACGCAAAGGGAGAATAGTTAAGGTTTTCCCCCCACCAAAACTTCAATAAGCACCTCATTCATGACAAACAGGTACGAGTGATTCCACGTAACTCTACCATTAGGTAATATCCTACCCTAATTGTCGTACTACTCCACTTGTTAGCTATAACCGTTGTGGAAACGAAATGATCACCAGGATTCTAAAATATCCTTCACGTGGCTCCACTACTCGTTAATCACCGTGCGCCTGCTCCTCGGCTATGGGTGATACCTCCTACTCAAACGAAATGTCATTTTCGTTGTTTCTTGAAATCCCATATTGAAGGTGGGATCCACAAATTTCATGTTGATTCAGAAAACATATTTGTGTAGGACCACGCACCAGTGCGATCCCTTCCTTTCAAGGGAAGACTGGGGCATACTAGTTAACATTGTAAATCACCCCAAAGGGATGTCAATCATTGCCTTCTTGGGTGACTTACTCCACATGTCCGGATGAACCCTTGATCTTACCTTGAAGATGGCAACCCATCCAAGGACTTTGTCGACTTTACCGCCCTCTTCCGTTACAGGAATAGTTGATAACCACAAAATTCTCTAGTTGATCCCCTTATTCCAACCGATCTCTATCTATGAGTGGTGCATGCAGAGACTACTCACTATGTCCCGCTCAACATCAAATTTCCTTGAAATATATCACATTGAGTGACATTTAATACTCCCCTTCATTCCGTGGTGTATATCGCAAGTTCCGACCCGTGCACTTTTCTCTATGATGCGCACTTCTGGATCTTTTATACCATACTAACATTATCACTCTTTGTATGCACAACTCGCTCTCAACATTTGACTAATTAAAACTCCATCTTGAGTGTTCTCCATATAGTTAAATTCTACCCTTCTCAAGGGATACCCCATTGCAAATGGCTTCCCACGGCCTTCCCACCAGACTTGGTGTGCTACTCTAATTGCACACGTATATATGGATTTATCATCTTTCACACGGTGGTTAATCCATTCTACCACTTTCACTTCGTTATGTTAGTCCCACATATATATATTCCACACCTCTATTCTCATGTCCCTTCAACTTGAACGATTTTTTTTAATAACATCAGCTAACCAGGATGTCTACACACCCTATAAACCTTGCATACTAGCGTAAGCAACACATATGCTTCACACCTAATAACCAATTCTTTGTTTTCCTAGTGCTCACAATGTGCTTGTAATACTTGGGTACTCTCACTTACCCTAGAAGTCAAAATTTTAAATCCTCCTTATCATCATTCTACTCCTCAACTCGTGGTGGTAAAACAAAACTTTCAATGCTTTCTTACCACGCAACTGGCTCCACTAGCCTTACATCATAATTCAACTACCAACTTACATATATAATTATTTACTCTTATTATGATCGAGGTACTGAACTCATGAACTAATGACCAAACATCTCCCTATTTCCAACCCTTCGCTATGTTTCATGCATGGGATGTCTCGCAAAGCGAAATCCAAATAAGGAACCCCCCCGATACACTACTACCTAGCATTGTCGGTTATCAAAATCCGTCAGGACCTCCGTCCATAGTATGTACCCTATTTTCCCATTTCTTGGCAGAAAATTTCATATACTCCTGAAATTACACCTACCAAGGAACATTTCGCCAATTGCACCATCGTACATCATTAGTGGTGATTGCATTCCATAAACCTTGAATACATACAATTGGGGTTTTCGAAATCCCTTTCCCCAATCAGAGGGGTATAAATCTTAACTCCCACATCTCTAAAGAATAGATATAAAAATGCACTATTTCTATCACCAAGTCCTGAGCGCTAAACATAATACTGGGTTACGTCCTTTCGCCTAACCGTAAACCCGATACATACTGAATCATAACAACAAAGTCCCTACACACCGGTATCGAACATCTCGAGCACACTATCCCCTCCGAAGTCTTTAGGATATATAATATATGAGTGCGAGTCCAACCCTCTTGCAGGTGAGGCCTCGCCATAACAGGACACGCTGCACTAATGCAACCACTCCGATAGCCTTGCAATAACTGCCTACTATCGTACTGGCCATTTCTATATAGTTGTAATCAATACCATATTATACTCGTATATCACATCACTAAAACGAGTAACCTCAATAAAGTATATAACACTATTAATATACTCTTTCACCCTCCACGGTTAGCACTAAGGAAAATCCCGCTACACTAGGGGAAAATATTCACATGATAATACCGTTTATAGTTATGCGCATTAGACTCATCTCACATGTTAATCTAGCAATGAACAAAATATAATGACTCGCTCGTGTCACCTAAAACACGCCTCATCCTCTAAGGATAAAACTTATACTTCTACCTTTCCATCCGTATTGGCAAGTCCTTCCTCTGGGCGAGGAATTGCCACCAAACACCTTTCCTACCCCGAAATGGCGGGGACAATACTCCTACCTAAACTCTAGCATGCCAATAACAACCTTATACTCATGCATATATAACATCAATATAGACCATGGTTAAAAATGAAATTATCAATTCTCTATATTTGTACCTCATCAAATAAGGAAAAATCAAAGATTCTTTCCCCCAAATGGTGAGTCTACGCATGACACCTTACTCGTCGTTGTGACTAATAGCCCTAAGGTTCACGAAAAATGAATAGCCATAAAATAGTGCGGTGCCCCGGTATCAATTAAAACTCAACTCATAGCACCCAGTATAAGGAACGTACCTCGTATCTCGATTGGGGCCTGAGGTGCTGCTATCTGGTGGACGTTACCTACACGTCCATACTGTAATTATCTATGCTGAACTGAGGCTGTTGGAATAGCTGGTGGGGCTGAATTATGTGGTTTATTACTGGCGCCCTTCTACCGTGGGGCCCCATTCCTCTCTGGCAATCCTGACGCCTATGGCCATTCCTGCCACATTGGAAGCACTTCCCTCGAAACTGTCTTACTTCACTACGTTGTTGACTAGTTTCGCTTTTTCCTTGGTCTTGCTGACCTTGATAAGAAATTTGCGAAAAAACGATGTCAGGTTGAGGACAATCCCTCCACTTGTGACCCGTTTGTACACATTTATAGCAGAGTTTTGAAATTCCTTGCTGGTCAGGTTGTAGTTTCTCCCCAGTCTGATTCAGACAAGATTAACGTTTATGACAATTCCTTCCACATTTGAAACACCTATTTGTGACATCATTTTGACCCCAACATTGTTGGCCCTGACACTTTTGGTCCTTTACATAAATTTTGTTACCTCTGGAACTGTCTCGGTCTTGAGTGGTTTGTTATCGCAATTTCGGTGCCATCTCACAATTGTCAACTTTAGTCACATGAATTTGATCAACCTCTTTAGGTCTTTTGCCTCCTTTAAGCTGCATGCTGCGTTCGTGGTACTATAAGACTGCAACGGTAACTGTTTGTGCCACAATGCCCATAAATTCGATGATTGGTACCCTTTTCGGAGACATCTCAGGTGTGAGTTGTCCTTGCTCATTAACTTCCCCAATGTCCTTAGCTTGTTCATCCTAACGGGCCATCTGAAAATTTTAAAAAAAATTTAATCAGAATAAGTTCAACATTCACTTCGACAAATCGCAGAAGCACGAATTTCCAACGCATAAAGATGAATACAACATTCCTAATGTTAGGGATCTAAATCAAAGACGCTAAGCAGGAAACCAGATAAGCCATACAGATCCTAAAGGACACTAGAACCTGATGCTCTGATACCACCTGTGACACCCCGCCTAATTAAATTATAATCAAGGTGAACGGTCAGTTCATTCTTAGCATCACTGTCGTAAAAATAACTTTTCCAATTTAAACACCCTAAATAATTAAGCTAAGTGTCAAAACCATTTTAGACATTACTTTCCAATTTTTATTTTATAAACCAACATTTAACTTTACATAATTCATAGTTAAAGAATCACACAACAACTATCCTGTAACATATAATCCAAATGATTAAACATTCAACTAATTGAATCCAACATTTAAAACTTAAAGGAAAATATCCTGGCAATAATAAATCTCAAAGTGTAAATACTGGAAATAAAAGACTCACAATATCTAATAAAACAACTGAATAATAGAAAAGGGCGACACATGCCCAACTGGATAAAATAATGCTAGGAGTGGAATAAAAAATGAGGTCGTCTAATCAAGAGGCCTGCAACTCCCACCTAAGCTGCAGTGCGTTCCTTCCTAAGGATCCTAAGCAAGATGCCCCTGTGACTGGGCACCTATAATATATACATATATATATGAGAGAAAAGAAAATGGAAACGAGTCAGAGCCCGATTGTAAAAAAGATTTAAAATTTGTTTAGCAAGTATTTAAAATGTTTACTGGCCAATGCAATAACATATTAGTGCGGCACTCCCTTGATAAATTCTCACCTCTCTTCTAATGTGCACGCCTATCGCACTAACCTTCCCAACGGGTAACTTATCTTATCTTAGGTTGCTCGTAAGATTCGAACTGACAAATTCAATTGTTTAAGAGGTTAATTTTATTTAACAACAAAGTTCTCATTTAAACCTTATTTACTAATAAAGTTTCTCAGTAACATATTATACTTTTCAAACACTTATTCCCAAATTGAAATAATTATTCCTTTCTTACTTACCATAGACACAGTAGGTAGTTTCCAAATTCCAGATTTAAATATATATATTAAATACTCATATAATATATATATTCTAATAGAACCCCCACATAATAATTATGGCGTGGGCATACTTTGCTATCCAGTCCCCGTATCACTCGTACTAAGGGAAATACAAGTTCGGAATCACTCTCGAACCGTATTGAAACAAAACACAAACAATATTAAGGCGAATCATAGTTCCAAGTCTCTAAGAGGTCAGCACATGCCCTCACGTCTCTTAGGACCGTCTAACTATCAATTCGATAGCCTGTACCAAAGGATTTCTATCTTCTAGGGTACGAGTCAATATCCCCCATAAAGGTCCCATCGAGATAAGACTGTCCCAGCGCGGTAACCTCAGGGATAGCAAGTAGCGCGGGCATGATTTTTACTCGTATATAGTATATGCATAAACACAGTCATATAAATATACTACTATTACCATATCAAGTTTAGGTACATACTCACGACCCATAATTATGATATTTGTCCTTATTACTCGTTATTTAGTTATCACGTATAACGTTTGCCTCTTATCTTAATTCGTGGGATTATCCCAACTTATCAAGTGATACTCGTAGATTTCTATCCTCCCAAGTGTAATTTCAGTAGGTACTCATTTATTTTCCAACATAACTAAGTTACGCGTCTCCCCCTTTAATACATAGTTCCATCGTCCCTTATATGTAAACATCCCCGTAAAATGTAAATCTCGTCTTACATTAAAGGTTTTATATTTTTAATAAGTCCTACTAGTCTTCTTTATCTCCCAAAATATTTTAATAAGGATGTACATAGATTATTACTCATTTAAATTGAATTCAACTGTTTAGAAGGGTAAATATGAGTCTGCCAGGAGGGGTCGATCGATCGATGGCAGGAGCTCGATCGATCGATGTGTCGATCGATCGATACTCCTGGTTCGATCGATTGATCAAACAGGTATGGCGAATCGCAGAATACCAGTTACGGGCTCTATAATCCAACATCATCAAAATCCAAATTTTTAACTCCCAAACTCCCAAATATTTATACCATAAACATTATAAACCAAAATTAGCAATATTCTACGTAAAGCATGCGAGTTTTCATCAAGATTCATGGATTAAAAGGGCCAAAACTTATATAATTCTCATGAATCCTAGAAATTTCTTTAACTTTGTTCTTCTTATTCTTTTCCCAGAATTTCTACTTCTAAACCAATATAAATTCATGGTTCAACCTCTACATGTGAAAGGGATTTCCAGATTATTGTTTATATCACTACAACATGCGATTTCTAATCACCAACATGGGGTTTCTTTCATAAAAACTCATCCTAATCAACCCTAAACTAATATGAATGAAGCATTAACGAAATTAATCAAGATAAATACTTGTCTGGGGATTTTTGTTTTTTATTCATGGATGAAATCGGTGTGGTGGTGATCCTCGTTACGCGATCTATCGTTTGACGGCGGCGCAAACGGAGGAGTTCTTGGCCTAGAACTCTTTGGCAAGCTCTCTCTTTACTTCTCCAATGGCCGTCACTTGTTTTTGGTTGTGTTAACCCTAGAAGACAACCCTAAGAATCTGATATAACCTTACAATTTTCGTGGGTTTTCAGGCTTAAAAATATAAAATGTCCAAAACCCCCTCCCGGGGTGTTAATTAGCCTTAAAAATGCCCCGAGACCCAAACTAAACCCCCGGGTACATTATTTTTACTATCTCGACCCTTCCGGACACTTTGGCGCACTCGAAATGACCATACGGGTGATTTATAATATATTCAATTTTAGTAATCAACATTTAGTCCCGACACGACACGAGCGCGTCCCGACTTAAATTTTCAAAATTGTCATTTTATTCACTCATGACATTTAATAAAACCAATATTATATATTACCTTGCTCATTAGTAATATTCAACAAGTTTCCAGTGATTACTAACTCTCGTCACGTTTCTAATTATAAAAATAATTAATTTCTGGATTTATATTAAATTAATAACTCACAATAAATTTAATAAATCTCCCTATTTTAAAAGCCATAAAAAATACTGGGTATTACACTTTGATGATGATGGTCTTAAGCATTTTGGATATGATTTTATGTGGAAAAATATAAAAGGGGACAATGTGGTTTTGAACATGAAATGATGAACATGGTATTACGAACATAGTTAACTTGTGCCATTAAGGAACAAAAGTAAATGGGTGTTTTTCTCAAAATATAACAAAGATAGGTAAAAAGGGGACTTTATAAACTTGAGGATCCTAAGGGTTGGGTTTCCTCTAGGGACGTCATCGGTCTAATTTTTGATGAAAAACGGACAAATGATAAGTTTTGGCACAATTGTTAAAGTAATGACGCTTCAAAACCATGGATAATGAAAATAGTGAAAAGGAAATGGAATAATGTGGACATTGGATAAATGTTGAACACATAAAGAATAAGACTCGTATGACACCGAGAAAATTAAGGAGGGTCCGGAGCCCTGGAGTGAAAGTTCCAAAACCACTAGCCAAAGCATATGGTGGCATCGCCGGCAGTGTGGATCCCGTTAAAGCGCGCGATATTTGGAAGATTCTGAGAAATAATAAAGAAAGGAAAATTTCAAGATTGTATATGGGTAGGTTATTTAAATAACCTATTTAAAGTAATAGTTGAGACCAACGGTAAAAGGTAAATTATTAGTCTCTAAACTCGGTAAAGGATGGTAAAATGGATTAAGTGTGAGTATGAGCTCATCGCTCGGGTGTATGACATGTAGTTGCATTACGGGTAATTAAACTGTCCATGTTTTTCGTAATTGAATAAAAGATTCATTTTATGTCCGGTAACTCGTAGAAAACATATAGCCTGATATTAATTCCCTACTGAGTGTTTGCTCATACCTACTTTCCTTTCGTTAAAAATCCCACCCCCACCTAAGGTACCACAAGTAGGAATTTTGGAAAGGTTGCGAGCAAAGCCCCAGGGGCGACCAACGCCAGTATAATGCTTTGTACAAATTTAAAAAAAACATTAGACTTTTAATATTTTCACTTTAGACGTTTGTACTTATTTGGGCCTCGGTCGTAATTTGTAATAATACAGGATGGCATGACTTTCTTTAGTTTAATTAGCATTTTGGAATAAACCGAATTTTTCATAATAAATTCTACTAAACAACTAATCTTATAGTGGTCACCTTTTTATAAAATAAGAATTTAAAGCACCAAACTTATGAATCAAATAAAGGTTTTCTTAAACAAATTTGTTAAATCCTCCCCCTACCCCTTTTAACTCCCCGACTCGGTGCGAGTTGCCCCAATGGTGATCCAAAATCGGATCTGGGCATTGGTATCAGAGCAATAGGATTCTCGGGTGTGACAAAGCGACTACACCAAAAATAGTAATTTGGCACACCTTGATATTAAAAATCTGTCACACTTTAAAACAGTGCCAAATTCTGGCATGATTTAATGACAATCTGGCACAGTTTAAAACTGTGCCAAATTTTGGCACCGCTTAAAAGTGTGCCAAAATTGAGTGCGCCTACTTAAAATATAAATAACCTAAAAAATCATCTCCCTCCAATATTTTCATCTCCCGCACTCTCATTTTCACACAAGAAAAAAAAAGTCGTGGACGATCTCCCTCTCTCGTCTGGCCTGGAGAAAAAAAAAACTAATTTTCCACCACCGTCCAAGTTCACCGCCCAGGTCCAATGCTCTCAATCGCCGTCCACCACTTTTGACCACCACTGATCCACTCTCGTCTGGTATAATTTTTGTTTGTTTAACCCTATTTTTTTCCTGGTTTGTGTATTTTTGTCCTCACAAAAGGCGCTTTGTTAGATGAGACTTAGTGTTGTTGCCTACAAGAATTTGTGCGGATGGTGTCATCGAGTCCTTCTTTACTCCTGATCGCTATTGTGTGGAGCTCAGTGTTGCTACCTACAAGAATTTTTGGTGGGTTGATGTAGAAGGCCTTCGTGCTGATCTTATTCGAAGGTAAACCCTCGTGATTTTTACTATATTTTCTAGGGACATTTGATTATATCCTGAAAAAGTGTTTTGTTTAACAACTTCGATTATGATACTTCTCTTGGACTTCATATAAGAGTTTATGAATCTTTATTCAAAAGTAGACAACTCAGAATTTTTAAATATTTAAAATCTAATCTCATTTTTTTTCCTGAAAAATCTGAAATAAAAAACCTATAATCTTATCTCTACCATATTACAGGTGCGTGCGTGTGATACAGGTGTGTGTGAGTATGGGTGAAAACATGTGTGTGTGATGGTGATATATATATATATATATATATATATATATAAGGTTTTATATGTTTTTGTATATAACAGGAGGTGTTCTACATATATATACAAAATGGGTACTAAAATGGAAAAAGATGAAGCTAAAAAAAACCAAGTAAATTTTATTTATGACGTGGTATCTTCAGCGTGTTAACGCAAGTAAACAGGTGGTCCGATACGTGGTCCGGGTACTTAAAAACAATATTAATATATTAAATAACACATAAGGGTGGTACGGGTGTAATTTCAGGATCGTCAGAATGGGTATCGGGACATCCGAAGTTTTGTCAACGCTAGTCGTAACGAAATGACAACTTTGTCGAGCCATCTTTCGACTAATTTTCGGCACACCTCGATTAGTCAAAAATAATATCCTAGATAACCAACTTGTTTTCCATACATTGGATAACACATATGGGTGGTAGGTACGTGTGCGTATTTACCGAGGTGCAGGTTTGAAGTGTCGAAAGTTTAACAAAAATAATCACTTTTAGTGAACTTTGCAAACAAAAAACAACATTGAACTGCTTTAGCCAATTGAAAATGGCACAATCTTTGAGTTAAGTAGTGATCCATTTGAGATATAAGCTTACATTTGATACCATATTTAACAAATGCCCAAAATTTTCTGTTACAGTTACTCTGAGCTATATAGAATCCCAATTTAAACATAAATTCTCCAAAGAACAACCCTCACAATATCATTAGACGATATCGGCGCCTATAATTTACAAGTAAAATTGATTCTCTTTTAGACTAATTTCTATGGTTCAATTTGTACCATATGTTTTTCTAGGGTTTCCAATGAAATCACATATAAATGAAATTTTATTTCTAGTATGTTTTTGTAAAGAAATTTGACCTCAATTTGTATTATCTTACTCACAAAGTTTCATCTTTGATTGTAGATACAACTCAATCCTCTCAACTCTCAACAGTGTTCGATTTCTGGTTAGTAGTGATGTATTATTTAAATTTATTATATATATGTGTATTTTTTCTAT
Source organism: Sambucus nigra (assembly GCA_949130495.1). Lineage (NCBI taxonomy): Eukaryota > Viridiplantae > Streptophyta > Magnoliopsida > Dipsacales > Adoxaceae > Sambucus > Sambucus nigra. The sequence continues at coordinate 83,255,147 of OX422213.1, read as the reverse complement.
TTTAAAATGGGGTTATGTAGCATTTTGTATTTTCTCTACTTTGTTTTAATTTTTTCAATGTTGCCAAATGTGGTTTCATCATAATGCTAAGTCCAAATATAAATTTGTACTGTTTATGTATACCAGTAAATGATCATGGAGATGAATAATACTTGATCGATTGAAATTTACACTTTACAATGTTCATAATTTATGTTGACGTTTGTAAATTAATCCATTGAATAGAATCGATGGCACTTATCCGAAGTGTAATGTTATTCTAAAATCATACTGATGTGATACTCTTTATAGCTTCCCCCATAATTTCTTTAAAAATAAATAAAGAATATTACTTTAGTTTTTTATTATTTTGGTTAGAAAAGAGGGGCAAACTGCCAAATATACTGATATGATACTCTTCTGAAGCAATTCAATAATCAAAACAATATCACTAGAGAAAATAATGCACAGATTAGTGCACTTTCCTAAGGGATGGCATTTGCCAACGATCAAGTCTAATCAGTCCCGAATATTTCTGGGGAAGTCATTATCGATATAACCAGTCTAATCAGTCTTAGAAGAGCAACCCATCTTAGCAAGGAAATCAGTCAAAATATTCTCTTTACGGAAGATGTGTGAAAATTGTAAGGAAATATGGGAAGCCAAACTCAGGATTTTATCCATAGACGGAAATAAGACATATGGCGACGAGGAAATGCCATTCATACAATCCAACAGAACCTTGGACTCCGATTCCACCAAAATGTTGTAACCCCTTAAGTCTTGGAATAATGTGATGTCGTGCATCATACTAAGAGTTTTTTCTTTTAAGCTAGACTGCATCCTAAACTGTCAATAATAAGCCAAATTGACTGTCCTATAATGATCTCTAAGAAGACCCCCCCCCCCCCACCCATAATACCATCAGAACCCATAATGCTACCATCCACATTAAGTTTTATCATGTTTTAGGTCGGTCTATCCTAGGAGCAAGAGACAAAAGAACCTTCATTTCTTCCCACCATAGGGAAGATAGAGAGGTTCTGAATAGAAAGTTGTAAGTTGAGTTAAGATGCATGATTTGGTTAGTCATTTTGGTCATATACCGGATGATTCTAGATGAAAAAGGTTTTTTACCCTCAAATATGTGATTACTCCTAGAATTCCATATATGCCAGAGAATAATGAGCGAGATGAATACTGAAATAGTACCTTGAACCTTTTGCATCTTAAGTATTAAAACCAGATAGGGATTGGTCATAAGTAGACCCTAGGATTCTATCATTTGCACAAACATTTGACTTTTTCTCGAGCCTTTTACTACCACCTTCTCCATCCATATGAAACTCCTATTATTTTGGAACTATTCTAGGGGAGAGGTTTAAATTGTTATCTATCTTATCATTTAATTCTTCTTATGCATCCATAACACATAGTTGATTCTCTTCCCCACCCTTAGATGTAAGAAATTTATGGTCAAGTTCAAGACCCCCCCTTCCCACCTACTATAGGGCATAATTCCAACAAGGTAGTGCAAATTAAACCAACATAAACATGAGGGCTCTTAGTTTTACCTTCTTCCCAGTCCTGCGCAACATCATCAGTAAAAGATAAATTCTAGACCAAAACTGCAATATGATCATCTGTGCCAGGATTCTCAACTACAATAACCATCTCATCCAATGTCTTCTCATTAGTCCAAGGTAGATTAATAGACACTAGTATATTAGTTATACCACTAGCTAGCACATTACAGTTCTTAAATTTACCTCCTTCCCAGACTTGTTCTATTTCTGTAGTATGTGGAGCATTCCCATAAAAAATAACAACCTTCTTAGAAGTTTTAGAAAACTCAACCATCCCTAGCATTTCCTCCGTAGTATATTCTGGAGGCGCGAGGAAAAGATTAGACGCAGGTGTATTAATAACACTATTATGGCCAATACCGTCTACAATAATGCTTCTCTTAGATGTATTGACATTTGTTATAGAATTTTTCTTAGGAGAGGGAAGTAATTACAGTTATTCATCAATTGGATTGAGGTTATTAAATTTCTTAGTAACCCATACTTTAGTTGATGTACTACATCCACTGGTAGCGACCAATTTGAGCGGTGATCAGTTTCAGGAGGAACTACTGAGATGTAATGTATCAAATATTTATCGAAAAATTTATCGGATGAACTATCATGATAAGATTTGTATTTTTCAGAAATTCCCGAATAACTTTCGTGTTGATTAGATATCTTAAGAACCAAAAACTATCCACTGATATATTTGGATGGATTGAAATCATCATCGTCACTATCTCCTTGACCATCTACTTCCTTGACCTGTTCTATAAAAGATTCATATACTCCCTCGAGAATAGATGTAATTTCTGACCCAACTTCAAATGATGTTGACTGATATAATTTCTTATACCTTGAGATTATCCAACTTCTCAATGACATATTTTTGCCAAAAACCATTCCTAACAAGCACTTCTTCAAAATAAGAAAAGCAACCTCTGAAACATGTGTTCATAATTCCACATCTCGATGTGTTCATAATTCCAAAACAATTTGAAAATATGGGGGCCATTTAAACACACTCATAGGGGAGTTGCCCATATACTAAACATATTTAATCCACAATCAATCATAGTCTTCATTATTATTTACTGTTTCAAAAAATAAAGAATATTAATTATTGTTTCAAATTTTACTTTCAAATGGATAACAATATCACTTCGATATCAATATTCTCTTGATTAGCTCGACATTCTTCTATAAAGACAACTTTATCCCCAAAGTTTTTGATTATATACCTTAGACCTGAATCCTGATTATAGATTGATAAGTCTATTCTGATATCAAACCACACGACACCTTATATATATGTGTTATATATATATATATATATATATATATATATATATATATATATATGTTGTTATATATATAACAGTAGAAGTACATATATGTGTGCTATTACATATATAACAGCCTTATATATATATTGTCATATATATAATAGCACACATATATGCACTTCTATATATATATGTGTGTATGTGTGTGTGTGTATATATATATATACACAACACTGCTGCTAAGAACAAAGAAAGGCACCGATCTCATCTCCAAATGAAAAATCAAGTGTCATTTGATTTTTTTCGATGAATCATCAAGGCGTGTGACTAATGGACACTAATGTATGTCTACTGAGAAATCATCAAGGCGTCCTAGTTCATTTTTACACTAGCTTTAAGATTTCAATAGATTCATATACTTTCAGACATTGATTACACAATATTACTTGTATTTTTTATCTATGCATGCATGTATATCTGAATCTAAAGTAGGTTTTAACCCCTAATTTATTTGACTTTGGTTTGTTTCAAAATTGTATTTTAGGATTAATTTGTATCTGTGACTGTTGTGAAGTTTGATTTTGAAATGATGTGTTGTATCTTGGGTACCTAATGGTACGTAGGATGAGTATAAAAGTGTGAATTGAACAATTGATTTGATGGAGATGAATATACAATTATTACCATGAAGTTTTGATTATTTTCTCTATTAAGAAGTTGAGTATAAATTTTTATCTTTATTTATTAACCTTTTGACTAATTTAAATGTATGGTTTCCAAACTTCAGGAATTGAAGCACTACATTCATCGAGCTAAAGTTTTGAGTATATATTTGTAGTTTTGTTATGCGTATATTGTATCTGCAATTCTTTACTTAGTTGATGGTTTCGTATTGACTTTTTGAAAAATCTACTTCCTGCTATTCCCAAATATGTTCAAAAGCAATTTCTCTTAAAAGTTGCAGTAGCATTTAATAGAAAAATGGTCTGAAATAGCGACAATAAGTAGCCAAACGTAAAATGGCTTACTTTATGAGCATATTTAGTTAAATTGGTGGAAGGGATTTGCTGGTGGTTTGGTTTTGGAATTTGTTGCTGCTGTTGAGTTTATTTTAAATGTTAAAACAGGTTGGATTTAATGAATAAACAAACGAAACTATGTCAAAATTTTCTAAAATCAATAAACGTACTAAACTGATAAAAACAAGCCGTTAAAGGGTGAAAACCTAAACTAACCCCCAAACGTCCTTGTAAGAGGCACAAACACCTCACACGGGACCAATGTAACTTGTAGGAACTGATCACGTAGTCACGGGTCTCCCGGTTTGAGAATATGACGATAATTTCAAAATACGTATATTAGGCTTGAAAACAAGCCACTTGAGGGTGAAAACCTAAACTAGCTCCCAAACGACCCCGTAAGAGGCACGAACGCCTCGCACGGGACCAATGTAACTTGTAGGAATTGATAGTGTAGTCACGGGTCTCCCGATTTGAGAATATGACTATAATTTCAAAATATGTAGATTAGGCTTGAAAACAAGCCGTTTGAGAGTGAAAACCTAAACCATCCCCCAAACGACCCCGTGAGAGGAACGAACACCTCGCACGGGAGCAATGTAACTTGTAGAAATTGACCGCGTAGTAACGGGTCTCCCAGTTTGAGAATATGATGATAATTTGCAAAAATAACACTTAGACTTAAAAATAGGCCGTTAAAGGGTGAAAACATAAACCAGCCACCAAACGTCCCCGTAAGAGGCACGGACACCTCGCACGGGACCAATGTAACTTATAGGAACTGATCGCGTAGTCCCGGGTCTCTCGGATTGAGAATATGATGATAATTTGCAAAAATCAACACTTAAATTAAAAAACATGCCGTTAAAGGGTGAAAACCAAAACCAGCCCCCAAACGACCCCGTAAGAGGCACGAACACCTCGAATGGGACCAATGTAACTTGTAGCAACTGACCGCATAGCCACAGGTCTCCCGATTTGAGAATATGATGATAATTTGCAAAAATTAACGCTTAGACTTAAAAATAAGCCATTTGATGGTGAAAACCCAAACCAGCCCTCAAACGGCCCCGTATGATGCACGAACACCTTGTACGGGACTAATGTAACTTGTACGAACTGACCGCGTAGTCACGGGTCTCCCGATTTGAGAATATGATGATAATTTGAAAATATGTAGATTAGGCTTGAAAACAAGTCGTTTGAGGGTGAAAACCCAAACCAGCCCCCAAATGGCCCCGTAAGAGGCACAAACACCTAGCTCGGGACTAATGTAACTTGTAGGAACTGACATCGTTGTCACGGGCCTCTCAGGTAGTCATAACTTGCGTAAGATTTTCAATTTTAGAATATAATATTAATTGCCACTCCTATATGTAATTTTTTTAGCTTGAGTAACCTTTTTTTTATAAATTACTTGGTTACTAATATCGTATCTTTTTTGTATCCTATTTTTTTTACAGGATAACATTTTATCGTTAGCATTTATTCACGGGGAACACACAGAGAACTCAATGGTTTACAACAAGGGGTTTATTCATGATTCTATTTTTTTGTGTTATGGTTGTGCGGGCTTTTGTAGTTTTATTGTAAACTTTAATAGTCGTGCGGGCTTTTGTAAGTTTATTGTTATATCTTGTGGACATACGGGCTTTATTTTATCCAGGTTTTATATTAGCAGGTTTTAGAATGTCTAAAAAATAGAGGAAACTCTACCCAATTTTTTTTGGTCTGTGAACTACTAAAGACTTGTAATATTTTGAAGTTTGTATGTACATTAGTTTATTAACAACGTGCAAGACTTATAATTTGTTAATTTTCTAGTTTTCAAATAATTAATTTTTTTTTCGTTTATCCACAAAATTTGGCACAATTCAAAACCGTGCCAAAAGTGTATCATATTTTGGCATGGTTTTGAACTGTGCCAAATTTTATCAAAATGTGTTCAATTTGGCACAGCTCAAAACTGTGCTAAAAGTGTGCCAGAAATATCAAATTCTGGCACGATTTAAAAGTGTGTCAGAAGTGTTCATGTTTGTCAAATTTGGCACACTTTTAAACCGTGCCAGAAAAAAATGGCCATTTTGGAACACCTGATTCTGGCACAGTTCAAAATCGTGCCAGATTCCTGTTTTTGGTGTTGTGAGCGTTTATATTTTCTTAATCCGTTTCCCCTAATTCACGTACTAATCATGATTAGTAGTTCTTAGTAAATCGCTTCAACTATCATTTCATGTGTATCATTGTGTATTACACTCTTTATTTTTATGTAGATGCCTCATCGTCGTGACATTGCTATTAGTTCCGGCTCTAGCGAGCTCCAACGTATGGAGCAAGACGTACGACATCTTGTTGACTCTCTTTATCAACAGCAAGCCAATCATAGCGTAACTCTCGAAAGCATCACTTTCGCATCGCTCCTCAAGGAATTCAGGAGGCTAAATCTGCCTACCTTCAATAGGGCGTCGGGCCCCGTTGCAGCCGAGGCATGGCTCGACAAGGTCACGGGGGTAATGGAAGTTCTAGATGTTCCATCTAGGCATAAGGTCAAGATTGCGACATTTCACCTAACTGAGCAGGCACAGAGGTGGTGGGCCATGCACTTGGAGGGTTTGGCAGAGCCGCTAGATTGGTATGGTTTCTGGATTGCTTTTCTGAATAGATACTTTCCTCAAGCGTATTTCGACACCAATAAGGATAAGTTTTCCTAATTAATCAAGGGCAAGTTATCGGTCAACAAATATTTGTATCGCTTTGAGAGCCTATTGAGGTATGTGAAAGTACTGAGAACAGACGAAGCTGAGAATACAAGGATCTTTGTCAAGGGTCTTCACTTGAGCATTCGACGGATCATGGCAGGTATGGATCTACCAAACTTCTGGAGAATTGTGAACAAGGCCATTATCTTGGAGATTGATGCTGGGGATAGCAAATCTATCAGGGAGAAGAAGAGGGAGCCAAGTGGATCTCACTCGGGTGGTCATAAAAAGTCCCGAAGTGGGGCACGGGGTTTCTTCGAAAAGCTCAAGGCTGCAATGGGGGTGCGATCCTCCTTAACACAGTGTACCAGTGATCATAACCATAACGCCCCCACAAAGAGGACCTGCTTCAGTTGTGGACTCATGGGGAACATGAAGAGGGAGTGCTCCCAATGGGTTTCGGGCAACCATCAGACCATTGACTTTGTACCGGGATAGAGTTCCATCTACAATGGCCCCATTCAATAACAACACCAGTTTTCTTATAGGTACCGGAATACAACTAGGCACATTGTGGACGGGCTGTGTCCTAATAAGAGGCATGGTGGTTGTGGTCATGACCAAATTCCCAATAGCTAGACCAATAGATTTAATCCCGAATGAACTTATGCAAATTCCCAATAGACTGCACCTCCTAGTTCCCCTACAGTGATGGAAGGTATGATTCTCCTATATAGTACTTGGGTAAAGGCATTATTAGACTATGGCTCTTCGCACTCTTTCATATCTGGTTCCATAGCCTTAAGTCTGGGTTTGGTAGTGGATTGGTTTCATCCCCCCATTTTTATCAGCCTTCCAGTGGGTGGCGGCATAGTCTTTGATAGGGTTTGTTGTAAGAGTGTGGTTATGGATGGACACTTCGTTTAAGAGTACGACCTGATCCTTATGGACATAGATGGATTCAACATAACTCTAGGTATGGATTAGTTAACATGTTTTAAATCCACAATCGATTGGCATAGGCACAGTGGCCTGGTGTCACTTACGAATGAGTCCCGCCCTCATTTTAGTAGTGAACAGGGCATTGATTATCCATGTAAATTATCCATAGTCAGTGAGAAGAATATTTTTTGTTAGGTGAGCAGACCATACGGTATAACTCTTGATTATCCTGTGGTTCCAGAGTTCCCTGATGTGTTCCTAGACGATCTTCCCGATTTACCACCTTGGCAAGAGGTGGACTTTGCAATAGAAGTACATCAGGGTGTGTCACCAATCTCAATCCCATCGCATAGAATGGCCCCTACAGATTACAGGAATTGCAAACCCAATTGGAGGAACTAACCCGCAAAGGATTCATATGTACCATTATTTCTATATGGGGAGCCCTAGTCTTATTTTCAAAGAAAAAGGATACTCTCTACGACTTTACATCAACTATCGTTAACTAAATAGGGTGACCATGAAGAATAAGTACCCTATGCCCCATATTAACAACTTATTCGATCAGTTGTGTGGGACGGGCATATTCTTGAAGACTAACCTCTGCTCTGGTTACCACCATCTACTTTTCAAGGAGGAAGATATTCCCAAGACGGCCTTTCAAATACGGTGTGAATGTTCTGAGTTTGTGGTGTTACCCTTCAGGTTGACAAACATCGCGTAAACATTTATGAACCTTATGAATTGTATCTACTACCCTTATTTGGATCGATTTGTTGTTGTTTTCATGGGTGACATCTTGGTATACTCGGCATATGATATAAATCATGAGGAGAACCTCTAAGCGACCTTGCAAGTGCTCCGGTTTAACCAATTGTATAGCAAGTTTAGTAAATACGAATTCTGGATGAAAGAGGTCAAGTTACTTGGCCATGTAGTTTTTGGAGAGAGTATCTCTATCGATTCGTCAAAGGTGGAAGCAATGTTAGGATGGATTCAACTGAGGACAGTCATCGAGGTGCACATCTTTTTAGGTTTAGCTGGGTACTACCACAGATTCGTACAAAAACTCTCAAGGGTAGCTATGCCTCTCTCAATGCTTACTCAGAAGTATGTGAAATTCAAGTGGTTCGAGGACTGGGAACTAGTGTTTTAGGATATGAAGGTCATACTGACTTTTGCACCCGTTCTTGTCCTCCTAGAATGGGGCAAGGGGTACACAGTGTGCTGTGATGGGTCAGGTTTGGAACTTAGGGAAGTATTGATGCCAACAGTTAGGTAGTAGGCTATGCATCTTGCCAGTTGAATGTGCATAAGAGGAACGACCCTACCCATGACCTGGAGTTAGCCGCCATGGTATTTTCACTGAAGTGCTGGAGGTACTACTTATACCTGGAATGATTTAAAGTGTTTTTCGATTACTAGAGCCTTCAGTATATATTTACTCAGAGGTATCTAAACCTCCGACAAAAAATGTGGATGGAGTTAATGGATGATTACGACTTCTCACTGGAGTACCACCCAGGGAAGGCCAATGTTGTGGCAAATGCTCTCACTTAAAAATCTGGAATCACACTCGGCGTAACGAAATTCCACCAAGTAAAAATGTTCGGGGAGCTGCAGAAGTTCGACCTGCACGTGCAATGGGGCTATGATAGAGCATATCTTTAGGGTGTGGTGGCTCCATCCCTCATCCAATAGAGATTATTAGAGGCACAGTCGGGTGATACTGAGTATGCCCCAGTATCGTGGCCGCATTTGGAATGGAGAAGTGTTTGACACCCTCACGATCGATAAGGATGACGGGGTGCAACACAAAGGGAGGTTGATAGTCTCGATAATAGAGGAGCTACAGGATGATGTGATGGCATAAGCCCATCACTCATGTTTTAGCATACACCCTAGAGCCACCAAGATGTATAAGGACCTGTGCAGGTATTTCTGGTGGTCTGGCATGAAAAGAGATGTGGCAACGTATGTGTTCAAGTTCTACAACGTATGTACCATCACTTCAAATGAGGTTAGGCTCATTCAAAAACCTTTCTAATCTCACTCGAATGAGTTCCCCCGTCGTTAGTAACGAGCTTTAAACAACCAGGAGAGAGGATTATAGGGGCATGTAGAGAGAAGATCGCGAGTAACGAAGCATTGAACGACAATCTATAGTCATTTGGACGATGTTCATCTCGTTCTAACGACTCTGACGGACTTAGAATCTGATGAAAATGCTGTCACTATATCAGCCCTAGATGAAAACACGTGTTAGCTCCTTAGGAACTAACGGATCTGATGAGTCTTTGGGGTAATTTTATATGTTTAAAGATGGTTTTGGGTGGGTTATTTAAGGGAGGTTTAGGAGAATGATAATCCACCACCATTACCATCTTCCTTCCCTCTTTCCAGAACTTTCCCACTCATCCCCATTTCCTCTAGTCCTTCCTCCATTTTAAGAGTGGTACCAACCACTTACACTACACAAATACCCATCTCTACACCTTCCTCTTCTATCTAAGATCTCTCTTTGAAGAAGGAGGTGGTGTATACCCTTATAGAGAGACCTTAAAGGATCTTTTGTGAATCCAAGGTCTTAGAGCTAGGAATTTAGGAGCTTTCAAGTCATCCATCTCTAGTTCTCCTCTTCAAAATCAAATGTAGGGTTTCTGTCCTAGCTTTCAAGGTTTTTTAGCTATGAAATGGGTTTCATGCCAAAAGTACGTAGTTTTATTCATAAAATGTTGTCTTGCTAAAAATAAAATATTTTCAAAACAAACCCTAAATGGGTCTTTTACATACATGTAGAAAATGACACTTTATACCTTGATAATTGGAAGAAAGCATGTGAAATTTTAAAGTTATGAATTATGTAAAATAAATGCATGATGGACGTATTTCTTGCAAAACCTCCCATAAACTTGCAAGATCATGTAGTAAGCTAACATGTGATAATATTGCCTTAAACAAATTTGTTAAGATGGGTTTTGTCTCCAAACTGACAAGTAAAGAAAAACAACTCCAGACTTGTTAGGACATAATATGGTGAAAATAAGATAAATGTTGGAATTTACATGAAATGATAAGCTAAGACAACGAACTTTGATGATGATGGTCTAAAGCATGTTGGATATCATTTTATGTGGAAAAACATAAAAGGGAAGAATGTGGTTTTGAACATGAAATAATGAACATGGTATTACGAACATAGTTAACTTGTGCCATTAAGGAACAAAAGTAAATGGATGTTTTTCTCAAAATATAACAAAAAGGGGTAAAAAGGGATTTTATAAACTTAAGGATCCTAAGGGTTGGGTTTCCCCTCGAGACCTCATTGGTCTAATTCTTGATGAAAAATAGATAAATGGCGAGTTTTGGCCCAATTGTTAAAGTAATGACGCTTGAAAACCATGGATAATGAAAATAGTGAAAAGGAAATAGAATAATGTGGACATTTGATAAATGTTAAACACATAAAGAATAAGACTCGGATGACACCGAAAAAATTAAGGAGGTTCCGGAGTCCTGGGGTGAAAGTTCCAAAACCACTGGCCAGAGCATATGGTGGTATCGTCAGTAGTGAGGAGCCCATTAAAGCACGCGGTATTTGGAAGATCCTGAGAAATAATAAAGAAAGGAAAATTCAGGATTGTATGGGTAAGTTAATTAAATAACCTAATTAAAGTAATAGTTGAGACTAACGGTAAAATGTAAATTATTAGTCTCTAAACTCGATAAAGGGTGGTAAAATGGATTAAGTGTGAGTATGAGCTCATCGCTCGGGTGTATGACATGTAGTTGCATTATGGGTAATTAAATTGTTCATGTTTTTCGTTATTGAATTAGATATTAATTTTATGTCCGATAACTCGTAGAAAACGTATTACTTGATATTAATTCCCTTCGGAGCGTTTGCTCATACCTACTTTCCTCTTGTCAAAAACACCACCCCACACCAGGTGCCGTGAGTAGGAATGTCCGATAGGATGCGAGTAAAGGCCTAAGGGGAGACCAACGCCGTGAGAATGCTCTGTACTACTTTTAAAAAACATTAGACTTTTGATTTTTTCACTTTAGACATTTGGACTTATTTGGGCCTCGGCAGTAATTTGTAATAATACAGGATGGTGTGACTTGATTTGGTTTAATTGGCATTTTGGAATAAACTCAATTTTTCATAAAAATATTTTTCTAAACAACTCATATTATAGTGGTCACCTTTTTATTAAATAGGAATTTAAAGTACCAAACTTATGAATAAAATCAAATGTTTTCTTAAATAAATTGGTTAAATCCTCCCCCTCCCCCATTAACTCCTCGGATCGGTTTGGGTAGACCCAACAGTGATCCAAAATCGGGGCAGGGCATTACACTTAGAATGAAAATTAGACATTCTTTATCAATGCAAGTGTTTATCTTGCATTATTCTAAGCATGCTATAGTATCCGTGTCGTGTAGGATTTTAACTTCATGATTTAAATGATTTCTTGGGATTTGGATATGTGGAATTCATGATTCGGGGTAGAAATTTATGTAAAATAAATTATTATATGTAGATAATTGGAAATAAAAGAATATTTGATGAATAAATTGAAAGAAATATGGATATATTGATAATTATGCATGAAGAACATCATAAACTAGGGTTTTATGAGTTTTGAAATTTAATCAGTTCTTGAATAGATTTATTTTAGATCTGATGTATTATTTATGTTAGAAATTGTCCCTATACATATGTTTGATGTTTAGGTATGTTGGATGGGAGTTTGGTAAGGTTTCATGGAGGCTTGATAAATTTTTTATGGTGCAAACTCATAACAGTAACGAGGAAGTCGAACTGCCAGGTGCGAATCGATTCGGTTCCAAGATCGAATACCGAATCTATTCGGCTGCCCAGTTTTGTTAAGTTTGGTCATTTATGTTATACTTCCACATGAAACTAATTATGAAAAACTTTGGTGATGGTTTAGCAATGATATAGAGACTTAGAGAAGATCAATAGACATATAGTTAAGGCCCGGTTTAATCTTAATGAGTGTAAAATTGGGATTAGGACTGACGATCATTAACCGATTGTGTTGTGTATCTAGAATTTACAAATTGGGTTACGGGAAGAGTAGACTATAACCTATGATCAATAACAGTAGTATAGTGATGTGTTAACTACTGAAATTTACTTAAGGTATAATTGGGTCCCCTCGGGTAGTGAGTGATACTCGAAAAATATGAAAATATTACTATGTGTGAATTATTAGTACGTCGACTATTTGAGAGATATAAATAGTACCTACGGGATATATTATAGGTTGTGTGTGTGTGTGTATATTTATATAGCTTGTGTGAATACCTATTATGTAATTTGTTATGTGTGTCAACATACCTACGATGCCTGCTATCATGAGAAGTTCCGCGCAAAGGGCGATCCCACCTTGGCGATTCTAGCGAGGTCTAGATGTGTGCCTCAGAACATAGAACTTAGGGCGGATCACTATTTGCAGTGTATTAGTGGAACTGAAAAGTCATTTGGGTATGTTAGGTATGTGTGTAGCCTAAAGACTTAGAACTATGTTTGCCTCCATTGTGTGTTGGTTGATTCATGGTTCGAGGAGACATTTCGAGCTCATAGTTCCTGATTTAGTACGAGAGGTACATGGACTTGATAGTAGAGTATGCCTGCATCGTGGTGACCATTTCGGGGGATGCTGTAGTTGTATATATTATAGTGTGATAAATATATATAGGTGTGATTATTCTACTTATGTGTGATAGTAGAAAAGATAGATAGAATATATCTAAAAGTAATTTAAGTATGAGGAACTTAATAAATGGTGTAATATTAATATTCTGTTAATATTAAATAGTGGTTTTAGGGTAGTGTATCGTATGGGAAATACAGAGGAGTTAAACCGATTGTGGTTAGTTAGATACTTATGTCTAGTTAGGTTGGGTAGCATAACTAGGTTGATAAATAGGAGACGTTAGATGTGCACTGTAGATGAGAGGTGAGGAACTCATGTGAGTGTATTTTGACTTACGTCTGTATCTAATAACTTCTTTTATAACCGCAATTTAAATACTTTTTAAATTTTTTTCAAAGGTTTTGCGCTCTGACCCTTGTCAAACCTATTTTTCAAAACATTTTAGGTGTCCAGCCACAAGGACACGAAGATTGATGACGCATTCCATGGATGCGTAGCTGCAGCACTTGTGGAGGATTGCATGTGTAAATGCTTCAGTTATTAATTCCTAGATTAGGATTTATGAGTTAGTATTTCATTTGGGAATGTTTCCCCTTCAGTTGATACATTATTTCAATTTTATTTATCCGACTATGTGATTAGATTCCGTTTTATTTTTGTAGACTTATGTTTTGGATATTAGTTTTGGAACCGATTTTTTTTCAGTATTTATCATTTATCTATTTATCCTGTGATGATTCAGACTTCTATTATTGTGTGGATAAATGATATTACTTTATTTTCATATGTTGATATATGATAATGAAAGAAAAAGTTGACTCCGACTTAATTTAACATACGTGGTTAGTAATTTAAAAAGTTTTGAGAATGATGTTAAGAATGAACCAAATGAGATTCCTGTTTATTTTAATAAAGGACTAATCACCCGTGGTTAAAATAAGCGGGGCGTCATATTTTCTCAGTGTACACATCGTATGTCTCAGCCCCAACTTTCCATGACTCCTTCAATTCATTTATTAATGGTTGTAGATACACATCCATGTCTTTATCACGTGCTTTAGGTCACAGAATTAGCAATGACGTCATGAAAAAGGGATCTTTCATGCATTTCCAAGGAGGCAGATTGTATGACATAAGTATAACTGGCCACATGTTATTGGATAAATTGGGTTTGAATCCACTGGATCTCCGGTGTGGGGTGAGTAGGGGTGGCATTGGGTGCTGATATACCCGTTTATACCCTCAGCCTGGATGAGGATTACCTCCAATACGGGCGACCCTACGAGGGGACGACCCTCTACCAGGCTCCAGCTGGCCACCACCAGGCCCAGACGACCCTACGAGGGTACGACCCTCCACCAGGCTCCAGACGACCCTACGAGGGTACAACCCTCCACCAGGCTCCAAACGACCCTACGAGGGGCCGACCCTCCACCAGGCTCCAGACGACCCTACGAGGGTACGACAGTACGAGACCAGAATTAAGCCAGGCTCACTACCGGAAGAAACTTTGCCCTCGGCCTCGGCTCATAGGTCGAGGGTGATATCATGACGGCGCGTGGTTTGGGAGACGCGTGGAACAGTGCGCGTCAGGCTCATATGACACGTGGCAGACCGTTATAACAGAATCACACCCTCACGTGAGGGAATATTATGTCATCATTTGGCATCTACAGGTGTCAACAGGGGATTGGTTAGATCATCATTCACATGCACCATGCTTACTTGGGGGGGGGGGTACACTACACCCCCCAAGACCTATATATACTTGTCACCTACAACCCTACAGGGGATCGATCCATGAACAGTAGCCCTAGCTAAAACTCTGCTTGTACACACACAGTAGAGAGAGAGTGAGAGGGTTATGTGCATTGTATCCAAGGCCATTAGTGCCCATACTTAGTGGATCACACGCTCACAGTGGATGTAGGCCAAATTGGCTGAACCACTATACATCATTGTCTTATTTCCTCTTATACTCATCCCCTTCTATACACTTATACATCTCTATGGCTGCTACTGCTTGAGCTCACTATCACTTATCTGGTGGTGCTAAATCCCAGCATCATCAGTTTGGCGCCGTCTGTGGGAACGAGAAGACATCTCTTCCTTTGTACAGCTTGACCTCACTGGGCACTCTGGTGGTGAACCAACACTCCCCCTGAGAGGAGGTGTTTCACCATTGAAAGAGACCCACTAAGGTTCCCAAGCTCACCAGTATTTTCTTCAGTTCAACTTTTCATAGCTCAAGCACATGGCACCTGAGATGCCACCACCACCTCTTCCCCCGCCGGATGAGGGGGGAAGACCCAGTCCCAGCCAGCCACCACCTCAGTCTGAGATGGCTGATGTGGCAGCAGCCCTAAAGTCTCTGGCAGCCAGCCAGCGGATGATGCAGGAGCAGTTCACAGCTCTAAGTCAGAACATACTAAGACCACCAGGGGTCTCACCTGAGATGATTACTCCGGCAGCAGCTCCAGGACAGCATGAGGCCAGGGGACCACCCCAGGCACCACGTAAATACCTGCCACCCCCTCAGCGGCGTAGGGATGTTGCTGACCCCCGGCGTTTACGCCTGGGGAGGCAAGGAAACCCTTGCCCTGAGGACAGGTATGATGATCTGGAGGAAGAAGAGGCTCCAGTAGAATGCTGGGAGCCGTATGAGGTCTCCAACAATACTGTACGACCTCTCCAGGACAGTAGGGGAAAGTGTGGGAGGCCAAACCCTGATGATCGCCCAAGAGGCTCTGCTTTTGACCGCCTGTGCAGGGGGTCGGCCTTTGAGAGGCTGGGCCCAGTGAATGACCTGCGGGACAAGTTGTCCAAGTCAAGAAGCGCAGCGAGATCTAGGAAAGAGGCAGCAGAAGGCTAACCCCAAAGACGGGATGACGGCCAAAGGGAAGTAAACAGCCGACACAGGCCCGCTGTAGCGGAGCCCTCCATCCACCTCCAAGAGGCAGCGGGGGATAACATCGGCCACGCCGACCCTGTGAGGCCCTGGAATGACTCAATCCAGCGGTTAGAGGATAAGATTGGCGACATACTGAAGAGCCGGGACCCTCTTCAGAGGGGATACACCATAGGCTCACCCTTTGTGGCAAAGATAGTCAACTTCCCCACGCCATCAAAGTTCAAGCCTCCCGTGGTCACCCCAAGATACGATGGGAGCACCAACCCTGTCCACCACGTGGAGATGTATCAATCCGCGGCAGACATATACTCTATCTCAGATGAGATGAGATGTCGTGCCTTCTCTGGTACCCTGACAGGGGCTGCGCATGTGTGTTACACGTCTCTTCCAAAAAATTCCATTGGAAACTTTAAGCAGTTGGCAGACCTGCTCATCCATAATTTCTGCTTCGGGGTGAGGCCACAGAAGAAGACCACCCACCTGCTCTATGTTAAGCAGGGGAAGAGCGAGAGTCTGCGGGACTATATAGCCAGATTCAATAAGGAGAAGCTAGAGGTAGAAGACTATGAGGAGAGCATAGCTATGACAGCCCTGATTGGAGGACTCCAAAAGGGGAAGCTGTTATGGAAGCTTGCTGAAGACCCTCCGAGGATGATGGCCGAGCTGTTGTCGATAGCAGGAAAGGTGATGAACGCCGAAGAGGCGATGGCTGCAAAATATGAGGACGAAAGAGGAGGTGCCAGTGGGAGTAAATACCCCAAGAAGAACAAAGAGGGGAAGAAGAGAACCATGGATGATAAGTTCGCGGGGTACACCCCTCTGACGGTCAGCTGTGAACAGATCCTCAATGAGATAAAGAGTGACCAGACGCTGAAGTGGCCTGAGAAGTTGAGGGCAGGCCCCGGCAAGAGAAATAAGAACCTGTGGTGCGAATTTCACCAAGACCATGGCCACGTGATGGATAAATGCTTCGCCCTGAAAGACGAGATTGAGAAGATGCTGAAGGAAGGGAAGCTCAGAAAGTACGTCGACAAAGCCGACTTCAAGAGGGGCCGAGGGGACGACCCCAGAAAGAAGCGAGTTGATGCCTGCAGAGAAGGTCCTCAAAAAAGAGGGGACGACCCCTCTGATGATGAGGACGACCCTGACCTCCCGCCGAGAGACGACCACGGCCCTGTCAAGAGGCTCAATATGATCTCGCTCGGGGTGGGAATGATCTCCGGGGGACTTGCAGGAGGAGGGTCTGAGGTTG
This sequence comes from Sambucus nigra, assembly GCA_949130495.1. NCBI lineage: Eukaryota > Viridiplantae > Streptophyta > Magnoliopsida > Dipsacales > Adoxaceae > Sambucus > Sambucus nigra. The sequence continues at coordinate 83,237,801 of OX422213.1, read as the reverse complement.
CCGACAGGAAGGCCCATGTCGCTGAGGCTAAGGCAGTGACGAAGACGGTGCACTCAACCTCCGTAGAGGTCAAGTCAGAAAAAAGGAAGAAGGTTGATATGGACACTTTGATTGTGGGATTTTCAAGAATGGACTTCAAGGGCCTATTGGCCCCGCATGATGACCCTCTCGTCATCACCACCAGGGTGCACGGGTGCGAAGTGCCGAGGATCCTGGTGGATGGGGGCTCATCCGCAGATGTGATGTTTTGGCCATGCTTCAAGGCCTTGGGCCTTAGTCGTGCCAGACTTGTCCCATACCATCATCCATTGATTGGGTTCAGTGGGGAGAAGGTTCACCCCCTGGGAATGTATGAGGCTGATGTCAGGATGGGGGACGAATGGCCGAGATGGCTCACCAAGAGGGTCAGTTTCTTTGTGCTGGATGAGCATGTGTTTTCGGCATACAATATCATACTGGGACGTGTGGCCCTCAAGGGGTTTGAAGCTGTGCCGTCCACAGTCCACCAGATGGTTAATTTCCCTACCCCTTATGGGGTGGGGGAAGTTCAGGGAGACCAGACGACAGCGAGAGAGTGCTACTACAACTCCGCGGAAGATAGGGAGGCACACAAGAGGGCTACAGCCACTTACAACATTGATACCCTAGACCCCAGGGACGAGACGAAGCTCAAAAAAGGAGAGGCCGCTGAGGAGGTAGAACCCATCATCCTCGATGAGGATGACCCGGGAAAAACCGTCCAAGTTGGCAAGTCTCTGAAGCCCAGTATCAAGGAAGACCTCATCAAACTGTTGAGGAGAAGGCGAAGCGTCTTCGCGTGGAGTCATGTAGATATGCCAGGGATCGACCCTGAAATCATATGCCACAAACTCAATGTGGTAGAGGGAGTGAAGCCGGTAAAGCAGAAGAGGAGGATTTACTCTAGAGAGAAGTATGAGGTCATCAGGGATGAGGTTAAAAAATTAGAAGATGCTGAATTTATCAGAGAGGTCGTCTACCCTGAGTGGATGTCCAATGCAGTCATCGTCCCAAAGGCCAACGGCAAGTGGAGAATGTGCGTGGACTTCACAGACCTCAACAAGCATTGTCCCAAAGACAGCTTCCCTCTCCCCCGCATCGACCAGATGGTAGACGCTACCGCGGGCCATGAGCTCATGAGTTTCATGGATGCCTACTCAGGGTATAATCAAATTTTTATGAACCCTGAGGACTCGGAGAGGACTGCCTTCATCACTGATAAGGGGACATACTGCTATAGGGTCATGCCCTTTGGTCTAAAAAATGCGGGAGCAACATACCAGCGCCTCGTAAATAAAATGTTCGAAGACCAAATTGGGAAGTCTATGGAGGTCTACGTGGATGACATGCTGACCAAGAGTTTGAAAGTAGAGGATCATGTGGCAGACCTGGAAAGGACCTTTAATACAATGGATAAATACAAAATGAAGCTCAATCCGGCCAAGTGTGTCTTCGGGGTCGGAGCGGGGAAGTTCTTGGGGTTCATTGTCAATCAAAGAGGCATCGAGGCCAATCCTGAAAAGATAAAGGCCCTCATTGAGATGAAGACCCCCAAGTACATTAAAGACGTTCAGAGGCTCACAGGGAGAGTGGCTGCCTTGAACAGATTTGTGTCAAGGGCTACAGACAGGTGTCTACCATTCTTCAAGATCCTCAGGAAGGCCTTCGAATGGAGTGAAGAGTGTGATGAGGCTTTCAAGGAGCTAAAATCATACTTAGGGTCTCCCTTGCTGCTGTCACAACCCGTGCAGGGTGAACGACTTTATGTGTACCTTGCTGTCTCAGAGTCCGCTATCAGTGCAGCAATCGTAAGAGACGAAGACGGGATACAGAAGCCCGTATATTTCAACAGCAAGGCACTCCAGGGGGCAGAGCAGAGATACCTGAGGATGGAGAAGTTGGCCTATGCCTTAATCCATGCCTCAAGGAAGATGAAACCATACTTCCAGTCCCATACTATGGTCATCCTTACTGACTCTCCTCTTAGGCAGGTCCTACACAAGCCTAAAAAATCAGGAAGGCTAATGACCTGGGCTATAGAGCTGGGGGAGTTCGACATTGTGTATTAGCCTAAGACAGCCATTAAGGGGCAGGCATTGGCAAACTTTGTGGCTGAGTTCACTTGGGAAGATGATGGGGCCGAGGGTGAGACCCTCGGGAAGACGGATACAGAAGACAGACCCGCAAACACACCAGCAGATAGGGCTGAGATGAGCACCACAAGAGAGAAAGCGACTGAAAACGAAGAGGGAAGATACCTTTTTAGACAAGGGTCACTCATCGAGGGAAATTTCTCGGAGGAACATGCTGTGTGGAGTCTCTTCGTCGACGGGTCCTCTTGTGAAAGCGGGAGCGGAGCTGGATTGATAGTGTCAGCACCCGACGGCACAGGCATCGAGTACGCCCTGAGGTTCAATTTCAAAGCCTCCAACAATGAGGCTGAGTATGAGGCCTTGATAGCTGGTCTTTCCTTGGCTAAGTCCCTTAGTGTCGGCAAAATTTTGGTTCACAGCGATTCAAGGCTGGTGGTGAATCAGATACTAGGAGCCTACGAGGCCAAGGACGAGAGGATGGCTAGGTATCTTGAGAAGGTGAGGTCATTGCTGAAAAACTTTAAAGAAGTGAAATTCAAGAGGATACCTAGGCTCGACAATGGCCGTGCTGACGCCCTTGCGAGGTTGGCCTCAGCTACTAGGACAGACATAAGGAGGACAGTCCCGGTAGAAATCTTGCTTCGACCAACTATCAAAGACGATGAGGGAACACTTAGTATTTGCATGAATGTTTCTCAAGAACCTTCATGGATGGATCCTCTTATCAGATACATTAAAGGGGGAGAGATTCCAGAAGCAAGCCAAGAGAGGAAGAAGCCGAGATACAGGGCTGCAAAGTTCGCTGTCATCGGGGACACGTTGTACAAAAAGGGGTTTCTGCTCCCCTTACTCAGGTGTGTGCATCCCTTAGAAGTCCCTTCCATTTTGCAAGATGTGCATGAAGGGTCGTGCTCAAGCCACATTGGGGGTAGATCCTTGGCAAAGAGGGTGATCACCCAAGGCAACTGGTGGCCGACCTTAGGAAAAGATGCTGCCGCATATGTTAAAAAGTGTGATAAATGCCAAAGATTTGCTACCATCCCTCACCAACCTCATCAGCCCCTCACCTCCATTACATCCCCATGGCCGTTTGCAGTGTGGGGGATTGACCTGGTAGGACCCTTACCGAAGGCAGTCAATAACTATCAGTTCCTCATCGTAGCAATTGACTACTTTTCAAAGTGGGTAGAGGCCGAACCGATGGCCACGATTACAGAGCAGAAGACCTTCCAGTTCATCTGGAAGAATGTGATATGCAGATATGGTCTACCCAACACCCTCATCTCGGATAACGGGACCCAGTTCAAGAATGCCTCTCTGCAGAAGTACTGTGAGAGGGTAAGTATCAAACAATTTTTCTCCACCCCAGGCCGACCTCAGGCCAATGGGCAAACCGAAGTTACGAATAGGACAATCCTAGATGGGATTAAGAAGAGGCTTGAGGAGGCAAAAGGAAGATGGGTCGAGGAGTTATATGCAGTGTTGTGAGCGTACAGGACAACAGTAAGGACCTCTACTGGGGAGACCCCATTCATGTTAGCTTATGGATCAGAAGCAGTCATCCCCACTGAAGTCGAGTTTCCCACTCATAGGGTCCAAGTGTATGACCCCCAGGGAAATACAGAAGAGAGGAGACTTGACCTGGACTTGATTGAGGAAAGAAGGGAGGATGATGAGATAAGGCAGGCTTCCTACCAACAGAGGACCGCAAGGTTCTACAATCAGAGGGTGAAACATAGGCCCATCGCAGTGGGGGACTTGGTCCTCAAGAAAACTTGGCAAAAGCCCAACAAGCTTCACCCTAATTGGCATGGCCCATATAGGGTCATCGATGAAGTCATCCCTGGGACCTACAGGCTAGAAAACCTGGAGGGGGAACCTTTCTCAAACCCCTGGAATGCAGATCATTTGAAAAAATACTACCAGTAGTGTTGTAAGGTCTTGATAAGCCATAGTTGTAATAAGCATTGTTTCGACAGAACACATTGAAGATTAATGAGAAGTATCAGTGTTTCCCTCATCCAGTGGTTATCGGTTCTAGTATACATGCAAAGAAGTTGAACCCTCGGCTATAATGAGGATCAGTGGAGGGGACGACCCCACCACAGTCCTAAAAAAAGACGAGGGTAGACTGTTAAAAACCATTAATTTGGTAAGTTGAACCCTCGGCTATAATGAGGACCAGTGGAGGGGACGACCCCACCACTGTCCCCAAGAAAGAAGAGGGTAGACTTTGTTAAAATCCATTAATTTGGTAAGTTGAACCCTCGGTTATAATGGGGACCAGTGGAGGGGACGACCCCACCACTGTCCTCAAAAAAGACGAGGGTAGACTTTGTTAAAAGCCATTAATTTGGTAAGTTGAACCCTCGGCTATAATGAGGACCAGTGGAGGGGACGACCCCACCACTGTTCTCAAAAAAGACGAGGGTAGATTTTGTTAAAATCCATTAATTTGGTAAGTTGAACCCTCGGCTATAATGGGGACCAGTGGAGGGGACGACCCCACCACTGTCCTCAAGAAAGACGAGGGTAGACTTTAATTAAAAATCATTAAATTGGTTGGTTAAACCCTCGGATATAATGAGGACCAGTGGAGGAGACGACCCCTCCACTGCCCTCAAGAAAGACGAGGGTAGACTTCATATATACCATTAAATTGGTTAGTTGAACTCTCGGCTATAATGAGGACCAGTGGAGGGGACGACCCCTCCACTGTCCTCAGGAAAGACGAGGGTAGACTACATAAATACCATTCATTTGGTAAGTTGAACCCTCGGCTATAATGAGGACCAGTGGAGGGGACGACCCCTCCACTGTTCTCAAGAAAGACGAGGGTAGACTTCGTTAAAAATCATTAATTTGATTATTTGAACCCTCGGCTATAATGAGGCCTGATGAGGGGACGACCCCACATTGGTCCTCAAAAAGACGAGGGAAGGGTTAGTATCATCATCATCAACGAAGAAGCAAATTAGCAAGGAACAAACCATAACAGAATTAAATATGGAAGACAGCAGTTATGGGAGACAGTTGTGAAAGGAAGAGACGATGGTATTAATATAAAGCATCAAGTGTTTTACAATACATAGAACAAAAGCACAAAAATGAGGGTATGGGCCACAGACGGCCACCCTAAGAGAAGATATCAGAAGGCAGAGCCTCAACATCAATGGGAATGGTCTCCTCTGTTACCAGCACCGGATGATCTTCAGATGTACCGACCCCTTCGAGCTGGACTTGGGACTCCACCTGGTTGAGGGCCTCGACAATTAGGGGATCGTCCAATTGAACACCCTCCAGTGAAGGGCGAACAGAGGAAACCACATCGCCAAATTTGAGGATGACCCATCGGCAGGCCGTCCTAATCCCCCTTTCAAGATATTCAAGGCCGAAGCCTTGAAATTCATCTAAAGTCTTGTATGCCTCCACAGCATCAGCCTCAGCTTTCTTGATGGCTGCTTCCAGATCAGTCTTATGCTGGGCCTCCAGGTTGATCAGAGCCTCATCCTTGTCCTTGATCAACAAGTCCTTGTCCTTGATCAACAAGTCCTTAGCCTGCAGATCGGCGTCATGTTGCTTCGTCAGCTCATCAAGGACTTTAGCGTGCTCAGTCCTTGTGCTCTCCAGCTCGGCCCTAGCAGTGTCCAACTCTGTCCGCAGGTCAGCCTCTTGTTGAATGGCACTATCAGCTTCATGGAATTTCTGTTGGTTCTCAGCCATCCACTTGGTGGCTGAGGTGAGGGCACAGACGGACTGCAAGAAAAAATGAACAAATGTCAAGAGGGGCCGAGGGAACAGTTAATGAAAGAATGAAATTAAAGAAGGTCAAGACCAATACCTGAGCAAGGGAGTGCAGACCGAAGTCGTACACTTTAGCTGGAGGCATCTTTGCCAAGAACTCGAAGTCAGAGGCCGATGGTGCAGAGAACATCGAGGCCTTGGCCGCCCTCAAGTTGGCAATAAGGGATGAGGGGTCGGCCCTCAGATGGGACAGATTCTGAGACCAGAAGGCCCCCATGCTCGATGAAGAGGTCGTACCCTCAGAGGCTTCGACCCTTGCCCTCGTCCTTGGATCAGGCCGATGCTCAACAGGAGTCTCAGGCTCCTTCCTCTTGTGGCTATCAGAGGTCGGCTCAACAACCGTCGGCCTTGAGGCCCTTGCCTTCTTTGGAGCTTGCTGAGGCTCCTTCCCCTTTTTCTTCGACAAACCAGCAAGTAGGCTTGGAGCAGTCATTTCCCAGAGGTAGTCTGGTGTACCTGCAGGACGATTTGATAAGACGACGACATGTCAGAAAAGTTCAGAGTTAAAGAGAGAACACTTCAAAAATAAGTAAAGAAGGGAAAATGTTCAGTATAACTCACATAGTTCTGTCAGAGGGCCGACCCTCAGACCAGCTTCTTTAAGGAAGCGGGGGGTCATCAGATCTTCGAACTTTGGGATCTCACCCTCTCTCCCTCGTCCCCTCAGATACTCAACAATATCCCTTTCCTCCAGGCTAAGCCCGGGGTCTGACCTAGCTTTCATTGAGGGATTAGACCATTTGTTAGGGACCCTCGGACCGTCGGCAGAAGGGGACGCCTCGGCAGAGCTCTCCCATGCCCCAGATATGAAGAAGAACCTCTTTTTCCAATCATGATTGGAAGTTTGAGCCATGTGGAGCAGCTTCTTCTCAGACCTTCTCGCCCCCAGATGATAGTATCCGGGCTGTTTAGATGAAGAGGTGATATTGTAGCAGGCCAAGAACACGTCGGACGAGGGCTCATCAGTGAAAGAGTTTTTCCACAAAGAGATATACCCCAGAATCGTCCTCCAAGAGTTGGGTGGAAGTTGCGAGGGAGAGACGCCCAGAGCCGATAGAATATCTACAATGGCAGGGTGGAAGGGAAGTCTGACACCTACTTTGAACATTTGCTCGTAGACTGCAACCTCTCCCTCTTCACCCTCAAAAACCCTCTCAGCCTCAGAGGGCATCCTCATAGTTACCCCAGAGGGCACTCCGTAAATATGCCTCCATATCAGAAGGTCCCTATCCCTAACAGAGGAGATAAAAGACGAGGCATGGGAGGTATCAACCTCATCATCTGTATCGTCGTCCTCGTCCTCACCCCCTTCCCCCTCATCACCTGTAGGAGGGCCCTGAGGAAAAGCCACTTGGAAGGCATTGGGGGAAAGAGTTGTCACAGGGACAGCCACAGAGGGGATCGTACACTCGGCCTCTCGGGGAGGGCTAAGATCAGACGTGTCCCTTCTACCAGACGCCTCGGCACCAGTTGGAGAGGAGGTTCTCTCGTCCATTTCACTTGGTTTGGGAGTGTCGGCAGGACGAGATGATGACCCACAAGACTCAGAGGGTTCAGATGGTGTTATGGTGGAAAGAGGAATGGGAAAGATGGGTCGTACCCAATTAGGGTCGGCCCCTCGTCTCCTCTCTTCCTCCTCCTCTATTCGTCTGATCTCTGCAAAGAGTTTTTCTCTCAAGGGTGGGAATTCAGACACTAGGTTGTAAAGCCTCCTAAGCATTAAAAGGAAGACCCTACACTTAGAGAAATTATACTAGACTTGGCTAATTCAACTACAAACACTTGGGGGATTGACCAAGTTTGACTTTTGGATTAAACAAAGAACTCAAAGGTTTTCGTCAAGAACATTCAAAGAACCAGTGGCCGGAGAAGACACCGGAAAAAGCTATGGGGTAACTCAAAAGAAAGTGTTGCCCTACGACCCTAAAAAAAAATAAACAGAAATGAAGACAAAGGAAAGCTCTTAATGAAGGAGAATACCTGATAACGAGGGAGAGTAATGCTGCTGAGACCTGACGAAACGAAGGCTGCAAGTGGCGAAGCTTACTGGTTCTAGAGAGAGAATAGACTTGGGCGCGAAGAAGAAGAAGATGAAGAGAGAGAGTTTGAAAATCTCTTAAATACTTTGGTAATGAGTGGACCCATTTACCAAAGAAAGATATAATTAGGGCACAAGGCCCCAAGCGTACTGCGCAGCCGCCCTACCTTGGAAACTGGAATAGCAATGAGTATCTGCACAGGTGTCACTCACCTAACTGATCACACGTGTCTCGAATTCAGCAAATATCCCTCAGCCATCTCAATGACACCTATGGCTAAGTGCTAGGGGGTGATTGATATACCCGTTTATACCCTCAGCCTGGATGAGGATTACCTCCAATACGGACGACCCTACGAGGGGACGACCCTCCACCAGGCTCCAGCTGGCCACCACCAGGACCAGACGACCCTATGAGGGTACGACCCTCCACCAGGCTCCAGACGACCCTACGAGGGTACGACCCTCCACCAGGCTCCAAACGACCCTACGAGGGGCCGACCCTCCACCAGGCTCCAGACGACCCTACGAGGGTACGACAGTACGAGACCAGAATTAAGCTAGGCTCACTACCGGAAGAAACTTTGCCCTCGGCCTCGGCTCATAGGTCGAGGGTGATATCATGACGGCGCGTGGTTTGGGAGACGCGTGGAACAGTGCGTGTCAGGCTCATATGACACGTGGCAGACCGTTATAACAGAATCACACCCTCACGTGAGGGAATATTATGTCATCATTTGGCATCTACAGGTGTCAACAGGGGATTGGTTAGATCATCATTCACATGCACCATGCTTACTTGGGGGGGGAGGGGGGGTACACTACACCCCCCAAGACCTATATATACTTGTCACCTACAACCCTACAAGGGATCGATCCATGAACAGTAGCCCTAGCTAAAACTCTGCTTGTACACACACAGTAGAGAGAGAGTGAGAGGGTTATGTGCATTGTATCCAAGGCCATTAGTGCCCATACTTAGTGGATCACACACTCACAGTGGATGTAGGCCAAATTGGCTGAACCACTATACATCATTGTCTTATTTCCTCTTATACTCATCCCCTTCTATACACTTATACATCTCTATGGCTGCCATGGCTGCTACTGCTTGAGCTCACTATCACTTATCTGGTGGTGCTAAATCCCAGCATCATCAGGTGCTGCTGGCATAGAGCTATAAAAATAAGAGAATATTGGATAAATGGGTGTTTGAGCAAATAAATGGGTTAAACTAAAAATAGGTTTTTTTGTTCAATATATATATATATATATATATATATATATATATATATATATATGAGTTTATTGATTTCATTTTTTGGTTTGTGGTGGGTAGAGCTGGCATTGGTTGCCGCTGGCGTGGACATTTAAAAATAAGAGAATATTGGATAAATGGGGTTTGGATCCATCGGATCTCCGGTTTGGGGTGAGTAAGGGTGGCATTGGGTGCCGCTGAAGCGAACCTTTAAAAATAAGAGAATATTGGATAAATGGGTGTTTGAGCGACTAAATAGGTTAAACTAAAAATAGGTGTTTTTTTCAATATATATATATATATGAATTTATAGATTATTTGACCCACTTATTTAACTAGTAAATTTTACTGTCTGTATAATATTAACACAAAAAATGTCACTATTTGTTAAAATGTCTATAGATATAAAATAATTTCATTTTCTAGTGCATATAATAAAGTTTACTATATGTGTAATTTTTTCTTTGAAATTTTATAGGCTTCGTGGGTCTTGTTTGATATATCTCGACGAGGAGATTTCAAAAATAGTAATTTTGTGAAAAATGAACTTGTCAATCAAATGTTATGATCATTTGAAAATTAAAAAAAATGTTCAACTACTTATGTTACTTCTCGAAGGAAGATACAGATGGTTGGTTTTAAAAGGATATAATTGTGAAAAAAAGTTCCAAAAAATTAGGAGTTGGACCTATATGTGGGGAAAAACATGGTGGGACTAGAATGAGTAAAGAAATGTCTAATAGGACCTATATATAATAACCTCTAATTTTATCTTTAAAAAAATATTTGGAGTGTTTAAAGAATTGGTGCAGTGCCATTAACTATAGTCGATAAAAGATACATCTCTTTCTCTCTCTCTATCCCCCCAATCACATATGCCTCCTTTTCCCACCTCATTCACTGCCACTGCCACCGCCACCTAACCACCCACTACTGCCAACACTACCGCTTAACTGTCACCTTCACTCAACCACCCAACTCCATCCATAACCGCTAGTAGATCAACATACTAACTTTAAACCACAAAATTAAAACCATATTCTAATCGCAATCATAAATGCAAACAACAAAAAAATCAAAATCATCCCAGAAGTACAATCGAAACGTATAGAAGATGGTTTTGAAACCCGCAAAATCCAATTCAATGTTTTTAAAATCCTTAAAACTCATAATCCACGGGGGAAGATTATCAGGGGAAGGAGAAAGGAAAGTGTCACTGGGGGTTGGGGCTCTATGGGGCATCCCTATGGGAAAAAAGGTTACTAGGGACACTCAAAAATCATATCCAATTGTCATATTACCTTCCCAAAAGAATTTTGGGATGGATTTAGGGACATTTTAAAACAGTGTCTTTAGCATAGCGTTCTAAATGTTTTAGGAACTTTTTTTGCTATCCTAAATTTTGATTTCTATATAATCATAAGTGAAATGAGGGAAGGTAAAAAACTATGGCAGGATTTTTTTTTCTCCCATATTTTTTATTAGGGATGACATAAAACCGTTCCAAAAATTATGGCGGACAAATTTTCTGCACATATTTGATATTGGCGATGACATAAAACCGTCCAAAAAACTATGGGGGGAAACTTTTCTCATCGTAGACAATCTGACAGTACAATTCATCTAACCACAGAATTTATAAAGAATTACTCCATTCATCACCCCATAACTTAGGGCATTCAAAAATAATAAACTTTTACTACTTTTATTCAGCAACCCAACATATATACCTTCAAATTCGCATATATAATTCCCATTCATACACTAAATAATTGTCACATCCAAATACAAATACATCAAATGTTTACATAACCAAACTAACAAAATCATCCAAGTTGTCAAAACAAAGGTTAATGAAGAACTCAAAAATTATCTTGGATAGTGGGGTGGTTAAAGAAAGGTCGAGAGAGAGAGAGAGAAGGAATGCGTTTTTATGTTTCCTTTTTGTTTTTTAATACTTTTTAAATTTTAAATCTTTTAAGTTATCTTTAATATAAAATGCCACGTGGCCATCAACCTTAAAGTATTTTATATAAATTTTGCACAAAGTATATTTATTTTTAAATTAAAATATATTAAATTCTAAAAGTAACATTACCAATGGATTAAAGTAAAACATCCATGTTGTGTCGAAACAAAAAACATCTCTTATGGTGTCGAAACAAAAAAATTCTCTAGGGTGTCGAAATAAAAGTAATGAAACATTCATAGCTTTTTTAGAGGGTGGGGACGTCACGTAAGGGAGAGAGAGGAAGCATGTGTTTTTTAATACTTTCTAAATTTTAAATCTTTTAAATTATAGTAAATATAAAATTTGACGTGGCCATAAACATTAACATATTTCCAATAAATTTTGCAAAAAGTTCTTTAATTTTTTAAATTAAAATGTATTAAATACTAAAAGTAACATTTAGTAACGGATTGAAGTAAAAAAAAAACGTGTTTTTAATGTTTTAATGATTATAAGGTTCCTATATTTAATTAATTGCATATAAATCCTAACACATAACTTTTTTTTTATTTCTAGTTAAAAAGATAATGTAAAACCGCGTTAAATGTCTAAATGTAGTTTTGCTTTGAATGTTATTCGATCTTAGCTCTCATACTTTAAGAAGATTTTTTAAATCTAAAATTATCTTATTTTAACTTTTCATTATGTATAACGTCTTTAAATAGTTGGCAAGGTAGTACAATTTATAAAATATTTAATAAACTTATTTTAATTATTGAACTACCAAGTTTCACAAACCTTGGAATTTAAATTAGACAACTTTATATTGTTAAGTTAAACATACAAAAAGCTATATATCTAATATTCTATTCAACTTAATTAGCTTAAATGAACAATAGCCCTACATTTTAAATTCATATAATAAGACCGTACTAAAAGTGACAATTTAACGAAATAATTAAATCAAATATTCAAAATATGAGAGTACGCCCTATTGTAAAATTTAACAACATGAACAAACAAAAACACTTACATGAATTAGTAAATTAATAATTTTAAGTTTAATGGAAATAAACATAGTGATAACTTTGCAAAATTAATATTGGAAACATTCAACTTCGGCCTTATGTTAACTAGATTTGTGTGTACGGGCTACATAAATTATGTCACATAAGTTCAGTTTCGTTTTCTAACTTTTGTTCTCATTTTTGAATCATCCATGTTTAATGGATAAGATTTTAGGCTTACGTTAGTCCTCGCTAAATTAAGGCCAATAAATTTGAACTCATAAGTATGATTTATTTGTCTTACATGACCATCTTAAGTAATGTTAATCGTTTTTTATTTCTTATATAAAATATATTACTTTTATAATTTTAAATATGTATTTTTTATACAAGAAAGCTTATAACTCTATCACTACTCTCAAACTCAAATCCTAACCCATCTTGACCACCACTTTCATTGTGGGGTACCTTGTCAATTTCTACCGCCACACTCCCTCCCATTATATATAGTGAAAATCTTTGTTCAAAGCGAAAAATGAGAGGTAGGATTGAGGCATAAACAAGATGAGGTTTTCATTAACTAATGGTTGTTTGTTTTTCGTTCTTATTATAATATGAATGTTTTCATAATATAATATGCTAAAGATTGTTTGTTTGTTTTTTTGGTAAATTTAATGGGCTACTAATTATATTGACTCTGAATAAGTAACATGTAATGTTAATTTTCTCTTTTTATTCAGACAAAAAGGAAAGATGAAAATTTCAAAATCAAATTTTAAATTTCTTTAAAAAATAAAACAACCGATATGGTATCGTCTAGTTCCGTTCTATAGCGAAATCGCCCTTATAGATCAAGTAAATCACAAATACATATAAAGCAATGCGTACAATAACAAAATAAAGGTATAAATAAAAAAATACATAAGAATTAAAAATGAATACATTATAAAATATATATAAACTAAATATAATAGCGTATACATTGAAAAATCGTACATTAAATACAATGTTGTATAAACTTAAAAATATTACATCTATCTTAAATAATTAGGGTATACCTTGATTAGAAGAGTATAACCATCATAAAAATGTGTATATATATGGGAACGAAGCTACCCATTTTTTAGGGGGTATACATTAAAACAAGTTTGTTGACGCAAAAAATTACGCATCCACGTGGACCAGTCAAAAAGGGACACCTGTCATCCTACATGGCAATATTCATACTTGTTCGACACCCGAGGAGACTTGCTCGGCACCCGAAGAGAATTGGTCGGTGCTCGAGGAGAGTTGGTCGGCATACTAACCAACTCAAGGTAGACAAATCATCTAGAAGATCAAGAGCCAGTAGAAGAAGACTCACCAACGGTCATGGAACCCTTGAAGACCAATAGTTACGTTCATTGTATATATATATATATATATATATATATATATATATATATATATATATGTCTGAATGTATAAATACATTATATCTATTTAACTCCCATCACTATAAATACATGCATTCCCTTAGTCAAAGGGACAAGTAAGTAAGAGACACGATAAACAAGATACATACCTCTCTCTCTCTCTCTCTCTCTCTATCTATCTATCTCTCTCTATGCCATATTGTGCTATTGTAAACCCCTAGGAATAAAAGAACAGTAGACGTAGGCTTTATTCATAGCCGAACCACTTTAAAAACCTTTTTCTCTTATATGTTTGATGTGAATGTTTATCTTCATCTTCAATCTCATCCTCATCATTTATCTGCTGTTGACGCCACTAAAATGGCAGAGGTCATTTTTTGTCTTAAACATAATGACGTCGTCTGTGGGAAAAGATACAAAATTCTTTCCATTCTTATTCGAAGAAATGAAGATCATCATCAAGAGATAAGTTTTTTTTACTCTCTACGTAGAAATAATTATATGTTGTACATATATCTCTTCATTCACTCATAATTTTTATATGCACAAATTATGTGATATATTTTGGGAATATGCAAAACACAGAATTTCAGACTCGTTAGTTTTGTACTAGCCCTTATGCATATGATCCTCTTAAAAATTTTATGAACAAGTACGTTTAAAACTTGGGTTGCATCAATTTCTGGAAACCCAATACGTATCTAAATTTTCTTACAATTGTGGGAGATGAAAAGACATTTTCTCTCAAAATGCTTTTCCTGTACGAATAGATATTTAATATCATTCATATAGACACCAAACCAGATCTTCAAAATATCCTAAATCAATGGTTACAAAAAATGAAGTTTAAATCTTTGATATGTACCGGATCACACAACCCATCACGATTTTACCCAATTTAATCCTAAGCGGTGATAGGTGTTTCACCCAGAAGCAATGTCCCAATTTATAACAACCATCACAGTTGAATGGAATATCAAAAGCCCAATCAAATATCTGGGTCTATACTGCCAAGACATAGTATATACACTGATAGGAAAATTCACAATTTAAAATACTGATCAAATTCCCAACAGCCAACTGAATGTTTGTATTTTTTATAATAACAGCTATGTGCTCTGAAGTCAAGAAAACTGGGTTCACAAAAAAATGTAGCTACAATAATCGGGGGATTTATGTCCCAATTTCATTATTTTCCAACTTGTGGTTATTACTGTATTGAACAAAATCTGTGTATAATAATCTTCTTTGTACCAGCGATCTCCCCGATCTATATGGTTGGCGTTAAGCATTTTGTTGGTCAGTGATTCGTATCAAATATTGCATATTTCTCCCATATTTCTTTATGTATCCTAGCACTTTTACGGTCCTAAATACCTATATTTATGCTCATTAACCAGACAACCTTGGATTTGGATTTATACATGTTTTGCAGGGGTTAATTGTGCTTTTGTACGTATTGGAACGCTAAAAGTGAGGATCCGTTGCATTTCAGAGAAGTTTTGTCGTCGAATGCTACTTTAAGGGCATTTTAGT
Source organism: Sambucus nigra (assembly GCA_949130495.1). NCBI lineage: Eukaryota > Viridiplantae > Streptophyta > Magnoliopsida > Dipsacales > Adoxaceae > Sambucus > Sambucus nigra. The sequence continues at coordinate 83,222,681 of OX422213.1, read as the reverse complement.
CAATTCACATTTCTTATCCGGCTCATGGAAATTCCACAAATGTGTAGTTCATTGAGATAGCATCGCGTGGCCGCAAATGGTACGTCGTTTGGAGTTCGGACGAAGAAGATATGCATGATTCCGTAATGAAACTTTTGTTCCTTGTGATGACCAAACGCAGCCTGAAAACAGAGTACCGGTCGATCGCGTCCCTGGGACCGGTCGACCGCGGTTTGGCCTAAGGGGAAGGAGACAGTGCACTTTGGCCTAAGAGGCTGGTCGACCGCGCCCCTGCGACCGGTCGACCGGTAGTGCCAGATATTTTGGGCTCTTTCCTTCTTCTTTCCTTTTTCTTGTACTTTTTCCCACTTACTATAAATACCCATTTTTGATGTAATAAACAGATATACACAATTTTAGCTTAGGTTATCTTAGGGTTTTGAAGAGCTCTTCTTCATTTATACTTGGTTTGACACCCCATTTGTTCTGTAAGTTGACTATTCATCATCCTCTTCCATTAATATAGTTTGTATTTCTTCATTTCTTACTTTCTAGTGTAATTTACATTCTTTGTTAATTAGTTTACATGCTTTCATTTAATTGGTTTCTAGTGTAGATTTATCGTGTTTATTTACCGCTTTCTTTACTCTGTTTTTACAAAGCTTTCTAGATAATTTAAATTAGGTTGTGCTCGAGTGGAACTCACTCGGGTTGACGCGATGCTTTGCTTTGGTGATGGTGTTTACGGGTCTATTTTGGGTGCGTTGTCCTAGTTATTACGCCTAGGAGATTTGATGGGGCATATCATGTATGTCCCGAGCTTACGACCTTTCGTGCGCAATTTTTGGGATATTTGTTAATGCCAAAATCGTATTAGGCTTTTATGCCAATTTAGGGGCATGACAACCCTTGGTTTAATTAACTGTCGAAATGAGACACGTTCTTAATAACTCATCGATCCATGTAACTATTTTATACTAATCAACTCGGGTGAGGGATATTCGACGCAACCTATAGTTTTACTCTCTTTCATAATCTAGTTTCAATACATGGCCTAGATTAACATTTCCCTTTTATGCATCTTTTCCTTTTTAGTTTGTAATCACCTTTTACACTTTTATTTCGAAACATTAAATCAGTTGAATTCTAGCAACTCGTCCTTGTGGATTTGTGATACCCGACTTACCGCCGTTATTGACTCGCAAGTGTAGTAGTAACTTAGGTTTTCGTATTGAGTTAGCGAAATAAAAACAACGACTAGCGTCTTTACACGCGCTACTTTTCGCACTCGATCAGTCAGCAATTCCAACAGACCACTATTTTGGTGCTAAAGATGAGTTTCATATCTGGTTGGAACACTTATTCTTGGTCGGCATCATATAATGTTGGTCGATGGTACCTTGTGACAACCCTCTCCAAATAATAACGGGTGGCCAGCCCTATACTACATAAATCAGGTATCTCAGATGGTACAGTCTCAACATCAACAACTAAACACTATAATATAAGGCTAACTACCCGAAATCATAAAGTGCGAATTGCCAAAAATTTAAAACTTTTATTTTTAACAACAACAACAACAAAACCAATAATGCACACAACCAACAATATACATCTAACTTTGATGTGAAATGTGCATGCTCCAATAATAAAAGAGTACAATACATTGTACAACAAAATCTCAACAATGAAATACCCGAATATGCTGTCGGTCAACAGACAATACAATAATCTGATAAATAAAATATGAAAGTGTTAATCTACAACACTTGAACACTAACTCAATACAACTGAATCCTAATCTATATGTATAATAGATAGGAATCGACTAAAGCAAAGTGCCGCAACAGTCCGCTACTGCCACAACTCCACAAATCCTGAATGGAGGAATATCAAAGGCGTCCTTGCGAAAGAACACCTGAAGTAATACAATATATACATGGAGGAGGAAAATATAAACGGGTCAGAGCCCGAGTTTTGAAAAACAGTTTATAGCAAGTGTATTAAAATACATAATAATTATAAATGCATTATTACATGATTTAGTTGGAATCGAACACTCCATAAAATTCAACTCACCTCTCATCTAAAGCGCGCACTAAGCGTATGCACGTGTCTCCAAAAGGATGTCCGATTCTAATTAGGTAAGAGGATTCTAACTTAAACCCCAATAAAGTATTTAAGTGAAACCATCTAACCTATCTCCCCATTCTACATTTATTTCTATACTTTAAGTTATATACATTATCTTTAATGTAATAGTTATAGTTATCTTTATAATGTTCATTTGTTCAACATATAAAGTTACATGATCCAATCATGTCCACATCATCAACATACACCATCAATCTCAATTACTAGAATTTATATTCTAGTGATGCCCATATAACGCATGAAACCATATATATAATTATTATATATGAGTTATTAGCATCAAGAGTTAAGGACTAAACTCCTCTCGATTCTCAACACGGTACTGCGTTTCGTGCGTGGGACGTCTCGCCGAAGCGAAATCCAAACAAGGAACCCCCCGTTACACTACTCCTGGCCGTATCGATCCTCGGGGCTCATTATGCCCTCAATGAAAGATGCATGTAACCCAAATGAGTATTATCCAATTTTAATTAATTAATATTCCCAATTTTCAACAGTACACGGCGTTTCATGCGTGGGACGTCTCGCCGAAGCGAAATCCAAACAAGGAACCCCCCGTTAAACTACTCATAGCACTGTCGATTGACGGGATAGGTGATATATTTATATATATATAATTATGAGCATTAAGGACTAAACTTATCCCGAAGTTCCAACATTACACTGTGGTTCGTGCGTGGGACATCTCGCCGAGGCGAAATCCAAACAAGGAACCCCCCCGATACACTAATCCTGAAAATGTAGGCCATTGAGGTCCATTATGCCCTTGACACCCAAATACAAACACAAGCAATAATAACGATCCAACCGAGCTATAACTCGAAGGACGCAGGCTCACATGCTATCATCTTCTAGCAGCCCATATACGTAGCAAACTGGGGCAACCTGGTGGGGTTCAACGACACCCACCTCGTGATCTAATCATGCACACGACGTCCGGGAAGCGGTCATAGTTCCTAACTGGCAAGTGAGAGCGTCACATACCCCCGACCTCTCACCCCCAAAATAAATAAATATATATATCATATATGTCATTTGCTGACTACAAAGGACGACTATGACCTGGGGAATATCCACATCCTGCTTTTCTAGTCAGAATGCTCACCCTATACGCACGAAACTTCCCAATGATAGCAAGGAGGGGGTATGCTTAACATGTATATACACCATCATATAAGGTATACATACATCCCACATAATAAAGATATACCATTATATATAAGGTATACCTGCAACATCATATTCATTTTCATTATACGCTCTTAGGCGTAATTTGATTAACATCATTTGTTTAGTATATTTCTCTCAAGATATACTAACGCTCCACCTCGCACATTAACCCCACATAGTATATGCTATACTAATTCTCGCTTGAAGCTCTCATGTCGCTTCTAGTATGAATTGTCTCTAAATTCTACTGAAGTATAAGATATTCTATATCTTATTGCTCCTCAATTTATATTTCTCATTGTGTGAGATATCTTCCAAATCAATCATCAATAAGGATATTTCTATATCCATATGCCCATTAAATAGCATTTATTATTTTCCATCCATAATAGGGTTCAATTCATTTTATGAACCTTTTTAAAGTTATCTCGTTTGGGATTGGATTCTAAAATCCATTATCTCTAAATTTGTCTCATTTATTCACATAATTATAATTATCAATCTCAAGTCGAATCTCCAAATCAAGGTGGGCTTCCCCACTTAGAATATACCAAAATCTCTAATCGGTAATCCTCAACTTTAATTAATATGACTCCCATAATTTTGTACGATGGCAACCCTCTAAAAGTCTCCAAAACATACTCCAAATGTCTCATATAGAGGCCCCAAATCTATAACCTCGAACAAAACAGGATGAAATTCTCCTTAGAAAACATCTCCAAAAATCCCTCTATTTCCGAATCAATTCGGCCCATCTGAATCGATTCAGCTCCCAAAGCGAATCGATTCGGTCCATCCAAATCGATTCGGTCCAAAGGACCTGGGAGTCTGCTACATACCGAATCGATTCACAAAGGGTGAATCGATTCGTCCCTAAAGACCTGAGCAATCTGCAACAGACCGAATCGATTCGGTAGGGGCGAATCGATTCGGCAAGTGCAGCAAGCTACGAAATGGGTTGTTTTATTCTTAACCCAAAATACCCAAAAATCATTTATATCATCTTCCAACCATTTTCATCCAACCCAATCACATATATAACATTAATATTCATTCTAGAATACTTATAAACTAATTTCTAACCTTAAATCCATTTATATACTACAAATCTAAGGTTTTTCCCAAAAGTTAGGTTTTGTCAATTTAAACCTAAAACCCAAAATTCAATCCACAAATCATGCAATAATTGATACACAACAATTATTTAGCAAGTTTAATCAATTGCCTCGGGTTCGTAGGGTCTGAATCCGCCTTGAAATCGCGTATTGGCCCGGAAATCCTCTTTCTCCCTCTTTTCTCCTTCCTTTTCTTCTTCTTTCTTTCTCTCTTCTTTCTTCTATCTCTCTCTTTGGAGAATTATTTCTCCCGTAGGCTTAATAAGCCTAAATACCAAAATACACATCTTTAAATGATAATACACACTTTAAATGACTCGGTGACTTTAATTTGAGTCAAGCGGTCCTAATTTATTTCGGAACCCAAATAGACCCCAAGTACAGTCATTTCGACTTTCTCGACCCTTCCGGACATAATGGTACCCTCAGAATTTCCATTTGAGAAACTTTCTAACAACTCTAAATTTTGACCTCAATTGCCAATTTAATTATTTCTCCAATAAAATATTATTTATTTCTCCCAAAATAAATAAATTGTCGACTCCAAAACCTCGGGTTGTTACATACCTCTGTTGGTCGGAGACAGATTTGGAGACCACTAATGACTGATCAGCCCTTGGGGACGACAAGGATTATACATGTCGACGTCTAGTATCTTTGGATGGTAAGCAGCTAAAATAAATAAATAAATAAGATTCCTTTGAAGATTATGGGACTCGTTGTTCGACGTCAGCTCCAGAAATCGATTTCATAGCATCTTTTGTTGATCGGTATTAGATATTACAGGTCGAAAAAATAAATTAATCATCGGAACTCTTATTTCTTGATCGGCAACATATATTGCACGACAACATGAATTTCGGAAGGAGGGGCATTTGACATCGTTACGCTACCAGAGTAACTTGAAATGATGATTAGCACAGATTGAAAGCTTCTATATATGCTGGTCAGCACCATGAGACCTCCCAAATGTTGGTCGGTGGGATCAATTGTTGGTCGGCAACACCCAGGTCGTTGGTCGGCAGCAGTAGAATCTTGTGGTGTTAAAAACATGGAGCACCCAAGATATTTCTTTGAACACGAATTCAGCTTGGGACAATAGGGGGCATAAATCTTTTTCAAACTTATGATCACCCCAAAAATATTTTTAAAAAAAATCAAGTGATAAATAAAAATCAACTTATATTTGGTCTTTTACTTAAAATTAAAATGTCTGCCATTTTTTATAAAAAAATTCTCATATTGACATACGGCACAACATATTATTTATGTTTTGATATTTAATTACCTGAGAAAATGCATATCATATATTGATTGGATGATTAAATTATTTTAGCCTCCACAGATGTTCGAGCAACTTATTAAATTCTACAGGTACAAGATTCAGTGCCGATGAATATTCAAAACCATCTTATTATCACTGCTCAGCATTATGAAATTTTACCTCAACGAGGCACTATTGATTTTATTATGGCTCTAATAGATGCTCAAGCACGAATCATTCTCTATATCTATTCTATATTCATCTCAGCGTGGAGCTCGGTAAAATATTTATTGTTATATATATTCAGTTCCGAGGAGAACTACAACATTTATTATATTTCACCCCCAGCGGATAGTTGGTCGGGGTCATTCTTATTTATATTCAGGCCCGACAAAGTACTCGACCATATTCTTATGTTCTGAAAAATATTATCCTTGTTCGGCATTATGTAATTTTGCCTCGACAGATCAGCCAGGCACTTTATTATTATTCTGAATCATTCTTTATATCTATTCGGATGCATATTCTATATTCATATCAGCATGGAGCTCGGCAAAATATTTATTATCATATATTCATCTCCAAGGAAATCTTATGATATTATCTCCAATGGACTATTGATCAGGAAAATTCTTTTCTCTATATATATTCAACAACCACTAACTAAGGTTGGTCGGCATCAGCAACCACCAGCTAAAAGTTGGTCGGTATCAACAACCGCCAACCTAAGGGTTGGTCGGCACCAACAATATTGGCATAACAATCATACAAGGCAAAGCCTGTTTGATTATGGGTGACCTCAAGGGTAATCCAAAACCAGGCAAGAAGATGGGTGACCTCACGAGGAATCCACTGTCTAGGCACCAAGGTAATTCTGGTAAGATTAATACCACTAAGCAGGATCATAGGATGGAAATCATTCCATTACTTAGGCACTTATGGGTGATCAAAAGATCGCTACAACTAGGTAGGATCATGGGATAAATATTCCATTGCCTTGGCACACTAAGACAAATTAAATTGGAAAATCGTCAATTCATATCAGAGATTAACAGAAGATAAATTTCATGATTATATATTATTGTTTATGCCCTAGAAATCTATTATTCTCTAACAATGCAGGATTAATCGATCCCTTCCTTATTATTATCTGGACTTCTTATTAAGCCCGATAGATGGTCAACACTCTTATTATCTAGATTTCTTATTAAAGTTCGACAGGTGGTCGACACTCTTATTATTTATCTAGATTTCTCGGTGCTTCTATTATATGGATTTCTCATTTGCACGGATATTCGATGCAAATTATATATTATGCTCAATCAGGCTTATTATTGGATCATTGTATCAAGTCCTGGCAAATGCTCAGGCATCATCATTATCATTCAGTCTCCTACGCCCAACTGGGATCCACATGCGCCAATCAATGGCGCATACCAGAATCAGATTCCAAATTGGAATATATCACATTCCTAATTGGAATGCCAGCACATTTCTAATTGGACTATATGCTGAAAGCAGTTTTACTCAAACAAAATTACCTGGTTAGTAAATTAGTTCTATGGTTACATCGTGACAGTATGAAAATACAAGCATGCAAAGCTCTTAGGAAGTCATTTCAGGGAACATTTCCTCGCCCTTATCTTTCTAGTAAGACTAACATACTTCAAGGTCAAGAAAGCATTCAAAGGTCATATTCCACACTTGGGGGCTTCTATCACAGAATTAGTTGTTCATTCGGTGGCACATTCTCATAACATCATGCAGTAGAGCATCAAATTCAAATCCACAAACTTACGTGGTCGGGGCCCCAACCAATCATCATTCAGGAGTTGTTTTTTGCTCAGGAGCTAGTTTTGCTATTGATGTTTAGGAGGCGTATTCAGGAGTTCAGGAGGTATATTCAAGAGTTATAATGCACAAGAGATTGAAGTTCAGGAGTCAGATTCAGCATCTACACCACTGGGATCTTTACTACTGTTGTCCCGACCTTCACTGAAGGAGAAGTTGTACTCATATGTAAATGTTTCAAAGACTGTTACTAGCTCGGTACAGAAGGCAGTTGGTCGGCTAGCCAACCAACCAATATAGTTGAAGATTATGACAAGCTACAAGCTACAAACTATGACATGGCTGCATCCAAATTCCCAGGGGTGATACATAGCACACGAACAAAGTTCCTCAAAAGAAAGATTAGCTTTAACGCAACCATCGATCAACCTTCATCATCTATTGTCCAGGAGATAGCCCATTTTATGTTGAACAAATCAAGAATCTCATTATGCACCAGCACCGAGCAACATTGCAGAATAAATACTCCATCCTTTCAGTAAACCATCAAGCATGGAGCATTGGGGGCTTCTGTTGACGCAAAAATTACGCATCCACATGGACCAGTTAGAAAGGGACACCTGCCATCCTACGTGGCAATATTCATACTTGCGAAATCACATGCGCGCACCAACAGGTGGCAATGTTATTATTGCCTTAGTGACAGTGCAAATTAGTCATGACAAATACATCTCACTCACTTGCTCTCACCCACAATAGTATGAAAACCATTGGCTTTCTCAAACCCAACAAACACACCTTTGGTTTTCCACCGGCTATCTATATATACATCTCTCAAGCATAACACTCTTCATCATTCAAAGCACAACCTGGATTATAGATGCAAGCGTAGGGGTAGTGGAGGCATTGAAAGATCAGGGTTTCTGTAGGCGGAACTACACCTTAAGATCCCTACACCACCACGCCCAGACTAATCTCAGGTCTTTTTCTCATGAAAATATTTTTTTAGGGAGGGGTGTAGCACAATTTTTTAGAAAAACTCAGATCAATAAAAAACCAACTTAAAAATGGGGCATAAACACAAAACAAGGTCTATCATGTCTTAATTGTATAATGATTGAACAAAAAAATCAATAACCATGATATATGCTTGGAGGGAAAAACAAATGCACCAAAGCGTTTCAATTTTTGGAATTAAGGAGGGTAAATTGATTTGATTGAATATATAAGTGGTTAGTTGGTCAATCTTTGAGAGAATGGTTAATGGGATTTGGTTGTCACTTCAATAATTCTTTTTTTTGTAGCATAATATGAGGTGTCCGTGCTAGTTTGTGCGCACCTCGACAAATCCCCATTCGCGGTTCGTGGCTTCCGCTGGCCAAACATTATTTTGACAGTGTTGGGGATGGAACTGGGGATCAAACCCAATTCATCCTCAAGAGTGTCCCAATGATAGCGTTATACCACTGGGCCAAGAGACTTGTTTGTCACTTCAATAATTCTTTAACACTTTTATTTGGTAAGTATATCATTGTCATGACAATATTCATAATTCATAGAGTTATTCTCAAAACATGCCTAGTACTTTTGTCACTTGTGAAATGTGATTAGACACTTCAGAAACGTATCTACTACACACATCATCTAAGCCGTAAAAATTGTCCAAATTTATTTATTTTTTCATATTTCAAACTCAATTCTTTTTATCTTTTTGAGTACCATTAACTAAAGAATTCATGTGCTACACAATTTATCAAACCCTTACTAGTAGGGCAAATAATACCTTAAGATCATTATCCGTTTACATTGAACCACGCTCCAATCCTATATTGTTCATACTACACAACCCCACTAGGCCAGTACACGAGCGAAATATAGTTCGTACACAGGAGTGATGGATAAATTTTGCATCCATAGACCCCACCTAATTTTTTTTTGGTAAGATATTTTTCATATGACGAGGTGGCCGGCCAGCTTACGCGCACCTCGACTAATTCTCGCTCGCGATTCGTGGTTTCCGCTGATCAATCATTATTTTTACACTGACAGGTATCGAACTGGAGACCAAATTCAATACATCCCCAAACACTCTCTGAGTGGCATCATGCCACTTGGCCAAGACTAGATTGGTTTCTTCCCGATCTCTAGGATTTCTTTATACAAAACCACGTGCAGTGCAACGTTGTCATCATCTTAGTGACACTGCAAATTATTCAATCCAGATACATCCCTCACTCGCTCTCTCACCTCACCCACAATAATATGAAAACCATTGGCTCATTCATACCCACCAAACACCCCCTCTGGTTTACAACTCGCTGTCTTTTTATACATCCCCTACGCCTCACACATTTCATCATTCGACAAACATACTCTTTATTACTCTCTGTTATCAATTCAAAGTTACCCTCTTTGTAAGATTCACTTACCATAAAATTACAGCTAAGACACAATTTCATAAAGCATGAGTTCAACGAGCAAAGCCTGGATCGTGGCAGTTAGCATAGGGGCATTGGAGGCACTGAAAGATCAAGGAATCTGTAGGTGGAACTACACCTTAAGATCCGTACACCACCACGCCAAGACCAATCTCAGGTCATTCTCTCCGACCCAAAAACTCTCTCCTCAATCTTCAGCCATGGTTTCAACTAAACTTAGAGAAGAGAAGGCCAAGCAATCTGAAGAGTCTTTGAGAAAAGTTATGTATTTGAGCTGTTGGGGTCCCAATTGAACCCAATTCTAAGAAAAGAATTTCATAGATGGGTAATGCAAATTCGTTGTATATTGTAAATTTGCTATTACAGGAAGAAACTTTTTATATGTGACTATTTTGTTCAACACTATTGTGGGTTATTGTTTGGTTTATCACTCCAGAAAATCATAACGTCTGAATTCTTATAACACACATACAAAGGGACTAGGCGAAAGAAGAGAAATTAAGCTGAATACATCCTAACTTGATTAAACTGCTTTTGTTGCTTGATGTTTACTATCTATTGTGATTGTTCTTGAGAACCCCATTTAAGGTCAATTTTTCATTAAAAAACACCTTATTACATATAACCCATATCTTTATTTTTAGGAATTTAGTTAGGGCGGCGATGCAAATGATTATATATTGTACATTTTGAGATCATTTTGGTCTTACAGGGGAAAAAGAATTATGTGAATTGTTTCTTCAAGAGTGTTTTTAGTTATTGTCTGGCTAATCACTTCATAAAGTCAAAACATGTGAATTGTTTTCTTTTCTTTTTGTTGAAATGTAAATATATTAGCACCAAGGAGAAATATGGGATATATACTAAATAGTTCTGCCAACATTTTTTAACATACGTTTAGTCCAAACATTTTTATTTGTTCCAAAAAATCCTCTCAACATGTTGTTAGCGCGGACTTTAAAAATAAGTGAATATTACTTAAATGGGTGTTTGAGAGCGTTTTTGGAACAAAGTAAAAACGTTTAGACCAAATCTGTATTGAAAAATGTTTGAGGGACTTTTTAGTAATCCAAGAAATATACAACGAAGACCAAAACACAAGACTGAAGATGCCGAATACAACAAAAGGCAGCACGCTTCCAAAAACTAAGCATGCAAGCCCAACCCACGCAATTACAACAAACCAGTCGAAACTAACAATCAAACATAACCTACCTCCAAAAGGATTTAGATGTGAATTGTTAATACATAATATATGGAAGAAAAATTGAGCAGGCATATAATGATTAAAGTGATTTTGTTACTTCACAAGCGCAAATGGTGTAACAAATAATCATTTATTATTGTGTTTTGGTCAATTTTAATTTACAAGTAAATAATATCCTAAGTTCTTTAAATAATTGTGTTTAAGGTCGCATTAGTTACTGATTGTTAAATGATAAACGTTTAATAAATTTTGTATTAGAATCAACATGGAGTCGAAAAGAAGAAAGTTATTTTTGTTAAAAAAAAATAGGGGATAAAGTCAAAATATGAGTTAGAGTGATTTTTTAATAAGAAAAAATAATGGTGCTAGAATTTTAGAAGTTATGTTTAATTTTTAATTTTTGAGGGGTTAAATTAAAATACGTTATTATTGTAGGGTTTTAAGTAAAAAACTCTAAAAATAAAACTGCGTTAAAATTCTAAAAGTTGTTTCAGGGTAAACGATATTAGCTTTTAGCTCTTGTACTTCTAGAAGTTTTTTTTTTCAATCTGCAATTTTCCTCGCTTTTCTCTTTTGTTAAAAGTATTTTAATAATCACTCTGATATATTAGAGTAAGGTACTAAAATTTATAAAATATTTAACAAATTTATGTTTAGTTATTCAACTAACAAGATTCACAAACCTTGAATTTCTAAATAGACAAAATTAAACTATTATATATGAAACAAACAAAACTGTATTTATTTAATATTTTGTTCAACTTAATTAGAGAGTCGAATTTCTCTCTACCTATTTGCAGTTGTATACTCATGTTTGAACCAAAATTGATTTTTGTTTCTCCTTTAGGATTTCTAGTAGTATACTTATTCCGATATGGGTTTATTTCATCCAAATGGATTTGGTTTTGATCTTTGAGATTTCAAAAATTAATTTGGATTTGTTTATTCGAATTTGCAGTAGTACTCGTATATATATGGGTTTGTTTCAACAAAGTCGATTTGCGTTATTTCATCGAAATTTCAACCCAAATCAAAATTTATCTTTAGTTTAGTCATTTTATTTAGGTTTGTGTTTGTAATATAATTCAGGTTTGTGTTTGTAGTCTCAGTTTGATTTTTAAATATATATGGTGTCTATAATTGATTAGGTTTATAAAAATTAGATCTACAAATTTTGTACTCAAGGAAAGAAGATGAAGTTGTTATGAAGGTTAATTTTTTCATTTAACTACCAAATGTGACTCTAATTATTAATTATAGTTCCCATTTAACTAGGGTAAAAGTCTATTAGAAGGCGAAGGGCAAGTCTATTTTTTCTAAATGAGAGGTTGTGTATAATTATGACATTATCTCAGGGGCAAACTCAATAAAAGAAAAAATAAGCCTCGTTCAATCTGTAATGGTTATGTAAATTTGCTGATTTATATATTAATATTGGTTGGTTATAGTATTTAGGAATTTCCATCGACTTTAAATGAAATACATCGTATTTTAAGAGTTTTTCGAGAGACTTTGGTCATAAACCCATCACACTTAACATTTTTTAATGTATGTGTGGTTCAACAATTTTTCAACTTTAAGTTGCGGTGTTTAAATATAATATAACATGGTATGAGGTCAATAATGTCATATTCTAACACTGTTATATAAAAAATGTTTATATATCATATTATAATTTTTTTGTCATATTAGATAATATCTTTGGCATAGTGGACTACAATAGCAGTCAAGCTATATTAAAAAATATTTTTGGCACATTAGACTACAATAGCAATTAAAGAAGTCACATAAACACTTGAAAAGTGTATCGCGTCACTCTAAAATACCCCACCATAGAGGCTCCAAATAAGTTCTTTATTTTTTATGAATTTTTACATACGTGTGCCATTTACTTTAATTACCCTTAATAAAGTTGTGTTAAGTTTTTTCACTTTATTATCCTATTTGCATAGTATTCACTACAGCAAATATAAATTTTACCTACAATTTTTTTTACTATGAAAAAAAAAATCGTTGAAAAATGAGAGTTTTTGGCAATGAAATTTAAAACGTGACAAAATATGGACTATTTGTATGAAATATAAATTTTCGTTGGTGAATCCTAAAATTTTTATTAACGTCATTCTTCCCGCCCAATTAATTTGGCGCACATTTATTTTCCAATGAAAATATATAATTGTCAAAAAAAAATTTGTTATAAATATATAATCATTTAACTACAAAATATTTCATAGCAAAAAATTAAATTTATGTAAGTGAACCCATGTACCCCACTAAACGACACCACACACCTCACCTTTTCAACAAACCTCACGTATTTGTTCGTCTACCCTATTCGTTCCCATCTTCCACCGTCTAGTTCCCTAGCTACGGGCAGCCGATTTCACCGTCCCACTGATCTCTCTCAGCTCGATCGATCGATTTCATCCTGTTCCCTAGGCACGATCAATTTCTTCGTCTAGTTCAGGTGCATATGGTTTAATTTACAGGAAAATAATATCAGAAGTTCTTGAAATAATTGTGTTTAAGGATGAATTAGTTACTAAGTGTTAAATGAGAAAAGTTTAATAAATTAATCAGTCTGAAGATTATTTGTGTTGTTGGGGTCCTAATTGAATCCAATACCTATGGGATAAGGTATATAACCCATCTCTTTATTTCTTATAATTTCGTAGATGGGTAATTCAAATGAATCAAATGATTGTGTATTGTAATTTTGACATCAGTTTTCTATTACAGGAAAATAATTATCCATAAACTATCACTTCAAAAGGTCATAACATGTGAATTCGTAATTCATATAAGAGATACACATGTCCATGTCGCCAAATTAAGTCCCAAACCCATGTCTCCCAAATATTTTCCTATAGTAAGGGATTAGTTGGAAGAGATGCTGAGCAGAGTACATAATGACTTGATGAAAGTGAGTTTTTTTACTTTGTAATGGCAATACATGTACCAAATGTTTCGGCTAATTTTAATCTACAAGACTAATAATCGAAGTGATTATTGAAAAAAAATCGTGTTTTACACAATTTAGTAATTGACCAATTAAATTTCGTTTATTAATTAAGTTGTCAAAAACACCACAACAAGTCGTATGATTTGCCACGAATTTTTTTTGGCCAAAATAAGTAAATTCTTAGTTTAATTTTTTTGGCCACGATTCTGTTTCACAGTCGTAGCAAAAGTCCCATGGCTAAATGTGTTTGATAACGAAATTATGATTCGGGGCCAATTGTATACCTATTGGCAATGAAATTATGTTCCATGGTCAACAGTATACCTGTTGACAACGAAATTAAAATTGTGGTCTAAGATTGTTATTCAGCAACGAAGTTATTGTTGTTATTTTTTCATTATTTTCATTGACAAATGTGAGATTTCAGGGCCAATAGGTCAAGTTTTTTTCCCAAAGATTGTAGCAAAAAGTTTTTGCACAATTGACAACAAATAAAAATCATGGCTAATGATAATAATACTAATTTTATTTTCTCCTATTTTGGCTAGTTTATTATCATTTAATTGACAACAAAATTAATAATGTTAGTTTTCATACCTTTTAATAACTCATAGCTATCAAATGAATTACATCATATCAAATTTTCAATAAGTAATTTATTCATAAATTTGATAAATCCATACATATAATAATATACATCAACATTCTCAACATTTAACGTATAATTCTAAAAATTAAATCAAATTCACAAAATACGTCTATTTCAAATCCGACAAAGAGTGTGGCACAAAATGTTGTCAATAAAAGAGTGTGCCATCAAAGTTTCGCAAATAAAATAGCCTTAATTAAAAGATGTGGAATTAACTCCTCTCGAAGCGAGTAAGGTTTGAATGAGCTTATCAAATTCAACTTGCCTAACTAAAATGGCCTCTATGGTTGCTCGTTGAGATATTGTCTCCTCAGGATGAGTTGTTGACTCTGCCTCATTAGCTTGTCAGCGCTCCATCAGATATTATTGAAATCTAAAGGATTCCTTAAGAGCCTCCTCCAATTGTGCATTTTTTATTGCAACGTTGTTTTGGAATTAGCTGGTTTGGGACAATGCACAAGACCATTAATATACCCCAGTCTCATGCCGAGAACTTGATCACTTATCTCATCTGGGATCAAGAGTGTACCTCCCTCGAATGCAGACTTTGACTCGAGGTATTTCATCTCATCTTGAAAAAAACTAAAGAAAATTATTTGTTAATACTTTTGAAAATAATTTAAGTTTTAAAAAAATCAAAAGAGCCTCCTTTGTTTTTACATGAAAACTAGCATGTTCAATTCATCGAAATATAACAAACACCCCAAAAACAAGCCAACATAACCAATCCCAAACTTCAAGTCAACATATATGAGTTTGAAACTAACATTTTAGCATAATTCATTTGACTCAAGTCCAAGTTCAAAAAGACTTAAAATAGAACATTCCAAATCACTGGCCCGCATGACCATGTAAAATATAAAGTAATAATAATTTACTTACTTGGAGTGCTTCAGATTTAGAGACGTCTATTTCTCATCTTTGCAATGGGTCTCTTTAAAGAACTCGATCCTATTTGACTCGGTACCATCATCCCCACCTCTTTGTGTAATTAGAAAGTAAATAATTATTAAGCGTATTTATAAGAGAAAATTCAAATCTAAAATCACTATATATTACCAATTCATGATGAATAACCACGAATGCCTTAGACACCTTGTTGTGCTTCACAGTTTGCTTTACTTTATTGTTTTTATTTATGTCACATTGCCGCTACAACATATATTGTGAAATCATTATATCTTCGTAGTGAATAAAATAGTTTACGTATTATATAATTGAGAATCATTGAAATAAAATGAATTACCAAAACATATATGTTAATGGGGGCTGACACTTATCGTGAATAATCTCAACATTGGTTATACTTGATAAGACCTGATAAACAAGATAAATATATGGTGATTCGACAAGATCCATTAAAAACATGATAAGAATCATGAAA
Source organism: Sambucus nigra (assembly GCA_949130495.1). Taxonomy (NCBI): domain Eukaryota; kingdom Viridiplantae; phylum Streptophyta; class Magnoliopsida; order Dipsacales; family Adoxaceae; genus Sambucus; species Sambucus nigra. Next base: position 83,206,568 of record OX422213.1, on the reverse strand, counting down.
AGCTACTAAAACTTGATAACATGTGAAATGGAAACGATCGAAAACAATCCATTTACTTAAGTTTTTCATATGTGTTGTTTAAGCAATCCATTATATTCTAAGCATAAAATAAGTAACAAGGTATGTCTTGGTACCATACATCTCATTTGGTCTATGAATATCATCCATCTTAAATTGGTTATAAGTGTGTCTAAAGCTTTACCTTTGCTAGCTATGGGATTAGAGATATTAGTATCTACACATAACACATACTTGCCTTTTTATCTCACATTTGAATTGTGGCTTATATTACTCCAACTCTCTTTTGTGTAACTTGGTTATACATTCACTTAGTTTACAAACTTTTCATAAACTCATTGTATAATGTTAATGCGCGGTGGTCCCTTTATGTGTGTGTGCTTTAGGTGAAAATAATTTTACAAAACTTTTTCCAATTTTATTAAGAACTAATTTTAATTAAGACAATTTTATCTTATTAACCCTAAACATGCATCCATGAGATTAAGTACGATAAGGTAAATCAACTCCACAACATGCATCGATGTACAAGGAAACCACAAAGGTAAAAAACCTCAGACGGCCCAGGAAATCAATCTCTATGATACGAAATTTACAAAGTAAGAATATAGTCTTACTCAACGACTCGACCCCCAGAAGCCTTGACGCCTCTTAATCTCTTCAACCGATCATCCATAGTGCAACGTTGGAATCCACCTACGCCAGGTTCACAATACATGAGTCCACGTTTACTTCCGTATCTATCGATATAGCCACAACAATCGTCAATCAGCAAGTATGGAGTCACCGCACCAAACAAGTTCTTCGAATGATGTAGAATCGAACAGTGGTGAAAATACAAGATCTTTATGACATATGGTTATGTAAACTCGGATCTCATAAATAAGGAAGGATGTTTATTCTTTGAAAAGCTTCGGTAAATAATTGTAGAAAATAGATATGTTATGTTCTGTTCTGTATGTTTTGCACACATTTTTCTGAGCAAAAGACGCCTTAATTAATATTTTTGAGGTGACGCATTGTTCTAACGAAACAATCTTGTCCTTTGAATGAAATGACCATCTCGTTAGAATGATAAAACTACCTCGTTTGAATGATAAAACTATGTCATTTGAACGAGCCTTTAGGTCATTTGAACCAGCTAAAAATAAGGAAATGTTCATACGACTCTAAACTAGAAATAACTCGGAAAAATCATTCTAAAAACATTTTAAAATCTAATATAAATAAAATAACATCCTTAGAAAAATATTCCGAGCATCCATTATGCATTCATACCTAAGAAAATCTCAAAAAACAATGTGAAGACGTGAAACGCGCACCAAAACTCGACATGATCAATCTTTGAAGCTTGGTCATTATGTCTTCAACACAATGTCATAGTCTTAATGGGAATCATGACAAGTAAAATCTATCATATGACTCAAAGTGATTTTTGTCTGGAATAATGCCAATACCAAAAAATTGACACTATTTAGAAATTTGTCCTCACAAATTTCCCCCTTTGACTATTTCGAGACAAAACCAAAAAGTGAAATGCCTATGCTGGGTTGTTAAGACGAATGACCTAAATCCCATCCCATAAACCCAAAATCAAAATTCAGGACAGGATCTAGTAAATGTCAGACCGACAACGTGAACTGTCTGAATGTGATGTAGTCGCAAAATCCGAATCTTTAAATAATCACTACACACATGAAACAAACAAATACCATGTAAAGTATGGAGGAACAAATTATATATAAACAATATGAGCAATATCAATCAAATCAATATCAATATAAAATCTCAAGTCAAGTCTCCCCCTACATCACATATCTATCTCTCCCGCTTTTGTAATACCCCGTACTTTTATGCATATTTAAATTACATAAGTGGTGTAATATAATAAATTGAGAATTTCAAGTGAAAGAGAATTTGAAGTGTGGATTAAATATTAATGGGCGAGTTTTAAACTAATATTGATGTCTGTTATATTTACTTACGAGAATAAGTAAATGAAGTTGGATTATTTTATATCAGGTCGCGGTTGGGAAAAGCGACAGGGAACAATATATTATTCGGAGAAGCACGTTAGAAGTTGTATTGGATTTAAAAGGTGACTTTTTGATACATGACTCAGATGGAGATTTCGATTGGACGGTTGTTTCCGAAATGGACGAAATAGTCAAAATAGAGTACCCGGGGGATTCTTGGATAAAAAATGGGTTTTTAAGAATTGATTTGGTTTGGGATTCTTGGATAAAAATAGGTTAGGATTCTTGGATAGAAATGGGTTTTTATGAATTGATTTCATATATATTGTTGTGTTATAAATTGCATATGAAATCTAGACTAAAATCCATGTTAAAGGTGTAAATTATAGTGAGAAATTAAAGGAGTTGCATAAATAAGAATTAAGGTTTAATTCTTGAGAAAATTGATTAATTCCATAGATTCTTTGGTGTTTGGGTATATTTAATTGTGTAAATTTGTGTATGGACGGTGGTGATGATTAGAATCCATAGAATTCAGGTTGATTGAGTATGGATTGAAAATATGGGTTGGAGAAGATGTAGAAATCGTGGAAAAATAAGAAATCTGATCAAGTGCGAATCGATTCGATGGTAGGCGAATTGATTTGAAGATAGTTTCAAAGTAGAACCGTTTTGAATCGATTAGGTTAAGGGTGAATCAATTCGGTGAAGGGCAAATCGATTCGGGTCAAGTCGAATCGATTCAAATCCTACCGAATCGATTCGACCCTGAGAGTTTTGAGTATTTTCTTTGGGTTTTAAGGATGGAAATTGGGATTTATATTGAGGAGATAAATAGTAAGGGATTCTAAATAGAGTGTGAGGACCTTTAGGTGATTAAATGAGGGATGTGTGACCCTTAGGATTTATGTGAATTAAATTTTGGATTTGAATTGGAAGAGTGTTTGAGATGAATGATACTCGATAAATTATTTCAATGGGTTATATATATATATATATTCGGATTATATGTAAGAAATCTGACTGTGTGAGTAGGATGAATTTACAATACTAGCTAAACGTGATAAGCTATTATTAGGAAATAATTAAGTGAGAGTTGTATCATAAGTGAGTGAATACGCATGGGATTAAATAGGTTGTGTGTATACTTATAAATTGGTATGCATTGATATATTCGGGATTTATTAGGCTAATTCCAAGTGAGATAGGCATGGATAGCCAGATTTGACGATATTTATATATACGTTTACAGAGACAGTATATATATATATATATATATATATATATATATATGTGTGTGTGTGTGTGTGTGTGTGTGTGTGTGTGTGTGTGTGTGTGTGTGTGTGTGATTGATATGTTTATGTGGAACATACCCCTCTAGTGATATCATGGGAAGTTGTGCGATATGGGTGAATCCCCTGGCTTAAGGAGCAAGGTGAGTATAGCCCCAGGTCATAGTCGTCCAGTGATTATACAGTGTGATTTTATTCTGGATGAGATGTCTTGGGTATGATTCGGTCGGAACTATGACTGCTTCCCCTACATTTGTGTTTGATTTAGGGTTCGGTGTGAGATTCCAACCTAGCTGTCCAGGAGAATGTGTGAGAAATTACCTAGAGGATGATAGCATTCTAGATACTGCATCCATTGAGTTATAGCTCTGAGGGATGGTTGTTATACTTATATAGTGTGTGATATATAAGTATAAATATGCTTGATGTGTATAGTATAGTATATATATATATATATATATATATATGAGATGAGAAAACATATATATACATGGACTAAGATAAAGTATGAAGTATAAATATACTTGACGTGTATAGTACTATATATGTGTGTGTGTGGACTAAAACAAGAAAAGAAATGTGAGTACATTTCTGGATTATTTGGGAGTATAAAATCCGGTATAAAATATATATGATATACGCATATAAGATGAGAATATTATATACGAGACTGAAAACACTAAAGCGTGAATAGTGTATTACAACTAGTGATAGTTATTCAAAATAAATGGATAAATTATAAGTGAGAATGTTATTGTGTATATGCTCTGGCGATAGCTTAGAATTTTACATGCGCGGTTTTTTTAGATAGTGTATGGTATTTAGAACTTTGTTGAGATGCTAGTTAGGATGGGTAGCATAACTAGGGTGGTTAAAATACATGCGTTAGGTGTGCACTGTTAGATGAGAGATGATGGGTGTCTCATGTGAGTGCGACACCAGTTTAAATATGGAGAATATCATATTATAAATATTAAAGTATGTTAAGAACTTGCTAAAAATGTTTTTAAAACTAGGGATCTAACCCGTATCTATCTTTTCTTTTTCTTCTTATTTGCTATCCTTTTTAGGTGTCGAGACACAGGACACCTGGATAACTATTTCTTTCGAATCAGACGTTGTTCCCGCAGCTGTGGATGTGGGCAGGATATTGTATAGACACTTTTCTCCTTGTGATCTAGATAGGAGGTACTAAAGATTATATTCGAGCATGTTGCCAAATGGATGTCATTTATTTTATTTCCAGTGGTTTTATTTTACACACATTCGATATGGTTGTATTATGTTTACTGAGAGTTATCGGTTAACTATAGATTTATTGCAGTTGTTTATTTTCCCGTGTGAATGGATTTAATTGTGCGGTTAAGTTAAAAAGATTAGAAAAGTTTAAAATTTGACCTAATAGGTTATTAGTAATTAAATGGTTTTCGATAGTGATGCTAAGAATGAAACCATATTAGATTCCTGTCTTAATTTGATATAGGACTGATCACGCGGTATTTTATTGGGCGGCGTATCACACCTTTTTGTCTTGAATAGACAACTAGAGGAACGAAAAAACAAAATCATATCAATCATGAGAATATCATATGAAGCATATCTGGATAAACATGATGAACTAGATAATAAGATCAATATATTACAAGGCATAACTAGTAAATAATCACATAAATGAATTACTAATATAACAGATGATGTGACGAAACAGAATCTCATCCAACAATGAGTGTAATAATCAAGCATGAATAAAAAAATATAATTGTATGTAAACTGTCTAGAAGTACCACATCAGTAGAGTACATATCAAGCAGGTACTAAAACAGTTCACAAATCTCGAAAAGTCAAATGGGTCATTCGAACGATAGAGGGAGGTCGTTCAAACGATATGTGAATGTCGTTCGAACCATGCAAAGTCTCGTTACTAACTACCGGAAACATTAGCCCCTCATTCGGAAGGTACTTTCTAACGACAATCTAATGACCATATATGTACGTCAATTGTAGCTCGCGCGAAGGTAATTTTATCCATCCATCTAACGACCTTGGCATGTCATTCCAACGATAGCCAGAAGTTGTTCAAATGACTTATAAAAATTTCAATTCTAGCTCAAAATCAATTTATAAATTGACCAGTGAAAAGAATATCAGATTAACGCATCTGACAGTATGAAAACAGTAGCAAAACTGACTCCAAAAATAAACATGAGTTACAAGTTAACATAGTATCGATGTGCTTAAACATGGAATGGGATGAATGGGTGTTACTAACACAAATGAATCATAATTTAAACATGAAAATACATCCAAGAAGATCCAATTGATCCCTAAATATAATCAAACTACGTTTTAGCCTTATGTGACAATTAAACTTTGAACTTAATTAACTAAACAAACATCGCGCACACAAGTCTAAAATTTTAACGATTCTACCAAATAATAGTGCCATGACACAAAATTTCAACCTAGGACTTGTTATACAAACCCGTTGATCTTCAAATAAAACTCCCTCAAACTAAAATGATAATTCTTTTGAAAATCTATTCTCTTTTCAAGAAATTTCCTATTGGCCCCATTTTGGCATAATTTTCTTTTTGTTGCCTTAATTTTTTCTTGGGCTTTTTTAAATGGTGACTTTCACGACGAGTCAACCTATCTCACGCAGCCCTTTTCCATAAACACTCATTATATTTTCAATTGTGATATCTCGCCTATTAAAATACCGAGTGGCCAGCCCTTTACTAAAATGAAACTTTGGTCTCATATGTCTCATTCTTAGCATCACTGTCGAAAACATTTTAAAGTTACTAACCACCTAACAATTAAATAGACCAATGCAAAATTTTATCTTTAATTAATTAATAAAATGCGGAAATAAAATACTAATCAAACCATCCACACAAATAAAATCGGAACTCAACACACGACATATATATAAATAAATAACATGGAATAAACCATCGGTCCTCAACAATAGAATTTAATAATAAATCTAAAATAATAAACTGGATACACAAAGTCTAATGATTAAAATGAAATATTGAATCTGACGGGGACATGCCCAAATGAATATTGAATGAAGTTCCTATACTAGGAATAAATTATTGAAGCGTCTATAGCAAAGTTCTGCATGCTTCCACACGAGTTGCATACATGCATCCCTGAACAAAATCCTCAAGCTGGGCGTCCCTGTGGTTTTACACCTAAAATGGTTTTGGAAAATATATTTTGACACGGGTCAGAGCCTAACTAAAACATTTTGAAAAGATTTAGCAAGCAATTAAAAATGCAATGATTAAATATGCATAAACACTATCCATATTTAAGCTGGTGTCGCGCCCTCTTGAGATACTTTTCACCCCTCAACTAATGTGCACACCTAACGCTCGCCTTCTAACCCAACTAGTTACGCTACCCCACCTAAATAGCCACATCACACTCATTTCCATCACACTAATCTAACCCGAGTATTCTTACTTTAATTATTAAGTTATCTTCTCATTAGCTTATTAATTGGTTGAGTAAATCATATAATGTTCACACTAGTTATATAGAAAACACATTTTAATCGTATAACGTTCACACTAGTTATATATCAGAAATGCAATCACACTTTATGTATAAATATCGTATATAATTATATACTCATATTATATACGTATTAGTATACTGCAACATTCACACACATGCTGCGTATAATAACCATCCATTCCCGAGTAATAACTCACCGGATGTTTTCTCTAAAATCCTATCACCCCAAATATGCTCAATCCACACGGATACCATGAGATGGCTAACTCACACCGAATCAGGTAATAAAATTGTAAGCGTAGTGGAGGCGGTCATAGTTCCCCGAGAATGAGACTGAATCATACCCAAAGCATCTCACCTCGAAAACAACACACAAATAAATATCGGACGTTATGACTCGGGGACTATACTCTCTCTGCATTCACTAGCCAGGGGTTCACCCACATCGTGCAACCTCCTATGATAGCACCAGAGGGGTATGTATTCACATAAATATCTAATACCGATATTTATCAAGCACACAAGTAGATATATACTATCACACTTTTTCGTATATATATATATATATATATATATATATATATATATATATATATATATATATAATTTATATCCGACTAACCCGTGCCTAACACCTGTAGCACTAGCCCGTAAATTCCCGAGTCTATATCCCCAACTCTTATTTAATTTAATTTTACATCCATTAAATAAATTAACATAGCTTCACTCTCTAATACACCTGGACTCACCCAATAGGCCCGTAAATAAACATTTATGAATTTAGCTTGCTCAATTCATTAGATATGTGTCACACCTTTTTCTCACCTTCCTAATCCCAATTATTTTCATCTATAATTACTAGGAGTTATGTCCCATATTGATTTAAATAAGCTTAGAATAAACCCCACCAAAATTTAACCTTTAAATTTAAAATAAGCAAAACTGCCAAAATTAAGGGACCATCGATCTATCGATTGATCGATCATGTCCAGTCTTCTTCCCCGGGTCTATTTTCCACCATTTTTAAACCCCCAAGCTTTCCAACTTCAATCCAAACCTCGATTAATTAATCTACCATATTTATTTCCTCCATAAACATGTTCAAACAATAATATATGACCTCAATCATCACTGATTTTCATTAATAGTGTTCACAAATTGGGTCTTTCTCAATTTCCTTAAATCACATATCAATTCAATTACAAAAATCAAAATTCAATAACAATAGTTAATGGATTTCGATTCTAAATTACATTCTAACATCATATGATAGTATCCCCACATTAATTAAACATCAATTTCACCTTTAATGCTTAAATTCCCCCAAACCCAATTTTCACATGTGTTACACTCCCAAAATGAATTTGTCAACACATACTATAATTTTAAAGTGAAATTCTAACATTTAAATCAAAAGAAAGCTTAATTAATTGCCTTATAGGATTCGTAGGGTTTGATCACACGAAGAAAATGACGAATCTGGCGAAGAACACCCAATTTCCTCCTTGAATTTAATCTTTGAAGTCCCCTTCCTTTTCTCTTCTCTAATTTCTTAAGTCTTTCTATTTGAGTTATGGCTACCTCTAACTCCAACACTTAGGTTAAAAACTCTTAATCCCAGAATTAGGCTAATGGTCCAAGTTCAAATGACCCGAACACCCCCGTGTGGGCCCCATTATGTCTAAAAAGGCCCAGGACCCAATTACTACCCTCGGGTACACTATTTTAACTATTTCGACCCATCTGAAATCAACCATAACCTCGAACTCACCATCGGATTCACTCTACAATAAAGTCCTATCTCGACCTCAAACAGTCTACACCGACTCCTAGTTGAGATAAAATATTACCACGTCACTATCACCCGTTATGACATAAAATAATTAATTTACTACTCACTTAGTAATTATATTTCATAAATATTAACCATTATCCCTCCCGATTAATATTTTAATAAGCACATGATAATTAATTCAATTAAATTACGACACACTTGTAATTTAAAATTACCCGAATTAATTAATGAATAAATAATCCAAAATACGGGGTGTTACATCAATATGCAATATAAATCCTCATAGGCAATGGTTCTTACATGCACAACTCCCCCTAAGTCTAATACGCGTGTAGATGACAAAATTGAGAGGAGAACGTCTCACCAAACTCAAATATGCATGAGAGGTTAAACATTCAATTAAGCTCATTCACGTGTGCTATGACATATACCAATGCAAATCAACTTTGAAAACAACCCCATTAAACAAATGGTTAAGATCAATCTATGTATCCAAAATCATGATCAAATGTACTAGCCACGTGGAAATATGAAGTGAAGAGGGTCCAAGCACACCAATATGCCATATCAAGTGTAAAATCACGACACCAAAACCAAAAATCTTTGTGTTTTTCAAAAAATATTTTTGACCCCAAACTAAAATCTTTTGTATTTTTCCAAAAATATATGAAACCAAAAACATTTTTATATTTTTCCAAAAATACTTAAATAAAAAGAAAATATAATACAAAAGATAACCATGCCATAACACTAGTAAATATATATCGTGAAGAAAAACTAGAGTTTGACAAATATGCTAACACAATCATCCATATGATCTATTACGAGTAGTATCATGTGAAAGCAAACGAGAGTCATAAAGTCTAATTCCTAAAGCCTCTAAGTCTGATTTCCTAACCCTAAGTAGGTATGTAACGACGCATAGGGTTTTTGGAAACCGAAACGACTTTATTCTTAAACTTCTTAGGAGCATTTTAACCATCATAGAAATAATGTCTAAGGTGACCCTTCCTACCGTAATGAGTGCAAGTAAAAATACGGTGAGGAATGTTACCTAAATGTGGACCTCTCCTAACGTTACTAGTTGAATCTCTGACACGTATGGTGTAGGATTTGAGAATGGGAGAAATACGATCATTGAAGTCTATGCCACACCTATCATCCTTGATTTGGACGGTGCCTAAAATTCTATTCAAATTTTTCGACCTTGCATCCAAATCAAACTTAACCTTACTAGATTATCTCAATCTCTCCTTAAGCTCTCATACCCCAGACTCAAGTAAACTCCTAGACTCCTCAAAATCTAAAATCTCTTTTTTCATTGCCTCTATCAAACCATGAATACTATCTCTCTCACCCTCAACATACTATAATTTCTCCCGAAGAGTCTTCTCTTGTGCCCTAAGATCCTCAATCAATGCATCATTATTTTCTGCACCACGTTATTTCAACTTAGCTTGCAATTTCAAGTTTGCCTTTTTCACCTTCATTGTTTACGTATTAAAATAATTGAAGGAAACTTGCAACTCTCTCATATCTATCTCCTCATCCTCACTCGCCTCACCCTCATTCACTTAGGATTCATACACAATGACCTCAGAAGTGTCATTCACATGAGAATATTCATGAGAAGATTTATCTTCGTTTCTCACATGACAAACCATGAACGCGTTGTAGTTGCGCTCAATGAGGGAATCATCTCCCTCTTCCGGATCACTATCACTAAGGGTGACATTATATACTATCGATTTCTTGCCCTCTTCTTAAGTCTAGTGGGACACTCCACTGCCCTATGTCCATAGCCCTTATAACCAAAACACCGATTTGACTCATCCCTCTTATCATTATCACTTCGATTCTTAGGGATGTGATCACCCTTGTTGTTATTGAATTTTTCAAGTCTTTTATCAACTATCAATTTCTTTTGGAACTTAAGAAACTTTTTGAACATGTTTGCCAACAAAGCCACATCTTCGAAATCGATGTCGCAATCATCATTTGAAACTTTAGTTTCCTCCTTTCGGACTTTCAAATCAATGCCCTTTTCTTTCTTCGGCACTTTCTTGGAGGTAAACATATCAAGATCATATGTTTGGAGGTCACCTACAAGCTCTTCTAGTTTCGCTGAGTCAAGCAAACCCAAAGAGTTTAAAACAGTCACCTTTGGATTAAATCTACTAGAGAACTACCTTAATATTTTCTTTATGACTCGACTGTCGGGTATTTTCTCTCCCAAGTTAAATGATGAGTTGACAATATGGGACAACCTAGTGTAAAACTCATCAAACGTCTCACTCTCTATCATTTTAAGCGTCGCAAATTACGTGGTGAGGTTTTGGAATTTGGAAGCCCTAACAGTGCTAGTTCTTTCATGAGTAAGTGAAAGAACATACCATGCCTCTCTAGACGTTTTACACATCATAATAAGATTATACTCTTCATGGGTGACAGATGAAGAATAGCATTAAAAAACTTTAGAATTGTATTATGCAAGTTTTTGTTCGGCATCGGTCCATGACTCAATAGGTTTTAAGCGTTTGGCCTCACCCTCTCTCATGACTGGTGGAGTCCACCCATTTTCTACCACTAACCAAACACGCTCATTTATAGCCTTAAGTGCACACTTCATACGCATCTTCCAATAAGCATAATTCGACCCATCAAACATAGGTGTTCTAAAGCCATCAAACATACCAAAATTCATACCTAAAGACTCACAGGATCACTCACACAATAAAATTGTGTTTCTAGCTCTAATACCAATTTGTAAATCCACGGTTGTCCCTTTATATGTGTGTGCTTTAGGTGAAAACAATTTTTTAAAACCTTTTCCAATTTTATTAAGCACCAATTTTGTGAACCAAAATTAAGACAATTTTATCTTCTTAACCCTAAACATGCATCTAGTGAGATTAAGCAAGATAAAGTAAATAAAGTCCATTACACGTGCCTATCTACGAGAAAACAACAAAGGGAAAAAATTTCGAACAACCCAGTCCAAATAATCATTATGATATGAAATTTATAAAGGAAGAATATAGTCTTACTCAACCAATCGATCCCCACAAGCCTTGACGCCTTTTCTTCTCTTCAACTGCTCCTCCACATTGCAACGTAGGATTCCACATATGCCAGGTCCACATCACACGAGTATATGCGTACCTCGATATCTACCAATACAGTCACAACAACCATCAATCAGCAAGTACGAAGTTCACTGCACGAAATAAGTTCTTCGAATGATGAAGAATCAAATAATGGTGCAAACACAATATCTTTATGACATATGGTTTTGTAAAATCTGATATTGTAAACAAGGAAGGATGTTTATTCTTTGAAAATCTTTTGTAGACAATAGCAAAAAACAAATATGTTCTGTTATGTTCTGTATGTTATCCACACCAATTTTTATGAGAAAATGACGCCTTAAGGAATATTTTGAGGAGTCGCATTGTTAAAATGAAATAAGATTATCATTTGAATGAAAGAACCATCTCATTAAAACGATAAGACCACCTTGTTCGAATGACATACCATTTTGTTTGAACGAGCCTTTAAGTCGTTTGAACTAGATAAAAATAAATGAATGTTCATACGACTATAAACTCGAAATAACTCAGAAAAATCATTTTAAAAATATTTTAAAATCCGATTTAAATAAAATAACATCCTTAGAAAAGTATTTCGAGCATCCATAAACCATTATGCATTCATAGCAGAGAGAATCTCAAAAAATAATGTGAAGACGTGAAACGTGCACCAAAACTCGACATGATCTATCTTTGAAGCTTGGTCACTACGTCTTCAACACAACGTCATAGGCTTAATGGGAATCGTGACAAGTAAACTCTATCATATGACTCAAAGTTGTTTTTATCCGGAATAATTCCAAGACATACAAATTGACACTATTTGGAAATTTTCCCTTACATATAAAAATATATTTACATTGTTAATCTCAGTATTCATTTTATCTTAAGGAATCTCGTTTAAAACTTAAGCATGATTGTCATATCACTTTATGGAGGTTGAACTATGTTCCCAAAACATACATAATAACATATATGAGTGTGAATATTTCACTGTGTAATGAAGAAACATATGAGTACCAATATTGGGAGGTTTATAGGGGTTTTTTTAGCTGCCCCTAATATTTAGACATGTGATTTGAATTCAAATTTGTTCCTAAAATATTTATGTAGAATCCACATATAGTAAGCCTACAAAAACTTGGTTTCCCCATAAATACTGATAGGGAGGATCAGTGGATAAAAAAAAGATTCCACAGAGGCATACTGTTGAATACCTAATTTCCTTTTGAATAATATACAAAAGGATTTATCCATTAAGACTGATAGGGAGGATTAGATTGCGTGGATTGTCATTTCTACGGCTAATTCGTAGACGTGTCCCTCTCAAAATCTTTTATATAACACTCAATACCAAATAAATCAATGAAATGCCAAACTTGAATCATCAATATTGGATAAACCAAAAAAATTCATTCATAATAATGCCCAATCTCAAAGCGATCACCGTCCCCACCAAAAACATACCACTATCTATATATGTAACAAAAACAGATACAAATACAGAAATAGCAAATATGTTACATAAAATATTGCCCCTTAAAGTCATACAGTAACTGAGTTTGATTATTTATTGCCTCTCAAAGTCATACGATAAATATATGTTACACACCATACATAATGCATTTACATATAAGCCCAATTTATAACAACCGAAACAATTTCATTGAGGATAGTGGCACTTACATATAAACGTGGGGAAATGAATTAACTCATGTAAAGTTAAATCAATCAGTACAAGGGGATCAAACATAAGGTTCAGGGGAATAATATGCTAAAGAAACCACACCAATCGCATATACAACCAAAAAAAAAGGTGACTACAAATTATGAAATAATATAGCATGTACCTAAGCTCAGCAACACACGACACCTGTAGCCAAAATTAGATGCTTTGGTTTGATAGGATTAATATTAAATTATAATTGATATGAGATGGGAGGAAACAACATACATACTCTAGATTAGTAGTTTAAACATTCTGTCACTCAAAATGGTCCTTTATCATAGGAGTGATTTTCAAATCAAAACTAACGGAATTATAATTAATATCAGGTTATTTCTAAAGAGATAAAATGCCACTACTCTGAATTGTTATAACATAATGTTAAAATTGTAAATTGAGTATTCAAATAAGCTCGATAAACTTGTTGGGCACAATAATTTTACTTATCTACTAAACAACCAAATAGTTTTAATTCTTCGTACAACATCAACACGAATTTACAGTTTAGTTTTATGTTTGGTAACTCTCATCAGTTTCCATTAAGTGGAGGCATTTGCAACCACTGTTACTCCCCCAAGTATTATTATCAATTACATAGGACCGCATAGTCCCAATGCCTATGGAAGTGTCACAATATATTGGTTGTGATGAGTGTGTCACATCTACGGGTTGCATTGCCTCCTGTAGAATAGCTATGTAATGACCCGACCCGAATTTATGGGTTGCCCGTGAGTCAAAACAGTCCGAATCGGACGTTAGATGTGAGGTTCAATGAAACAACCTAGATAATGTTGCTAATCCAGTTTTATTTTAGTTAACGTTCCACTTGTTAGCATGTGATTCCAATTTTAAGATAAGCTACATGTCAGCCCAAGCGGAGCACCCTGAAGTCCAAGTAAACAAAACTTGCTAACGTAAAATAAATAAATTACACTTACCTATAAGACGCCTTCAAATTATGAAATCGCTCCCAACCTGCCATAATAAAATGGGGATGTGAGCCTATGACCAGTGGAATTTATACAAGCAATATAGAAACGAACGACAAAAAGGAATACTCACACACTACAACAACATGCATGCGAAAATATGTATATGTCTACATATGTATACCTTTGGAAATTACACATGCCAATGCATTAATCATTTTATTTTCGAAAACCCTATTTACCCAGATTAATTTACCTTCATCTTAGTAAAGGTTTTCTCCAATTATACTTGGCATTCTCACTTCAATTAACACACTAGGTTCGACACTTGAAACAATTACACTAATTTATCAAAAGCATTTCCTTTACCAAAAATTAACCCATTCATTCATTTGAATGTACTTTAGTATTTTCATTCAAAACCACCATTTCAACACACACATTCGTCATGTTAGAAAATACTTAACTACCTTTCAAAAATCCTTTTTACAACACATTCTCGTGTTAAAAATGGGTTACGCCATTAGGTTGCTTAACCACTTATTTATCCACTTTATTCAACCCTTTTTCCTTATCTTATGGATATTATCAGATTTAGGCATTTACTTGTCCATTTTACCTTTACAGGAACATTCGTTACATTCATTCAAGTTTGGTTGTTTTAACACAATTACCACACAACCCATTTCTTGATATGTTACATATTCCCTTTATCTTTTCTCAGAATCTTCCAATCTCGCATACTTACACAGGCTCTACACTGACGGTTATGCGTGCCATATGCTCTAGCCGGTGATTTAGGGCGACTTTTCACCCTAAGGGCCCCGGGCCCTTCTTGCTTTATCCCGGTGTCATCCGAGTTCCTTTCATGTGTTTTTAACATTTTTACAAAATGTCCACATCATTCGACTTCTTTACTTTTACCCTGCAGAAACCAAAATCCGGACTTAACCTTCCGTTTTTTCATTAACACTTGGAAAATTGTTTCTTTTCTTCTTTAAGTCCCTTATTCACACACACATGATTTATATCAAATTCATTCACGCTTAGGACTTAATTCATTTTTGCACACACATTAGTGTAAATTCATTCTTTAATATTTTTATTTCCTTAAAAATGTAACAGTTTAAGTAAATTACCAATTTACCCTTTATTTGCCAAACTTGCAATTTAGTCCTTTAACAAGTGTTATTTATCAAATTTGGCCATTAAATTTTCAACTTAATATTTAAATTCTTAGTCATTTTAACACTTGTTTAATACCACACTTTTCCAATTCTCACACTTGCCACTTTAGCAGTTTGAACACATAAAATAACACTCCTCACGTTTTAAGTTCCCAAATTTCCGTTTGTCTTATTTCATTTAACTCGATAAATACCCATTTATTCATAGAGTCCCCATTTGCAAGAAACTTCAAATATTTATTTCATAAAAATTTAGAAAACATTAACATTAGTCCATATTTTTATTTCATAAAAATGTCCATCATTGCTTTGACTAGAATAAACAATATTCCCTTACATTTTATTTCGTGAAGATGTCCATCACTTCCTTTATACTAGGAATATACAAAAATACCATTTCTTACATTTTTATTCCATAAAGATGCTTATTATTTCTTTTTGGTAGAAGTTCACGAAACAATATCTTCTCACATTTTTATTCCACAAAACTGTCCAGCTATTCTTTTTACATAAGATACCATTTTCTCCCATTTTATTTCATAAAATGTTTATTATTTCTTTCACTTGAAATACACTAAAATAATATCATCACACTTTTTCATTTTTATTTCATAAAATGGCTATTTTTAGATTTAATAGAAAATACACAACAATTATATTTTCTAGCAGTTTTATTCCATAAAATGGCTATTTTCATATTTAATAGGAAATACACAACAATAATATTTTCTAGAATTTTTATTCCATAAAAATGGCTATTTTCAGATTACTAAGAACACAACATTTTTCTCATAATCATACTCTAAATCATACACACTAATAAGACTACAACATTCAACAAATAGGGTCTAAATGTAATAAGACTGAAGTAGATCATGCCACCAGAATGACTCCAAAGATGGTGGTGGTGGTGATACCCCTCCTCTAAAGGTGTCTCTAAAGGGAGTTGCATAAATCCCCACCATGTAACCTCCAAACGAAGCTCCAACGAATTCCACAAAATACCCTCTATAAAAACCCCAATAACATACTCATCTTCTTCCAAGTTCACATCATCAAACCCTCCAGCACAACATAAAAAAATTTCATAGCTATATTTTAGCAGTGGGAAGACACTAGTTATTTTTTGGTGTGAGTTCCTTTAATAGAACCCGTCATCGGACTAAGGCAGTAAGAAATGAGATGGGTTGTGATCCCCATAAATGTGAGGAAGTGATAATAGTCGTGTTCCCCATATGTCTCATCCCGTATAAATATCAAACCCTGAATATCTTTAACAACCCATCTGATAAATACATGTCGTCCAAATCTGAAGGGATTGTGATCCGCGATTAGAATGTCGACAACACATAAGGAGTCAATTCCATCAGCGTCGTTTGAATGACACTGGCAGTCATTTGAACAACATAAGCCAGGTCGTTCAAAAAATCATTAGAGTCGTTAGAACAACTGGTTAGAATGACCACGTTTCCCCCTTTTTACGACGCTATATTTCTACATTTGTACCTTTGCCCCAATCAGCTCTTTGAAATATTAAATGAGACCCCCTAAGTTTATAACCTTTAAATTTCTGTAATCCTCTTATAACGCCAAAATCCAAAATTCCTCTTTTCATTAATCTAGTTCATTACCCACCATCTCCTATGATTTCACTTTGAGTCTCCTCTCACATGATCCGTATATAATTTATTTGATTAATCAGGCGGGGTATTACAAGCTAACCCGAGTCACCTCAAACTCCCCGGTGCCATCCTATATACTCAACATAAGGAACAACATATACTGAATGAAAGAGTAAGATGCTAATATTTCAAATATAATGAGTAAACTATCACATTTACCAAGCCATTTCATCACAATCATAAATGACTTTTGAATCTAAAACTTAAACATGTGTTGAATTATGGGAATCAGAATCATGAGTCCAAGTCTATTTTGTTTCAATTAAAGTAAAAAACAAATAAAGAAAAGAATGAAGTGCAAAAATAAACAATCATACTTGAATAATGAAAAAAAACAATAACAAATAAACTCATTATCATTAATGTATTAAATCTAAGATGACACTATGCGACTACACTAGAGGTTAATTCATACTCTATATGAATTTAATGTAAATTCTTCCCATTGTCATTAAGATATTCAATACACATGACTATCATCTTCCTTGTTGTCACAATATTCAACCAATGTTTCGTCTTCATCATCATAAATTAAATCACTGTTGTCTTTAGAAGCTAATCGTTTGTTCGTGTCTACAACTCTAATATCAATAATATAAGACTCCATGTCATTTATATGCAACAAGTCTACATAAACTTGGATAACTTCAACAACCTCGGATGACTCATTATCCAAGTAAACCTTGCAATCGTCCACTTCTATAACACCCGTGTCCATTTGTTCCAACTATGGATCATACAAGTGTCTGTGTTAAAACTCTTGAATGACTTGCCAATTGTTCCCCAACTTTGTGTCAGTCAATTAAAAAACTTTCTTTACTTGTACTTTAAGCACATAAGGGTCATTCTTGTAAAACCTACCTTTTACATTGATACATGTAAAGTTATCATCAATATGTATTCCCAGTTTCTTCTTTTTGTCAGCTTCAAACCACCAACGCTAAAAAAAGAGAGCCTTATTTCCCTTAATATACTCCAACTCAATAACATTGGTCAAGACACCGTAAAAGTTTACCTCCTCCTCATCGCGATCCCCTTTAACAACCAAAACACTATCTTGACTCTTTAGACGATTGTTACAATCCCTAGTGTTAAATCTGACTCCATTAACAATGCAATCGGTATACATTGTTGCTCGTACATCAGCCCCACATGCTAATGCATATAGTTGATCAATAGTGTTTAGAGACTTTTCGTTGTACAACTTCATGATCTATTCAAGAGAACAGGTAAATGATATAAATAAGTAAAGTTTAAATTACTAAAATTTCCAAACCATTTTATTAATTTAATAGAAAATTTACTTATGCTTAACTTACGTGTGCTTTAAACTAATGAGGGAATTGTGTTCTTTGTCTCTCTTCCAAATTCAATGGGTTTTATCTCTTGAGCTCCTCTATATGTTCACTAAAGAAAAGTAACATTTATGAGATTAAGCTCAAATTTAATTAGAAATTTATTATTAACAAACAAAATGCTTTAACTTACACAATATATGTTGCCAATTTATCAAAATTATTTAACGTGTACTATCGCATCATTTCCATCTGTCTCTATGAGAAACTCATATGCACATGCTCCAAAAGGATTTACTTTTTGGGAGAGCACATCCAATCCATCCTCTTATGCCTCTCCATTATAATCCCTTTCCACGCGATTGAATTTAGTTTCAATCCCACTATGGTACTTGGAACAAAATGTCAGACACGTGTTAACAATATAAGCCTCTGCTATGGATCCTTCTGGGTGGGGTTTATTATGCACATACCCATTAAGTGTGCCTAAGTACCTTTATACATTTGAAATGATAAAAATATGCATTTTTTTTATCAATTAGTCCCATTTACTAAGTATGTAGTTCAATAGGTCCTAATACATTTTTTTCCTCCATCAGGTCCCATGAAAAAAGATTTCTTTTTAATAGGTTCTATTTGTAAATATACGGTGAATATTCACTATATCTACAAATAGAACCTATTAAGAAAAAATATTGCGATAGGACCTATTAGAAAATCTCCTATATAAATAGGACTTAATAGGAAGATCCCCTAAAAATATGGCATATTAAACTAATAGCGTATCCATGTAACTTAGATTATAATAACTAGATATACATATATTACACACCTTTCTATATGATACATCCGTATGTATTGCATTGGTCATCCAATCATCGCCACTTGCGTCAGGTGAATTGCCAAGTGGGTCATTATATCAAAAAATGTCGGTGGATAAATCATTTTATGCTTTCACAGAATCAAGACGATGTCTCTTTCCAGTCTCTTTAGTTCTTCAAAATCGAATGTCTTACAGCACAAGTCCTTAAAAAAAATTCCAAGCTCAACTAATGCAGTATTTACATCCTTACGTGAATATCCACGAATACCAACGGGAAAGCCATCACTAATGTTCACATACCGAGATATATTGGAAGCATAACCATATGGATATTTCATTGATTGAAAAAACTCACGAAACCTTTTTTCCAACTTAAAAAGTGTGTAATAAGTTTGTGGCATCATATATGTTCCATTGTTTCTCTTCATATGTAATTCCTTCCTTATTTTCATGTCTTCCAAATCCAATCTAGCTTTGGAAGTGTCTTTTCTTTTCCCTTCAATATTCAATAATGTTCCCAAAACACTTTCACATATATTTTTTTTATCTGCATCACATCAAGGTTATGTCTCAACCTCAATGTTTGCTAATACGGTAGTTCAAAGAAAATGTTTTTTTCTAGACCAGTTTAATTCTTCGGGTGTACGCTTTCTCTACTTATTCTATGAATGTTTCCCCGCTATCCGATCCTTGACACAATTCAATTGTCACAACACATCATCCCTATTTAACTCCATAAGCTTTGACCGAAGCTCTGGCACACCATTAAAATTTTACTCTTCCACCATTTATTGTTCGACTCCAAATAATTATGGTGGCCCATATAACCATTCTTAATTCTCAACGTTGAGAAAAAAAGTATTCTTATTACAATTAGGACATGCCATATATCCTTTAGTGCTCCAGCGACAAATTACCATAGGCGGGAAAGTCGTTTATAGTCCATAGAATTTTTGCATGCATTCAAAAAGTCTTATGTAACACCCTGTATTTCTGAGTATTTAGAATATAATTAATTCGGTCATTTTTTAATTACACGTATGCCGTAATTTAATTAAATTAAATGTTATGTGTTTATTAAAATATTAATCGAGATAGATAATGATTAATATTTGTGGAATAAATTAACTAAGTGAGTAGTAAATAACTTGTGATAATTATTATACGTCGTAGTGAGTGATATTGACATGATTGTGTTATTTCTTAATTGTGAGTCGCGTGTAGACTATATAGAGGTCGAGATAGAAATTTATGTAGAGTGACTTGGATGGCGATTTCAAGATCACGGTTTGTTCTGAATGGGTAGAAATAGGTGAAATAGTGTATCCAGATGTACTGATTGGGTCCCGGGGCGATTTTAGACCAACCCGACACCACGTAAGGGTGTTTCGATCGTTTAGGAGCCCATGGTAGAGGGAACTCCAAAAATTAGAGTGTTATATCATCCCCTTTGAGTTATGGGCTAGGATTGCAACACTTGACCTAGAGAGGAGTCCATATGAGAGGAAGATGAGAAGAAACCTAGTCCCTTCCACACCTTTTTGCATCACCAACGTTGTTGGATTTGTGATCCGAGAAAGGAAAGATAGACCCCAGTATCTTAGAACAAAAATCGGACATTCTTTATCAAGGAAAGTGTTTATCTTTCATTATTTTCAGCATGATAAAATACCCATGTAGTGTAGGGTTTCAATTTCATGATTTAAATGATTTCTTGGGATTTGGATGGGTGGAATTCATGGTTCAGGGTAGGAATTCATGTAGAATAAATCCCTATATGTAGATAATACGAAATCAAAGAATATGTTATGAATAACTTGAAAGAAATATGAATATATTGATGAGCATGCATGAAGAACACCATAAACTCGGATTTTACAAATTTTGATATTTATTCGGTTCTTGAATAGATTTCTTTTAGATTTGATGTATTATTTACAATAGAAATTTTCCATGTACATATGTTTGATATTTGCGTATGTTGGATCGGAGTTTGGAAATGTTTTATGGAGGTTTGATAAATTTCTAATGGTGCCAACTCGTAACAGTAAAGAGGAAGATGAAATGCTAGGAGCGAATCGATTTGGTTCTAAGACCAAATTGATTCGGTGGGAGAATCGATTCGAGGTATTTACCGAATCAATTCGGGTGCCCAATTTTGTTAAGTTTGGTCATGTATGTTATACTTCCACATGAAACTAATTACGAAAAACTTTGGTGATGGTTTAACAATGATATAGAGATTTAGAGAAGATCAGTATACATTTAGTTAAGGCCCGGTTTAATCTTAATGAGTGTAAAATTGAGATTATGACCGATGATAGTTAACCGATTGTGTTGCGTACCACGAATTTACAAATTGGGTTACGGGAGGAGTAAACTATACCATGATCAATACTATTATTATAGTGATGTGTAAACTGCTAAAATTTACTTAAGGGATAATTGGGACCCCTCGGGTAGTGAGTGATACTGGAAAATACGAAAATAATACTATATGTGAATCATTAGTAAGCCGAGTATTCGAGAGATATGAATACTACCTACAGGATATATTATAGGTTGTGTATACCTATACTGTATATATATATATATATATATATATATATATATATATATATATATATATATATATATATATATATATATATATATATATATATATATATATATATATGTAGGTTGGGTGAATAGTTATTATGTGATTTGTTATGTGTGTGAACATACCTAGGCTTCCTGTTATCATGGGAGGTTCCGCATCGAGGGAGATCCCACCTTGGCAATTCCAGCGAGGTCTGGATGTGTGCCCCAGAACATAGAACTTAGGGAGGCTCACTATGTACTGTGTATTAGTGGGACTAAAAATTAATTTGGGTACGTTATGTACGTGTGTATCCAAAAGTCTTAGAACTATGTTCGCCTTCATTACATGTTGTTTGATTTCTGGTTCGAGAAGACATTCCGAACCAATAGTCCCTGATTTGGTACGAGAATTACATGGACATAGCAGTATAGTATGCCCACATCGTGGTGTCCATTTCGGGGATGCTGTAGTTGTATATATTATAGTGTGATAAATATATACAAGTGTGATTATTCTACTTCTGTGTGATGGTAGAAAAGATAGATATTGTATATCTAAAAGTAATTTAAGTATGATGAACACAATAAATGGTGCAATATTAATATTTGGTTAATATTAAATATTTGTTTTACGGTAGCATATCGTAGGGGTGATAAGGGAAGCTAAACCGGGTGTGGTTAGTTAGATACTTATGTCTAGTTAGGATGGGTAGCATAACCAGGTGGGTAAATATAAAACGTTAAGTGTGCACTATAGATGAGAGGTGAGGAACTCAAGTGAGTGTACATTGACTAACGTGATTATCTAATAACTATTTTTATAACTGCAATAAAAATACTTGCTAAATGTTTTTCAAATGTTTTGGGCTCTGACCCGTGACAAACCTATTTTCCAAAACATTTTAGGTGTCCAACCATAAGGACGCCAATCTTGATGACTCATTCTTGGGATGTGTAGCTTCAACACTTGTTGAGATTTGCAGGATTTTTGTAAACGCTTTAATTATTCATTCATAGATTAGGATTTATGATTCAGTATTTCATTTGGGTATGTTGCCCGTTTAGATGATACATTCTTTCAGTTTATTTATCAGACTATGTGATTAGATTCAGATTTATTTTTCGTAGACTTATGTTTTGGATATTAGTTTTGGAACATATGGTTTATTCGTATTTAGCATTTATCTATTTATCCTGTGATGATTCAAAATTATATTATGATGTGGATGAATGATATTATTTTATTTTAATATGTTGATATATGTTAATGAAATATAAAATTTGACACCAGCTTAATTTAACATAGGTGGTTAGTAATTTAAAAAGTTTCGACAATGATGCTAAGAATGAACCAAATGAGCTTCATGTATATTATGATAAAGGACTGATCACCCATGGTTAAAATGGATGGGGTGTCACAAATGGTATCAGAGCATCAGGTTCTAAAGTTCATAGGATCTGTAAAACTTATTGCGATTTCATTGTAGCATCCTTTTATATAGAGCCCGATTATTAGGACCGGTGCATTAGCTTTTATGTATTTGAAATCACGGTTTTGTCCTATTATATTTGTATTGACTATGAACTCATACGATTCGATCTAATTTTAGATGCCACCCAGGAGAGGACGAACGTCGAGGGCAACGACGAGAGCCGAGGAGAGAGAGGCTCAGGAAGATCCACAAGCACCACAGCCACAACCACCGCAGGGGACAGTGACGGTCGTAGAGGTGGCCACTATTATTGCACAAGCAGTTAATGCTTCTATGACTTCCATGACACTCCACTTTCCTCGGGCACAACCACCACTATAGCTAGTGGCACCGGTTGTCCAGACCTAACCGGGGCCGTCAAATTGCCATAGAGTGACGGAGGCATTTTAGGATGGACACCCGCCAAAGTTCTAGGGTAGTTCCGACGTGATATTGGCTTGCTAGTAGAAGAAGGATATTCACCGCCACCTTCATATGGTTGAGTGTCTTGATGTGTAGAAGAAAATAATGGAGAATTTTAGGCTTGTTGGACTAGCTTTACAGTGGTGGGAGTCTATTACCACTGCCGAGGAGATGGACACTATGTCTATTGCTGAGTTCTGGGTGCGGTTTGACCACAAGTACTTTTCATCGGCTATTGAGACAGAGATGCGAAAGAAGTTTAATAAGGTGGTTCAGGGTGATCGTTCAGTAGTTAAGTACGAGGAGGAGTTCACATTTCTAGATAATTTTGTGCCCGGTGAGATGAATAGTGAAGAGAAGAAAAAACTAAAGTTTATGGATGAATTCGCCTGGAGGATCAGGCAACACTTGATAGTCAACCCCGCATTGAGGGCTTATATTGAGGTCGTCAATGATGCACTTCTACATTGTCAGGATCATCACTTCCATCTGAAGGGAATAAACAAAGGGGGTGAGCCTAGCTAGCTAGGCAAGGAAACAGGTATTAGTGCTAGTGGGGCATCGCAGGAGTGGACGAGTATGCACCAAGGGCACGATTCCCAACAAGGGGATTTGGCCAAGAGATTTAGATCTTGAGGTTATCAACTTGAGGGTGGTGGTTTCAGGAAGGGCCAACAGGGTCCTCAGCAGCATTAGTATGTTCCTTAGGGCTGTCAGGGCTAAGGGAACAATTAGGGAGGTCAGCAGGGTCGAGGCCACTAGGGCCAGCATCAAGGGAAGCCTCGACACGACCATCAAGGCCAGAGGTAAATAGAATTTTCGGGATGTTGTTTTACTTATGGACAAACTGGCCACAAGAGGAGAGACTACCCAAAACAGGACAGAGACCCACATCAGCAGGGTGCCCAACAGTGGTAGCAGGCGCAGTTAACCCCGGCAGCACCAGCACCACCGCATCAGGGCAGTTACAGTGATGACGTGTCTATAACATCTTAGATGCCATCTTATAGTAAGAATCATAGGCGCCACTGGCAGTAGAGGGTACATTTCATATTCACGGGCTTGAGGGTGGGATTTTATTTGATACAGGGGCGTCACACTCATTTATAGCCACCAGATTTGCAAGCATAGTCAGTCTATTAGAGACAGTCGGTCTTCTCCTTATGTATGTAGAGTCACCTTTGGGTAGTGGGTTTTTTATACAATCGATCTGTAGGGGTGTGGGTATTTATGTGCGGAGACTATACTTAGACGTCGGCCTTCTAGTGTTATATATGGAGGGTTATGATGTCATTTTCGGAATGAACTGGTTAGCTAGATACCAGGCGATGGAGGATTATTTTAGGAGGACCATTGTGTTCTATATTCTGAGGCAGGAGATGTTCCTAGTGGCTATGCCCCTTCCTGAGGGAGGGTCGAGCACACATATTTATTACATTAAGGAGGAGACCTCAGAGGAGGTCGTTATTTCTTTGTATTTGATTCCAATGGTGAGGGAGTTTGAGGATGTGTTTCAGGAAATAACTGGGCGGCCACCCAGTCAGGAAATTGATTTTTTCATTGACTTAACACGGGGTATGAGGCCGAGCGCCTTATCGCATGGACCCTTTAGATATGCAGGAGTTGAGGGATCAGATGCAACAGCTTTTCGATTAGGGTTTCATTAGATGGATTACATCAGCGTGGGGTGCACCGATGTTGTTCATCAAGAATAAAGATGGATCACTTCGTCTATCTATTGATTACAGTGAGTTAAATAAGGTCACGATCTGAATAAGTATCCGTTGCCTCGGATAGATGACCTGTTTTACTATTTTAAGGGAGTAGCTTACTTCTCCAAGATAGATATGAGGTCGAAATATCATCAGTTGCGCATCAGAGAGGAGGACATTCCTTAGACTGATTTTCTGACGTGATATGGATCGTACGAGTTTACGACGATGTCGTATGGGCTTACTAATGAACCACTGGTGTTTGTAGATCTTATGAACAGAGTTTTCAAAGAGTTCCTTGACCAGTTCGTGATCGTGTTCATCGATAATTTTCCGATTTACTCTCATTCTGAGGATGGGAATAAAAAGCATCTGCGTATGGTTCTACAGACATTATAGGACCACCAGTTGTACATTAAATTTGAGAAGTGTGAATTTTGGCTACGTGAGGTGTAGTTTCTAGGCCACATTTTGTCTGACATGAACATTGTTGTTGATTTGAGTAGGGCATTAGCGATTCGGGAGTGAGGATAGACCAAGAACATTGATCGAGGTTCGTAGTTTTCTAGGGTTAGTCGGATACTATCATCACTTCATTAAGGGTTTTTTAAAAGATTGCGAGTTCGTTCATGAACCAGACTCATAAGGAGTTACGTTTGTTTGGGATCACCATTGTCAGTTAAATTTTGATTACATAAAGGAAAAATTAACCCACTTGTGCTCGCATTACCTAGGGGAGGAATGGAGTAGAATGTTTATACAGATGCATCCTTACAAGTACTTGAGGGTGTACTATAATAGGTGGAGAGGTCTATAACTTATGCATCTCGCAAGCTTAAGACCCATGAGATGAATTACCCCACACATGACCTTGAGTTAGTAGTGTTTGTGTTTTCCTTGAGGATTTGGAGGCATTATCTTTTGGAAGAGAAGTTCACCATGTTCATGAACCATAAATCACTTCAGTATTTATTCATGCAGAAGGATATGAATATGATACAGAGGAGGTGGTTAAAGTTCGTGATAGATTACGAGTTTGATAATCAGTATCATCCTGGGATGGCTAATGTGGTGGCACATGCATTGATATGACGACCTGATGGGGAGATAACAGAGGTTTGAAAGCAGAATTTGAGGGAGCTTCGGCATGACGATGAGGTTTCCAGAGCTTGTATGTCTATATAGGTTGTCAGACTCAAGATTGTTATGAGGGTGGTGAAAGCACTGGCAATGGATAAACTTTAACAAGATAGAGTATGTCAGTTGTTAGATGATGGGGTGGAGTCTTATTGGATTAGTTTTGAGGGAGGATTTTGCTTTAATGGAAGACTCGTGGTTCTGGAGGATGAGGATTTAATACATGCAGTGATGTCAGAGTCTCATGGGTTGAGGTTTGTGGTTTATCTGAGTGGGGATAAGATGTACCACGATATGCTTAGGCAGTATTGGTGGTCGGGAATGAAGCGATACATCGCGAAGTTTGTCTCAAAGTGTGCTAGTAGCTAGCTAGTGAGGGTAGTCCATCAGAGACCGACGAGGATGTTTTAGCCACTAGAGGTTCCAATGTGGAAGTGGAAGAGTATCTCCATGGATTTCATTATCGTCTTACCGATATTGTTGAGAGATCATGACTCTATCTGGGTGATTGTGGATCGGTTATCTAAGATGGAATATTTCTATCAGTTCGTACATATTTTGAGATGAGTTAGTATGCATAGTTATTTATTGCGGAGATAGTCAGGCTGTATGGGGTTTCGATTAATATTGTGTCGGATTGGGACAAGATTTTTGTGTCCAACTTCTGGCAGAGCTTTTATGAGGCTATGGGCACGAATTTACATTTGAGTACAACATATAACCCATGGACATATGTGTAGACAGAGCGAGTTAATAAGATGTTAGAGAATATGCCGAGGATGTTCATACTTGAGTTTGGGGGATGATGGGAGCAGTACCTTCGATTAGTGGAGTTTGTGTATAATAACTCTTACCATTTCACCATCAGCATGGCACCATTTGAGGCACTGTATGGATGGCCTTGTCTTTCTCCCGCTTACTGATTAGAGGTGGGAGACAACAAGCTATTAGGGACTGAGATGATTCAGGACACCGCTACCAATATTGAGTTGATTCGAGGGCGCATCCGTATAGCTCAGGATAGGCAGAAGCATTACACCGATGTAGATTTAGAGGTTGGTGACCATATTTTTTTACGAGTGTCTCCTATGAAAGGAGTTATGAGGTTCATAAATAAAGGGAATCTAGCACCGAGATATGTGGGATATTTTTCAATTATCGACAGGGTGGAACCAGTTGCATATAGGTTTGGTCTACCTGAGCACTTATAATGGATTCACGATGTGGTCCACGCGTCATCGTTAAAGAGGTACCAAAGGAGTAAGGGAGATTTTTAGCATGTCCCATTAGAGGAGATAAACATGCATCCAGATATCTTTAATGAGGAGAGACCGGTGGCGATAGTTGATCATAATGAGCGTAAGATGCAGTCTAGAGTGGTACCCTTGGCTCGAGTTCAGTGGGGGAATCACAATGTTGACGAGTCGATGTGGGAGCAGAAGGATGACATACACAAGCAGTATCAAGAGTTATTAACTGCATCTACGTACCAATTTATGGACTAAATTCCTTTGAAATGGATGAAGTATGTAACACCTGTATTTTTGAGTATTCGAATTCAATTAATTCGATTATTTTTTTAAATTACACGTGTGCTGTAATGTAATTTAATTAAATATTTTGTGTTTATTAAAATATTAATTGGTAGAGATAATGATTAGTGTTTAAGAAATAAAGTTAGTTGTGATAATTATTATACGTCATAGCGAGTGATATCGACGTGACTGTTTTATGTCTCAACCGGGAGTCGTCTGTAGACTATATAGAGGTCAAGATAGGAAATTTATGTAGAGTTACTCAGATGGAAATTTTGAGATCACGGTTGGTTCCGAATGGCTCGAAATAGGCGAAATAGTGTACCTGGGTGTACCGATTGGGTCATGGGGTGATTTTAGACTAACTCGACACCACGTAAGGGCATTTTGGTTATTTAGGAGCCCAGGGTTAAAGGAACTCCAAAAATTACAGTGTTACCCCTTTGAGTTATGGGCTAGTGTTACAACACTTGGGATAGAGAGGAGGCCATAGGAGAGGAAGAGGAGAAGAAACCTAAGACATTCCACATCTTTTCACATCACCAACGTTTCCGGATTTGTGATCGGAGTATAAAAAGATCAACCCCGTCATCTAAGTGTAATACCCCGACCTAATGATGTGTCTCTTTTTGTGTAATTCATAATTATGAGAATTTGAATAAAGGAAATCCTTGTTTTAAGAGTTCTATCCTTTCATTTTGTTTAATTTGGTTAATCCCTATGAATTTAAGATATTGTTGGGCTCGTGTAAAATTCAAAAGTACCAGCACTTCAAATGAAGTTGGGTTCGTTCAAACGACTTTCTCATCTCGCTTGAAAAGGTTCCCCCATAGTTAGTATGAGCTTCAAATGACCAGGAGAGAGGATTACAGGGGCATGTCGCGAGAAGGTGACGAGTAACAAAGCATTGAACGACAGGCTATAGTCGTTCAAACGACATTCATCTCATTTGAAAGAATCTGACGAAGCTAGAATCTAACATAAATTTTGCCACTTTATCAGCCCTAGATGAAAACTCGTGTCAGCACCTTAGGAACTGACGGATCTGTTGAGTCTTTGGGGGAACTTTATATGTTTAAAGATGGTTTTTGGTGGGTTATTTAGGTGAGGTTTTGGATAATGATACTCCACAACCGTTATCATCTCCTCCCCCCCCCCCCCTCCCTTTTCCATATCTTCCCAACTCATCCCCATTTCCTTAAGTCCTCCCTCTATTTTCAGAGTGGTACCAATCACTTCCATGCCACAAGTACCCATCTCTACATCTTTCTCTTCTATCTAAGCTCTCTTATTGAAGAAGGAGGTCGTAGAGTACCCTTATAGAGAGACCTTAAAGGAGCTTTTGTGAAGCCAAGGTCTTGGAGCTAGGAATTTAAGAGATTTTAAGTCATCCATCACTAGTTCTCCTTTTCAAAATCAAAAGCAGGGTTTCTTTCCGAGATTTCAAGGTTTTTCTAGCTATGAAATGGGTTAAGAAGTGCTATATGAATTTTCATGCCAAAAGTATGTAGTTTTATTCCTAAAATGTTTTGTCTTTCTAAAAATAAAATATTTTCAAAATAAACCCTAAATGGGTCTTTTACATACATGTAGAAAATGCCATTTTATACCTTGATAATTGGAAGAAAGCATATGAAATTTTAAAGTTATGCATTATGTAAAATAAATGCATAATGGAGGTATTTCTAGGTTGAAAACCTTCTATAAAGTTGTAAGATCATGTAGTAAGCTAACGAGTGATAATATTGGCTTAAACAAACATGTTAAGATGGATTTTGTCTCTCAACTAATAAGTGAAGAAAAATAGCTCCAAACTTATTAGGATATAATATGGTGAAAATAAGATAACTGTTGGAATTTACATGAAATGATAAGCTAAGACAATGACCTTTGATGATGATGGTCTTAAGCATGTTGGATATGATTTTATGTGGGGAAACATAAAAGCGAAGAATGTGGTTTTGTACATGAAATGATGGGTATTACGAACATAGTTAACTTGTGTTATTAAGGTACAAAAGTAACAAAGAGGGGTAAAAAAGAGGGTTGAATAAACATGAGGATCTTAAGGGTTGGGTTTCCTCTCGATACCTCATCGGTCTAATTTTGGTTGAAAAATGGATAAATGACAAGTTTTGGCACAATTGTTCAAGTAATGACGCTTCAAAACTATGGATGACGAAAATAGTGAAAAGGAAATGGAATAATGTGGACATTGGATAAATGTTAAACACAGAAAGAATAAGACTCGGATGACACCAAGAAAATTAAGGAGGGTCCGGAGCCTTAGAGTGAAACTCCCAAAACCACTGGCCAGGGCATATAATGGCATCGCCGGCAGTAAGGAGCTCGTTAAAGCACGCGGTATTTGGAAGATTCCGAGAAATAATAAATAAAAGAAAAATTCAAGATTGTATGGGTAATTTAATTAAATAACCTAATTAAAGTAATAATTTAGAGTAACGGTAAAAGGTGAATTATTAGTCTCTAAAACCGGTAAAGGGTGGTAAAATAGATTAATTGTGAGTATGAGCTCATTGCTCGGGTGTATGATATGTAGTTGCATTACGGGTAATTAAACTGTCCATGTTTTCATTATTGAATAAAATATTTATTTTATGTCCGATAACTCGTTGAAAACGTATTGCTTGATATTATTTCCCTTCTGAGCGTTTTCTGATACCTACTTTACTTTTGTTAAAAACATCACCCCACCCCAGGTACCACGAGTAAGAATGTCGGATAGGATGCGAGCAAAGCCCAGGGGGCAACCAACACCGTAAGAATGCTCTGTACTACTTTAAAAAAAACATTAAACTTTTGATATCTTCACTTTAGACATTTGGACTTATTCGGGCCTTGACTGTAATTTGTAATAATACAGGATGGTGTAACTTGCTTTGGTTTAGTTAGCATTTTGGAATAAACCCAATTTTTCATAAATAAATTTTGCTAAACAACTAATCTTATAGTGATCACCATTTTATAAAATAATAATTTAACCAAACTTGTGAATCAAATTAAAGATTTTCTTAAATAAATTGGTAAAATCCTCCCCCTCCCCCAATTAACTCCTCGGCTCGGTGTGGGTTGACCCAACGGTGATCCAAAATTAGGTCGGAGCGTTGCACTTAGAATGAAAATCATACCTTCTTTATCAAGGAAAGTGTTTATCTTGCATTATTTTAAGCATGTTATAGTACCCATGTCGTGTAGGATTTCAATTTTATGATTTAAATGATTTCTTGGGATTTGAATATGTGGAATTCATGATTCGGGGTAGGAATTTATGTAGAATAAATCCCTATATGTAGATAATACGAAATAAAAGAATACGTGTGAATACCTTGAAAGAAATCCGAATATATAGACGAGTATGCATGAAGAACACCATAAACTAGGGTTTTTTGAATTTTGAGATTTAATCGGTTCTTGAATAGATTTATTTTAGATTTGATGTTTTATTTACATTAGAAATTGTCCCTTTACATATGTTTGATGTTTGGGTATGTTGGATGGGAGTTTGGGAAGGTTTCATGGAGGTTTGGTAAATTTCTAATCATGCAAACTCGTAACAGTAACGAGGAAGATGAACTGCCAGGTGAGAATCGATTCGGTTCCAAGACTGAATCAATTCGGGGTCTTTACTAAATCAATTTGGCTGCCCAGTTTTTTTAATTTGGTCATTTATGTTATACTTCCATATGAAACTAATTACGGGAAACTTTGGTGATGGTTTAGCAATGATATAGATACTTAAGGAAGATCAGAAGACATATAGTTAAGGCCCAGTTTAATCTTAATGAGTGTAAACTTTGGATTAGAATTTACAAATTAGGTTATGGGAAGAGTAAACTATAACCTATGATCAATACCGGTAGTATAGTGATGTGTTAACTACTTAAATTTACATAAGGGATAATTAGGACCCCTCGGGTAGTAAGTCATACTCGAAAAATACGAAAATAATACTATGTGTGAATCATTAGTACGTCGACTATTCGGGAGATATAAATACTACTTGTGGGATATATTATAGGTTGTGTGTGTGTGTGTGTGTGTGTGTATATATATATATATATATTATGTGCTTTGTTATATATATATATTATGTGTAGGTTATGTGAATACCTATTATGTGCTTTGTTATGTATGTGAACATACCTATGTTGCCTGCTATCACGAAAAGTTCTTCACAGAGGGCGATCCCACCTTGGCGATTCTAACGAGGTCTGGACGTGTGCCCCTGAACATGGATCACTATGTGTAGTGTATTAGTGGGTCTCAAGAGACATTTGGGTAGGTTAGGTATGTGCGTAGCCAAAAGGTTTTGAACTATGTTTTCCTCCATTGTGTGTTGTTTGATTTATGGTTCGAGGAGACATTTCGAACCGAGAGTTCCTGATTTGGTACGAGAGGTACATGGACTTGATAGTAGAGTTTGCCTACATCATGCTAGCCATTTTGGGGGATGTTGTAGTCGTATATATTATAGTGTGATAAATATATACAAGTGTGATTATTCTACTTATGTATGATGGTAGAAAAGATAGATAAAGTATATCTAAAAGTAATTCAAGTATGAGGAACTTAATAAATGGTGCAATATTAATATTCGGTTAATATTAAATATTTGTTTTACAATAGTGTATCGTATGGGAGATGCGGAGGAGCTAAATCGGTTGTGGTGTGTTATATACTTAGGTCTACTTAGGTTGGGTATCATAACTAGGTGGATAAATAAAAGACGTTAGGTGTGCATTGTAGATGAGAGGCGAGGAACTCAAGTGAGTGTACATTGATTAACGTGTGTATCTAATAATTGCTTTTGTAAATGCAATTTAAATACTTTCTAAATGTTTTTCAAAGGTTTTGGGCTCTGATCCGTGTCAAATCTATTTTTCAAAAGATATAGGTGCCCATCCATTAGGACACCAAGCTTGATGACTCATTCCAGGGATAAGTAGTTGCAACACTTGTTGAGGCTTGCAGGATTTGTGTAAACGCTTCAGTTATTCATTCCTATATTGGGACTTATGAATCAGTATTTCATTTAGGCATGTTGCCACCCTTTAGTTGATACATTCTTTCAGTTTTATTTATCAGACTATGTCACTAGATTTAGTTTTATTTTCGTAGACTTATGTTTTGGATACTAGTTTTGGAACCGATGGTTTATTTGATATTTATCATTTATCTATTTATCCTGTGATGATTCAGACTTCTATTATTGTGTGGATGAATGATATTATTTTATTTTTGTATGTTGATATATGTTAATGAAAGAAAACAGTTGACACCAACTTAATTTAACACGGGTGGTTAGTAATTTAAAAGTTTCGATAGTGATGCTGAGAATCAACCAAATGAGATTCCTATTTATTTTAATAAAGGACTAATCACTCGTGGTTAAAATAGGTGGGGTGTCATATCTTCTCAGTGGATGCATCGTATGTCTCAGCCCCAACTTTCAATAACTGCTTCAATTCATTTATTAATAGTTGTAGATACATATGTATGTCCTTATCGGCTGATTTAGGTCACAGAATTAGCAACGACGTCGTGAAAAAAGGATCTTTCATGCATTTCCAAGGAAGCAGATTGTATGATATAAGTCTAACTGGCAATTGTTGTATGAATTATGCATGTTATCAAATGGGTTGAAACATCAACTTGCTTGGCCAAGCCTTATATTCCGAGGGTCTTGTTAAAACCACTCATGCTCCTTATCAAATTCCTTCCAATCACTGGAGTCGTCCCGATGCCTTAACACATTGTCGTTGTTATACTTCTCTTTATGCCACCTCATATCATCAGCAATTTTTCCTTACATGAACAATCTTTGGAGTCTTGGTTTAATCGAGAAGTAACAACTTATCTTGTAAGGAATTCGCTTACCCTTGCCAGAATTAGTCTTCCACCTAGACTCCCCACATATTGAACAATCTTTCCTATTTTCAAACTCCTACTAGAATAGAGAAAAATCATTTTTGCATGCATGAATCTATATGTACCCTAATCTCAAGTCACGCAATAATTTTCTCGCCTCATAATCGGACTTTTAAAGTGTCACCATTAGGAAAATCTTCCTTTAATAGCTCGAGTAATATGTTGAGTGATTTATTATTCTAATGATTCAAGACCTTCTTGTGAAGTAACTTCACAAGAAAGGATAGTGAGGAGAATTTTATGCAATTCGGGTATAATTCAATCTCTGCACCCCTAAAAAAATTCTCAAAACTT
The DNA here is from genome assembly GCA_949130495.1 of Sambucus nigra. Taxonomy (NCBI): domain Eukaryota; kingdom Viridiplantae; phylum Streptophyta; class Magnoliopsida; order Dipsacales; family Adoxaceae; genus Sambucus; species Sambucus nigra. The sequence goes on along the minus strand of OX422213.1, from coordinate 83,172,123 downwards.
TTCTTTCCCCCTTCACCAATATCTACAGGATAATTAATGTCAAATACTTCATCTCAACCGATATCTATAAAAGTTCCCCCATGAACATGTTATAACATTTCGTTCATTTTGTCACATTTTTCCTCTTCATTATTCGTCATTCCTTCATCGCTTTCATTGATATTACAATGGGGATTATCATACACCATGTGTTCAGAACGTTCCCTATGATATATTTATTGTGTATAGGTGGTACACATACCTTTTAAAAAAAGATTATGCTCTACATCATCTATATTCATAATATTGATGTTTAGACACTCACAACACAGACACCTTATGTCACTATTTGATTCCATATGCGTCTTAACAAAATAAATGAATGATCTAACTGCAATAACATACTTCTCAAAAAATCTATCTTCCTCCTAAATCCAACTGCTATCCATCTATTTCATAGAGAAAAAATTAAATTCCATGAATTTAACAAACATTAGCATGTATAAAAATGCACAAAAATAATTTTTAAGGGACATCAAGTTATTTAAAAAATAGAATACTATGTTATAAAACTCTTCTTAAAAATAATTTTTAAGTTAATAATCATCAATCCGTCACCGAACCTTCACATTTTATTTTTATCTTTTATGTATCCCCTCCGTTTTCCATTTTTCGTTAACTTTGCAAACAATATGAACTAATTTATTAAAACATAAACATTATATGTGAATTAAACTAATGTAAAACTCCATATAAAAATTGAAACAAACAAACACTTAGAGTCAAAACCATTCTATGGAAGTGCTTTCAAAAGTCCAGTTAAGCCAGGGGGACGATCTCCCTAGGCACAAAATTTTGACACCCAATACACAGAAGATTATGCAATTTTTTAATGTTTGGATGGGACAATTTTGAATCCTTTTCTTATTACATTATAAAAACATGTCAATCATCAAACAAAAATATGCAAGCACAAATTCAAGAGCACGTGATCTCAAAATCACGAGCCACAAACCCTAATACATAACCATTGATCCTCTAACCCATCTATCATGAAAGAAGCAACAAACTATCAAAATAAAGAATTAGCTAACACCCCTCAAACATCCATACTCTAAAATCCATAAAATTAACACCCAAGATTGAAAAATATAAATTGAATGTCGAAAAAGAGTTATGAAATAAAATTTCTTAAATATATACATATTAATTTCACTCGCCTTTTTTAACCGTTGAATCAGAATGCTATAAAGAGTTATATATATATATATATATATATATATATATATATATATATATATATATATATATATATATATATACACACACACACACACACACACTAGTGAAATGCCCGTGCCTGAAGACACGACGTAAAATTCCAAAATACGTAATCACAAAGCAACAAAAAAATTTCAAAGTATACAACTACAAAACGATAAAATTTCATTCCCTGACAAAAAGTGTAATTTTAAAAAAAATGGCCATAATAGTCCATAAATTTATACACAAAATTGAATCAACTATCACATGACGCAATCAGAATAGGTAAAAAATCGAATGTAATAAATCATTCCATATGAAACTAAATAATAAAGATCCCATAAAACAATAATATCTCCGACACGAAATTAAACCATAGTTTTTTGAAGTACACTTAAAAAAACAAATAATACTATATGTATAGTTGCGAACAAAAATCGACATTTGTCCTCCTCCCACACCATATACAACGCACATGTTTAGTTATATTTCAGTTCCTGTAGGCACGCATATAATTTTGAGAAGTAAATACCTGTGTATAATAATTATCAAGCTTTTTACTTGATCATTTTCTTTCAGTTCCAGTTCAATAAAAGTTGACTGCATCCTTGTTGATCACTTGGTACAAAAAAAAATATTCGGTCGTGATTCTCTCGATGATATGTGATCTAGTCAGGGTGCACAGATGTCGACTTATGGCGGAGCCGGGCCAAAAGGGAAACGGTAGGCTTGGTGCCAACGATGGTCTGTCTGGACACTGAGAGCAGAGAGAATAAGGTGTTTTCGCCCAAGTTCTGGTGCATGCTGGACCTCCAATCTAGCAAGCATGTATCTGCTATGTCAAGGGTACCATTCATGTGAAAGATTCAGTCCTAAGTTGTAATCGATGTCGAGAAAAATCATCATCATGGAGGATCTCACTCACCACGATGATGCCTCTGATATCTGGTCCACGCAGCATCGGAGAGTCGGCTCCAACCATCACGGCAGGTCCAATTATATTAGATGCTAAGGTCCTTTACATGCTGAAGTGCTCCACATATTTCAACCACTAATACTGCTTAATAAGATGAAGAATTTCAAGTAGCGAATGTATTTAGAGAAATATAAAATTATACGCTTAGCATAAGAATAGTCAGACCAAATGGTACATGTAAGAATAGTCGGTGTGAATCTAGTGTCAATAGTATCTTAAAGACAAATCTGAACTTAAGATTCAACTTCCTATATCCCCAGGTCATGGACAAAAAACTTAAGATTTAAATAGTAAACTTACACAAAAATTAAAATAATAGAGTATTTGCAAAATGTATAAATTTAAAGAACTTGCGAATCCATTTTCTAAAGCTTTTAAAACCCTCCGTATGGTAAATTAACTTCAACAGATGACTAACATTGACCCCAACCAACAACTATCTGAAACACTGTAGGAAATGGGCATAAGTCGTATTAGACAATATGTACATGTACTAAAAATGAAACACATAATTGAGAGTATAAAGAATTCAAGACCAATCAAACTGAATACCCTTCTACTCACTTCAAAAATCAAATATGAAAATCAGTCCCCAATTCTTCCTTCCCAACAATCCATTTATAATCTAATATATAAGCCTCACATGTAAATCTATGAAAAGAGAACCTCTAAAAATGATTTTAAAAGTCACATAAATATATCATGAACGGGTGAACCCACCAATACTCGGTTTCCACAAAACAAAATAGTATAAAAATCAAATAGGTAATAACAACATTAGTACCCTAGTTAAAAATAAAATAGGGAATTACAACAATAGTACCACAGTCATATGAAATCAAATAAAAATATTCCCGACTCCCATGACACTGATGACCAAAGCGATGCTCAGGAACTGAAACTTATTTACACAATAAAGAACCCATATCACCACCAATTCAATAATAAGAGGCTACAAATGGATGAACAATCTGGTTACAAAAATAACGGTAAGTAATTGAAGGCATCATTGGTTACAAAAACTCTTAAAATCGAAGTACCTTATTAAAAAGAGGTTCGAGAGCGGCCTCCGAGACACTTTGTTTATCAAAGCATATATGAAAATAAAAGAAACTTAAAACCATACCTTTTATTAGCCCAGTTGAGGAAATTTATGAGTTTGACGGTAACGACGGTGGGAACTTGATATCCATTGAGCAAAAGTGTGGAGATGTTAGAGAACCCAAAGTTTAGATCTAGAAAAAATAGTGTGCAAGTGAAATATTCAGGTCAAGACTTTTTATACTTCTTAGAACATGGTCTGGTTTCAGGTTCCCAGGTGGTAATCTCCCATGTACAAAACTATGGCAGTCGTTGTAATCAAATTCATAGACGATGGCCCTAAGGCCAACTATTGTTGTCCCATAATCCTTGTAACGTTGAACACACATTTTAGGAACTTTACTCTCCTCTATGCCAAGCTTTTCTATTATGTATTCTTTGATGTTTTTGGACCATTCCGCGGACAAACCAGAACTCGGGGGATAAAGGGTATTGTAAGGACATTTTTATCATGTCCGAAATGTTTCATTTATTTATGTCGTACGCCTTTACATTTGGCACGTCTCTACATGATCGCACACGACAGCCTCAATCCAAATTCTGTGAATCAAACATTTATTATCTCCATCATGTGTCCCTCATCTGCCTCAACGACTTCATGTTCCATGATTTTAGGCTCGTAATGCAAGTGGTACGCAAGAGAAGTCAAAACAGTGCAATAAGGCTTGATAGGGAAGTTCAAGGGCAATTTGGTAATTTTACAGCCACTGTCCAGAGGACCGATCAATTGTAAAGTTGAAGAGTTTTCCACAACAAAGATACTGGAAGAAACAACACCTCAATCCGTGCTACGGTGAACAAGTTATGGCCTGTTGAAAATGGAGATAATTCCAAGAAAATCCTTGGAAATTTTTCTAAGTGTTGAAAGCACTTTTGACCAGCGACTGTCCCCGAACCCAGCCGAACCGGTTCGGGGGGGGGGGGTGAACAGGTTCGCAGGGACCCCGAACCGGTTCGGGTACCCTGTATGCTGGATAGAATTTTAGTGTTTTAAATTCGCAAAACTCTTCATGTGTTTTCCTATTTAAACCAACTTCGGGGGAGCTATTTTGCAAGACTTGCATAGACTAATTTGAGAGTCCATATACCTCAATTATTCACCTTTTTGAGTCCCAAGACTCATGTTTTGATTCACACAACTTTGCCAAACCTTCATGAATCCGTTTGCAACCCAAGAACACATTCGTGTATCTGTCCGTACTCTTGTGAAGAAGACCGTTCTTCTTCTTCATTGTTGCCCTCCTAGAAAGGGAAACTTCCAGCCGCCGACTACAGATCCAACGCCCGTGGGTAACTCTGTGTCACTGTATTTTCATTGTAATCTGAGAAATTATATGTTACAATATTATAAAAAAAATAAATGGTTTTGCCCCTTTAGGTGATTTTTCCTCACATATATGTGTTTGAATGTTCTTACATGATTCATCATCATATTTAATCACATATAGATGCATGTTTAGGATTTAATTGATAAAAACTGTGTTTAATTAAATAACTTTCTTATTTGAACGCACGCGCACTCTCTTCAAATTGGTATCAGAGCGAGTTACACAATTTTACCGTGTAATTTTTCGTAAAATTTTTCTAAGATATCAATTTTCTAAAAATTTGATTTTTAAAACGAGTGTGTTCATTATGGAGAAGTTATATAATAAAATGCCCGTTTTTGACGGGACAAATTATGCATATTGTAAAGTCCGTATGAGATCTGCATTAAAAGCCATGGATGAACGTGTCTGAATTTTGGTTGAAAGAGGGTGGACACCTCCCTCCGTCACTGTTCATAATGTGATCAATTTAAAACCTGTCACTTCTTGGACTGAAGACGAATTTAGATGATCATCATTTAATTCTAAGGATCTGAGTGCTATTTTTGGGTCTATCACACCTGATGAGTTCAAACGCATAATGACGTGCACCACATCAAAAGAGGCATGGGATGTTTTACAACTCACCCATGAAGGAACTAATGCTGTGAAAGAGTCTAAATTGCAAAATTTGACAACTCAATTTGAAACAATCACCATGCATGAGACTGAATGTTTTGATGATTTTTATGCTAGGCTTTCTGACATTGTTAATACTAGATTTATTCTTGGTGAACATATTCCTAATGCTAGAGTTGTTAAAAAGATTATTCGTTCTTTGCCTAAGCGTTTTATCCCTAAAGTCACTGTGCTAAATTCTATGGGTAATTTAAATACGCTAAAATTGGAAGAACTTGTAGGAGATTTCCAAACATATGAAATTGATATGTTCCCTAAAACTGCTAGGTCTAAAGATAAGGGAATTGCACTTAATACCCAAGAGAGAAAGAGTGAGGGGTCGACTAGAAAGAGAGTAGAGTCATCTAAAAAGAGAGAGACTGATACGTCAGATTCTGAATGTGATTTTGACTTAGATGATTTGGCTCTTTTTGCAAAAAATTTCAAAAGAATTCTCAAATTTAAGAAAAATGGCAATTTTAAAGATAAAAAAAATTTGAGAAAAATAAGTTTGAAAAGAAAAATGAAAAAGTTTTTAAAGATCCTCCTAAGAAAGAAAGTGAGAGATGCTTTGAGTGCGATGGTAGGGATCATAGAGCCTTTGAGTGTGCCACACGTCTGAACAGAGAGAAAGGGAAAGGTGTCCTTAATGCTACCCTTAGCGACGACAGTGAGGTCGAGTCGGTGGATTCTGGAGTCGAGTCACCGCATGATTGTAATTTCACCGCATTCATGGCTAGTCATGTGAGCACTTCTAGTTCTTCTCACGACGATGAGGATGTTTCATCACAGGGATACCTCGACAGTGAGATTGATGTGAGTGAGGGGGAGGATGACACAAGTGAGACCGAGAGTGATATTCAATGCGCCTACGCTGAGTTATATTCTGAGTCATTTAAAACTAAAAAGCGTAACAAAGAGTTAGTTCTTAAGATCACCCGCTTAGAGGAAGATTTAAGAAAAGCGAGAGAGAGAGTCCTCCACCTGCACCGCCCTGAGAGAGAAAGAATCTTCCTGTGTTAGGAAAGAAAGTTTGTTTAGAGAGAGAGAGAGAGAGGGAGGGAGAGAGTAATTTTGATAAAGAGACAGGGGACTTGACTAAACAAGTGGATAGTCTTATGAGTGAGCTCCATTCCTCCGTGGAGGCTCGGAAGAAACTTGAAGCCCTTGTTGCCCAACTGACTCATGATCTTGAGAAAGCACGGGAAGTTAAGGTACAAATCGAGGACAGATCAGGGAAAATAGGAAAGATGCACCTCGGCCCCGCTTTAGGTTTTGATGATAGGCAGGGAATTGGTTATGATGGTGCCTCCACATCCAAAATAGCACCTGGACCAGTTCCTGAGTTTACCACGACTCTTTATAGCCATCGTCAAAAACCTCAAAGGAGATTTTGACCAAGAAAAGCAAACCAAGGTCCGCCTTTGACTGTGTTCTTTTGTACTTATTGCAAAAGAAAAGGCCACCTCAGGGAGTTTTGCTATAGCATGCGTCGGACACGACGTACTACTGCTCCACCACATCATACTGATGAGTTTTCTAGTCTGAGAGAGCGAGTTGAGTTCTTAGTTGCCACATCTCAGAGTTTGATGGAAGAATTCCGATGGATGTCTTTGCTGTTAGTGAATGCTTCTCACATTCCAGCTAAAACCAACAACAACAAAGGCAAACAAAAGGTCACCACTTCTTGGGCACCTAAGAAAGATAAAAAGGCCTTTGTTGTTCATGTCGCTTTCAAGGCACATAATACCTCACAGTGGTATTTTGATAATGGGTGCTCTAGACATATGACAGGTGATATCTCATTTTTTACATCTCTTGAGGATTATCAGGATGGCAGAGTCACCTTTGGAGATGGGAGCAAGTCTAGCATTGTAGGACGAGGTACTGTAGAGTTACCAGGATTTCCTAAGCTAGAGAATGTGTTGTACGTCAAAGGTTTAAAAGTAAACCTTCTCAGCAATAGCCAGCTGTGCGACACTGACTTTGTAGTAAAGTTTGACCGGGATGTGTGTAATGTTTACAATCAAGCCGGTAAACTTTTAATGCAAGGGGTGAGGACCGAGGATAATTGTTATGGGACTATGCCTACTTCCTCACTTGTCTGCAATAGCGCCACGATCACTGCTATGGATTTGTGGAATCAATATCTAGGTCACGTGAACGTTAGAGATTTGACTCGTTTAGCTAAAAAGGATCTAGTACGTGGCTTACCATCTCTTGGAAAGTCGACTTCCACGATTTGTGGACCCTGTCAGTTGGGAAAGCAAATTCGGAGCCCTCATAGGAAGTTACATTCCATTACCACTTCTCGTGTTCTTGAGTTGATTCACATGGATCTTATGGGTCCTACTCGTACTGAGAGTTTGGGTGGTAAGACGTATATCCTCGTGATGGTAGATGATTTCTACAGATACTCCATTGTAGGATTTTTTAGAGAGAAATCCGATGCTGTAGAGTTTTTAACGACCAAGTGAAGTGTCCTGCAAAATCAACACGGAGTCACTATTAACAGGATACGTAGTGACAAAGGCACTGAATTTAAGGAAGCAAAGCTAGATTTATATTGTGATAGCCTTGGGATCAAACATGAGTTTTTTGTTGTGAAGACTCCTCAGCAAAATGGGATTGTTTAGAGAAAGAATAGAACGATCCAGGAGATGGCTAGATCTATGCTTCTAGGTCGAAAAGTTTCTAGGAGATTTTGGGCAGAGGCAGTGTCTACTGCATGCCACATGGTGGATAGGGTTTACCTGCTCCACACACTCTTAAGACGCCTTATGAATTATGGACTGGCAAGAAACCCAAACTGGCATATTTCCGTATTTTTGGGAGTAAATGCTACATCCTACGGGATAGAGAGAAATTAGGAAAGTTTGACTCCCGGAGTGACGAGGGAATATTGCTAGGATACTCATCGACTAGTAGAGCATACCGGGTTTTTAACCTGAAGAGATCTAAGGTCATGGAATCAATAAACATCACAGTGCAAGATGACGAACCTCCGACGGTTATTGATCCTAACCTTCAGTGTGAGGATGAGGACTTTTCTGACAGTGATTTACTTGTCCCTCTCTCACACTCTATGGACCCTACTCCTGTGCTAGGGGACACACCTACTTGGGTTCGCAAGAGTCATGACACTTTTGCCATTATTGGTGATCCCACTCTAGGGGTCAAGACTCGTGCTCAGCTAGAGAATGTTGTTAGCCATTTTTGCTACACGTCCAAAGTCGAGCCCAAGAATCATAAAGAAGCACTCAAGGATGAGCACTGGATATCTTCTATGCAGGATGAGTTGCTTCAGTTTAAAAAGAATAATGTCAGGGAACTTGTCCCCCGACCTAGTGAGACAAATGTAATAGGTACCAGATGGATTTTCAAGAATAAAATGGATGAAAATGGTACCATAATCAGAAACAAATCTAGGTTTATCGCTCAAGGCTACACACAGATAGAAGGTGTAGACTTTGGGGAGACATTTGCTCCTGTTGTGAGGCTTGAGTCCGTACGTCTACTACTCTCCATCGCATGTCATCTGCGCTTCAAGTTATATCAGATGGATGTCAAGAGTGACTTTTTAAATGGCATTATATAGGATGAGGTTTACATGGAACAACTAAAAGGGTTTGAAGACCCACAGCACCCGGAGCACGTCTAGTATCTGAGGAAAGCCTTGTATGGTTTGAAGCAAGCACCCCGTGCTTGGTACGAGAGGCTTACTTCCTATCTCTTAGCCCATGGCTTCAAGAGAGGGGGAGTTCATATGACATTGTACGTCAGGAGAGATGACGGTGCAATGTTGGTTGCCCAGGTCTATGTGGACGACATAGTCTTTGGATCCACGTGTTCTCAACATGCTCATCACTTTGAATAGGAGATGAAAAGTGAGTTTGAGATCAGCATGGTTGGTGAGCTTACTTTCTTCCTTGGTCTCCAGGTTCGTCAGCTAGAGGATGGGATGGTCATCTCCCAAACCAAGTATGCTAGAGACCAAGTGAAGAAATTTGGTTTAGACTCCGCTAAGCATGCATGTACACCTATGAGTACCACTACCAAGCTTAGTAAGGACACTTTAGGCAAGGACATAGAGCAAACCTTGTATCGGAGTATGATAGGTAGTCTTCTTTACTTGACTGCCAATCGTCCTGACATAGCCTTCAGTGTTGGAGTCTGTGCGCGATATCAGGCATCCCCGAAAGAGTCACATTTACTTGCTCTAAAACGTATTATTAAATATGTGAGTAAGACTCTCTCATATGGTATTTGGTATTCCTTTGATACCGATGACCGTTTCTCCGCCTATTCAGATGCCGATTGGGTCGGGGATGTAGATGGTTGTAGGATCACTTCTGGTGGGTGTTTTTATTATGGTTTTGCTCTTGTCTCCTGGCTGAGCAAGAAGCAAAATTCCATCTCTTTGTCCACTGCGGAGGCTTAGTACATAGCCTCTGGGAGTTGTTGCACGCAACTCTTGTGGATGAATCCAATGCTAGAAGATTATAGGATTTCACAGGACACCATGACCATTTCATGTGATAACACGAGCGCGATACACATATCCCGCAATCCATTCCAGCATTCACGCACAAAGCACATTAGGATACGCGAGCACTTTATACGACAGTTAGTTGAGGAGAAAGTCGTATCCATGAGTTTTGTTCCCACCGACCGTCAGTTAGCCGATATTTTCACGAAACCTTTAGATGCCCTTAGATTTGGGGATATTCACAGTTGACTGAGGGGTTGGTCTATGTCTAGAATACGATGTTTTTTCATATCATATGCTTCCTATTGCTAGTTTGTTTTATATGTATCATTGCTTTGTTGTACAGCTATTTATTTATTCTTTAAAAAAAATCCAAAAAGATTTTTATTTTTGTATATAAAAAAAAATCAGAAAAGCCCAAAAAGATTTTTGTATTTTTCTTTGCACCTTTTATGGATGAACATTTAAGATAGCCAAGTCACAATGTCATTCCATTTATTCCTGTGGTTGTTTGATAGATATTTGAGACGCTACATCATTTCATCCATGTGATTTACATTGTATGGAGTCTTTGAGATGTAATTAGTAATATTTTCCTACATGTTTGACTCATATCTCCTTTATTGCACACATGCACGGCTTTATTTGATTATTGCACTTGTCTATCACATGTTGGCTTGAGTGTTTCCATCTCAATTCTGACTATACAACTCACAATATGCGATAAAACTTGACAAGATTGGAATGCATGTAAAAACCATTTTTTGTGAGACTGAGTGTTTGTTTAAGAACGGGGAGGGGTTGTGAAAGGTAATTATCTCCTCTTTGCGCAAAAGCACCGTTCAAAAGGACCTAAAAAATAGAGGAATTTTATTATCCGGGGTCCAAAGAGGTTAAAAGAGCCCGAAAAAATTTAAAGGCAATAAAAAGAAATTCATGCCACATATGGGCCATTAGGTTTCACAATCAATTCTCCAAAGTTTGAGAATTTAGAAAGCCTTAATTCAAAATAAAAATCCGAGGGAGTTTGGTTGGAGAATTTAAATGGGTTTGAACTTCCTTGAACGTCCTGAAAAAGCATGCAATAGTTTTGGACGTTATTGGTGTGGAAATCACTTTGAGCTTTGATTTGCTGATTTGATTGAGTCAATGTCTCATATTACCACCTTTTTACACCAAAGGAAAACTTTGAGTTCATTCGTTAGGAGTATCAGATATTCATCGTGCACATATGTCATGTTTGTATGCATTGATGTTCCTATTGAATTTGATCACACCCCTTCATTTTCGCTATCATTGACTTGGTTGTTTTTGTGATCTTTCATGGCGTGATTCTTTGTTGTATAATATGTGTGAAAATTTTTTAAAAATATAAAAATAGCAGTTTACTACCTTGTGACATTCTCCATGTACATCTATTTCTGCTTCCCATATCTGTCTATTTGGGGACATCATAAAAAGGGGGAGAAAGAATTATCATATTATGGGGGAGTTTTGGAATTTGAGTTTTTGGAGTTTAATGATATATTTTAAATTGGTATATATGTTTAACTCATTTCAATCTTGATATGTCACGTGGTATTTGATTTTTCTCATATGTGTAGGTACTTCATTGTTGATCTCTGAATTGCACACCCTGATGAGAAAAGCTTTGAATGTATTGAAGATTTGAATATCAAACGATGAAGACTTATTCATTTTTATCTTTCCAGTTTTTGGTTCATGGAAGGGTAGATTTGTATAGGCAATTTTGTTATTCGATAATTCGGATTTTTTATGAATGTACCGGCATAGACATAGGGGGAGATTTGTAAGGACATTTTTATCATGTCCGAAATGTTTCATTTATTTATGTCGTACGTCGTTATATTTGGCACGTCTCTACACGATCGCACACGACGGCCTCAATCCGAATTCTATAAATCAAGCATTTATTATCTCCATCATGTGTCCCTCATCTGCCTCAACGACTTCATGTTCCATGATTTTAGGCTCGTAATGCAAGTGGTACGCAAGAGAAGTCAAAACAGTGCAACAAGGCTTGATAGGGAAGTTCGAGGGAAATTTGGTAATTTTATAGCCACTATCCAGAGGACCGATTAACTGTAAAGTTTACGAGTTTGTCGTAACAAAGATACTGGAAGAAACGGCACCTCAATCCGAGCTACGCTGAACAAGTTATGCCCTGTTGAAAATGGAAAAAATTCCAAGAAAATCCTTGGAAATTTTTCCAAGTGTTGAAAGCACTTTTGACCAGCGAATGTCCCCGAACCCAACCCGAACCGGTTCGGGGAGGCGAACCGGTTCGTAAGGACCCCGAATCGGTTCGGGTACCCTGTACGCTAGATAGAATTTCAGTGTTTTAAATTCGCAAAACTCTTCATGTGTTTTCCTATTTAAACCAACTTCGGGGGAGCTATTTGGCAAGACTTGCATAGACGAATTTGAGAGTCCATATACCTTAAGTCTTCACCTTTCTGAGTCCCAAGACTCATGTTTTTATTCACACAACTTTGTCAAACCTTAGTGAATCCGTTTGCAACACAAGAACACATCCGTGTATCTGTTCGTACTCTTGTGAAGAAGACCGTTCTTCTTCTTCATTGCTGCGCTCCTGGAAAGGGAAACTTCCAGCCACCGACTACAGATCCGACGCCTGTGGGTAACTCTGTGTCACTGTATTTCATTGTAATCCGAGAAATTGTATGTTGCAATATTATAATGAAAATAAATGGTTTTGCCCCTTTGGGGGATTTTTCCTCATATATATGTGTTTGAATGTTCTTACATGATTCATCATCATATTTAATCACATATAGATGCATGTTTAGGATTTAATTGATAAAAACTTTGTTTAAATAAATAACTTCCTTATTTGAATGCACGTGCACTCTCCTCAGGTATCATCCACTTTCATCATGATACTTAAGGTTTAGCCCATCTGTAGCTGCTTGCATCGATGCCAAGTTTCTTTCAGTTCCTTTTAGTGTATCATGTTATAACTTATACAATGACTTTGTGTTAACTCCTCTGGTATAATGGCTATAACTGCTCCAATGACCTTGTTTAAAGCATTAACCTTGAATAACCTTGGATAACTGATGCATTGACCTTGGATAATTGTTGTAATGACCTTGGATAACTGCTTCTATAACTGTTGATATAAATGTTATAACTGTTATAACAGAGTTCATTACTAATTAAAATACACCTGTAATAAATCAAATTATTAGCTTAGCGACCTGGTCTTCATAACTCTTTGAAGTGAGTATAGACAAAAGGAAAAAAGGAAGACAAAATACCTTAAAATATTAAATTTTAAAAAAAATCACCTTATAGAGACATTATCCATTCGAAAAAGATGGGAACTTTAACTCAATCTCTTGCACAGTGAGAGGGAGAGTGACAGCTCTCATATCAGAACTCATCCCATATCTACTAGGTAGTGGCAGCTTTCATACCAGAACTCGTCCAGGGTAAATGCTCGGTAGTGGCAGAGATGAGTTACCAGATCTCATCCATCGTATTTTCTCATCCCAGATCTGCTCAGTGGTAGCGAAGTTGAGTTCTCGTCCATAGTATTTACTGATGCAGTGTAGAGGACACCCTAAAAAAATATAAAAAAATCAGTAAAAGAAAAATTAAAAAGTCAATAAGTGTAAGTGAAGACCAACAAATTTGAGGCCACGGGACTGCAATTTTACCATCATCGCCGATAACGCAACTTGCCTCACATGTCTCACCTCCATTGTTACGATGCCTTTACAATCATGATGGAGAGGAGATAACCTGAAGAGAAAAAATATCAACAATCATCAACTCTTAACCTCCAAGTTTAACATTATGCTTGATATGAAATAGAAAAGAAAAAATCCCTCAAAACAGAACAAAAACACTACTCACCTCTATAAAACTCCCCAAAAACCCAAGTCTTGCAACAAATATTATTCATATATCTGTATTCATAGTTACTCAACAAAGAATCTTATTCATAAATCTTATTCAAATTCAAAATTTTATTCATAAATCTTATTTAAAGTAGGACCAGATATGCAACGTAGGTTTGGAAAAAGGGGAAGGGGGGGATTGACCCAACCCATTTTACTCTTCCTCCACCCTCGCCACTAACGTCACCCACTCGCTGGAGTTCCCTGCATTCAGTATCCCAAACATTCATAATAAAAAAGGGAGTTTTACATTACAAAGAAGAAATATAAAAAAATACAAAGAAGATAACTAATATTTCTTTAGTTATGCCGTGTTGTAAAGCCAAAACTACTATAATATATCTTCCCCTGTTGTAAAACCAAAACTAAAAATGCAAAATGAGAATCATATCAGAGCATGGAGATTGAGAAATATCATTCAAATCATCTCAGAGCATGGATATAGAAGAATGCCACTCAACACAAAAATTGAAAGAAAAATAACATAACATTAGATCGTGTACATTCAACGCAAAAATTAAAAGAAACTCATCTCTGAAACTTTTGTCCATCTACCGGCCAGTTAGATCTGTTGTACGTTCTGCTCCACTACGCTAGAACAAACTTTATATAAAGATATCGTATTTGGAATTGCATTTTTTGTAACTTGAACTCTAGAACACAAAGTAGTTCAACATTTAAACAAATAGTTAAAATAGTGACAATAAACCCAAACTAAAAGCAAGACAACCAACAAAATCCTTTTAAAACCTACTACTATCAATTCAATTTCTGACACACCGAAGAAAGAAAGGTCTTATTCAGATCCTTATCCGGTCAAATCTACACTCACGTTGAGAGAAACACTTCATACAAAGGAGTATGCAATTTGAAAAAATTACCAAGGTAATTTTGCATTACCAAACCTCTTTCCATGAATAAAATGTTATAACTAAATTAATGCTACCATATAACAATAAATCTGAGATGTTTGAAGATAAAAATAAAACATACGCAAATGAGATAGAGAAGTTCTTTACCTGGAAGGCTCAATGAAAGAAAAAGAGGTCACACGATATGTCACCGGAGATTCAAAGTCCTCAGGCCCCTATATTCTGTTTAACAATGCTTAGGCATACAGACCCACCCAATAACACCCATACACACAGCCATTATAATACATTTAAAACACACATCCAATTTTTTACACCGAATATGCTTACGCACACCCAATATATATGTAAGGATAAATTTCCAATTGAGTTATTTGTTATATTGTCTTCATTCCATTAGACAAAACAATTTTGGGTCATTCCTCATCAGGCATCATTCAACCGTAAAGATTCGAGCATTGCATCCAAAGTTCACGCGACATCAATTTGCACGCCATGTTCACTCTTCGAAAAGGTATATGACCAAATCATTTTTTAAAGTGTTGGAGTATTTTTTATAAACGAGAAATTTTCTCATAGCGTAAAGTTTACAAAAGATTCAATTTTCATAAAGAAGTATTTTTGGAATTTTTTAAAACTTGTCCGGGCTAATTTTGTAATCTCGTTCGATATTTCTCCAGGTCGTTCGAACGACCAGGATCTAACGACCTTCCATAGACCACACTAGAAACTCGCTAGGAATGTCATTCGAACGAGATTTCTGACGCCCTATCTAACCCTATACTGGAACATCGTTAGATAACTCGTTCGAACAACACCTCATTCGAATGAGATCTCCCAGATTTGAAAATTCTAACTTATTTTCGGGAAGTTATTTTCCAATAACTGCTTTGGTCCACTACTTTTTCACTTATAACATTTGAACGAAAATGAGTTTCTTCAACTAAGGAAGTTTGATATCCTCTTGAACACATCTTTTGTGACTTCCTTCTATTTGAAAAATAAATCTCCAACACCATTTTCAACTTTTAAAACAAAACCTCTTCAATCATCTTGACATTCAACAAGCAATTTTGCAGTGGATCTCTGCATTCAAGCTTAGTGGCGATGGTAGTTTTGGGCTTCGGTGGATACCGCGACATGAGTAGTGTCGAGCAACGCGTTGGAGCTTCGCGTAGTACAAATTCGAAGGTCGAGGATGGCATAATCATGTCTTGAGTTAGTCAATGTCTGTAAGTCTTTTGAGTCTCTTGTAAAACCTATTTTGTAGTGGATTTTGTCTAGGCCCAGCCGTCTGAGGTTTTTCCCATGTGGGTTTTCCTCGTACATTGGCGCGTTGTGGTTGTAATTTTCGCAATTTTCTTTATTTAATCACATAGATGTATGCTTAGGAGAAAATGGATAAAATTGGAATGATTTTATTTTAATTAACCAAGTTAATAATCTCATTGCATTAATTGAAATTTGTTCTTGCGAACTTATGAATTTGAAACATAAATTAAAATTGGGGAATATCTCCTCTTAGCTCATTTTAATTGGGTTACGTGTGTGTATTCCACGAAATAAACTAAGAACATATAACCTTGCAACTTCAAATTGGTATCAGAGCTAGTCTCTAAAAGTTATTTAGATGAATCCTGGAGGTTATATGGATAGTTTTTCGTCGAATAGACTACCTTTGTTTGATGGAACTAATTACACCTATTAGAAAGCACGTATGAAATCTTCCCTTAAATCAATTGATGAACGTGTTTGGGTTATTGTTGAAAGAGGATGGTCCCCTCCTACTATGGTAGTTAATGATGAAATTATTTTGACTCCTGTAGAATAGTGAAGTGAGGAAGAACTAAAATGGTGTAACTTTAACTCTAAAGGTTTAAATGCCTTATTTGGTGCGGTGTCCCCCGATGAATTTCGTCGTATAATGACATGAGAAACATCAAAGGAAGCTTGGAATATTCTCCAAGTTACTCATGAGGGAACTAGTATAGTTAAAGATTCAAAACTTCAAAACTTAACAACCCAATTTGAAACGATCACCACGAAAGAATCTAAAACATTTGATGAGTTCTATGCTCGTATATCTAATATTGTTAATTCTTGCTTTAACCTAGGTGAAAAAATACCTGAAGATCGTGTTGTTAAGAAAATTCTTAGATGTCTTCCTAAGCGGTTCATTCCTAAAGTCACTAGTATTAATTCATTAGGAAATCTAAATACTTTGAAACTTGAAGAACTTGTTGGTGATTTTCAAACTTATGAACTAGATATGTTTCCTAAAGATAACAAAAGCAAAGATAAAGGTGTTGCCTTAAAAGTTAAGAAAGTAGATGTGTCTGATTCTGATGAGTCTGATATAGATCCTGATGATATAGCTTTATTTGCTTAAAAAATTAAAAAAAATCTCAAGTTCAAAAAGCAAAACTCTAAATTTGAAAAACCAAAATTTGAGAACAAAAACAAAGGAAATAGAATATTCAATAATCAGGATCCGAAGAAGTTCAACAAAGATAACTTTAAAAAGGATGATTCGGAGAGATGCTTTGAATGTGAGGGACATGGTCATAGAGCATTTGAGTGCCTTATGAAACTTAAAAGACAAGGAAAAGAAAAGGCAGTTTATAATGCCACTCTAAGTGACAGTGAGAATGAGTCTGAAGACTCTGATGACTCTACCCCATCTAGAAATAATTTCACTCCTTTTATGGCAAGACATGCTAGTAATTCTAGTGTGTGATATCCTAATGTGAACAATTCCGAGCAAAATCTTGAGGTCGCTTCCACTCACTCTACTAGTAGTGATGAAAAAGGAAGTGAACGTGAAATAGATGAAAGTGAACTGCAATTCGCCTATTCTAAACTATACACTGAGTCTCCCCGCATTCAAAAAGTTAACAAAAGATTAACCTTTAAAGTCTTAACATTAGAAAAAGAGTTGAAAGTCCTGAAGGAGAAGGAGGTTTTAGTTAGTCAACTCGAGGCAACTAAGATATCTCTTTCTGAGAAGCTTATCCTGGTAGGTAAAGAAAAATGTGACTTAATTAGCTCCTTGGAAGGTGTCAACAAAGAGCTTAATGTGTCTTTAGAGATCAGAAAATATCTCGAAGATAAAATTTCTCAACTTAAAAAGGATCTTAAGTCCTCTCGCGAAGTTAAAGTCACACTCGAGGATAATTCAGGAAGAATGGGAAAATTATTTCTAGGTCTTGTTTTAGGATACAAGGAGAAAGGTTATCAAGAGAGAAAGGATATAGGATATGAAGAAGGAGATTCTTCCAAAATCAAACCCGAACCCGTAGCTAAGTTTGTTACCAAAACTAATGTTCCTAAAATAATTCCTCCCAAGAAACCTTCGAAAGCTAGTCCAAAACAACCCTATGTGTGCACTTATTATCACAAACGGGGTCATCTTAAAGATTTTTTCTATAAGCTTGAAAAGAACTCTCATTTCACATCTTCTAAACAACACTTTAGCTCCTTAGCAAGTCTTAAGAACCAAGTTGAGTATCTAGTCAATACCTCTAAAGGTCTAATGGAAGAGTTTCTTAGGTTTTCTCAAGTATAAGGAAATAATTCCAATTATAACACTAGATCCAACAAAGGAAAGAAAAAAACCCAAGCTTGGGTTAAGAAAAATCACTCCAATAAAGCGTTTGTTGCTCATGTTGCACTTAAGGCTCAAAATACCTCCCAATGGTACTTTGATAGTGGTTGTTCGATACATATGACCGGTGATAAATCTCTATTTACCACTCTTAAAAACTATAAAGATGGTAAAGTCACTTTTGGGGATGGAAGCAAATCTCGAATCATGGGTAGAGGATCTATTGAAATCTTCGGGTTTCCTAAACTTGAAAATGTACTTTATATTGACGGTATCAAGGCAAATTTGATAAGTATTAGCCAATTATGTGATGAAAATCTTGATGTTAAATTTAGTCAATTGTAGTGCACCGTATATGATCAATCGGGTGAATTTATTTTACAAGGTGTTAGAACTAGTGACAATTGCTATGGAATTATTCCTAAATCATCTTTAGTTTGCAATACTGCAAAATCCTCGTCTGTCGATCTTTGGCATCAAAGATTGGTCATGTAAACTTTAGAGATCTTGATAGATTAGTGAGAAAATAGCTAGTTCGAGGCTTACCACCACTAGGAAAGCCAACCTCCACTATTTGCGGACCGTGCCAATTAGGAAAGAAAATTAAGAGTCCTCATAAGAAGTTAAACTCTATAACTACCTCTCGTGTCTTAGAATTGATACACATGGACCTTATGGATCCCACTCGTACCGAGAGCATAGGAGGAAAAAGATATATCTTGGTAATGGTGGATGATTTTTCTAGATACTCCATAGTAGGCTTTCTCAGAGAAAAATCTGAGACAGTTGAATTTCATATTGTTAAGTGTAGAACTCTTCAAAATCAACACGGTGTTACCAAAAACCGCTTTAGGAGTGATAATGGAACCGAATTCAAGGAATCTAGTGTGAATGCCTTTTGTGATGAAATAGGAATTAAAAATGAATTCTCGGCCATTCGAACTCCACAACAAAATGATATTGTTGAAAGGAAAAATCGAAAGATCCAAGAAATAGCAAGATCTATGCTCCTAGGTAGAAATGTGCCCCGTAGATTTTGGGCCGAAGTGGTTAACACCGCATGTCACACAATAAATAGGGTTTATTTTCATCCCAACACTAACAAAACACCATATGAATTGTGGATGGGTAAGAAACCTAATATGTCCTACTTTAGAGTGTTTAGTAGTCCGTGCTATATTCTTTGAGATAGATAACTTCTACAAAAATTTGGCTCAAGGAGTGATGAAGGTATATTCCTAGGATATTCTCAAAACAGTAAAGCATTTAGAGTATTGAACTTAAGTAGCTCTAAAGTCATGGAATCAATTAATGTTGTCATAAAAGACGATGCTCCGGCCACATCAATTGAAAAGAGGAAGATTTATATTGTGAATGTGATGTTGTGTCCAATGTTGAAAATATTGAGTCTCAAAATGACTTGGTTGTTCCCATTACTGAGAAAAAGGATCCTGCTCCTTGGGTGTGTAAAATTCATGACACTTCAAAAATTATAGGAAATCCCAAGGTAGGTGTCAAGATTAAAGCGCAATTAGAAAATGAAGTTACCTATTTATGATATACTTCAAAAATTTAATGTTATGCAAGAAGAACTGTTTCAATTTAAGAAAAATGATGTTTGGGAATTAGTCCCTAGGCCTTCTAATACAAATGTCATTGGCACCAAATGGATTTTCAAAAATAAAATGGATGAAAATGGTGTAATTGTTCGTAATAAAGCAAGATTGGTTGCCCAAGGATACACCCAAATAGATGGTGTTAACTTTGAAGAAACTTTTGCTCCTGTTGCTAGGTTAGAATCAGTTCACATTTTACTCGCCATAGCATGCCACCTTCAATTTAAATGATATCAAATGGATGTAAAAAGTTTTTTTTAAATGGTATTATTCAAGAAGAAGTTTATGTTGAACAACCGAAAGGGTTTGAGGATCCAAAGCATCCTAATCATGTCTTCTTCCTAAAGAAAGCGCTATATGGGTTGAAATAAGCACCCCGTGCTTGGTATGAAAGACTCACTTCATATCTTCTTTCTCGTGTCTTTTTTAGAGGGGGAGTAGATATGACATTTTTTGTTCATCGCGATGAGATAGCAATTCTAGTTGCACAAGTATATGTTGATGACATAGTGTTTGGTTCTAGATGTGATAAACATACTCAAATTTTCTCAAAATAAATGCACAATGAAATTGAGATGAGTATGGTTGGTGAACTTACTTTCTTTCTAGGTCTTTAAGTTCGTCAACTCGAAAGTGGGATATTTTTGTCCCAAACTAAGTATGCTAAAGACCTTGTTAAGAAATTTAAACTCGAATCCGCTAAACATGCACACACTCCTATGAGTTCATCGATTAAACTTAGTAAGGATACCGAAGGAAATGATGTAGAGCACACTTTTTTTAGAAGGATGATAGGTAGTTTACTTTACCTAACCGCTAGTCATCTGGATATTTCCTTTAGTATAGGAGTTTGTGCACGCTATCAAGCCGCTCTAAAAGAGTCTCATTTACTTGCCATTAAACGTGTTATCAAATATGTGAGTGGTACCCTATCTTTTGAAATTTGGTATTCCTTCGACACAAATGATTGTCTATCGGCTTATTCGGACGCCGATTGGGCAGGATATGTTGATGGATGTAAAAGTACATCCGGGGGTTGTTTCTATTTTGGAAGTGCACTTGTCTCATGGATGATAAAGAAATAAAATTCTATTTCTTTGTCCTCGGAGGAGGCCTAATACAGTATCGCAGGGAGTTGTTGCACTCAACTCATTTGGATGAAACAAATGTTGGAAGATTACGATATTTCCCAAGGCACTATGACTATCTATTGCGACAATACTAGTGCAATTCACATTTCCCGTAATCCCGTTCAACATCCTAGAACCAAGCATATTAGGATTCGTGAACATTTTATTCGTGACCTGGTCGAAGAGAAAATCATTTCTCTAAGCTTCTTTTCTATCGATCAACAATTGGTCGATATCTTTACTAAACCTCTAGATGCCCTTAGGTTTGAAAACCTTAGGAAATCAATTGGGGTTTGCTCCATTGATTGATATCGAAGCCGTCTATCTAGTTTAGGTTGTTTCCCTTGTATATTTTTATACCTATGAACTAGATTACTTTTGTATATATTTTATTCAAAATCTCAAAAATATTTCTTTCGTATTTTCAAAGAAAAACGAGAATGGTTAGAAAAGCTTTCACAATTTTTTGTCCTTATGGCTTTGTGGTCGATGTATTCAGATCACTATCTTTTTCCATGTCCACGTGACCTTCGATGAGTAGTTAATCCATACCTTGTTTATCATGTGCACAAAAATGCTCGTTTATGATATGTATTTCTGTGATTTCCTCACACCTTTGTCTTTTTGCACACACCGTTCATGAAATATTGCGGATATCTTGTTCACATTGTACTTGCAAAGTGAGATTTGGTGTTGTCTTCTCAATCATATCACATCTATTATAAGAAATTGAACTTGTGCATGATCATCTGTTGCCCGGATTGAAACAAAAATGATTATATTCTTTCGGTTGGTTTCCATTTCAAGCAATGGACTCGGGCTGCGAAAAACATAAAGTTTTTGCGCGAATAGCCTCCACTTGCATTCTCAATTGTGTGCCCAAAATAGAAGCATTGAAAATGATATATAATGCCAGGGCCAAAATAATTAGCTTGATTGATTCTTAAAAAATAATAGTCTCAATCTATTGTTGCTCTTGGGAGATATAAGTTGAAGATCAATGGGCATGCACATTTAATCGATTCATTGCCTTCTCATTGTGACATTATTGGCGAGAGAATCATCTATTTTGTATGCATGTTGCATTCTTGTTTAAGTGTTCAATAGCATTTCCTTATTGACACAAGGCTAGTGTGAGTGAATATTGCATTTATATATTGTTTGGCATTCCGCACTTGTACATTGTTTTGGCTAAAAACTCTCACTCGCATTGTTCACACCCCTACATTCTCGCTCCCACTATTTGGATATGTTGACACAAGCTAGGACTATTAAAATCCGTATTTTGGCATCTTTCTGGCCTTCCTAATTCCTGCTCTTATTCTATTTTTAATCTTATTATCTTTTTATTTTTTTAAACAGGGAAAATTTCGTCAAAATTTCTCGTTCGAACGAGTTTTCAAACGAAATTTTTACACACCTCTCTGGAACTTCGCTCGTAATGTCGTTCGAATGAAACGTTCATTCGAACGAACTTCTAATGAGTTATCTAACGAAATACCCAATATGTTTCTAGAACTTCGTTCAAAAGACATCGTTCGAACGACATCACTCGTTCGAACGACCTGGGTTTAATTTCTGCGATCTCTCTTCCCCAAAACTGCCACCTCAATTTTTTTTTCTCACTCCACCTCCCCACGTTTCCCCATTTTCCTTTTTTCCCAATACACTCTTCCACTCCCTATTACACTAACCCTTACACTTTACCTTCTCTCCCATCCTCTCTATTTCCCTGCGATTAAACCCCATTACCCATTATCCCTCTTTCCCACTCTCTATTTTCCCCACATTTTAACCTCCGTTCACCTCCTCCCTTAACCCTCATTTAGACCACCTCTTTACTCTGAAGATCTTCGAGTTTGTTGTTTACCTCTTCACTTTGAGGTATTTTTTTTATATACGTTGCTCTCTCTCTATATATATTTATCTCTCTCTCTCCTTCTCTCTCTCTCTCTCTCTCTCTCTCTCTCTCTCTCTCTCTATATATATATATATATATATATATATATATATATATATATATATATATATATATGCTATTGGGTCACATTTTTAAACCGAAATGATTTCTTCTTTTGTTACCCAAATTTCATATATAAATTTGTGTATATCTCTACAATATTCTTTGGGGATATTTTATTTACTCCTTTTATTGTTTGTGTTGCCCCTGGTTAAGCTAAATTCCATGATAATATCAGTTTTCTCAAATTAAAAGTCTCTTTAATTTCATGGAATTTATCTTATAAAAAAAAAATTCTTTTTTTTTCGTTTTATCTCTCATGGAGGATGGGATTATTTCTGTTTGGATTTTTGGTGTGTTTTGTGGTTTGGTTGGTTTTATGTCGGGTAGGTTCTAGTTTTTTCCCTCATTAGAATGGCCCATAATCTTCGCCTACGCCGTATTAGTAATTCTCCCGAGGAATGCTCCTCTTCCTCTGATGAGAAGTCCAATGCCAATGCAGCTATCCCTGACCTTAGGCTGCGATGGGGGTCTCTCACTGCCCACACACTATATCACACCTAAGGTTTCTCTACACGCTCTATCGTTCGGGAGAAACTTGTTAATCTCCAATCCCTCCACGGCGCCAATGTGCGTTTGTGGATTTTTGATTTAAGGTGGACCCCCTATTCTCTCTCACGGACACCATTTTTCCCGACCTCATTTGGGAATTTTATTTTGGGATGCATGATTGGGAGAATCATATTTTCTCTCGAGTGTGCGGTAAGGATATTATTGTCTCTCCCGAATCCATTGCTCATCTCATCCCCTTACCTAGGGTCAATAATCCCTCCTTCCAATGGACTCCCGATACTCGACATGACCCTTCCCTCGTTATACGCAACGTCTTTAGGCTTATCCCTCCCAAAACTATCACAATCTTTCACAAACACTTGCATCCCGATTTTATGGTCCTTAATTGGATCGTGTGTGCGTGTCTTATTCCTCGTGCGAACACAACCCAAATCAATAAAATGCACGTGGACCTAATGTTTTCCATTAGCATTAGGGATGCCATTGATCTCCCCGCCTTCCTCTTTAATGTCATTCGGACGGTTAGGATCCTCCCTTCCAGTCCCGCTCGCCAAGCCCTCCCATTTTCCGCTATTATTACCCGATTTTATCTTGTCACCGTCTACCCTTGCCTATCCACCGATATCCCCATCACCTAATACCAAACCATTGACATGTCATCGATCAGCCGGTCTCGTGGCCATTTACCCCCCGATACCCCTCACCTCACTCCCTTAGCCTCCTTTCACTCCGCCACTTCCTCGCACCCTACCCCCAGTCGTCCTGCACCCTCTTGTTCTATCCATCGCCCCTCTTCTTTCTATGCTCCTTCACCCATAGAGTCGGAGGATATTTTGTTTGTCCATTCACAAGTTGAGCAGATTCAGGAAGATAGGCTTCAAGACAGGGCGATTCTGCAGGAGCTTTTGGTTTCCATGCAGCAGGAAAGGGCGGCACAAGCTCGCCGAGAGGAGGCTCAATCACGTCGAGATGAAGCACATACCCCACAATATTCTCTTCTGTTGGAGAACCTTGAGGCCATTTGTCTTATAGAGATGCGTCGAGGTGCAGGATCATCCGATTCCGGCTCCCTTCCCGATGATTCTCCTAATGATGCTCCTGCTCCTTGATTTACTATTTTTTTTATTCTCCTTTCTCTATGTAATTGTGAGGATGAGTGGATATTTTCTTTCTAGTATTATTTCATTTGGTTTGGATTTTTTCCTTATGCCATGTATGCAACTTGAATATTTCCCATTTCCCTTTGGTTAATGAATTATCCTGTTATGCCCTTTGTTAGTTCATTTCTTAATATTTATTGGTTTATTGCCTATTGTTCTTTCGATTATCTTTTAACATGCAGGCCATTTATCCCTTTGTCTTTTTCGGAAAAAAAAAGGGGAGAAATATTAATAGGGGGAATTCATAATTTAGGGGGAGTTGATTTCTTAATATTCATCATACGCATATTTTGGGGGGAGCTCATTTACTATTCACAACATATGCTAACACATTGTTTTATATATGTTTCATTCTCTACTTACCCATGCGTTTATGAATTTGTTGTTTCATGTGGGTAGGATACATCACCTACTCTTTTGCAGCATCGTCAGTCGTGTTTCTGAGTCTATTTTTTTGGGGGTTTTGGGACGGGCTTTAAAATTGGCTGGACGGCTGGCTTAGCAAATTCAGTCTTTTTATTTATTTTTTATTATTCTTTTTTGTCCCGAAATAGCCAAAGGGGCAGATTTGTAAGGAAAAATTTCCAATCGAGTCATTTGTTATATTGGCTTTATTCCGTTGGACTGAACAATTTTGGGTCATTCCTCACCAAGCATCATTCAACCGTAAAGATTCGAGCATTGCATCCAAAGTTCACGCGACATCAATTTGCACACCATGTTCACTCTTCGAAAAGGTATATGACCAAATCATTTTTTAAAGTGTTGGAGTATTTTTTATAAACGAGAAATTTTCTCAAAACGTAAAGTTTACAAAAAATTCAATTTTCATAAAGTATTATTTTTGGAATTGTTTTAAACTTGTCTGGGCTAATTTTGTAATCTCGTTCGATATTTATCCAGGTCGTTCGAATGACCTGGATCTAACGACCTTCCATAGACCACACTGGAAACTCGTTAGAAGCTCATTAGAAATGTCATTCAAACAACCTCGTTCGAACGAGATTTCTGACGCCCTATCTAACCCTATACTGGAACATCGTTAGATAACTCGTTCGAACAACACCTCGTTCGAACGAGATCTCCCAGATTTGAAAATTCTAACTTATTTTTGGGAAGTTATTTTCCAATAACTGGTTTGGCCCACTACTTTTTCAGTTATAACATTTGAACGAAAATGAGTTTCTTCAACTAAGGAAGTTTGATATCCTCTTGAACACATCTTTTGTGACTTCCCTCTTTTTGAAAAATAAACCTCCAACACCATTTTCAACTTTTAAAACAAAACCTCTTCAATCATCTTGACATTCAACAAGCAAGTTTGCGGTGGATCTCTGCATTCAAGCTTAGTGGCGACGGTGGTTTTGGGCTTCAGTGGATACCGCGACACGAGTAGTGTCGAGCAACGCGTTGGATTTTTGCATACTATAAATTCGGAGGTCGAGGACGGTATAAGCATGTCTTGAGTGAGTCAATGTTTGTATGTCTTTTGAGTCTCTTGTAAAACCTATTTTGTAGTGGATTTTGTCTAGGCCCAGCCGTCCAAGGTTTTTTCCATTTGGGTTTTCCTCATACAATTGCACGTTGTGGTTGTGATTTTCGCAATTTACTTTATTTAATCACATAGATGTATGCTTAGGAGAAAATGGGTAAAATTTGAATAATTTTATTTTAATTAACCAAGTTAACAACCTCATTGCATTAATTGAAATTTGTTCTTGCGAACTTATGAATCTGATACATAAATTAAAATTGGGGAATATCTCTTCTTAGCTAATTTTAATTGGGTTGCGTGTGTGTATTCCATGAAATAAACTAAGAACATATAACCTTGCAATTTCAATATATAATAAAATTTGTACAAAATGTCAGTAGACATTCATAACATCATTCAAATGATATTGAAAAACCACATAATCTTGATGGTGTTAAATAATACTTTAGTGTTAGTAAGAATTCATAGTGTCATTTAAATGATATTACAAGAAAATAGTTGACGTGTCTATTATCTAACATACTGTCAATACTCATTTTGTAAGACATAATTTTTCTCCGTGTCACAATACTCTAACCTATCTTAAAAGTGCATCTCGTTCTTGCCATGTTGCTCCTCCAACATTTAATGGATTTAAATACAAAAAATAATAATGGGTATGTATTTGTGAAAGAACACTAAAATCAATCCAGTGGTTCACACCCCACTAACAGCATTATATTTAAAGTATATGAATTTACCAAATTAGCTATATGAATTTACCTTAGAAGAGAAGTTGCAGAGACTAAGTGTTCTGAAATCCTCACATCTAGAAGGACATGTCTTTTTAGGAATAAGCACAATTTCAATTCTTGTCTATGACTTTGGAAATTCATTAATAGCAAAGAACCGATTAATAGCATACATGAAATCTTCATTTATAATATCCAAGAACTTCTTATAACCGAGAGTGTTTTTTTGTAAAAAGCCATTTTCAGTCCCTGCAACCGATACTGATATACATGCTATAAAAGGAGAGTGTAGCATGTATATACATGCTATAACATGAGAGTGTAATCGGAGAGTGTAACAAACAAATTACGACCGGACTGATATACATGCTATAACGGGAGAGTGTAACAGGAGAGTGTTACAAACCCACTAATTTTTTAAAAAAACCATAACAGGTATAGCATGTATGTATAGCATGTATATGAGTCCCTGCAACCAAAAATCCATTAAATTAAAAATTAATAATGAAAACAGATCTCAAACCCAATTTTAATAATAAAATGTTAAAGACCAATGGAAAAACATATCATATAACAAACTAACGTTTTTCTAAATTCAAAATAGTCTACACCAAAACCCAAGCCCGAACATTAGCATGGAAGAGTTTTAGGGACTATGTACGCATCAAATTATACTTAATTCTGAAAAAAAACAATAGAAAATATTAGGCGAGTTCACTTCAACCTCCCTTCTATTATGTCCTAATTTCTAGTTGGACACCATTTATTAATGAAGTGAATGAGGTAGATCTCTCAAAATCATCCTCTCTTTGGGCACCCTCTATTTGGGAACCATTACAATTGAAGTCCAAACATGACATAACCATTATAATAGATAAAAGCATTAAAATAACTAACATTACACCCCTGTGTTTCTTGAAGAGTAAAATATTCAAAACAAAACTCCAAAGGTAACATAATGAATATAATAGTTTCAAGAAAAATGAAGTGTAAAATAAATTAAAGGGAGGGAGAAGCGCGTGCACACACACACACACACACACAGAGCTGAGTTAGGCATTTTTTCAAACAAATAGTGAACAAATGCATGTACCATTGGATTATCAGTTAATATGATCATAAACGGGCTTATACAGAGCCAAGACACACAAAACCAACATTAAATATATTATCAAGAGAATCATTTAGCAAAAGAAGAATGATAAACATACAGAACCATTTAGCAACAAATAGATTAGCAACAAACCAACTTATACAGAACCATCATATATAAAACTGACATTTTTTACAGAACCATTCTTAAACCAATACAAACCCCAAACCAACCAAACAAATCCATTCTTTAAAAACAATCAAAGCCGAAAACAAAACCGCCAAACCAACTAACAAAAGAAAACAAACAAGCCCTAAAAATGAAAAGAGAAGAGATTCACCTTTTGTTTAATCTTGCGGGAGAGAGGGAGTGTTGAATGTATATGAAAATCGGTGATAAAATGAGGGGAGAGAGAGAGAAAGATTAGTGAGTGGTTGAGTGGGGATGGTATGAGTACATGAGGTTGATTGATTGTGAATTGATTGAGTGGAGAGTGTGTATTTACACAAATACCCTCTAATTTAAATTAAAGTGAAAGTTAGAAGGTGAAAAGAGGGGGAACCTTTCCAATTTTACTCTAACAAAATGTGAGCCATTGGATTCAATTTTTCACCATTCAATCCTAGCCTGTAATTAAGTTATCAACTTATGGAATAGTGAAAACCTTTTTCTCCTTATTATATATATATATATATATAGAGAGAGAGAGAGAGAGAGGCAACGACTACGAATCCGAAAAGTAGGAGAAATGTGATGATCTGAGTTCAAGATGGATGAATTTTTTAGGTTTAGTTTTCCAAAAAAATGTGATTTTGCGTGTGTGTGTGCGTGTGTATGTTTTGGTGTGTTCGTGTGTGCGCGCACACACGCGTGTGTGTGTGTGTGTGTGTGTGTGTGTGTGTGTGTGTGTGTGTGTGTGAGAGAGAGAGAGAGAGAGAGAGAGAGAGAGAGAGAGAGAGAGATATTTACCAGAGATGAGCGGAGCAATGGTGGAGGAGCGACGGGGGCAGAATGGGAGAGGAGCGGGAATGGGGAATAATGGTGTGCGTGTTTTTTTTTGGTTTAGTAACGTTGTTTATGTTTTGGCCACAAAACTCTAATTAATAAAAATATCACGTTTGGCTACAAAAATTCAATTACGCATGAAATTTTTTGCGATTGACTTTAATTATTTCTTTGTCAAAAAATTCGTGCTTTATATCTGGTGCGGGACGAGATGGCGCCAAATCTTTATTAAGCATTCGGTAGAGAAATTTTTTAGTTTGTGGTCAATGTTTATTTAATGACCACAATTTAAATGTCATTGCTGAAAGGAATCATTTAACCACGAAATCATATTTGTAGCCAAATAAATCGTTGTTAAATGTAATATTTTTTTATGGTGTTCCCTTTGCATGGTAATCGGTTTACAAAATGCATGTGAAAACAATAACAGTACATGTGTCCAAAACCGTTTATAGTATATAAGATTATGTCATAAATCTTTGCTGAGATCATATTTTCGTAACTATTCTTTCTTTTTCAACTTTATTTACTTAACTATTATTAATTTTCCAATCTTAAACTTCTATTAGGGTTCTTATTATTTACATCTTCAGATTTCAGGCTTGTTTAAAAAGTTAGAGATGTAAACGGATTTTTTTATATGTCCTGTGCGTCCGTATGACGAATTTATTGAAAAAATGTGAAATGGGAAAAGTTTTGATCCATAATATTTTATATGAGATATGAAATTTGAGGTAATTCATGCTGTATTTTAGTTGATTCGATTTATGCTTAAAGTTATTTTGTTGGCTATTTTAATAAATCGATCAAAATATATAAGTTTATAAGCACCTTAAAAATTGATATATTTTTATAATTGTTTTAAAAATAGCAAAAAAAATCTTTTTCAGATAATTTTTTTGATTCCCAAACTTTTAAATATCACACAATTTTTTTTTCTATAATAGAAAAAATGATATGCATAATTGATATTCATTTATGGATCTCTCAGGACCGTGACTATATATATATATATATATATATATATATATATATATATATGAAAGAATGGAAAAGGAGCTTGTCGGGGGACGTCACGATTGCCAAAGGTCATATTTGCGTTGGATTTGTGTGCTAAAAGGTGAGAAAGAGTGGGTGTAGGGCATGGGTGGGTGATTTGTATGGTGAGGGTGAAGCAGATTTTTGTAACTTTCATTTTTTTTGTACTAAACATTACTTAAAATAATTTAATCCCTTTTCTTGTCGTATGCCCCAATTTTTTAAATCTAATTTTACAACCTTTCTTTAAATCTAACTTTTTCCTCATTGACATAAGTGCTTTCATATTATGTCTACTGGAATCTTAATAATACTATTGGGTTGAAATGTGCTAATAGTTTTTAGTTTATTTCTAAAATACCTTACTAATCATCGCTTTTAGGCTTTGTTACATTTTAATTTAAAAATTATAATTTACCCAAAATCTTAAGAAAATCTATTAATGTTATCATCCATGTGGCATTAGACAGTAAAAGTAATTTAAATGATTTATAATGGCCAAAAAGAATTAAAAAGATAAAAAAATACCTCTCCCTCTCCCCCCCCTCTCTCTCTCTCTCTCTCACACACACACACACACACACATCACATATGCCTCCTTTTCCCAGCCCCTTTCACTACCACTGCCACCTAACCACCCACCTCCCTCGATCGCCAACACTATTGCTTAGCCATTACCTTCACTCAACCACCCAACTCCCTCCATCACTGCTAGTAAATCAACATACCAACTTTAAACCAAAAAATTAAAACCATATTCTAATCGCAATCATAAATGCAAACAACAACAAAAATCAAAATCAACCCACAAATACAATAAAAATGTACAGAAGATGGTTTTGAAACCCGCACAATCGAAATTTGAAAATCAATGTTTTTGAAACCCTTAAAACTCACAAACCACGGGAGAATATAGTCAAGGGGTTGGGGCGGTGTGGGGCATCACTGAGGGAAAAAGGGTTATTAAGGACACTGAAAAATCATCTCCAAATGTTATATTACCTTCTCAAAAGAATTTTGGGATGGATTTAGGGATGGTTTAAAATGGTGTCTTTAGCATAACGTTCTAAATGTTTTAGGAAGTGTTTTTGCTATCCTAAATTTTTATTTCTATATAATCATATGTGATATGAGGGAAGGTAAAAAACTGTGATAAAACTATGGCAGGAATTTTTTTTCACCCATATTTGTTATTAGGGACGACATGAACCGTTTCGACAAATTTTCTGCACATATTTTCTATTGACAATGACATAAAATCGTCCAAAAAACTATGGGAGGAAACTTTTCACATCGTAGACAATCTGATAGTACAATACATCTAACAACAAAATTTAGGAAGAATTACTCCATTCATCACCCCATAATTTAGCACATTCAACAATAATAAAGTTTTAGTATTTTTATTCAATAACCCAACATATATACCTCCAGATTCACATATATAATTCCCATTCACACACTAAATAATTATCACATCCAAATACAAATACATAAAGTGTTTACATAACAATACTAACAAAATCATCCAAGTGTTAGAATAAAAAAATCCCTTATGGTGTCGAAACAAAAAATATCTCCTAGGGTGTCAAAACAAAAGTTAATGAAGAACTCAAAAACAATTTTGGGGGGAGAGAGAGAGGAATGTGTTTTTTTGTTTCCCTTTTTATTTTTAATACTTTTTAAAATTTAAAATCTCTAAATTATCTCTAATATAAAATGCCACGTGGCCACATTAAAGTATTTTATATATATTTTGCACAAAGTCTATGAATTTTTTAAATTAAATATCTTAAATTCTAAAATCAACGTTGCAAATGGATTAAAGTAAAACATCCCTTATGGTGTCAAAATAAAAAACATACCTTTTGGTGTCGAAACAAAAAAGATCCCCGAGGGTGTCGAAACAAAAGGTAATGAAACACTCAAAAAATTGTTTTGGAGGGTGGGGTGGTTAAAGATCATGAGAGAGAGAGAGAGAGAGAGAGAGAGAGAGATCATGTGTTTTTTTAATACTTTTTAAATTTTAAATCTTTTAAACTATATTAAATATAAAATTCCACGTGGCCATAAACATTAACATATTTTCTATAAATTTTGCGAATAGCACGTTCATTTTTTAAATTAAAAGGTATTAAATTCTAAAAGCAAAAATTAGTAATGGATTGAAATAAAAAAAAGAAGCTATTTTTAATGAATTATAGATTATAAGGTTCCTATATATAATTAATTGGGTATAAATACTAACACAAAACTTTTATTTTTTTATTTCTAGTTAAAAAGATAATATAAAACCGCGTTGAATGTCTAAATGTAGCTTTACTTTGAACGTTATTAGCTCTTAGCTCTCATAATTTGAGAAGATTTTTTAAATCCAAAATTTTCTCATTTTAATTTTTTATTATGTATAACGTCTTTAAATAGTTTGACAAGGTAGTACAATTTATAAAATATCTAATAAACTTCTTTTGATTGTTCAAACTAACAAAATTCACAAACCTTGGAATTTAAATTAGACAACTTTATATTATTAAGTTAAACATATAAAAAGCTATATATCTTATATTCTATGCAACTTAATTATCTTAAATTAACAATAGCCCTACATTTGAAATTCATAGAATAAGACCATACTATAAGTGACAAATTAACAAAATAATTTTATCAAATATTCAAATATGAGAGTAAGACCTATTGTAAAATTTAACAACATGAACAAGAAAAAACGCTAACATGAATTAGTAAATTAATAATTTTAAGTTAGTGGAAATAAACATAGTGATAACTTTGCAAAATTAATTTTGGAAACGTTCAACTTCGGCCTTATATTAACTAGATGTGTGCGTACACATTATATAAGTTATGCCGCATAAGTTCAGTTTCGTTTTCTAACTTTTGTTCTCACTTTTGAGTCATCCATGTTTTAATGGATAAGATTTTAGGCTTTTGTTAGTCCCCACTATATTTAATCCCAATAAATTTGAACTATAAATATTCACTCATAAATATGATTTATTTGTCTTTCATAACCCTCTTAAGTAATGTTAACCTCTTCTCTTTTTCTTTTCGTATTTCTTATATAAAATATATTACTTTTATAATTTTAAATATGTATAAGAAAGCTTATAACTCTATCACTACTCTCAAAGTCAATTCCTAACCCACCCGACTACCACTCTCATTGTGGGGTATCTTCTCGTTTCTACCGCCACGCTCCCTCCCATCAAATAAAGTGAAATTTTTTGTTCAAACCGAAAAATGTGAGGTTGGATTAGGGCATAACCAAGATGAGGTTTTCATTATCTACTGTTTGTTTGATTTCGTTCTTGTTATAATATTAATCTATTCATTATATAATATGCTAAAGATTGTTTTTTTTATAAATTTAATATGCTACGAGTTATATTGACTTTAAATCAGTAACATGTAATATTAATCAACTATTTTTATTCACGGAAAAGGGAAAGTTGAAAATTTCTAAATCACAATTTAAATTTCTTTAAATGAGAAAACAATCGATATGGTATCGCCTATTTCCATTCCATAACAAAACCACCCTTATATATCTAATAAATTGCAAATACAAATAAAATAATGCATACATTAACAAAATATACGTATAAATAAAAAAAATGCATAAGAATTAAAATGAATATATTATAAGAATGCATAAAAACTAAATATAATAGCGTATACATGGAAAAATCGCACACTAAATACATTGTTGTATAAACTTAAAAATATTACATCTACCTTAAATAATTGGGGTATACCCTGATTGGAAGAGTATATGTAACAACCCCCATTTTCTCACATAAAGGTTGGCCAGACATAAGAAGTCGAATATGGGGCTTATCAACAACTTATACCATTCTCGACACTGAAAATATAGACGTTCCTTCTATTATTCACCAAATTTCATAATTAAATAACAATGTTTGAACAAACTAATTTAATGCATGAATACAAGCTGAATCATCATATTATGCTCATAAACTAAATACAAGTGTAAACTAATATAAATACACCATTGGTTTTAGGCCCATACAAATCTCGATATGAAATAAGATAACAAAATGAAGAAGTACAACCTATACTAGAATTAATGGAATGTAATCCTCTATGTCCAATGCAACTACAAGTTTGATCCATCGTAAGTCTTGTTGTCCATGTTTATAAGAAAACATGGGGAAAAAACATTTATAATTTTGGGTCAAAGCCCTAAAGTTGCAAGGATTCTTCACCAATTAATATGCAAAATATAACTAACTCGTACTTCATGTCTCACCATCGACGCTCACATGTGCCGAGTTTCCCACCTCTCATCTACAAGCAATCCAACTCGCATCCTCAAACAAATACCAATTATGAACTCCAATATTCAATCTGATATGTAACGATAAAGCTATCTAGCTATGCATAAAATAAAAGTGAGTATTTATACTTAACATCCCATCCCCCGGATTAACTTTATAATGCTGCCCACTAAGTTCCATATAAATTTTTAGTGCGTATTTTTATATAACATAATGCTCCTTTACCATAGTCTATCTTGTCAGACTGTTTGATTTTTTATTCATATCAATTATCATCTACAGAATTAGACTATAAGTTTCATTTTCTGTAATTACCATCTACATTCTTAGACTGTCCAATTACTATTCTTATTAATAATTGTCTATCGCATGAACTTATTTCGTTATCAATATTTCACATCACTATTTTAATCCAACTTTGTTATCATTAAGTATTTCCTACATCTATAGAATATTAGATCGGATTCTCATATAAGGAACACCACAATGTGTATATAGATGAATACATATGGTCATATATATATATATATATATATGACACACGAAGACATATATATTCGGCATCCTATTCGTGCTCTATCGGTAATTCCCAGAGGATTCTCTCATCCTAAAGCGGGTAACAACATAACACAATTAAGTGGAGCGGTACCTACACAGTACACTAGTTCACGACCATATCCAGCGGTGACAAGGGACCCCAGAATCAACACCTACCTCTCCTAAGTGGTGCTGCTACGTAGTACCTATAATATGACCTAACACTACACCTAGCCCACCTGTGTCGACGTGTCATCCGGTCCCAAATGCGTGCATAACCCAAGTGATAGGATGGTCCACAAACCCAGGTATGTCCACACAAAATAATATAATACATACTATCATCCAATATGTAAAAACAGTTACTCTATAACTACTTTTAACCCAGAAATATCCATCCATATAAATATAGCCTTCTTGGCTTAATCATAACGTTTTAGTAAGTTATTTTATAATCCATTATTAAGTCTCTAGCCTACTACTACTCCCCAAATAATTATTAACTCCCATATAATGCCTTCTAGGCTCACTTATTCATTTACTTGATTATTTACTTCATCATATATACGTGTGTAGTTATCCCATACTACTTCTTTCAATTTAAGTATTATTTACCATAATTTGTTCTGTTAGGTACAAGATTATATGTAAAAATATAAGGACTCAAATATGCGAATAAGGGCTATATGTATATATATATAGAATCCACTAATATGAATAACTAGTTTCACCCTAACTACTATTATAACCGACACTAACCATTTAAACTTACCCCACTAGGCTTAGGGTGCATTTATACTTAGTATCTTTATATAGTAATATTTTGAAGAAGATAGCCATTAATTATATTATCGAGCATTCGATGTTTGTTTATTAAGAAATTCCATTTTTTTAAACTTACCTCATCGAAATCATAAAATTATCATCGTATCTTTTAGGGTCGTATCACTTA
Organism: Sambucus nigra; assembly: GCA_949130495.1. Lineage (NCBI taxonomy): Eukaryota > Viridiplantae > Streptophyta > Magnoliopsida > Dipsacales > Adoxaceae > Sambucus > Sambucus nigra. Next base: position 83,136,301 of record OX422213.1, on the reverse strand, counting down.
TGTGCCGCTTCCAATATTCCCCAATGATCTAGGCACATACCTGCCATTTAATATTTTTATTTCGTATAGCTTTATTCAAGAATCCCATGTAAATCATCTTGTTCATATACTTAACTTGTCCTTTAAGTTATCATCATATCACGAACCCATCCCGGTTTAACAATATCATTAATATTTTGGAATAAGTCTCTATTCTCCCACTTGAACAAAAATGGTCTCACACACCCTTTTGTTAAAAAATCATAACCGATTAAAAAAATCAAAAAAATACGAGGTCGGTAACCATGGGATCGTAACGAAAAGATCTACAAGAAGGTGTACCGAACCGATTTGGTAGGGAGGTCGAATCGATTCGGTTTTCCCAGTAAGCCGAGAACATGTATTTTTCCAAGACGGGATTATTCCAATCAATTCTAAATGCATTAAACTTTCTTCTACGGGTTCAACAAACTAATTTATGATGTGTTAATAAGGTCTAACATGTAATGGAAACATTCTAAACAAGATTTCTCATCTAAAACGTCCTTGAACATCAATAGTTAAATCAAAGTTTTTTCAAGAACCTTAAGGTATACAAGTCTCCTCTCATCTTCAACCACAAAAACATAATTCTAGAATGTAAAAGATTCCTACATATGATTTATACAATGGATTTCGAAATTAAACAATATACATTTAGATTTTTTCATGGAGGAAACATAAATCTAAGATGATAATACATGAATATCATCAAAGTTCTATCAAAACTCAAGAACCCTAGACATAGTTACATTACATCAAGATTTAAATCCTATTCTAATCATGGATTCAACATTAATACAAGAATATAACATTTTGAATAAGAATGGCAAGATAATCCTAGCCAGAAAACAATAGAGGAACCTCTCTTTTCTTTCTCATAGGGTGGTTCTTCCTCTCTCCCAAGGTATGTGGCCTCCAAAAAGTGGTGTGGGTGGTTATAGGACCCTAGGGCTGATCTAGCCTCTTTTAAATATCATTTTAATTAGCCTAAATTTGTAGGTCTCTATAGGGCCACACTTAAGGCCAATAAAAGATTCCTATTGATACCTGGTTGGACCCAAAACTCTACCCAAGGTCCTACCTAACCCATAGGTCCATTTTTAAGCAATTAAAATGCGTATTTAAGTCATATAATCACATTTAAAAGTCTATAAACACTTTATACATTTATCTGTATGTTCCATCATTATCATATACATATATTCTAAATACGACTTAAAAAATTGACGAGTTATCAATTTATTTGCGACTATATTCATTATTCGCAATATACCGCCATACCATAAAAATCATAATACTTGAACCACTTTTACGAGATATTATATTTAAATTAAATACTCCCATATAATTTAACGTACTCATTTAATCATTATGCCAAATTAAGAATAAATATAATTATTCAATCCGAATAATAATTCCCACAATTGCAGTTAAATCAACATAACTTCAATTTAATACCCATAAAATGCGGGGTATTACATTCTCTCCCCCTAATAACGGAATTTCGTCATAGGAATTCACTACAGCAAGAAGTCACGTTTTAATCCATACCATTGTCTTAACTTTATACGCAATTAATTCATACTCATATCCCATGAGATAAATGAAAGGCTCATCCCCGCCTGTCATAACGCTACTGGGGCACCCATATAATCCAAATTATATGTACGCATAGATACCATTAACAATTATGAATGACACATATATATCCAATATGTACCATTCACACCAAGCGTATCCATACATCAAGTATTCCACCACATATGTACATGTAAAAAGAAAATAACCATCTTAATATCCAACTTCCCTCAACTCGTGACTTTTACCAATTTCGTGTGTGGGATGTCTCGCAAGCGAAATCCGAGCAAAGAATCCTCCCAATACACTACTGCATGGCTTAGTCAGTTATTAAGATCCATCGGTCCAAGACTAAAAGGAAAAAAATAAAAATAAAGGTTTATGGTAATCATGTAAATTCCAATTTGTGCCCATTGCCAACTGAAGTTTCAACACGCCTAAGGGATACACTAAATCTCAATAAATTACCAGGGTGATAATACCAAGAACAATAACTAAAATGCCCTAGAATCCAACATCTCTCAACTCCCGACATTTACTGATTTCATGCATGGGACGTCTCGCTAGCGAAATCCAACAAGGAACCCCCTCGATACACTACTATATAGCTCTATCACTTATTGAAATCTATTAGTCCAGGATTTAGGTCTATTAAGGTGTTTAATAAATTTATATGGCTCCACGGGCCTACTTATTCAAATAAAGGCTATCAATGCCCATTTCCAATGACATCATCATTATAATAACATTATTTATGATCGTACACCTCATCATGTAGTCGGGACTACTGTGACACCCCGCCTAATTAAACATTGGGTGATCGGGACTTTATTAAATTAAACAGGTTTCTCAAATGGTGCATTCTTAGCATAACTGTAGAAAACTTTTTAATTACTAATCACCTAAGTGAAAATTAGACCGGTGACAAATTTTATCTTTCTTAAAAGAGATAAATCAATCGTGCGAAACAAAGTATAACAATCACCATGTACTACAACCCCATCAGCAAAATAAAAGTACAAAAGAACAAGAGTATTGCCTAATAAACCATCGGCTAAAAATCCTAAAACAATAATAGGACAACCACTAGTTTGAAAATAAACACCCGAGATAGATACCGGACCACAAGTCCATACATAGGATAGTGTGAGATCTTGCACTAGATCTGAATGAAAGATATCGTCTAATCAAAATCATGTAAGCATCCACTATGCTACAGCTTTGAGTCCCTAGAATGAAATCAGCATACATGGCGTCCATGTGGCTGGACACCTAAAAGGTTTTGAAAATATTTTATAGCAAGAGTTAGTACTCAAAACATTTTGAAAATATTTAGCAAGTGTTTATCACAATATAAAATGCGGTTATTAATTACACAAGTTAGGTTCTCGTACACTCTCTTGAGTTTACTCACTCCTCATCTATTGTGCACACCTAACGTTCTACACTTAGCCTACCTAGCAATATCTCCCAAGCTAACTAGGACTAAAGTAATCATCTGAACTTATATATATCTAAGTTCTCGTACCGTCCATACAGTACATCCGTTTCATTAATATCTCGCGTAGGATAATTAATTCTCAAGTAACATTTCACATATGTTATGTTTCAAAACTTCTTATTTAGTTCCACTACTAAAATTTCTACAATTTTCATAATTAATATCTTCCCCCTTTTGTAATTAAATTTCACTACTTAAATTACTAATTAGATATTCTCTATCTAACGTTACGTTTCGTAATTAAGTTTCACTACTTAACTTACTAATTTGATATGTATCCTTAAATACATCATATATAAATCTACTAATACACAGAAGTAGAATATCATTAAGTATATATTTCACACACAATATACACTAAATATCAGTCAGTACTATTTTGTCCTCTTTACACATATAAAGGACTCTTGGTTCTGAATGACTCATCGACCCCAAGTAAGAATTGGTTCGAAATGATACATCGACCCCAATTATTTATATACATATATTCTGGTTCGGAACTCTTTCATCATGACACCAGTTCGAGGGTTTGGTTCGGCATTTTACATCGACCCCAAACATATGATAACCCAATGTTAGTTCGGAATACTTCATCGACCCTAACATATAATAACCCTACGTTTGTTCGGAATACTTCATTGACCCTAACGTAGTTAATTTAGGTATACATCTCTCAACCTAATAGTTCATACAATTTAGTAGGTACACACCCGACCTATCAATCATACTTGTACGTAATATAGTGTTCTCTTATATTAATCGTATTCGTCAATTTACGATTTCTCACTATCGCATTTTTGAGTATTCACTCAACTCTAAGGGCCCTAGTTACCCCTCATATATAATTTCAGTAGTTATTACTTATCCTACTGGTCTATCACTTGAGCTGACTTTACCTCGTCTCGTAACTCAATTCCAAATTCCCCAATGCTTTACTCAATCGGTTTATTCTCTTCGATCCATAATCCAAGTCCTACACCCAATGGCCTTACCGGACCTCAACAATATACCTACTGGTCTTATTCTCACTCCCATATAAGGATAATATAAATCCTAGGATTCCCATTCATTCCCAAAAATCAAAGAAACCTTAACCAAGGAAAAATTCGAGAAAAATACCTTAAGTCGATCGATCGACTCCTAGGTTTCATCGATCGACCTAGTCTATCGATTGACATTCAAGATCGATCGATCGATCGATCTGGGGCAGCAGCAGTTCGTCTTCTACGTTAATTTCTTCTTCCATTAACAAACCTCCAAACTTTATTATAGTACACCAAACTTCGACCCAATTAACCTAACGTGTTCTCGCATATACTAGGACAATTTCTAACGTTTCAAATACATCAAAACCTCAATTCATTTAAAGAAATAGTGGATTAAACTCTGAATTCCTTAAAACCCTAGTTATGGTGTTCTTCCCATATATTCATTTAAAACCCAGATTTTATTTCGAAATAATTATCAAGTCGGCTCTGAATATTATTCCTCTACATATGTTAAATCATTCTACATGTGATTCCTTTCCCAACATGCATAAATATCATTATTTTCTTTTCAAGATTTTGATTTAACAAAACTATTCAAAAACCCTACACATGGGCATTATAACTTTATAATTTTTGCATTAAAAAAATTGCCTTGATAGAGGGGTTTTGAATTCGTGGTGTTGATGATGGATTGATGCTTATCTTCTTCAATCCTTCCTCCTTTGGCTCCTAGGATGCAAGATCCCAACCCAACCTCTTCAAAAGCATCTTCTAAGCCTTGAGAATGGTTTTCTCCTTCTCTCTAATGGTCTTGGTGTTTACATGGGTTTTCTAACCCTAACCCCTCTTTCATACGGCTGATAAAAGACTCTCAAACTCGTAGGTCTCCATACCCTCACATGTTAAAAGACCAAAATGCCCCCGAACGATCTCGGTTTAGTCCAAAATTACTCCGATACTCAACTAGTACCCCCGAGTATACTATTTTGACTAATTCAACCCTTTCGGATTCATCTGTGACCTCTAAATTATCATTTGAGTCACTTAAAAATATATTACTCGTTGTCACCCTAAGATGGTCTACACGTGCTAGGGAATTATTTACTACTCCCGTTAAGTAAATAGAATGAGGCAATATTAATCAGTATTTATCTCTCGATTAATACTCCATAATTACAATTATTAATAAATCTCATTAAATTACTTTTCTTGCATAATTTAAATTAAACCGTATTTTGTCATTTAATTCTCCAATTTAATTAAGTAGAAATACTCAAAAATACGGGGTATTACAACTTCCACTAGTCCTAATATTCCCAAAGGAACCAAATATTTCTAAAATACGAATTTCTTCCGCTTTGCATACTCTTAACACAAATAAGAAGGTTTCATCGCTGGATAATTATCTTACTATGACATAGCTTAACAATTAGGCCTAAAATAAGCATAAGCCTCCAAGTAGACATTTCTATAATATACACACTAAAGTAACGATGCCCCCTCGCACCACGGTGAACCAATGTAAAACACTATCCCAAATACGAAGTCCATCTTCTCTAATGCACTAACAAAGCCCCCAATTAACACTAAGTACCAATATCAAACAAAAAAAATATCCTATATACTCCAAAGTAGGGAAAAATTATCCTTTACTACTGATAATATTATTGGTTCCTTTCTCTGTAATTAAATTAATTTGTAACCTGATGCCCTCACATTGTGGGTTCTGTCCTTGTCGACCCTACTTGTTTCGACCATTGAAACTCTTATATCCTATACATACACTACTCATTTATAACCCCTAAATATGTCGGGTCCTTTAACAAATGTTATCCACGATCTTGCCATGCTGGCATGGCATCGTAAAAGCTAAATCTCTTTCCTTGCCTTGTTCTTCATTTATGAATTCAAAAATGTGTGGGAAAACTTCCCCTCAACTTCACCTAAAGATAATCACTGATTAATTGGTTCCGCTCTTCCAGCGTGGTGATGAACCTCTACTACCATTACGCTGCTCCAATTTAGTCCAAATGAACAAACCTCTACTCGCGCACTATCGTTTATTATTATATCCTCAATTTCTCTAAATGTCTTCCTTTCATTTACAAGGTACCAAATTGCCTAACTTACCATAATTCGAGCGAGTGACTCACAAGAAGGTCTCTATGGCTCTCTCTCCAAAACTAATCCGTTTCCCTAATGGGTAGTAATAAGTCATAAAGAATACAATTATTCCTATTCATAGGGCTATACATCAAAGTATGCAACGCAAAACGTAATGAGCTCAAACACAGATGCTAAGGATAGTAGAACTATTCTCTGATACCAACTGTAATAACCCCCATTTTCTCACATAAAGGTTGTCCAGACATGATACGCCGAAGATGGGGCTTATCAATAATTTATACCATTATCAACACTAAAAATATAGACATTGCTTTTATTATTCACCAAATTCACAATTAAATAACAATGTCTGAACAAACTAATTTAATGCATGAATACAAACGGAATCATCATACAATACTCATAAAGTAAATACAAGTGTAAACTGATATAAATACACTATTGGGCTTATGCCCATACAAATCTCGATATGAAATAAAATAAAAAATTGAAGAAATACAACCTATACTATAATCAATGGAATGGAATCCGCTACGTCTAACGCAACTGTAAGTCTGATCCATCATAAGTCCAGATGCTCCTATTTATGAAAAGACTCGAAGGAAAAAACATTTATAATTTTGGGTTAGATCCCTAAAGTTGCAAGGATTCTTCACCAATTAATATGCAAAATGTAACTAACTCATACTTCACGTCTCACCATCGATGCTCACGTGTACCGAGTATCTCACCTCTCATCTAGAAGCAATCCTACTCGCATCCACAAACAAATACCAGTTATGAACTCCAATATCCAATCTGACATCTAACGATAAAGATATCTAGCTATGCATAAAATAAAGTGGCTATTTATGCCTAACATCCCAGCCCCTAGATTAAATTCATAATGTTGCCCACTAAGTTCCATATAAATTTTCAATGCGTGTTTTTATGTAACATAATATTCCTTTACATTAATCTACCTCGGCAGACTATTTGATTTATGATTCATACTAATTATCGTCTACATAATTAGACAATAAGATTCATTATTGTAATTACCATCTACATTCATAGACTTCTTAATTATTATTCTCATTAATAATTGTCTACTGCATTAGACCATTAGAACTTATTTTCGTTACCAATATTTCACATCATTATTTTAATCCGACGTTGTTATCACTAAGTATTGTCTACATGTATGACTCTATGAACAAAATCTCATACAAGGAACACCACAATGTGTATATATATAAATCCATATGGTCGCATATATATGTATGACACACTAAGACATCTATCTTCGGTGTCCTATCCCTAGTCTTTAGGTTATAGTCGGAGGAGTCTCTCATCCTAAAGCAGGTAACAACATGACACAAGCAAGTGGGGTGGTACCTATGCAGTACACCAGTTCGCAACCTATACCCAGCGGTGACAAAGGATCCAAGCATCAAAACTTACCTCTTGTAAGTGGCGCTCCTATGTAGTACCTCTTGTAAGTGGCGCTGCTATATAGTACCTAATACTATGCCTATCCCACCTGTGTTGATGCGTGCTTCGATCCTGAACGCGCGAGCAATCTGAACCGATAGGATATTCCACGAACCCAGGTATGTCTGCATAAAATAATATAATACATATTATCATCCAATATGTATAAGCAGTTACTCTATAACAACTTTTACCCCAGAAATATCCATCCATATAAATATAGCCTTCTTGGCTTACTCATAAAATTTTAGTAAGTTATTACATAATCCATTAATAAGTCGTTGTTCTGCGACTACTCCCCAATTGATTATTAAGTTTCATATAATGCCTCCTAGGCTCACTTATTCATTTACTTTATTATTTACTTCATTGTATATACGTGTGTAGTTATCCCATACTACTTATTTCAATTTAAGTATTATTTCCCATATTTTGTTCTCTTGAGTACAAGCTTCTATGTACATATATAAGGACTCAACTAAGTGAATAAGGGTTATATGTATGTATATAAGAAATCCATTAATATGAATAAGTAGTTTCACCATAACTACTATCATAACCAATACTAACCATTTAAATTTAGCCCATTAGGCTTAGGGTGCATTTATACTTAGTATCTTGATACGGTAATAATTTGAGGAAGCTAACCATTAATTATAGTCTCGAGCATTCGACATTTCTTTAAAAAGAAATTTCTTTATTTAAACTTACCTCGTCTAAATCATAAAATTATCATCGTATCTTTTAGGGTCTTATCACCTATGTGCCCCTTCTAATATTCCCCAATCATGTAGGCACATCCCTTCCATTTAATATTTTTATTTCGTATAGCCTTTTCAAGAATTCCACGTAAATCATCGTGTTCATATTAACTTGTACTTTAATTTATCTCTATATCATAAACCCATCCCGATTTAACTATGTATATAAGTTCATAACAATATCATTAATATCTTGGAATAAGTCTGTATCCCCCACTTGAAAAAAAAATCCTCACACACCCTTCTGTAGAAAAATTGTAACTAATTAAAAAAATCAGAAAATACGAGGTCGTCCCCCACTAAATTGTAACAAAAATATCTACAAGCAAGTGTACAGAATCGACTCGGTTTACCTAGTAAGCCGAGAACTGGTCTCTAAGATGAGATTTTTCTAATCGATTCTAAATACATCAAACTTTATTCTACTAGTTCAACAAACTAATTTATGATATGGTAATGAGGTCTAACATATAATGGAAACATTCTAAACAATATTTCTCATCCAAATCGTCCTCAAACATCAACAATTAAATCAAAGATTTTTCAAGAACCTTAGGGTATACAAGTCTGCTCTAATATTCAACCTCAAGAACATAATTACATATTGTAAGAGAGTCATACACATGAGTTCTACAATGTATATCCAAATTAAACAATCTACATTTAGATTTTTGCGCGGAGGAAACACGAATCTAAGATTATAATAGATGAATATCATCAAAGTTCTATCAAAACTTAAGAACCCTAGACATTGTTACATTACATCAAGATTTAAATCATATTTAATCATGGATTCAACATTAATAAAAGAATAAAACATTTTGAATAAGAATGGAAAGAGAACTCTTGCCTGAGAAAAGTATATGAGCCTCTGTTTTCTTCCTCCGAGGTTGGTTCTTCCTCTATCCCAAGGTGTGTGGCCTCCAAAAAGTGTTGTGGGGTGGTTATGGAACCCTAAGGATGATATGACCTCTTTTAAATATCATTTAACTTGCCCTAAATTCCTAAGTCTCTATAGGGCCTGACTTAAGGCCCATTAAAAGGTTCCTATTCATACCCGGTTGACCCAAAACTCTACCCAAGGTCCTACCCAAACCATAGGTCCATTTTAAGCACTTAAAATTCGTATTTAAGTCATCTAATCACATTTAAAATTCTATAAATACTTTATACATTTATTGGTATCTTCCATCATTATCATATACTTTTATCCTTAATACGACTTACAAAAACAACGAGTTATCAATTTATTCACAACTATATTCATTATTCCCAATATATCGTCATACCATAAAAATCATAATACTCGTATCACATTTGCGAGATATTATGTTTAAATTAAATGCTCCCATAAAATTAAACATACTCGTTTAATCATTACGCTAAATTAAGAATAAATACAATTATTCCATTCGAATAATAATTCCCACAATTTCAGTTAAATCAATATAACATCAATTTAATACTCATAAAAATGTGCAGTATTACAGTATAACCATCATAAAAAATGTGTATATATATGGGAACGAATCTAGGAATTTTTTAGGGGGTAATTATTAAAACAAGTTGTTTGTACATTCTAATTAATGGAACTTAGAAACGCAAAATTCGTTTTGGCCAAAGAAAAATTGTTTCAAACATAATATTCTTCATCAACTCGCCCCAATTAATTTATTTTGAAATCAAAATTTCGATTTGTACAGACCCGTGGAGATTGAAACACACTCTAATCTTACTGTTCATGCTCCACACACTCATTAGGCAGTACACGAGCAAAGTGAAGTTCCTAGAAATGAGTCGTGTATATATTTTGCATCCATAGACCCAACTAAATAACAAACTATATATATTGGTTATACAAAACCCCGCGTGTGCACCTACAAGTGGCAATGTTATTATTGCCTTAGTGACACTGCAAATTACTCATGACAAATACATCTTACTCACTCGCTCTCACCCACAATAATATAAAAACCATTGGCTTTCTCAAACCCAACAAATATGCCTTTGGTTTACCACCCGTTGTCTATATATGCACCCCTCAAGCATAATGCACTTCATCATTCGAACACAACTTGAATTATAGCTGCAATCGTAGGAGCAGTGGAGGCATTGAAAGATCAAGGTTTCTGTAGGCGGAACTACACCTTAGGATCCCTACACCACCACGTCAAGACTAATCTCAGGCCAAGATTTTTTTACGGAAGGTTGTGGCACATTTTTTTTCAAAAAACTAATAAAAAATTAACTTAAAATATCCGGCATAAACCCAAAATAAGGTGTATCATGCCTTAATTGTATAATGGTCGGTCATACCCAGTGCACAAGGCTACCACTTCATGTCTTAATTGTATAATGATTGAACAAAAATATTAATAATTGTGATATATGCTTGGAGGGAAGAGCGAATGCACCAAAGCGTTTCAATTTTTGGAATTATTAAGGGTAAATTGATTTGATTGAATAAATTAGTGGTCGATTGGTAAATCTTTAAGAGAATGGTTAACGGGATCCAATTATCACTTTAATAATTCTTTAACACTTTTCTTGGTTTAAGGACTCGGTATTGTACCTGGTATCACTTTAACACTTTAATAATTCTTTATCACTTTAATAATTCTTTAACACTTTTCTTGGTTTAAGACTATATTCATAATTCATCATGGTTTAAGGACTCGGTATTGTACCTGGTATCGGACACCTGATTTTCAACTCGATCGCGGTATCGGTCGCAGTATCAGGCGATAAACAAAGATACACTAATTAGAGAGCGCAAAAAAATCCGAAAAAAAATAGAATACTAAAAAAAATAAGTTTCATAATATGGACCAATCAGACACGTTCAAAACCATCCGTTAATATGCATTGCATTGTATAATTGGTTGTACTGAAGCGCATCGGACTTATCAGATTCAATATTTCACAATAAACCATTATTAATATAAAAACACTCTAATATCACATATAACTTGATTAAAAATTTATACTAAGGATAATTAGAAATAATTATAATATTTCGTCATATTCATCTCCCTGTCTAGTTGCGATATCGATCATACAGATATGTGAGAAGTAATTTCCTCCAGTAGGGTAAGGGAAGAAATAAGAACCAACTTAAAAAATATGCAAATGTTATTTTTTTAGTAGGTTGTTTTTTTTACAAAAGGGATATAAATATTATTTTTTTAGTAGGTTATTTTTTTACAAAAAGGATAAAATTATTTTCAGCATTTTTGTAAAAAAATAACTTACTAAAAAATACATTTGTATCCTTTTTGAGTTGGTTATTTTTTATAAAAAGGAAGCAAATGTTATTTTTTTACAAAACGAATATTCATAGTTTTTGTATAAAAATAAGTTTTTTTTACCAATAAGTCTCGTTTACTAAGTCTGCAGTTCAATAGGCCCTAAAATCTTTTTTTGCTCTAACAGGTCATGTGAAAAAATATTTTTGCTCCAATAGGTCCTAAAATCTTTTTTTTCTCTAACAGGTCAAGTGAAAAAATATTTTTGCTCCAATAGGTCCTATTTGTAAACACATAGTGAATATTCACTATATGTATAAATATGACTTATTAGGAAAAAAAAATATTTTGAGGACTTATTATGAAATATTTTATGTAAATATGACTTATTTGTCAAGCTTCAAAAAAATAATCGACTAAAGAAATAACGTTTATATCTTTTTTTGATTTGGTTGTTTTTTTATAAAAAAATATGCAAATGTTAATTTTTTACAAAAAAGATATAAATGTTATGTTTTTACAGAAATGATATTCATCCTTTTTGTAAAAAAATAACTGACTAAAAAAGTAACATTTATCTCTTTTTTTGAGTTGGTTGTTTTTTATAAAAAGGATGCAAATGTTAATTTTTTACTAAAAAGATACAAATGTTATTTTTTTACAAAAAGGAAGTTCATCAATTTTTTTTAAAAGAACCTACAAAAAAAATAACATTTATATCTTTTTTGAGTTGATTGTTTTTTTTAAAAAACGATGCAAATTTATTTTTTTACAAAAAAGATACAAGTGTTATTTTTTCAGTAAGAGGAAATGTTAATTTAGCATGTTATTTTTTTATATTATAGACATGTTCTTCTAGTATGTTATTTTTTTCTAAAAACGTGATGCAAATATTACTTTTAACAAAAACACCGTACTTTTTTTTAATTTCCTTTTAACAAAACATGATACTAATGTTTCTTTTTTAATTTTTTATATTACTTTTTTTAAACAAAATAAGATACAAATATGTGGTAAGAGATGTTACTTTTTTAAACAAGTACAAATGCTACTTTTTTTTAGATAAGTACAAGTGTTAAATAAGTAGGGTTAGAAATGTTACACAACCGACGTCGAGAGAGAAAGAAGGGTTAGGAAAAAACTGAGGATTTCTTACACAGCCAACAACTCTACAACATGTTTCTTCCTTTACACAACAACTTCTTCTATTACACAACAACTTCTTCTTCTTTCTCTTTTTTACGCAGCGACTTCTTCTTCTTTTTCTTAACTTATTTTTCTTTTTCTTTTTACACAACAACTTCTTCTATTTTTTTTACGAGAAAAACAACTCACCCCATATCTCGTCTATTCTTTTTTGTCTCGACCGATATATCGGGTAATATCTTGGGATCGTCGAGATCTTACGATATTTTACTGATTCATATATTTTTTTAAATCGTGACACGAAATCGAAATGGTGACCGTCGAGACCGAGTCAGTTTAGCCAATACCAAGTCAACTTGGCCGATACCGAGTCAACTTGGCCGAGACTTAAAACCATGTAATTTATAGAGTTATTCTCAAAATATACCTAGTGCTTTTTGTTATTTGTAAAATGTGATTGAACACTCCAAAGACACATTTATTACACACATCATCTAAGCTGCAAAAATTTTCAAGATTTTTTTTCATATTTCAAAATCACTTCTTTTATCTTTTTGAGTACCATTAACTAAAGAATTCCTATGCCACACAATTTATCAAACTCTTAAGAGTATGGCCAAAATTTGTCATTACTACTATTTATTTTACTAAATAGTACATAAATACTAATAATAATAATAATTACAGAAAAAACAACCTTATTGAAAATGAGAATGACTTATTTGATATTGCAGAAATAACAAATAAAAACATAAAAGAATTCTGAGCCCTGTGTAATACCATAGTGTCTTTAAGACAATTTTAATTCCCCTCCATAGTGCTTTAGGGTCTGAATTAATGTCTCCCGAGATAGAACCAAATTTTCGAATCAATACAGGAAGCACAACTATGTAATGATTCTGGCGAACTCAATTTCTATGTCTTTTACTCAAACCATGAACAAGACTGATGAAATGCAGGAGCTGTTTAGGAGATGAGAGGAAAAAAAAATCGTCGGATTTTTTCATTAGTAAAAAATTGGAGGGAGACATGTATATATATAGTAATTGAGTTTACTGTTCAAATTAACTGATTAAACAGTTTAAATAATTCGGTGTTTAAAGAGTTTAATTAATTAATTACGGAATTAATTAATTCGGCCCAAAAATGAAAGGAATTTTTTATAAGCCTAAGCCGACCGGTAGGAAGGCGTACGCACGCGTTTGGATTTTTAGCCCAAGCCCAACATGTGCATAGTATAGGCCATCTCCCCTTCAAAGAGTTGGGATACCCCAAAGGCATCTCAGTCTTAGTCTATAATTAGGATTTTATTAACTCTTCAAATTTCAACTACTCTTCCAATGTGAGATAAGAGTTAAAACACACCCAATTCATTAACTTTCTTTATTTTGTGAGTCAATTTGGAGACATATTTATCATTCATAAATTAATGGAATTGGACATGCGAATATACTACGCTAATCTCCTTGCTAAGAAGAACGCGTTCATATATGGTCCCACGATTATTGTGGTGTGGATCCGACCTAAATTTGAGCTCAAAGTTGCTCAAAATTATGTTGTCTAATACCCAATTCCAACAATCCCCCAAATGAATGATATATTTCTATATATATACAGATATGCAAGATGCAGATGCAGACACAGGTTTAAGTAAAACTAAAAATTTATTGCATCAGGAGAAGTAGCCTAATGCCCGTAAACTTTTCTTAGTGATATACTATCGGATTTACTTAGTTAATCAGTAGACTATATGTACTTGAACCATCAACCATTTTTTTAAACTAGACAACAATATTCACATAATAATTCTTTAACACAGTTGGTTCTCCCGTTTGTGTTCGTTTTGTCCATGAACACCATTTGGTTTCGTGAGTATTTTAGAGAATTTTCGTTTTATTATTATCATAGAAATGGCCATCTTCTTACTCCCGTAGGTGATATCCATAAGGAGTATTCTTTTATACCTCACTTAGACGTACTAAGAAGTGGATGACAGTAAAAGCATAACTTATCCTAAATTCATGGCAGATGTGAACTTTCTCATCTTTGGAATGGATAGGATTAAATACCCCCCATTGCGTACTGAATACTATGTAGTTAGGTTTTCCCATTGAACCTAGATCTTGGGATCTCCAGTCAACTAGGTTGGGTTGCCACTATATTGATTCGTATTTATTTATAAGCTTTAGACCCATTCCTCTAGGTGATCTTTCAACTTTCTCTCGATTTAAGTCTTTTGTTAGTGGATACGATACATTATCCTTTGACTTTACATAGTCAATTGAGATAATTTCATTTGAGAGAAGTTGTGACAACCCAAATATAATTATGAAAAATCAAGTTTAAATCATGCTTATCTTACATGATATGTATGTGTTATTAGGTAATATAATGTTAAGTTATTATGTTTAGTCTAATACTAACTTCATAACTCATGAAATATCGAATTAGTTACAAACTAAAATTTAAAGTTTTCGGTAGGAATATTTATGTTGGAGACTAGTACTGACCCTTATAATATAACAATTGAGTTGAGGTGAAAACTTGATAGTTGTAGATATACGAGTTCTGTTTGTAAAACAATAAATAGTGCATAAAATAGAGGGCCGAGTAAGTAGTTATGCTGAAATTACGAAGCAAGGGAAAACATGTCCATTCGTTAATTGGTATTTTGTCTTATTAGTACAACAAATGGTTTGTTTTGATTGGTTAAAAAGGGAGATGGGTTTGGCCGACTTATAACCATTAAAACTATTCCCTTTCTATATAAAAATCAGCCTTGTTTCATTTTTGGAGAGTTTATCTTGAGGAAAGAGAGTCGGAAAGTTTAGGAAGAAGAAACTGAGGAAAACAATTGAGAAAAATCAATAGGAAATTACATAAAAGTCCCTAAGGTAATTTAATCTGTAAATCATGTTAAATTTTTGGTATTACTGATTGAAATGATATAAATCATTTATTTTTTATTGAACTTTCGTGCCTTAATGTATATGTATGGATAGATGCTAGTTTAAGAAAAGTTGAATGTGTAAACCCTTTATATTGCTTCGATTGGAAGCCTTGTGTATTCAAACTTATATATCTTTTTGTATACTTACTCGAATTGAGTAATTCCACTTGGAGATAAAAATAGACTCGTATGTGTGTATCATATCTAAAGATTATTTAAAAATACCAACAAATTAATCTTGGGTGATTGTTTGAAGTTCAGGTATTGAATCTACCCCAAAAGTGTAAGTATGCATACCATGTGTTTGAAGTTTCCTTGACATAGAAAATGAACTCTAAAAATTATGAAACTATAATTTTGTATTATATAATATGTTTATTGAAATTGGGTATAATATCATAGAAAGTTATGATGTAGAAAAGTTATGAAAATTCGTAGAAGTTAACTAAATGATTGAGGAACCTTTAGGGCACGTTTACTATGTGGTAAAAAAATGGTTATATCTTGCTCTAGAAAACTTGAAATGATGTGTCGTATTTTGTATTGGAAACCTAATATGATACGTATTGGATTAATAAGAAGAAAGTAAAGTATATATGGGCAATGATTTGGATACGTTAAATATCTTAACATGAGTTTAGATTAAACTTCATTTGTGATAAATGTTTTGAATGAGATCATATGATGCTTAGAAATTGAGTTACGTTTAAGTTATTATTTGGATTGTTAATATTCCTATGATGATACTAATATTGTAAGGATGATAGGAAAGGAAAGAGAAACAATTGAACAAGTGCCAGATAAAGATAAAGGAAAAACCAATTAAGTGGCTAAGGTGAGTGTACTCACTGGTAAGATGTATTTATACATGGTTATGGATATGATCCGATTATTACTCACTGGTAAGATGTAATTATGCATAGTTATGGATATGATCAGAATATTACTCACAAGTAAGATGTAATTATATATGGTTATGGATATGATCAGAATATTACTCACTGGTAAGATGTAACTATACATGCTTATGGATATGATATGAATATTACTCACTGGTAAGATGTAATTATACATGGTTATGGACATGATAAGAATATTACTCACTGGTAAGATGTAATTATATATGGTTATCGATATGATCATAATATTACTCATTGGTAAGATGTAATTATACATGGTTGTGGATATGATCAGAATATCACTCATTGGTACGATGTATTTATACATGGTTATGTATATGATCAAAATAATACTCACTGGTAGGGTGTAATTATACATGGTAGTGGATATGATCATAATATTATGAATATGAAATTGTTCAATTCAGTTTACCGAAATGGGATGTTACTCCCCGACCCAGAATGGGGGAGATTTGTCTATTAAAGACAAGGAGTTAGTCCTCGATCAGGAATGGGGGAGAATTATCTATTACAGACATGGTATGTGAATCACGATTCGAAAAGGCTGGTCATTCATTATAAATGGGCCAAATAAGATTTGTCTATTTAAGACAAAGGGTTTACTCCTCGACCAAGAATGATGGAGATTTGTTTATTGCAGACAAGATATGTGAATCATGAATCGGAAAGGTTGGTCATTCATTATGAATGGTCCGAATAAGATTTCTCTATTAAAGACAATGGGTTACTCCTCAACTAGGAATTTGGGAGAATTGTCTATTGTAGACATGATATGTGAATCATGATTCAGAAAGTTGGTCATTCATTGTGAATGGTCTAAATAAGTATATATATTACCAATTGATTATGATTTATTTGCATTTAATTTTATGCAATTGTGTAGTAAGTTTATATATTATCATACATATATGATTTGTTGCATTTAATTTTAAATAATAGTGTAGTAAGTTTCTATATTATCGCACGGATATGATTTATTGCATTTAACTTGATGCAATAGTGTAGTAGTGATGCATCCACTGAGTAATTTTGCTCACGATTCTAGTGTTATGTTTTTTAGGTAACATGATGCCACTGCCAAATCTAGGATGTCAAGTGGGGTTAGCAAGAGATGTATAAAACCATGATTTGGGTCAAACATAAATGAGGTAATTTTAGCGTACTTATCCTTCAAATAAGTTCATATAAGCATAACTGTATTAAATTTGTGAATTTTTTTTAGTTTTATGGATTCATAATGATGACTGAAAAAGGTAAGTCGTGTTTATGGTACGTTTAAGGCAATTATGGTTTGACTAACTTTGACTTTCAAACTTAATTATATGTAACGAGGTTGGGGTGTGTCAGTTTTCGATATCAGAGGCTAGGTTTTAGTGGTTCTGGAGTTGGAAGCGCCTAGATTGGCAGTGGACATTGAAATTTTTTTGAGTCATAAGTATTCGATTTTAAAGGATACAAATAAGTATGTTGGATTCTCAAGACATGGACATGAAGGGTTTGTTAATAAGTTTTAAATGGGATTTATTGACTACCATCTGTCATTTATGCTTATAAATTGTTGTACGGGATACGAAATGTGAAAATCTTGCAGGAAAGGAAATAAGATGGTAAGGTTTATTCAGGGATGATAGCGAATACAGGTATTTAAATATGAAGCATTGCATTGTTTTATATGTTGCAAATGTGTCATAGAAGGATAATATTTAAAGAGAAAATGTGGTATACAAAATTGTGAAGAATTACTATAACCTGATTATGATGGGACTTAAATCATCAGATAAAATGAAGATTCGTTTAATAAAGGAGAAAGGAGAAGATTAGTAGTTGTATATGTTTAAATCTAATATGTGAAATGGTCTGAAATATAATATATCACAATTGATCCGAACATGGGTTCATAATGAATTATGATAAGTAGAAGAAAAGAGTAATGAAAGTTGATATGTACTTCTTTAATGGTATGAGTATATGCAGTGGATATTACTCTTATGATGTTTTGGGATGCTTATATGAATAGTAAAGTTGAGATAAGGTGTTAAAGATTTGGAATTTTAAAATATTAAGGAATCCTTCTAGAAGCATGTGTTGTGTATTAAGGCAATGAATTTCGTATCGGATGAAAGGTAAGAATTATTTATGAAAATTTAAGATGTATTTGGGAATGAAGAGTGGGAAATTATTGATCTAGTGTATATGATAAGTGAGTAGGAGTTATTAAATAAGAAAGGAGGGGGCGAGTGTATGCTTATACTCAATATCAAAAAAACCTAATGGGATGTGGCCATGGTGAAATATAAATGAAGTATGATGGGGTGTGATGACTTTGTGATAAAATATAATGGGGGTAAATGAGATTTTCATAGTAAAAATATAAATGAGATCTAAACTTTAACGAATGACGAATAAGGAATAATGTATGAGTGTGAGAAAGATGCTAGTTGGATTTGAACATCAACAACTAGTTTGAGGGGGGGGGGGGGGGGGGGGAGGATATTGAGTTGTATTTGTCATTGTACGTACGTGTTATCACTAAGAGTATGCCATATAATGAATATGATTGACATTATACGAAGTCACCAAGAAGTATATGTAAGGATAATGTGCTATGTGAGATGCCATAGTGTTATACATTAAGTTATTTGAAAGAAATAAGAGATATAATAGTTAGAGATGTAATATGGGGCTGATAAGTACGATTAAAGTTTTAAGTGGTGATGTTATGTTTAACATCCATGTTATCAAAAGGGTAAGATGAGTGTATTAATGATGTTGCATAAGACTATCATGTTAATAAGGATTGGGGTAAGATTATGATTGTAAAGTTATTTTGTCACATAAATTACTTGTTAATATCATTGTATATTTAGTTAAAGAACAATCTAACGATACTGAAAAAGGAATATAGTGAGAAGTTGTATTGAGTTTATAGTGCATGACTGGATAATATACATGAAAGTGATTATGATATCTTAGTTAAGATTAAACATTTAGGGAATAATTGTTCAGTTTCGATATATGAAAAGTAGTGAGGCTATAATTCGATTAAGAAATTGTAAGGACGATATTTAACATAATCTTAACTTTAGAAATGATGCAGATAGTATGTGACACCCTGACTAATTAAATACCGGGTAGCTACTCCTTTATTAAATCAATACAAAATTCCAAGTTGGTTCAGTTAATAGCATCACTGTCGAAAACATTTTAATAATTACTAACCACCTAGTATTTAAAAAGTAAGTTGCCAAATTTTAAGTTAAGTC
The DNA here is from genome assembly GCA_949130495.1 of Sambucus nigra. Classification (NCBI taxonomy): domain Eukaryota; kingdom Viridiplantae; phylum Streptophyta; class Magnoliopsida; order Dipsacales; family Adoxaceae; genus Sambucus; species Sambucus nigra. The sequence continues at coordinate 83,116,327 of OX422213.1, read as the reverse complement.
TGATTAACATGCAATAAAAGAATAATGGAAGAACAACATAATCCATTCACCATAACGAAGTAATGAAATAACCAACAAATAGTAATAAGTCCGGAGGAAAACTCCTCACAAAAACCCCACGAATGAAATAATAACATAAGTCTGAATCCTGAATTAATTACATGCCCAAAGTCTGAATAACTGAAAATAAATGAAAAGTCTCTAAAGAAATGGGCGACATGCCCTACAACTGATCAATACTGAATAGAGAGTCAATATAGAAGAAGCGTCTACAAGCAAAGTCCTGTAACTTCCACAAACAGCTACAGCTCGTCACCTGAATGAGGATCCTAAGCATGGTGTCCTTGTGGCTGGGCACCTAAAATGGTTTTTACAAAAAAAATAGATTTGAAAGAAAATGGGTCAGAGCCCGAAAGTGGAAATCATTTTAAAAATAGCAAGTGTTTTAATAACATTAAAACATTAAATGCAAAATACATGTTAGGACATGCACTGACATGAAATTCTCACCTCTCGACTACATGTGCACTCCTAACGTACCATACCCATCTAAATGACATACATAGCTAACCAAACCGTAATAAGTTCTACCCCTTACTACTCGATCCCCATATTACATTCTAGCGTTATCAATATAGATAGAGGCTTTACTTAAACTCAGGTTTTCAAATCTGTAATACAATTCCCTATCGGTTAACCCGTTATGTTTTCTCGAAACGTTTTCCATATTTATACACATAATACCACATGAAAGTTCCCATTAATTAAGAGTATATTATTCACGTCATAAATATACGATACAAGCACCCCGAGACTAAGCTGCGGTGCACACATACTCTGCTATCCATCCCAGTACATCACGTACATAAGGATCACGTATTCCGAATCTCTCAGGAATCGTTCTCAGATAACAACATCACAAATAATGGAGGCGAACACAGTCACATCACATGGGTCACGTACATACCTACGCTCCCACGATCAGCAGACTTATTAATATCCTAATAAGTCCTTCTCTGACCTATGTTCATCGAGGTAACCAATCTAAATCCAGGAAACACAAGGATTAGAAGGCCCTAAGCGAACGTAAACCTCCCGTGATAGCAAGTATGGTAGGTATGTCATACACATAAAATCAATACATATACTAAGTATGCACTCATCTTAGTAATCACCATAATATGTTGGTGGTACCCTTCTCATTCTCGTACCGACATATAATACTACACAATTTATATATTCCCGGTTAATATAATAAATTAAGCCGTCAATAGTTCTCGCACCGTAATAGACACTCACGTCCTATTCCATAAATACCCTTAGGTTCAATTACACTTCTAGGTTTTGCTCCAAATTATATTTCAAATGTCCCTACTGTAACAATTTATCGTTAAGGGAAGGTTATCTCTACCATTATATAAGGTTACGGGACAAGCAAAATCAAAACAGGCTAAAAAGCCTAAACTGTCAACTCGTTAGAAGTCTCGTTCGAACGAGGCTGTTCGAACGAGAGTTCGTTCGAACGAACTGGGCCTTCTAACGAGATCTCGTTTGAACGAAAGTCTTCGAACGAACATCCCTCTCGTTAGAACCCAAACTGTCAACTCGTTAGAAGCTCATTCGAACGAGCTCGTTCGAACGACCTGGGTAGGTCTTCTAACGAGTGGCCAGATTTGAGCCCAGAAATTTCTTTACTCGTTTTTCAAATTTCTCTACACCTCTAATCTCCTCTAAACATCGTTCCAACATCAATTTAAGGTTCCTACTTCGTACTAAACATTCATAGATCATAACTAAACGTTTATATAGGGCCAATACATCTTAAACATCATCCAATCATCAAATCCCTTCATTTAACCCCCAAATTACATGAACATGAACCCTAAAATTTATAAATCATCAATGAGCCTAATCAAATACGTTTTTGTTTCATCCAAATTATAATATCATCAGAATAATCATCTAAATACAAATCTACATGCAATTCCTCATCAAAAATGTAATTTTTACTTCCAATTAAAATGGGTTTTCATCATACTCCAAGAACAATACAATTTATTTGAATTTCCTACGCACGGAAGAAGCACTCTTTGTAAAAATCTGTAATTAAATCACTTGCCTTATTTGAATCTCTGATTTTGAGGTTGAATCTTGAAGGTTGAATATGTCCTCTCTCTCTCTCTCTGCAGAATTCTCCTCTTTCTCTCTCTCTCTACAAGTTCTTCTCAAGGTGATAATGGAGGTTGGGTTGGTTTTTGCCAAGTTTTAAAGTTTCTAACTTCTCCCGTAGCCCACTTCCTAAATTGGGGTTGAAGATGGCTTAGTGGGTTAAGACTAAGTCAGATTTTTAACTCTAATTTTCGTGGGTTTTAATTACCCAATTTCTGAAATTACCAAAACGCCCTTATAAGTTACCGGTATGGCCCAATAATGCCTTGGGACCTAAACTTAACCCCCGGCTAGTGTTTTCTGACTATTTCAACCCTTCCGGACGCGTTGGCGCACTCAAAATGACCATAAGGTTTATAGAAATAAAATTCACTTTTTAATTAAAATAAATATATACCTGACGCGACTGTCACACGCGTCTCAACAAAATTCCCCAATTGTCGTATTTCAATCCCGCCACAATTTCAATATTTCCAATATTCACATATTGCCATATATACACATTATAATCAAATACTAACTCACATCTCGTTAATATTTTATCCGGATTAATTCTCAATTAATTCACATTCAATTCAATTAATCCCATAAATAAATATCACAAAAAATACGGGGTATTATATACTTCCCCCCTAATAACTGAATTTCGTCCCAAAATTCGGAACTAGAAAGTACCTGATAAGAACAACTCTGGATAACGTTCTTGCATCTCATCCTCGCACTCCCATGTGGACTCCTCGACATTATAATGTCGCCACTGAACTCGCACTAACGAAACTATCTTTGACCGCAGTTTCCGCTCACTTCGGTCCAAAATAGCAATCGGCCCCTCCTCGTAGGAACTATCAGGCTGGAGATCGATGTCCTCCAAAGAAATATGTGAATGAGCCAAATCGTCTCTAAGATATTTCCTTAGTGAGGAAATATGAAATACATCGTGAATCCGATGCAAATGCTCCGGTAATCCAAGCCTATACGCAACCGGTCCAATCCGCTCAATAATAGGAAATGGTCCCACATACCACGGTGCCAACTTCCCTTTCTTCCCAAAATGCATAATCCCCTTCATAGGAGATACTCTGAGCAAAACCTGGTCCCCCACTTGGAACTCTCTGAAGAACCTCTTCGCATCGGCATAGCTCTTCTGCCGATCCTGAGCTACCCGAATGTGACTTCGAATCAATTCTATCCTTGCCGAAGTATCTTGAATTACTTCCAGCCCAAGTAGTTTGTTGTCCCCCACCTCCAACCAACATGCTGGGGAACGACAAGGTCTACCATACAACGCCTCAAATGGACCCATGCCAATGGTGAACTGGTAGGAGTTATTGTAAGCAAACTCCACCAGTGGAAGATACTGCTCCCATCCACCCCCAAAATCAATGATACTCATACGTAGCATGTCCTCCAACATCTGGTTTGTACGCTCCGTTTGCCCGTCGGTCTGCGGGTGGTACGCCGTGCTCAATCGCAATTCTGTGCCCATGGCCTCCTGAAAACTCTCCCAAAACCGTGAAACAAATATCTTGTCTCGGTCAGACACGATATTTAGGGGCACACCGTGAAGTCTCACTATCTCTGCAATAAAGAGCTGGGCATACTGTCCCGCAGTGTAGTCTGTCCTTACGGGTAGAAAATGAGCGACTTTGGTCAACCTGTCCACAATTACCCAAATGGAGTCGTGACCTCTCGGTGACGTAGGCAATCCCATGATAAAGTCCATGGAGATGATCTCCCACATCCACATCGGGACCTCCAATGGCTGTAGAAGTCCTGCTGGTCTCTGATGATCCACTTTTACTAGCTGACAAGTGGCGCATTTTGAAACAAACTCGGCAATATCTCTATTCATCCCGCTCCATCAATACTGTCGTCTCATGTCTTGGTACATTTTGTCCCCTCCGGGATGTACCGCGAACCGTGAGCCGTGCGACTCTACCATCACCTCGTGCCGCAATTCCTCCCCTTCCGGGACTATTAATCTCCCATTGAAGCGCAATCCCCCATCTAAGCTAACGGTATAGGACTCGTCTCCCTCTGCTAGTAATCGAACTATCTGCTCCTGACAGAACGAGTCATTTGCCTGTGCCCTTACTACCTTTGTTACAATCTGAGGTGTAACGTTCATCACAGACATGAACAATCAGGCCACTGTATCTTGGTGTCCCAACTCCTTCCACTTTGCCTTCCACACCCCTGCCACTTCATTTATTGGCCTACGGCTCAACGCATATGCTACCACGTTAGCCTTCCCCGGGTGGTATTGGATATCGAACTGATAATCTTTCACGAACTCAAGCCATCTCCGCTACCGTATATTCAACTCTTTCTGCGTGAATAGGTACTGTAGGGACTTGTGGTCTATGAATAATCGAAACTTTTCCCCCAAAAGATAATGTCTCCAAATCTGAAGGGCAAATACCACTGCCGCTAACTCCAAGTCATGGGTAGGGTAATTCTTCTCGTGAGGCTTAAGCTTACGGGAGGCATAAGCTATGGCCTGACTCTCCTGTTGTAATACACCTCCAAGTCCTTGTAAGGACGCATCGGTGTAGACTAAATACTCAACTCCCGGTCTCGGCAATGCTAACACCGGTGCTGAGGTCAACTTATCCTTCAACTCATCGAATGCCAACTGACAGGCATCACTCCAGATGAATGGAACACCCTTACGAGTCAGATGTGTCAAAGGACCCGCTATCTTCGAAAATCCCCGAATGAACCTCCTGTAGTATCCTGCTAGGCCCAAGAAACTACGGATCTCTGTTGGTGTCATGGGCTGTCCCCACTCCCTCACCGCGGATACTTTCCTCGGATCAACAGATATCCCCCGGTCGAAAATAATGTGTCCTAAAAACTGGACCTCCTTCAGCCAAAACCCGCACTTCTCATATTTTGCATACAACTCGTTCTGACGTAGTGTCTGCAAAACTTGCCTCAAATGCTCGGCGTGCTCCTCCTCTATCTGGGAGTAAACAAGAATATCATTGATGAAGACAATGACAAACTGATCTAGGAAATCCCTCAACACCCTATTCATCAGGTCCATAAACACTGCTGGAGCGTTGGTCAAATTAAAAGGCAAAACCCGAAACTCATAAGAACCATATCTTGATAAGAACGCAGTCTTCGAGACGTCCTCTTCCCTGATACGCAACTGATGGTATCCTGATCGCAAATCAATTTTCAGGAAGAAAGAGGCTCCTCTCAACTGGTCGAATAAGTCATCGATTCGAGGCAATGGATACTTATTCTGTATCGTGACTTTGTTCAGCTCTCGGTAGTCCACACACAGTCTCAGTGAACCATCTCTCTTCTTCACGAACAACACAGGGGCACCCCACGGTGAAGTACTCCTCCGTATAAACCCCTGACCCAACAACTGCTCAATATGATCTCGTAGCTCTCGCATCTCTGCCGTAGCCATACGGTACGGTGCGCATGCTATAGGTCTCGTATCTGGTAATAAGTCTATGACAAAGTCTATCTCTCGACTGGGAGGTAGGCCTGGCATCTCCTGAAACACATCGGAATACTCCCTGACAACTGGGATCGAATCTAAAGGAATCACAACCTCCTTAGAGGTATCCTCCTTTATGTAGTACAAATGAGCGGTCGAACCTCCCTATGGGCGAGGCATCGCCACTACAAACATCTCTTGCCCCGGAATGGCAAAAATAATGCTCCCACCAAAGCAATCAATCATGGCTCTATAATCAGCGAGCCAATCCATACCGATAATCGCATCGTGCACATGCATATCTAATACCAACATGTTGGCAGGTAATACCAGACTACCAATCTCTACCCCCACTCCCCGACATATAAAGAAAATAAGCGACCCACTCCCCAATGGTGAGTCTACACACGTCACTGTGCTCTCTGCTGTGGCTAACAACCCTAAGGCTTTCGCAAAATGTGTAGGTATAAAACAATACGTTGCCCCCGTATCAAACAAAACCCGACCCATAGTACCATAGATAGGAAACATACCCTCAATCGTGGGTGGTGCTTGTGGAGCTGCCGCCTGGTGGACGTTATAGACACGTCCATACTGTAACTGCCCCTGCTGCACAGGAACTGCTCGAATGGCTGGAAGAGATGGCACCTGGGCTGGAGCTGGAAGAGCAGGTGGAAAAAGTGGCCTATGTGGCTCATTTCGAGCACCCTGCTGCTGCTGTAGGGCCCTGTCCCTATCAGGACAATCCTGGCATTTATGGCCAGTCTTGCCACAAACGAAACACTTCCCCGGGAAGTTCCCCCCTCTCTGCCCTTGCTGCCCCCGGCCCTAGTGGCCGTTACCATTCCTCCACTGGCCCTGCTGAAACTGCTGTTGACCATTCTGACCCTGCTGGTTCTGATGGCCGTTCGGACCCTGATGACCCTGCCGAAAACCTCCCTGTCCGTGCCTGAAATTTCCTGACCTGAACCTCTTGTGATCCCCCTGCCTCTGTCCCTGAACAGAATGTGCCCCACTGGCACCATTTCCCCCAGTCCTGCCCTGATGGTTGGACTCTCCTGACCTCTTGCCTTCAGTCATGTGAAAGCGATGGTCCTGGCAGTGTAACAGTGCAGCGTTAGCCACATCAGAATAAGTGGCTAACGATAGGTTCCCTAACAAGTGCTGACGAATCCTCCATGTCAACCCGTCTGTAAATATCTGTATCTTCTTCTCCTCTGTCGGTATCTCATCCGGAACAATGTTCAGAAGATTAGTGAATTCGGCCTCATACTCGGCCACAGTCTTAACCTCCTGTCGAAGGCTCATCAACTTCCTCCTCATTTCCGTGTGAACAGCTGACGGAAAGTACTTGCGGTCGAACCTCACCCAGAACTCCTGAATAGTGAGAGTATCTCTCTCCTCCACGGTGGTAATAGACTCCCACCACTGCAGTGTAGACCCCACTAGCTTAAAGGTAGCTAGTATCTGCTTCTGGACATCGGTGCACTCATACATCCTCAAGTGTCATTGTATATCCTTCCTCCACTGACTCGAAACTACCACATCGGAGCTACCTGCGAACTCCGGAGGGTGTGCTTTCTGAAAAGCATCACGTACACGTTCCCAAGAAGACGGGAATGCATGAGCCTGAACTGGCGCGGCTATCGGCGCCTGAGGTGGTGCCTGCTGAACTACAGCTAGTGCGGCATTTATCGCCTGGGCCACAATGGCTGCAACCTCGGCGGCATTCATCGTGCCCTGAACTGGTGCGGGCTGTGGTTCTGGAGTGGCATCCCTGGGAACCCGTTGTGCACGTCGGGGAGGCATCTGAAATAAGAACGAAGTCTATAAGTTCGCAGTTATAAACTCAAAATAGCTGAAGAACGTAGCATATACAAGAGAGTACAATAGTCCTAAAATATAGGGCTCTACATCAAAGAAAGCTCAGCGGAAAACATAATAAGCCGTGCAGATCCTAAAAGACACTAGAACCTGATGCTCTGATACCACCTGTGACACCCCGACTAATTAAATACCGGGTAGCTACTCCTTTATTAAATCAATACAACATGCCAAGTTGGTTCAGTTAATAGCATCACTGTCGAAAACATTTTAATAATTACTAACCACCTAGTATTTAAAAAGTAAGTTGCCAAATTTTAAGTTAAGTCTGATTAACATGCAATAAAAGAATAATGGAAGAACAACATAATCCATTCACCATAACAAAGTAATGAAATAACCAACAAATAGTAATAAGTCCGGAGGAAAAATCCTCACAACAAACCCACGAATGAAATAATAACATAAGTCTGAATCCTGAATTAATTACATGCCCAAAGTCTGAATAACTGAAAATAAATGAAAAGTCTCTAAAGAAATGGGCGACATGCCCTACAACTGATCAATACTGAATAGAGAGTTAATATAGAAGAAGCGTCTACAAGCAAAGTCCCGTAACTTCCACAAACAGCTACAGCTCGTCACCTGAATGAGGATCCTAAGCATGGTGTCCTTGTGGCTGGGCACCTAAAATGGTCTTTACAAAAAAAATAGATTTGAAAGCAAATGGGTCAGAGCCCGAAAGTGGAAATCATTTTAAAAACAGGAAGTGTTTTAATAACATTAAAACATTAAATGCAAAATACATGTTAGGACGTGCACTCACATGAAATTCTCACCTCTCGACTACATGTGCACTCCTAACGTACCATACCCATCTAAATGACATACATAGCTAACCAAACCGTAATAAGTTCTACCCCTTACTACTCGATCCCCATATTACATTCTAGCGTTATCAATATAGATAGAGGCTTTACTTAAACTCAGATTTTCAAATCTGTAATACAATTCCCTATCGGTTAACCCGTTATGTTTTCTCGAAATGTTTTCCATATTTATACACATAATACCACATGAAAGTTCCCATTAATTAAGAGTATATTATTCACGTCATAAATATAAGATACAAGCACCCCGAGACTAAGCTGCGGTGCACACATACTCTGCTATCCATCCCAGTACATCACGTACATAAGGATCACGTATTCCGAATCTCTCAGGAATCGTTCTCAGATAACAACATCATAAATAATGGAGGCGAACACAGTCACATCACATGGGTCACGTACATACCTACGCTCCCACGATCAGCAGACTTATTAATATCCTAATAAGTCCTTCTCTGACCTATGTTCATCGAGGTAACCAATCTAAATCCGGGCAACATAAGGATTAGAAGGCCCTAAGCGAACGTAAACCTCCCGTGATAGCAAGTATGGTAGGTATGTCATACACATAAAATCAATACATATACTAAGTATGCACTCATCTTAGTAATCACCATAATATGTTGGTGGTACCCTTCTCATTCTCGTACCGACATATAATACTACACAATTTATATGTTCCCGGTTAATATAATAAATTAAGCCGTCAATAGTTCTCGCACCGTAATAGACACTCACGTCCTATTCCATAATTACCCTTAGGTTCAATTACACTTCTAGGTTTTGCTCCACATTATATTTCAAATGTCCCTACTGTAACAATTTATCGTCAAGGGAAGGTTATCTCTACCATTATATAAGGTTACGGGACACGCGAAATCAAAACAGGCTAAAAAGCCTAAACTGTCAACTCGTTAGAAGTCTCGTTCGAACGAGGCTGTTCGAACGAGAGTTCGTTCGAACGAACTGGGCCTTCTAACGAGATCTCGTTCGAACGAAAGTCTTCGAACGAACATCCCTCTCGTTAGAACCCAAACTATCAACTCATTAGAAGCTCGTTCGAACTAGCTCGTTCGAACGACCTGGGTAGGTCTTCTAACGAGTGGTCAGATTCGAGCCCAGAAATTTCTTTACTCGTTTTTCAAATTTCTCTACATCTCTAATCTCCTCTAAACATCGTTCCAACATCAATTTAAGGTTCCTAATTCGTACTAAACATTCATAGATCATAACTAAACGTTTATATAGGGCCAATACATCTTAAACATCATCCATTCATCAAATCCCTTCATTTAACCGCCAAATTACATGAACATGAACCCTAAAATTTATAAATCATCAATGAGCCTAATCAAATCCGTTTTTGTTTCATCCAAATTATAATATCATCAGAATAATCATCTAAATACAAATCTTCATGCAATTCCTCATCAAAAATGTAATTTTTACTTCCAATTAAAATGGGTTTTCATCATACTCCAAGAACAATACAATTTATTTGAATTTCCTACGCATGGAAGAAGCATTCTTTGTAAAAATTTGTAATTAAATCACTTGCCTTATTTGAATCTCTGATTTTGAGGTTGAATCTTGAAGGTTGAATCTGTCCTCTCTCTCTCTCTGCAGAATTCTCCTCTTTCTCTCTCTCTCTACAAGTTCTTCTCAAGGTGATAATAGAGGTTGGGTTTGTTTTTGCCATGTTTTAAAGTTTCTAACTTCTCCCGTAGCCCACTTCCTAAATTGGGGTTGAAGATGGCTTAGTGGGTTAAGACTAAGTCAGATTTTTAACTCTAATTTTCGTGGGTTTTAATTACCCAATTTCTGAAATTACCAAAATGCCCTTATAAGTTACCGGTATGGCCCAATAATGCCCCGGGACCTAAACTTAACCCCCGGCTAGTATTTTCTGACTATTTCGACCCTTCCAGACGCGTTGGCGCACTCAAATTGACCATAAGGTTTATAGAAATAAAATTCACTTTTTAATTAAAATAAATATATACCTGACCCACACTGTCACACGCGTCTCAACAAAATTCCCAAATTATCGTATTTCAATCCCGCGACAATTTCAATATTTCTAATATTCACATATTGTCATATATACACATTATAATCAAATACTAACTCACATCTCATTAATATTTTATCCGGATTAATTCTCAATTAATTCATATTTAATTCAATTAATCCCATAAATAAATATCACAAAAAATACGGGGTATTACATAGTAATTAGAGTCAAAAACATATATTTGGTATTGAATGGAAGATGGAAATATGACGTGTAATAAGCTAGTCTGGTGATATGATATTTATGGTGTGAGATATTGAGTGGAAGTTGGAGAGATAAAGTATAAGAAGCTAGTCTTGTAATAGAATAATTATGATTTGAAATATTACACGATGATAAGGATAGACTATATGAATGAAGGGAGAAACGTAAAGAATGATACTAGGTTCATTAAGAATGTTCACTCATTATGAATATATGATGATATAATTAATAATCGGTTATGTGTGAATGTTCGATATACGTATATAAAGGTATGAGGTAATATATGAGTTGGGAATTGGTTTTCATTTATAAGAAATCATTAGAAGATTATCCTTACGTGTAAATGATAAATCAACTGAAGATATTATGAAAGAAGATTTCTCATACATCGAGGAACTGATGAAAATTCTTAACCGTAAGGAGAAAGTATTAGGGAATAAAGCTAGTCCCGCGTTAAAATATTGTGGAGGATCTTTGAAATTAAATAAGAAACTTGGGAAATGGAAGATAGCATGAGTAAATAGTATCCACAATTATTTGGTAAGTGAAATTTATCCCAAATTTCGGGGACAAAATTTTCTAGTGGGAAAAGTTGTGACAACTCGAATATAATTATGATAAATCAAATTTAAATCATGCTTATCTTATGTGATATGTATAATGTGTTATTAGGGTATATAATGTTAAGTTATTATGTTTATTCTAATCCTACCTTCATAACTCATGAAATATCGAATTAGTTACAAACACAAAATTTAAAGTTTTCGGTAGGAATGTTTATGTTGGAGACTAGTACTCACCCTTACAATATAAAATTGACTTGATGTGAAAAATAGATAGTTGTAGATATACGAGTTATGTTTGTAACACAATAAACGGTACATAAAATAGAGGGTCGAGTAAGTAGTTATGCTGAAATTATGAAGCAAGGGAAAACATGTCCATTCGTTAACTGGTATTTTGTCTTATTAGTACAACAAATGATTTGTTTTGATTGGTTGGAAAGGGAGATGGGTTTGGACGACTTATAACCATTAAAAGTATTCCCTTTCTACATAAAAATCAGTCTTGTTTAATTTTTGGAGAGTTTAGCTTGAGGAAAGAGAGTCGAAAAGTCCAGGAAGAAGAAAGTGAGGAAAATAATTGAGAAAAATCAATAGGAAATTACATAAAAGTCCCTAAGGTAATTCTATCTGTAAATCTTGTCATATTTTCTGTGTTATGGATTGAAATTGTATAAATCATCGATTGTTTATTGAAATTTCGTGCATTGGTGTATATGCATGGATAGATGCAAGTTTAAGCAAAGTTGATTGTGTAAACCCTTTATATTGCTTCGATTGGAAACCTTGTGCATTCAAACTTGTATATCTTTTTGTATACTTACTCGAATTGAGTAATTCTAGTTGGAGATAAAAATATACTCATATATGTGTATCATATCCTAAAATTATGTAACAATACCCACAAATGAATCTTGGGTGATAGTTCAGGTATAGAATCTGCTCCAAAAGTATAAGTATGCATACCATGTGTCTAACGTTTTACTTCACATAGAAAGTAAACTCTAAAAATTATGTAACATTAATTTTGTGTTATTTAATATGTTTATTGAAATTGGGTGGAAGATCATAAAAAGTTATGATGTAAAAAAAGTATGAAAATTCCTGGAAGTTGACTGAACGATTGTGGAGCCTATATGGCAGGTTTACTATGTGGTAAAGAAATGGGCATATCTTGCTCTAGAAAATTCAAAATAATGTATCATCTTTTGTATTGAAAACCTAATATGGTAAGGATTGGATTACCAAGAAGAAAGTAAAGTATGTCTGGTCTATGATTTGGATATGTTAAATATCTTGGCATGAGTTCTGATGGAACTTCATTTATGATAAATATTTTGAAGGAGATCATATGATGCTTAGAAATTGAGTTACATTTAAATTATTCTTTGGATTGCTAATATTCTTATGATGATACTAAAATTGTAAGGATTATAAGAAAGGAAGGAGAACCGGTTGAACAAGTGCCAGATAAAGACAAAGGAAAAACTATTTAAATGTCCAAGGTGAGTGTACTCACTTATAAGATGTATTTATACATGGTTATGGATATGATCAGAATATTACTCATTGGTATGATGTAATTATACATGGTTATGGATATGATTAGAATATTACTCACTGGTAAGATGTAATTATACATGGTTATGGATATGATCAGAATATTACTCAATAGTAAGATGTAATTATACATGGTTATGGACATGATTGGAATATTATTCACTGGTAAGATGTAATTATACATGGTTATGGATATGATAAGAATATCACTCACTGGTACGATATATTTATGCATGGTTATGTATATGATGTGAATATTACACATTGGTAGGGTGTAATTATACATGGTTGTGGATATGATCAGAATATTATGAATATGAAATTGTTCATTTCGATTTACCGAAATGGGAGGATACTCCCCGACTCGAAATGGGGGAAATTTGTCTATTAAAGATAAGGGGTTACTCCTCAATCAGGAATGGGGGAGAATTTTCTATTGCAAACAAGATATGGGAATCATGATTAAGAAAGGTTGTTCATTCATTATGAATGGGTCGAATTAGATTTTTCTATTAAAGATAAGGGGTTACTCCTCGACCAAGAATGGGGGAGAATTATTTATTGCAGACAGGATGTGTGAATCATGATTCGGAAAGGTTGGTCATTTGTTAAGAATGGGCCGGATAAAATTTTCTATTAAAGACAAGGGGTTTCTTGTCGATTAGGAATGGGGGAGAATTGTCTATTGTAGACAGGATATGTGAATCTTGATTCGAAAAGTTGGTCTTTCATTATGAATGGTCCGGATATATATATATATATATATATATATATTACCACATGGGTATAATTTATTTGGATTTAATTTTATGTGATTGTGTATTAAATATATATATTATCACACGAATATAATTTATTGCATTTAATATTATGCAATTGTGTACTAAGTTTATCTATTATCGCACGGATATGATTTATTGCATTTAACTTTATCCAATAGTGTAGTAGTGATTCATCCACTGAGATATTTTGCTCACGGTTCCAGTGTTTATTTTTTCAAGTAACGTGATGTCACTGCCAAATTTAAGAGGTCGAGCGGGGTTAGCAAGAGATGTATAAAACCATGATTTTGGTCAAACATAAATGGGGGTAATTTAATCCTACTTATCCTTTAAATAAGTTCATAAAAGCATAACTACTTTAAAATTGTGAAATGTTTTTAGTTTTATAGATTCATGTTGATGACTGAAAAAGGTAACTCATATTTATGGTTCGTTTAAGGCAATTATGGTTTGACTCGGTTTGATTTTCAAACTTAATTATAAGTAATTGGGTTGGGGTGTGTCAGAAGTTGCCTAAAGGTCTTCTGTATACGAATAATATGTCATAAATTTTTGTTATACACGTGATTTTGTTCCCTTTCAATTGCCGATTGACTATCACAATGTATACATATTTCGGGCACAGGTTTCGACCAATTTGGAACATCCTCTAAGAAGTTTCAAAGTCATTCTGCTTCTTCTCCATATAGTGCAATGAATTCAAATTCCATTGTCAATCTAGAAATGCACATTTGTTTTAAAGATTTTCAAGATACGACTGCACCTCCAAGGGTAAATACATACCCACTCGTAGACTTAAGAGTCCTTTGTATCGGATATCCAATTTGCATCGCAATGTCCCTCAAGAACAACTGGATATCTTGAATAGCGCAGTCCATAGTTTTGAGGGTTTTTTAAATAACCCAAAACTCTTAATATCACCTTCCAGTGATCTCTCCCTAGATTACTCATAAATCAACTTAGGTTACTTATCGAGTATGCTATGTCCGAGCGTGTATAGTTTATGATATACATTAAACTGCCGATAATACGAGAGTATTCTAGTTGAGATATGATTTCACCATTATTTCTTGTTAGATGTAAATTTACATCTACAGGTTTCTTGGTAGGACTGATATCATAGTTCTTGAATTTTTCAAGTACTTTCTCTACATAATGAGATTGAGATAATATAAGTTCATCCGATGTGTTAGAAATTTTAATTCGTAAAATAACATCGGCGATACCTAAATCTTTCATGTCAAATTGATTACTCAATATATGTTTTATAGTTTTGACAATTTCTAGATTACTACCCATGATTAGCATATCATCAACATAGAGGCATACAATGACATATTCATTTTTAATGCTTTTAAAGTAAACATTTTTATCACAATCATTAATTTTGAAACCATTTAAAAACATTGCATTATCAAATTTTTCATGCTATTGCTTAGGTGCTAAAGTTATTTCACAAGCTTACATACTTTTCCTTCTTGTCCGGGAGCCTTAAACCCTTCAGGTTGCTCCATATAAATTTCCTCGTCTAGTCCATCGTTTAAGAAAGAACTTCTTACATCCATTTGATGTATTTCAAGTCCATTAATAGTAGTTATGGCTATTAACATTCGAATGGATATAATTCTTATTACCAGTGAATATGTGTCGAAGTAATCCAACCCTTCCTTTTGCATAGAGCATTTAGCTACAAGTCTAGCTTTATATTTATCAACTAATCCATCGACCTTCAACTTCTTTTTGAAGATTCATTTATAACCAATTATTTTTTAACCTGGTAGAATATCCACTAGTTCCCATGTATGATTTTGCAAAATGTATTCAATTTTGTTGTTAATTGCTTCTTTCCCATTAGAAGCATCGGGTAAGGATATTGCTTCTTTGTACGATTGAGGTTCATTTTCTAGTAAATATGTTAAAAAATTTGGACCAAAGGAAGTCGAGGTTCTTGCTCTTTTACTATGTCTTGGTTCATCCTCGATTGACGTGTGATCAATAGGTTGATGAGTACCACTTATAGTAGCTTCATTTGTCCTTTTAGATGAACCAGATTCTCGGGTTATGTTATATGGAGATTCATTTTCAAAAAATGAAGCATCCCTCGATTCAAGAATCGTATTGGAATGAATATAAAAAATCTCATATTTATAAACTAAGAAACGATCTGCATTGTTATTAATAGCATAACCGATGAACACACAATCAACGGTCTTTGGTCCTATTTTTACCTTTTTAGGTTTATGAATCATCACTTTGGCTAAGCACCCCCACACTCGTAAATATTTATAGCAAGGTATTCAAACTTTTCATAACTTATAAGGCATCTTATGAGTTTTCTTGTGTGGTACTTTGTTAAGAATATAATTTGCGGACAATAAGGCTTCCCCCCACAAGTTCTGGGGAGTTCCTGAACTTACCAACATAAAGTTCATCATCTCCTTCAATGTAAAATTTTTGCGTTCAACAGTACCATTTGATTGAGGAGAATAAGGAGTGATGGTTTTGTGGGTAATTCCATGTTCGGAACAAAATTCCTCAAAAGAAAAGTCATATTCACGTCCTCTATCACTCCTTGTAGCCTTAATCTTTTTACTTAATTGATTCTCAACTTCATTTTTATATAGTTTAAATGCATCAATGGCCTTATCTTTACTATGTAACAAATATAGATAGCAATATTTTGTGCAATAGTCAATAAAAGTAATAAAGTACTTTTTCCCACCTCTAGTTTGTAAAAGTTTTAAATCACAAATCTACATGTGTATTAAATCTAATGGTTCAGTGATCCTTTTAATAGAATGAAAAGGTAATCTAACTAATTTTGATTCCACGCAGATATCACATTTATTATTCTTATCAATATTAAATTTTGGCAAAATTTCCAAGTTAATTAATATACGCAAGGTATCAAAATTAACATGTCCTAATCTAGCATGCCAAATATTAGAAGACTTAGTCAAGTAAGTAGAACTAGCAATTTCATTCATTGGGGATGCCTTTTACATCAATGTCATTACATTCATTTTAAAGAGCTCCTCAGACAGGTAGCCCTCTCCCACATACACATCATTTTCGGACAACACAAACTTATCGGAAACAAACACAAGTTTAAACCCATTGTTGCTTAAAAGCGATCCGAAAATGAGATTTTTACGGATGTCAGGCACGTGAAGCACATTGTTCAGAGTAAGTTCCTTAACTGAAGTCATTTTCAGAATGATATTTCCTTATCCCATAACTGTAGAACTCGAAAAGTTCCCCATAAATAGGGTATCCTCATTTTCCAAAGCCTTATAAGTAGTAAACATCCATTTGTTTGCACAAATGTTGCGTGTAGCCTCAATGTCCACCTACCATTCCTTGGTATTTCCTAACAGATTGCATTTAGAGACAACAGCACTCAGATTTATGCCTACGATACCATTGAAAATCTTATCACCCTTCTTTCTAGCATTCTTTGGTTTCCGACACTTGCTTGAACTGTGTCCTGGCTTTTCATAATTGTAGCATTTGTTGTTGAACTTATTATTTTGCTTAAATGTGCCTTCCGCATCACACTTACATTTAAATTTGATTCCTTCAACCACATGAGCCTTGAAATCCATGATTTTTGTCCCACTTTTCTTTTGAGATTCACGATTGTCCTCTTTAATCGTAAGTCTAACTACCAATTCTTTGACATTCATCTCCTCGCGTTTGTGCTTGAGATAATTTTTGAACAAGTTCCAATATGGAGGCAACTTTTCAATTATCTCCTCTAGTTGGAAAGAGCCACTAATAGATATTCCTTCAGTGTGAATGCCGTGAAGAAAAACTTGAAGTTCCTGAACTTGTGCAATAACCGGCTTGGAATCAATCATTTTGAAGTCTAGAAAACGGCCCACGATGAATTTCTTCATACATGCATCTTCAGTTTTGTACTTCATCTCCAAAGAATTCCACAATTCCTTTGTGATTTTCATTGTGTTGTACACGTGGTACAACGTCTTGTCCAAGTACGTCAGGATGTAGTTACGGTAAAGAAAATTAAAATATTTCCCTGTGTCAAAGCCATCAACCTTTTCAGTCTCATCTCCCTCTTTCAAAGGTAGACAATCCTCATAGACAAACCTTGCCAGTTGCAAGGTTGTGAGATAAATTTACATATGTCCTTTCCAACGTTTGAAATCAGCCCTAGTAAATTTTTTCGATTTCTCCCTATGTGGCATGGTTACAAGGGCAGCAAGAGTTGCATGTGTCACATTCACTATAGGTGGTGGAATCGTGCTTATACTTTGTGATTCCATTTCTTTTACAAAAACAGAATTTTTATCAATGATAATATTCATTTGTAATGAATTTATCAAAAGAGAATACAAAATTTTGTACACTACTGTCCTCAAAATACAATTAAGACTAAATGAATTCTAACAAGAATTCCAAAAAATATTCGGAATTATATAACACACACATAAAAAAATAGCAAATAGTAATTTTTACTAGTATAAATTTATTAAAAAAACTCATTGTAAAAGTAATTATGAATATTATTTGAAGTCTCTACAAAACAAATTTTTTAAAAAGTACATAGTTTATAAAAATTTATACAAAAAAGAATTTTTAAGAATAATTAAAATTCAAAATTTTAATTATAAATATAAACTGGTACAAATTTATAATTTTTGTAACAATAAACAAAACTAAACTTTTTTATTAAACACGCCACCCCAACCGGACCTCCATACCCCAATCTCCGATCGGACCTCACCGGATGCGACCAAACCCGAAATTCGCAAGCCCATGTCCTCCCACGACCCTGACCCACGAAAAGGCCAACCCGAGATCTCCCATATCCGACCCCCGACCTGCGCCACCAACCCGAAACCCGTCCTCAATCCCACTCAATCCAAGCTATGAACCCATTTCATTTCCAAAGCCACGACTCCACCTGCCAAACAAACTAAAGCCAAATCCCAAAACAAATACCCATGTGTTTTAAAACCTCACTTATTCCTCTTTTCCCAAAAGACCCCCACAGTTTCCTTGCCTTTATTCCCCTCTCCTAAATTACCTACCTTACCCTTTATTTCCATAATCATATTTTGTCACCCAAATTCCCTCACCCATATATCTTCCTTACCTCTCACCTTTGCCATGAACATGTGCACTTCCATTACCCAATTTACCCCCATGTATACACACCCCGTGCTCTTGCACTATAATTCTTCCAACTATACCCCCTTTGCTCCATGTGCATATATAAGATGGAAGACCCCATTTGGAGACTTATCATGTAAATAGAGAGAGAAAATTCTAGATAAAAGTAGAGAGATAGGTTAGATTAGAAAATAAATTAGGTAGAACATTTGTAAATAGTTTTGTTTTATTTTATTTTTATTTTTGTTAGAGATTAGTGAGTGATAATTTAGTGAGAAATTCAATTGAGTGTGTTTTTATTATTAAGAATCATTTGGAAGCTCTAATTGAATGGATGATGTGCAAATTCAAGGATTGAAGTACAATTTCACTCAAAGAGATTTGGTTTGATTCTTCTTATCTTCTATTTCATTTTATTAGCCTTTGATTATTTTTTCATCATGTTTAATATCATGTTAGGATAAATCCCCCTTTCAAGGGGTGGGGTAAACCCTTATTTGATGTTATTTTTAATTAACTAGTTTGATTAATTGAAAATTCCCTTTGAATGTTAATTTTAATCCCTCGCCTTTAAATTTATGCCTCGAGAGAGGGTAAATTATTTTCAAGAGAAAATCGAAATTCTAAGTTATAATACACATTTTAAATTCGAACTAGAGATATGGGTTTCTTAAACGTGGTATTATTCCTTAAATTTCAACTCTAATTTTATTTTCTATAATTTATACAAATTTTATTCGATCGATCCTAGCGGGTGATTAATTAAAAGGAGTGTAGATCTATTTTCTAGAGTTGTGGGGGAGTTAAACTTAATTTTCTAAAAGATTACTATTAAAATTACACTTGCAACGAGAGTTGATTTGTAATTTTGATATTAATTTGGGAGAATTCAAATAATTAAATTAACTAATTAGAATAGCTAAAATTTATGGTGTAATCTCACTCCTTGATTGCTCTCACATTTATTTACCTCACTTTATCTCTTATTTTTGTGTTAGACTTTATTTTTCATTTTAGTCACTTTTTAGTTTGTCATTTGATCTCTCAATTTAGTTTAGTGTTATTTCACTTCTTCTCATCCAAAAATTGTTTTAATATTAGAAAAACTAAAAAAAAATTAAAAAAAAAGAAGTAAAAATCCCAAAAAGAAAAAAAATTGAATTACAATTGAGTTTGTCTCTAGCTTACCCCCTTGATGTGGATTGATACCCTTACTTACCGCTACACTTTAGATTGTTATATTTTGTAGGTAATTGAGGTTTTAATTAGAGGAGCTTTTCAAGAAACAAAGAAAAATACACCAAAAAGTTCTTCTTATCAAATGGCGTCGTTGCCATTCTTGGGAGCGTGAAGCACTTGGAGCGGATTTTATATTGTAGTTCATTTATTTTTAGCACTTTGTTGTTTTTAGTACCATTTTTTTCTTTGTTTTAGAAGGCTTGTATTTAGGATTATTCTATTCTTGGCTTGTATTGCGGTGGATAGAGACACCTTTATTTTATTTTTCATTTTAAAAATTGTAATAATCGAAGAAATCTTGATAGGGAAGCCGGACAAGATAGAGAGAGGGCGTCCAAAGGCGAGGAAAAGAGGCCTTTCTACCTTGGGTCGGTAGGACTCCCGGGCCCGACTGAGATTAGAGTGATCTCCCCCCGGTCGACTCAAATTTTTCGTCACCCCACGGTGTAAAAACCGTGGGAGGTACATTTCTAAATACTAGCGCCTCTCCTGTTAGCGAGTAAATTTTTTGTGTTATTCTGTGATTTTATTCTCGCATTTATTTTTCGAATGGTGTGATGAATTAAATTACTAAGGCATACACCCGGTCACTCACGAGAAGGGATTTCATCACCCGACTCCCTCGCTTACCATTGTGTGCTACCCTAGCCATAACTAAATTTAAAATCAATCAACTAAGTAGCCCACTAGGAGAACATTTTTGCAACGGCGATCACAAAGAAAATTTCGGGATTTTTTATCGCTCGTGGACTTAATTAAAATTTGACTACCCCTTTCACTAAATTTTGAAGATAAAATAGGCTATGTGCTAGTTAAGATTTCTCCTTGGCTTGCATGTGTTCAATTCATTTTTCGGTAGTCTATTTTAGTTAGTTCGTCCAAATCAAGAGTTCATATTTTTCCCACCTTTTCTTCCACAAAATCCAAAAATATTTTCTTTCATTTTTATAAAAAAATCCAAAAATATTTTATTTCTTTCATTTTAGAACCATCAAAAAAAAAAAATCTTCCTTTATGTTTCACAAAACTCCAAAAACATTTTCTTCCATTATTTTTAGAAAATCCAAAAATATTTTCTTTCCTTTTAAAAGAATTTTAAAAAAAAAACTCCAAACAATATTTCTCTCCACATGGCCGAAGAATGTCCCTTACGGGACTACTTGGGTTATTTTCCATTGTCACGCGACCCGTGTGAGAGTAATCCTGATCCGTCTCTTTATGATATCCTTAATGGTCTCACCTCTCTCACGAGTACCGTTAATACTCTTGCACCATCTATGCACTCACCTCCTATTCCATCACCCTCGATGTCAAGTGTTGACGTTTCGCATACCTTGTTGCGTACCCATTGTTATTATGCCGATCACATGTCCCATGAGTGCCCATTGTGGAACATGTGTATCCATATGACACTGTTCTGGAACCCACCTCGGCCTATTATCCTGATGTATCTCATCCCGAGTTGTGTGAGTACCCTAGTTATTCGTGGAGGCCTGATCACCCTTCCACACAATATGAATCCCAAATCGATGTTGTGGACCCTCACACGTTCCAACAGTCGCCATGGAAACCTTGTGCACCTGTTCACGATGAGTTCCCTCACTATGCACCCCATGAGTATCAACCATTTGTCCATCACGAAAGCAATCCTTTTGTGTATGATGAACTTGGCCCCACTCCACACATTTCATTTGAGTATTCTTCGTACACTCATGATGGTAGCGAGTTGTGTCCACCACCATCACCACCACCACCACCACCCATTAATCCACCACAATCCTCCACCTCCGCTCTCGAGGCACTCTTGCAACAATTTATCATTGAGTAAGAGCAATCCACTAAAATTCAAACTCAAGCTCTCCAAAGGCTTGAACAACGATTACATGAATTTGAGTGTGCGAGAGAGTCGGACATCCCCATAGATCCACCCATTGTTGCACCCAAGTGTGATGATGTTGTGTCCTCTTGTGACACGGATTTTGACTGTGACCAACCCTACCACCCCGATAATCTCAAAGTTGAGACCATCCCATGGTCCGGGCCTCAAGTTGACAATTGTGTTTACTTAACTTTCATTAGTGAGACTGATCCAATCCCACCATGTCCACATGATCCCATCATTGCGTTCACATTCCCATTCCCACTCCCTTGATATCCAAAAATATGCCCGAGTCTACGCCTATGGGGTCCACCGTATGTGTTCCCCAGGAACCACTTCATTCTAGGTTAGCTCCGGCTACGAGTGATCACCATTTTCCCGAGATAGAATCCGTGATAGTTCCCACCTATCCGGATATGGATGATGTCCCCCCATGCATGGATACCTTTAAGCCCGATAGTTTTCGTGAATCCTCTATCTTAGATCTTGGTGCCTCGTCTTACCCACCCACCACATTCACCGGCGATATTATTGTGGAGAGGTTGATCACTCACTCATTTATTTCCACACCTCCTCCTTCAAGTGCCCTTGAGGATCACTCTGAGCCTCATGAGGAGTGTGTATCTCCCACTCTTGAGTTGGATCATCTTCCTCCACCATTTATCCCACCTGATATACCATTTATCCCACCCGACCCACCCATTGTTCCACCTTTTCTATCACCACCTTGTTTGGACATAGTCATTATTCCTCAATAGGTCACCTATGTTTATCTAGGTCCTTACTTGAACCCACCCTCCACCTTTTACAAGAGTATCTATGGTGCTACTCTCCACCGTGACACCGAGATTGTTCCTCCATGCACATCACTTCCTTGTGGTGTTAATTTTTCTTCTCAATAGCTCCCTGGCGTGTCACGGTGCGACCATTATCATCGCCCATTCATATAACGGTCGTGTGATTTCTCTGAGGCCCAACTCATTCCACTTTCTACACCGTTACACCTTCCTCACCAACTAGAACACCATGCTTATAGGGTCCTAGTTTCCCTCACCTTCCAACTCAATAAGGGTCGAGACCGATGCCTCTTTACCCTTACCCTAATCCCCACCCGCCCATGGTCCACCGATGCTTTTCATCGTGTGATGCACTTTTCCATACAGGTGCATTGACCATCTTTAGTCATTATCCAACAAGACTGACGCTTCAGTCTTGTTTGGGGGTGATTATCATCATCCAATTTTTCTGTCGCCCTGAACTTTCCTAGTTCCTATCTTTAGGGTGAGATTCCCTCCGGTTTGGCTGAAGACATTAAACTTAGCGCTACCGGGAGGTAGCCCGCGTTCTTGTATAAGTCTCATCCTGTTTGGGGGTGGTGTTTCGCATCACCCTATGTTTTGCCATGTTTATAAACTCGTACATATTTTTATCTTCTCACTCATTTAGGTTTCATTTTGGCTTGATCTGTCCACTTCATTAGCAGTTGATTATGGTAATCTCTTTCCTACCTTATGCTCTCAATTTTAAAAATCATTTACTTAACATCGAGGACGATGTTCCTTTTTGTTTGGGGGTGGGAAATTTTATCAAAATCGTGCCTCGTTTGAAATTTTTTTATTTTTGAACCTGATTTTTAAAATTTTCGTCAGTTTCTTTCATCTCACTCATTGATGTGAAGTTTCAATCATCCATCTTTTTAAGTCTAGGAATCAAGCTAGAGAATATTTTTTTCTAAATAGCTTATGTAATACATAACAAGACATTTTGCAACATGAATTTCTAGGCACAACGAAATTTTCACACTTATCATGTCAATGCGGTTTAGAGTTGAGGAGTATTACAATTCCGAAGAGAACCTTTAGGATCACTAGTAGAGACTTTATCTTGTGAGATTTGTGTCTTTCACCCTTTCAGAGTGTTTTACGCAAACTCCGAGTCACAAGTTGATTCAACTTCTTTTGGGTCCGCACTTTAATTGTTGTATGATCTTATTATTCTTCATTTTTGGCTTGATCACTGAGAATGACATCTTTTTCGAGTTGTAAGAAACACGTGTCTTCAAATTTGTCCCGATCTCTAGATTTTCAACCATACACTACCCATTCACTTCACCCATTACTTTCCCATTTTTCACATATTTCCCCACACCACCACCTATCATTTCCATATCATCTTTCATTTTCAAATAAAATAATGTTGATTCCAAATGTTAATGTCTTCAGTGTTGGTTTGAAAAGAGAGAGAAAAACAAGTAAAAATCCAAAAATAATAGAAAAATAGAAAAACTAGAAAAACTAGAAAAAAAAATGAAGAAAAAAAAGGGAAAAAAAAGAAAAAAGTGAGAAAAGAAAAGAAAAAAAATAGAGAGTTTTGTAGTTAGTTCTTTTGTAATAAAGACATTTGTTCTTCAAGTATAGAACACTTTTCTATCGCATCCATCTTTTACCGATCGCATATCCATCACTCATCCATCACCATTCCATCCTATCCTACCTCATACCATCCTTCTCATTTCATTTACCCCTCAACCATTATCATCCATATTTTCCCTAGGTGTTCGGGCAAATGAAAGTCAACATGGTGAATAACTCGACGTTCTCACTATAGTGATTAGCATTCTTTCATGAGATAATTTTCCTTCTATATGTTCGTTCTTTCTTATGTGTGTGATACATCTAAACTTCCTTACATTTACTCACCTCCTCACACACAAGAGCGATACACTTACCATAATCTCGAGAGTTCATTTGAGAGAGCTATATCCAGTGAGATTTTGAAGTTGAAGCGTTGATTCCGAAAAGGCAATCAAGGAATTACTCTTATGATACTCGATCCGTTTTGACTGATTCATACTACACACGTTGAGTTCTAGGAAGGATGTGCCTTGTGTATTCACTTAGCTTAATCTTTTTACACATTCTAGCTTGTATTTCTGAAATCATTTATCTTATGATGGATTGTGCGATCATTCTATGTATAATAAGAGATAGACTACCTTTTGCAAATAAGAATTTGTGGGTATATTCCCTACAAACCCTCACAAGACTCAACTCATCTTGTAGGGAAACCTATAGGTTTAAAGGCTTTTTGCACATTCTAAGTGCAATCGCAAGTGCCAGCAAAAGTGGTAAACTTTTGGTTACTTATCTTTCTCTTTCTCTCTAACTTATTGTTCGAGGGCTAGCAACTCTCTGTTTGGGGGTGGTGAGATAAGCACTCAAAAGTGTACATTTTATACCCCGAATAGACGTATTTTAGTTGCTAATTCTTGATAATTTGGGTCTTATGCGCGTAAATGTTCATTGTGCAGACCTAATTGTAGTTACGGTGTCAAAAGCTATATTTCGAGGCAATTTGCAGTTAAAATGGAGCTAATTCCCTCCCCCATTACCTTACCCGAGCCTAAACCTACCCTGAACCCCGTGTGTTGATGCTGGGATTAGCACCCCGAGGTAAGGTGTTTTCAAGCTCAATCTAAGAATAACAATGGCAGCATAGTTACGTAAATGGAAGGAGAATGAGATGATGAAAAGAGGAGAGTGCACCAGAATGTAAGTGGTTCAGCCTAAATTGTCCTACGTCCACTGTGTGTGTGAATAACCTCACTGTAATAAGTCACTGATGGCCATGGATACAATCTCTCAAGCTCTCTCTCTCTACTGTGTATCTAGACAGAGTTTCATCTAGGGTTGTCTATCTTGGCCCCTTTACAAGGTAGAGGATGACATCTATATATAGTGCCTAGGGGGTGTAATGTACCCTCCATGCATGTAATGTGCATGTGTGTGGTTGCCTCACTAATATGGGAAAGCCATCTGTCACTGTCACATGTAGAGAATGATGATGCAATATTCTCCCCACGTGTGAGGAATAATCTTGTTATAACTGATTTGTGTCCACGTGCCCTCATCCAAATATCAGCAGATGCTCGGCTATTGAACCTGGTGTATGATCTCGGCCTGGGAGAGGCCGAGGTTGGTAAGTCCAGGTGCTCGTTCAGTCCAAAGTGACCATGTAGGTCTCGGCTTAATCCTGGCTGAGTCAATAGACAAGGTCGACCTGAGGTTGAGCCGAGGTTGAGCTGGTGTGTTTGGAGCATCGACTAATGTCTTAATGAGGTTGCTGGTGGCTTCTTACGAGCTCAGCCTATATCTGGCTGAGGTTGCCATTCACAGGTGTACGAGAGTGCTACTGATCCTTATGATGTATGCAATGTCCCTTGGAGAGGCGGGTGGTAGTGTCGGCCTGGGCCGACCTTGCTATGGCCGAGGGCTGATGTCTCATGCCCAAGGCTTATCCAGTGTCGGCCATAATGTTGGTCGAGGTTGGTGTCTCCGAGCCGAGGTCGCACTTGGGAATATCAATCACCCCAGCCCTTAGTGACATGCGAAAGCAGGTCACTGTGGGGTTTGCACACCTCCGAGGCCTTTCCAATATGAACTAGTATTTGCTTGACACTTGTCCAGTGTTGGAGTATGGCTTGCTTGGCAAGCGTGAGTTATCAGTCGCCTTTGGTGCTCCCAAGGCAATGATGGGCCTTGGGAGTCGCGCCTGCATATTTAAGGGTTTTAAACCTTTCCTTTTCCCTCCATCCTCAATTCTTTCTTCTGCGCCATTGCTCTCCAACCATTTTCTCTCTCTAAAGCATTCTTCTTTGCGACTTCTCTGCAGAGGTCTTTGGTGTAGCTCTCTTGGGTTTTCTTCACTTTTCCTTGTCGTTTCATCTTCAAGTATCTTCTTCCCCTCATTTGCCTCCATTTTATCTGCTTTTTCCTTTCTATTTGAGTTTTTTGATGAGTTTCTGGCTTTTTCGGTGAGTCCACCATAGTTGCAGGCGAACTGTTCTTGCTAGGTTTGGGTAATTTGATCTTTAGACTTCTTTATTTTATCAGCCAATCTTGTTCGTAGTTTAAGGCAATTTCTCCAAGTGCAGTGTCTGCCTCTGATGCTCAGACCCCTGTACCAACTTCTTGAGGAGTTCCCCTCCCTTAGGGAGAAGACTTTAGAAAAAATCAGACAAATAGAAAGAGCACAGGAGGAGGCTCGTAGGTCACAAGAATTCCCTATTAGACCCGTCTTCCCACCACCACTGAAGGTGATCTATCCTGATCCCTCGGAGTCTTTCAACCAGGCAGAGGTTCCTGTCGATCCTATACCAATGTCTGAGTCTGAGTCTTCTACCTCAGACCCCATGTTTGTGGATTCCTTCCAGGAGGCCATGGACTCAATTCGGGAAGATCAGGCCCCTGATCAGGCCGAGGTCTCCAATCGGGCCTCATCTCATAACAACTCAAGCTCCTCAGCCTCCTCCTCGGAGGTTGAGATCGTCGAGCTAATTGTGGCCATTCCACCACCACTTGACGCCATTCCTCTGTCGGCCTTCACTGGTATCGAGTTTGCTCAGAGGTTCCCGGGTAACCCATCCACATCTGCTCCGACCGACGTTGAGCTAGATGATGATGACGTTGAGAGTGATGTCGACGTCTCTGAGGCGGCCGAGATTAAGAGTACTATAACTGAGGTAGACCTCCTCTGTTTTAGATATCTGTATTCCAT
This sequence comes from Sambucus nigra, assembly GCA_949130495.1. Lineage (NCBI taxonomy): Eukaryota > Viridiplantae > Streptophyta > Magnoliopsida > Dipsacales > Adoxaceae > Sambucus > Sambucus nigra. The sequence continues at coordinate 83,088,991 of OX422213.1, read as the reverse complement.
TCGTCCCTCCATAAAGCTAAGGAGACCTCTGAGGGAAGAGAGGGCTTTTCATGGCCGAGACGACAAAATCTGCTTGTACGAGCAAATGTTCAAGTTGGGGTTTCGTCTGCCCATCCACCCCATTATCAGATCTATCCTTGCTTATATCAATTTGGCCCCCTCTCAACTATCCCCTAATGCCTGGAGGGTCATAATAGGGGCCATAGTCTTATGGAAGGCTGTCCATCACTCAGACCTCCCAGTCCAGGTCTTCGTAGGTTGCTATGTCCCTTCGTTAGCCAAAAATCATCCGAGCTACTATCATTTTGTAGCTTGAAAGCCTGAAAAAAAGATTCTTTAAATAACACATACTTCCAACCACAATTGGAAGCCACATTACTTTTTTGCCTCTGGACCATGGGAATTTGGCCCATATGCTCCCTCGTCCATTCTGGAGCCGAGGATATGCCCCTTGGGTGGGGTAAGGTTACAATGTCTGCGAGGGCTAACCCTGGCCTGAGCCCATCAAACCTTCAGAAGGTGAAAGCCCTTCAATATTAGGGGGTACATGGTATGTTCGTCAGGTTCGAACACTTGATGACCCCCCATTACCTCTCTGAGACAGGTCTGGGTGGAAGTCCTCTTTCTGAGCTTGGTAAGCGCTTTCTATTTGAAGTTGAACCTCTGATTTTACTTATGTCTGATCTTCTAACTCAGATCTATTGATTTTTACAGAACGTCTGAAGGTTATCTCAGACGAACTCTGGGAAATGGCTATACCCAGCTTGACGAGACTTGCGAAGAAAGATGGACTTAATGATCCTCCCCCAGCTCCCTCTGCCTCGAAGCCCCAGGCCACAAAAAAGAGGGCTCCAGCTGATCATGCCCCTGAGGATCAAAGGCCGAAGAAAAAGACTGTTGATACTGCCATTCCCATCTCTTCAGCAAACGCCCTGTCGGCTCGTCTAGAGCAGTTGAAGATAACTGACAGCATAGTCGACCATAATCTTCAGGCCCTAGATGCCTTCGGCTCTACAATGACCAAGGCCGACAAGTGCTTCTTCAGGTCACTTGACACTCCTCTGTTGGTTGAGTTCGGCATTCACAGATCCATTCAGGTATGAACTCACTTTTCTTTCCAATTCCTAAGTGTAACCTCTGATTTGTCTTCAACTCATTCCTGATCACAAAATATGTAGGGCCTAGCAGCGATGCACCACCTCTCCAATTGGACTCTGAGGAAGTTGCCCCTCATCCAAAAGGGTCAAGAGGCTGAGAAGGTCCAGAGTTCTTTAAATGCAGAAATCAACCGGCTAAAGTCTGAGCTGGGTGAGTCTGATAAAAAGGTGAAGGGGCTGGAGAAGGAGGTATCTCGTCTTAATAAGGACCATACTGCGGCTCTAAAGGCCAAGGACGATGTTCTGCAGCAGAGGGTCAGCTCGGCCGTGAAGGCAGCCCTAAATGACGCCTCAGAGGGGATTATAGTCGAATACAAAAGCTCTGACGAGTTTATAAGCTTCGGCTTTGAATACCTTGAAAGAGGTATCAAAGCCACTATCAAGTGGGTTGACATCAAGGAGAGGGAGGCTGGTACTTTGAAAGCCTCTCACTTTGTAGGCCTTGACTTTGCTGATCCTCAGTTTGCCCAGTCCCTTCAGGAGGTTGAGGAGGAGGCTATCGTGCCTGTCGAGACTGCAACGATGGACGGCACTGAGGTTGGGGGGGCAGACGTTGCCGAGGTGACCAATGTTGTCCAGCTTAACTAAGCCGAAGATACTAGCATTCCCCCCTCGAACCCTTAGAGAATTTCTGAATATTTTGTAACCTATGACATTATAATCCCTGCACATCTATAAGTTATTAATAAACATGGCTCTTACTTTTCCACTTTGTATCCTCTGAATGTTTATAATCTCTGAATGTGTTATTCTCTGAATGTGTTATTCTCTGAAGAGGACCATCTTCTTTTGTTGTATGTATGTCATGATGTTTTTTCTCTAAAGCTTATGCAATGGGGTGTGTTTAAACCAAATTAGTAGTCTGAGCTCAGACCTCGTCACCATCGAATGGTGTTATGAAGGTCTGAGGTCATCATCGAAGACGGTATCCCCATAATCTCACCAAATTAATGATGTTAAGTGTCTGAGGTCATCACCTAAGAGGTCAGCCCCATTAATTAATCTCACTAAATTAATGATGTTAAGGGTCTGAGGTCATCCAATTATGGTGTCTGACTTCAGACCTTGTCACCACTTAATGATGTTGTAAGGATCTGAGGTCATCCAATTATGGTGTCTGACTTCAGACCTTGTCACCACTTAATGATGTTGTAAGGGTCTGAGGTCATCACCTAGGATGTTAGCCCCATTAATTAATCTCACCAAATTAATAATGTTAAGGGTCTGGGGTCATCACCTAAGATGTTAGCCCTATAATTAATCTCACCAAATTAATGATGTTAAGGGTCTGAGGTCATCCAATTATGGTGTCTGACCTCAGATCTCGTCACCACTGAATGGTGTTGTAAGGGTCTGAGGTCATCACCTAAGAGGTTAGCCCCATTAATTAATCTCACCAAATTAATGATGTTAAGGGTCTGAAGTCATCCAATTATGGTGTCTGACTTCAGACCTTGTCACCACTTAATGATGTTGTAAGGGTATGAGGTCATCCAATTATGGTGTCTGACTTCAGACCTTGTCACCACTTAATGATGTTGTAAGGGTCTGAGGTCATCACCTAGGATGTTAGCCCTATTAATTAATCTCACCAAATTAATGATGTTAAGGGTCTGAGGTCATCACCTAAGATGTTAGCCCCATAATTAATCTCACCAAATTAATGATGTTAAGGGTCTGAGGTCATCCAATTATGGTGTCTGAATTCAGACCTTGTCACCACTTAATGATGTTAAGGGTCTGAGGTCATCCCATTATGGTGTCTGATCTCAGAACTCATCACCACTGAATGGTGTTATGTAGGTCTGAGTTCATCACCTAGGATGTTAGCCCCATTAATTTCTGATAAGTGCAAAATGAAACAAGGACCACCATGGGAACTGATCTTTTATTAATAACGTCTTCATGACAAGATGGTATAATTACACAACTTCATGCAACATCATATGTAATATTTCTTTAGGTGATCAGCATTCCATGGATTAGTGAAAGGTTCTCCTTCTAGATTTTCTAGCCTGTAAGTGCCAGGAACAACCTCTTCTGTCACTTTGTAGGGACCGTGCCAGTTTGGGTGAAGTTTGTTTTCTTTCAGTAAGTTCTTCTTTAGCACTAGGTCTCCCACTGCAATGGGTCTTGACTTCACCCTCTGGTTGTAGAATTTCGCTACCCTCTATTGGTAGGCTGCTTGTCTGACCTCTGCGTCCTCTCTTCTTTCTTCGATAAGATCTAGGTCTAGCCTCCTCTCTTCCCCATTATTATCAGGGTTATAGGTCTGAATCCTATGACTTGGGAGCCCTACCTCCGTTGGTACGACGGCCTCTGAGCCATGTGCCAACATGAACGGGGTTTCTCCTGTTGGTGTCCTTGTCGTGGTTATGTAGGCCCATAACACATCGTAAACCTCTTCAGTCCATCTTCCCTTCGCATCTTCTAACCTCTTCTTGATTCTATCCAGAATTGTTCTGTTTGTGACCTCGGTCTGACCATTTGCCTGAGGTCGGCCAGGAGATGAGAATAATTGATTTATTCCTACTCTTAGGCAATACTTTTCTAAAGAGGAGTTCTTGAACTGGGTCCCATTGTCCGAGATGAGAGTGTTTGGGAGGCCATATCTGCATATGATATTCCTCCAAATAAATTGGAAGGTCTTCTGCTCTGTGATCGTTATCATCGGCTCTGCCTCCACCCACTTTGAAAAATAGTCAATGGCAACTATCAAGAATCTATAGTTGTTGGTAGATCTTGGCAGGGGCCCTACTAAGTCAATACCCCATACTTCAAATGGCCATGGAGAAGTGATTGACGTTATAGGCTGATAAGGCTGATGAGGGATGGCGGTAAACCTATGGCATTTATCACATTTCCACACGTAGGCTGCAGCGTCCTTGGACAGGGTTGGCCACCAGTACCCCTGGGTGATAATTCTTTTAGCCAAGGCTCTTCCCCCTATGTGGCTAGATCAAGAACCCTCACGGACCTCCTGTAAGACCCGGGGAACTTCTGTGGGGTTCACACATCTGAGGAAAGATAGCAAGAATCCTTTCTTGTACAGGGCGTCTCCTACTACCGAGAACTTGGCAGGCTTATATCTCAATTTCTGCCTTTTTAGCTTGGATTCAGGTAGTTCTCCCTCTCTGATATATTTGAAGAGGGGGTCCATCCATGAATCTCTTAAGTTCAAATTGTGACAAGGGTTATATACCTCTTCTTGCTCAATGGCTGCCTTCCCCAAGACCTCGATCGGAATAGTCCTTCTAACATCTGTCTTCGTTGCCGAGGCCAACCTTGCCAATGCATCTGTGTGGCTGTTACTTTATCGAGGCACTCTTTTCAGTCTTGCCTATTCAAAATGTTCTAACATTGTTTTCACCCTTTTAACGTATTTGGCCATCCTTTCATCTCTGGCCTCATAGATTCCCAATACTTGATTGACAACTAACCGCGAGTCGCTGTGGAGTAGGAGTCACTTTACGCGAAGAGTCTTTGCCAATGAAAGACCTGCTATCATGGCCTTATACTCGGACTCATTGTTAGAAACTCAGAAGTTGAATCTCAAAGCGTATTCAATGTTGGCACCGTCTGGAGCTGAGAGTATCAATTACGCATGGCTTCCATTGTCACAGGAAGAGCCATCAACGAAGAGGCTCTAAATATCTGTACCAGATGAGAAGACCCCCTCTATCATGACTCCTTTTTTGAAGAGGTACCAATCTTCCTCATTTTCTGCAACTTGGTTCCTGGTCCCGTTGGATGTGATCCCTTCCTGATCTTGGAAGATGTTTGGTGTCGTCTCTTCTGAATTTTGGAAGACACCACGGTTTTCAACACCCTCTAGGCCATTCTCTGCCTCAGTCTCTTCCCATATAAACTCAGCGACAAAGTCTGCGAGTGCTTGCCCCTTGATGGCCATTCTAGGTTGGTAGGTAAGGTCGTACTCCCCTAATTTGATGGCCCATGTCATCAATCATCTGGACTTCTCAGGTTTATGTAGGACTTGTCTTAGTGGGGAGTCACTGAGGACAACCATGGAGTGGGCCTGGAAGTAAGGCTTCATCTTTCTCGAGGCATGTATCAAGGCGTAAGATAGTTTCTCCATGCGAGGGTAATTTTGTTCGGCCCCTTGAAGGGCCTTACTGTTGAAATATACAGGCCTTTGGATTCCAGCGTCTTCCCATATTATGGCTGTGCTAATGACTGATTCGGAGACTTCCAGATACACATAAAGTTTCTTTTCTGCTACAGGCCGAGACAGCAATAAGGGAGACCCTAAATAAGACTTGAGCTGGTTGAAGGCTTTTTCGCACTCTTCGTCCCATTTGAAGGCGTTTCTCAGCACCTTAAAGAACGGAAGGCACTTGTCTGTTGCCCTAGAAACAAACCTGTTAAGGGCAGCCACTCTCCCCGTAAGTCTTTAAACATCTTTGATACTCCTCGGTGTCTTCATGTCAAGTAAAACCTTAATTTTTTTTAGGGTTCGCTTCAATCCCTCTCTAGCTTACAATAAGTCCTAGGAACTTCCCATCTCCTACTCCGAAGACACACTTCATGGGGTTGAGTTTCATTATGTATGAGTCCATAATGTCGAAGGCCTTCTCGAGATCCGTTATATGAGTGTTAGCCTTCAAGCTCTTTGTTAGCATATCATCTACATACACTTCCATAGTCTTACCTATTTGCTCTTCGAACATCTTATTAACAAGACGTTGGTATATCGCCCCTGCATTTTTCAGGCCGAAGGGCATTACTTTGTAGCAGTACGTCCCTTTGTCGGTAATGAAGGCCGTCTTTTCTGAGTCTTCCACATCCATGAAGATCTAGTTGTAGCCTGAATACGCGTCCATGAAGCTCATGAGCTCATGTCCCGCTGTAGCATCCACCATCTGATCTATCCAAGGTAAGGGATAGCTGTATTTTGGACAAGATCTATTCAGGTCAGTGAAATCAACACACATTATCCACTTCCCATTGGCCTAACCATTCTGGATATGTGACTTCTCTTATAAACTCAACCTCTTCCAACTTTTTAACCTCTTCCCGGATGACGTCGTACTTTTCCCTAGAATAGACTCTTCGTCTCTGTTTGATTGGCCTAGCATCTTTGGTCACGTTAAGCCTGTGACTCATAACTTCAGGGTCGATGTCGGGCATGTCTGCGTGACTCCAAGGGAAGACACTCTGTCTCCTCCTAAGGAAGTTTATCATTTCTTCCTTGATTTCTGCCTTTAGGGCTTTACCGACCTGGACGATTTTTTCCGGCTCGTCCTTATTGAGGACGATGGATTCTACCTCTTTCGCGGCCTCTCCCTTCTTTAACTTTGTCTCATCTCTTGGGTCAAGCGTATCGATGCTATAAGTGGTGGTTGCCCTCTTATGTGCTTCTCTCTCTTCGGCCGAGTTGAAGTAACATTCTCGCGCTGTGGTCTGGTCACCTTGCACTTCCCCTACCCCATAAGGAGTCGAGAATTTTATCATCTGATGGACCGTCGACGGCACAACTTCAAACTCTTTAAGAGCCATCCTTCCTATGATGAGGTTATAGGCCGAAAACACGTTCTCGTCCATGACGAAAAAATTTATATTGTTGGTCAGCCTCTTAGGCCACTCATCACCCATCCGTACGTCCATCTCATACATGCCCAAGGGGTGGACCTTTTTTCCACTGAAGCCTATCAATGGGTGATGATAGGGTACCAGCCTTGCTCTGTTAAGACCTAGGCTCTTGAAGCAAGGCCAGAACTTTCACGTCCGTCGAGTTCCCCCTGTCTATGAGGATCCTCTGCACCTCGCACCCATGCACCCTTGTTGTTATGACTAGAGGGTCATCATGGGGGGCTAAGATACCCTTGAAGTCGAGTCTGGAGAACCCAACTATAAGGGTATCCATGTCTACTTTCTTCCTCTTTTGCATTGTATCGGAAGACGTTAGATTCACAACTTCAAGTTTGGCCACTGACCTAGCCTCTTCTACGTGAGCCTTCCTATCAACTACTTCAGAGCCACCTCCTGCAAATCCTCCACATATGGTGTCAACACCAAACGAGATTGTACCGACCCTCTTCATCGGGGTGTTATCATCTTTCGGCGGAAGATCCGAATCGTCTTCATCATCACCTTTTGACTCATCGTCTCTTCTGGCCGGGACATTGTCACGGCATCTGTCATTTTTCCTTTTCTTAGGGTCATCTCTTCCACCCTTAGGAGCTTTACCGTCCACATACTTCCTCAACTTTCCAGATTTTAGCATCTTTTCAATCTCATCCTTCAGGGCGAAGCATCTGTCCATGACATGGCCGTGATCCTGGTGGAACTCGCACCATAGGTTTTTGTTCCTCTTATGTGGTGGGGCTTTCAGTTTCTCGGGCCATCTCAGAGTCCTGTCATTCTTAATCTCGTTGAGGATGTGCTCGCAGCTTACAGTCAGAGGAGTATAGTGAGCGAACTTGTCATCACCCAACCTCTTCTTCCCATCTTTCTTGCTTTGGAACTTTCCACTGCCACTGCGGTTCTCATCCTCATACCTGGAGGCCATTGCCTCTTTTGTATTCATTACTTTCCCCGCGGTTGCTAGGATCTCCGCCATAGACTTAGGGGGGTCTTTCGCAAGTTTCCACAATAGCTTCCCCTTCTGAAGACCTCCTATAAGGGCAATCATGGCTATGTTCTCTTCATAATCTTTGACCTCCAACTTCTCTTTGTTGAATCTCATTATGTAGTCTCTTAGGCTCTCATTCTTGGCCTGCTTGACATACAGCAGGTGGGTAGTCTTCTTTTGAGGCCTCACCCCAAAGCAGAAGTTGTGGATGAATCGTTCAGCCAAGCCTTTGAATTTCTCAATTGAGTTCTTCGGAAGGGAGGTGAACCAACTGTGCGCTGCCCCTATTAAGGTCCCAGATAAGGCCCTACACTTCATCTCATCGGGTATCGAGTAGATGTCTGCTGCCGACTGGTATATCTCGATATGATGTACAGGGTTAGTGCTGCCATCATACTTGAGAGACACTATAGGAGGCTTGAACTTAGCTGGGGTTGGGAAGCCCACTATCCTAGCCACAAATGGGGAGCCCTCTGAGTAACCCCTTTGTAATGGGTCCCTGCTTTTAATGAGGTCTCCTATCTTCTTCTCAAGGTGCTGGATAGAGTCATTCCACTGTCTTCCGCCATCGGCCTGGACGAAGTTATCCCCTGCCACCTCCATGGGATGGACCTAGGGTTCCCCTGCCGTGATACGTCGGTTGTTGACCTCTTCTTGTTCCCTGCCTCTTCTATTGTAGTGTCGGCCTTGATCTGGACGACCCTACCTGTTCCCTCTCTGAGAGCCTGCTGCGCTCCTTGATCTCGACAATCTCTGTCTTAGGTCATTCATCGGGCCCAATTTCTCAAAGGACGACCCTCTATTCAACCTATCACAGGCTGACCCTCTTTGTTGGGCCTCTTCACCTCTTCGGCCGACACACCCTTGAATTTGCTGAAGGGGTCGTACGGTGTTATTTGACACCTCATACGGCTCCCAGCAGTCTTCCGGGGCTTCTTCCGCCTCTAGATCGTCATACATGTCCTCTGGGTAAGGGTTTCCCTGCCTCCCCAGGCGTAAGCGCCTAGGGTCAGCAACGTCCCTTCTCCGCTGGGGTGCAGGCTGGTCCTTTATTGGTGCCTGGGGTGGTCCCCTGGCGTCATGATGAGGCTGAATAGCCGCCGAAGTGATCATATCCGGTGAGACTCCAAGTGGCCTCATCATAGTTTGGCTGAGCTGTGCAAATTGCTCCTGCATAGCTTATTGTGTTGCAGCTAAAGATCTCAAGGCTGCAGCTACCTCCGCCATTTCGGATTAGGGCGGCGCCTGACTGGAACTAGGCCCTCCACCCCCAGGTGGCGGAAGAGGCGGTGGTAATTATGATGCCATATGTTAACACTATATAGCTTGAGTAGCAGATGAGCTTAGTACCTCAAAGGACCTCTTTCAATGGTGAAGCAGCACCACGCAACGGTCGGTGCCTGGTTCACCACCAGAGTCTACGGTGAGGTTAAGCTGAAGAAGAGGAAGGGATAGCTTATATTATCTTCCCACAGGCGGTGCCAAAATGTTGATGCTGGGATTAGCACCACCAGGTAAGGTGTTTTCAAGCTCAATCTAAGAACAACAATGGCAGCATAGTTACGTAAAAGGTAGGAGAATGAGATGAGGAAAAGAAGAGAGTGCACCAGAATGTAAGTGGTTCAGCCTAAATTGGCCTACGTCCACTGTGTGTTTGAATAACCTCACTATAATAAGGCACTGGTGGCCATGGATACAATCTCTCAAGCTCTCTCTCTCTACTGTGTATCTAGACAGAGTTTCATCTAGGGTTGTCTATCTTGGCCCCTTTACCGAGGATGACCTCTATATATAGTGCCTAGGGGGTGTAATGTACCCCCCATGCATGTAATGTGCATGTGTGTGGTTGCCTCACCAGTATGGGAAAGCCATCTGTTACTGTCACATGTAGAGAATGATTATGCAATATTCTCCCCACGTGTGAGGAATAATCTTGTTATAACTGATTTGTGTCCACGTGCCCTCATCCAAATGTTAGCAGATGCTCGGCTATCGAACCTGGTATATGACCTCAGCCTGGGAGAGGCCGAGGTTGGTAAGTCCAGGTGCTCGTTCAGTCCGAAGTGATCATGTAGGTCTCGGCTTAATCCTGGCCGAGTCAATGGACAAGGTCGACCTGAGGTTGAGCTGAGGTTGAGCTGGTGTGTTTGGAGCATCGACTAATGTCTTAATGAGGTTGTTGGTGGCTTCTTGCGAGCTCGGCCTATATCTGGTCGAGGTTGCCATTCACAGGTGTACGAGAGTGCTGCTGATCCTTATGATGTATGCAACGTCCCTTGGAGAGGCTGGTGGTAGTGTCGGCCTGGGCCGACCTTGCTATGGCCGAGAGCTGATGTCGCATGCCCAAGGCTTATCTAGTGTCGGCCATAATCTCGGCCGAGGTTGGTGTCTCCGAGCCGAGATCACACTTGGGCATATCATCGTGTATGTTTATTTTGTGCCTTTTTATATTTTTATATTTTTAGTTTGAGTCATTTTTATTTTTAGAGTTTATTTTAGATTTATTTAGAATTTATTTTCTATTTTTCTATTTTATTTTTATTAGTATAATTTTATTTTATTTTGATTCTTATTATTTTTTAGTTTTTATTAGGATTAGATTTTTTTAGAATTTCATTTATTTTTTTAGTTTTATTAGATTTTACATTCTTTTTAGGATTTTAGTTTTTAGTTTAATAGATTTCTATTTTTAGTTTTATTTATTTTTAGTTTCATTTTTAATTGAGTCTTTATTTTGTTTTTAGAGTGGGATTTTATTTTTAGATTTTAATTTTTAATTTTTAATTTTATTTTAATTTTTTAGTTAATTAGTGTTATTTTTAGGGGTCAAAATTAATCACACACATAACTCACTCACACCCCCATACCATAAACATTACATACACCTAAACTAACTCACACCCACCCACCTACCATACATATACATACACCCAAATACACCCTCACCCGCACCGTCATCAAACTTCTATACACCCTCTCACACACTATTACCTCCACTTCATCTTCCCCACTCAACCTTTAAACTCATTTCTCTCTCCACCTCCATTGATAAACACAACCAAACACACCTTATATCTCCATCAACCACTACCTCCATACCCGAGACCTCGAACCCGACAGCTAAGACCAACCCCTCTCGACCCAATTTTCGGCATTGTGCACCAGTTGTCGGTCGTCCAACACGGGCCGTAACCCGACCTCTCCAACCCTTACCAACACGCCACCCCAACCGGACCTCCATACCTCCATCTCCGGCCAAACCTCACCGGATGCGACCAAACCCGAAATTCGCAAGCCTATGTCCGCCCACGACCCTGACCGGCGAGAAGGCCAACCCGAGATCTCCTATATCTGGCCCCTGACCTGCGCCACCAACCCGAAACCCGTCCTCAATCCAAGCCATTAACCCATTTCATTTCCAAAGCCACGACTCCACCTGCCAAACAAACCAAAGCCAAATCCCAAAACAAATACCCATGTGTTTTAAAACCTCACTTATTCCTCTTTTCCCAAAAGACCCCCACGCTTTCCTTGTCTTTATTCCCCTCACCTAAATTACCTACCTTACCCTTCATTTCCATAATCACATTTTGTCACCCAAATTTCCTCTCCCATGTACCTTCCTTACCTCACACCTTTTCCATGCATATGTGCACTTCCAGTACCCAATTTACCCCCATGTTCACACACCTCATGCTCGGGAAGGCCCCATTTGAAGACTTATCATGTAAACAGAGAGAGAAAATTCCCTTTGAATGTTAATTTTAACCCCTCACCCTTAAATTTACGCCTCGAGAGAGAAATATGATTTTCGAAAGAAAATCAAAATTCTAAGTTATAATATCCATTTTAAATTTGAAATAAAGACAGGGGTTTCTTAAGTGTTCGATTATTCCTTAAATTTCAACTCTAATTTCATTTTCTATGATTTATACAAATTTTAATCGATCGATCCTAGCGGGTGATTAATTAAAAGGAGTGTAGATCTGTTTTCTAGCGTTGTGGGGGGGTTAAATTTAATTTTCTAAAAGATTACTATTAAAATTACACTTACAACGAGAGTTGATTTATAATTTTGATATTAATTTGGGAGAATTCAAATAATTAAATTAACTAATTAGAATAGTTAAAATTTGCAGTGTAATCCCACTCCTTGATTGCTCTCACATTTATTTACCTCACTTTATCTCTTATTTTTGTGTTAGACTTTATTTTTCATTTTAGTCACTTTTTAGTTTGTCATTTGATCTCTCATTTGAGTTTATAGTTATTTCACTTCTTCTCACCCAAAAATTGTTTTAATATTTGAAAAACTAAAAAAAAGAAAAAAGAAAAAAAAGAAAAAAAAAATTGAATTACAATTGAGTTTGTATCTATATTACCCCTTGATGTGGATTGATACCCTTACTTACCGCTACACTTTAGATTGTTATATTTTGTAGCTAATTGAGGTTTTGATTAGATGAGATTTTCAAACAACGACGAAAAATACATCGAAAAGTTCTTCGTATCACCCGTCCATAGTGCTTTAGGGTCTGAATTAATGTCTCCCAAGATAGAAAGGAATTTTTGAATCAATACAGGAAGCACAACAATGTAATGATGACTAATTCAATTTCTATGTCTTTTACTCAAATCATGAACAAGACTGATGAAATGCAGGAACTGTTTAGGAGAGGAGAGGCACATAATTTCATTCAATTTTTTCATTAGTAAAAAATTAGAGCGAGACATGCATATATATAGTAATTAAACTGACTGTTTAAATTAACTGTCAGGCAGGCAGTTAAGTTCGAACACTTGCATAGTGTAGGTAATCTCCCCTTCAAAGAGTTGGGATACCCCAAAGGCATCGGTTTTGTTTTATTTGGTTTGGTTGTTGACTAATTTTGGCTTAAGGGTTTATCTCGATTTCAGTAATATAGGATGAATAAAATTTAATTAGGCAAAATTATTTTTTACTAATATATTAACATGAATCGAATGCAATCTAAAGTTAGTGGGTTAAGGTTGATCCGTTTTTTACAAACCAAAAAAACTGACATGATCAACAAACATAAATAATAAACTCTGGTTAATTTTGTATGGGAATTACTTAAAATATAACACAAATAATCCTATTTATTTCTTACCGTGTAGAAAAAGTGACAGATTTATTTTTATAATTATATCCGGTTTTGTATAAGTTCTTGTATAACACACTTAAATTACCACCTCTAGATTTAATTAGATCAATGATTACTAATAAATTTACAACAAAATAATAAATTGTTGAAATAGTTTACAAGTGGTAAATAAATTCATAAAACATAGAAAGTAAAATTAAAATTGCTTGAACACATAACATATACATGTCGCACACATGTATATATAATTAAACTTTTTAGAGGGTTAATAGACTATATCATAATATTCTATATTATAAAATGGAACTTGTTAACTATTGGGAATCATCAAACCTATCAAGGCTTTTAAATTCTTAAGAGGGGCCATGGCCCCCTTAGGTCACAGTGTGGTTTCGTCTCTTAATAAGAGTACGTTTTTTGAATGATCAAATTTGCAAGTCCAAGGGGATGTATATATAGACAGCGGGTGGTAAACCAAAGGGGTGTGTGGTGGGTCTGAGTGAGACAATTGTTTTCATATTATTGTGGGCGAGAGAGAGAGAGAGAGTAAATTGGGGGTGGATTGGGTTTGGTTAGCAGTATCAAAATAATGCTTGGCCACCGGAAGCCACGAATTGCGAGCGGAAATTAATTGAGATGCACGTAAACTGTCTCGGACATCTCGTGGTATGAAAAATATCTTACCAAAAAAAATGGGAATGTATCCGGATTGAGTAATTTGCTATGCCACTAAGATGATGACAACATTGCCACCGCGCGTGGTTTAGTATAAATAAACCCAAGAGACCAGGAAGAAACCAATTTAGTATGCTATTATGTGGGGTCTATGGATTCAAAATATATCCATGACTTCTTTCAAGGAACTCGGCTGCGCTCATGTATTGCCTAATGGGTGTGTGGAGCATGGACAGTAAGATTGGAGCATTGTTCAATCTAAACGGATCTACAAAGATCGAATTCTCAAAAAAAAATTGTTTTTGTGGGGTGGCAGTTCATTAAAAAAATATTTTTTCAACTTTAATACGTTTTTTAATTAAGGGTTGGGCTATATATAACCCTTCTTTTTTTTCTAGGAATTTCGTTGATGGCTAATGAAAATTTGTTGTATATTGTAAATTTGCTATTACAGGAAGAATCTTTTTATATGTGACTATTTTCTTCAACATTGTTTTGGGTTTGGTGTATCACTCCAGAAAATCATAATGACTGAATTCTTATAACACACATACCAAGGGATTAGGTGGAAAAGAAATTAAGCAAAATACATCATAACTTGATTAAACAGATTTTGTTACATGCTATTCACTATATATTGTGATTGTCCTTTAGAACTCCTTTTAAGGTCAATTGTACATTAAAAGGAACCTTATTACATATAACCCATATCTTTATTTTTAGTAATTTAGTTAGGGTGGTGATGCAAATGATTATATATTGTACATTTTGAGATCACTTTGGTCTTAGAATGGAAAAAATTGTGTGAATTGTTTCTTCAAGAGTGTTTTTGGGTTAGTGTTTGGCTAATCACTTCATAAAATCAAAACATGTGAATTGTTAATACATATAGCAAGGAACTAGATGGAAGAAAAATTGAGTAGTCATAAAGTGATTAAGGTGATTTTATTACTTCACAAGCGTAGAGGATGTAACAAATAATAATTTATTATTATGTTTTGATCAAATTTAATTTAAATTCAAATAATATCATAAGATATTGAAATAATTGTGTTTAAGGTCGCATTAGTTGCGAGTGTTAAATGAGAATAGTTTAATAAACTTCATATTAGGCCATCTTCATTGGGCAGTGCAAATGTGCACATTTACATTGTATCCCTCCTACAATCAAAGTCGGCTGAGAGGGGAGGCAGGAGAGGCGGCCGCCTTGACCCCCCAATTTTTTAGGATTTTTAGGGCCCCCACATTATATATATATATATATATAGATAGATAGATAGATAGACACACACACACACGTACATTAATGTAATCATTAGATTAAGTATAATAGAAAGTGTTTTGACTATTATACTTTATTTAGTTTAAATTTAATTTTTAAATTAACATTTAGTTTACAAGAATATATTTAGTATCCTGATTTACTTTTTGCATTTCACGAATACCAACTTAGTAAATATATATTTAGCATTTTGATTTGATTTTTACTTTTAAGATATGTTTATTTTAATTCAATGTTTTTTTATATGAAATAGGTGTTTCGTCGAGTGAATTTTTAGAGAATGATTGAATTAATTTGGTTATTCGCCAACCATGTTTTATTGTTCAACTTTGTCCATTATTAATTCGGTGTTAATTGTTATAATATAATCATGCCTCTTAGAAAGTATAAGTTCGCTCAATCTCAAACATACAGTTTTGCTTCTAAAAATGTAAGATGGGCTCACATTAAATTATACATTGTTTTGGTTACTTTATTTTATTTTATTTTATTTTATTTTTTTGATAGTATAAGAGTGTGATTTGTAGGCCTTTGGCCAAGGCGAGTAAATTAGAAAAATCACATTGTGTTTTATCATTGGGTATGATTTAATCCCCCATACTAGTATGTAGGCAATGCCAATAAAAACTTTATTACATTTTGAATACTGAATATTTTTATGTATGTATTAAAAAAATCTCGCATTATGTAAGGGGTCCCTGATTCAAGGGTTCGCCTCGGCCCCCTAAAACATCGGGGTCGGAACTTCTTACAAGGGGTAGCAAAAGATGCACAATGAGGAGAGAAAAAGGCAAAAACAACAATGTATATTTAGATTTTCACTACACATTGTGTAACGATGGGGCCCACAGCTCGACGGACAAAAGTTTATCGTCTAGACTGTGGGTAGTTAAGTTTCTATCGTCCAGAGTCCAATCAAAAAAAACTTTTTTATATTATGGGCGACTAACATTTACTGGTCCAGGGTGGGCCCTGCCCCTGGACGGTCAGCATTCTACCGTCCAACAACAAAACTCCATTGTCCCACTGTGAACCAAAACAAAAAAATGTACCTAAGGCAATCTATATTTACATTGTTTTACATTGTGCCATTGGAGATGAACTTAGAGTGAAGATGAAGTGATAAAGAAAAAGTTATTTTTGTTAAAAAAATAGGGAATAAGTCAAAATATGAATTAGACTGATTTTTTAAGGAAAAAGTAACTGTTCTAGAATTTAGGAGGTTATGTTTAATTTTTTAATTTTTGAGGGCTTAAATTAAAATATGTTATTATTGTAGTGGATTAAGTAAAAAAACTATAAAAATAAAAGTGCGTTAAAATTTAAAAAGTTGTTTCAGTGTGACCGTTATTAGCTCTTAGCTCTTATACTTCTAGAAGTTTTTTTTTCAATCCGCAATTTTCCTTACTTTTCTCTTTTATTAAAAGTATTTTCTATAATAACTCTAATATATATTAGAGTAAGGTACTAAAATTTATTAAATATTTAACAAATTTGTGTTTAATTATTTCAACTAACAAGATTCATAAACCTTGAATTTCTAAATAGACAAAATTATACTATTCTATATTAAACAAACAAAACTATATTTATCCAATATTTTGTGCAACTTAATTAGGTAAATTTAACAGCAACCCTACATTTGATATTCTTAAAATAAAATAGTAATAAACGTGCCAAATAATTTGATCTAATAGCCAATCTATGAGACTATCACATAATGTATAATCTAGTAATACGAACAATTATTAACATGAGTTAGTAATTAAGTACATTGTAAGGCTAATAGAAATATGCAAAGAGATCACTTTGCAAAGTTAGTACCTATTAAAGTTGGAAACGTTCAACTTCGGGGGCAGACATTGACTAAATGAGTGCATTAAGTACAAGTTTACATAAATTATGTCACATAAATTCAGTAATGTAACTTTTGAGTCATCAATGTTTTAACCCATAAATATTTTGGGTTATTGGGTTATATTAACCCTCCGTGAATAATGGCCAATAATTTTGATTGAAACTATAAATTATCAATCATAAAGACGATTTATCTTTCTTAAGTGACTCGCTTAGGCTGGGTTAACTTATGATGTGTAATGTTTTCTTTTTCTTTTTTACTTTTATATAGAGCTAATTTTCGATCGGTTTGATCGGTAAGTAGATCATACCAATACCATACCAACTTTGAAATCATCAAATCAAAATTACCAATTTTACCATTCGGTACACCAACTCATAAACCAAAACCAAATCGTGTGGTAAATTGATAAAATCGATTTTTTGCAGTAAAATCGATTTCCAAAAAATACGATCGATTTCGGTAAATTTCTCTTTCAATAAATTTGGTGCTACTCGGTACATAATGATAATTTTCTATACCACTTACCTAAACCTTTTTATATGCATATTAAAAAAACTAAAAATACCCTACATAATTGTGTCGTCTTTATAACTATATATAAACATTAAACTCCAAAATAAACATCATAAATTGTAATTCAAGTTGCACAATTGTCCAAAAAACTCTAATAATATCAACCCGAGTCGTCATATTAAATAACAAACCAAACTGAAAATATTTCACGTTCTTTGTTTCCTGCACTCCCCATTTTTTTCAATTACATAAGAAAATATGAATATCAACATATTGGCAAAAAAATAAAAATTAGTCGAAACCTACAAAAAAATCATGTGTATAAAAAAATTACAAAACATAATACAAAATAGAGTGAACAAAAACTGATTTGAGTTTTATTTTTTATTTTTTATGAAGAGGCTAGAAACCCCAGATTTATTATAATTATTGGTAGAACGGCCCTACCAAGGTGGCCTTACAAGATTTAGAGAGAATAAAACAGAGAATGAAATCGAAACAATAAATGAAGAAATCAAAACAATTAATGAAGAAATGAAAATGATTTGAGCCCCAAGAGATCCATCTTGTATAGACCTTTAGACTTTGAAGGGATATCTTGAACATTTGAGAAGCTGGTAAAGCATTGGTAATGATGTCCATGAGTAGTAAGACTGGAAGCGAATGAATTTGAAATTGTCCAAATTTGAGAGTAGGAAATAGAGATTACAGTTTGAAAATATCTAATAACTTCGATAGTTTCTATAAGGTACCAAGGTGGTTTCTTTATATGACCTTTGAGAATATCAAAAATAAATTTGTTATCAGTTTCAATAACCACCGAAGAAATTTAGAGCCTTATGCAAGCTTGGAGACCTGATATGATGGAATAACATTCAACTGAAGCATTGTGGACATTCTCTTCATTGATAGAGAAATTTTGAATCAAAATCCCATTGGGATCTCTTATAATACCTCATGAACCTGATTGATCTAACTTACCTGTGCCTGCACCAGCAGTATTAAGCTTAACTTCCCCTACACAAGGCTTATTCCACTTGGAAATTATAGGTATGAGGGGTTTGGTCTTTAAGTTGGAAAGCTTGAAAAGTTGAAAAATAAAATCAAATTGAGTAGGTTTAGATCTGAACTTCAAATTGCTGCAGCAGGAACTCACGAGATCAGATACTTGATTGATGATTTTTCTAAAGTCCATACCTATACCTTCATACCTAGATAAGTTTCTGCATTTCCATAGCTCCCATAAAATAGCACCTGGCATGATAATCAAAAGAATTTGGAGGAACTCTTGCACTCGTTTTTTCAACCACCATGACATCTGCATATGATGGAAAGAGGATAAAAATATATGGATACCAAACATTTTTTAAAAATGATTCCAAACAGTTGAGGCAATAGGACCTGAAATAAATAAGTGATCAAAGGTTTCAGAAGAAGAGTTGCAGCAGTTACACCTTGACACCATGTGTATTCCCCTATCCTGGATACATTCATCTAAGAGGGTGGTTTTATGATAACACTTCCACAAGAAAATTGAAATTCTTTGTGGAAATACTGAATTCCAAATAACCTTGCATATAAAAGATGTGGGATTATCCTTTCTGATCATGTTCCAAGTAGAGTTTGTAGAGAAATTTCCATCATTTGTAAGAGTCCAAACTTTAGACCCCTCAACCTCAGTAGTAGCCGCTTCTGCAATATGTTGAATAGACTTAAATCATTTGTAGGTATGGGATCCACCAATGTGAGGTTTGTTTCAATATTTGTTAAGAAAGAAAGCAGACTATAGGTTAGGCGAAGAAGACATATTCCACCAAATCTTCAAGCTAAAAGATCCAATCAGTTATGGAAGAAATTTAAACCCCAATCCACCTTCTTCAGCAGGGAAAAACATTCTGGGCCACTTCAACCAAGGATGTCTATTCCCATAATCTTTGGAATAGACCCACAAGAAATTACTGAACAGAGAATGGGTGAGTTTGATTATTTTTGGAGGAGGTTTTAAGGCTGGAAGAGTATGAACATGTATAGAAGAGAGAACATAGTTTATTAAGGTTCTCCTACTAGAAAAGTCAGAAACTTGGTCTTCCAGGAAGAAATTTTAGTTCTAATCTTCTGAATAATGGGATCAAAGTAGGAATGGTTACTTCTACCATAGTAGAGGGGACAACCAAGGTAGAAAATAGGAATCTTTTTGAAATTAAGGTTTGTGGCTTTAGAAATGGCTTTGATTCTATTAATTGGAACTTAATGATGCATAGTAAAACTGCTTTTGGAGAAGTTAATGCATTGACCAGAGGCTTTTTTCAAATCTTTTAAGGAATTAAATTAAATGATTGAGGCTATGAAGGGATCCATTACAAAAGATAATTGCGTCATTAGCAAAACTAAGGTTGCTAATTATGACACCTCGCTTAAAATAATAACGGGTGACCAACCCTATACTAAATTAAACCAGGAATCTCGAGTGGATCATTCTCAGCATCTACTGACGATACTAAAATAAATATAGCTAATTAACCAAAACTATAAAAATCGGGTTAAAAACATACAATGAACATCAAGCCAACAAAAAAATAACTATTGAACATAATAACAAGGTACACACGTATCATGATGAAAGGAAACACTCAATTGATACACCATAAGTACATACAAGAAAATATACCCAAATATGCTTTCGGGTCACAGACAATATAACATCCAAGGGGAAGAAATATAAAAATCTACATAAAACTCTTGGGTATGAACCCGATATACAAAATGAATCGTGTCTAGATTTACAAAGAAGTAGGAAACGACTACAATACTAATCCCGCAACACTCCGCATCTGTCACGGCTCTGAGAATACTAGATGGAAAAGCATCATTGGTGCCCTTGCGGAGGGACATCTGTAGTAATTACAATATATATATATATATATATATATATATATATGTAAATATAGGTGGCAAGAGAGGAATGTAAACGAGTCAGGGCCTGAGGTGTGAAAACGGTTGTAGCAAGTGTATTAATAGTGCATAATAAATTACACATGCAAATACCTTAATTATTATGGAGTCGCACTCTCGTGGAACCCCAAACTCACCCCTCAACTAAAGTGCTCTCCTAAACGAAAACCCCTGAACCTTAATTATGTTACCCGACACATTCTCAGGACAATATACCTATATATACGCGTAGCCTATGCCCGCGTAACCCACCATCCCAACATTACCAAAGAACGCTATCATTTGAACCCCCTACGATAATGCCCGGACTTCTATAAACGCATAAACCTAAACACATAAATATCTTACTAGAATTATCGGTTTAAGTACTAACTTAAAGCAGTTATTAGTCTCCATAAGTCACACATTATCTTTATTTTTTTTCATATAAACAATTTGTTCTCCAAACAACATACATCCGAGTGCTAAGGGTAAAACTTCTCTCCACTACCAACATTGCACTACGTTTTATGCGTGGGGCATCTCGCAAAGCGAAATCCAAACAAGGAACCCCTCCAATACACTACTCCTTGACAATGGTGATCGTTGAGATTCATTGTGCCCTCAACCCACAACTTATAACTACAGCTACTTACTATGGACAACTATCTCCAAGTATTTAAGTATGATATCACCTAAAATCCTTAGGGTCTATATAACATTATCATAGTTATATATGCACAATCATTCAACCTTGTCAAGCATGAATACCTAACACATAAAACGTATATCTTATAACACCTATATCACATTCACCTATAGGGTATGTATTATTACTCTAGGTATTTAACACAAACATTCAATCCTATAACCATTCACACATACAACATAAAACTGCGCATATTGAAATACTCATAACATATACGGTTATAGGATACAAATCTACTACATAATGCTATCATCTTCCAGGAATTACTCTCTTTATCCCAGGTTACCATCTATCAGATTATTATCACACCGCCATGGTAATAAAAACAAAACACAACGTATGGGAAGCGGTCATATTTCCAAAACGGAAGTGAGAACGAATCATACCCAAGACTTCTCACCCAAAAATAATATCACACAATAAATAATGGACGACTATGACCTGGGGACTATACGCACCCTACTCCTCAAGCCAGGGGCCTCACCCACATTGCGTAACCTCCCATGATAGCATGTGCTGGGTATGCCTACACAATCTATATAATAAAGTATGAAACTTAAATATGTCACAAGTTAAAATGATGATGTCATCGATATGAATATTTTTTACACTTTCTATTTTGTCCTACAAAATTTGGAATTTTTCCTCTTTTAATCCACCCTAATTTCTTTTCCCCCTTTCTTTGAAATTCAAAAATAAGGGTACTTTTCCCTCACTTTTAACCCACTCTAATAAATGAACGGTCGTGATGAAACCGCAAATTTCATTATCCCGCTAAAAAATTCTATGCTCCGGCTATCAGTATAGGGTAAAGGTCTCGAGGGCTATCTTTGACCCACTTATCTTGGAAATATCTAACCAAACATTTTTCTCTCTCCGTAAACTTTATTTCAAGATTCTCCATCCTCGAGCTTCTCTATCTCCTTAAACCCCTTTTTCTCTCTCCATAAACTTTATTTCATGAATCTCCATCCTCAAGCTTCTCTATCTCCTCAAAACCCTTTATCTCCTTAAACCCCTTTATCTCCGCTAATGTAACTCCAGCCCTATTTTCGTTGGAGGAGAACGCATCCATTTTTCATCAAGATTAGGAAATGGCAAGGTTTTGATGGTTTATGGCTGTAGACAAAATGAAAAATAGTTGTTGTTTGTGATAAGTCCAATGCCGAAAAGGGATCTTCGGACCAAAAGCGGTTCATGAAACAGAAAACATGCCAAAGAAACACAAGCCATGGATGTCTTTCTCTAGGACCAAAAGACATTTGGTGTGCAAAATTCACACCTTGAAGGTTTGATCTTAGTTAGTGTATCTAAATCTGCATCCCTCCATGTTTATGCTTGCAGAGTGGGTCTTTAATCTCCTCACAGCTCTCTTCACAGCTCTCTACACTCAGGTGTTTTAAGATTTATGTTTTTTTTATCGATGTTTATTATCACCATTTTGTATTGTGTTCTTTCATTGTTGTTTTTCTTTGGGTTCTTCATAGCAAAGGACACACCCCACAAGCAAAACAGCAATAACAACAGCAACACGGTCACAGACCACTGCACACACAACCACCAAAACAACAACGACCACACACACACACCGCACGCAGACCACCACCACCAAAATAGCAACGACCACACAACACTAATCCAACACCACACACACAACTCCCACTTTCTACCTCTGTTTTTGGATCAGATGCCACCACACCACACACACAACTCCCACGTTGATTTCTTCGGCACTCATCGAGGTGGAACCACCGCGCACACACATCTCCCATGTTAATTTATTTGGGTTCTTCACAGCAATGACAACAGCAACACCGCACACAGACCACCGCACACACAACCACCAAAAAAGCACACATGCCGCACACAGACCAGACACACACCGTACACAGGCCACATCAACGACCCCCGTTAAATTCTAGCTTAGAAACTCGTGTTCTCTCTCTCCTATGATTTCTTGACAACACACACACCGCACATAGACCACCGCAAACACACACCGCACACACACCACAACAATGACCCCCGTTAAATTCTAACTGAGAAATAACAAAGAATCCCAATCGGGTTTCATTTTTTTATTTATGTCATTTAATTTATGAGTTTCAACAAAGAAACCCACGTTCTCCCTCTCCCACGATTTCTTTGGTTTGCTTAGGATATAATATGTGTTTGTTTTTGTTTTTGTTTTTTGGTTTTGATGTGCCCTACATTGGTAATGTGTCTTATTTCTAATAGTTGTTTGAGCGGTGGATTATAGGGGTGACAATTCGGACACAAACACGACACGACACAAATTCGTATTTTTTTTAGTTGACACGAACACGCCCCGAATAAAAAACAACACGGCACGACACGAATACCATTTTTTTTTAAATTTCACGCCTAAACAACACGATAAGATGACACGACACGACTAATAATTCAGACACGAACACGATACGACACGATTTCATGTAAAAAAAACTCGACACGAACACGACATATCATGTCAATTTCGAATCAATTTCGTGTCGTTCCGTATCGTTTTTTTGCGTCGTTTCTAAAATTGCCATCTTTAGGTTGTACGCTTGGTTTGTATCTATTTTTTTGCTTTTATTTTTTCTTTTCGATTCAATGAATAAAATTAAGTTGGTTGGTGGATCACTTTATTTGGATTCAACTTATAAAACGCCACATGTATGTGTTAATACTTTGTAATACTTTGTGAAGAATGGTGGATATTCCAAGCACTTCAAGGGGTTCTCTCTACTATGTGATTATGATGTAGTAATGTTTACAGAACATTTGTTTTAACATAAGCAACTCTAATAATCATAAAGGCATTTCAGAACTTTGTTTTCTGAGTTGGGGAAAAATTGAATTGACAGCATGAGGAATTTGGTTGACATTTTTTTGCTTTGATTTGTCATAAGTTAAAGAGCGGGGGTAAAGTTAAAAAAAAAAAAAAGAACGGGTGTTAAGAGTAAGATGGTGAAGATTGTGTGTTTTTTAAAAGGGAAAATATTGTTTAATATTAATTACCAGGTAATCCTTGGTCAAATGTTTATTTACTTGGTCAAATTCAAGCACTAAATGTTTATTTACTTGGTCAAATTCAAAATATCAATTAAAATTAAAACCTTGAAATAAAGATTTTGGTCAAGAGAATTTAATATAATGCGTGGATATGTTTAGGTATTAAAAGCACAAATCTTTGATTGGTTATACTATTTTTTAAATCGGATGAATATATATCGTGGTATATATTCAAGAATGTGTAATAACACATGATAGATCAACATGAATGGTAATTTTTACACGAATACAACACAACTTACTGTTAAAAATTCGGGTGCAAGCAACATTTTGAAATATTTTTTTTCTTCTTAAATAAGGTGGATTGTCTCATAAATAATAGAATAATTGCTCAATTTTTTTAAACTAATAGGTTCATATCGTAGGTTATTTATTAGTGCATTTGTTTGTATTTTTAAACTAAATACGGCATATGGTTCTATCAACGACATACACTTTTGAAAATTAGCATCGTGTCTTTAGTTTTATTATTTATTAGTGCATTTGTGTGTATTTTAGTTTATGATTTTATGGGCATTTTCATTTATTTTTGGCAGGTTTATACTGATCTGTTTTCATTTCTGGTCGATCTTCTTTCACATGGACAACATTACTATATACAACATTGTATGTTATTTTTCATTCTTATGTCCTTCGGTGTTCCTTATAACCTTTTAAACTTATTTATGGTTTTTGTTACATTCATTTCTGATAGGTGGATGACGATGCATCATATGTTGTACCAACTTTTTGACTTTTTGTAAAGCTTAGGCTTGGAGGTACTACACATTATTGGATGATTGCTAAGGTTGGTTTGTATAGTTTGCCTAGGCTTTTTTGTATAGTCTGGTAAGGCTATTTTTGTTGTTGAAGTGTTGTTTATACCTTAAATCAGACACACCGTAATTTTGTTGTTATTATGATTGCTAACGATTGGTTGTTACCCCTTAACAAGGGTGGATAGTCCAATACAAAGGAGACTATGCCTATTCTTTTAGAATTTACACTTTGTTAATTCGAGTGATGAATTTAAACTATCTAAACGTTATTGGAATAGAATTCACACTTTTTTGCCTTTTTACAATTATCAGCGTGCCTTCAGGCACGGGCATACCCTAGTAAGTATATATATATATATATATATATATCATTCACACTATATATATATATATATATATATACACACATATCTCCAATTTGTATGTATAAAAGAAATGAGTTTGGCTATGTATATAACTCTCATTATACTAACCGTCGCCAAAACGCATACCTACCCAATTCATTTCATTATACGATCCCTCACTTGAACTTATTTAACCATTACACCCAGGATATGAATAGTCTCCAAATTCAATCAACATGAAGGATGCCGTCTCGTGACCGAATTTATATAACCATCGTCACTCATATTCCATCTATATCTGGATTCATACCATTATACCATAATCATTCCGACTATAACTATAAACACCAATTATTCTAGTCGATGATATACTAAAAATATATGGTCATACCACTTGACTTCGAAAGCACAAAAGTAAGAAGGGACAATCTCTACAACGTATAACCACTTCACGATAGCCCACCACAATTACATTAATATACTCCGACTATCGTTTAGTCCCACAATCGTTTCCTTAATAAAAGAGGCATCATACCCTCATAATCCATTTCTAAAATAGGTCTGAATGCCGCATAATCATCCTAAGGTACAAATCTCTTGATATTATAGCCTTACCCTCTGTAATACATCCACTAAGAAGGTCACTAACTTTCAAACCTAAAAGAAAAGGTGGAAAAAGGAAATCCCATTCTTGGGCAAAAAACAGAGGACCGGTCGACCGGCCTCTGACCCCTGGTCGACCACGGTTCTAAGTTTTTCCTTACAAAGGAGGCAATAGGCTTTTCCCCTGAGGCGCGATCGACCGACTTCTTGGACGCGGTCGACTGGCCATACCAGATATCTCAGCCATTTTCCATTTTTGGACGAAAACAAAGATTTCCAAAAAAAACCATATATCATTTCCTAACCACAAATCTTCAACCTAAACATGTTCCTAAAATAAAAACTCATCCTAAATTTCATCCCATCAATTTATATGTCATCAATCCCATGTATAAACACCAAATTCAAGATTTAGTCCCAAAAATCTACCTTTTGACATATAAACACAAAATCCATATTTTATACCCACAAATCATGCAATAAATTACACACATAAATTATTTAGCAAGATTAATCACTTGTCTCAAAATTATAGAGGTTGAATCTTCCTCGTAGTCGAGCGTTGGCCGGGAATCTCCAAGCTTCTCCTCTTTCTCTTCTTCTTTTCCTCTTTTCTCTCTATCTCTAGAGCTCTCTCTTTCTCAATCTCAAAAATGAGATTTTAATCTCCCAAGGGCTTTATAAGCCTAGTATCCAAGATACCTAACTTTAAATGGTAACACACACTTCAAATGACTCGTTTACCCCAATTAGAGTCAAACTAATCTTAAAAAAAATCAAAACCGAAATAAAACCCAAAGACAATCATTTTGACTATCTCGACCCATCCAGAAACAACCGCGCACTCAAAATCGTCATCCAAAACACTTTATAACGTCCTCAAATTTTGACCTCAATTGCCAAATTTTAAAATTCTCCTATTTAAATAAATTTATTTCTCCCAATTAAATTAAATTCATAATCCTAAAATCATGGGGTATTACAGACTTCCTCCCTTACAAAAATTTCATCCTCAAAATTTTGATAAGCCTAGGACTCCGAACCTCCACTAGTTTCTACATCTCCTACCCTCTAGATTACTATACCTATCTCCCCCACTTCTCACGGCGAGTCATATTAACTTAAAAATCAAGTTAGCTAACCAGGACGCCTATACACCCTGTACCCGAGCTCAACTCGTAAAAACATAACCCAGCTCCACCAGCCTCAAATCGCGATATACTCTCAATAAATTAATCTATAATAGCGTACTAAGTATATATAAAATTTTGTAATTTCCATTGGTTGAACTCTTCTCAATTCCTGAATTTCGCTACTTTTATGCGGTGGAGGTCTCGCAAGCTAAATCCAAACAAGGGACCCACCCAATACACTATTGTGTAGCTATGTCGGGGATTGAGATCAGTTGAACCCGGATAAAGGTTTTATAAAAGATTTTCAAACTATAGATATTGGACAAAGGCCTATATAACAATATAATATAAAATAATTTCATGTCTTTCGACACACCAATCAAACACCTTATGTCCAAGACACAAGGCCCTAACAATTACAATACTCACACCAACAGTTAGTTCTTAAAAGTTATACATCTATGAGCTAAATTCCCCGCTTAATCTTCTTAGTGATACAAATCCTTTACATCACATCAAAGCATTGTCGCAAGATAATTCCTTCCACAACTGGAATACTACAAATACCTGCACCTAGCCTAACTATAAAACTATAACCTTATCGTTACTACTCAGCAAGCCTTAACAGTTCACACTTTCGAAAATCAAAAGAATAACTCTCTACTAGCACATCACAAAATGATCCATTATCCCAAAAGATGTCATTCGAGTGCCACACTTTCTCACTCCTCCCTCCAAGGGAATTCTATACACACTATGGTTATAGTGGCTAACCATTCATAAAACCTTACTCATTAAGCCCAAAGGAAGGTATTATACGTTATACCTCCATATTCCAACTTCTTTACTTCATCCATGGGTCCCTGTTCAAAGCCCTCTACTTCTTCCAGGACAATCCCTCTTCCTAAGGCCTCTTTCTACACAAAAGAAACGTCTCCCAGAGAATCCTTCCTGTCCATTTTAAGGGATAAAATATTGTTGCGGTCCTTGCTGATTCTGCCTATGACCTTGTTGCGGTGATCTCACCCCACTGGCATCATCTCCTCCAAACCTATTACCATATGTAACATCCCGCTTCCCCAAAAGAGAACGTTGAGCGGAGCTTCGATGAAACTAGCAAATTCCTCGATCAACAAGGTGTAGAGCATCTAAATAAGACCCCCAAAAATAGAAACCACTAATCTCAATTCTTCAATTAAATACAACCAATGTCTCCCGAAATAATACAACTATTTCTCTCGAAATAGAACTAAACAGCTAATGCTCTATTCAATAAAAGAAATACAAATCTTCTCATTTGTATGCTCCAATAATATCCTTAAGATAACCAGGACAAAATCAATCTTTGATAAGTCCATAGCGCCCAAATTTCTTACTCCCCTTTAAATGAAGACGATACACCTGATTGTATAAAAATGCCACGATCATCACATCGATAAAAGTCAGTAATTACTGGATTCCATATCGAATGCTTCCGAATTCACCAACTTAAACCTCCCAAGAACTTCGTTATTCGCCTCTCCTCCGATGTTTACCACATCAGACACAAAATTCAACAATTGAATAAATTCTTCTTTGTACTCCGCCACCATTCGATTACCTTGAGTCACATCCAATAATCTCCTTTCGATCTCCGCCTAAATTGAGGAAAGAAAATATTTCCAATCAAAGCGTACCCAAAAATCTTCTATGTGTCGTGCCCCGAATTAATTTTGTTAAACTCATCCTTTAATTTAGAGATAAATTTCCTTAAACAATGCTTTAATTTAAATCTCTGAGGAAAATAGCATAAGATTTTTTTTTTCCAAAAGTATGTGTAGATGAAAACATAACTGCCTTTACTTATAACTTATAAGTACTACATAACTTTACATAACCAAGATCCTTAGTTTAATAATTACACAAAAGGAATCTTGATATTTAAACCAAACTAAATATCCCTCACTCCCCCGTTTTAAGGTCCTAACTTGGCAGTGAACTCCAATTTATAAGCATACCTGAAACAAAACATTACAGGAGTGTAAGCTATAAAGGCTTAGTGAATGACCACATACCACACATATAACCAATTTGAATAACCATTTTTCTTTTGTTCTAATGATATAACCCAACAGGAATTGAGAAACTCTCGCAAGCCTGGACCCGCCACAGTCCAATTAACCCACCACAGTAATTAGGGACCACCACATCCCTTTATTAGGCCCGAGTACACAAACCTTTAAGTTGGATTAACAGGACCACCACATCCCGTAGGACCCACCACAGTCCTTAACATTATATAAAGGACTCACTAGTCCATATCATCATATAACATCGCTTAACATTTTTAATCATATGCATATGTTTCATAAATACAACATTACTCCCATAAACATTTTCACACATGTGTTTAACTACACATTTCCATATGAAATTATAAGCATTTATATTTCATAAGGAAGGTCACTCACCTTGGATTTATTGCTAAGATTAATACCAACTACTTCCTTGGTATGGTAGTATTAGCTGCTTCCCCACCTAACAAGTCAATGTCGTTAGTATTTGAATACACCGATTAACATCAAACCCAGTAACACATCACATAATTTGGTCAATCAGAAATAACTAAGGAGTAATTACATATGACACTTTACATTTATATAACACCCAATTAATTAGGGTTCTAACACAATTTACAGAATTAAATTACGAATTTGCTAGACAAAGTTATGCCCATTTTATTACAGCCTTTTCCAAATCGTTTCTCAAGAAAAACAACAACACAACTTCAACTTCCTGGAATTCTCATAATTTTTGTACAACATAACTTTTCATGATATTCCACCCAATATCAGTAAACACATTTAATAATGAAAATTTAATGTTTCATAATTTCTAGGGCTCATTTTCTATGTCGAGCAAAACGTCAAACACTTGGTATGCATTCTTGCTCCTTTAGGGCAGATTTTAAACCACGACTTCAAACTATCACCAAGGGTTCATTCCTTGGTATTTTTACACAATTTTTGGATATGTTATACATGTATGAGCTTATTTTACCCTCCAACTTGAATCACTCAATTCCAATAAGTATTCCATGATTTATACCATTTTTACATAACTAGGTCAAAATACAACATTAAGGCATAACTTAACAATTTTAAGCATACATAACCTTGACCTTGAGTATAATTCATGGAAACATATAATAAACATGTTTTAGCAGAAATATACATCATAATCATGGATTTTCTAAATAAAAATGCTTTACGAAAAGATGATGTAAATTTAGGACTTTAAAGTATGCATTTACGATCCTAGCTTTGGTTCTAACCTATGTTCTTAACCCATCCTTCTTCCAACACAATTCAGCAATATGGGTATCATTAAAATATATATCCAAATCAAAAATAAAAACATGATAAGTATATAACTCATACATGTGACCAACTTTAATAAAGATGTAATTACCTTACGAGGATTCCTTGATTTATGGAAAATTTCCAAAGATTTATTCCTTAAC
The DNA here is from genome assembly GCA_949130495.1 of Sambucus nigra. Classification (NCBI taxonomy): domain Eukaryota; kingdom Viridiplantae; phylum Streptophyta; class Magnoliopsida; order Dipsacales; family Adoxaceae; genus Sambucus; species Sambucus nigra. The sequence continues at coordinate 83,058,727 of OX422213.1, read as the reverse complement.
TTTCTTCTCTTTCTCTCTCTTTAGGCAAAACTCTTGTTCATGGCTTCATTTTCTGAACAAAGGAGTTTTTTTATACAGTTTAAGTCGGCCAAACCATCACCCACCCTTTAACCAATCAAAAAATAGCACATGGTGTGCTAATAAGACAATTGTCACTTAAAGGATGGACATATTTGCCTTTGTTTCGTACTTTCGGTATAACTTCTTGTAAGAGCCTCCGTTTAACCCACCGTTTGTTGTGTTATAATATTAATTCATATATCTAAAACTTTCATAATTTATGTTTTCCCAAAATCATAAACTAATATGCCTAATTTGGGCATCAAACAGGAAAGTAGCAATTTACCGAAAATCTCAAAACTTTCACATTTGGCGACCAAACATTATCAATTTCGTATCAACGCCCTTATTTACTTTTATAAACATAATCATGCATTAAAAACATAATTTATGATGCATTTAACCATCTAACTTAATCATATGTTCTAAACATGGTATCCCCGATCATAAGCTCAATTAGCACCTAATGTAAACAACAGATATATCACATGAGCATGCATCCCCTAAACATGATAATTAACATGTTTAACACAGATAACCAATTTATAACTTATACCTCCTAAGTTATAATTAATCATGTAATTAACCTTCCTAATCATGTTTTAGGGCCTTACAATTCTACCCCTCTTATAAAAATTTCGTCCTCGAAATTTAACGCATAAGAAACTTACCAAATAGATGAGGGTATTGCTTCTTCATGTTATCCTCCCTTTCCCAGGTGGCATACTCTACATTGTGACTTCTCCACATCACTTTAACTAGTGAAATGGTTTTACTACGCAATACTTGCTCCTTTCGATCTACAATAGCAATGGGCTCCTCTATGTAGGTTAAGTCATCTTGAATCTCTATTGGTTGTGAAATAAACACATGTGAAGAATCGGGCACATACTTACGTAACATGGATATATGAAAAACATCGTGTATCCGAGATAATTCTAGTGGTAATGACAATTTATAAGCTACAGCTCCAACCCGTTTCACTATCTCATAAGGGCCAATGTACCTGGGACTTAACTTTCCCTTCTTCCCGAATCTTATAACCCCTCTCCAAGGAGAAACACGTAGGAATACTCGATCACCTTCCTCAAATTTCAATTCTTTCCTTTGGTTTTCTGCATAACTTTTTTTGTCTGCTTTGCGCCACCTTCAAGTGATTATGGATAAGATTTATCTTTTCAGTAGTCTGCTCTACGATTTCTGGCCCAAGTAGTTTTCGTTCTCCTACTTCAGTCCAACACACTGGAGTTCTGCATTTTCTCCCATACAAATCTTCATAAGGAGCCATCTCAATACTCGAATGATAGCTATTATTATAAGCAAACTCTATTAGTGGCAAGTGTTCATCCCAACTACCTTTGAACTCCAATACGCAAATTCGTAACATGTCTTCGAGTGTGTGGATCGTTCTTTCTGATTGCCCATCAGTCTGAGGATGAAAAGTTGTACTAAATTTCAATTTAGTCCCCAAAGCTTCTTGTAAACTAGGCCAAAAGTGAGAAGTAAACTTAGGATCTCGATCAGAAATAATTGAAATAGGTGCATCGTGCAATCTAATAATCTCATCCACATATAATTTGGCATATCTATCTATGGAGTAAGTAGTTTTAACAGGAAGAAAATGTGCAGACTTAGTCAACCTATCAACGACAACCCAAATAGAATCAAACCCTCGTGATGATTTTGGTAAACCTATAACAAAATCTGTAGTAACATGCTCCCATTTCCACTCAGGAATAGGTAATGGCTGTAGTAAACCACTTGGCTTCTGATGCTCCACCTTCACCTGATGTCAAACTAGACATCTAGCAACAAATTCTGCAATGTCATGTTTCATTCCCGGCCACTAATAACATTGTTTCAAATCTCTATACAGTTTCATGCTCCCTGGATGCATAGCATATAAAGAACAATGCGCTTCCTCTAAAATTGTTCTTCTTAAATCAGGCACATTAGGTACAAACAAACGGTCTCCGTACATAACAATGTCATCATCCCGAATAAAAATTCATTTGCTTTACCCTTTTTCATATTATCTCTAACTTTCTCCAATTCTGCATCTCCTGCCTGTGCTTGTTTTATCCAGTCTATCAACGTGGGTCTAACATTTAAATGTGCCACTACTCCATAAGACTCATTCAAAGTTAATTCCACCCCCATTAAAGCTAACTCTCTCAGCAGGTCAACTCGAATACAATAAATACAAGATACTATGCCTAGAGATTTTCTACTCAAAGCATCAGCAACAACATTAGCTTTACCCGGATGGTGATGTATCGTGCAATCATAATCTTTTATAAGTTCCATCCACCTTATTTGCCTCAAGTTCAAGTCTTTTTGTGTAAACAAGTATTTTAAGCTTTGATGGTCAGTAAAAATTTCACAACTAACACCATATAAGTAGTGTCTCCAGATTTTTAATGCAAAAACTACTGCAGCCAACTCAAGATCGTGTGTAGGGTAGTTGCATTCATGTATCTTTAACTATCGAGAAGAAAAAGTAATTACCTTTCCATGCTGCATTAACACACAACCGAGTCCTTGATACGAGGCATCATTATAAATAACTAAACCTTCTGTACCCGTTGGGATAGTCAATACCGGAGCTGATGTCAACTTACCCTTTAAAATTTCAAATCTTTTATCACAATCGCCACTCCACACAAACTTGTTCTCCTTTCTAATAAGCTTAGTTAATGGCAATGCAATAGAAGAAAACCCCGGTATAAACCTCCTGTAATAGCCCGCCAATCCCAAAAATCTACGCACCTCGGTCACACTAGTTTGTCTTTCCCAATTCATTACTGCTTCAACCTTTTTGGGATCTACACAAATACCATCAGCAGAAATAACATGCCCCAAAAATACTACCTTGTCTAGCCAAAATTCACATTTAGAAAATTTAGCATACAACTGCTTCTCTCGCAAGGTCTGTAAAATAATACGCAGGTGGCATTCATGCTCATCCCTACTACGAGAATATATCAAAATATCATCGATGAAGACAATAACAAAAGAATCCACATATGGGTGAAATATACGGTTCATCAAATCCATGAATACGGCCGGTGCATTTGTTAACCCAAATGGCATGACAAGAAATTCATAATGTCCATACCTGGAACGAAAAGCAGTTTTAGAAATATCACAAGCTCTTACTTTCAACTGATGATATCCGGATCTGAGATCAATCTTAGAAAACACTTTGGCTCCTTGCAACTGATCAAACAAGTCATCAATGCAGGGTAGTGGGTATTTGTTACGGATAGTCACCTTATTCAATTGACGATAATCGATGCATAGCCTCATGGTTCCATATTTCTTCTTCACAAACAATACTGGGGCTCCCCACGGTGATACACTAGGCCTTATAAAACCACGATCTAACAAATCTTGCAACTGTATCTTTAGCTCTTTTAATTCTGCAGGAGACATACGATATGGTGAAATAGATATTGGTGCAGTTCCTGGTACCAACTCAATCGAAAATTCCACCTCACGGTCTGGTGCTAACCCTGGGAGTTCTTCTAGGAAGACATCTGCAAACTCATTAACTACTGGTATATCTGATAATTTTCCAGCCTCTTGTCGTATGTCCACCACATGGGCAAGATAACCGTCACATCCTTTCCTTAGCAGTTCATAACATTTTGTAGCAGAAATCAAACAAGTTGGAGTGACATTTCGTTCCCCAATAAATTTAAATCCAGGTTCACCCGGTAATTGAAACACTACCTCCTTTTTAAAGCAATCCAAACATACATGATATGAGGCAAACCAATCTATACCCAGTATCACATCAAAGTCACGCATATCGAGAGGTAATAAGTCAACTAGTAATTCTTTTTCACCCACTCGTACCACGCACTCCCTATATACCCTCTCAATGAAAACCAATCCCCCCACTGGAGTAACAATAGCTAAACCAGAATCTAATGATGATAATGGTTTATTAAGATGCAACAGATAAAGCAAAGACACAAAAGAATGTGTAGAACCAGGATCTATCAACACATAAGCATCTTTATCACCAATATGAAGTGTACCTGTCACTACGTTAGGCATAGCTTGTGCATCTTGTTGCGTCAGTGCAAACACTATGCCTTGGCCTTGGTTTTGAGACACGCCTCCTCTACCTCCCCTGTGTACTTTTGGTGTAGAAATCCCATCTCCTACTGTCACACTCCCAACTGAAGTTGTAGCTCCCACCGCTGTACAATTCTTTCGTAAGTGCCCCGGTTGATGACAATGGAAACATAAAGGTGTCGTCTCAGCTATTGTACACTCCCGAGACATGTGACCTTGACCACCACATCTATAACAAAATATGGCCCTCGATCCCATCACAGATGCATTTTCTGACCGATTCATCCCCGTCCTTCCACCTCGAGCTTGAAATCTTCCACGTGCATTTTTATTATTTTTAAACTCTTGGCCCTTAGGCACTCCTCGTGCTACACTCTGAGTTGAGGTTCCCGCCTCCCATCCATATGATCTTATACTATCATGTCTAGTTTTCTTCGAGTGTTCAACTTGCATTTCTTTTATTGACTTTTCTGACACCATGGCCCTATCCACCAAGTCCACATAATCCGTTATCTTCATATTAGCAACCATGCTTTTTATATCTACACTCAGCCCGGTTTGAAACCGATCACATTTACTTTCTTCCGTCCTCACCAAGTCAGGTGCAAATCTAGATAAGGATATAAATAAAGCTTCATACTCTGCCACTGTTCGATTCCCCTATTTTAACGTGATAAATTCTTCCTCTTTCTCCATCCTATAAAGCCTTGGGAAATATTTTTCGAAGAACACTTTCACAAACCTATCCCATGTAATTCGTGGAGGATTTATTGGCACCACTCCCCCCATTGTAGTAAGTAACCTTTCCGTTGCATCCCACCATAACTTTGCATCAACCTCTAACCTAAAGGTCGCTAATAAAACCTTTTGTTCATCTCGCACTTCCATTACCTTGAATATTGTTTCCATCATTCTAACCCACCCCTCTGCCACTAACGGATCCGTGGTCCCAGTAAATGCAGGCGAATTTAACTTCATGAACCTCTCATGTAATTTGTCCCTATTCCCACCATGTTCTCCACCTCTTACTTGTTCCATAAGTTGTGCCACAGCACGTAATATTCTTCCCACATCATCAATAGGTTGTTGTTGCACCTCTGGTTCATCCACTTCAATAGGTCTATGTCCTTGCTGACTATTAGGTACATAGGATGCCTCACCCTCTGCTCTATCATGCGGCTCGTGTGGATCCATTACTCACTGTAATATAATTAACTTAAATAAAATATAATAGCAGCAGTTTAATATTAACATTGTTAGTCAAAATCCAGATGCATAACAAACTCACTTTCTAGTGTCCACTGCCAATCTAGACCCTCACACCCTATCCAGAACCTAATGACCACGCTCTGATACCAAGTTGTCGCACCCCGAATTAATTTTGTTAAACTCATCCTTTAATTTAGAGATAAAATGCCTTAAACAATGCTTTAATTTAAATCTCTGAGGAAAATAGCATAAGATTTTTTTTTCCCAAAAGTATGTGTAGATGAAAACATAACTGGCTTTACTTATAACTTATAAGTACTACATAACTTTACATAACCAAGATCCTTAGTTTAATAATTACAAAAAAGGAATCTTGATATTTAAACCATACTAAATATCCGTCACTCCCCCGTTTTAAGGTCCAAACTTGGCAGTGAACTCCAATTTATAAGCATACCTGAAACAAAACATTACAGGAGTGTAAGCTATAAAGGCTTAGTGAATGACCACATACCACACATATAACCAATTTGAATAACCATTTTTATTTTGTTCTAATGCTATAACCCAACAGGAATTGTGAAACTCTCGCAAGCCTGGACCCGCCACAGTCCAATTAACCCACCACAGTAATTAGGGACCACCACATCCCTTTATTAGGCCCGAGTACACAAACCTTTAAGTTGGATTAACAGGACCACCACATCCCGTAGGACCCACCATAGTCCTTAACATTATATAAAGGACTCACTAGTCCATATCATCATATAACATCGCTTAACATTTTAATCATATGCAAATGTTTCATAAATACAACATTACTCCCATAAACATTTTCACACATGTGTTTAACTACACATTTCCATATGAAATTATAAGCATTTATATTTCATAAGGAAGGTCACTCACCTTGGATTTATTGCTAAGATTAATACCAACTACTTCCTTGGTATGGTAGTATTAGCTGCTTCCCCACCTAACAAGTCAATGTCGTTAGTATTTGAATACACCGATTAACATCAAACCCAGTAACACATCACATAATTTGGTCAATCAGAAATAACTAAGGAGTAATTACATATGACACTTCACATTTATATAATACCCAATTAATTAGGGTTCTAACACAATTTACAGAATTAAATTACGAATTTGCTAGACAAAGTTATGCCCATTTTATTACAGCCTTTTCCAAATCGTTTCTCAAGAAAAACAACACAACTTCAACTTCCTGGAATTCTCATAATTTTTGTACAACATAACTTTTCATGATATTCCACCCAATATCAGTAAACACATTGAATAATACAAACTTAATGTTTCATAATTTCTAGGGCTCATTTTCTATGTCGAGCAAAACGTCAAACACTTGGTATGCATTCTTGCTCCTTTAGGGAAGATTTTAAACCACGACTTCAAACTATCACCAACGGTTCATTCCTTGGTATTTTTACACAATTTTCGGATATGTTATACATGTATGAGTTTATGTTACCCTCCAACTTGAATCACTCAATTCCAATAAGTATTCCATGATTTATACCATTTTTAGCATAACTAGGTCAAAATACAACATTAAGGCATAACATAACAATTTTAAGCATACATAACCTTGACCTTGAGTATAATTCAGGGAAACATATAATAAACATGTTTTAGCAGAAATATACATCATAATCATGGATTTTCTAAATAAAAATGCTTTACAAAAAGATGATGTAAATTTAGGACTTTAAAGTATGCATTTACGATCCTAGCTTTGGTTCTAACCTATGTTCTTAACCCATCCTTCTTCCAACACAATTCAGCAATATGGGTATCATTAAAATATATATCCAAATCAAAAATAAATACATGATAAGTATAGAACTCATACATGTGACCAACTTTAATAAAGATGTAATTACCTTACGAGGATTCCTTGATTTATGGAAAATTTCCAAAGATTTATTCCTTAACTTTCTTCTCTTTCTCTCTCTTTAGGCAAAACTCTTGTTCATGGCTTCATTTTCTGAACAAAGCCTTTGTTTTATACAGTTTAAGTCGGCCAAACCATCACCCACCCTTTAACCAATCAAAAAATAGCACATGGTGTGCTAATAAGACAATTGTCACTTAAAGGATGGACATATTTGCCCTTGTTTCGTACTTTCGGTATAACTTCTTGTAAGAGCCTCCGTTTAACCCACCATTTGTTGTGTTATAATATTAATTCATATATCTAAAACTTTCATAATTTATGTTTTCCCAAAATCATAAACTAATACGCCTAATTTGGGCATCAAACAGGAAAGTAGCAATTTACCGAAAATCTCAAAACTTTCACATTTGGCGACCAAACATTGCCAATTTCGTATCAACACCCTTATTTATTTTTATAAACATAATCATGCATTAAAAACATAATTTATGATGCATTTAACCACCTAACTTAATCATATGTTCTAAACATGGTATCCCCGATCATAAGCTCAATTAGCACCTAATGTAAACAACACATATATCACATGAGCATGCATCACCTAAACATGATAATTAACATGTTTAACACAGATAACCAATTTATAACTTATAACTCCTAAGTTATAATTAATCATGTAATTAACCTTCCTAATCATGTTTTAGGGCCTTACACTATGGGCATTGAATCTCTCTGCCCCAATGTGGTGACTGACTCCCACCATTTGAGAATTTCACCCGTTAGTTTAAAGGTGGCAAGTACTTTTTTTTGCACCTCAATGCACTCAATAATCCGAAGGTGTCTTCGCATACCCTTCTTCCAACAACTTGCAACTATTGCATCAGCTCCCCCCCCCATCCCCCCGAAAATTTTAGAGGATGTCCTTTCTTAAAGTCTTTTCATACTCTTTCCCATTAAAATGGATCTAGGTGGTCTTGAGCTATCAGAACGGCAGGGTGATGTGTCATCACAGCAATGGAAGCATCTACTGCTCGTGTCATAATATTGGCAACTTCGGTTGCATTCACAATCCCTATAGGAATTTGGGGTTCCACATTCTCAACCCCCTGTTTGCCCCACCTGAACGACTTCTTCTCGACGATGTTTGAGATAAGAACAAATGTATCAGAACGTCGTTCAAGTGATTACACATCGCAGAAGAAAATATAGGCGTAATGAACACAACAATCATAATAGTAGGGCTCTACATTAAGAACGCTTACGGAATAACAAAGAAAACCCGTACAGATCCTAAGACAGTAGAACCTGATGCTCTGATACCACCTGTGACACCCCGCTTAAAATAATAACGGGTGTCCAGCCCTATACTAAATTAAACTAGGAATCTCAATGGGATCATTCTCAGCATGTACTGATAATATTAAAATAAATATAGCTAACTAACCAAAACTATAAAAAGTGGGTGCCAAAATTTTAAAAATATACAATGAACATCAAGCCAACAACAAATTAACTAGTGAACATAATAAAAAGGTACACACGTATCATGATGAAAGGAAACACTCAATTAAAACACCATAAGTATATATAAGAAAATATACCCGAATATGTTGTCGGGTCCCAGACAATACAACACCCAAGGGGAAGAAATATAAAAAGCTACATAAAACTCTTGGGTATGAACCCGATATACAAAATGAATCTTGTCTAGATTTACAAAGAAGTAAGAAACGACTACAATACCAATCCCTCAACAGTCCGCATCTGCCACGGCTTTGAGAATACTGAATGGAAAAGCATCATTGGCGCCCTTGCAGAGGGACACCTGTAGTAATTACAATATATATATATATATATATATATATATATATATATATATATATATATATCTGTGTGTAGGGGGGCCAAGAGAGGAATGTAAATGGGTCAGGGCCCGTGGTGTGAAAATAGTTGTGGCAAGTGTATTAACAGTGCATAATAAATTACACATGCAATATATCTTAATTATTGTGGAGTCGCACTCTCGTGGAACCCCAAACTCACCCCTCAACTAAAGTGCGCTCCTAAACGGAAACCCCTGAACCGTAATTATGTTACCCGACACATTATAAGGACAATCTACCTATATAAACGCATATCCTATGCTCGCGTAACCCACCATCCTAACATTACCAAAGAACCCTATAAATTTAATCCCCTACGATAACCCCCGGACTTCTATAAACTCATAAACCTAAACACATATATCTTACTAGAATTATCGGTTCTAAGTACTAACTTAAACCAGTTATTAGTCTCCGCAAGTCACACATTATCTTTAATTTTTTTTCATATAAAGAATTTGTTCTCCAAACAACATACATCCAAGTGCTAAGGATAAAACTTCTCTCCACTCCCAACATTTCACTACGTTTCGTGCGTGGGGCGTCTCGCAAAGCAAAATCTAAACAAGTAACCTCCCCAACACACTACTCCTTGACAATGTTGATCATTGAGATCCATTGTTCCCTCAACCCACAACTTATAACTACATCTACTTACTATGAACAACTATCTCCAAGTATTTAAGTAAGATATCACCTAAAATCCTTAGGGTCTATATAACATTATCATATTTATATATGCAAAATCATTCAACCCTGTCAAGCATGAACACCTAACACATAAAACGTACATCTTATAACACCTATATCACATTCACCTATAGGGTATGGATTATTAGTCTAGGTATATAACAAAAACATTTGATCCTATAACCATGCACATATACCACATAAAAACGCGCACTTTAAAATACTCATAACATATACGGTTATAGGATACAAATCTACTGCACAATGCTATCATCTTCCAGGAATTACTCTCTTTATCTCAGGTTACCATCTATAGGATTATTATCACACCGCCATGGCAATAAAAGAAAAACACAACCTATGGGAAGCAGTCATAGTTCTGAACCGGAAGTCAGAACGAATCGTACCCAAGACTTCTCACCCCAAAATAAAATCACATAATAAATAATGGACGACTATAACCTGGGGACTATACGCACCCTTCTCCTCAAGCCAGAGGCCTCACCCACATTGCGTAACCTCCCATGATAGAATGTGTTGGGTATGCCCACACAATAAGTGTATATATATCATTCACACTATATATATACGTGTGATCATATCATATATATCAAAACCATCACACACGATCTATACATCCAAGCCATACACACACACACACACACACACACACACACACATATATATATATATATACACACACACACACTATCTCCAATTCGAATGTACAAAAGAAATGAGTTCGACTATGTATATAACTCTCATTATACTAACCGTCGCTAAAACGAATACCTACCCAATTCATTTCATTATATGATCCCCCACTTGAACTTATTTAACCATTACACCCAGGATATGAATAGTCTCCTGATTCAATCAAAATTAAGGATACCGTCTCATGACCGAATTTATATAACCATCCTCACTCCTATTCCATCTATATCCAGATACATACCATTGTACCTTAATCATTCTGTCTATAAGGATAAACACCAATTATTCTAGTCAATGATATACTAAAAATATATGGTTATACCACTTGACTTTGAAAGAACAAAAGTAAAAAGGGACTATCTCTACAACGTATAACCACTTCACGATAGCCCACCACAATTACATTAATATACTCCGACTATCTTTTAGTCCCACAATCGTTTCCTTAATAAAAGAGGCATCATACCCACATAATCCATTTCTAAAATAGGTATGAATGCCGCCTAATCATCCTAAGGTACAAATCTCTTGATATTATTGCCTTACCCTCTATAATACATCTACTAAGAAGGACACAAACTTTCAAACCTATAAGAAAAGGTGGAAAAAGGCAATACCATTTTTGGGCTAAAAATAGAGGACCAGTCGACCGACCTCTGACCCCCGGTCGAACACGGTTCTAAGTTTTGCCTTACAAAGGATGCGGTAGGCTTTTCCCCTGAGGCGCGGTCGACCGACTTACTGGACGTGGTCGACCGGCCATACCAGATATCTCAGCCATTTTCCATTTTTGGACAAAAACCAAGATTTCCAAAAAAAATCATAGACCATTTCCTAACCACAAATCTTCAACCAAAACATGTTCCTAACATCAAAACTCATCCTAAATTTCATCCCATCAATTTATATGTCATCAATCCCATGTATAAACACCAAATTCAAGATTTATTCCCAAAAATCTACTTATTGACATATAAACACAAAATCCATATTTTATACCCACAAATCATGTAATAAATTACACACATAAATTATTTAGCAAGATTAATCACTTGCCTCTAAATTGTAGAGGTTCAATCTTCCTCGTAGTCCCGCATTGGCCAGGAATCTCCAAGATTTTCCTCTTTCTCTTCTTTTTTCCCTCTTCTCTCTCTCTCTCTAGAGATCTCTCTTTCTCAATCTCAAAAATGAGATTTTAATCTCCCAAGGGCTTTATAAGCCTAATATCCAAGATACCCAACTTTAAATGGTAACACACACTTCAAATGACTCGTTTACCCCAATTAGAGTCAAACTAATCTTAAAAAATTCGAAACAAAAAAAAAACAAAGACAGTCATTTTGACTATCTCGACCCATCCGAAAACAACCGCTCACTCAGAATCGTCATCCAAAACACTTTATAAGGTCCTCAAAGTTTGACCTCAATTGCCAAATTTTAAAATTCTCGGATTTAAATAAATTTATTTCTCCCAATTAAATTAAATTCTCAATCCTAAAATCATGGGGTATTACACTAATGATTGGGTTGTGTCTTGGAAAGGAATAGCTTTTAACAAGATCTTTTAAAACCAAGTTTTGGATCCCTTTATTGACAATTTCAACAACTAGAACAAATAAACCCGGGGATAACGGGTCTCCTTGCTTTAGGCCTCTCGATGATTTAAAGAAACTTGCACTTTTACCATTGATGAGAGTTGAGAACCAATTAATCGAGATACATCTCCAGATTTTATCAATCCAAATTTTAAAAAATCCAAATTTTCTGAGTGTTTTGAGAAGGAAAATCCATGAAACTCAATCATAGGCTTTAGACATGTCTAGCTTGATGATAACATTTGATCCATGACATTTTTCCCAATGCTATTCACGAGTTCTTGAGATAGGAGGATATTGTCAATGATGTTCCAGCCTATAATGAATCCAGCTTGAGAATTCCCAATGAATTGAGGAAGAATTAATCCAAGTCTGGGAGCAAGAATTTTTGTGATGACCTTAAAGCAGAAATTGCATAAGCTAATTGGTCTATAGTCTGCACATGAATTTGTATTGCTTAATTTAGTAATGAGCATGATATTAGTGCTAGTCCTACTCTTGGGGAGATCACCACCTGCAAAAAAGAAATGAATAGGTTGGATAAATTCAGTTTTAATAATATCTCAGAAATTTTTGTGAAAAACACCATGAAAACCATCAGGGCCTGCATAACTATCTTCCTTGAGATTTTGAATGGCCTCCCAAATTTCTACTTCTTCAGGAAATTCATCTAACATCGAGGTTTGATCTGGAGATATTCTGATGTCAATGGATTCAATCATATCATCTTCAACTTCAATAGTCACTGATTGAAAAATATTCTTAAAATAACTGATAAATTCAGCTTGAATCTCCTCCTCTTTATTCAACCAGACACCATCTTTATTTTTTACCTTATGGATCATTTGATGAAGTCTTCTAGCCTTGATATAAGAATGAAACAGTTTAGAATTAAAGTCCACCTCTAGAAGCCATTTGCCTCTTAATTTTTGAGTCCAGAAAGTTTCTTCTTTTTTTAAAGAGACAAGGAGTTTACCTTTGGATTTGTTCATATTTTCTCTATGATCAGGCGTTGGATCTTCATCATAAATGGATTCATTAATTAAGGCCTCATCTTCCAATTTCTAAATTTCATCAAAGACATTCTTGAAATTATCTTTGTTCCAATATCTAAGGCAGCCTTTTAATCTATGTAATTTAGTAGAGAAGCGTCTCAGAAGGTTACCTTGAACTGGAAGGCTCCATGATTCCTCAATCACTCTTCTGATATCTTTGTGATTACACCACATATTATGGAATTTAAAAGGCTTGGGAGAAGAGTTTAAATTAGTTTGGATAGAAAAAAGAAGGGGACAATAGTCGGAGCAAGTTTTATTAAGATGAGGGAGTTTAAAGTTGAGAAAACTGTTAAACCATTTAATGAAGGCTAATCCCCTATCCAATTTAGCCCATATTTTTCCATATTCTCTAAAGTTATGCCAAGTGAATTGAGATCAAATATATTTTACCTCCAATAAATAAGCATTGGTGATAAAATTATTAAAATCATCAAAAGAATGATAATCCACTTCATTTCCCCCCATTTTTCAAAGCTTCTAGTCACCACATTGAAATCCCCCAGGACTAGCCAAGGCTTAGAGTTAGCAACAAGTTTATGATCATTAAGGATCTCCCAAAGAGGAATTATATCAAACTTGTTACATTTAGAATACACAATGGATAAAGATACCTCAGTTGGCAAATGAGAGTGAGAAATCTGCAGCAGCATAGCCTGATCTCCATTAAGGATTGTTTCATATTTAACCCCATACCTCCATAAAAACCAGATTTTGTTATTGGAGTTAAGAGTGCACCCTTCAAAATTGGTGATTCTCCTTAAGTCTTCAATCTTATCCTCTTTAGCTTTGGGTTCTAAAAGGGCTATAAAAGGGAGATTGTGCTTCTTGATAAGTTTTTTAATCCTTCTTTTTGAGGGTTTATTTTCTAACCCTAGAATATCCCACATTATTAACTTAATCATTGGTATGGAGTAGGATTAAAAGCTTTTGAAGATCTTAGAGAGGATCTAGTCAGTCTTTTAAACATAGGGTCAAAGTTTCTGACATTACCTGCTTTGGGACACAACTTGGTTTTGGTTATATAGCGATTTATGGCTGTTGAAATTTCCTACTAAATAGGTGGGAGCTTTTGAATCGACAGTTTCAGTTTTCTCCCAATATCTTTGGAGAATAACATCAACTCTTCAATAAAGGGGGTACCTACTGCATAGTTATCTTCACCGTCAGATAGAGATAAAGGTTTGAGGAGATCATCTTTGGATTTAATTTGGAGAGCAGTTCCTTTAGGAGAGAGCATAAGAATTTCCATAATTTCCATGTCTTGATTATCAACTTCTACATTTTGGATCTATTGGCATAAGATCTGCATTTGCTCTTTAATTTTTGATTTATCAATAGAGGTTATGGGATTCTCAATATTAGAGAGGGTACAGTTGGTATGATCAGGTGTTGGGGTGTTGATTGTTTGATGATTTTGGGAAGGAAAATCTTGGCTTGGGTTCTTAAAATTGGTGGGGGAATGACTAGATTGATCTAGGATTGAAACTTCAGCTAAGGTGTGATAATTGGATTGGTGAGGTACAGAGAAAGTTTTCGAGGATTCACCTCTTGTGAGTTGGTTGCTTAATGGCAAATGATTGGAGATAGGTTTTAATGTGAATTTTTGTTTAGGTTGGAGGGCTTTAGGTTGGTTCTTGGTTGGTTTTGCAGGTGGATTATGTGGAAGATTGGTCTTAGGTGGGATAATTTCATTTTTTTTTAAGGCTTAGAGAGCAGACACTTGGTTTTATCATGGACAACTTTAAAACAATCAGTGCAGTAATTGGGGAGATCCTCATACTCAATGCTTTGCCAGAACCCATCCTCTCCACAAGCGATCCAAAAACGATCAGTCTTTGGTTTAAGCAGATCAACCTCAACACAGACCCTAGCAATGCTAGGTCTGTTAATAGATACAGTAGAGCTGTTAAGCTTCAAAGGCTTCCCAACTACTTGGGCAATGGAAAATAGAGATGATTTTGCAAAAAAATGAATTGGGAGAGATGGAAAGGATATTCAAATTGGAACTATGGAGATTTCTCTTCCAGATCTAAAATCAGGAGACCACTTGAATGTTATCATAGGTAGTCTACCTATAAACTATTGATTGCATAACCAAAGTCTTGCGAAGTCTTCTTCATGGAATAATCTGATGATGACATGCTTTTACTCTAATAATCCAAGAGCGAATGAGGCTTTCAGGTTCATGGTATGAATAGTTTTCCTTATAGCATCTAGAGGAGGGCGACCATGTGAAAATTTCCCCACAATTGAATATTTATATGATTCTGCCAGCTTACGAATATCCTCATGAGAAAAGAGATTAGAAGGCTCACCTTTGAATGACGAAACGGATTTGAGTTGGATTTGATCAGGTTCCTGAGAAGACTTTAGAATATCAGCAAAAGACTTGGCCTAAATAGACGTTGGGTAAGGTGGTTTTGGATCAGCATGGGTACGATTTGAAGAGGTGTCTGTCATGCAACCCTCGGAAGGGTTACGAGAGAGAGAGAGAGAGAGAGAGAGAGAGAGAGAGAGAGAGAGGTTTATCATCAAAACATTTTACTTTAGGAAAGTTTTTGTAAATGACAACTTACACCCAGGATGATGGGTTGACAGAGAGAGACAAGTTGAGGGGTTCTATGAGGGGGGAGAGGAAATGGTGTTGTTTTGTGACATGAAAGAGAGCCCTAAGTCGTGGTATTGAATATGAATCATTAACAATAGTCTTGTTATAAGTTTTGTTCTGAATAATCCAAGGGACGTAAAATCTTGTATTGATCCAAGGGTTACTAAAAGGTTGACCACTTAAAAAGAAAAATAAAGAACCAATCAAATAAGTGTGGTTGTGTTTGGCTTTAGCCATTTAGTATTCATATTTGATTTAATTTCTTATTTTCAATTTAGTAAGTTTGATAATACCATTTTGGAATTTTTGGTACATTAATTTTGATATTTCATTTCGGTATAGTATAATCGGTAAGTCAATTTTTAAAATATTAAAAACCAAAATAAACCACAAGAGATTCTGTAAGGACATTGTCCGTCACAATTAATTATGTCGTATACCGCTATAAGTCGTCAAAGAATTGATGAAGCTAACATCTACAAAAGATGGATCCGAATTTCAAGTGGACTTCAACATTCATGCCCAACAAGATGATTTTGGTAAAATAATGTTTAAGTTCCATTTACATTTCATATTAAAAGTGTTGGGATATTTTTTATTATGAAAAATGGTTTTTAAAATTTTTGTAAATGGTTTTATATAAAGTTAGTATTTTTCAAAAACATTTCATATAAATTTTTTTTGTAAAAAGTTTTCTGATCACGTAACAAGTTTTGGTTTTGAGGTTTTCAACTTGTTTTAATCTCTGAAGTTTTTTTTTGGGATCAACGCCTCAGTTTTTCAAATGACAACGTATCTTGTTCGAACGAGATATAGTCTCGCTCAAATAACGACGTATATCGCCCGGATGATGTGTATTTTAGTTTGACATGTCACCGCCTTAATTGCTGCTATATATTGGACGTCAGACTATTTGTTTTAGGCGTGGAGAAGCACTGCTTTTGGCAGAATACATTTTTCTAGTGTTTGTATTCTTCTCCAACCATTTAAGGATTCAAAGCTTTTGTTTTTCAATTCACAATCCTAATTACTTTTATGTGAGTTGTTTTTGTGGAACCCAAGACATATTTTGCTGGGATTTTATGCTGCTGAACTAAGTGCCGTTGAAGGTACTGGGCTGACAATAGGTACCACTTGAGGGAGGTACTAGGCTGATCGACTGCGTGTCATAGGGAGTGTTGCGGTATTCCTGGGCTGATTCGAACTGCGGTTCTTGTGGTATAGCTGAGTGTGAACCACTGTAGATTTCATTGTAATCCGTGTAAGGTACTTACAAATTATAGTGAAATAAAGTTTTTTACCCGAAAGTTTTTTTTCTTGAAATATGTGTTTGTCAGCTTAATCATTGCATGGTTGAATTTATTGATTTGATTTGACACATAGATGCATGTGTTAGGGGCTGAATAAAATTGGCATTTGGTTTGAGCAAATTTAGACATCCAATTAAAAAGTTTGATTTGGAAATTTGAGATACTATTTGAATCTCTATCACACATAGGTTTTACAAATTCAAAAATTTTAGTTTCGGTAAGTTAAAAAATATAGACCATTACCACTAATTTTCTACATTACGATACGAGTTTTTACCCTACCACGAACACCCCTACTTATATATATAAAGATATTACTTTTGTAATTTTTCATATTTATATATTGTATACAAGAAACCTTAGAACACCATGAGTATTCTCAAACTCAAATCCTAACCCGTCCAACAACAACACCCATTGTTGGCATTCACCTCATAGATTTCTACCACCACACCCCCTCCCATCAATTGTAATGCCAAACTCCGTTCACGAACGGTTTTCATGATTTCAAAATCGATTTTTGGTTTGTTCTTCTGGATTTGCAGTAGTATACTCATGTTTGAACCAAAATCTATTTGGGTTTGCTCTTTAGGATTTCTAGCCGTATACTCATTCCTATTTAATTTTGTTTCAACAAAATGGATTTGGATATGTTCTTCGAGATTTCAAAACTAATTTGGGGTTGTTCTTCGAATTAGCAGCGGTGCTCATATATATATGGGTTTGTTTCAACCAAGTAAATTTGTGTTAGTTCATCGAAATTTCAACCCAAATCAAAATTTATCTTTAGTTTAGTCATTTAATTTAGGTTTGTGTTTATAGTCTGAGTTTGATTTTTGAATATCTGTGGTGTATATAATTGATTAGGTTTATAAAAATTAGATTTACAAATTTTGTATTTAAGGAAAGAAGATGAAGTTGTTATGGAGGTTAATTTTGTCATTCAACTACCATGGATGGCTCTAATTATTAATTATAGTCCTTACTTAACTAGGTTAATTGTTTGTTAGAAGGCGAAGGGCAAGTCTATTTTCTTAAATTAGCGGTTGTGTATAATTATGACATTATCTCAGGGGCAAACTCAATAAAAGAAAAAAAAATAAGCTTCGTTCAATCTGTAATGGTTATGCAAATTTGCAATTATATATATTACTATTGGTTGTTTATAGTATTTAGGGGTTGCCATCGACTTTAAACGAAATCCTTCATATTTTAAGAGTTTTTCAAGAGTCTTTAATCGTAAACCCCTCACACTTAACATTTTTTAATGTATGTGTGGTTGAACAGCTTTTGAACTTTAAGTTGGGGTGTTTAAATATAATATAACACGGTGTGTGGTACATAATGTCATATTATAACACTAATATATAAAAAAGTTTATACATAATATTATAATTTTTTGTCATATTAAAAAATTTCTTTGGCACATGAGACTACAATAGCAGTTGTGTCATATTAAAAAAATGTTTTTGGCACATTAGACTACAATAGCAATTAAAGAACTCACATAAACACTTGATAAATGTGTGACGTCACTCTAAAATACCCCACCCTAAAGGCTCCAAATAAGTTCTTTATTCGTTATGAATTTATATATATATGTGTCATTTACTTTAATAACCCTTAATAAAGTTTTGTTATCTTTTTTCACTTTATTATCCTATTTGCAGAGTATTTAAATTTATGTTTTCTAAAATAGCCTCCAATCTCATCTTTCTAACACGGTTAACCTAACTCATCTCACGATCTCCACATCTTCATGACTCACTGATCGTGTGGAAAACCGAGTGTCCGTGTAATACGCTAGTCGTTGTTATCGGCTTCCAACCACAATACAAAAACCTAAACTATAACTACACTCTTGTGGAGTATAGTGGCTAGTCTGGGTATTGAATCCTCAGGGAACTAGGACGAGTGAACGTAACGACGTTGGATAGACAGAGAAATCCTAACTTTGACTCTAAAGAAAAAGGAAAATTGATTTGGTTTTGGGAATGATTAAACTAGGTGCAAATATGAAATTATGAAAAGATGCGATTATACTAATTTACCTAAAATACTGATGAAAAAATGATTTGAAACTTTAAACTATGTATGAGAAAAATAGGACGGGAATACAATCCCCCAACCCTAGTGTATTGCAGTTATAATACTAATCATAAATTCAACTGATTAATTTGACCCAGAATTTAGTACTCCCAAGCATTACATATACGAGGTTCAAGACCGCGTCATGCTTAATCTGAGGATGAGTAAATCGGTATCGCGATAGTAACACTCGAATTGTATTCTAAATCATCACGGTTACCCAGAGGCAAACGAGATATAAAGACCTACAATTGTTATGTTCCTACGCAATACGGTCGTATTCAATCACTAAATTCATAGGATTAATGTTATACATGTACAATTAACACATCAGGTTGGGTTCATGTACCCCGGCCTTAGAAAATCTAGCCTAGCATGACGAAAGTGATGGAAACAGTGATTGATGTGCAGAAATTCATGATTAATCTAAAGCAAACTTGTAAATTGAAGTAGAATAGAATTAATAAGAGAGAATTACTCACTAATTTTTACCAAGGCAGTAACAACAACAATGAATAAAACTGATAATCAAAGAAATTTTGAATAAAGCTTCAATCTTGGAATTAAATCTGGAATTTTTATCTAAACTAGGTTTTTTGGAAAAAAATAGAAAACTATCTAAAATCTCCTCTAATCTCCCTGTTAAGAATGATAATAAAATGGGTTTATATACCCTAAAAGACTCCCTGAATTTTTAGCAGCACTAGGACTCTCTATTAGAGGAAAATCAGAAAATTAAAACTACGACAGGCGGACCGGTCCCACTCCTCCCCCGGACCGGTCCCAGGGCGGACCGGTTCTTTTAATTTTTGGGCGGACCGGTTCTTTTTATTTTTGCCTTCTTCGGTTTGCTTGTGATCCGGGGTCTTCTCGAGTTTGGCAAAGCGGACCGGTCCGGGGTATTGACGGACCGGTCCCAGTGCGGACCGGTTCTTTTAATTTTTGGGCGGACCGGTTCTTTTAATTTCTGGGCGGACCGGTCCCAGGGTTTGACAGCTTTTTTCTTGGATTTTTTCTCAACTTCAAATTGGCATAACTTCTTCACCGTAGCTCGGATTGAGGTACCGTTTTGTAATTGAAAGCTCTTCAAATTTTTAGTTGGCCCCACCTCCGAACTAAGGCTGAAAAATTACAAAAATGCCCTTCAACTCCTCGATTCTTGGTTTCTTTCACTATTTTGAGTTCTCTTTTCCATCTTTCTTGCATGAAATACCTGTAAAACACATAAGAGATACACAAAATACAAAATACTTGCCAAAAAGGGTTAGTATCATAGATATGAGACAAATCCAAGCTATTTACACCGCACGGGATCATAAAAATATCGAAATTAAGGGGATAAATGTGAAGAATTTATGCCTAATCAAACCCCCCTAACTTAGAACTTTGCGCGTCCCGAGAAATGTAAAAGAATCCTAGTAAGGCTTAACTCTTGAAAATCACATTTTATTGGGATAGAATACCTTTTTCGCGGGCAAGCAATTGTATTTGGCGTATGCAACAAGCCTTTAAACCCCTAGGTCACCCTAGTAGGACGAGTTGTGTCTCGTGAGGGTTTGCAGTGAATATACCCACAAAATTCGTTATTGACACAAAGAAAATTCAAAATATGCAAAAATTGAGCAATTCAAACTTTTCCAGAAAATAGTCATCATCAAGTCATATGTACAAGTCTCAAATCATAGTGCGTGTGTGCGAAGTCGAAAATATAACCGCCAATTTCCACCGATTGATCATTACGTTACTTATTCGAAAATTCGTTTTGATTTAAATTTCTCACGGAATGCTCTCACAAACGAATCTCTCGAATTATGGCTATTCTCTCGGTATGCGTGATATAAAGAGTAAATATAATGGATGCAAAGTCACGCATACAAGTAGAATGACTGAAATTTCAGAATGATAGGATCTCATCAATGGGTTACGATTTTAAAAACGGGAACATTGCCTCTTTTTCGCGCATTCAATCTCTTGTATTATCTTTTGGTGTATTAGCTCTCCACGCGGTAACCAATTTCACAATTTAGACTCAGTTAGGACTTTTTTGGTTTTTAAGGTATATGGGGTAAAATGATAATTGTCGGGAAGCTTGGAATTGGAAAAGTCATTAATGATGTCCATTTGTGCTTTTTCCGGGCTATTTCTCATTTTTTTTCTTCTTTTTCTCTAATTTTTTTTCTTTTCATTTCTTTTCTTTTCTTTCTATTTTTGTTGAGCATATTTATTTTTTTCTTGCCCCTTTTATGCACTTTTCGGACTTAAATTCTGAATTTTCTCATTTTTCACAATTCCGGCTATTTGGGTTTTTCGGGTTATCAAACAAAAGGGACAATTTGTTTGGCTCAAATTGGGTTACAAAAGTGGTAATTTTTTGCTACTTTTTCTAGCCAATATTTTTGGGTGACAAACAAGGGCCTACTTCATTGCCCAAAATGCCAATTGCGTTACCATATGTGCTTCGAGATGAATTTAAGTTTAGAGATCAATTTGGCACGTTTTTTCAAAGCAATATTACACTCATTTTTCAAAACAGATCAAAATGAAAGGATTGAGATCCTTGACAACTTTTTAGGCGCTGAAAAGAACTTTGAGTTAACAATTAACTCGGATTGATTTAAAAACTCGCAAAAAGTGATAGGCTCGAATCTCACCGGGTTTGTTAATCTCCACACTTATTCGTTAAGTCGTCAATTTTCGCTCAATTTCCATCTTTGGTCAATTTTGGCTTTGTGTACGTTGAACTTTACAACTTGAGACTTCAATTCAACTTTTAATGATATTTTTGAAAATTTTGAATTCCAATTTTTATTTATTTTGAACAAAAATATTTTTGGGTTTTTCAAAATTTTATGATTTTTTTGGAAATTTCTGGGCATTTTTGAAAATTTGTGAAGTTTTAGAAATACGCACTTGTGACCCCCCCCCTAACTTAGACTTTTGCATTGTCCTCAAGCAAAAAGGACGAAAATCTAACTCAAGGCGAATGAAAAGTGCGGAAAAATAAAACAAACAAATATTAAAATGCAACAAGACACTATATGACACTCATGCATGACTCAAAAATACAACACTAATCACCCCATACGCGTCGGGGGTGCGACGACCTCTCATCTATCCACAAACTCACCCGACCCCACTCACGGGGTTTGATGTTCTCCTTGTATCTCCCGTCCTAGGATTATAAGCTAACAATCAGAACAAGTTGGTACCTCGCCCATAGATAAAGGATAGACCGGGAGACTCATTGTGACTAACTGGAAAGGAATCCTCGTGATGCTGGCTCAAAGTGTGATCTGCATGCACTGACTCGGAGGGAACACCTAGGTTTCGTTCAATTTTTAAGATGCATGGGTCGGGCTCTAAGTCAGATGAACCACAACGTTTCTCCTCACTTGCCTTCGGGGCCTCTAGTGTTGTGGGTGGATTGTCACAACGAAGGAATTCATCAATTTTTGCTTTCAATTCACCTTCGTCTAAGTGACTACATGAATCCAATAGGGATTGGCCTTCAATAATAATACTTTCATCCACCTGCCCGAATTCTCTTTCAAAATCTTCCATGCTCATGTCTCCTAGTTACCTCTCTCGAGTAGTGCCTACGTCCTCTCTTACTTGCTCGATCTCCAACTCCATCAGTTTTCTCTCTTCTAACCCCTCTCTCCCTCTTTCAATTGCGGTCACTACACACCTCTCCCCCACTTTTCTCTCATTGTCACAACTACCACTATTACTTAATGAAATAGGGCACACCCCTAACGGCTCTCTCTTGTGGGAACCCTCATTCTCATGGCTCGACACTAAGCAGGACTCTAGGGCATCTCCACAATCATTTTCCTCAAAGTACTCCCCTACGATCTTGTCTATGAAGCTCACCGCGTGAAGGTCATCTTCTTCCCCCGTATGTTGGGCGACATGGAAGATGTTTGTCTTTAAGGTCATGTTCCCAAAGGTGAGATGCATTCGCCCATTCCGAGTATTGATGATTGCGTTAGTCGTAGCTAAGAAAGGGCGCCCAAGGATGATGGGAACATGGTTGCTCGAGTTAAAGGAGGGCTCCGTGTCCCAAATGACAAAGTCTACCGGGAAGTAGAAAGTGTCAATTTGGACGATCACGTCCTCGACTATGCCTCTTGGGATCTTCACGGTTCGATCCGCTAATTGGAGAGTGACCTTTGTGGGCTTGAGGTCACCTAAGTCAAGTTGCCTATAGATGGAGTAAGGGAGGATATTGACACTTGCTCCCAAATCAAGTAAGGCTTTTTCGATTTTGTTTTCTCCAATGATGCAGGAAATGGTGGGTGCACCGGGATCTTTGAATTTAGGTGGGAGATCATTGAGTAGAATGGATCTCACATTCTGTGCTAGAAAGACATTTTTCTTTACCTTCATCTTTCTCTTTACCATCAACAAGTCTTTAATGACTTTTCCATAAGCTGGAATTTGCTTAATGGCATCGAGGAAAGGTAAATTCAGCTTAACTTGTTTTAGCACATCTAGAACGTCATCACGTGGGTTTCCTTTATGGGAAGAAATTAGCCTTTGAGGAAACGGTTCCGCGGAGGGTGGTTTCACTACTACCTCGGGCTCACTAGAGTCTTCTTTGTCACTCTCATTTAAGGGGACATCTTTGGCCTCTTTCGTGCCGGGAGAAATCTCCTTGTCTTTAGGTACGTCTCGTGGGGGAGGTGACAAGTCAACTACTCTCCCACTACATAGAGTGTTAATTGCGCTACATTGCTCAGGATGGTCATGGGGTGTCGAGCTAACACTAGTTTGACCTTGGAGAGGTCTTTGGCCCTAGGCAGGAAACTTGCCCTTCTCTTGGATACTCCACAATGATTGTAACTGTGAAATGTTCGCATTCATGTCATTCATCATGCGCTCATGCCTAGCATTAGTTGCAGTCTGGGTATTAATAAAGTGGTTGATAGTATACTCGATACTTCTCTGCGGTGGCGGGATCTAAGATCCTTGAGGTGGTGGTGCTTGCACATGTCCTTGCATGTGTGGGGCTTGTTGAAAGTTTTGTGGTGGAGGAGGGCCAACATGGGAAGTATGGTTCATCGCAGCGTGTTGTTGTCCATAGCTAAAACCAGGGTGCTTTTTCCAAGAAGGGTTGTAGGAATTCCCGTGCGGTGCACCGAAATTACCCTTAAAACCTCCTATACCACTAACTTTCTCTTGAAGCATTGCTTTGTAGGCGGGTATCGTTGGGCATTCCTCAGTTGAATGTCCCGCCTCACAAATATCACACACCTTTACGACTGGGCTTGGAATGGGTCCAGCTAGTCCTTTTCCATATATCTCGCACAGATCTCGAAATCCTTTCTCAAGAGTCTCTAATCGGCTATCCATCATAGAATTCTTATCTACATGGAATAGGCCGGACGCTGACGGAGTGGTGGTCGCTTGTCTATTTTGATTTTGAGTGTTGGGATCAGAAGTGTCCCAGGATTGGGTAGTCTCGGCGACATACCTCAAGTGAAGCTCAGCATCCAGGGCATCTAAATCGATAAACGGACCACTTCCCATTGTTTCAACAAGTTGTTTGGAGTTAAGATTCAACCCATTATAGATAAAAGAGATAACTTGCACTGAATCAAATCCATGATGGGGGCATGAAGCAACTAACTCGTTGAAACGTTCATAGCATCGATGGAATGGCTCATTTTCAGCTTGTCTGAATGCTTGAATTTGAGGCTTTATGGAGATTGTTCGATGTGGTGGGAAGAATTTCTTGAGAAATTTCGACTGTAGCTCACTCCAGGATGGAATCGAGCTTGGAGGTAAAGACCATATCCAGGCCTTAGCTTTATCTTTTAGCGAGAAAGGGAAGAGTTTGAGGCGGATTACCTCTTGTGTGTAGGTTTGATCATTGAGAGTATCACACACGTCCTCAAATTCCCTAATATGGAGGTATGTCTTTTCAGAATCCATACCGTGGTAATGCGGTAGCATCTGGATCATCCCATTTTTGAAGCGGAATTTCCCGGCATTATACAAGAGTATAGTGCATCCCGGAGTGACAGTACGCTCGGGATATAAGAATTCTCTAATCGGACGGTATGGGGGCTATTCCTCATCGGCGGGTGCACTGCTGTGTTGCGACATCCCTTCTTCCCTTATTGACTCGGTGCTCTCACTTGATGTACTCAGAGTGTGCTCTGAAGTGTGTCCTAAGAAGGAAAATGGAGTGTTATTAGAGATTGAGTGTGACGGTGTGGGAGGTGGGATCCAGAACTGTGGGGCATTTGGAGTGTGAGGGCTATCGGTGTCGTACTCAACGATTGGATTTTCGTGAATGCTGGTTGGAGTATTATGGGGTGTGGGAGTGAGTTCAGAATTTTGCATTAATGGCTTATGAGAGATGATGGTGAATCTTTTTGTGCTTTTTGAATTTTTTTTTGAATTTTGTTTTTTTTTTTTGAATTTTTTTTTATTTGGTCAAAGCTTTGGATTGACTCGATCTAATCCTAAGTCTACCTAATTCCCCGGCAACGGCGCCATTTTTTATCATGTGGAAAACCGAGCGTCCGTGTAATACGCTAGTCGTTGTTATCGGCTTCCAACAACAATACAAAAATCTAAACTATAACTACACTCTTGTGGAGTATAGTGGCTAGACTGGGTATCGAATCCTCAGGGAACTAGGACGAGTGAACGTAACGACGTTGGATAGACAGAGAAATCCTAACTTTGACTCTAAAGAAAAAGGAAAATTGATTTGGTTTTGGGAATAATTAAACTAGGTGCAAATATGAAATTATGAAAATATGCAATTATACTAATTTACCTAAAATACTGATGAAAAAATGATTTGAAACTTTAAACTATGTATGAGAAAAATAGGACGGGAATACAATCCCCCAACCCTAGTGTATTACAGTTATAATACTAATCATAAATTCAACTGATTGATTTGACCCGGAATTTAGTACTCCCAAGCATTACGTATACAAGGTTCAAGACCGCGTCATGCTTAATCTGAGGATGAGTAAATCGGTATCGCGATAGTAACACTCGAATTGTATTCTAAATCATCACGGTTACCCAGAGGCAAACGAGATATAAAGACCTACAATTGTTATGTTCCTACGCAATACGGTCGTATTCAATCACTAAATTCATAGGATTAATGTTATACACGTACAATTAACACATCAGGCTGGGTTCATGTACCCCGGCCTTAGAAAATCTAGCCTAGCATGATGAAAGTGATGGAAACAGTGATTGATGTGCAGAAATTCATGATTAATCTAAAGCAAACTTGCAAATTGATGTAGAATAGAATTAATAAGAGAGAATTACTCACTAATTTTTACCAAGGCAGTAACAACAGCAATGAATAAAACTGATAATCAAAGAAATTTTGAATAAAGCTTCAATCTTGGAATTAAATCTGGAATTTTTATCTAAACTAGGGTTTCTGGAAAAAAATAGAAAACTATCTAAAATATCCTCTAATCTCCCTGTTAATAATGATAATAAAATGGGTTTATATACCCTACAAGACTCCTCGAAGATTTAGCAGCACTAGGACTCTCTATTAGAGGAAAATCAGAAAATTAAAACTGCGACAGGCAGACCGGTCCCAGGGCGGACCGGTTCTTTTTATTTTTGCCTTCTTCGGTTTGCTTGTGATCCGGGGTCTTCTGGAGTTTGGCAAAGCGGACCGGTCCGGGGTAGGGGCGGACCGGTCCCAATGAGGACCTTTTCTTTTAATTTTTGGGTGGACTGGTCCCAGGGCGGACCAGTTCTTTTAATTTCTGGGCGGACCGATCCCAGGGTTTGACAACTTTTTTCTTCGATTTTTTCTCAACTTCAAATTGGCATAACTTCTTCACCGTAGCTCGGATTGAGGTGCCGTTTTGTAATTGAAAGCTCTTGAAATTTTCAGTTGTCCTCACCTCCGAACTAAGGCTGAAAAATTACAAAAATGCCCTTCAACTCCCCGATTCTTGGTTTCTTTCACTATTTTGAGTTCTCTTTTCCATCTTTCTTGCATGAAATACCTGTAAAACACATAAAAGATACACAAAATACGAAATACTTGCCAAAAAGGGTTAGTATCATAGATATGAGACAAATCCAAGCTATTTACACCGCACGGGATCATAAAAATACCGAAATTAAGGGGATAAATGTGAAGAATTTATGCCTAATCACTCACTTATCGCCAAAAATTACCACCTTCCAAGTGCACTTAGCATATCCCCACCTCGTTGTCTATGGTCGCCACCGCGAACCACCCCAATGTCTCTCTATCTCTCTCACTAGATTTATAGCAAACACACACACACACACACACACACACACATATATATATATATATATATATATATATATATATATATATATATATATATATATGTATGTATGTGTGTGTGTGTCATAAATTGAGAGTGTGTGAGTGTGTATGTATGCATATATGTGTGTGTTCTATGAGTTTTAGACATTATGAGATATGTAAGATTGTGTTATGGATGGAAATTCATTTTAAATCAATATTTACTTACAATGTAAATATTTACTCCTTTCTCAAACAGTGGATATTAACATCCAAGGGTTCCATGCCTCAAAGTAAACTACATACGAAATCAATACCTCAAGGTTGCTAAGAAAAATAGGAAGAATAAATCAAGAATACATAATAAGCCCTAGTAAAGAACCCTAGAATGGAAGGGACAAGGGAGACCCGATTTCTTTAGCTTTTATTTATAGTGAAAGGATGTACTTTCCTTTTTAATTAACTAGTCGTGACTGTTTTATTAAGTAGAATCATAAAAATAAGTCTAGTATATTTTTTATGTATGTGTTATTTCAACCATCATAATGTTATTTTTTAAAATATTAATAAAAAGATTTTTTTCTTGTAGTGGGTGTTCGTACTTGGATCTTGTGAATTTACAAGGCACCTTAAGTTGTCACAATTTTTCATTTGATGTTCTTGATGTTCATAGTTGATTACATTTAGTATTTATAACAAAGCATGATCATTGATGAAGAAAGCTATAATTATGCTCGTGGTATTAATTCTTGTAACTTTACATTACATGAAAATTACCCTCCACCCCCGACAAAAAAAAATACAAAATATTTTACATAATTCTTATAGTTGTATTTAAAAAATGTCCTTTGCGTGAGCCGTAATTTATATTCTAAGGGCTAAGAACAAGTCTTAGGTTGCCTGATTTGACGTTTGTTACAGCAAAATCAATAACATCCAATCATTCTCGATCGTTCATTGTACATTTCATATTTTGATTATGTAAACAAGTCTATAAATTCCTTTCACAAGTTGTGCACATTTTTCTTAGTTTTTATAGACTATAGAATGATGGCCCTTAAGCAGAACATAAAATCCTGTAATATCAATTCATGTGGGTGAAACATATGAATGTGATAATTTTTGTGATGCCTTTTATAAGTGGTCAATATATTTGCACAATGCAAAAACTCAAGTTTCATAATACCAACCAATATTCCTTCTTGTAATAAAGAAATTTTTGGGTATTTTGATATCTCGTTTGAATTATATCATTTATGGTTGGAAAAATGTTACCACGCCTAAACCACCCAGATTATAATCTTTACCACACATGTCATTATGATATTTTACATGAACGTTTGCAGATTGTTTTAGCGAATGATTGTTAGGCTTAATGAATGTTTGATAGAACAAAAATTAAAGTGTTGTGGCATAAACCTATATATCTGAGCACGACGGGAAAATAATTTTTTTTATTGAATAACTCTTTTGTCTTAATAAGCCATGGTCAGCATTATCAACGATGGTCGGTGAAATTCCTCCACATTTGAAGCATACATATATTTTTTTTACCATCCAAAATGTTATTTTGACATTAACTTTCGGGGATGATTTTAGCAAACTATTGGTAGGCATAACGTAAGGTGGATGAGATGGATACAACAGATGCTTGTAAATATAAAACAAAATCAACTTTTGACTAGGAATGCTTATTTTAGGTGCAATTTTAACATATATGCAAGTTTTAAATTTTTATATACTTTTCCAGTCGCAAAATAAAGAAAGACCTAGTGTTAACAAGTTACACGGATTTCATGCGTGAGAGTTGAAACTCCATATACAACTTGAATATGTGTAGTATTCATAAGAGTATAAACTCATATAGGCTTACCTTTTCTCGTGAGCATCTTTACATACATACATACATCGATACATACATATGTGCGTGCATGCATGCATACATACACACACACACACACATATACATACATACATACATACATACATACATACATACATACATACATACATACATACATACATACATACATACATACATACATACATACATACATACATACATACGTACGTACACACATACATACATGCATATAAAATGGTAAAGTTACATTATTTTAACAAAGGGAAACACTATATAATATCAAAACAGGATTACATCCTATCGGTTTATCCACAAACCTACTAAACAAACTACCCACTATATCATCCAAAAGAATTTTGTGGATAAACACAAAAAAGAACATTCATATATATGTATTAACATTCCCAATTTAGCCAAGATATCAGCCATTCCATTGGCCTCCCTATAATAAAAAAGAGATCCAAATAGCCTAAAACTTTTGAACCTCCCTATAGAAATCCCGGAGTTTTATTTATATGCAGATTTATATTGTTTATATATTCTCTTAGCATTTGAAGGTGTGTTTAGATGCGTAGATTTACAAATGCGACAAAGTTTATAAGCGTACAAAACTGCTCAACATATATGTCTGTCAAGTGTGTACCTTTTCCTTTTGGGGTTAGGAATTGAGTATTTTAGAGAGCTTGGCGGTCCATAGGTGTTTTATTTTTTATTTTGTCCCGAAATAGACAAAGGGGGAGATTTGTAAGGGAGAATTTCCAATTGAGTCAATTTTTATGTATTAGCTTAATTCCAGACAAAACATTTTGAGTTATAGGTTAGGGTTGGTGTTGTCCCTTTCAATCCTTTGATGTGTTTCAATGAAGAGGTAGTGTCCAAGCTTTAGAGACTACATTCATCATGCCATATTTAGTCTTCATCATCCATGGATATCGAGAGGTATGAATGCATATTATTTTGATCCTTGGATTTAGTTTTGGGTGTTTATGTTTTAAATTCATTGAGGCTTATTTTCGAAAAAAGATTTTTTAAGAAATATTTTTTATTTTTTTGGTCGATCAAATGATGATCAAACGAGGTTCAAACAACCTTCAAATGAGAAGGCAATCTCGTTCGAACGAAGTTTTAACGAGGATAAAATGATAAGCCAATCTCGTCCAAATGAACTTCAAATGAGCTTCAACGAGATTTTTTTGTTTTGCAGAAATTATTCGTTTAAAGCTCGTTCGATGTCCATTCAAATGACAATGCATATCTCATTTGAACGAACTTAGTATATCATTCCTTATTGTAATAAGGACAGAGCCTAGTGCGCCCATCATTGGCGTGACATAAATGATGTTCTCACAGGCAGACATAGGGTCAACACAAATGAAGGGACTGATGGGCTTGTTCGCAGAATTCATTAAAACTCCAGCAGCCCAGGCGATGTTGGGAGTTCCCACGGGAGTGATCTTTATCACTACGCCACTTGCGACTATACCATCTCCCATTGTTACAAGGGGTGTTGCTATGACCACTTTTAATAACACCCTGTCCACCACCTTGCCAACCTTAGGTGGTGTGTTGCCTATTAAGGCCCCACCCACGATGACGGGGCCAGCGTCGCAAAGTGGAGGAACACCTGCAGCGATTCTAGTTGTGATGACCAGCCAAAGAGCAAGTTACCACCTGCCCCAGCGATCCTGGTGTTAACAGCACTACAGCTGACTAGCCTTTCGCCGGCCAGCTTGGAGGAAATGAAGAAAGAACTACTGAAGTTCATAGCAGTATCCAAAGGAGAAAGTTATTTGGTGTATGATGACTTCTGTACTCCCTACCCAGAGGCATATAACAACGAGCCCTACCCAGTAGGGTATGTTCCATCGATTTTTGAGAAATACATGGGGAAAGGTGCTAACCCAAAGGAGAACGTCAAGAGGTTTATTGAAAGCCTTGGGGGCCGCTATAACGACAAAAGCTAAGGCAGAGGGAGTTCTCAAAATTCATGGCGGAGAAAGCCTACACGTGGTATTCCCACTTGGCCCCAGGTAGTGTAGGCTCTGGGGAAGAATTGCACGTTTTGTTTGTACAAAAGTTCTTTTATGCTAAGGATGAGTTTACACTCATGCGACTAGCAAGTGAGAAACAAAAGCCGATGGAAGATGTTGTGGCTTATATCAGGAGGTTTCGCGAGCGTTCGCTAGACATGAGGGAGGAGACGTGAGAAGATAAACTTTAGCAAGTCTGCGTAGAGGGCTTGTTGCCATAATATATATATCACCTGATTAACGAAACGCGAGAGGGGACATTTGCAGCATTTATGAAGGCAGCGAGGAATATCACTTTGGTGGTAAAGCCCGTAGCACCCCCGCCTACATTATCAGGCTTGCTATTGAGGCCAATGGTTGCTTCGAGGAGGGGAATACCCTTAAGGGTAAATTACGCAGACAATAGGTCCAAGGAGGAAAGTAGTGGCGATGGAGGAGGCAGGAGGGGGAGAAAGAATAAGAGAAGGTTCGAAGATGAAGAAAATCCCCTCGAGATACCTTGCACAGTGGAATAAGATTTGAACTTACTGATCTCATAGTCCGCGATAAAGTTTGCAGGCCGATCAACGTCAACATAGCGCAACTCTCCCGGGAGGATAGGGAGAAACTTTATTATTGTGCACTTTATAATAGGGTAAACCACCCTACTAAAGTGTGTTTCTCGCTGAGTAGGTTAATTGATCGACATGTGAAGAATTGAGACATTAAGTTCCTGCAAACTAACGTGAATGATAGCCCTCTACCACCTCATGGGGTTCATATAGCCAGCGCTTTCGATGAAGAGGCCGAATGATTAATGGCGGGGTAGTGGTTTGAATGGAGTGAATTCGAAGAGTCTTCAGAGGATGATTGAGAGGAATATTTAGAAGAATGCACCTTCAAGTTAAATAAGCTCCATCTAGGTGATGAGAATGAGGAGACAGACGAACCAACAATAAAGGCATATGACCCCATTGAGGGACTTAGTAGGCAGTTAGGAGCCTGCTCCCTAGAGGAGGTAAACGTAGTAATAGCGTACGATGAGGCTCGGTATAGAGATATGGAGTAAGTCTATGAGATAGAAGACGACCAGACAGGCTTATGGATCGAATGTGCAGCAGTTACCCGCTCACCAAAGTTCGACTAGTTCTTTGATTAGGTTGGCCTCCCTGAGGACTCCCGACTGGAAGTCACGCGGACCATCTTGGAGATTACAAAGAGAAACATGACTCCACACCTAAAGTGGAAGGGGGATATGGATAAACTCGTGAGGAGGTATCTCTCAGAAGTTACATTTTCATAGGCCAATAGATTGATCAGGTATCCCCACAACAGACCCTTGTATGTTACCGCGTTAGAAACAAATGTGTTTTCTTGCGAGTTTTGCTGGATGGGGGAGCATCCATCAATATAATTCCCATTGGATCTTTTTATGCTACTGTACTGGAGAAAACAATGAAAGTGCCCCATTTGTTGTCAATATCAGGGTATGATAATCAGTCTTCCAAATCGATAGGCTACGTTAACGTGGGCATCAAAATGAGGAACATCACTTCCCGTATCATGAACTACGAACCATCGTACCAACTAATGGTGGGTAGGGTGTGGATGCACAATAATGGGTTGGTACCCTCCAGTTATCATCAGTGCGCTAAGGTGAACATAAAGGGTAAGAAGGTGGTGATTCGAGCCACTAAGAAACCCTTTATGAATGAGGAAGCTCACATGGTGGATGTCGCTTTCTATATAGAGCTGGAAGAAGAAACTAGAATGGTAACAAGGTATACTGGGGGAACAAGGGTCCCATCCACTCGAGGGAGGGTGCGATCACCTTCTCAAATGGTGGTAGCTTACGAAGAAGAATGCAACCTAGGAGCGACGAGGCCCCCTAGTCTATTGAGGCAGCTCCATTACTGAATGACCCCGCGCATTGACCTTATCGAACATTAATTCCAAACCCAAAGCATCCTTAGCCGACGAATGGAGAGTGAGGTGGATGAGAATCAAAGGAAGAGGCCTTTTAAAGAGGAGGTTACCCAGCAATGTAAACGGGTGGTTTTTCCTAACAGTAGAATTATCTATAAACTATGAAGGTGTGAGCGGGCAGCCAAGATTCTGGATGATGAAGCTAACCCAGTCTATAAATGCTTCTTAGTAGATAATCAGGGGAAATTCTTTGTGATTGATAAATTCGTGGTCCAAGAGTTTATGAACGAGGTAGAAGAAGAACCAGAATGGATTAAGGATAGCCACAGGTTGTAGATCCAAGAGTTGGAGAAGGTCGACTTGGATAGTGAGGGTGAAGATCCAAACCCTATTTTTATATTGAAAGATTTGGAAGGAGCTCCTAGAGAGAATATGATCAAACTACTGTTGGAAATTAAATACGTCTTCGCATGGAAGTACACCGAGATACCTGGAGTAGACGAGGAGGTGAGTTGACATAGGTTGAATGTTTTGCCCTCAGCTATCCCAGTAAAGTCGGAAAGTCGAACGTACAAGGTAGAGTTAGACCTAAAGATCAAAGAAAAAATTCAAATGTTGATTACGGTCGGTTTCATAGTCCCGATCCAACATCTGATCAGGCTCTCTAGCATTTTACCTGTGAGGAATAAGGATAAGAGCCAAATCAGAATATGCGTAGACTTCATAGATCTAAATCGGGCATGCTCGAATGACTAATTACTCTTACCTTCCATTGATGTCTTGATGGATGCAACAGCGGGGAATGAGATGCACAGTTTCATAGATGGTTATGTGGGATATAACCTAATAAAAATGGATCCGATCGACGCTAAGAAGATCGCTATACGAATGACTTTGGGCAACTTTATGTACGTAGTCATGCCATTCGGATTGAATAACGCAGGTGCTACTTACCAAAGGATGATGATGGACATCTTCCATGATCTTTTCCACAAGACTCTAGAGTTTTATGTTGATGATTTAGTGATTAAATCCAAGAAGGCGGGATCCCACCGGGACGATTTAAGGAGAGTGTTCACTCGTTACAGTAAGTACAAACTAAAGAAGAACACCCTCAAATGTGCGTTCGGGGTAACAAGCGGAAAAATCCTTGGATTTATGGTATATCACCAAGGGGTACAAATGGACTTGGACAGGCGGTGCGACATCCTTGATATGCCAAGGCCAAAATCGACAAAGGAATTGAAAAGCTTACTTAGTAAAGTCTCCTACTTGAGGAGGTTCGTCTCGGGGCTGGCCAAGGTGACTCGCCCATTGATGGAGTTATTGAGAAAGGGAGTGAAGTTTGCCTGGGAAACAATGCATCAAGACGCCATGGACAAACTAAAATCACTCCTTACTTATTCTCAGACAATGATCCCCCCGAAGGCAGGTATTCCTTTACATTTATACCTTACATCAACTTAACGGTCCATTGGGCTTTGCTGGCCCAAGAGATTAAAGGTATACAAAAACCTATTTATTACTTAAGTAGAATCATAGATGGGCCTGAAGCCAGATATACTAGTATTGATAGGCATTATTTAGCCCTTGTATACGTAGCAGAAAAGCTTAAGCATTACCTGTTATCATTTACGGTTCATATTGTAACTAGGTACGATCCTATAAAGTTTTTGCTTGCTAGAACTGTGTTGATAGGCAGGGCAACTTGATAGTTATTAATCCTCTGAGAGTATGATCTCAAATGTGTGGTCCCCTGAGCTATCAAGATCTAGGAATATGCAAATTCGTTGGCCATCTTTCCATCAGGGACGTTTGGCCGTCAATTGAAGAGCTTCTGGGTGATGATCTCTAGGCCAATTTCATAGCATCCAGCCTGGATGAGTGGAGTATGGAATTCGATGGCTCTTTAATCGAGAAAAAAAGGGGGAGCTGGAGTTATCATGTGAAGAGGTGGTGAAGAAATCCGTTTATCTTTCAAGTTGGAGTTTGAATGCTCTAATAATATGGCTGAATACAATACACTGGTCTTGGGATTACTAGAAGCGCTAAGAAGAGGTATCCAAGTACTAACAATAAAGGGGGATTCTAACTTGGAGGTAAAACAGGTGATTGGGGAATTCTCTTTGAAACACAAGAGTCTAAATCCTTACCGAATGATCATTCAGCGGTTGCTTGGATAGTTCAAGGTGGTGAAGATCAAGAGGCACCCTCGAATGATGAACCGACAGGCGGATGCCTAAGCCACCATTGCATAAAAGATTGACTTCAATAGAGAATCAACTGTCATTCGAGTCACAAAGAGAAAATACCCTCCATAGTGTTGGAAATGGTACCCTTATATGACAAAGATGATTGGAGGGGAGAGATTAGAAAGCAGATGGATAGAGGTGAAGGGCCACTAGGCTTAGCTGATTTGATGCAGTACTTTGTTACTAAGGACAACTTGTACTACAAGAATAAAGGATGTTGGTTGTCCAGATACGTAGATCTTGAGGAAGCTAAAAAAAAGGTTGATTGAGGTACACGAAGACAGCTGTCAAACCACCGAGATCCCTTGTATAGAAAGATACAATAGGAAGGGTATTTCTGGCTTTCGATGAGACAAGATGTGATCGCAGTGCAAAGAGAGTGTTTAAAATGATGTATGTTCTATCAGGCAGCAGAGTGCAATTTCATTGACCAACCCCAAGATTGGAGGCAGCCTTATATGGATATCTTGACAAACGGAGTGATGCCTGTAGACAAAGAGGATACTACCAAGATAAATAGGGGAGCACCAAGGTACTTCATGCAAAATGAATAGGTGTACAGACGAGGCTACCATGACAGGACCCTAAGCTGTATAAGGGGAGAGGAGGCTGAATAAGTTTTGAAGCAAGATCACGAACCGGGTCACATTGGAGGAGCCAAGCTTTATGATCAACTAATGACTTTGGGTTATTATTGGCCTTCGATGGAGAAAGATTCGGTGAAATTCATTCGAAAGTGCAAAGCTTATCAACTATATGGGAACATGATCCACACTCGTTCTATGGACCTTCATTCTCTATCTACACCGTTTCCATTTCATACTTGGGCATTTGATTTGGTAGGGGCCATAAACCCTTCATCGCGAGGGAAGATCTAGATTTTGGAAGCCACAGAGTGTTTTACGAAGTGGGCAGCTACCATGCCGCTCAAGAAAGCCACAGCGGGGGTAGTAGCCCGATTCATAAAGGAGTACATTATTTGCCATTTTAGCATCCCGAAGGTGTTTCTCGGCACCCCTTTTATAAATAGTGAGGTGCGCTTGCTAACAGATAAATACCCCATCATTCATCATAGGTCGACGATAGCATACTCGAAGTGAAATGGGAAGCTAGAGGCCACTAACAAAACCTTAGTAAATATTATGGAAAAAATGTTAGAAGACTTTTCTAGGACATGGGACGATAAGATCCCCGAAGAACTTTGGGCTTAACGAATGACGAAGAGGAAACCAACGGGATATACCCCATTTTCCTTGATATTTTGGGCAGAAGCTGCATTACCAGTTGAACTCGAGGTACCTTTCTCCCACTATAACTTACGAAGTGCCATGCTCCCTCACAGCCGCCATATATAACTCGAGGCGCTAAAAGAGCACGGAGATAATGTTGTGAAACACTTCGAGATCTACAGGAAGCAGTTGTCTAGATCCTACGACCAGTTAGTGAGGCCATGGAATTTTAAAGAGGGGTACTTGGTTCTGAAAGCATACACGAGGC
This sequence comes from Sambucus nigra, assembly GCA_949130495.1. Lineage (NCBI taxonomy): Eukaryota > Viridiplantae > Streptophyta > Magnoliopsida > Dipsacales > Adoxaceae > Sambucus > Sambucus nigra. The sequence continues at coordinate 83,021,670 of OX422213.1, read as the reverse complement.
ATATTAGGGGTTTATCAATGCCCAAGTTTTAGGTTAACTGGGAAGGGCCTTACATCGTTCGAGCATCTCACGATTCGGGTTATTGTGAGATATCCAAAGTGGAAGACAACATTACTTTCAAATTGAACAACAAGTGGTTGAAGATGTACTACATTTAAATGTATGTCTTTCCAACACTTTTGTGTATTACATTGTACCTTGCCAATATCTATCCAAAAAAGTATGTCCGCTTTAAAATAATTAGGTTCGTTTGTTTAATATAGCTCGAAGCAATGTTCATGGGGAAAATGCTAGACCACTATTTTTTTACAATTGTTGTTTTCCTTATTATGCATGGTGTGATTTGTATTGATGTAATAAACTTAGTTAGTATTAAAAGAAAACAAAAGGAGTGGAATAAGACACCAAAGTCACCAATATTTATTTATTCAATAAAAGATAAAGCTGTGATCACACGCAACCAAATTAGAGGAGTTCAAAATCCCAAAACAGGAAACATTGAATAAAGGGGCCTAGGGGCTATCCATAATGAAATGAAGATTTGTTGATTTAAGAATCCTATGATGATGTTGGGGAAGAATTTGAACAAGGCTATTTTGGTCTGAAATGAGGTCAGCCAAAGCTTTCTAACGAATATCCATCATCTATTAAACGACCTCTGATTCTTACTCTTTCTTGATAAGCTCGGCCTCCGCACGAGAAACAACCTCACGGGCCTCCTGTACCTCTTGCTCAGATATTAGCAACTTAGTCTCCAGGCTTTCAAGTTCTTCTGAAATGGCTACCTGCGAGCGATGTGAACTCTGGATACGATGATAGAGGGAAGGCAAGTCAGCTTTCTTAAAGTCACGAAGCAGCTTCACCAACCAGGATAGAGAGAACCCATTATTTACGAGCACATTAACTTTCCCCAACAAAGACTTGACTGTTTTCGGGCTGAGAGACTCGAGGGGGTATTGAGGATTTCCTCTAAGACTATGGTAAGGCCGAGCAAACGGAAGGCCATCATCCCAGGAATAGGCTAAAGACTGGGGGATGTAAAATTCGAGGGAAAATGGACCAACAGCTACTCGATCAGTGAAGGAGGACCCTCAGTCAAATTATGGGGGAAATTAGCCAAAGTTTGCCTCACAACCACCTCGGGGACTGCTTCAGGAGGATGTGCGCTAAAGATGCTATCACTTGCTTGTGATGCACTGTCACTTGCTTGAACCTGAGGAGAAAGTACCTCGGGCACCTTACCGACGACAGGCGCCATTTCTTGAACCTCTATAGTAGGGGCATCGCCAAGAGAAGCAAATTCAGCTAAAGTCTGCTCGACCTCCACTTGAACAAAATAAATAGATAAGTAAGAAAACAAAATGTATAAAAATTATCCTAAAAGTATGAACTTTATGCCAATAAGACTTCGCCCGCCTGGCCCTCAGTTATGGGAGATTATGCTAATAAGACTTATCCCGCCCCTTGGTTACGAGAGATTATGCCAATAAGACTTAGCCCACCTGACCCTCGGTTATGGAAGATTATGCCAATAAGACTTGGCCTGCATGACCCTCAGTTATGAGAGATTATTCCAATAACACTTGGCCCGTCTGACCCTCGGTTATGGGAGATTATGCCAATAAGACTTGGCTCGCCTGACCCTTGATTATGGGATATTTCTAAGACCAATATAACTTGGTAAAATTAAAAAGTTCATATGCAGGAAAGAGAGAGAAGAAAAAATGTACTTCCGGATGCTGCTCGTTGGAAAATTCACGAGTGTCCATTTATACTATATCCTCCTCCTCAACTAGACCAAGAGAAACCAAAGGACGTGAACTTTGGGGGGCAATCACATCCCCCCCACCTCAGTAACCTATTCTTTCCCCCTTCTCCTTAGATCACGGCAGCAACGTTGATCGAGGGCCCAAAAATCGTAACAAGAGCCTGGTAATAAGAGGGAGTGGGGGCCATCGGAGCAATGGGCTTAGGTAAAGATACCTACGAAGCACAATGGAGAGAAATTCCGAACGTAAAGTCAAAAGGAAAAAATCTAATATAGAACATTAAAATAATAGGCTTACTATAGGCAACGAACTAACAATAGTGGTGGATTTAGGAACAACTTTAACAATCCTTGTAGCTGGCACACCTGCTTCAAGATCAGCCTGCTCGAGCAAAAAAGTAGGAACATGTGAATAGCCGCTACTTGATTCTGTGGAAGTATCATAAATAACTGTCCTTAGGGGGAAATTGGAGGTTACCTACAAAGTAGTAGGGGAAGATATCTACTGTGGAATAGCTTCCCCTGAGACGGTTAAGGCCACGCCATGCTTCTCCAATAGATCGTTATCCTCAACATCATTATGCAAACCACCTCGCGTATCAACCTGGAAAAGGGGGAGATTTGGAACATAATTGAGTCATCATCACAAGGTAAAAGAAGAAAAGTTAGGAACATTAGAAGAATGATGAAAATTATACCTCTTCTTCCAAAACATCCTCTAAAGCTTCATAATCTTGAGGAGGCGAGGTAGGCTTAGAAGGGGAAACCATTCTCCTCAACATGCGTCGTCGGACCAATGCAGTGTCCTCCTCTTCCTCTTCCTCTTCCTCCTCCTCTTCCTCTTCTTCTTCTTCTTCCTCCTCTTCCTCTGCTTTATTTCCTTCATCCTCATCACCATCATCATCAAAACCAGATACTACGTGTTTCCCAGGCAGCTCCTCCTCACTTGATTCACCTGATTCCTCCAGCACAAGCTTAAGAGGGCTAATTTCCTTCCTCTTCTTACTACCTTCGGTGGGATAAGGGAGATATAAGAAACCACAAGAAGTCATTTTAGTGAACATAAATTCCCCTCCTTCTTCACTAAAGTTATCCAAGGTCTGCCTGAGTTGGTCGAACATTAGGCCGACTGCTTGAGTGAATTTATCATCAGGAGTATGGGATACTGGAGTTTGTTGAACAGTATTGGGCTTCTTTGTTGGAGCTTTATGGATAGCCCTAAACGCTACTCCAGATTAGGCACACGTGTAGAATCACATTTTTTAACTGGTCTTGAAGGACCAGGGGAAACGATGGCGACCTCGGATAGAAGTGAGGTTTGAGAGGCTTTCTTCTTCTTCACAACTGTCTAGTCCAAGAGGAGCTAACGGAGGCAATTCGGAAGGGACGGTGGCATTGGCAGTACTAGGAAGGAATACAGATGAGAAGGTGGTGTAATTTCTTAAACCCAACTCTTTGGGTTGTAATCTTTCAACCTCGGGGTACAGAGGTTCCTTCAAAATGTTACTTTGAAGACGGACCAATTGGTTTTGCCAAAATACGTTTATATACATGGCCGATCTCTCTCCTCGATCTTTTTTGCTCAGAATCACAGAGTTGGCTGGATAACTGGCACATAAACTCACAACAGCTGAAGTTAGATAGTTCACACAAGCAAAAGAAAAGTTTGTTAGTTTTTCACGAATGGCTCAACAGAAGGGCTTCTTGATCATAGACAAATTGAAGGGGTACATGGTGGGGACTGTAAATGGAATATAAAAAGGACCACTTCGTATAGGATGGTAGATAGGAAGGGATTAACAAAAGAGGGACACTGCTCAATGGAATGTTCCTCGCAAGATCTTCATCAGTGGGAACGATGGGGCGTTCATCCTCGACAAAAAAGTCATTAGTAAAAAATTGATCCATCCCCATGTAAAGGAGGGGTAAGAACCTCTCGGCTCGATCGATCAAAGAAACAAGGGGCTTCTTAACACTTTTGTTTTTCCATAAATAAATACGGGGGATTTTTACGGGCAGAGAACCAGGGTAATTGCCAACAGGAGCATACTCGGGGAAATGGGTGTAAAGGAAATCTATTAAGAGGATAATATTTGTGTAATTAGAAAAATCAAACTTGTCGATGCTCCGCGCAGAATCAGTCGCCACGCGATCCATCCAGGTGTACAAAGAGCCAAGAATGATAGCGAAAATAGGGATCTTCACGCCGCTCTCCATCCGGACAACCATGTTTATTAAGTCCTTTCGGGGTTAGTTGTAAGGACATAAATTTCCAATTGAGTCCCTGTATTGTTTTGACTTAATTCCGTGAACAAAATTGGGTTTGTAATATGTCATAGGGAGATTTTATTTTTTTACGATCCTACTTGGTCTATGACGTATTGAAAAAATTAAAGACATTGTGGCAAAGCTTCAAATAATTAATCACGCCGAAGTTTAATTGGTGCAAGTTTATTCATCTTCAAATTTAATTACATTTCGAGATCACTTAGGTATGAATGCGTATAATTAATGGTGCTCAAAATTCTTTTTATAAAAGATAAGGATGTAATTTTTATAAAGAAAAATGTTTTAAAGTGTTTTCAATGGTTTACACTACGTTTTATTGTGATAAGATCGAAATAGAGTTTGACTAATTTGGATCTCTTATGCAAGAGACGTTTTGAACAAAAAGTCAAAAAAGTCAAACCATCGCAGCGTCGCTCGAACGACATAAGATCTCGTTCAAACGAGATACCTATGTCGCGCGAACAATGTAGCCTTATCATTTGAATGACACAGTTTTTGAGGCGGCGTTAAATTCCTATTTAAAGCGTGGTTTCATCATAGTTTCAAGAGTGTGCATTCTGGAAAAGAGTATTCAACCCAGAAACTTATTTGCTCATATTTTTCTAAGGTTTCAAAGCTTAAACGCATCCTTAGAAGTTTGCAAAGATTCGAGTCATCATCATTATATGTTTACGTGATCTTACTGCACCAAGAAGTTTGTTCTACCATTGAACATCAAGGGTTTTGCGGTGAAGAAAAGAGAAGGACTTCTTGTTCGACATCGTAGACGAATCAAAGATATTAGGTGGACATCGAGACATACGTGGATGAATGTGTTATGGATAGGTATCGTGGAAGACAGAATTTCTGCATGGGCACTATTGAAGAACGGTAGAAGATCAGAAGGACCATCAAGACCCTTGGGGATCGAGTCATTGAGTAAGGCTAATCTGTCTTTGTAAAACCTTTGTTCATAGTGATTGTCTGGCTTGGTTTGTCCGAGGTTGTTTTCCCATTTTGGGTTTTTTCCTCGTACATCCGGCGTTGTGATTATTCTTTACTTTACTTTACTTTACTTTACTTTACTTGATTTAATCACTAGATGCATGTTTATGATTAATCAAGTTAAAATTAGTTTAAAGTAAGAATTGGTTTTTCACAACTTGGTTTGGTGCATATTAAAAATTAGTTAATTTTTTGTAATAAGTTGGTTTGATTTGAAACACACACAAAAAGGGTCCTTTCATCAGTCATGGGGCTTTCCCGAAAGCTAAACTTTTAACAACATCACCCAAATGTACCCCCCCAACTCGATCTGGGAATCAAAGCCTTTCCCTACGATGGGTTGTCCAAACACTTGTTTCCCCCATGGATTCTCCTTGGCTGCCTCGCGAGACCTAATAACAACTTTGTCTTCAATGAAGTAAAAGTACCTAATTACTTCGGAGTAGGTGCACTTTGTTGTAAGTAACCATCCAATCCTTTACCACTGCCTCGAGTTTAGCCCTTAAGACTTTTTCATTACTGGAGACTGCCTCCTCGAAGAAAGTATCAAACCCTGCAGCCTCCAACCCCAGAAGCTCACAAACATCTTCCAGAGTGATAGTGAACTCGCCCCAGGAGGCCACAAAATTTTGTGACATATGGCTCCAGCGAGAAATCAGCAATTGGAGAGTGGTTTTATTTTTGGTGAGAGTGATATCACCCAGCCAAAGAGAACAAGACAAACCAATAAGAGCCAACTGGACGGAATACTTAGAGTGGATATATTCAGTTCAAGGACCTAACCCTTCGCATGTGCCAGAGAAAGATTCAAATTCCAATTTCGAATAAGGGAAATCTCCACGTTCAATGTGAAAGCGGGTGATGGTAGAAGTAGGGATATATGTAAAGTCTTAAGCATCTTCACCCTCCGCCATTAGTAGGTTAGGGTTCTCAGTTGGCACCAACTCACTAGGGAATCACTTCACCATTTTCCATAAGCGGTCAGGCTCGTCGAAATATAGAGCACGTCGATAATGTACCCACTGGTGTTAGCGCGCTTGAGTTTCAGGGGAAGCTCTCTTGGAGGAGTGGGTTTGTTTAATGATAGGTGCCATGGAAGTTTAAAGAAATGAAGTGAAGAGTTAAGTTGAGTAAGTGAAAGAGATGAAAATGGCAAAACTCTCACAAAAAAAAAGTTAAGTACAAGAGAAAGGAAACCCAAAGGTGAATGTTCGAAATAAGGATAGCCCTTTTTGTAGGGGCAACACGGACCACTAAAGGTAACGCTTGGAAAAGTGTGATAATGAATATTTTGGATTTCATGCTCGTCAAGCATGAATGGCTGCAAAAGCTTAAAGGTTGCAATGATGACGTTTCGAGGGCTGACACGATCATTAGTGGAGTGGGTTACATGTGCGTACCCTGGCGCTACCATGTGTCACACGCAAAAGTAAAAAAGACAACCTCATTTAATGTGCCATGCTTGGGGTCTTTTTGTCTTTGGGAGTAAAGAGTTTGGGGGGAAATTTGAATAAATCTCTTCACTTTCCCAAGGCATTTGCCACAGGTAATTATGAAGCCCAAAAGAGGGAAGAAATATTGTCCAAGCAGGGTGATATACTTATTAAACCAATGAGGTGGTTCGAAAGATAGAGAAGGGAAAATAATGGAGATCAACAAAGGGTTTCATACAGATATTTCTTCATGCAATAAATAAATATCTCTACGAAAGGGCAGATGTAAGGGGAGTCCCCACCAAAGAGTGATTAACTTGGTCAAAATATTGATTGGCCTACGAAAAAGGAAAATGAAGGCCACTCGAGCTAACTACCTCGAAGGACCCACCTAGAAGATCCCTTACAGAAGAGGCTTGAAGAACCTACCTCGAAGATTCTCTAACAAACCTGGTTCGAAGGATCCAACTTGTAGACCGAAGTTTCCTGGATGACAATAGTTTGTAATAAGAAATAGAATAATCTGTATCATTTAATTTATCTTATAAATGTATGTTGAGTGAGGTTATTTGGTATCCACGAGGGACCATTCCTGGCAGGGCATGGGAGAGATAACATACTTTATCAAGAAAACTCCTCTTCGAAACCTTGCAGGGACATGGTTTGGAGGATTGAGAGCAAGGCAATGTTGGGAATACATTTACAAACCCTCTTGGCACAATAAGGCAAAAACCTTCACTCGGCACATATGGTCGCTCGAGCCACTACATCCGAGCCACCTCAACTCTTACCAGCTCGAGGGAACCCCCTCGAGGTACCTCAATCTTGCACCACTGATTCTAAAGATATCTCTTGACCAACATACTCAAACCATGTTACTCGAGTTGCCTGTCTGCCGAGCAACCTTAGAACAGATACCAGCCCGCCTGATTGATGTGACTGTGCACTTAACAGAGTCACTATTTAACCACTCTCTGACGTCATAACATCTGATATTTAGGGACTAAAAAATATTGTACTTAAGTGGGTTCATACTTAGGATGGCAGGCCTAGTTCACCAAACCTGACCCTTTAGCCATCCTCATCTTACACTCCTCATTAATACCCATAATACTTCCAGCCAATAGAACGGCTTCCTGCCAAAACTATAAGATCTCGCGCATTTAATGCTATATCCAATGTATTTAATGCAATATCTCTTGCATTTAATGCACCCAATCAGATCAATCGGAGGCAAGCTTACTTGAGCAGCCTAGCCCCATATAAATACACCAGATGAACAAATTAGAGGAGAGAGCATTCTGATCCTAGAATTTCTGCCCAATTTTCTCCATACACGAGAGCTATTGTGAGAGCATTAACTTCTCATACCCATTTAATACCCCTATCATTGAGCATTAATTGGGCCTGAAGTTCCCGCCTTTCCCTTATTGTGCCTAGAATGCTTACTCTTTCTCCCTCCGACCACGCTAATTGCTTGTCCCATCCATTTATTGTGCTCATTATGTATCTCTTATGAGAATGCATCATTTAATAAAAGTCTCAATATTGAACTTCCATTGTCTCTCATCCACCTGTGGTCACTGCCAACATTTAATATTGAACGGTGTTAGTCCCGGTCTTGCTAAGGGGTTACACCTCACTTAATACTAACTGTATTCCAAGAACACACAGACACAAGTTAATCATTGTTTGTAAGATTAATGGAAATAAACAAAGTGATAATTTGCAAAGTTGGTCATTCGTAATTTTAGAAACGTTCAATTCTCGGCCTACATTGGATCCATGCATGCATTAAGTACTCGTATATGTAAATTATGTCCCAAAAGTTCACTTATGTTTCCTAAATTTTATTTTTCTACCTTTTTATTGTCTTTTTTTCCTTTTGTGAAATCTTAGTTTTCCCCCCACCTTACGTATATGTTTTTTCAAATTTTCAATCCCTAAATTTAAATCGATTACCCTCATTTATGAGGGTTAACATAACATCCAATGTTATTGTCAAATAATTGATTAACATAACATCTAATGGTGATTGTGATTTGTTAAGGAATATGAGAGGTAGTTTCACTACGACACAAGGCAGAAAGATGAGATTTTCATAGGTTAAGAGGTTCTTTATTTTACTTCACAATCTTATATTGAATCCATTTGAGTATATGATGTGTTATATGTTGTTATATAAATTACACAATTTAAGAGGCTAAAAGTTGAATTGGCTTTGAATCATTAAAAGCTAATGTTACCCTAAAAATCTACTTACGCGTTCATTTAATATACCTTAAATATAAAAAAAATCAAATACGATTTAAAATTTCAAACTTAAATTCTTCACATATAACAAATGCACCATAAGAACCCACGTTCATAATTGAGATATAATAATAATAATAATAATAATAATAATAATAATAATAATAATAATAATAATAATAATAATAATAATAATAATAATAATAATAATAATAATAATAATAATAATAATAATAATAATAATAGTAGTAATAATAATAATAATAATAATAATAATAATAATAATATGCAAATAAAATGTTAAATAAAAACCCATAACTCTTAACCAACTTTTGATATTATATTAGAATTTTTGGTAAATAAAACATACCTTTTACAAATTCATTTGAGTGGTGAGGTTGATTATGAGTACAAATTTAGTTGAAACTTCCCTTCTTATTTTTTTTATAAAAATTATAGTTAATTATATTAGGGGTTTTCTTATTAAAACTATGTATAGCATTTATTTATCATAAAGGAGTGTCGGGTTAATTTTGAAATGAGAATCATATTGATGAGAATATCTTATATTTGTCTTAAATATATTGTATTAATGTCGATCAATTGAACTTAGTAAGAATTCTGGTGAGTTGGATTTTTCTTGACCATAAAATATGAAAATTATGGTTCCAGTTCAATTGAACAATTCGCAGCCTATACATTAAGTCGGCTATTGGAAAAAAATCTTTGGACTGGCATTTAAAATGCGAAAAAATTTCATCCGTAATGAGATGACTAGTTATGCAATGGAAAGAAATCAAGAAGTATATTTAAATATTAAACATGGGGGTTTAAGAATACAATACCATAGTGGATCATGTTGTGATTCATATGAGGAGATAAAGGTTGGAGAATATAAATTACGTACTGCCCTCGAAGGTCGCCAAAAAGCTATCAAGAAAGCTCCAAACATCTCGAATCTTATAGCATATGATCCACCCAAAATAAGCGTCGCATGTAGGCACTCTTAGAAATGACACCATGGTGAAATGTGAGAGAATTGACCTTCTCCCTTCTCACCCCCTTAAAAAACATGAATAGTATTTTTTATGTCCCTCTATAACCCTTCATAATGAATCCTTAACTAAAACTCTAGATTGCACCAATATATATATAGGAGTGGGCTATGGGTTTTAGGCAAACTGGGCTTTTATAGAATTTCTAATCTACTACCTAAGCATTGGACTATACTAGGGACCCAAGATAAATAATTAAATTGATTACAAATAAATACTCAACAATCTCAAATTACAACTCCGTAATTTATTTTCTTTTTTTATTTAATCGAGAATAACTCCATTAATTACTCATGACTACACTCCAATTTAATTATCTCTAAAATCACTTAGATGTAAAGAGCTCTTATTTGCAAAGTTGATGATGGTACATAATATCATTCCCCACATTAAGTTTTTGATACCCCTTTGGTCAAATCAATTTGTTGTTAATCGATTTTAACTTTTAACCAACATCTAATCAATTTTCTTGATTCTCAAAGTTAACTTATTTACTACTCCACCAAGATTATAAACTAATCCACCAGACAGTGTAAGGACATGTTTCTCAAGTCCGATATGTTACATTTGTGTATGTCGTACGCCGCTACATTTGGTACGTCACTTCACGATATCATATGACAACTTATATTCGAATTCTAGGAATCAAGCATTCAAGATCTCCATCAAGTGTCCCACATCTGCCTCAACGACTTCACGTTCCACGATTTTAGGGATTTTATGCAAGTGGTATGCAGGAGAAGTCAAAACAATGAAAGAAAGACAAGATAGAAAAATTCAAGGGCATTTGGGTAATTTTATAGTCATAGTCCAGAGGTCTGGTCAATAGTAAAGTTGAAGATCTCGACTCCATAAAGATACTGGAAGAAACGACATCCCAATCCGAGCTGCGGTGAAGGAGTTATGACCATTTGAAGATGGAGAAAATTCCATAGATGGATGTTGATTTCTTTTAACCCCAAACCAGCGAGGTACCGCGAACCACATAGTGAACCGGTTAGGGGGGGGGAACCGGTTCTGGGTACATGGCAAATCGGTTGGGGTACCTGGAGCTGCAAAGAGTTCCACCGACTCAAAATTCTTTTGGTTTTCCTATAAAAGCCAACGTCGGGGGAGTTATTTTTTAAGACTTGGAGAGACGATTTTGAGAGTTCTATTAGCTCAAGTCTTCATATTTTTGAGTCCCAAAACTCATGTTTTGATTCACACATCATTCCCATATTTTTGTGAATCCTTTTGGAACCCAAGAACATATTTTGTTGTTTGTTCATTCTTTGTGGGGAAAGCTCTACAACCGATAGCTGTGTGCTATTATGGAGGGAGTCCTTGTGAAGATTTTAGACCGCGTGTCTAGGACTGCGTGTCCTTGTGGTATAGCTGCGTGTGAAGCACTGTTGATTTCTAGTTATTTCTTTGGAGGTTTGACGAAGACACCGTGCGTTACTCTTGTGGGCGAAAGCCAGATTGTATGTTAGTCAATGGTTTTGTAAACTTGTCAGAGTTCTAGAAATAAAAACGTTTTTCCCTTCGGGGATTTTTCCTTAAACCTGTGTCGCATGCTTTATTTATTTATGGTTTGACACACATACACATGTAGTTACATGTATTGGGGCTGATTTTTTTTTGTTTAAAAATATAATCTAATTAAATAAGTGTGACAAAGTAGAAATTTTTAAATTTAATCAATTATCACACAGTCACATTTTTCAAATTGGTATCAGAGCAGGTTGCGCTAATTTATTGCGTATTCCTATTTTTCACAAAATTGTGTGATATTGATTTTTTTTTAAATCAAGTTTGTGAAAAATCGCAATTTTTTCGATGAAACATTCATTTAATAAGGTGCCTATTTTTTATGGGAATAATTATGCCTATTGGAAAGCTCGCATGAAATCTAGTTTAAAAGCTATTGACGAGCGTGTTTGGTTGCTTTGCGAAAATGGATGGAATCCTCCCACTGTCACCATTGAAAGTATCACATCTTTAAAACCTGTGTCAGATTGGACTGAGAACGATTTTAAAATGTCAAATTTTAATTCTCGTGGACTGAGTGCTATTTCTAGAGCTGTCACTCCTGATGAGTTTCGTCGAATTATGACGTGTACCACGTATAAAGAGGCTTGGGATGTTTTGAAATTGACGCATGAGGGTATGAACATGGTTAAAGAATCAAAATTACAAAATTTGGCCACCTAATGTGAGACTATCACCATGTCTGAGTCTGAATGCTTTGATGATTTTTATGCGCGTTTGTCGGACATTGTTAACACCAGTTTTAATTTGGGTGAGGTGATTGATAACACGCGTGTCGTTAAAAAGATTTTGAGATCTCTCCCAAAATGATTTATTCCTAAAGTCACTGTTTTGAACTCTTCGGAAAATTTGAAATCACTTAAGTTGGAAGAACTTATAGGAGATCTTCAAACCTATAAGATTGACATGTTTCCCAAAACCATTAAGGCTAAGGACAATGTTGCTTCTTTAAAGACTCGTTTTAAGAAAAAGAAAGAAAAAGTTTGTGAGTCCGATTCTGAGGAAGATTTTGTTTTTAAAGATATGGCCTTGTTTGCGAAAAATTTTAAAAAATTTCTCAACATGAACAAAAATAATTCTTCCAATAAGAGATCTTTTGAGAAAAATAAAAAGGCCAAAGAAACCGGTGAGAAAGAGAAGGAGAGAGAAAAAGAAAATGAGGGAGGAAATTTTGGAAAATTGGATATGTTTTGAGTGTGGGGGTAAAGGGCATAAGGCGTATGAGTGTGCCACTAGACTTAGGAGAGAGTAAAAGAAAGTGACTACGCCTGCCACACTTAGTGATGGTGAGGATGATGAGGGTGCTGAGGGAGACGAGTCCGATAAAGGTTTAGCACATGGGATGGTTGTCAATTTTTCTAGTCGTGTGAGCACACCCACTTTGTCTCACGAGAGTGCACACGAGAGCGATGATAGTGTTTTGTGTTCTTCAAGTGAGGAAGAAAGCGACGAGGAGAGTGGAGATGAAAGTGAGCTCCAAAAAGCTTTTAGAGATTTATACGCCGAGACCTTGAAAAAAAGAAGTATAATAGAGATTTAGGTCATCGGTTTTTAGATTTGGAGAGAGAGAAGGAGGTTTTAAGAAAGGAGAAGTGTGATTTGACCAACACATTGTCTAGTCTGACGACACATGTATTTCAACTCGAGAGTGATCTCGAACGTGCCAAGGAGGTCAAAGTTAATTTTGAGAACGCACTTAAGAAGGTTGAAAAGGTGGTTCTTAAGGATAAAGGTAAGAATTTAGGAATAAGTCATGACAATGCTTATACTTACCAATTAGGACCTGAGTCGGTTCCCACTTTAGTGTTAAATTCATGAGAGTCTCACTCTAACCCACCTAGGCGTCCCATTCCTATTAGGAGAGTGCGTCCTTGAGTTTTTGAGAGAGGTGTTCCTAGGCCTATTTATGTTTGTTCACATTGCAAGAGGAGAGTTCACCTTAGGGAGTTTTGCTTCAAGTTGGGTTTTGTATCACATTTTGCTACTACATGTGTTTCTACCACACATGCACCCACACATAATACTTTACATGATCTTGGAGACTACATGAGATAGTTTGCACATTTAGGTGAGCAAGTTAAGTTTTTAGTCAAAACTTCACAAAATTTAATGGAGATTTTTCATAAGTTGACACCACCTTTGGAAAACCCCTTTGCACCTAACAATTGAGGTTTGACTTATTTACTAGCATATGATGTTTTTCATGATGACATTATTTGCCTATTGCTAGTATGTATCATTTTTGTATGTTTTATTTTTTTTGGAAATATTTTGAAAAATACAAAAAGATTTAATTTTGATAAAATTTTTGAAAAATCCAAAAAGATTTTTGTGTTTTGTTTGCACCTTTTATGGATGGACACGTAGGATGAACGAGTTACAAAATCTTTCCATTTCTTTCATGTGACTATTTGATAGTGTTTTGAGACAATATATTTGTCATTTTTTACTTTATAATGTTTGGAGTCATTAATATGTAATTAAGTGTTACTTCCTACATGTTTGACTCATGATTTCCTTTATTGCACACGTGCACAGATTTGTTTGATTATTGCGCTTGTCTTATTGCATGTTGGTTGGGTGTTTTAACTTCAATCGTGCCCTTTAAAACGAACCAAGCACAATAAAATTTGATAAGAAAGTTGTGCATATAAGAACCGTTTTGTGAGTTTGTGTGCTTTATTTAAAAATGGGTAAGGGCTGCGAAAGGTTCATTTAGCCTTTGCGAATACTAAGCCACCGTTTAAACTGGACCTAGAAAATTGAGGAATTTTAATTATCCGGGGTCTAAAGAGGTTTAAAAGAGCCCGAATGTTTTCTAAAGGCAATAAAAAGAAATTCATTCCAAAAAGGGGCCATTGGATTTTTTCACCAATTCTCCAATGTTTGAGAATTTAGATTACCTCAAAAAGAATATATAAATCTGAGGGAGTTTGATTGGAGATTTTAAACGAGTTTGCACGTCCTTTAAAGTCTTGAAAAAGCTCTATATATCTTTGGACGTTATTGGGGTGGAAATCACTTTTACTTTGATTTGTTGATTTTCATAAGACGATGTCATCTAAATTCAATAATTTTTACACCTAAGGATACTTTTGATGTTCATTCGTTAGGGGTGTACGTATGCATCGTGCACATATGCTTGATTGAGTTGATTTACCTATCGAATCCATGACTTGGTTGTTTGAGTTTAAATCCATGGTGTGATTTTTTTGGTATCTTATTTTTGTATGAAAAAATTTGAAAAATCAAAAATAGTTTGTGAAAGTTTTTGAGATACTGCTTTACATGCAAGTAGTTTGATCCTTGTTTGATATGCCTTTTATCGTGACACTCCATGTTTTGATTATTTCTTCTTATCTGTCTATTTGGGGACATCATAAAAAGGGGGAGAAAGAATTATCATGTTATGGGGGAGCTTTTGCATTATGAGGGAAATTTGATTTATTAATCCTTTATTCTTATATCATTTCAAACTCGATGCATCACAAATATTTTTGCTTTATCTCATCTGTGTAGGTACAAAGATTGATGATCATTATGTTGCACACCTTGGTGAGAAAATCTTTGAGATTTGATGAAGATTTTTGAATAAAAGTTTGAGAACTTGCAAATTTGTACCTTTTCAGTTTTGAGATTTATGGGAGGGTAGATTTGTATAGACAATTTGGTATTTGATAATTCGAATATTTTTATGTATGTACCGACATAGACATAGGGGAGATTTGTAAGGACAAGTTTTTCAAGTCCGATATGCTACATTTGTGTATGTCATACGTCGCTACATTTGGCATGTCACTTCACGTTATCACATGATAGCTTCTATCTGAATTCTAAGAATCAAGCATTCAACATCTACATCAAGTGTCTTACATCTGCCTTAATGACTTCACATTCCACGATTTTAGGAATTTTATGCAAGTGGTACACAAGACAATTCAAAACAATGAAAGAAAGGAAATATAGGAAAATTTAAGGGCATTTTGGTAATTTTATAATCATAGTCCATAGGTCTCGTCAACTGAAAAGTTTAAGAGATCGACGCCACTGAGATAGTGGAAGAAATGGCACCATAATTCGAGCTACGGTGAAGGAGTTATGACCTTTTGAAGATGGAGAAAATTCCATAAAAGAATGCTTATTTCTTTTAACCCCAAATCGGCGAGGTACCGCGAACCACATAGTGAACCGGTTTGGGGTACCTGGCACTGCAAAGAGTTCCACCAACTCAAAATTCTTTTAGTTTTCCTATAAAATCCAACTTCAGGGGAATTATTTTTTAAGACTTGGAGAGACGTTTTTTAGAGTTCTATTAGCTCAAGTCTTTATATTTTTGAGTCCCAAAACCTCATGTTTTTATTCACACATATTTCCCATATTTTTGTGAATCCCTTTGGAACCCAAGAACATATTTTTCTATTTGTTCATTCTTTGTGGGGAAAGCTCTAGAACCGATAGCTGCGTGCTATTATGGAGGGAGTCCTTATGAAGATTTTAGACTACGTGTCTAGGACTGCGTGCCCTTATGGTATAGCTGCGTGTGAACCACTACATATTTCTAGTCGTTGCTTTAGAGGTTTGACGAAGACACCGTGCGTTACTCTATTGGGCGAAAGCAAGATTGTATGTAAGTCAATGGTCTTGTAAACTTCTCAGAGTTCTAGAAATAAAAAGGTTTTGCCCTTCGGGGATTTTTCCTTAAACCTGTGTCGCATGCTTTATTTATTTATTGTTTGACACACGCACACACATAGTTACATATGTTGGGGATGATTTACTTTTGTTTAAAAATAGACTCTAATTAAATAAGTGTGCCAAAGTAGAAATTTACGACTTTAATCAATTATCACATAGTCACGTTTTTCATCGAGGTTTTACTTAGTGGAAACAAAAGATATAATTCTATCAAGGGAATATCATAATCCATGATATCCCCTGGATGTAGATTCTTTCGAATTTTGATCTCAGAACTACTCACAAAACTATCGCTCAATGTGTAGGGATCTTTTGACCGGATATAATATCAGATCGTACCCATAATAATAAAAAAATAACATTTGTGAAAGCATTACAACCCTCATAATTCTCAGGAATAAGAATATATTCACCCTTTTCAAATTGCATGAGATTTTTTTAGTCTAATTAATACATCCCTTAGACTCAAGTCTCTCGGGTGGCCATATTCAATGCTTTCCCGGGACATACCGATCACAATCCTTTATCTATTTGATCAAACAAGTTCTCGAACCATCGTATAGGTTACCGCAGTATAAGACAAACTACTAGGATTGCATCGCATCTGTTTTAATAGGATGTCAACTCTGTATTCTGGTTGTGAACATTTCAATAGTGTTATAACTGGAATTTCGATCTCCTTATGATCAACTCTAATCTGACTCGCCGGAATTCCTACTAAACTCTATTAACGGACATGTCAATATAAGGCCTTTTTGTAACCATGATTCTTGTTTCAAAATGAACTATAACACCTTTACTTAAAAGTAAACATCGTACATAATTTTAAGAATAAAACCCTAACAATCTCCTACTTAGTCTTAAAGTTATGTCTCTAACTCCTAACCCATATACACTGCAGTTTGATGCGTGTCGATAGAGGATTAATCAGGCATTATCCGATACAAGATTGGTCATAAACATATCAATTTTTTTTGATATCTCAAACTAGGTGAAACCAATACACAATATGCTTAACCCTTTTATGGGTTACGGGTTCCCTTGAACTTCCAATCATACTTCCATGACACTATAAGTGTAATAGATAATTGCACTTAAAGTAACCTCACTTAATCTACTTAGGAAGTAACCTAGCCATATAGCCTCTTTATTTTCCTCCGAAGTGGAAATAACTTCGGCATCTGTTGATGTAAAAAATTAGATCACTCTAATAATTCAATCACAGATAAATAAATGAGACAAAGAATTTTAAAGTGGTTCAGCCTTATAAGAATGGCCTACGTCCACTGTTGTTTTATTGGTGAGTGTTTGGGAATTCTCGATTATAAGTTATCTCAAGAAATTCCAGTCTCGGGTCCTTTTACAATGAGGATTGTACAATGTATTTATAGCCCTGAGGCTGTAATGTGAAAGGGTACTACATTAAATGATATACATATGAAAGGGTAATACATTTAATGCCCTCTTTGCGTGCGCGTCCAAATGATAAGCATTTAATGAGCATTTAAATTGTTGGTATCCTGCTTCGAGGTGCAGCTCGGACAGCCATGAGTTTCTCAGACCGCCTAAGCTTCTCGGTATTTAAGAGTTCCTCGGAGAGGCATTGTTCCTCAGAGCTTGTGAGTTCCTCGGGGAATTAGTCTTCCTCGTCGTAGCCTTGTTCCTCGGAGCGAGTGGGTTCCTCGGAAGTATTTGCTGTTTCCATGTAGATAGCCACGTGTCTTCATATGATTGGTCCATGTCAGCAGATTAATTTTGGTATCAACAGAAGCCCCCAATGTTTCATAGTTCAAAATTTGAGGAGTATGGAACATTCTTTCTCGGATTATGGTAGCTTTAAATAGTCTTCCTGATTTTTAGGAGCGTTTCCCTTGTATTTATTTCTCCTTCCCAATTCTTAGAATCATGTTTTTTTGGACTTTTTTGCATGCTTCGATTCCCGCATTACTTTTCGTCTTCTTGGCCGTTGTTGTCCGCTTCGATTCTCGTGCCACTTTTCCTCTTTTTAGCCGTTGTTGTTCGCTTTGATTCCCACGCTACTTTTCATCTTTTAAGTTGCCGGTAACGTAATCATCCTTTTTCGTAATCATTACTTCACCATTTCCCAAGGCAAGGTATTTAAACTTCACAGACGCTCCCATCGTCTTCTACCTTTCCAAATTTTCGTCTTTTGAGTTTTACGTCGTCTCTTCCTACTCTCTTGTGCGTTCATCTTTTTTGTCATTCGTTGTCAGCAGATCCATTCTTTTCCTGTAAGATCTTCTTCCTTCATCTTTATTTCTTTATTCACCATGGTTTACCCTGTTGAGTCTCTTGAGAAATTTCGTTCTGATTTCTCCATCCCCTCGTGGGTTGTCTTGGAAAAACTTTCTGAGCCTTTTGATTATTTCAATTTGGCTGAGGGACATTGGTTCCCCAGTCTCTTTTTTGCTGAATGTGGATTTTCTTTTCCACCCAATTCCTTGTGTCTGAAATTCTCTCAGTATTTCGATGTTGTTCCTGCACGAATAGCCCCCAACACATGGAGAATAGTTAATGGGGTGCATAGATTAAATCAAGTGCATGGAACTCGTATAGGAATCCCAGAAATCATGTACTGCTATAGATGGGCAGTCAGTGATATTATTTATTATTTAAAAACTAGATTTTTAAACAGAGCCTTAGTAGTTAATCTCCCTGATGCCAATAGGGATTATTTTGAACATGGGGTTGTCATAAAAAATTGACAACACCCTCCACTGACTGGAGATGAAGTTTACCAGGGTCCCAGATGCCCTCCTTATGGCAATGGGATAGGTTATTTTTATTTCATTTTATTTTAAAATTATGCTTCTTTTGTGTTTGATAAAATGTGCCACTGATAACAATGTTTGATTATTTGCAGTTGATAACAAAAGAAAGTGCCCAAAAGAAGCAGATGTCAACATAAGGCATTTGAAACTTATCTGGAGTCTGCATCAAAGTGTTACAGACGAGCACATTAGGTCGGCTTCGTATCTGCTCCAGTACAAGAGCTACACCACCTCCTTCACTGCTCGTCCTGTGATCAGTGAGGCAGAGCCAGTACCCGCCTCTGCAAGTTCTTCGCCTGAATCTCATATTCCTTTGAGCGAAAGGATGAAGAAGATAAGACCTCCCACCTTGTTTGAGAAAAATGCCTCTGGTTCTGGGGAGGCAAAAAGGAGTAAAATTGACGTCCCAAGGGAGGGGACGAAGAAGACTGATGCAGCTCCTCCAGCTGCTCCAGCTAAAATTGCCGAGAAGGTTGCTGATAAGCCCGCAGTGGCTCCGAGAAGGTCTGCTTCTCCTGGAGAGGTGATTGTGATATCACCAACCAAGGGTTCTTCCTTGATTGACTCTATACCTTTTCCCCCGAGGAGGCTGAAGAAAAGTTCCTCGGTCAATTTGGCTGACACCACTACTCAGACCCCAGCTGCTGGGATTGTAGTTCCCACTTTTGTTCCTCCGAGCTCTGATATGAGCTCGGTGAAGTCCCGGACCATTTTCGAGGTCCAAGGTAATGAAGATAATCTTACTCGGGACATGGTTACTTCTTTGGCTGCTCATCATCTTGCTTCAGTAAGTCTCTTTACTTCGAACTTTTAATATTTTCCTTTGTCATTTATGTTTCTAACTTGCTTTCTTTTTCTGTTCACAGTTAACGAGCTGCTTTAATATAATCCTGAAGAAGGATGAAGTGATTAAGGCTTCTTGCTCCTCGTCCAGTGTGGAGGGAGCTATGGAAGAGGCAATCAAGTCTTTGGAAGACTCTCGCCAGCAGTATGCCACTAATAAGGCTATCTAGGAGAAAAAGCTTGCCTCCTCCGAGCAAGAAAAAGCTCGAGCGGTTGATGCCTCCAAGGAGTTGGAGAAGAAAAAGACTTCCTTGGAGAAGGCAAATAAAGATCTTGAAGAGAAGCTCAGAGCTGAAGGGGAGATTGAGAATAAGCTCAAAGTTGCTGAGGAGAGGTTGGACCAGCTCCAGGAAGTAGGTCAGCAGAAGGAGGAGGTAGAAAATAAATTGAAGGCTGCTGAGAACATGTTGTCCGAGAAACTTGCCTTAGAGAAGACCAAGAGGAAAGTTGCTGTGAAGAAGTCCTTCAGCTCTGGCTGGGACAAGGGGTGGAACAAGGGGTGTGCTTCCATGGTATCTCAAGTGGACTATGGCAGTCTAAAGTATTTTAGGGATGGATGGGTTGCTTCCCTTTAGGAACTGAAGGTCGACGAGTCATCCGAGCTCTTCCAAAGACATATCCATGGCCCCCCTCCAACTCCAGAAGAATTAGAAGAGGACAAAACTACCTCTGAAGAGTCTTCGATGGTGATAGGAGATCATGATCTAGCCATCCAGCCTGCTGCTGAGGAAAATTAGCAAGTCATTTCCTCCTCTGAGCAACCGCCTACTCTCCTCGAGCAACTATCTCTTCCCTCCGAGCAACCTACCTCTTCATCCCAGCCTCCCGAGAAGGTTTTGGGAGATAAGGAAAAGGTTTAGTGTTGTTCGGGTTTCTCTTTATATTTTTCTTCTTTTGTCAAATGTAATCCAGAACTTGTAACTCTGAATTGTATGATCTAATAAAACTTGAATTTTCTTGCATACTGTTGTTCATCTTCTATTCATACTCTGCTTATATTTCTTATTGATGATTGCTCTTTCTTTCTCTGCTAGTTTATGGCCAGGATGGAACTGCTATCTGCCCATGATACAAAGTTTTTGCAGTAATGTAATGAATACTTTAAGGCTGGTCACACAGACTTGAGTGCTGCACAAATTACCGACATCCTTGGACAGGATGCTTCAGAACAGGCAGTTGAAGCATATCAGTACCTGAAGTGTCTACTTGACCGAGAAGTGGCCAATAATGTGGCTTACTATGAAATGATCGAGGATCTCCAGTGCACCCTCAAAGACCTTCAGATTCAATACAAGGAATCAACTGCCTTGTTGCATGAGGGGTACGAAAAGAAGTACAAGCTGATCATGGCTGACAAAGGCTACGAGAATCTTTTTGCTGGGTATGATTTGAGGGAGAGAACTTTGAAGGGTGAGGTCGAGGAGTACAGACAGATTGCCAAGCTGCTGGAGCAAGAAAATAATAACTTGCAAAAAGAGCTATCACAATTGAAGTCTGCGGCTTCTTCTTCAACAGCCCTAATCCCAGTGACTGACGAGGGATTTTCATTCTTAGAGGTTGAAAATGCCAATTTGAGGGATGAATTGGACAACTTGAAGAGGTCGGTCCCTTCCACATCTTCTAGGGGACGAGTAAGAGCTCCTCGGGGACGAGGAAGAGCAGCTCGGGTTCTTGTCAAAGAACAGAGAACTCAGTCTGCGTTAGAGAACCAAGCTTTCCAATTAATGGCGAAGAACCAGGCTTTATCTGACATGTCAAAGAAGATTAGGGACTTGGAAAAATAGCTCTCTGCGCAGAAGTCCGTTTGGAGAATAAGGAGATTTTCATCAAGAATCTCCACGAGCAGCTAGAAAGTCTAACATATCAATTCCACAAACATCCCAGGGAGTTCTGGATGGCTGGATACAATGAAGCACTATTCCACTTGGATGATCGTATCCAGAATGCCAACAATGAGGGCTACAAGCAAGTCTGGCTGAATGCCTTAGGTGTGTTGAAGCTCAAACAAGGCCATTATCTGTGGGACTACCATGATCCCGGGTTGCTCGACTTGCCTGTGCCACCATACAATTTGGAGATGGATTGGATCCCTGCTCGGGCCATTCCTCGGAGCTTAATTTCAAAGTACCTCGATGACTACAATCTTCACTCTCAAGTCGAGGTAATTCATCCCGAGCATCTTTTAGATCGACCATCCGTGATGAATACAAGGATGTTGAAAGATCTTAATTTCATCAATTCTCCTCTGTCTTTAAATGATCCGCCTGCTGGCGAGGAACCTGTGTCAAAAGCAGAGGGGAAGAGACCAGTAGAATAGGAATTTTCTGATGTAATAGTTAGTATACATTTCAATATCAATGTACTTGTAATTTATTTTGAATTCAATGAAGGACTTTCATTTTTGTTTGCAAATCTTGATTGCTACTGTCTTGTAATTATCAAACACTTTATATTTATGCATATCTGTTAAAAAGATAGCAATATTGTGTTGTTTGTCCACCAACTCATTAACAATTAAAAAGTTATAAGTATCAATAATGTTGCTCGATCACTTAATAATAAAGTAATGAGTATAAAAATGTTTATTAAAAAATTTCCAACCAACTAAGGTTGTTAACTTATGCTTGTCGACCAACTACAGTTAGTGGGTTTTTATCCCCGACCAGCCATACTTGGTAGATTTTTCTCTTAAATGTTTCCGATCAACCAAGTTCGGTAAATGTTCATTGTCGACCAACTACGATTAGTGGGTTTTTATCCCCGACTAGCCATACTTGGTAGATTTTTATCTTTTTCATAAAATGCGTCCGACCAACCAAAGTCGATAAATTTTGTATGTCGACCAACTACAGTTAGTGGGTTTTTATCCCCAACCAACCATAGTTAGCAACTTTTGCACTTTCTAGAATAATCTTACCTCTCGACCAACATAAGTTGGCATTTTCGAGAATGTACGTACCTTTCGACCAATATAAGTTGGCATTTGAGAGCATATTTTGTTTCCTAGCCAAACAGGTTGGCATTTTTAGGAATATATCGTTTCCTAGCCAAACAGGTTGGCATTTTTAGGAATATATCGTTTCCTAGCCAAACAGGTTGGCATTTTTAGCAATATCTTGTTTCCTAACCAACCGAAGTTGGCATTTTTAGGAATATTTTGTTTCCTAACCAACCGAAGTTGGCATTTTTAGGAATATTTTATTTCCTAACCAACCGAAGTTGGCATTTTTAGGAATATCACACTGAACAGTCTGAGCTTTGCCGAGTAGTGTGTAGCACTAGTATTCCCCGAAAAATTTTCAATAAAAGGAGAGACTTTGGCAGAATATCTTCATTTTATTCATACTGATGGAACTGTGTTACATATACATCACTGATAATACTTGCGCAGATGCTCTGTGTTCCATGCATTCTTAAACTCCTCGCCTTCTAAAGTTGCTATTCGATAAGTTCCTGGTCGAACAACTTCTGTAACTCGGTATGGTCCATGCCAGTTTGCTTCTAGCTTATTGTGCTTTTGAATTACTTTCTTCAGCACATAGTCTCCTTCTTTCAGGTCGTACTTCTTCACCCTTTTATTGTAGAATAGAGTTGTTCGCTGCTGGTAAGCAGCATTTCTAATGGCTGCTTCTTCTCTAACTTCCTCGAGCATGTTTAAATCCAGTCTTATCATTAAGTCGCTGATAGGGGAATTAAAATTCAGTACCCTGTGTGTTGGGAGACCCAACTCGGCAGGTATGACAGCCTCACTTCCAAACGCCAGCATGTATGGTGATTCTCCAGTTGCTACTCGGGGAGTATTTCGGTAAGCCCAAAGTACTGATTGTAGCTCGTTGATCCAGTTTGCTTTTGCATCATCCAATCTTTTCTTCAACCTGTTCAGCAGCGTTCTATTTGTCACTTCAGTTTGTCCATTGCTTTGAGGATGGCCTGGTGCTGAATGAACCTTCAAAATGTTTGACTGATGACAATATGCAGCAAACTCCTCATTATCAAATTGTGTTCCATGGTCTGTGATGAAGGCATGAGGTAGACCATATCGACAAATGATGTTCTTCCAAAAAAATTGGTACACCTTCTTGTACGTCATATCAATGAGTGGCTCAGCTTCTACCCATTTAGTAAAATAATCCACTGCGACGATGAGGTACTTGAACCTTCATTGGGTCGTTGGCAATGGCCCAACCAGGTCAATTCCGAACATGGAAAATGGCCAAGGGGAAGTTATGGGTGTCAACAAGGCTTATGGAGTTCTTCAGATGGAGGAAAAGCGCTGGCACTTGTCACATTTCTTGGCGTAGGCTATGCAATCAGCCCTCATCGTCGGCCAGTAGTATCCTTCGTCATCACCCTTTGTAAAAGCGTCCGACCTGCTACATGTGCTCCACAAGACCCTTCGTGGATCTCTTCAATTAATTCTTTCACCTCGAAGGGATGTACGCATCTCTGCAAACCTTCCATAATTCCTCGTCTATATAAAACACCATTAGTTAGTACATACCGAGCAGCTTTAAACTTTAACTTTTTGGAAGCGAGCTTGTCAATTGGCAATTATCCCTCCTCAATATACGCCCTGATGGAATCTATCCAAGATGGTCCTAAATCAAGGGTGATAAAGTTCATCGTCAGATCTTCATCTACGCTCCGACCAGCTAACACTTCAATTGGAATTGTTCGTCGTAGCTCCGTGCGAGTAGCTGATGCTAGTCGAGCTAGGGCGTCTGCTCTTGCATTCTCCATCCTTTGTATTCTGACCAGCTGAATAGCGGCAAATTCTGACACCAACTCCTTTGACTTTGCATGATATCTGATCATTAATTCTCCTCTAACTGCATATACTCCCATCATTTAGTTTATGATCAATTGAGAATCACTGAAAACAATTACCTGTTGTGCCTCCATAATTTTTGCTAAACCAAGTCCTGCAATCATGGCCTCGTACTCAGCCTCATTTTTAGAAGCTTTGAATTGGAAATGCAAGGCGTATTCCATGTCGACCTCGTCTGGAGTGCTCAAAACTATCCCCGCGCCACATCCTGTAGTGCAAGATGAGCCATCTACATATAGCCTCCATATAGGTAACTCGTCATCAAATTTCTCATCAGTCAGAGTTCCTAGGTGAAATATTTGTTGCTTCCTTTCATCCTCCCCGGATTTTTCTCGCTCCTCGTCGATCATATTTTCTTGCCCTTTTACCAACCGGAGTTGGTCTGAGCTCGAATTTAATGATCCTATAACATCCACTTGCCCTTTTACCAACCGGAGTTGGTCTGAGCTAGTGTTTGTCGATCCTGTAACATCTACAGGTAGATCAGCGAGCAACTTTGATTCTTCGGGGGTATCATCTGTCAGAGTTCCTCGATGAAATATTTGTTGCTTCTTTTCATCCTTTCCTTGTATTACTTGCTCCTCGTTGATCATCTCTTCTTTCCCTTTTACCAATCGGAGTTGGTCTGAGCCCGAAGTCAATGATCTTGTAACATCCACTTGCCCTTTTACCAATCGGAGTTGGTCTGAGCTAGTGTTTGTTAATCCTGTAACATCCACAGGTTGATCACCGAGTAACTTTTTCTCCTCCGAAGAATCAGGGTAGGTGAACTCTGCTATAAAATCTGCTATAGCTTGCCCTTTTAGCGATGATCTGGGTTCATAGATTATATCATATTCACCGAGCTCTATTGCCCAGTACATCAATCTTCCTGATTTTTCTGGCTTATGCAAGGCTTGCCTCAATGGCATATCAGTATATACTACTATGGTATGAGCCTGGAAATATGGCCTCATTCTCCTACTAGCCTCAATCAGCGCCAGTGCCAATTTCTCCAGCCTTGGATATCTGATCTCTGCTCCTCGAAAGGCCTTACTTGTGTAGTAAATTGGATTTTGTACTCCATTCTGATCAACGCCGAGCTAACTGCATTCTCGGACACTGCAAGGTACAAGTATAATTTTTCTCCCATCACACTGGACAACAATGGAGGTGCTCCCAAGTATCTCTTCAAGTCTTGAAAAGCCTTCTCACATTCATCATTCCACTCAAAAGTCTTTCTGAGTGTCTTGAAGAATGGGAGACATCTATCAGTTGCTCGTGACACAAATCTGTTGAGTGCCGCTACTCATCCTGTGAGACTTTGTACTTCCTTCTTCGTCGTTGGAGATCGCATCCCTAATAGAGCTTTGATCTTTTCAGGATTTGCTTCAATGCCTCGTTGATTGATAATGTACCCGAGAAACATGCCTTCTCGTACTCCAAAGATGCACTTCGTCGGGTTCAGCTTCATTTGATATTTATCTAGTTGATCAAAAGTCTGACTTAAGTCAACTAGATGATCGGCAGCTTTCTTGCTTTTCGTCAGCATATCGTCAACATAGACTTCCATGTTGTCACTGATTTGTTCAGCAAAGACCTTGTTCATCAGCCTCAGATATGTCGCACCTGCATTTTTCAAACCAAAAGGCATAACATTATAACAATAAGTTCCCCGAGGGGTAATTAAAGAAGTACTTTCCCTGTCTTCAGGTTTCATTTTAATTTGATTTTAGCCAGAATAAGCGTCCATGAAGCTCAGCAACTCGTGTCCCGAGGTAGCATCCACCAGTTGATCAATTCGGGGCAATGGAAAATGATCTTTTGGGCATGCTTTGTTGAGGTCGGTGAAGTCAACACACATCCTCCACTTGTTGTTCTTCTTCTTTACCATTACTACATTGGCTAACCAATCTGGATATTTAACATCTTCAATGAAACAATCTTTCTGGAGCTTCTCGACTTCCTCCTGTATGGCTTGATTCTTCTCGGGACTGAATACTCTTCTTCTCTGCTTCACAGGCTTGATCTCCTTATTCACATTGAGCTCGTGACATAAGAAGTTTGGGTCTATCCCTGGCATATCTTCATGACTCCACGCAAAAGTTTGTCTTCTGCTTCTAAGGAAAATTATCAATTCCTGTTTTAATGAGGCTTCTAATGACAAACCTATTTGAGTAGTTCGCTCAGGGTGCTCGTCGTCCAGAATGATGTTTTCAGTAGCTTCCACCACTTGACCCTTCACGAGTTGCGACTCATCTCGAGGATCCAATGTTTCGATTTCTGCACCTTCATCCACTTGATAGGTGGTAGTATTTTTCTTTGATTCTTCCAGTTCTTCTTGCTCGGCGGATGAATAATAGCATTCTCGAGGTACTTTCTGGTCACCTTTCACAACTCCTACTCCAAAGTTTATTGGAAATTTTAGGCACTGATGTACTGTAGATGGCACAGCCTCGAACTTCTTCAATCCTACTCTTCCCATGATGATATTGTACGATGATTGGACATTCTTATCCATCACGAAGAAACGTATTCTTTCTGTACGACAAGCAGTCCACGTACCAATGAATATATCCAACTTGATCGTCCCAAGTGGAAATACTTTCTCACCAGCAAAACCGATGAGGGGTCTGTGGTAAGGATCCAGTTGAGATAGCTTTAGATTTAAACTATCGAAACACGAGTAGAACATGATGTCTGCCGAGCTACCATTGTCGACCAGCACTTTTGAAATCATGACTTCCTTCATTCTCATTTTGATCACCAGCGGGTCATTATGAGGATATAAAACACCTACAAGGTCATTTTTTGAAAAACCGATAACCAATTTCTCCTTGTTCACCTTTCTCGGACGATCTTCCTCAGCTAGATTTATTCACTGAATGTACGAGCAAGCTTGAGCCTCATCGAGGTAATCTTTTTTTTCTGCAGTAAGGTCTCCTCCTCCTGCATCCCCTCCTGTAATAACATTACAATCAAATGACCCAAAGCATATTAAAAATACCTCTCGTTCTGGCTGCCTTGGCTTCTTGGGAAGGTCGGGGTTGTCCTCTGGATCAACTTCATGATTTCTCTTCTTGTTCTCCTCTGCTCGACGAGGAGATCTAGACCTCATTCTAGTTCGATCGTTATTTCTTCTTTCGCCTCCCCGATCAATATACTTTGCTAGCTTTCCTCGTCGGATGAGTGTTTCAATCTCATTCTGAAGAGCTATGCAATTTTTGGTCATATGGCTATGATCCTTGTGGAATTTGCAATATTTTTCCCTATTCCTCGTGTCAGGGTCTGCCTTCATTTTCTTTGGCCAGTTTAACTCCTCGTTGTTCTTGATTTCTTCCAGGACGTGGTTGATATTTACCTTAAAAGGTGTGTAATTATCAAATTTCCTCAAGACCTCCCATGACGACCTATTTTTGGATTGTTTGTCACCACCATTGTTCTTATGTTATTTCTTCTTAGCTTTATCACCTTCCACCTTGGTTCCTTTGGCGTCCATAATCTTTTTCGCAGACATAGCCTCCTCGGCATTCATAATCTTGGACGCTTTTCCCATCAGGTCCGACATGGATCGAGGTGGATCTTTGGCCAAAGTGTAGCACAATTTGTTTGGCAGTAATCCACTCATCAAAGCGATAATCTTTGTCTTCTCCTCATAATCAATGACTTCAAGTTTCTTGTTATTAAAACGAGTTATATAATCTCTGGTACTCTCACCAGCTTTTTGTCTAACACTTAACAAATGAGCTACTCGTTTCACTGGCTTTGCTCCAAAGCAGAAATTCCCAATGAATAGCTCGTCCAGTTGAAGAAAAGTTAAAATCTTACCCCGAGGAAGACTGTTACACCATATTTGAGCAGATCCAGTAAGTGTTCCTGAAAATGCTCTGCATCTCATCTCATCGGGGACAGCATAGATGTCGGCTGCAGCTTAATATTGTTCTATATGAAGGACAGGATCAGTCTTTCCATTATACTTGGGAGTCACAACGGGTGCTTTGAACTTTGATGGTGTTGGAAAATCAACTATGTCCTGGACAAAAGGTGTTCCTCGAACAAAGGTTCATTGTAGAGGATTCTTTGCCTTAGCCATTTCCCCTAATCTATCCTCCAGCCTCTGAATAGATCCTTTCCATGCATCATTTCCTTCCTCGAACCTATTGGTTCGAGCAACTGATCGTGTTGAAGTAGCTTCCTGGGATTTATCTTGACGAGCAACTGGTCGGTCATAGGATCTATGTTGACGAGCAGCTGGTCGCGACTAGGCAGATCCTTCCTTTAAATCTGATGGTCGTCGAAAGCTCCTCGACGTTGCATTAAGAGGACTTTTGTTCCTCCTAGGGCCTAATCGGTCGAAAGGAGAAACCGTACTTAATCTTTCCAACGCGCTGGTCCTTTCTGGGGAGAGGGTGACACGTTGTTCAGTATCCGTGGCTCGCACCGACGAAATTCGCCCAGGTTGATAAGAGAAATCATCAGATTCCTCATTGCGATGTGAGTTAGTACGCCTAGTACGCGAAGAAGGCGCACGGATATTTCTTTGACTGCTTCGTGGTCCAGAATGGGCTGATGCACCTCCATGGAGGGTTTGGATGAGTTGTCGCATTGTTTCTTGCATGACGGTCTGGCCCTGAGCCAAATTTGCCATTATTCCGGTCAGATCTGGAATAATTGGTGGAGCAGATGGATTTGGAGGGGTTCCAGCGTTTCGATTGCTGGATTCAGGAATATCCGCCATTGGTAATGGATTATTTTTTTATGAAAAACGATATTATCAGTCGTTTCCCACAAATAGCGCCAATCTGTTGATGTAAAAAATTAGATCACTCTAATAATTCAATCACAGATAAATAAATGAGACAAAGAATTTTAAAGTGGTTCAGCCTTATAAGAATGGCCTACGTCCACTGTTGTTTTATTGGTGAGTGTTTGGGAATTCTCGATTACAACTTATCTCAAGAAATTCCGGTCTCGGGTCCTTTTATAATGAGGATTGTACAATGTATTTATAGCCCTGAGGCTGTAATGTGAAAGGGTACTACATTAAATGATATACATATGAAAGGGTAATACATTTAATGCCCTCTTTACGTGCGCGTCCAAATGATAAGCATTTAATGAGCATTTAAACTGTTGGTATCCTGCTTCGAGGTGCATCTCGGACCGCCATGAGTTGCTCGGACCGCCTAAGCTTCTCGGTATTTAAGAGTTCCTCGGAGAGGCATTGTTCCTCGGAGCTTGTGAGTTCCTCGGGGAATTAGTCTTCCTCGTTGTAGCCTTGTTCCTCGGAGCGAGTGGGTTCCTCGAAAGTATTTGTTGTTTCCATGTAGATAGCCACGTGTCTTCATATGATTTGTCCATATCAGCAGATTAATTTTGGTATCAACCTTGGTGCAATTAACAATTCAAGATTTCTTTACGCTCCTCCAACTTATAGCTCGACCTCTACGGGTAAACAAATATTCTGAGGTAGAAAACCTGATATCCTTATCTAAATGAAAACCTAATCTTTAAACCTTAAAGGTGTAAGACTATGAGAATGAAATATGCAAATCATGCCAAAGGCATGATAAATTTTGGTCTAGCACACCATATAACATACTTGAGGCTTCCTACCATTGAATTATTAGGAATATTCCTCATATCCTCTATATAATTGTGTATTTCCAGTCAATCCCATACATAATGGTTCCATACTTGAAAATAACTCTTTTCATGGAATACCGATGTTAATCATGTGTATGCAACATTGATATAATCGACCTGGGATAAGCCCATCATCATTTACAACCGATCTAGCAAGAGCTTAATCACAAATGTGTCTAGCCTATCCTAAGCACTTTATATCGAATATATGGATAAACACATTTCTAAATATTTTAATACTCCCACCTCATTCTCTATTAGGAAAAAATCATCCACAAATTGTACTTAGAAATACCACCACATTTTTCCCATACTTCTTATACAAACATGTACTTTTTTATCTTGATCAAAATAAAGACTTGATTACTTTATCAAATCGAATGAACGAAGACATTGATGTTATCTTAAATCCATAAATAGATTTTACAAGCTTGTATTTCTTTTCTTTCATAACTTTAGACTATGTATTTATCAAGATAATCATTCAAGAACCTCGTCTTGATGTTAAAAGAAAACTGACAGACTTTAGCATAGCTACTGTGAGAAGGTTTTCTCATAGTCAATCTCTTTATTTCTGAGTAAACACTTTCACAGGCCTTGACTTGAAGGTTTGCACCTTTTTAACTATCTATCTTTTGACTTTTTGTAGGTCCACATGTCCCCAATGGGTTTTAACCTATCAATAAGTCTACAAGTCCCAAAACTTTATTCAAAAACAACTAATACCTTTTGTATCCATAGTCATAAGTCAAAAAAGAAGATAATTTTGTCTTGAAATGCCTCTTTATAGTTCTCGGGACCCAGTTAGTGTTTCCTTGGGATTTTATCGAAACGATAACCCAATACATTAACTATTCAGGATGACTCCTAATGCTCCTACTATGATGTGTCCTTATTTGCTATCCATTATACGTGATACATATATCCCAATCATGTGTAATACTCCCACTACCGTTAGGTAGTTTATTATTAATATCAGATTGTATTTTATCCTATATAGGTGGTCTAACATCATTTGGTAATATGATATCCATTTATTTCTTATAAGACTATCTTACACTTCGGCATGTGGTTTATTACATAATCTTGTTTCAAAAATAAAACATTTATTTAATTAGCGACCTTCTTGTTCTTAGGATCATGATATAAACTATCGTTCTTACCTTTGGTATAACTAATAAAGAGACATACCAATGTACTTAATTTCAACTTCTCTGGCTCCTTCCATTCTGGCACCCCCAAATCCAAACATATATAAAATGAGCTTGCACTCATTCTAATGTTCAATGGGGGTTGAAGAGGCCGATTAAAAAGAAACTAAATTATAATGCATATGCCCGTCTCTTAATGAAAAATCCCAAAATGAATGTTACAATCCTAAATAACTAACCCTGGAACCTATCATATCCAAAAGAGCCTTATTCCTTCATTTTCTCTACACCATTTTGGAGTGCAATACCCGGTGTAGACTACTGGGATAAAATCCCACAATTCTAATAAATGGTCCTTTAACTTTCCCAATAGGTAAACACTCCTACGATCATATTATAGAATTTGGATTAATTAACCTTACCCATGTACTACCTTAGCTTTGCACACTCTGAACCAATTAAAGGCTTCGAACTTGTGGTGAATACGGTAAACATATCCATACCTTCGAGTAATCATCAATGAAATCGACAAAGCACTTAAAAATACCTCTTGTAAAGATAGTCACCGAAGCAAACTGATCGAAATGAACCGTTCCCAAAACATCTTTATCCCTTTAGCTTTTGTCCGTAAAGGCCCCTTAGCAACTCTACCTTCTAAATGGGATTCAAGACTAGAAGTACCTCCACTTCCAATGAAATCTATTTCCCATTTTCAAACTAGTCTTCGAATTCCTTTAAAATAAAAAAACTTAAACATAAGTGCAAAAATTATGTTTAGTTTAACTAAGAAGAAAACTTTGTCTTCAACAATCTATTTATAAAATTATTCATATCAATATTTAGCAGTATTGGTTAGACAAACCTTCTAATGTATAAATTATTTTCCAATATACCAGAACAAATAAATTATATATCCCAATTTTGATTATGAAAATTATAAAATTAATCGAATATCTATTCAAAACCTAAACCAACTTTTCTGAAAATCGAGTACATTAAACAATTTACCTACACTAACTTTATATCTCCACCAAAATTCTTAAGAATATTCTACTGCAAATGTCGTTGCCTTATTCTAATTGCCCGTAACTTGGAACACCTCTCTTTTAGGTAATCGTCCGATTACTTGGAACCTCTAGAATAAGTTGCAGTCCAGATTTAGAATAAGTTGCAGTCCAAATCTACATACTAGGTTATCATAGATCAGACCATAAATCATGTATTTACATTTATAAGAGAAAACCATTACTATATCCTTTTTCTTATAAAGATGGAAAAAATTGGACATGATACTATAAAACTTCTAACTTCTTGCAGTCAGAATATTTGCCTTTTGGTTATTTCACTGCTACTGAGAAATATGAACTTTCTTAACCCCAACTGTTATACCTGGGACTTAGCCTTACCTCCTACTCCCCTTTTAGGAAAAAATTAAGGAAATAACAAATACAAACATTTGGCTACTGGTGATCCTCACTCCCAGATTACAAAATGGTATCGACTTTTTCCACCATGTATAATCCAAAGAATCCTTAGTTCAATAAATGATGGAGATCATTTCAAGAACATGATTCTTACTTTAGTGACATCAACCAACATAGGTGTTTGCAAATTCCAATATGTCAATTCTTTAAAATTAAATCATCCATATAGAACTTCCTCAATAGGAGGACCGAACACATGTAACACTAAATTCGAAAGAATTACCATATATTTTAAAATGTCATAATTCCATGATTAAACCACCCGATTGGTGGCGAGATCAAGCTGAAACGAGGAATTAATCGCATCATAATTTTTAAATATTGATGGATTTTGTGGGCTAAATAAGTTATATTATCCCTTTAAGTTAGAACAATGTTCAATTACATATTCAGTTCTAGAAATTTATCCTAGTTAACACTTTAAGACTACAATAATGAGAAAATTTTGAATTCGTTTTTGAAATATTATTATCTTTAAATTGAAAAATTAATTCCCAATTAGCAAGAAAGAATTAATTCGATTAAATTTTAAAGTGAAATCCCTCAATCATCAACTAAAAAACTAACATCATCGAACATCCTAGTTCCCTTATGATGTGATATTTCTCAATGGGAGCTTAAATCACATCACCTTGAACCAGTCATATTTTCATCTTTCATTAGGTTATCCTGACAGTTCAAGAACCTTTTATCCAACATCATGAATAGTAGCTGGCTTTTGGTCCCACTTTTAATTAGAGTGACTCCGATTGTAAAGACATCAAAAGTTGTGTCTAAGTGCATACCATCAATTCATTTATTAAAATAAAATCCGCTCGTGTAGAACTTCCTTGATGGGAGGATTGAACTCACTCACATTCAATTTCAATAAACTATCACTTGAGAATTTAGAGAACACCGGATGTCTGATTAAATCCATCTGATGTGGGGCCAGATAAAGCTGACACGAGAAAGAAATCACATCATAATTTTCAAGACACCAATGAAGACCGTGGGGATTATGTTGAAACCCCTCTCCCACTTAATATTTTAAAACTTGAGTGTTTTGTAAAACTATTCATTCAATTCTAAAATTCCAAATTAAATCCTTGGTAATTTTCAGTCTACTTGTAAAAATTAAATTACCGAATCTCACTTTTTTTATTTTTACTAAAATAAAACCAGTTTTAAATTAAAATAAATTTTAAAGATCAAAATTTAATTTATACCTTTAAATTAATTACCCAATTATAATATACATTAGAAAATAATAAATAAAACTAATTTTCCAAAAAATATCTAATTTAGGTCGGTCTAAAAATGAAATCCATATTTCTCGTAAAACGGGTATTCCTAATTACCAATTAGCATGCCAAATTATGCAATACAATAGTAATGAGACAAATAATTAAATAAATGCAAATAGAAATAAAAGGGCAAAAATTCTCCTTTCCATAATTGTCTAAACTTCTCCTTGAAGTAAAACTCTTCGAACATAAGAATCCTTGTTTAAGAAGACTTCCTTATAACGTAAAGTCTAACTCGAAGTAGACTTCAATGCAATCAGGAGTTCTTATTGATCTTTACAAATGGATATAATCCATTATGGTCTGAAAAGAGAGAAAGGAAGAGCCACCATGAAAAGCCACAAAAATACACCAAGAAAATCCAACCAAAAAAAGTTGATTATTGCCCATGGGATCGATCCGACCTCTTTTTGGATCGATATGTCCCCTATTAGATCGATTCGGCCTTTTTTTGGATCGATTCAAACCTTCCATATGACAACTTTGCCTTTCTTACATATTTTTCATATAAAAACCACTATAACTCATTCCAAACTTCACGAAATGCCATGAAACTTTGTCCATCAGCAAAACCCTCATACATGATTCTCAGTGTAAATAAACAATAAATCCCCTCACAATCACCTCCAAATACATCGGTAAAGTGATAATTACAAAAATCTAATTATTACAAACATATCGAATTTAGAAGCAAAAAATAACTACAGATAAACCACCGTAGAATCCAATCTAACAAAAAAAATATAAGTAACCATAATAGAAGGGATATAATCATAGAATCTTTGCAAAACCATGTTAGCACGATACCATATACAAGATCGTACAATCATACAACATGAAAAAACTAGAATTTCATAGTGAACAACATGGACCTTTCCAAAACATAATCCATATCAACCGAAGATCTGATACCAATTATTGGGAAAAAAACTTGGAACTGCATTTAAATTGTGGAAAAGTTTCAACCCTAAAGGTCTTTGATTAATCACGTATTGAAAAAATATCAAGAACTAGATTTAAGGATTAAACCTAGGGTTCAAGAATACAATACCATAATGAATCATGTTGTGATTCGTATGAGGAGACAAAGGTTGAAGAAGATGAAATTTTTATTACCCTCCAAAGTCTCCAAATTTAATCTTAATATCTCGAATCTTCTAGCATCTGATTCACCTAAAGAAATCCTTGTGTGTGGGAGATAACACCAGGGTGAAATATGAGAGATTTGACCTTCTCTCTCCTCACCCTTTTTTTTAAGTGAATAGTATCTTTACTCTCCCTCTCTAACCCTCCACAATATATCCTTAACTTAAAACCCTATATTACACCAATATATATATATATATATATATATATATATATATATATATATATATATATATATATATGTATATATGGGGGGGGCATGGGCTTTAGTCAAACTTGGCTTTGAGATAATTTTGGGCGTACTATGTGGGTATTGTACTATACTAGGGACCCAAGATAAATAATTAAATTTATTTCAAATAAATACTCAATATCCCAAATTAAAACCCCGTAATTTATTTTCTTGGTTTATTTAATCATAATTTACTCCATTAAATAATCATGAGTCCACTCTAAATTAATTGTCTCTAAAATCACTCAGACATAAATAGGACTTATTTGCAAAGTTTCTTATGGTACATAATATCATTCTCCATGTTAACTTTCAGATACACGATTGATCTAATCATTTTTAGATTAATCGATTTTAATCGACATCTAATTAATTTCATTAATTCTCATACTAAACTTATTTTCTACTCCACCAGGTTTATAAAATAATCCACTGACCGGGTTTTACTTAGTGGAAGCAACACATATAATTCTATCAAGGAGGTATCCCAATCCATGGGATCCCATGCACGTGGATTCTTCATAGTTATGATCTCAGAATTACTTACATAACGGTTACCCAATATACGGGAATCTTTTGACCTGATATAATATCAAATTGCACCTATAAAAATCAAAGTGGAATTTGTGCAAGCATTACAATCCTCATAATTATTGAAATTAAGAATGTATGCACCTTTTTCAAATTGTGTGATATTTTTTTAGTCCAATCAAGACAACCCTTAACTCAAATCTCATGGGTGGCCCTGTTCAATACATTCCTAGGGTGTATCAATCATAATCCTTTGTCGAACTATTAAACAAGTTATCGAACCATCTTACATGTTCCATTAATTTGAGATAAACTACTAGGATTTCATCACAGCTGTTCTGATAGGATGTGAACTCCCTATCTACGTTATGAATTCTTTAATAATGCTAGATACGAAATCCCGATCCCCTTGTGATCAACTCGAAGCCGACTAACCAAAATTCCTAATGAACTCTATTGATCGACATGTTTGCAGTATATTTAAATCAAATATAAGATATTCTCGCAACCATGATTCTTATTTTAA
Source organism: Sambucus nigra (assembly GCA_949130495.1). Classification (NCBI taxonomy): domain Eukaryota; kingdom Viridiplantae; phylum Streptophyta; class Magnoliopsida; order Dipsacales; family Adoxaceae; genus Sambucus; species Sambucus nigra. The sequence continues at coordinate 82,985,216 of OX422213.1, read as the reverse complement.
AATGAGCTGACACAACTTTACTTAAAATCAAACATCATATATGGTTTTAAGAACAACATTGACATCCTATTAGTAAATTTGTATGTATAATCTTAATAACTTATCTTGACTATGGGAACCTGTATGATAGTTTAGGAACTTTTTAAATATTTCAAAGAATATCGTACTTGGACATCAGGAGTGTATTGAGAAGGACCATATATGATATTCATGTCTAGGTGTTGACTAGATTACACTTGCATTATCTCACAATGTTTGCAAAAAGAGCATAAATTCTTAATCTCGAGGATTATGAGCATCGAAATGTGCAAAAAATTATTCATTTCATTATTATAGGTGTGATTTAATTTATTGGGTCAAAATCTTCATAAGTTGGGCAATCATTGTGCGGACAAGTCTAATATTATATCCCGAAGGAATTCACATGTGGAAGATATCCTAGATTGTGATACCCCCTGATAAACTTATGAGTTTTTATTTTACCAGTAAACCTGATCAGTGGATTATTTTATAATTCGATAGAATATCAAATAAGTTAAGTTTGAAATCAAGGAATAAATAAGATGTTAGTGAAAATCGATTAGTGGCAAAAATTGAGCTTCACTAAACGGCATTGTATGCTTTACACGAGGAAACATAATATGTACCGTTTAAACTTTGCAAACAACACCTTATTATTCGAGTAATTACAAATAATGAAATTGGAGTGCAGTTGTAATTATTTAGTATAATTAATTACGGTTAAATGGGGAAAAATATATTATGGAAAGTAATAGGAAATTTTCATATTTTCGTTTGTAAGCATATCTAATTATTTGTCTTAGGTCCTTTATATAGCCCATTACCCAAGTCGTAGCTTCAAACTCTCTAGAAGCTCTAAATGGACCAAGCCCACTTCAAGTACCTATATATACGGTTCTACGGAAGGGGAATAAGTTGCATAGCACATCCTATGGGTTAGTGAGGGATAAGAAAAAACTATTTACATATTTATGAAGGGGTGATGAGAGAGAAAGTGATTTCTTTCACAAATCATCAAATTTTCACCATCGGAAGTGGCCACACACAAGGCTTACTTTGGAGGAGGCAGAAAATGAGACTCTTCATCTTCTATGTCAAATATTCTTGCTCATTTGAATCACCTACATGATCCACAAAAGTTTTATGATTTGAACCCTAGGTATAAGTGTTAGACATAATTTAACTTCTTCTTTCCAATACATGACTAATTAAAGATCTTAGGACATCAAAGTTTTTCAAAATGTCAATCCCTGATAAATTCCTTTATACTTTCTCAAGTTATTGGATCGACTCTCTAATCATTTTAACCATGTAATAAATAAATAAATCACTATGTTAAACGATTACCCGATAGTTGGAGGCTAAGCATTATGGACCTCTTGAGAAGTCATGTTGAGTTTCTTTACAAAACCTTGGGTGTGCCAAGCCTTGTTTATGTTGATTGACTAGTAAAGATAGGTTGACCCTTGACCAGGTTCTCAGACCTAAGCCCTGATTAAGAGGATATCTTAGGCTCCATTTGTTTGTAAAAATATCCATATATTGGGTATTATTGTGAATATTTATTGGAAAATACTTTAGTAATAGTTGTAATAACAGCAATAATAATAATAAAGTAAAAAAATAGTAATAATAATCTACATGGTAATATACAAACTTTCCTGCAAAATTCTAGGTATTTGGTAGGATGTGTTTTGTGGAAAAGTTTTTCCTACTGGAAAATTTTAGGATCATTTTCCCACAGCTTTCTTGCTATCCAAACTCAATAAAAAGTGCATGAAAGTTAATTTCCTTCACTTTTCCTTTCCTTTCCTGATAAATAAATGCAGCTTAGGATTTTCTAAGACATTATTATTAATGTGTCAACCCACATCAACCTCTAACATATTCCTTTATATCAATGTTTAAATAAAAAAATTATTATATGCAATCTTAAACTCCATATCTTTCTTAATCATGCACTCTATAGTGATGTTCACCACACATCATCATATTTGATATTGAATTTTTGTTATATTTGAAGTTTGTTCTAACTCTAATATTATACAACTAAGTATAGTGGACATAAATAGGATAATCAAATTACACTACATGATATTTTGAGTGCCTTCAGTAAAATATGACTTAAAATATTATGTGGCGTTTGAGAGATTTTTCAACTGCCTTTAACAACACATTTTTTTAGAGTTAAATGTGTTTATTTGAGCGCCATAGTATTTTAATACTTCAAAATTACTTTTACGACACTCTATATATTATGATATTTTTTCATTATTAATGACACTTGTACAGTGCTAGATTTCCAAAATAGTTAGTCTTGATATGTTGATTTCATTAAATAATTGAGGGGAAAGTAAGCGAACATAGGTTTGGTCAGCTAAAATCTAATATATATATATATATATAAAGTCTCCTGTAAGGACTCCTTATGGTGCAGACCCCGGTATATGCCATTTTTTTAAAATAGTAAGAAAACAAATTTTTTGATAAAACTTAATGGATATGATGTCCACGATTAGAAGATCATCTTTAATTTTTTCATCGAAAAATTCAAAAAAAAAACCATTGAGATGAGGTGATATGTAAAAATTGGTATAAATATTCATTTTTAACCGTTGAAATGTTGGTTCGACGACAACCGCTTTTTTGATTGAATTTTTTAATGAAACTTCATGGATATGATCTTCTCACTGTCGAGATCATATCCATGAAATTTCATCAAAAATTCAATCAAAAAGTGGGTGAGATGATCGTCAACATTTCAACGGTCGAAAATGCATATTTATACCACTTTTTACATATCACTTCATCTTAACGGTTTTTTTATTAAATTTTTTGATAAAAAAATTATAGATGATTTTTCCACCATGGAGATCATATCCACGAAGTTTCATCAAAAAATTCATTTTTTTACTATTTTAAAAAAATGGTATGTACCAGAGTCTGCACCATAAGGAGTGCTTACAGGAGAGGGTCTCTCTCTATATATTTAAAAATGGTGTCTATTAGTGTAGTTTTGCCACGTGGTTGCCTATTTATTTGGCCCGAAATTTATGTCTTTGAAAAGCTGGCCTTTGATAGAATGGGAAGGTAAAGGGAGAAGGCAAATTCGTGTTGTGACGAGCGATAACCCATTTTATTTGCTCTCTCTTCATATTTATTTACTCACACTTTTTCACTTCATTAAAGGGATATCTCCTCAGTTGCCTTGCTTCCTTATTTACTAACAATTTTATCTACGCATGTCTCTCCGCATCTCACATTAGTTGACACCTCTCCCTTTTCTTTTTAGACGACCCTTCCTCTTTATATCTTTCTCTATGGAAAGATCAAGAATCAATTTTGGGAGAATTGATGTCATATTTCACTGTGAGTTTTTATTAGTATTTAAAATTTCAAATAATGTACTATGATTCCACACGTCGGTTGATATTGTGCATGGAATATACGTTGGTGGTACTTAACTCTTAATTTTTTTAACAATACAATTGTATTTCTTAGTTGCTTGAATTTTAGGGTGAACTTTGTTTGTATAACATTTCACATATGTTTTTTTCAAAGTGGTGCATCCATGTTATCTTGGTATTGTTGACATCAAACAAAAGTGGATAAAGGCAAGATACCGAGTGAAAAAAATAAAAGGTAAAAGATGAAGTTAGTATTCATCTGTCTTAAGTTTCGTTCTTTTAAATGGTTAAGCCAATACTACCAAAACAATATAAAGACCCATTACATGTGTGTGATTTTGTTGAATCTAAATAATACACACAAGATTGGGTATTTAAAGATTTGGATAGATTAGATATTTTGGGAATTTAATGATGTTAGGAGCTATATTTTATACCAACCTTTTATTTTATTAGATAAAAAGTTTGATAATTAGAGACAAATATAAAATGCTGGTTTAATTGTTTTTTTGTCTTATTATTTCTCAGTTTGAATTTTTTTTCCCAATGTAATGATATGAAGATTGATTTGTTCTTTTACATCATTACTTTGTAATGTATTATGTTCTCTTAGAGTATTACTTTGTTATGCATATAATCTTTTAATTAGTTATAACTAAATTTCCAATTTCCATTCATCCAAAATAAATTTTCAATATTTTTATCGTGCAAGCACGTGACGTGAGCACCCATCACGTGTTTGATAAAATGCATACGCGAAGGCAATTTACCTAGATAGTGATTATAGGTTATCCTAAGAATAATTCTATTTAAATAAATGTATGTACTTTGAATTGCCTCATGATGTTACTTTACAATATATATATATATATAAAACACTTGGTCAGATTTATATTTTTTATGGATTTGTGCATATCATTTATTAAATTTTATTTTCCTTTAATACAAATTGCACTATTATTGCTTCTAATCTTTTGTGTTTCAATTTTTTGTGTTTATGATTCTACTATGCGAAAAACCAATTCCCTGTTTGTTTTAATGTAAGGAGTTTGGTATTATTTGCATGTAGTTCGTGATTATGTCAATCATTTTTATCCTTGAGATTGTGTTTGAGAATTATTGGACAAAGCTATTGCTTATGATTTGGTCTTTGTGTTGTCTTAAACATAACAATTTATTCATTTAAATTTTATTTTCAAGTACAAGTAAATCCATGTGTCACTCGAATGTTAAATAGGCTTTGTATAATATTTTTGTAAGTTGCCACTATGCACTTCATTGAATAACAATAATTTTTATGCACTCGCACATCGCACGAAGCTGAAAACTAGTTAACTATTAATTACAACTATGAAACTTACTATCGTCACATTAACAATTTAAGAGAAACATGATGAATACTAATAGAATTGCATCCATCTCTACTTAATAGTCATATTTTATTTATTAGAATGTCCCAAATTAATATTTTTATTTTTATTTTTGAGTATAGTTAACTAATCAATTTTACAATAATAAACAAATCTTCATCTTAATCATTAATCGAGTGTTTCCTAAAAAATCCTCATAAATATTGACTATTAATTTAAGACCGGTCTATAATAATCTAATATTGAGTTAAATTCTTCTTTCATATTAATTTGCTTTATATATATATATTTTTTTTAACAAGCCAAAATTGTAGATTATATCAAAGTAACATTACAACTATGAGGTTTATCCACAAACCTACTAACCATAGTACCATTAACATCATCCAAAAGAGGTTTGTGGATAAACCTAGGAACAACTTCAAACACACTATTCATATATTTACTACTATTTCCAGTCTTAGCCAAAACGTCAGCAACCGAGTTGGCCTCTCTATAGCAAAAGGATATCCACACACTATCGAGCATCTGAATTTCCTTATGGAAATCCCGGAGTAATTCCTCAATATGGTGGCTCGAGCATGGGCCCCTAAAAACAGTTGGTAAGTAGACATAGAATCCGTTTCCACATGAATATTACGAATACCTTTAAAATTAGCCAATTTTAAACCCTCTTTTATTGCCCACATTTTTAGCAAAGCCCCATATAAAATTTCCCTTATCGTCTCAAAGAACGCCCCAAATTCCCGTTGATAGAGTATTTTGATTGCAAGAGCCATCAGTATTAAGTTTGAAATTCACTTTGTCGGAAGGACGTGAGGAGATATTTATTTGAAGAGTTTTAAGAGGAGTAAGTTGGGATTTATTCAACGAAATGTAATTATCAACATCCTCCCTAACCTGGTGATTCAAAAGGTGCAGTTGAACTGGGATGTTGTTGAAAATTGCATTATTACGTAAATTCCAGATACGCCAACAAGTGAAAAGATTTATCGTTGTCGCCAAACTGTTCGAAGTATTGCCAAGTCGATCACTAGAAGCAATAGCAATCAGCTAATGGAGATCCGTAGGAAATTATAACCCAGTGGCATCAATGATGTCGTGCAAAATTGGACAGTTAGTCAGAAAATGACAATTGGAATCAATTTGTTGACATAAGGAACAAAGATCCGAATAGTAAATATATTTGGCACATAAAACATCAGCGGTAGGTAAGACATTATGAGACATAATGACACACCCCAACCCAGTTACTTATTATTAAGTTTGAAAGTCAAAGTGAGTCAAACCATAATTAATCTAACCAAACCATAATCACGAGTTTTGATTTCAGAGTCACCATTGTAAATCCATATAACTGAAAACCTTTTTACAACATCCGGGTAATCATGTCCATAAAAACTTTCTTGAAGGATAACTTAACTTAATTACATCATTTACATTTACACAAAATCATGGTTTCTCCCATTCCTAGCTAACCCAACCCGACCTCCTAGATTTGGCAGTGACATCGCGTTACCTGAAAAAGGTGAACATAGGAACCATGAGAAAAAATAGCCCAGTGAATGCATCACTACTATACTACTGCATAAATTTACATGCAATATATCATGTCCATATAATTATGAATTAACTTATCCAGCTCATTCATAATGAATGACCATCTTTTTCGAATCATGATTCACATATCCTGTCTAAATAGACAATTCTCCCCCATTCCTGGTCGAGGAGTAACCCCTTGTCATTAATAGACAAATCTCACCCATTCCTGGTCGAGGAGTAACCCCTCATTTCGGTAAACCGAAATGAACAATTTCATATTCATTATATTATGATCATATCAATACCACGATACAAATATCTCTTTCCAGTGAGTACACTCACCTTGGTTGACAACTATGTATTCACGTTTTCTTCTGGTGGAGCTGAACTGGGTTGATTAGACCTTACACCTGTCAATCCAACTAAATCAGTACTCAACCTCAATCATAAATATTATCCAAACATAATTATGTAACTTTCCATGACTATACATCAACAATATAATTCCAATTAAGTCACATTCCATAAAACATAGGTAAAGGCAAAACAATGATATACATGTTGATAAAGTTACGGACATTCAACCGTAGGAAATACTTTATGAGGAATTTATAACCAAAGTCAAGTAAACATGAAATTATACTCCTCAATGTATATACACATGAAACATGTACTCAAAGTACCCTTTGTAAGGACGAAATACAAACATTCATTCAAGGGGTACTCAGTATGGCCTGAAATTATGGTCTTACTTACTTAACCATCCTATATTCCTAAATTGTACAAATACAGGGGTCCAAACTCATCAATATGAAAACATATATGAATATACTATCCAGTATAAGTGACGGTGTAATTTTTCAAGCTTCCTAGGGAAAGTTATGATCATTTCTCTACAACACGAGAAATCTGCCCTACAAGCTCCTCTATTGTTCCTTCAACTTCCAAGAATTTTCATAATTTTTATCCAGTATAACTTTCCATGATTTTCAACCCATTTTCATTACACATACTGAATCGTACATAATTAAAGTTTCATAATTGTTTGACTTCATTTGCTATCTCAAAAGCTTGACTAAACTCATGGCATACCGAAATGAAGTATAAAAACAGAAACTATGTACCAACTTGAAATCATCATTACGGCCTAACCACAAGGACATAAATTGTAATTTTCAGATATTATATGCATATATGAGTCTACTTTCATGTAAAATTGGAATTTCTCAATTCCAGTAATCACACAAAGAGATATGCAGATTTGAATACAAGGGGTTTCAACACAAAGCAATTTTAAGGGTTTCTACACTCAACTTAACATAAGCTTGCATCTAACCATACATATATATAAAGGGCTGAAACTTTCTTAAACTTATGATGATTTATATCATATAAATCAGTAATATAAGATAAATAACAAGAATTACAATTAGGATTACCTTCAGGGCTTTTTACGTAATTTCTACGGATTTTTCTACACTTTTTCTCCTCACTTTTCTTCCTTAACTTCTACTTTCTCTTTCCCTAAGCTTAAAACCATTTCATGGCTGGTTTTAGCAGAAGGATAAGGATATTTCAAGGGTATAAGGTCTGCCAAGGCTGCCTCCCAAGCCAACCAATGAAATTAAACCATTTGGTCTAATAAAAGACAATTTACCACTTAAGGGAATTGACAGATTTTCACCTTCTCGTAATTTCGACCTAACTTCTTCCTCGAGCATCCGTTAGATGCACCGTTTATTGTGTTACGACCCTAACTCACATGTCTACAACTATTTAGTTTTCAGCTCAAGTCAATTGTAATGTTACAATGGTCAAAACTAGTCTTAAACAGGAACATTTCTATCGAAAATAACCAAATCTTGTGTTCGTACATAACTCGACATTTCATGATTTATGAAAGTAGGATTAGACTAAACATAAGCACTTAATAGTAGATATACTAATAACAAATTATTCATATCACATAATATAAACATGATTTAAATGTAATTTATCAAAATTATATTCGGGTTGTCACAACTTCCCCCCCTTAGAAAATTTCGTCCCCGAAATTTAATATAAAGGTCACTTACCAAACAAATGGGGATACTGTTTCCTCATGCTATCCTCCGTTTCCCAAGTTGCTTCTTTAACTCCATGGCTCATCCACATAACTTTAACTAAGTGAATAACTTTATTCCTCAATACCTGCTCGTTACGATCAATAATTTCCAATGGTTCCTCAATGTACGACAAGTCTTCCTTCAGTTCAATTGGTTGAGTTTTCAACTGATGAGATGGATCCGCCAAATACTTACGAAGCATCGATACATGAAACACATCATGTAAATGGGATAATTCTGGAGGTAATGCTAATCTATAAGCCAGGGGCCCAATTATTTCCAACACTTCATATGGTCTAATGTATCTTGGACTTAGTTTCCCCTTTTTGCCAAATCTCATAACGCCTTTCCACGGTGAAATACGCAGGAATACAAAATCTCCCTTCTGAAATTCCAATGGATGCTTCCCCTTATCTGCATAAAATTTCTGCCTGCTTTGCGCTATCTTTATCCGTTCCCGAATCATTTTGATCTTATCAGTTGTTATATCTATCAATTCCGGACCCAAAATTTTTCTTTCACCTACTTCATCCCAACACAAAGGCATCCTACATCTCCTCCCATATAAAGATTCATAAGGAGCCATACCAATGGTGGACTGATAACTATTATTATACGAAAATTCCATCAATGGCAAATGATCATCCCAACTACCTTTGAAGTCAAATACACAAGCCCGTAACATGTCTTCTAATATTTGAATTGTCCTTTCAGATTGCCCATCGGTTTGTGGATGAAATGCAGTGCTGAACTTCAAACTTGTGCCCATGGCATTCTGTAAACGAGGCCAAAACTTAGAAGTGAACGTTGGATCTCTATCTGATACAATTGACATTGGTGCCCCATGTAAACGGATAATCTCATTAACATATATACGCGCATACTTGTCAACAGTGTAGGTGGTCTTAACTGGAAGAAAATGAGCTGACTTCGTCAATCGGTCTACAATCACCCAAATAGAATCATGCCCCTTTGGTGACCGGGGTAATCCTGTAACAAAGTCCATCGTTATATGCTCCCACTTCCATTCCGGAATAGGCAAAGACTGCAATAATCCTGCCGGCTTCTGATGCTCTGCTTTCACTTGTTGGCATACTAAACATTTAGCTACAAACTCTGCAATCTCACGTTTCATATTGTTCCACCAGTAATATTCTTTCAAATCTCTGTACATTTTGGTACCTCCCGAATGCATAGAGTAAATAGAACTATGTGCCTCTTCTAATATATCTTTCTTTAAAGGTGGATCATTAGGTACACAAATCCTATTTTTATAACACAACGATTCATCATTCTTAATTTCAAAGTCACTCTCTCTACCATCCCGAACTTCTTGTTCCTTCTTCTCAAGGAATGGATCACTGGTCTGCAAATTTCGTATGCGTTCGGCCAATAAAGGTCTCACTGTGACATGTGCTAATAATCCTCCACTTTTTGAAAACTTCAATTCAATCCCCATCAATGCCAAGTTAAGAATATTTCCAATACGAGCACACCGTATGCAACCGAGAATCCCTGATGATTTTCGACTCAAAGCATCCGCTACTACATTGGCCTTCCCAGGGTGATGATGAATGGTACAGTCATAGTCTTTAATCAGCTCTATCCAACGCCTCTGTCTCAAATTCAGTTCTTTCTGTGTGAACAAGTATTTCAAACTTTGATGATCCGTAAATATCTCACAAGTTTCTCCATACAAGTAATGTCTCCACAACTTTAAAGCAAAAACAATGGCCGCTAGTTCCAAGTCATGTGTAGGGTAATTTCGTTCATGTGTCTTTAATTGTCTGGAAGCATATGCTATTACCTTCCCATTCTGCATAAGAACACATCCTAACCCCTGAAATGAAGTGTCTGTATAGATCACAAAAGACTCATTCCCACATGGAATAGTAAGTATAGGGGCTGAAACCAACCGATTCTTTAATTCATTAAAACTCCTCTCACATTCTTCATCCCATACAAACTTCACTTCTTTACGAGTCAACTTTGTCAGTGGTAATGCTATTGCTGAAAATCCCTTAATGAATCTGCGATAGTAACCTGCCAATCCTAGGAAACTCCTAATTTATGTCACATTCTTAGGACTTTCCCATTCAACCATTGCTTCCACTTTCTTTGGATCAACATAAATCCCATTTCCCGAGACCACGTGCCCTAAAAACACAATTTCATTCAACCAAAACTCACACTTGCTGAATTTAGCAAACAATTTCTTCTCTCTCAAAATCTGCAATACAAGTCTCAAATGCTTCTCATGTTCCTCCATGCTACGCGAGTAAATCAACACATCGTCTATGAATACAATCATAAATGAATCAATGAAAGGGTGGAACACCCGGTTCATCAAATCCATAAAAACTGCTGGAGCATTAGTTAAGCCAAATGGCATCACCAAAAACTCATAGTGCCCATATCGAGTCCGAAAAGCTGTTTTGGAAATATCACTATCCTTCACTTTCAGTTGATGGTAACCCGATCTCAAATCAATCTTCGAAAATAAAGTGGCCCCCTGTAATTGGTCAAACAAATCATCGATACGAGATAGAGGGTACTTGTTTCTAATGGTCACCTTATTCAGTTGTCGATAATCAATACATAATCGCATTGTCCCATCTTTCTTTTTCACAAATAACACCGGTGCTCCCCATGGCAAAACACTAGGCCGAATGAAACCTCTACTTATCAGATCTTGTAATTGCACTTTTAATTCTTTCAACTCTGCTGGTGCCATTCTATATGGAGCAAGAGAAATTGGACCAGTACCTGGAATTAATTCTATAGAAAACTCTACTTACCTATCGGGTGGCAATCCTGGCAATTCCTCTGGGAAGACATCAGAAAATTCTCTAACCACTGGTATATCTTCAACTTTAAGTGTTTCCTTACTAACATCAACAACATAAGCTAAATACCCTGTACAACCTTTACTCAATAACTTTCTACTCTTAATGGCTGAGATAAGACAATTAGGGACAACATTCCTTTCTCCTGTAAACTAAAACTCGGGTTCACCTGGTAGATGAAATGTAACTTCCTTTCGAAAACAATCAAGATACGATGATAACCAATCCATCCCCAGTATAATATCAAAATACCAAATGGCCAACGGTATCAAGTCAACATAGAAATCTCTCTCACCCATTCGTAAGACACAATCTTTATAAACGTGCTCAACTAGAATTACACTTTCCATTGGGGTAGAAATATATAAGGCACAATTGAGGAATGAACATGGTCTACCCAAATATGAAACAATATTTAATGCCACAAATGAATGCGTAGATCCAGGATCAACGAGTGCATATAAATCTTTGTTCGCAATAGAGAGTTTACCTGTAACCACTTCAGGTGTAGCATGGGCATCTTGTAGCGTCATCGCAAACACTCTTCCTCCTGCCCTCGATCCAGTTTCTTATTCTGTACCTCTCCCCCTGGTGGCACTCCCTGGAGAAGATCCTTTATGAGGCCCCACACTACTGACTGAAACTGTTCTCACTAACATAGGACAATTCTTTCTCAAATGACCCTTCTGGTGGCAGATAAAACATTCTATATTCAGTAACTTTGGGAAATTTCTCTTTATATGACCTGATGCCCCACAAAAGAAACAAACATTTGGATCTCCTTGTGCTGAAACTCCTGAACCTCTTCCACCACTAGCTTCACCCCTTTGTAAACTACTTCCACCTCTACCCTGTTGGAATCTCTGCCCTCCAAACCTAGAATATTCTGTACCACTACTCTTTTGATAATTTGGATCAAATCTGCTTCTCTTTACACCTCGCTCTCGATTCCCTCTAGCTTCATTCACGTCCCTTTCTACTAGCATGGCTTTGTTCACCAAGGAGAAATATTTAGAAGTCTCTAAAGACGATAATCTAGATTTAATGACTAACTCAAGCCCGTCAAGAAATCGGCTACACATGTCTTCCTCATTCCGTATAAACCTCGATGCAAACCGAGATAAGGCTATAAGTTTAGCTTCGTATTCTCTAACTGTCATACTCCCCTGATTCAACATAAAATATTCCTTCTCCTTTTATTTTTGATACATTGGGGGAAAATACTTATCATATAAAGCTTTGACAAAAGCATTCCATGAGATCACATTCCCACCTTCTGGAGTAATCAACAAATGTTTTGTGGCATCCCACCAATATTTAACTTCTCCTTTCATCATATACGTCGCCAAGGTCACTCGTTGATTTTCAGGCATCTTCATCACCCCAAAGATAAGTTCAATCTCTTTAACCCATACTTCTGCCTCTGCGGGATCAACTGCTCCTTCGAACGATGGTGGGTTCATCTTAATAAATTTCTCATGTGAAGTACTTCTTTCTTCCCGGTGTATCACCTCCTCAGCCCTAGCCAAGGCTTGTGCCTCTAGTTGCCTGGTCTGTTGTTCTTCCACATGAGCCATAAATCTATCTTGTTGCTCTGCCATTAGAGTCATAGCACGTGCCATTTTTTGCATGTCTGTCAATTGTTCTGGGTCAGGTTCTATATTTCCATGAACAGGTTGTTCAACCTCTGCTTCCGCTGCCATATTTGAAGCCTCATCTTCTATTCTCTCATTAACATTCCCTCGTTCCATTCTCTTATATCTGAAATGAATCAAAGATATAACAACATGCATATATACATATTTTTCCTACCATAATCGTTAGTATCCAACAAAATATACTTTTAACATTCACTGCCAAATCTAGACTCTTCTCACTCCAGAACCTCTAAAACCTAGGCTCTGATACCAAAAGCTGACACACCCCAACCTAGTTACTTATTATTAAGTTTGAAAGTCAAAGTGAGTCAAACCATAATTAATCTAACCAAACCATAATCACGAGTTTTGATTTCAGAGTCATCATTGTAAATCCATATAACTGAAAACCTTTTTACAACATCAGGGTAATCATGTCCATAAAAACTTTCTTGAAGGATAAGTTAACTTAATTACATCATTTACATTTACACAAAATCATGGTTTCTCCCATTCCTGGCTAACCCAACCCGACCTCCTAGATTTGGCAGTGACATCGCGTTACCTGAAAAAGGTGAACATAGGAACCATGAGCAAAAATAGCCCAGTGAATGCATCACTACTATACTACTGCATAAATTTACATGCAATATATCATGTCCATATAATTATGAATTAACTTATCTAGCTCATTCATAATGAATGACCAACTTTTTCGAATCATGATTCACATATCCTGTCTAAATAGACAATTCTCCCCCATTCCTGGTCGAGGAGTAACCCCTTGTCATTAATAGACAAATCTCACCCAATCCTGGTCGAGGAGTAACCCCTCATTTCGGTAAACCGAAATGAACAATTTCATATTCATTATATTATGATCATATCAATACCACGATACAAATATCTGTTTCCAGTGAGTACACTCACCTTGGTTGACAACTATGTATTCACGTTTTCTTCTGGTGGAGCTGAACTGGGTTGATTAGACCTTACACCTGTCAATCCAACTAAATCAGTACTCAACCTCAATCATAAAAATTATCCAAACATAATTATGTAACTTCCCATGACTATACATCAACAATATAATTCCAATTAAGTCACATTCCATAAAACATAGGTAAAGGCAAAACAATGATATACATGTTGATAAAGTTACGGACATTCAACCGTAGGAAATACCTTATGAGGAATTTATAACCAAAGTCAAGTAAACATGAAATTATACTCCTCAATGTATATACACATGAAACATGTACTCAAAGTACCCTTTGTAAGGACGAAATACAAACATTCATTCAAGGGGTACTCAGTATGGCCTGAAATTATGGTCTTACTTACTTAACCATCCTATATTCCTAAATTGTACAAATACAGGGGTACAAACTCATCAATATGAAAACATATATGAATATACTATCCAATACAAGTGACGGTGTAATTTTTCAAGCTTCCTAGGGCAAGTTATGATCATTTCTCTACAACACGAGAAATCTGCCCTACAAGCTCCTCTATTGTTCCTTCAACTTCCAAGAATTTTCATAATTTTTCTCCACCATAACTTTCCATGATTTTCAACCCATTTTCAGTACACATACTTAATCGTACATAATTAAAGTTTCATAATTGTTTGACTTCATTTGCTATCTCAAAAGCTTGACTAAACTCATGGCATAACGAAATGAAGTATAAAAACAGAAACTATGTACCAACTTGAAATCACCATTACGGCCTAACCACATGGAGATAAATTCTAATTTTCAGATATTATATGCATATATGAGTCTAATTTCATGTACAATTGGAATTTATCAATTACAGTAATCACACAAAGAGATATACAGATTTGAATACAAGGGGTTTCAACACAAAGCAATTTTAAGGGTTTCTACACTCAACTTAACATAAGCTTGCATCTAACCATACATATATATAAAGGGCTGAAACTTTCGTAAACTTATGATGATTTATATCATATAAATCAGTAATATAAGATAAATAACAAGAATTACAATTAGGATTACCTTCAGGTCTTTTTACGTAATTTCTACGGATTTTTCTACACTTTTTCTCCTCACTTTTCTTCCTTAACTTCTACTTTCTCTTTCCCTAAGCTTAAAACCCTTTCATGGCTGGTTTTGGATGAAGGATAAGGATATTTCAAGGGTATAAGGTCGGCCAAGGCTTCCTCCCAAGCCAACCAATCAAATTAAACCATTTGGTTTAATAAAAGACAATTTACCACTTAAGGGAATTGACAGATTTGCCCCTTCTCGTAATTTCGACCTAACTTCTTCCTCGAGCATCCGTTAGATGCACCGTTTGTTGTGTTACGACCCTAACTCACATGTCTACAACTATTTAGTTTTCAGCTCAAGTCAATTGTAATGTTACAATGGTCAAAACTAGTCTTAAACAGGAACATTTTTATCGAAAATAACCAAATCTTGTGTTCGTACATAACTCGACATTTCATGATTTATGAAAGTAGGATTAGACTAAACATAAGCACTTAATATTAGATATAATAATAACACATTATTCATATCACATAATATAAACATGATTTAAATATAATTTATCAAAATTATATTCGGGTTGTCACACATAAACCAATTTTTTTTTTTAACTTTATTAGTACAGGGTAACTTCCATAAACGAAACCATGGAAGTAAAGGCCTACTTATACTGATGTCCTTACTAGTAAGCCAGTTATACGTGTTTTTGACGGTAAACAATCCTTTTTTATTAGGGCTCCAAAAGGCAGTATCCGGAGAATGCTTATCATGCCAAGGAATACTAATAATTTGAGGGACAAGTTGTATCGGAATATACTTCAGTAATTCAGTAATATTCCAATTATCAGTGTCAGTGTGCCGAAAATGAGAAACCAACATGGAGTCGTCATAACAGTATTTCTGAAGAATAGATTGTAACGATTGCATAGACATCCAATTGTCCGTCCAAAATTTAAAATGTCCCTCATGTAAGGACCATTGTACGCCCTCTTTGAGAAGTGAGATGCCTTTTGAGACATTGTGCCAGACCCAAGAATTTCGGTGTTTGGGTTTCGAATCAAGAAATGTAGTTTGAGGGTAATATTTGTGCTTCATAACAGTAGCCCACAGAGAGTTCGGATTATAAAGTAATGACCATCCTAATTTTAACATAAAAGTCTGATTTAGCAGAGTCATTTTCTTAATACCTAACCCACCCAACATTTTAGTCCGCATTAGGAAATCCCATTTGATAGTAGCTTTTTTCTTAGAATTCGGAGTTGCCTTCCAAAAAACCCATTTAATTTTAATCGAAAATTCATCAAGAAGAGTTTTAGGCAATTGAAAAGAAGACATAGTATAAATCGGAAGAGAATTCGTGATTGAATTGATAAGAAGGAGCCTACTAGAATAGGATAAGTATTGGTTATACCACAGGTTAATTCAAGAAGGAAAAGTATTCAAAACTCTTCCAGAATTACCAAGAATGGTCAGGGGTGCCTGCAAATTGGATGCTATTGGATGCCATTATGTTAGAATTTTGGATTCTTAGATTCGCATCGGGTCTTGAAAAGCTTCATTATTTATGATTGTTAAGTTGCTTTTATTTTGTAAGAGCCACTCTGGGGAGGCTTTTTCTCCAGTTTGATTTAATATAAACAAAAGGTATTTACTTTAAAAAAAAAAAAAAAAAAAAAAAAAAAAAAAAAAGGTCCTGGAAAAAGAGTTTTGGTCATCCTCCCATTAATAAGAGGCACCCCCAAATATTTCTCATGAGAGACAAACAAAGGGACATTAAGTGCCTCTTTAATCCTACCTTTATTTGAAGGGGCCATATGGGTAGAGAATAAAATGGCCGATTTATCTGAGTTTAAATTTTGCCCAGAAAGGGCGCAAAACTTGTTTAGAATCATTTTAAAGTTAACCACATTTCTCATAGAGGCCTTTAAGAAAATAATACAGTCGTCGGCGAAGGCCAAAATAGGGATAGGAGGACCAGCACGAGAAGCTTTGGAAGATGATATAATTTTATCCTGATTAGCTTTTATTAAGGATCGAATAAATACATCTAAAGCCAGAATGAACAGATAAGGAGATAGGGGGTCTCCTTGCCGAAGGCCCCTTGCAGGGTTAAAAAAAGAACCTGATTGTCCATTGATAATAGTGGAAAAGGATGGAGTGGTAACACATGACATAATTCGCATAACCCAGAAATCAGGGAAACCATGTTGTTGTAATACCCATTTAATGAAAGGCCATTTAAGTTTATCGTTAGCTTTAGAGAGATCCAGTTTAAGAGCAAAACTACCGCTTTTCGATTTTGAACCTCTCATAGAGTGCATTAGTTCATGTGTAATTAAAATATTATCCTGAATATGTCTCCCCGGAACAAAGGCATTTTGAAACGGAGTCACAATTTTGGATAAAAAAGGTCAGATTCTATTGAGGATAATACTAGAAATAATTTTGTAACTCACATTGCAAAGGCTAATGGGTCGAAATTGGGAGGTTTTGGAAGGGTTGTCACATTTAGGTATAAAAACAAGAAAAGTTTTATTAAGTTCTTTAAGCAGATAACCTGAATGAAAAAAGGTTTGGACAACTTTAATAATAGAAGAGCCCACTACGTCCTAGTGGTCCTGGTAAAATTCGACAGTGAGGCCATCAGGTCCAGGTGACTTGTGATGAGGCATATGCCACACTATATCAGTAATTTCCTAGGGTGTAATTGGTTTATTTAAAAAGGTTAAATCCTCAGTCGTGAGCTGGGGGGACAATGTTCAATAGTGATATTATCCATCCTAGGGTTAGTAGATTTGAACAAAGTTGTATAAAAGGATAGAAATTCCCTTTCAATTTCCGCTTGGGAAGTAAGCCAATTATTATTGTCAGTATAAATTGCTGAAATACGATTCCGAACCTTCCGGTGATTAACCACCGAATGGAAATATTTAGTATTAGAATCCCCATCTTTTAGCCAATTGTGTTTAGCTTTTTGCCTCCAGTAAACGTCTTCCCGCCAAAGTAAATTTTCAAGTTCCTTTTGTAGACGTATTTCAGTATTAATTAGATCAACAGAGAAAGTATTATCCAAGGCACTTCTAACGTTAGCCAAATGTTCTTGAGTTTGAGCAATTAGAGTTTTCGAATTGCCAAAAGTATATTTTTTCCATATTTTAGATTTAAACATAAGATATTTAGATTTTTGCACTAATTGGTATGCTTCTAACCCTTGAAAGTAGGAAGTCCAACAGCTTTCGACAAGAGATTTATAAGTAGAGTCCATACACCAAGCGTGGTCGTAGATATTACGATAATGTTTAAAAGTTGTAATGGGATTAGACTCCAGGAGAAGAGGGCAATGATCAGAAGTGGAATTAGATAAATGTGAAACTTTGGTTAATGGGAAGGAAATATTCCACTTATCATTAGATAGACATATATCCATTCGCTCTCGAATATGGCTATGAATTCCATGTTTATTGGACCAAGTATGAGTTGGGCCATTAAAACCCAAATCCCACAACCCACAATCTTCAAGGCAAGAGCTAAAAGGCCTAGTAGTATATAAGTGAAATGGCAGCCCACCCTTTTTTTCAGAAGGCAATAAAATAGAGTTAAAATCTCCTAAAACTAACCAAGGCATACGAATATTAGCAGATAACGAACGAAGAATATTCCATACCTGACCTCTGCGGTTGGGTTGAGCATAATTATACACCGGGGTTAACATAAGAGGCGACAAAGGATGGGACATTTTCACCAGCAAGTGTACTGCTCTATCTGCTTGAAATACCACCGTGATATGCAGATTATTAGGATTCCATAAAACCCACATTCCTCCCGATAGACCGACAACCGGCACAATGTGGTTACACGCCAATGGAAATCTCTGTAGTTGTCTCTGAGAATTAGGAAAATCAAGTCTAGTGTCCATAACAAACATCGGGTCTGGGTGATACTGGTTGTAGAAGTTCAAAAATTCCACCATAAAAAGAGGTCGAGAAGCTCCCCTAGCATTCCATAATAGAATTTTCATGGATTGGATGGAGAATAGATTTGCGAAGCCCTGCAATGCAGTCTCTGGTAGCCATGGAATCGCAAAATTTCTTAGGACGTTGAAGATAAACTGTTAAAGAACCACGTTTAACTCCTGTCTTGCTTGAAACATGTACACTTATTCCTGATCTAGTATGACCTGGTCGTCGTATCTTTCGAGTTTTATCAGTAGACGGTGGAGACCCATTTAGTAGGTGAGGGCATGGGGATGAACATGAAAAGGGTGAAAGACAAAGGTCTCTTGTCCCTGAATCAACAGTTGGTCTTTGTTTGCATGGAATGGATTTTCTAGGCCTATAACTGGGGTTGGTCTGGGGGTATGGGTTGGGGTTGTGGGTATTGGGCTGCGGGGGGTGTGAATTCAAACCCAGTGGGATATTTGGATTCTGAGTGGGACCCTGGTGAAATTGGAATGGGAGATTCATAATGATTTGTGGTATTGTGGTTTCCCTCCTCCTAGGCCCATTGTTTAGAGGAATAGGGGTAGCATGTGGTGATATAGTGATGGCTAGAGGGTTGGTATCCATTAATTTTTGTAGAAGTAAGAGAAGAATTACTTACAGAGTAAGTAGGCTGCGTTGGGGGTGAAAGAACCGAAGAGTTAATGTGGTTTGTATCTGTTATAGGGGTAGAAGTAAAAGTATTAAGGGATAGAGATTGAGAGTCGCGGTTATTTGCCCAGGCTGTTTGAAGTGTAGGAGGGCACCTGTTAGGATTAGGATTAACTGAACTTGACACCTGTGTGTTATAGGGACAGCTGTCCATAGGAGTAGTAGTGTGGGACAGGTGTCTAGCTGGGTCAGTAATAAGGGTGAGATTGGGGTCGGTTTGGTCCGATAAAATAGAAGAAGAGGAAATGGGTTGGATAATAGGTTTGGTGCTAGTAACTGGGCCCGAATTTTGTGGGTCTAGCTTAAAAAGTTCTTGGGTTAACACATTAAAAGAATTAGAGATACTTACCTTACTGGGCTGCTTCTGAGATGTGGACTTGGGCTGCCACCTTCCATTTTCCCCCTGTGGGGTACCATGCCTGGAAAAATTACCCTTTAAAGGAATGGGCTTCCCCAATTGAAATGACCGATCTCTGGCCTTGTTGGTGTAACCCGCCGGGAAAGTCATCGGAGCAGCTGCGCCCTTGGCAGAAAAATGGTCTTGACGAGCTGTGTATGGGCGCTTCCTAATCACTGTCCATTCCGCCTCTGCCGTAGAGCTTGGAGTAGCGTCCGATTGAATCTTCTCCATTGAGGCCTTAATTCCGTCTGCAGACGTTGCTTGAACATGGCCAATCATTCCACATGAGTTACAAATCGTTGTTTTCAACTCATACGAAATCGTTTGGACCAGTGGACCAATTTTAATCTTGGATGGAAGGGGCTTGGAGATATCAAATTCCACACAAATACGAGCATATCTAGCTCTGTTAATAGACCCCGTATGGAAATCCATCTTAATAGGGGAACCTAGGGCAAGAGCGATTTTAAACAACACAGTTGGATCATAATATTCAGTAGGCAACTGAGGGAGTTGAATCCAAAAACTCATATTTTGAACAGTTGCCGTAGTTGGAGGAAAGTTCTGTTTCCACCGGAAAACAACTAGATGGTGGTTATTCAAAAACCACGGACCTCCAATCAAAGCAAGCAGATAATCCTCTTTATTTATAAGTTTACAGAGGAAAAATTCAGAACCCAAATCAGTAATAGAAACCTCCGCAGTTGTTTTCCAAAGATTCTTCAAACGTTTATGCAAATTAATAAGCGGTAACCGTTGACCCACGAGTTTGAGACTAAGCGACTGTCTCCATGGAGCCCTAATTCGTACCAGTTTTTTAGAAGTGAAAAACACCGCCATCATGCCACTAGACGATGGATCCTCTACCTGTACCTCTTCCGTTTCCACTGTTGCCGCCAGATCCAGCCATGTGGGGAAGAAGATATGCTTACTGTGATTTTCCAATCGTTTATATTTTTTGAATTATGTTTTAAACCTAGTAAAGAAATAATCATACGTAGCAAAGTGAAGTTTTTTTTTATATCGAAGGGTAATTTCCGAATCAATTTGTGCGTATTTCGAGACTAATTCCTTCGATCGGATAATACTCTTATAAAGGAATATTCCCTCTGCATCCTAGCCCCAAAATACAACTGTCAAATTTTAAACCCAAATACCTGAATTTATAAATACATGACTCTATCAAGTTGGACAACCCCTGGAATTAGCAAAGTGAAGTTCAGTGAACAAGGGCGTCCATTTTGTTTGCATCCATGGACCCCACGTAACAAATGATTAAATTTGTTTCTTCCCAAGCCTCTCGGATGTAAGTGGATTTCTTTAAACAAAACTACGTGCCAACATATGGCAACGTTACCATTATCTTAGTGGCACTGCATCCAAACTACTCATTCTAAACCCATAATAATATGAAAACCGTTGGCTCTCTCTTTATAGTACTCCCTGTTTTTGTACTCCCTGTTTTCTACCCTCTCTACCGATATATACTCACCAAAAGGCTCAGGCTTTTCATCATTCGAAACACAAACTCTTATCACTCTGTTATCAGTTATCCAATTCGTAGGCTTTAGAGATCTGAAAATCACAACTGAGCAACCATTTCATAAAGCATGAGTTCAACAAGCAAAGCCTGGATTGCAGCTGCAAGCGTAGGGGCAGTGGAAGCACTGAAAGATCAAGGATTCTGTAGGTGGAACTACACCTTAAGATCCATACACCACAACCTCAAGACCAATCTAAGGTCATTCTCTCAGACCCAAAAGCTCTCTCCTCAATCTTCGGCAATGGTTTCTACTAAACTTAGAGAAGACAAGGCCAACCAATCTGAAGAGTCTCTAAGAAAAGTTATGTATCTGAGCTGTTGGGGTCCCAATTGAACCCAATACCTAAGCTAGGCTAAGGCTATATAACCCATCCCTTTATTTCTAAGAATTTTATTGACTGTTTTTGGCTTATCAGTTGAGAAAGTCAGAACATGGGAGTTATAGTACATATTAGATGGAAGAGAAATTGAGCAGTATTCATCTTAACTTGACAAGAGTTAACTGGATCGTGGCAGCAAGTGTAGGGGCAGTGGAGGCATTGAAAGATCAGGGTTTCTGTAGGTGGAACTACACCACCACGTCAAGACCCATCTCAGCTCTTCTCTCAGACCCAAAACCTCTCCCTTCGATCTTCGGCAATGGTTTCTACTAAACTTAGATAAGACAAGGCCAGCCAATCTGTTTTGAGCTGTTCCTGTTGGGATAACCCATCTCTTTATTTCAAAGATTTTTGTAGATGGATGATGCAAATGATTGTATACTCTACATTTTGAGATCAATTTGCTATTACAGTAGCAAAAAAATTGAACTATGTTTTTTGCAGTGTTTTGAAGGACTGTTTGGCTGATCTCTTAAGAAAGTAAAAACATGCGAATTGGTAGAACGTATAGCAGAGGGTAGATGGAAGAGAAATTGAGCAATATTCCTTTACCTTATTACTTCGCAGGCCAAAAGATGAACCAAATATCCATTTAGTTATTGCGTTTGGGCAATTTTAATTTATGCGACTAGCAAATGGAGCTGTCAACGGGTTAGCTGGTGGGCTAACCGGTGAAAACACTCTTAATTTGTACACTACCCGTTAATATTAATGGGTACATGACTCGAATGGTTAAGATCCGTTAATATTAACGGGTCTAAATGGGTAACGGTTTGAGTGACCTATATTACCTGTTAGTACCCTTTAACATCCGTTAGTACCCGTTAGTCTTCATGGATGTAATATTAGTTCGAGTGTAATATTAGTTCGGGGCACACAACCCAATAAAATATATTATCACTAACGGGTAATAATGGGTATAAACGGGTTTAATCGTGTAAGATTACAAACACGATCCGTTATGATAACGGATCTACCGTGTTGATCCGTTAATGATCCAAACTCGATAAGACTAAATTCATTAACTTATAATTTCGTGTCGTATCGTGTTGTGTTATCGTGTCGTGCCTCATTTTTTCAGGTCTACTAGCAAACAGAAGAGTAATTAGAAAATTGAAAATGATAACAGTTGTGCCTCAAGCCTCGCAAAATCCTTTTAGTTTAGTTTTAGAATTGAGCTTTGGTGCTATATCTCATACATGTTCTATCATATTAAGTCTAGCGTATTATGAATTTTAGTGGGGCGAAATATGCAGTAATTTTTAATGGGTTCCCCAGAGACATATTTTTATTTTTTACATGTAATAAAACAGATTATAAATGTAGGAAGTGGGTCAAGTTTCTTAGAGCATCTCTAATACACCATAATTGTAGTGTAAATCTCACGTGTGAACTAGATTTTACTAGTTCAATGGTGATTTTAATTTTACTTGTTAACATTGAAAGGGAAAAATAAACAATATGAGATACAAGAACATGTAAAATGACAAAAAAAAAATTCAATGGGAACTTTTTAAATACATAACGTTTATCGAACGTATAGATTAAAGATATAACGTTTAAAAGTTTTGAACGAAAGAGTGTTAACTTGAAGGTAATTTACACCATAATTTTACACATGCAATGTCTTCACTTGCAGAGTCCGCAAGAATAATACAGGCACTATTATTACAGAATGAAAATTTTAATCCTACAGTATTTTGAACACAATTACTCCTAGTTTTGTGAAGATTGTTTTTCAATCTGCAAAAGTTTCCTCACTTTTGTTTACAAAATATTTTCTTTTCGGGTTGAAATGTGATTTAATTAAAAGGCAAAAGCCCAACAAACAAATATAAAGAAGACACACAGCAGGGTTCCAAGAAATACAGACTAAACCCAAACAAGAAGCCCAACACTCAACACAAAACACTACTCAACTAGCCGAACCAAAGCTCTCAAACTAACAAGGATACAAAAGAGACATATGCCCAAAAACCAAGAGCCCGCACAAACCTCCAACCCGGTCCAAAATAAATTTTTGTATAACCTAATTGAAATATATTAGAGCAAGACAGCACAATTTATAACATATCTAAGAAACTAATGTTTAATTATTCAACTTTAGATTCATGAAACTTCAAAGTTTTAATTAAACAAAGTTATTTGTTAGTTAAACAAATATTAGTTCGACTTAATTTGAAACTTCACAATATGAACAATATGAAGAGACAAAAGAACCAACATGAATTATTCGAAAATTTTTAAGGTTAATGTAAATATATCTTTATTATACTTCTAATATAATAGTATTCAAAGTTTTAATGCCCATTAATATCACAACAATTGAAAGAGATTTATTAAAAAAGCCCCCCTCCCTAAAAAAAACACAAATAATTGATTAAAGTAAAGAATCCAACAGGCTAGCAAAATTCTCTGCCTCTCCATCTCCTCTTTAGTTCAGCCCCCCTTAACAACACGCCCTCTGTTGTCTGAACCGTTTTCTCTCTTTATATATTATTATTTTTGTCGCTTTAGTTATCAAAGCCTTCAGAGAAATACTATGTACATGGAAACATTCCCACACTATAGGTTACAATATTCTTATACTCAAAATTGATTTTGGAGGATTTAGACTACGTTATAATCATTTCCCACTGTAAGTAATAGCCGCTCCTCGCCACATCCTTCGATTTCTGACCACCGGTGACTTCTTCTCTGTCATCCATTTGGTGTGTATTCCAATAAGGGTTTAGCCCGGTACCATATAGAGAGGGGTCAGACATGAATGGAGTTCTCCTGGTATGGCATGCTGCACTTGGCACCGGTAACACAACGCATCTCTCCGTCGTCGATAACACAATGCCTTTTTTGGATTGTAAGCACAAAAGATTTAAGATCCACACCTTTACCACTGTCACGGAGAAGTAAAGGTGAGCCTACCCAGTTCAAAGCTATCCCGTCATAGTCCGACCCTCCCTCACTAAATCGACTTCTCTGCCCTCTGGGAACATAGCCTACAGGTGTTGAAACTTGATAAAAACCCAATTAGAAGGTATGATACTCATTTTAGATTATGCTTTCTTTATTTTACTTCACCATTATATATCTTGTAATGTGTTATTTTAACGTGTTAAAATTGTTTTCTTCAGTTTATTTTACAATTTCAAATTTAATTTGTGTGTTCTTTAGTTTGTTATAACATAGTAATATTTTTTCTCCTAACTTGAAAACTGTTACGTTAAGAAACTATATATATATATATATATATATATATATATATATATATATATATATATATATATATATACAGTCCTGCTCATGTGCGGACTAGTCCGCATTTTAAGAATGCGGATCGGACATATGTCACCTAGCGGTGAGCACAGAAAAGAGAGAGAGTGTGCCTATAATTTAGGCAATAATTTCTCGGCGCACCGTTAGGTGACACATGTCCGGTCTGCATTCTTAAAATACGGACTAGTCCACACATGGGCATTATTATATATATATATATATATATATATATATATATATATATATATATATATATATATATATTAAAAGTTAAAGAGGGATTTTATTCCCTTATGGTTGTTTGCAATTCCAATCGAATGCTTGGAACAAATATTTAAACAAAATATTTTAATCCTATCTTCAGAGCATGAAATTGGGGTCCTAAAACACACCCCTATTAAATTTCATTAGGGGTAAGAACGTGAAATTTGGTAAAGACACCACTATCATCATCGTCTCCTACAGTTGCTATTGCATGAACATTTATTAAATTGGGATTTTTTACTGGTTGAACGCAGAATTATGGAATAGTTTTACTTTGATTATGATGTTAAAACTGTTTTTAAATTAAAAACTGTTTGGTTAAATATTAATTTATTTTGTTGCATATATATATATATATATATACACAGGTCGGCTCTAATGCTGACGCAACTTGTAGATTTACCTTGTGGACGAATTTTTCTGTAGTTTTTAAAAATAGCAAAAAAACTTTTTTCAACTTGATTTTTTTTCTTGTGGTATTTAAACATTTCAAGGGCCCCTATAAAAAATTAGCTCAAAATGAATTGTTTTGCTATTTTTAAAAAATCGATCAAACATATATCAGTTTTTACAGCTCTTAGAAATTGACATATGTTTGACCGATTTTTAAAATTGGTATAACAATTCATTTTGAATTGATTTTTTTTGTAGAGATTCCCTGAAATGTGAGTTTGTAGGCTTTACGAAAGTAACTTACTTTCTAAAACATTGAAATATTTTATAACTAAATGTCATTAATTTGTAGGAGCAAACTAATGACTCAATTTTGAGAGAATTAGCGTCATATTTCACTGGGAGTTTTTACTAGTATTTAAAATTTCAGATAATGTTGTCCGATTCCACAGGTCGCTTGATGTTGTGAATGGAATATATGTTGGTGGTACTTAACTCTATAATTTTTCTGACAATACAATTGTAATTCTTAGTCACATATGTTTTTTCAAAGTGGTGCATCCATGTTATCTTGGTATTGTTGACATAAAATAGAAGTGGATATAGGCAAGATACCCATTGAAAAAAATAAAAGGTAAAAAAGATGAAGTTAGTATTCAATTGTCTTGAGTTTTGTTCTTTTAAGTTGTTAAGCCAATACCACCAAAACAATATAAAGACCCATTGTATGTGTGTGATTTTATTGAAACAAAATAATACACACTAGACTGGGTATTTAAAGATTTGGTTAGATTAGATATTTTGGGTATTTAATGATGTTAGGAGCTATATTTTATACTTTCCTTTTATTTCATTACTTAAAAAGTTTGATAAATAGAGACACATACAAAATGTTGGTTTAATTTTTGTTTTTGGTCTTATCATTTCCCATTTTGAATTTTTTCCCCAATGTAATGATATGAATATTGATTTGTTCTTTTAAATCATCACTTTATAATGTATTATGTTCTCTTAGATTGTTACTTTGTTACGCATATAATATTTTAATTAGTTATAACTAAATTTCCAATTTCATTCATTCAAAAGAAATTTACAATATTTTTATCGTGCAAGCACATGAGCGCCCATCACGTGTTCGATAAAATGCATATGTGAAGACAATTTACATAAATAGTGATTATACGTTATCATAAGAATTATTCTATTTACATAAATGTATGTACTTTAATTTCCCTCATGATGTTACTTTGCAATATATATATATATATATATATATATATATATACACACACACACACTTGGTCAGATTTATCTTTTTTATAGATTTGTGTATATCATTTATTGATATTTATATTCCTTTAATACAAATTGCACTATTATTGCTTTTAATCTTATGTGTTTCACTTTTTTGTGTTTGTGATTCTATTATGCGAAAAACCAATTTCTTGTTTATTTTGATGTAGGGAGTTTGGTATTGTTTGCATGTAGTTCGTGATTATGTCAATCATTTTTATCCTTGAGATTGTGTTTGAGAATCATTGGATAAAGCTATTGCTTATGATTTGGTCTTTGTTTTGTCTTAAGCATAACAATTTCTCCATTTTGTTCAAACTTTTGGTTTTATATTTATGTGGGTTCATTTTAAGATTATGTTTGCAGGTTTGGGCATTTACACGGGTACTTTTACACCAATCGCTTTTGATTTCATTATATAAAGTCTTATGGGTTTTTTACATGATTTCCTATTTTGGCTTGTGGTTTTTTATATGGTTTTCTTGTTTGTGTAATATCAGATTGATTGTCAAAGGATTAGAATTCAGTCGGGTCAAGCAATGTTCACCAGGTTTGGACTTGGTGTCGGTTCAAAAGGTCGAGGCAGCGTAAGGGGGTTGTCAACGGAGGGACTCTTTGAATTGATTTATTCTCTTTTTTTTTCCGTAGGCACTTGAAATATTACTACTGTTATATTTTATTTCTTATAAAATATTGATTATGTTCCAGTTATACTTTTATCCATTCAATTTTTATAGGTTTTGAGATTTGAAATGAGTTTTATTTTTATCCATTCAGTTAAGTCGTGGCATTAATTTGTTGGTAGTAATATATATATTATATTTTTATGCATTCTACATTGTCAGAATTATAGAGAAATGAAATGTAATAAAGTGATTTGAATTTGTGGTACAAAGTGATAAAAATATGATATATTTGTGGGATTAAAAGCAAGATTTGATGGTCTCACCTTATCTTGAGCACAAGGCTCAAGTAATCTCGATTTCAAGGTTTGTTTAAATTGTAATCTCGATGGGCACTAGAGTGGCTTTAGCGTTCACGCGTAACCTCAACACCTAAGATAGTCTGCCAACATACGAAATCACCCTCACCCTTTCCTGGGTCGACAAAATAAGCCTCATCATCCATGCTCTAAATTTATTTATAAGTTTAGTAATAAAATTTTTAGTTTTTAGATTTAATCCCTTGATGATTGTTATATTCTTCATATTTGAGTTATAATACCAACATTTTTTTAGATTAGTATCACAAGGTTCTCATTTGGGTTGTTGCATCTCTTATATGTTTTTTATGTTGAAATTGTAACTATGATGTTGCGTATGTAGTTGTCGCATGTTGTTCAATCTTTTATATGAAATTTGATACATGTGTGTATGCGAGTCATTGAATTTTGGTAGTTTGGAAAGTAATTCTATAAACTTTTTAAATTTCTTGAACTTGGTTTGAACGATTACCTAAGCTTTTTAAATTCGATAAACCTTTTATATTACATGATATTTGGAGGAGTTTAAAAAATAGTTATGGAATTTAAGGATTAAAAAAAATCTCAGTTTCATTTGTAATTTGTAATTTGTGAAAGATTGAATTAAGTAGTGATGGTACACGTTGTGACTAAAAGTAAAAAGTTATATTGTGACTAAAAAATCTCAGTTATAATTATATTGGGACTAAAGGTAAAAAAATTGTTCCTAATTGGAATTGTAACCTGTCGTGCTTAGGCTTGTCAACGGGTCGGGTCTGGACCCGGACCCGACCCGAACCCGATCCGTATAATAGGGTCTGAGCATATTTTTTTGGACCCGAAGACCCAAATACTCGAAGACCCGTTTATTAAACGGGTAAGGTCTGGATCTTATATAAGACCCGGACCCGAAGACCCGACCCGAATTGTACATTATTATTTTGTATATATATACATATATACTATAAATTTATATATATTTAAAAATATATCTTATCAATACAACATGTAAGTATTATATATAAAAATATATATTTATGTATATAATAAATATAAGTAATATATGTTTTATTTATACTAATAATATTCTACAATACATTACAAAATATTTTAATTTAAGATTAAATAATAAAGAAGGGGGATAAAATAAAATAAATGTACATATTTGACCAGACCCGGACCCGAACCCGAGACCCGAACGGATCCGGGTCTGGATCCAATATTATAGACTCGATGAAGACCCGATTACACGGATCTGGATCTCCCTAAACCCGACCCATCTCCGACCCGTTGACAGGCCTAGTTGTGCTGTTCAAGAAAGTAGTTTGAGTAATATGTAGAAGGATGTCATTTAGCTCAATTATTGGAATTGTTACAGCACGTGGGAAGAAACAATGAACACCATTCCCTACAATATTATATGGGAGGCCAAAGGCTAAAATAAAATTGTTATGCTTTATGTTTTTTGTAATTCCATAATGATTATGTAGATTTTGATTTTCAATATTAGATATGAAAGGAGAGTTGGAACATTCTATTAATTTTGTCATTTAATTAAAAAAATTCTTACACTTAAGATTTTAATGTCGTTCCTTTTCTATCAATTTGCCAATCACAACTAACACGAATAGGGCTTAAGTTTGCCCCGTGAATAATACATGCAGGATTAAACACGGTGAGTAGTAATATTAACATATGAAAATTTGTCCAAATTGTTTAAATTATTTACAATTACGTGTCATAAATTTTTTTTTTGACATAATAGGTTCGTACCATGGTGTATGTATGTATGCACATAAACCACGTATTTGTATGTATGTATGTAAACAAACTTACAAATTTTTTCCAATTTTTTAAACGGATAGGTTTGTGCAATAGGTTATTTCAAAAAATTATACTCGATTAAATAATTTTGAAAAATTTTCGTTCTTCAGAAATATTGACCACGATTGATATTCTAAAAATTTTATTATAATACAAAACTTTTATGACTTGACCACACGATTTATACTTGGGAGAATTGTCATCGTGCCTTCGGGCACGTGCACGACTTTGAAAATTATGACCAATTTTTTAAAATTATACTTTGTGTTGTTGGGGAACGAAAAATTTTCGTTTTGCAATCATGTACTTTGAAAATTTTCGCCGTTTTGCGATTACGTACTTTCGAAATTTTTACCGCTTCGCGATTATATATTTTGAAAATTTTCAGCGTGCCTTCACTTTTTTGGAAATTTTTACCACTTCACGATTATATACTTTGGCAGGGGCATACCCTAGTATATATATATAACTTGGTCAGATTTATCTTTTTTTTATAGATTTGTCCATATCATTTATTGATATTTATATTCCTTTAATACAAATTGCACTATTATTGCTTTTAATCTTATGTGTTTCACTTTTTTGTGTTTGTGATTCTATTATGCGAAAAAACAATTCCTTGTTTGTTTTGATGTAGGGAGTTTGGTATTGTTTGCATGTAGTTCGTGATTATGTCAATCATTTTTATCCTTGAGATCGTGTTTGAGAATCATTGGATAAAACTATTGCTTATGATTTGGTCTTTGTTTTGTCTTAAACATAACAGTTTCTACATTTAAAGTTTATTTTCAAATACACGTAATACCATGTGTCACTCGAATGTCAAATAGGATTTGTACAATATTTTTGTAAGTTGTCAGTATGCACTTCATTGAATAACAATAATTTTTAAACGCTTGCGCATCGAGCGAAATTGAAAACTAGTTAACAATTAATTTCAACTAAGAAACTTACTAGGGTCATATTAGCAATTCAAATAAGAAACTTACTATCAATCAACAAATAATTTCACAAAATATTATTCAATAAATAAATATTAACAGTATAACGAAAATTAATCGAGTAAGAGAAAAGGGAATGGGTGATGGGAAAAGTAAATTATCTCCCGACAAATGATTAAATTGGTTTCTTCCCAAGCCTCTCGGATGTAAATGGATTTCTTTAAACAAAACTACGTGCGCCCACCAACACATGGCGACGTTTCCATTATCTTAGTGGCACTGCATCCAAACTACTCATAATAGTAAGAAAACCATTGGCTTTCCCTCAGACCCACCAAACGCAGCCTGTGGTTTTGTACTCCCTGTTTTCTACCGTCTCTACTGATATATACTCACCAAAAGGCTCAGGCTTTTCATCATTCGAAACACAAACTCTTATCATTCTGTTATCAGTTATCCAATTCGTAAGCTTTAGAGATCAGAAAATCACAACTAAGCAACCATTTCATAAAGCATGAGTTCAACACGCAAAGCCTGGATTGCAGCTGCAAGCGTAGGGGCAGTGGAAGCACTGAAAGACCAAGGATTCTGTAGGTGGAACTACACCATAAGATCCATACACCACAACCTCAAAACCAATCTCAGGTCATTCTCTCAGACCCAAAAGCTCTCTCCTCAATCTTCGGCATTGGTTTCTACTAAACTTAGAGAAGAGAACGCCAAGCAATCTGAAGAGTCTCTAAGAAAAGTTATGTATTTGAGCTGTTGGGGTCCCAATTGAACCCAATACCTAGGCTAGGCTAAGGCTATATAACACATCCCTTTATTTCTAGGAATTTTATAGATGGGCGATGCAAATGATTGTATACTCTACCTTTTGAGATCAATTTGACAAAAAAATTGAACTTCGTTCTTTATCAGTTATTTTAGTGGCTGTTTTTGGCTTATTATCACTTAAGAAAGTCAGTCAGAACATGGGAATTATAGTACATATTACATGGAAGAGAAATTGAGCACTATTCATTTTAACTTGATAAGACTTATAACTGGATCGTGGCAGCAAGCGTAGGGGCAGTGGAGGCATTGAAAGATCAGGGTATCTTTCAAGACCAATCTCAGCTCATTCTCTCAGACCCAAAGCAATCCGAAGAGATTTTAAGAAAAGTTATGTATTTGAGCGGTTGGGGTATAATCTCTCTCTTTATTTCAAAGAATTTTGTAGATGGATGATGCAAATGAGTGTATACTCTACATTTTGAGATCAATTTGCTATTACAGAGGCAACGAAAATTGAATTTTGTTCTTTAGCAGTGTTTTGAAGGACTGTTTGGTTGATCTCTTGAGAAAGTAAAAACATGCGAATTGGTAGAACATATAGCAGAGGGTAGATAGATGGAATAGAAATTGAGCAGCATTCCTTATTACTTGGTCAGAGTTATCTTATTACTTCCAATATCCATTTAATTATTGCGTTTGGGCAATTTTAATTTATAGGACTAGCAAACGGAGGAGTAATTAGTAAATTGAAAATGATAACATTTGTGCCTCAAGCCTAGCAAAAATCTTTTACTTTAATTTTAAATTGAGCTTTGGTGCTATATCTCATACATGTTCTATCATATTAAGTCTAGCGGATTATGAATTTTAGTTAGGGGCGAAATATGCAGTAATTTTTAATGGGTTCCCCAAAGACATATTTTTATTTTTTACATATAATAAAAAAGATTATAAATGTAGGAAGTGGATCAAGTTTCTTAGAGCATCTCCAACACACCATAATTGTAGTGTAAATATCACGTGTGAACTAGATTTTACTAGTTCAATGGTGATTTTAATTTTTGTTCTTAACATTGAAAGGGAAAAATAAACAATATGAGATACAAGAACATGTAAAATGACAAAAAAAAAAAAATTCAATGGGAGCTTTTTAAATACATAACGATTATAATAATCGGACGTATAGATTAAAGATATAACGTTTTAAAGTTTTGAACGAAAGAGTGTTAATTTGAAGGTAATTTACACCATAATTTTACACATGCAGTGTCTTCACTTGCAGAGTCCACAAGAATTTTTCAATCTGCAAAAGTTTCCTCACTTTTGTTTACAATTTTTTTTTGGGTGAAATGTGATTTAATTAAAAGGCAAAAGCCCAACAAAAATATAAAGAAGACACAACAGGCTTCCAAGAAATACAGACTAAACCCAAACAACAAGCCCAACACTCAAAACAAAACACTACTCAACCCGCCCGAACCAAAGATCTCAAACTAGCAAACGATATAAAAGAGAAATGTGCCCAAAAAATAAGAGCCCACACAAACCTCCAACCCGGTCTAAAATATATTTTTGTATAACCTAATTAAAATATATTAGAGCAAGACAACACAATTTGTAACATATCTAATAAACTTATGTTTAATTATTCAACTTTAGATTCGTGAAACTTCAAAGTTTTAATTAAACAAAGTTATTTGTTAGTTAAACAAATATTAGTTCGACTTAATTTGAAACTTCACAGTATGAACTATATGAAGAGACAAAAGCACTAACATGAATTAATCGATAAATTGTAAGGTTAATGAAAACATATCTATACTATACTTCTAATACGATAGTATTAGAAGTTTCGACGCTTATTAATGCCACTGCAATTGAAAGGGATTTATTAAAAAAACCTCCCTCCTTAAAAAACACAAATAATTGATTAAAGTAAAGAACCCAACAGGACTCTCCATCTCCTCTTCAGTACAACTCCTCTTTACAACACACCCTCTGTTATCTGAACCGTTTCCTCTCATTATATATTATTATTTTTGTCGCTTTAGTTATCAAAGACCTCAAAAAAATAGTATGTACATAGAAACATTCTCACACTATAGGTTACAATATTCTTAACCCCAAAATTGGTTTTGGAGGGTTTAGACTACAGGTGTTGATCTACGAACTTGGGCTCCCTTGCTTCTAGCGGCAACTCCCTCCCAAGACCCACCTACCAGCTGCGGATCTTGAACTATGTCGAAATAATCATCTCCCACTGTAAGTAATAGCTCGTTCCTCACCGCATCCTTTGATTTCTGACCACCGGTGACTTCTTATCTGTCATCCGTTTGGTGTGTGTTCCAAGAAGGGTTTATCCCAGTACCATATTATCGTTGTCATTTGAGATTGTGTTACGGGTGGATAACACAATACAACATTCAAAAATGGTATGATACTCATTTGAGATTATGTTTTCTTTATTTTACTGTACCATTGTATATCTTGTAATGTGTTATTTTACCATGTTAAAATTGTTTTCTTCCGTTTATTTAACAATTTCAAATATAATTTGTGTGTTCTTTAGTTTGTTATAACATAGTAAAAGAGTAATGTTTTTTTCCTAACTTGAAAACTGTTAAGTTAAGAAACTGTATATATATATATATACACACACACAGTATTGCTCTTGTGCGGACTAGTCCGCATTTTAAAAGTGCGGATCGAACATGTGAACCTAAAAAAGAGAGAGAAAGTCCCTAGAATTTAGCCGATAATTTCTAAGCCAGGAGACAGATGTCCGGTCCGCACTCTTAAAATGCGGATTGGTCCGCTCAAGAGCATATATATATATACATATGTGTGTGTATGTGTGTGTGTGTGTGTGTGTGTCTGTGTGTGAATCCTATTTTCGGAGCATGAAATTGAGGTCCTAAAACACACTCCTATTAGGTCTCATTAGGGGTAACAACGTGCAATTTGGTATAGACACCACTATCACCGTCGTCACTTACAGTTGTTGTTGCATGAACATTTATTAGATAGAGATTTTTTTACTGGTTGAACGCAGAATTATGGAATAGTTTTACTTTGATTATGAAGTTAAAACCGTTTTTAAATTAAAGTGTTTGTTTAAATATTAATTTATTTTATTGCAAATATATATATACAGGTTGACTCTAATGCGGACCCAACTTGCAGATTTACCTAGCGGATGAATTTTTTCGTATTTTTTAAAAATAGAAAAAAAAAATTTCAACTTGATTTTTTTCTGTGGTATTTAAACACTTCATGGGACCCCTATAAAAAATTAGCTCAAAATGAATTGTTTTACTATTTTTAAAAAATCGGTCAAACGTATGTGAGTTTTTAAATCTCTTTAAAGATGACATATATTTGACAGATTTTTAAAAAATAGTAAAACAATTCATTCTGAGCTAAATTTTTTTTATAGGAATCTCCTGAAATGTGAGTTTGTAAACTTTACTGAAGTAACTTACTTTCTAAAACATTAGAATATTTTTATAAATAAATGTCATTAATTTACTGGAGCAAAGGAATAAACATCAAGGATTTAGGGAGGAAAGCTAAAGACTGATTGGGCGTAAATATTTTATATTTATCCCCTTAATTTCAGAACCGTTGTGAACCCGAGCAGTGCAATTGATATGGATTTAACTCGTAATGAAGAAGAGGTCTCCAAACCAGCAAGATTTCCCAAACCACACTGGGAACCGGTTCAGGGGCGAATCGGTTCAGGGTACCTGCGAACCGGTTAGAGGTGTCTGATGTGCGAAATTCCACTTGAAAGTTGATTGGTCCAAAGAGTCCTATAATGTAAAACTCTTCTAAAATGTACATGTATCATTGTATTGGCTTAGAAAACATAGTTTTGAATAGTTTTTTATAGAGAGACAAGTAGGAGAATACCCTAGGAACATAACTTTAATTTGGTGATTCAAGATTGATTATTTTCGGATTCGATATGAAGTTTTAATTCAAGTTTCGTTCTTTATATTATTGTTTTGCATGTTATTCTTCTTGCACGATTCAGTTAGTTTCTAAGTTCATAATAATTCCTTGCAAGCTTCAATACACTTCCATCATGATTTCTTTCACATGCAACGTAGTTAATTCATGCACACTTAGGTTCAACATGTTCGACTAAATTTTTTAGGGTCGAGAAGCATGAACTCAACCCGATGTGATAGTTGCATGTGTATAAAACTAATCCTCTAAATTTAAGGATTTATTAAGACCGCATTGCGTAGTGAACACAACCATTGTAGATATTTGGATCTTGATTTCTCCACGATAACCGGGATGCTTTATACTGCAAAGCGAGTGTAGCTATCGTGTTACTACTTTACTCGTCCTCTGATTACGTATGGTGAGGGCTTGAACCTCATATACGTAATGCTTGGGAGTACTAAAGTCTGGGTCTGATTAATCACTTAAATTTACGATTAGTTTTATACTAGCAATACAATCGGGTTGAGGGATTGCATTCCCGACCTGTTTGTCTCACCATATAGTTCAAGTTTTAGTTCAATCATCTAGATAATTTAGACTAATTGCATTTAGTTGTAGTTGTTTCACCATTCAAATCACCTTTTCCTTCTTCTTAGAGTTGAATTTAGGTTAACCATCTGTCCTTCCGTCGTCACGATTTTCTCGTCCTATTTTCCTGTGGATACGATCCTGACTTACCGAGTTTATTACTATCGCGACAGGCTTGAACTTGAGCATAGAGAGAACGCACTTTAGAGACACATTCTTAGTCGCGTCAAATACATTTGATCATTTGAATGTTCATTATATTTTTGGTTCTCTTCAGTACATTACATTGACTATAATTAACTTCTGTAACGTTTTCTTAGATATATACTACTTGACTACATTGCTCATTTCCATATAATTAAATAATTTCTTTATGCGAGTGTAATGAAATTAATTACATAATTTAAATAGTTGACGTACTACACATTGCCGCCCGCGCATCGCACAGGGTACATGCTAGTAAAGTGATAATTTGAAAAGTTGGTCATAGGTAATTTTGGAAAGGTTCAACTCCGAGTCTAGATTGGATCCATGCATGCATTAGGTACTCATTTATGGGAAAAAAAAATTGATGCGTCTCCAAACGGTTGATTACAAGGAGCATAGAATCTCTCTTTATTATTAATATTTTTAATATGAGTAATGCTACAAACACCAGCTGTTAATATCAATTCAGTACCAATTGTGCTTTAAATGCATTGTATCATAGTGGAACTCACACTTTGGTACAATCAATTAAAACACAATCGGTACTGCGTTGATAGTAATAATTGGTGTATATGTGACGATTCTATTAATATTCGACTAACTACACATATCTAACTTTGACTAATAAATTAAAAAAGGGGGGTCCTTATAAATTTTTATATACATTTAACTGTTTTTAATATAAAAAACCTAAGTTTTAAGAGTTCTTTTTAACTTTTTTAACTGTTTTTTTAAATAAGGTTTTTAATAAAAAATAGTACCATTTTTTAACTAATTTTAATAAAAAATGTATGTACATATTACGCCTTTTTAATTTCTCCTTTTCTAATTTTTTTAAAAACTTTTTTTAAGAATAGCTTTATATATATTTAACTATTTTTAACAAAAAAAAACATAGTCGTAACAGTTTTTATGGACTTTTATAACTGTTTTTTTTAAATACAGTTTTTATATATTTTTAATTATTTTTTACAAAAAGAAAAAAATGTACAGTTTATATATATATATATATATATATATATATATACCCTAGGGTTTGCCTGTGCATGAAGGCACGACGCTAAAGTCCGAAAGTGTACATCGTTGATAGGACCATACATCGTATTTACTTCACAACAAATTAATATATTTTGAAATACCCTATGGTACGAACCTATTAGTTTAAAAAGATTGGAATTTTTTTAAAGTTATTTTGCATACATACATACATATATGGTATTTATATACATATATACGTACACACATACATACACTTATTTACATACATACATACATACATACATACATACATACATACTGATACAAATCTATTAAGTCAAAAAGTTTTTTTACAACACATAATTCTAAACAATTCAAAAAATATGGGTAAATTTTCATATGTTTATATGATTATCCACCATGTTTAATCCATCATGGATCTCGTAATAATTGTTAACTATTGTATAACACAAATATTTGTAAACAAATTAAAAATATTGAGCAAAATTTCTTTGTTTATATGATGATCCACCCTGTTTGAGAAATAAAAAATATCCACAACAAAACTAATTGTCCATTTTGAACCTCTCATAAACAATATCATATCCATAAAAAATCTAATTTAAGTCCTCAAGTTTTTGTACAACACCATGTAAACATTTTAAAAATTTTGGGCAAAGTATCCTTCGTTTATAGGACTATCCACTATTAAAAAATAAAATCTACTCCCAACAACAATAATAGTAATAGTCCATCTTGGACTTCGTATAAACAACATCATAATTTAAGTCAAAAAAAATTTACAACACCACTAAGTGTGAACAATTTGCAAAAGTTGGGAATAGTTACCTTTGTTTATAGGACTATCTACCCTATTTATCAAATAAAAATTACTCAAAAAACAATAATAGGAATAGTTCATCGTGTACATCCTATAAACATCATAATAGATTCCACAAAATCGTATTTGATATATAAAATTTTCAAATATAAACGTGGTTGGACAAAATGAAAATTGTAATATCTTCATAACGATCTGTCTCCTTGAAATCCAATGTTCCTGCAACATAAAACAACCAAGAACAATGAAGAATTAACATGTGGATATGTAACAATAGTATATAGCTAGAAACGTATTAGAGAACAAAACTTAGTAGACAATCCATAGTATGGAAGTTAAAAGGCCATAAACGTTAGAAGGTGAAGGACAAATAATAATCTCAAATCGATATATTGTAATATCAAACTAATCAAGTCACGAACGTTTGAGTAAACTTTTGTACTAAAACTATATGAACGAATACAAACTGTTATTCCTAATTGTCGTGTACATTAAGATTAGTAACATTTTAAACTCAACTTTAAACAACCCAATACATTGATTGATTTACACCATTGTTCTTTTTTTTAACTGTCAAACATGTCATTTCATTGAAATTTTGTTTCATATCAGGTCATGCGAATAATTTAAGAGATTTTGTTTCACATAGATGATATGTGAACAATTTAAGATGTATTTATAACTCCCAAGTTCCTATCACGTAGATCTCTTATACCTTAAACATTAATCTTGATATACCAGGAAACATTATTTAACTTTCATCAATGCGACAAACATGAATTTCCATAGGAATTCATATTTCACCAATAAATTAAATGATTATACACAAATCTACTATGTACAAAAATTAGTGACAACTACGAAATTACAACGGGAAACATAACAGTCATTATGATTATAGTTACATGTCTCATAATAGTGACTCGAGAAGAGTTGCCTCTTCTTCCACTTAGTCATTAAATTCAATATCCTCATCTATGGTGCCTATTGTCGCAGGGTCTTCCAGGAGCTTGTCATCTGCAATTTACAGTTCCCTTTTGTAATCCTTCAGAACAATAGAGAGAAATTGATTCGAAGGTTTGTAAATCATGTAATGGGAACCATCCCAATGGAAACATATAATTTCTAAACCTTCATTTGGAAAGAATTTTAGATGTTGACCATCATCTGAGCGTAACTCAAATATGTCATCCTCGGTGTAGCAAGACCCTCATCGTGTTGTATAACATAATATGACATACATCAGATGCGTATGTATTTTGGCAAGGGCATAAGAAATATTTTGATGGATTGCTTCGACTGCTTTGTCAAGGATAGCATTGGGCATAAGAAGTATTTTCGCAAGGGCATAAGCAGTATTGGGAATGTTCGTGCTCATCAATATCGTAACAGTAGTATCAACTTGGTAGAGCAACATGCACTCATCCCCACGCAAACTTCTAAGCACTATCAACAATGGTATCAATCCATTTGTTAGAAGCCACGAGAACTCTGCCATGATCATCGTCCGCAAATCAAGTAGGCTGTTTGGCAAGGGCAAGGCGTCAACATCTATGTTGAAACCCTTAAAACCATCACTGTGAATTGTATACCTGGAAACATAATTAAGTAATTAGAATCAACGAATTTCATTTAAAAGAGATAATAATTATGTAATCTATAAAGAAATCATACACATTTAAACATTTTTCTGGAAAAAACACACATATTTTCTTCAAATATAATCAAATACAACAACAAATGCACTTTAATGCTTGTGAAGTATGTGATTCAAACTCTAATCATTAGAACTCCTATTTACAACACATCATTGGAAAAGGTCTAATGATGGGGAAATTCTCACACAACTTAAGGTGTTAAACCTTTGTATGACAATCGTTGCTCTGAGCATTCCTCCTTGCATAAACGGAACTAGCATTCTAAATCGATCTCATTCACGACCTTATGTGTTTCAGCTATTGTTAACTGAACTTTATCCCAAGAGGACTGATCTTCTATGTGAGCAACTGCAATTCCAAGCTATAAAAAAGGAGAGAAAATTAATGCTGGCCCTTTGACTTCGAAAATAGTTTCGACAATAATAAACTATCTATTATATGATTGAAAGTTCCTTGGCATGGGTATCCTTTCCAATCTACACATACCTGAAAATTACAAAGAACCAATGAGAATGAAGTTGGAAAATTTTATTGATCTTTATAATAACAAAAAGAAAACACAAATTCCATATATTAGGGGTCACTAATACATGGTGTTCACAACTATTTAGGATTAGATTACTTATGTATTGCAATATCTTTGAGTAACAGTAGAAAAATTCTCGATTGCTTACTTTCGAAAATGTGTGAAGTAACATAAGCTTAGTGGAGCCTAGCATCTTTATGTACAAATGAAGCTCACGTTTGAAATCAAAACTGATACGTTTTAGCTTTAAGAAAATGAATAGACTAAGCTACAACTAACAGTAAAGCGTTTCATAAATTGTCTGATAAAAACTTCATCAAATAATTTCTCTATCAAGATATGTTGAAAATAAGTGAAAATTATATATCATGGAGGGAAAAAGCTCAATTGCTCCGGTCCACCACACATTCACCATAAACGTGCTTTTTAAGCTGAAGTATGAGAAATGGGAGATAAAGCAGATGCAACGCTGCAACATAAACACAAACAAACACATTAGAAATTGTTAAGCTAGTCTCCACCCATATATGAATAATACATAAAAAAGGAAATAAATCTTAATTAAGTTGTGTTCGTCATGTTATGGTAATTAATGTTAAAGGCATTAAACAGAATAGGAGGTAACCAAATGTTGACAAGAAGTAGGAACATAAAAAATGATGATAATCGATTACTCCTGTAAGTCTCACTTAGATTTTCCCATAAACTAACAACATGGATCTATCAAGAAAATTAGATTCCAAGGTCGATTTGAGAACCTTTTGGCGACTGCTATAGGGAATACTATAATTTTAATCGATATCGAGACTGACATAGTCCAACACTGCTTGTAGGTACAATAAATAATACACACATTTCACGCTTCATTAATATCCAGTTAAAATCTTGTTTGTTTATAGGTAAAACATTTTCACATATAAAGAGAAATATAACCATGAATTCAAAGCCGAAGGCGTTCACTTCAAACACTGAATAAATATCATTCTGCATTTGTTCTCTAATCTGGTTTATCTAACCTTATAGATGTTATACTTAAAAAATTAAGGTGGGCAAAAGTAAAGATACTAAGATATACCAAGCCCAAAGTAAAATTAATGTGAAAAGTAAAGTTACTTTTCTCTGCCTTAGTCCAAAAATACTTAAACAAAGAAATAAAAAAAATAATTATTTAACACGGTACACCTCAAGTTAATATGTAAACTTGAAAACATAGAAAATCATACCATGCTTTCAAAAGAGTTCATTACATAAATATGTAAAAGTCAAAATATTAAAGCAATAATGAAAAAAATCATAATATAGACAAAATATCTAAATACGAATATACTTGAACAAAGTATATCGTATTGATAGGTCTTCAAAACAAACGATGTTATATGCGATGGTTGTATAACTATTCCAGTGGTGCTCCGTACACAGTTGATGTTGTTGAGTAGTTGTTCTCTACATATATAGAAAAGCGATGGAATCGGGTTAGCCCACAGATTAGGCATAAATTCTTCACATTTATCCCCTTAATTTCGGTATTTTTATGATCTCATGCATTGTACACTACAAGAAAAATGACAATTAAGGACACCGATATTAGGGACAGCGTTAAAACTGTCCTTTAAAAAAATATATAAGGGACACCAAATTATAGCTATCCGTTTAGATCTATTATAAAGGACAGCTAATTTTTTTAGTGTCCTTTATAATAGTTTTAAGGACATCAAATATTTACTATCCTTTATAAGTCCTCTAATAGGACAGCAAATAGCTGTCCTTTAAAATTTTTGTTTCCCTCTTTTTTTCCCTACATTCCCCAAATTATTTTTTCATTTATTTTTTCATTCCCTATACTATGTGATAACGGACTCACCCGCTTCTCTCTCTCATCTCCTCACCCGATCAAAGCCAACGTGAAACAGATATCGTGAGAACACAGATATCTATCGCTCTCTCTCTCTCTCTCTCTCTCTCTCTCTCTCTCTCTCGTGAAAACTTCGAAGGATGTTGTCTTGTGAGAACACAGATATCTCTATCGCGCGATTCCATGACCACTAAGGTTTTGTGAAAGCCTTCTCTGTTCTCTTGCTCTCTCTATCGCGCTCTCTTTCTCTCTCGTAAAACTCGTCGGGTTATCTCCTGAAGAATAAACTCTTGAAGAATAAAGGTATGCGGGCTTACTCATATAGAGTCGATTTTTTATTTGATTTTGTGTTTGATTATAGAACTGATTTTTTTTTATTATAGAGATGATTTTGTGTTTGATTATAGACTGATTTTATGTGCAAAGATTTTGTGTTTGATTATAGACTGATTTTGTGTGCAAAGATCAGATTTCGTACACCAGACTAAGGCGTTTTGTGAATTTTGTTGAAAAGGGAAACATTTTCATTGCTGGTGGGTTCTATACTGCTAATTT
Source organism: Sambucus nigra (assembly GCA_949130495.1). Lineage (NCBI taxonomy): Eukaryota > Viridiplantae > Streptophyta > Magnoliopsida > Dipsacales > Adoxaceae > Sambucus > Sambucus nigra. The sequence continues at coordinate 82,942,410 of OX422213.1, read as the reverse complement.
TGGCTGAGTAGTGCTTTTAAAATCGGGGTGTTCTTGATGCAAGAGAATGCAATAACTTGTTCAGAAATGTAGAGTATATTCTATTTAAGTGGTTATATTTAAGGGGTTACTGATAACAATTTATTTGTAATGTATAATATACCAACTATGCCATGTTTGATTTTTGAGAGTTTCTTATCCAAGACAAGAATTTGGCAAGTCCCTTACATTTTTGAAGTCCAAATTTGATAGTGAAAGTGAAGCCAAAATTAGTACTTTAGGTTGTTATTTGACATAGCTAAGGTATTTAAAATGCATCAATTGATGTGTGGTGTCCAAAACATACGGGTCCAAAAGATATTAATCACTGCAATATTGGCAACTAAGTAAGTCAAATAAAAGGATTAGTTTTGGGGTACTAAATGTTGTCTCTGGTTGAAGCTCTCGGTTGAAATTAACAGTTATGTTTACTTTCTGGATTGTCTTGAAATTAACAGTTGTTTTAAAAAATAATATATAAAATAACATGAAATTCTAATATTATCCGGCACATAGAAATTCAACATGCATTAATAAATTTTGAATGTCAGGCCATCCACATTGGGATACTTTAAATTTATGGGTTTAAGGTGCGAAAGTTGGAGTGAACTCACAATGGGATTTCCGTTAATTTTTTGGGGAACAAATTATAACTTATGAACTACATTACAAATTTGTTATGAATCATACATTGCAAATTTTGTGTGCCAAGCCCTTTCGCTTTCAAGCTGTTTCGGAAATTGATATTTATAAGTCTGAGCCTTGGGAGTTTGCAGGTTTCTTTTTTACGATGTAGTTTTAGATTTATATTTATGTATGTTTGAAAATGTGATGATGAAGATAAGATTTTTTAGAATGAGAAAATATAGGCTTGTGGAATGATTTAGATTTAGAAGTAATCGCATGCATGTTTGTGTGTGTGTGTGTGTGTGGAATTTCTCAAATGAGGTTTCCTTTAATACTATGTCACACTAACTCTCTATATCATGTTATGTTTAAATTGTATATCTTGTATATGTATGCTAATATATTTTTGTTGTATATCGAATTACGTCTTAGGAGTTGATATAGATAAAAGTTGGATCGAATCACGTGATTGAAATTCAAAAGAATACATAGATGGGGTTGAAAGGTTTATTAGCTTTGCATATAGGAATAAAAATATGCAATCGTCATGTATCAAATGCCCATGTTGTAAATGTGTAAATCGAGTCTACCATAACCTACACACTGTGAAGGATCACATAGAGATGCATGGTTTTGACAGGAGTTATAAGGATTGGATTTATCATGGGGAGTAGTTCGATGAATTGGAGGACAATACATGTAATTTTGGTAATGATGTGTCACTTGATGATATATCATATGAATCGAGCTTGGGGCAAAATATGATTGCAATGGTTCAAGAGGGAAGGGGAGTTCCACAGACGCATGCAAATTCATGTAGTGATGGACATGGAGTAGAAGATGTGGTGCCTGATGGTGACATGCCAAAATATTTTGAACTCCTAAAAGATGCGGAAAGAAAGTTGTATGAAAATTGTCCGGAGGGTATTACTGAACTCTCATTTGTAGTTGAACTCTTGCACTTAAAGAAACTTAATGGATGGACTAATAGTTCTTTCACAATGTTGCTAAAGCTATTGGAGAAGACATTCCCTAATGTCAGAATTCCAAAATCCTTTTATTAGGCTAACAAGCTCACTTCTGATTTGGGATTCAAGTATGAAACGTGGGATGCGTGCCCTAACAATTGTATGTTATTTCGAGATGAAAATGCGACTTTAGAGAAGTGTGTCATTTGTGGGGCTTCCAGATATAAATCAAATATTGGCAGTGATGTTGATCAAGTGCAACAGAGTAATCAAAGTACAAAAGTAGCTGCTAAAAAGGTAAGGTATTTTCCTTTAAAATCAAGATTGCAAAGATTGTTTTGGTCATCACATACTGCTTCGTTAATGAAATGGCACACCGAGGATCGTATTGATGATGGTGTGCAAAGGCATCTGGCTGATTCTCGTGCTTGGAAATCATTTGATGAGTGTAATCCATCTTTTGCGAGTGATAGTCGTAATGTTAGACTTGGGCTATCAAGTGACGGATTCAATCCTTTTGGTAATATGAGCGTTGCTCACAGTACTTGACATTTGTACTCATTCCCTTGAATGTGAGCCCATGGTTGTGTATGAAGCAACAAAACCTAATTTTATCGATTCTTATTGATGGGCCAAAAGGGCCTGGTGATAAAATTGATGTATTTTTACAACCATTGATTGATGAGCTAAAAGAGTGATGGAGTGATGGAGTGACTACTTATGATGTATTGAGTAAACAATTTTTCCAGTTGCGTGCAGCGTTGTTGTGGACAATTAATGATTTTCCAACATATGCCATGCTATCGGGATGGAGCACGAAAGGTGAATTTGCTTGTCCTTGTTGTAACAAAGATCATCAAGCGACTCGATTAACTCATGGTAAAAAGTATTGTTATTGTGGTCATCGTCGATTCTTACCTCTGCACCATAGGTTTCGAAAAGAGAAAACAACTTTTAATGGCAATGTTGATTTCAGACCACCTCCGTTGAAATTATCAGGATCACAAGTTTTGCAACAGTTAAATGAGCTCGACATTGAAACTGAATACAAGAAGGAAGATGTTTTACAAAAGAGGAAAAGAGAACAATTAGAAAAAGAGCTTGCGAAAACAACAAAAGATGTGGTGCCGAAGACGAGATTAAATTGGAAAAAGAAAAGTATCTTTTTTGAATTGCCATATTGGGAGCATAATTTGACCCGCCACAATCTTGATGTTATGAATATTGAAAAAAATGTGTGTGACAATATCTTATTTACATTGTTGGGCATTAAAGATAAAACCAAAGAAAATTTGAAGGCCAGAAAAGATCTGCAAGAGATGCGCATCAGACGACCACTACATCCCCAAACACGCGGGAAAAATTTGGAGTACATAGCTCCAGCAAAGTTTACAATGATCAACAAAGAGAAGGATATTTTTCTAAAAGTGTTGCAGGATGTTAAAGTACCAGATGGCTATTCATCAAATATTTCGAGATGTGTTCACCCTCAAGAGCGAAGTATATGGGGACTAAAGGGCCATGACAATCACATTTTAATGCAACAATTACTTCCAATAGCACTACGGAGGGTACTACCGAAACATGTTGTCAAAGCATTAATTGAACTAAGCAACTGTTTTTCAGTGTTGTGCTCAAGTACAAATACTTTGGTTGATGTAGAAAAATTGGAAGATCGTATGGCTCTTACACTCTGCACTCTTGAGAAAATATTCCCCTCGGGATTCTTTGATGTGATGGAGCACGTGCCAATACATTTGGTTAATGAGTTAGTAATTACTGGTGCAGCAATCTACCGTTGGATGTATCCAATTGAAAGGTATTTGCATACTCTAAAACTCTTTGTGCACAATCGTGCTCATCCTGAGGCCTCAATTGCTAAATCTATTATTGTGGAAGAATGCACCACTTTTTGCTCGAAATATATAGCTGAAGATGTGGAAACTAAGTCTAATCGGCCTTCCAGAAATGATGATGGAGGTAATAACCTTGGGCGTGGTGTGAGGCAAGGTCGAAAATTCTGGCTTGATTCAGTAACTCGTATACAAGCGCATCGATATGTGCTTGCTAACAGTGATGCAGTTGCGCCATTTATTGAGTAAGTTATATATTAACCATAAGTAATTTTTATATAAAATATATTATTGAATTCCCTTTCTAACTTGACACACGTATGATATTTTCAGAAAACATATTGTTGAACATACAAAATAATATCCTCACGTTTCACAAAAACATTTTGTGCAACGCCTTCACAATGGACATTTCCACACATGGTTTAAGGATTATGTAAGTATGTTTATTCATTTTTAGTATTTCTAATTATATTTCCATATTTTAGTTTTCTTATTTATTGAAATATTACGTGGATGGATTGCCAAAAGATATCAAATTATCTAGCAAAATATTGAGTTTGGCATTGGGTCCTCTGGAGGATGCGTTAAGCTTCAAGTCATATATTATTCGTGGGTTTAGATTTCGAACAAACGAAGTTGATAGTCGCCGGAAAACTCAGAATAGTGGAGTTATTTTAAAAGCAGAACAAAAGAGCTATGCTAGTCGAAAAGACTCTAATCCTTTATCTAGGGATGTTACTTTCTATGGACAACTGACTGACATTATTGAAATTCAATATTTTAATGGCCAAAAGTTTGTACTATTTAAATGCAATTGGATAGAAAATCGTTTGGGGAAATGAGTAGATGAGTTTAACTTTACATTAGTAAATTTCAACCACTTGTTGTACAAAGATAATCGATCGAGCGATGAGCCTTTTATCTTTGCATCCGAAGCAGAACAAGTGAGGTATGTGCAAGACCCTTTGGAACCAGATTGGCATGTAGTTGTTCAAATGACGCCTAGAGATAGGTTTGATAGTTATTCAACCACAGAAGAAGAATTGGAAGTGCATCCATTCGAGCCGTTTAGTGTGCAAGAGTTGGAACATGATCAAAACGTATCTTGTGTGAGACAAGATGTTGATGGATCCGTAATTGATACATCTATGCCTGATGTTGATGATTGTGAGGATTATATGGACGAAGAATGAGAGTTGATAAGTTGTAAATTTATATGTAAGCATTATGACATATGTTTCTCTTATTTTTATCATACGATTTGTTATGTTTTATCATATTTTTTATTAATACGATAACTAATCATATATAATGTTTTGTTGTAATAGATTCAGTATGATTAGATCCTCGTCTACTAGCGGAACGACACATGCATCACCCCCCATCTCAGATTCAGGTATATAAATTTTTACCTCTCGAGAAGTTCAAATATTGCACTTGACTACTCTCACCCACTTAACCAAGGACCAATAAATGAACAAAACCTACTTTAAACCATGAGATTTCCTTATTTTTAATTAGAAATATCCATGCCACTCTATCATAAGACTTAGACGTATCTAATTTGATTACAACATTTGAACCATGAGATTTCCTCCAAAGTAGTCCCATCATATCTTGACATAACAGGATGTTGTCAGTGATCATTCTACCTTTGATGAAGCTAGATTGAGACTTATCAATTATGTGGGCAAAAATAGTGGAAAGCCTTGATGCTAAGATTTTAGTGATGATTTTGAAGCAAAAATGAGATAAGTTGAATAGTTTAAAGTCATAGCAATTGGCAGCATTCTTAGACTTGGGGTAGGAATTTAATTCCTGTTGATAATCAAGGGATAATCAAGGTGTTGTTCAGTGTTAGAATGAGTAGCCTGGACACATCACAAATAAAATAAATAAAGGAAGACTACCTGTCAGCCAGCTAATTAATTCTGGTGTCTTTTCTGTTAGTAATGAATGGCTCACCTTGAATAGAGGAGTCCTAACTTTTGGAATAGTTTTCTATTTTAGCCTAGTCTATGAGCTGCTACCTTTTTTTGGCATCTCCTCTCTGTATAAATAGGTGCCTTTCACCATTGTAATCAAATCATCTCTTGAGCTCATAATAAAACATTATCAAGGTTTTCGTCCCTTTTTATCTTGGTATCAGAGCTAACTGAGTAGCGTCCATGGTGTCTTCTCCACCCAGTACATCTCAAGAGCAGTCCTCAGTCACCACACCGCCTCATATTCCTGCTCAAGTATGAACTTCTTCGTTAGATCCGGTTCCTCCTCCAATAATGTCTAATGTGTCTATCTTTCAAAGTCTTGCACCCCTCACACTCAAACTGGATCATGCCAATTACTCCTTTTAGCTGTCCCAAATTCTTCCTGCTCTCCGAGCTCATGACCTAGAAGGATTCATTCTAGAAAGGAAACTTTGTACTCGTTACTACCAGTGCTTCTATTCCTGGTGAGTCCAGACAAGTAAATCCGGGGTTCAGTCGCACATACCAAGCCATTATGAGCTGGTCAATGAATTCCATTTCTGAGACCATGTTTGGTCATATTGTTCGCTGCACCACTTCATATGAGATTTGGCACACTCTTGAGCTTCCCTTTACCACACATTCTAAAGCTCGAACTCTCCAACTTCAATCACTTAAAAGGGGCAATCTCTTCATTCATGACTACATGCTCAAGATGAAATCTCTTGCTAAAAGTTTGTTTGTCGCAGGTCAACTCATCTCCGATGATGAACTTATTCTCGGGGGTCTTGGTCATGACTACGATCCTGTTGTCATCAATCTTACTTCTCGTCATGATCAAGTCAGTTCAGTATATGCTTCAAAGCCAAGAGATGCGCCTTGAACAACTCAACACACCACCACCTGTCGACTTATCTAATCCCAGTGCCTATTTTTCCACTCAGTTGCGTCGTTCTCTCAATCTCATTACCTACAATAATACCTCCAATAATTCTCCTAGACGTGATTACAATACTCGTGGTCGTGCCGAGGCAGAGGGGGGAGGAGAAATAGACCTGTTTGTCAACTCTGTAAACAGACCTGGGCACATTGACATTGCCTCAAAATGTTATCATCATTTTGACATTTCTTTCCAAGGTCAGTATAACTCCAACAACAATAATAACACTCAATTTCATCAATTTTACTCCTCTGGCCAAAAACCATCAAGCAATGGTCAGCAAACAAATCCCAAAGCATTTCCTACACTATCATCTTCGAGTTAAGGACCTTCCAACAATTTAGGTGATACTCCTTACTCAAGTTATTCTCTTCCTAACCATGATCCCGCTGAAATTGATCAGCCTGTAGTTGTATCCTCATTACTAAACCATCCTACTGTTGAGCCTGCCCAGACACTCCAACACAAACCTTCAGTTTTAACTCATCCCATGACCACCAGATCAAAATCAGGAACCTTCAAACCTAAAATATATCTAGCTTCCGTATTCAAACATCCTGATTCCATCACCTATACATCCACCACACCAGATACAGTAGAACATGCCCTATCTTCCCCTGAATGGAAGGCTTCAATGGATGATTTGAATACAATGAGAATTTCACCAACTTCCCTCAAACCCTGAACTTATTGCTTTTGAGGTCAAAACATTGGATTATAGCTGTCAAGTTGGAATCATATTTTTGTAATATTTCTCTGTCACCTGACCCCTTGCATATGTGCTGAATAGTGTCCATAACGGTGTTCTTTTCATTAAGTCCCAATGTCTATCCATTACGCTGCTGTCAATTAGGAAATGCAATAATGTTTTTGACGTCAACATATTAGACCTGAATAATCGCATCTGCGTGTTTTTCAATGGAGTTATTTAAGCTATCAATTAAACAGAATGAATAATAATCCATATAATTTAAAAAAAGGGAATTCAGTGCTTTTAATGTATAATTTACATCTACATATATTCATGAGCTTAATGTCCTTCCGCATGGACTTATAGAAAGCAAAATTCAGCTTATGATTTATATCTAGTAATGCCTATGCGATACAAAACTATAGTAAAATAGAATATTTAATAAATAGTTTATATAGTCGAACTCTATCACTAGGAAAATTATGAGCATAAACAAAAGCAGCATAAAAGCTTTTGTTAAGTCCCACAAATTTGAGTTTGCAAAATAGAGCTTGGTTATGCACTCTAAGAACATCCACATTAAAGATGATTTGGTCCCACCCAATTAGAACTCTAGACTCTCCACCATTAGTAGGGAAATTATGGATCTAACTCCAATTCCAGAAATAAACACTAGCCATAGAGGGCATGTGTATTCTTCTAACTTTGGATTCAAGGCGATAGATTAACAAAGGCTTATTAACTTTTAGCAATTTTCTCACCTCTTATTGTTTATGCAGGGAATTTAGACCCATAATGTTCCAAGATGTTGTTTTGATAATTTGGAATCACTATGTTCCCCCCTCCCCGAGTTTCTCTTCCCCTTGCCAATACTGTTTTTGGGCTTTCCATGGTGAAAATGTTTGTCCACTAATTCATTCACTGCATTAACTTTGAGACTGATTCCTGATGGGGATGGTGTGGATTCATTATCTTCCAATAGGTTAAATACAACAAATGATTTATAGGTGTCTAATGTGGGAGATTAAGTCATGATCTCAGTAGTTGGTTTGGATTCTTTGCATTGTTCTCCTTCTGAGACTGGTTGGGAAATAGTAGCCATGGGAGTATTGATGTGAACCTGCTCCTTACACAGTTCCTCCTATTTTCTTTTCGTGTTTCTTTTACCACTGACTTGCGTCCATTCTTTTTTGTTCTTCTTTAGGTTAGTTATAATGCTTGGAATGATAGATCTAGCATTACCATCCCTTTCACTAATAACTTTCGAGAATTTGGAACTAGTATGTCCAAAGATAATGAAATGACTGTAGGAGTGTGGCATGGCTTGGTATTCTACCTTGACAGAGGTTGACTTCCCATCCTTTGTTATGATTTTAAAAGACATTGGGTTACTAGTTTGGGGATTTACTTAATGCATATCCTAGCATAGATATTCCTTCTCATTTCTTTAGTTACTATGTCAACATAAATGGGAACGCCTATCTCACTTTCTATGTAACTAATGCCTTCAGCAGTCCAGTATTGAAGAGGTATGTTATGGAACATAATCCTTGGAAAATCTGCAATCAGGTTGCAATTTCTGGAAGATAATGGCATTGCCCACAAAGTGCTAAGGTCCATTCTCCACAACTTATTCCATATATAATGCTATGTGAAACTTGAACAAAAAATACGCTTTACAAAAATTCAATGTAAACCCTCAAAATATAGTAAATAATTTACCACTTTCAAACAATAAAATGAAAATAAATATACACAGTTTTTGAATAATAATACCATTACAATTTTTGAATCCACCCCAAAGGGTCTTCACAATTGAATTTGGGATAATTCACCTTTGATACCTTGTACTTTTCAATGGATCTGCTAGTAACCTATCTTCTTTCCCACTTTTCAATGCTGAAATGAATACTGAAATGCTACTGATCTGATTTGAATAATGCTACTGAAATTCATACTGATCTGATTTGAATAATGATATTGCATTTGCTGAATTAAATGAGAAGCATACTTTTTTTTAACAGGAAGTATCGATGGTACACCCTCCTGTGGAATGACAAATGACTTGCAGAGCATCTCACATGATGGTATATATTAAAAGATATCTATACATCAGAATTTTGTAAATTTTTATATATGCTTGCTCATTACTTTTGAATAGGTGATACTAATAGCACGTCCTCTCATAAGAGGAAAGTTAGAGGGAGTGCCAAACAATGGAATGAATGGGGTAATGGTGAGAAAAAGATACTTGGTTGGGACGAAGATTGCCAACCAATTGGACCATATGCGACGAAGTTGGCGAGTCAACTCGGATATTATGCACATCAAGGGGATTTATTTCCTTTAACTTTGCCTTCTTGGACAAAAGCGTATCAACGAAAGCTCGACTTTGTTTGGGAACAAGTGAAGGTAATATTAAATTAATCTCGTATTAGTAAAATCAAGTATTTAAAATTATTAGTATTTCTAACTAATGTATTTTTTTCTTAGATTAACACAAATGCGCCAGACAATTACCAAAATATATGTTGTCTAAAGCTTGGAATTCAATGGAGATCCTTTAAGTATGAGACCAAGAAGAAGTATTATACATAATTGAACACGGATGCAGAGCGTTTAACAACGACACCCCCCCAAGTCAGCCTGAATCAATGGAAAGTCTTAGTCAATGTTCAAAAAAACGCGGGGCGTGATCGAGGCGTGGAGGCCAAGCCTTAAGCCTTAGAAGCCTAGGCGGGACTTGACGTAAAAAGGCGTGAAAAGGAGTTTAGGTCTTTTTAATATATTTTAATATTTTTTAACCATAACAAGGCTATTAAAATACTAAAATTTTACATATCATAAAAATATGTCTGAATCTTTGCAAATAAAAATACTATTTTATTATTTTGGATGAGATAATGGTCCGGTTTGCAAAAAAATCTTTAAAAGGCGATATCGTTTCACTAAAGCATTGTTGTTTTTAGAGAAAAAGTACGCCTTAAGGGTTTTACCAAGCATAAGGCATCAAAATCTTAAGGCGGGGCGTTTCTCCCAAGCCTCAAGCCTAGGCGTGCCTAGGCGGGTTTTTTAGAACAATGGTCTTAGTGAAATAGTGGAGTCAAGAAACAGCAAAGGTATTACATTGAATTGGTAGACAAAATTTTGGATGTTACTTTTTTAATTATTGATGTTATGTTGTTGATTAAACATGTTGGATTACATGTAAAAATAAAGAAGACTCTGTCGAAATTTTCTAAAAATAATACATTGAATTGGTGAGGAGAGTATACAATACCAAGTAACTTGAAATGTCATTAACATTATTTATTTTCACTTGCAGCGAGTGGCAAATAGGAATATCATTAACCGTGCTTATCTTTGTTCCCACCCTAGAATTGGGAGAACTTCAATTGTCGTAATAAAGCAACAAGTTAGTATATGTTCTTACTTTAGTATAATTATATATATGTTCTACTTAACTATGATTATATTTATGTTCTTTTAGGATTTTGTTAACATGTTTTCTATTTATATATAAATTAGATGAAGTCAAAACAAGAGCCCATCGACAAATTGAGTGTTTGGAGATGGACACATAAGAAAAAGGATCTCATATAAGATGTCGATGATGGAGCCGCTGGTAGAGAGGTATAAATATGTTGATAATTGCAATCCAAATGACTTAGTTACATTACGAATTTTATTTTGGTGGATATTTGCAAGTTTCATTTACGAAAAGAGGTTAATTGTGCTATATGTTTTTTCTCAATTTGTAGGAAATGATTAAAAGACAATCGGATGTGCTGCCATTTGATCAACAAAATCGGATTGAAGTGAGGGATGCTATATTTGAGGACGTGATAGGACCTGACGAACATGGACGAGCATTGTGTATGGGAGTATGCATTAAACCAACTTCTTCACGTTCAACCACATCATCTAATTATTATTATAGTGAGATTGCTCGATTAGAGAAGGAGGCCAATGAGCGAGATACTCATTATCGGGAAGAGGTTGAGGCACGAGAGAATCGTCATCAAGAAGAAATTGATATGGTGCATGGCCATTTAGAAAATGAAATACAAGAAAGAGTCGCGAGGGCCAAGAGAGAAACTCTAGCATAAGCTAGGCTTAAAATCGCTCGTATGATACAAGAGGCGGGCATCCCACTACCACCAGCAGCAGCAGCCGCATTTGATACTATCGATAACCACACTTGACTATGTATTAATGTAACTAACTTAGAAGTGGAAATGACAATTTGAAAGTATGTGGTGGTATTTATTTTTTGAAGTGTGATAAGACACTATTTGGTTTTGTTATTATATTTAGAGAGAATTAAGGTAATGGTCATGCTCTTTCTTATATTTGAATTTTTAGGACAAATCTTTTCAAGTTTATAAATCTAGTCCCTGTAGTACAATAACATTTATAAATTTAGTCCCTGTGGTATAATAGCTTTTATTTTTTTGGTCCGCTCCAGCGGCACTATTTTTCACCATTTTTCATGGAATTTTCAGTACATGGACTAAATTTATAAAATTATATGGAGTGTCCTAATTTTATACACTTTAAGCATCATAAGGACCTTTTCCCAAAACCCCCTTATATTTAAGGTTAAATTTTGGCAATGTCTTTGTGTTTTTGTTTTTAATTTAATGTTATTCTATTAGAGATTGAATTTAGGCTGATTATAATATAAGTTAATAAAATATGTATATATATATATATATATATATATATATATATATATATATATATATATATATATATATATATATATATATATATATATATATATATATATATCTTTTAGGACAGCTATAACTGTCTTTTAAAATATTCATTTGGTGCCAAAATATATTTGGGACAGCTGCTTCTGTCCCTAATACTTCGTTTTAAAGGACAACAACATCTGTTCTTATAAATATGTAATAATATATGGATTTAAAAGGACGGAACAAAAAGGACGGCAATTGCTGTCCTAAATACTCAAAAAGGGCAGCAATTGTTGTCCTTTTAGCCTTTTATGACGCCCATCTATTAGAGCAGTTCTTGTTGTCCTTATGACTGTCGCAAATGATAATAGGGACAACAAATGAGCTTTTGGGACAGCAAATTAGCTGTCCTTAATTGTTATTTTTCTAGTAGTGGTAATTGATATGAATTTTACTCATATTTATGCTACTAACCCTTTTTGGAAAGTATTTTGTGTTTTGTGTGTCTCTTACGTGTTTTACTGGTATGTCATGCAAGAAAGTGCGAAAGAGAACTCAAAACAGTGAAAGAAACCAAGAAATGGGGAGTTCAAGGGCATTTTCGTAACTTTTCAGCCATATTCCAGAGGTGGAGACAACAAGAACGTTGAATAGCTCGAAATTACAAGAACACTAGAAAAAACGGCACCCCAATCCGAGCTACAACTTGAGAAAGAAATCCAAGGCAAAACTGTTAAGGCCGAACTAAGGCAGGGTGTCGGTCGGTTTGGTTGGTAAATAGGGACTACCAATACCAAACCGATTCTATTAAGATAAAACCAAATTTACAATTTGTACCACTCGGTACAACCTTACTTAAACTAAAACCGTACCACTCATTTTGCGATAAATCGCGGTAAAATCGGTAAAATTGAATTTCTTTTTTCCTAATGATTTTAAATACTTAAAAATTTCATAAAAGGGTAAATACATAAAAAAATCATAAAAGAGTAAATACTTAAAAAAAAAAGTGGTCAAGTTCGTTACCTAATCATTTTCATCCAGATCGAGTTCAATTTCAGAAGTTTTGTTGTGTCAGAGGTGACTTTAGCTTTCTTCTTCACATTCATGGTGTTCGAACCCCTTATTTTTCTTCAACCGAACCCTTTTTTTACTATGACAATGTTACCAGGGCTTTTTTTCTTCAACTGGATTTTCTATTCTTTCTGGTTGGATGAGAAATGGTGGGAAGAATGGAGATGGCGTTAGTGGAGGGGGTGGAAAATGGAGTGAGAGGAGATGAAGGAAGGAAAAAAAATGGCTGAAGGAAATGAAATGAGGGGAAGAAAAGAAGACTTTAGGTATTTGAAGTGTGAAGGGTGTTTATATAGTGACAAGTGGAAGAAACTAAATGGCTTGGATTAAAGAGTAAGTGGGTTCCTAATACAAACACCCACTACTCTCAACTAACGCTTATTTCTTTTGTTAGGTATATTATATCAAAATATATTTGGTATATCTATTTTATAATTTAGGTACATTATTACAATAAATTTAATATTTTATGTTTTGGTATTCTAAAAGAGGTAATTTCAGTAAATCGGTTTTTTAAATGTGTAAATCAAAACAAACCACAAAAAAATCGGTAATTTCGGTTTCGGTAGTATCGGTTTTCGGTAAGTAAAAAAAGTAAACCATTACCAATTTTTTTCGGTAAAAAATGGTACAGTACGGGTTTTTACCGTTCCATGAACACCCCTAGGCCGAACCAAATCGAGGGACCAGAACCAAACAGGTTCGCCTTTTGTCACGCTCCTGACCCGTTACAAAATTAGTCACGCTTTTAAAGTGTGGCAAATTGCCAGATTTTTATTTTGTCATTATCTTTTAGCCAAAAGAGTTTAATATTTTGGGGACTCTTCTAAAAGAATTCTAACCTATATATTTAGTCATAAGGGTTCTTTTAATTCAGATTCCATTCATGTAAATGCTCCTAATCTAGGAGGAACATCTAGGAGAAGAATTTACATATTTTGCACCTTTAATTCAAGAGCTTTTTCGATATTTCTTGAAGCTTTGATTTCTTCTTGCATGTTCTTGTTCTTCAATCTTGGTAACCTTTATTTCCATCACTTTTATATTATTTCTCATGTTTAATCTCAGTTTTCACACAATTATGATTCCATGCAACATATATTCCTTGTTTATTCATAGTTTTGTCATGTCTAGCTAGATTTCTAAGGGTTGGGATGCATGAACCCAACCCGATGTGGTTTGCATGGAGATAAAAGTGATTCTCTGAACTAAAAAAATGATTGAATCGTGTTGATTAGTTGTTACAACAATCGTAGGACTTTTAACCTCGTTTGCCTAGGTAAGCATGGTGTTTAAGAGTGCGACACACGTATTAGCTATTCCGACACCACTTTATATATATTCTTGATTATGTATGATGCGGACTTATACCCTCATATATGTAATGCTTGAAATTAATAAATAATCAAGAATGTATATTAACTAATCAAGAATATATAAATAATCTATTATTTAATTTATATAAATAATCAATTATTTAATTTATGAATGCTTTTATATCCGAAAATGTACTAGGGTTTGGGGCATTGTATTCCAACCTTATCTCTCATTCATATTAACTAATCCGTATTTTGTTAGTTTTAATTACGTTTAGTTAACTTCTTTAGTTTTCCCCTTTTTCCTTTCTTACCCCATCATCATCTTTTACACTTCATTTTTGAAGTAATAAATCAATTAAAATCTATCAAACATTACCTGTGGATTCGATACCCAGACTAAGCGCTATACTCCATAAAAGGGTAGTAAAGTTTAGAATTTTTTTTATTGTGGTCGGAAGTCAATAGCAACGATTAGCATATTTATACGGACGCTCGGATTTTGCCTCGATCAAAATGGCGTCGTTGTCGTGGATCTAAATGGCGTCGTGGATCGAACCCGAGTCACCCGGATGACAAGCGGGAATACTTACCACTATAGCGTATTTCTCATTCATTTTACTTAGTTCTTAATTAATTTAGTCTTGCATGATTAGTTTAATTTTTAGTTCAATTGATTTGCATTTAGTTGTTAGATAATTTTCAAATCAAAATCATTTTTCTTTCTTTTCTTTTAGAGTCAATCTTAGGATTAGTCTTCTTACCCTTTGTCATCACGAGCGATCATCCTATTCCATGAGGATTCGACCCCGACTTAGAGAATTATTACTTGAGTGGCTGGTTTGCACTTGAACCGTAATTAGTATGCATTAGAGATACATTTATAGTCGCGTCAAGTTTTTGGCGTCGTTGCCGGTGATTTATTTTGTTATAGATTATAATTATTTACTATTTCATAAGATATCTTTCTTTTGTATTTTTTTTGTTTTAACCTTTTTTGCAGGATTGCACAATTGAGGGCCTAGAAACGTCGAATCTTCGGCCACACACCTCTTTTCGTGAATTGTTCATCTACAAATCATTAGGTAATCATGTATTTTTATAGTGAGTTCGGTAATTATAAAGGTTCATATGGGAACCATTTTCAAACTTTTTATTCTCAAGAATACGCACCTCAACCTATTATCATTGGTGAGGGCCTTCGAATTCTTGGAAATAAAATTCTTAAAAACCAATATCGAGAAGAAAATAATTTTTGGGAGCAAGAGGGTCGTCAAATTATTGAGAAGGAAAGGCTTGAACACTCACGTTTGTATAGGAATAGTTTTCTAGCCTTTTTTTGTGCTAGAATTCGGGGCTCGACCTATGACCATGGGTGAGGCCATTCTAATTCTTGAGTATGAAAAGCTTGAAAAAATATCGGGAAAAAAAATCATTTTTTGGAACAAGAGTTGGATGCATTATTCGAATCCAATGATGACTTTTCTTCCGATATTTTTGAAACTAAAGAACATTTTCAACCAAATGAGGAATCCAAGGTTCTAGAGCCAAGGAATCCTGCTTTGGAAGAAACCATGCTTTTTCTCATAAAAAAAATTTGAACTTTCTTACCAAATGAGGAATCCAAGGTTTTAGAGCCAAGGTTCTAGACTTGTGTTTCACCTCAAATTTTTGAAGAACGTTTCGTTGAAAGTTAGTCTTGCTTCTTTGAAATTGAATTTATTTCATCACCATTTTTGTTCTCCGTTATTGAACCATTACAAGTACCACTAGATTCCTATGAGCTGTTTGAAACTTTTGAAACTTTTAAACCTTTTACCAACGAGGACTCTTTGCTTGAATTGTTTTCTAAGGCAGATTCTTCCTTTTTGTGTGCCCCTCTTCCCATACTACTTGAAAAATCTTTGAGAAGTGATTCTACTTTTCTTGTATCCCAATTGTACTTGTCCCCCTTAGCATCCAAATCCCCCACTATCCCATTAAATTTTTTAATTGGTGATGGTTTATTTTTTCCACCTCACACATACCTACCGCTGTTCAAACGGAATTCTTATTTTTCGGGAAGCATACATGAAAATCAAGGTACACCGATTATCCCTCAAAGTCATATCGTATTTTGGGTGGACCCTCAAATTTTTCGACTTCTAGTGTATAACTTATTAGAAGTTCAAATTGTAGGTTGTGCATAGTTAACTTCTTTCTTTCCTTTTTTTCCTTTTAATTATAGTTTAGAGTAATTAGTTAAAGTTCTTGTTATTCTTCTTGTTATGCCTGGTTCTAACATGTTTTGTAGATTCAATGTACTCGTACTTATCAAGAATCGCTCCATTTGGATAATATCACTCGTTTCCTCTCTTTATGTTATGTTTTTTATTCACATTGAGGACAATTCAACATCTAAGTTAGGGGGTGTGAGATATCCTTACAATTTATTGTTTAGATTCATTGACTTGATCACATGTTCGTTCAAAGTATGTCTTTTTAAAGAAAATTTCAAAATTTTCCAAAAAAATTGAAAATTTTTTAAAAGCCAAAAATATTTTTCTTCAAAATAAATAAAAATTGGAATTTAAATTTTTCAAAAATGTCACAAAATTTTGTTTGAAGTCTTAAATTGTAAAATTCAAATGCACAAAGCCGAAATTGACCAAAGATGAAAATTGAGCGAAAATTGATGACTTTACGAATAAGTGTGGAGATTAATTAATGCAGTGAGATTTCGAGCCTATCACTTTTTCTGAGTTTTTAAATCAATCCGAGTTAATGACTAACTCAAAGTTCAATATGGCTCTAAATAAGTTATTAATGATCTCTATACCTTTATTTTGATCGATTACGATAAATGTGTGTGATGTTGCCTCGAATAGCACGCTAAAATATATCTAAACTAAATTAATCTCGAGACACATATAGTAATATAATTAGTAATTCGGATAAATGAAGTTAGGACCTCGTTTGTTACCCAAAAATATTAGCCATAAAAAGTTGCAAAAGGGGCAAGAAAAAAAATAGAATAATGCTAAACCAAAATAGCAAGAAAAGAAAAATGTGAAAAATAGAAAAAAAAAAATGGAAAAAGAAGAAAAAGTTTAACAAAAGCCCGAAAAAGCACTAATGGACATCCTAAGTAAATTTTCCAATTCCGACCTTCCCCACCAATCCTATTTTTATCCAATACACCTTATAACCCAAGAAAGTCCTAACCGAGTTCGAATTGCGAAATCAATTACTGCCTGGAGAGCTTAAAACATGAAAAAATAAAAAGTGAGATTGATTGGTGTGAACAAGAGGCGATGTTTCCTGTTTCCTAATAACCGTATTCCGTAGATGAGATCTTTTCATCATAAAAATTTTCTCTTTCCAATTTGTGTGCGTGAATTTGTGTTCCATTACATTTACTATTTATATCACACACACCGAGAGAAAATAGCCACATTCCGAGTGATTCGTTTGTGAGTGTATCCCGTGAGAATTGAATCAAAGAGAATTTTCAAAAAGTAACGTGAGGATCAATCGGTGAAAATTGATGATTTGGTTTTCGGCTTCGCACACACACACTATGATTTGAGTCTTGTGAATATGGATTTGATGTGACTATTTTTAGAAAAGTTTAAATTGTATAATTTTTAAGTATTTTGAATTTTCTTTGAGTCGAAAACGATTTTTGTGGGTGTATTCACTGCAAACCCTCACGAGACACCACTCGTCCTACTGAGGTAACCTAGGGGTTTAAAGGCTTGTTGTGTACGCTAAATACAATCGCTTGCCCGCGAAAGGGGTATTCTATCCCAATAAAACCTTTGATAAGAGTTTGGCCATGTTTCGATTCTTTTACATTGCTCGGGAAGCGCAAAGTTCTAAGTTAGGGGAATTTGATTAGGAATAAATTCGTCACATTTATCCTCTTAATTTTGGTATTTTTATGATTTCGTGCATTGTAATTGATATGGATTTATCTCATATTTATGATACTAACCCTTTTTGGAAACTATTTCGTGTTTTGTGTATCTCTTATATGTTTTACAAGTACGTTATGCAAGAAAGTACAAAAGAGAACGCGAAACAGTTAAAGAAACCAAGAAATGGGGAGTTCAAGGGCATTTTCATAAATTTTCAGCCATATTCCGGAGGTGTGTACAACTAGAAAGTTGAAGATCTTGAAATTACAAGAACACTAGAAAAAATGGCACCACAATCCGAGCTACGATGAAGAAGTTATGCCCATTTGAAGTTGAGAAAGAAATCCAAGGCAAAACTGTTAAGGCGAACCGAACCGATGGACTAGAACCGACCCAGTTGGCCTTTTGTCATACTCCAGATCCGTTATAAAATTAGTGACAAATTGCCAGATACGGGATTTTTATTGTCTTTATCTTTTAGCCAAAAGAGTTTTATGTTTTGGGGACTCTTCTAAACGACTTCTAACCTATATATTTAGTCATTAGGGTTCTTTTAATTCAGATTTCATTCATGTAAATGCTCCTAATCAAGGAGGAACATCTAAGAGTAGAATTTAGAGATTTTTCACCTTTAATTCAAGAGCTTTTCCATTTTTTCTTGAAGCTTTGATTTCTTCTTGCATGTTCTTGTTCTTTAATTTTGGTAACATTTATTTCAAGCACTTTTATTATTATTTCTCATGTCTAATCTCACTATTAGAAAAATTATGATTCCATGCAACATAGATTCCCTGTTTATTCATAGTTTCGCCATGTCTAGCTAGATTTCTAAGGGTTGGGATGAACCCAACCCGATGTGGTTTACACGGAGATAAAAGTAATTATCTGAATTAAATAAATGATTGAATCATGTTGATTAGTTGTTACAGCCATCGTAGGTCTTTTAACCTTGTTTGCCTTAGGTAAGTGAGGTGTTTAAGAGTGCGATGCGCATATCAGTTATTCTAACACTGCTTTATTTATATTCTTGATTATGTATGATGCAGACTTGTACCCTCATATATGTAATGCTTTGAGAACGGGGTGGTCCCTATGCGTGTGTTTCAAATCAAACCAATTTTCACCAAAAAAATTATCCAACTTTTAATTAGCACAAACCAAGTTGTGGAAAACCAATTCTTACTTTAAACCAATTTTATCTTGATTAATCCTAAACATGCATCTAGTGATTAAATCAAGTAAAGTAAAGTAAAGTAAAGAATACTCACAACGCCGGATACACGAGGAAAAACCCAAGATGGGAAAAAACCTCGGACGGCCCAAGCCAGACAATCACTATGAATAACGGTTTTACAAAGACAGATTAGCCTTACTCAATGACTCGATCCCAACGGGTCTTGATGCTCCTTATGATCTTCTACCGTTCTTCAATAGTGCCCATGCAGAAATTCCATCTTCCACGATACCTGTCCACAACACACACGTCCACGTATGTCTCGGTGTCCACCGAATGGCTTTGATACGTTTAGATGTCGAACAAGAAGTCCTTCTCTTTTCGTCACCGCAAAACCCTGATGTTCATATATAGAAAAAACTTCTTGGTGCAACAAGATCACATAAATATATAATAACGATAACTCAGATCTTTGCAAACTCTAAGGTTGTGTTTAAGCTTTGTAACCATAGAAAAATATGTGCAAACAAGTTTCTGGATCGTAAACTGTTTTTCCAGAATGCACACTTGAAAACTCTGACAAAAACACGTTTTAAATAGGAATTAAACGCCGCCTCAAAGATAGTGTCTCTCGAACGATAATGACACATCGTTCGCGCGACATGAGCATCTCGCTCGAACGAGCTCTTATGTCATTTGAACAACGTTGCGCGTCAGTTTGACTTTTTGTTTAAAACGTCTCTTCCAAAAGAGATCCAAATAAGTACAACTCTTTTTCGATCTTATCAGAATAAAACTTAGTGTAAAACTCTAAAACACTTTTAAAACAATTTAAAACATTTTTCCTTATAAAATTACATCCTTATCTTTTATAAAAATAATTCCGAGCACCATTAATTATACGCATATATACCAGTGTGATCTCGGAATGCAATTAACATGAAGACAAATAAACTTGCACCATTTTGAACTTTGGCATTATTAATTCTTTGAAGCTTTGCCGCAATGTCTTTAATTTCTTCAATACGTCATATACCAAGTGGGATCGTGACCAAATAAAATCTCCTTATGACATATTACAAACACAGTTTTGTTCACGGAATTAAGTCAAAATAATATAGGTACTCAATTGGAAATTTATGTCCTTATAAATATCCCCCTTTGACTATTCTGGGACAAAACTAAACCAGTGGAATGCCTAAGCCGTGCCGTCAAGCCGTATGATGCGTAAATCCCATCCCATAAACCCAAAGTCAAATATTACAGGATACGAACTAGTATATGTAGAACCGACAAACATGAACTATCTGAATGTGATGCAGTTTTGAAATCTCGAATCTCTGAAGCATACCTACACACATGAAACAGACAAACAAATACCCAATGCAGTATAGACGAACAAATGAAACCAATATATATATCCAAATGATACCAATTTTACAATAGATACTCATATGAATAAACTCTGAAAAATCATTTGTTAAATAGTTGAGCAACAAAATGATACCAAATTTAAACTGCCAATTTGTAATACCAATTTGTAAAATATGTAATAAAAAACATGCTCAACAAAAAAAATCTCCCCCTACATCACATACATTTCTCCCCCTTTTTGTTTCGAATAGACAATCCGATGAAAAGATAAACCAATCAACAAGTATCTAGCATGTGAATATACCAATTTGAGAATTAAAATCGCTAGATAATCATGAAACAACTAGCTAAATATGATCAAGTAATGGCAAATCAGTAGCTAGTAAACCAATGAATCACACAAAGCATATAGAAATCTAATCAGGTGTGATAAACGGAATTATATGCAAAATATCAATATGAGATAATAAAATCTGCATATATAAACTAGTCAGTCCAGAAAGCTTCCAGCAGTATCAAAAAATATACCACAATAACCAGGGTGCTGCAAACAAATAAGAAGCAAAAATCTAGACTGTAGTTCGAACGAGCCAGGGACGTCGCTCAAATGAGATGAGGACGTCGCTCGAACGAGACTTCGTGCGACATGGTAATGTCGCTCGAACGAGGTCTTCTCGTGATATGAGATGTTATTTGAATGACTTCTCGCAACATGCCAAACTTTTCCAGATTCCCAGAAATATTTTATATTTTTTCCCAGTGAAAAAAATTCCAAAAAAAAATACCAGAAAGGGGCTAACAGTGGAAAAACAGTGCTAAAACAGTATACTTTTAACACAAAACGCTTATAAAAACTAATAATGAGAGTTACATTTAAACATAGTATCTATGTGCTCAAACATGGACATGGAATGCATGGGTGTGAAACTATAACAAATGAGTCACAATTCCAACACATCGAAACGATAAAAAAGCTCTAATTGATAGCGATAAATGATCAAACTTTATCATAGCCATATGACAATTAAAGTGTGAGCTTAATGAACTAAACATACTACATGCACACAAATCCAGAATTTTGACAATTCTACAAATAATAGCGTCAAATTGCAATGTTTCAAAATTAGGATTAGTTGAGCAAACCTGTTTAAATTTTCTCCAACCAAACTCCCTCATATATACATACGTTTTCAAGTTCTTTTGAGGTTTCTAGCATTCTCAACTAGAGAAAATCTTATTGTCCCTTTTTCATATTGCTTTTTCTTTTGGGCTCTTTTAAATGGTGGCTTTCACGATTAGTTAATTTTGAACTCTCGCAGCCCTTTCCCGTGAAACACTCATCATTTTTTTTTCAATTAGGTACCAATTCAAATCCTCACGGTAAAAGATTCTTACATGCATACTTCTCCTTAAGTCTACTTACGCATAGATGACAAGATTGAGATAAGAACGCCTCACCAAATTCAAATATGCAAGAGAAGTCAAACATCCATATAAACTCGTGTATGTGTGCAATGTCGGCATATATACAAAGTCGAATCAAAATGCATATCAACTTCGAAACAACCCCATATAAACAATGGTTAAGACCATTCTAAGTATCGATAATAATGACCAAACGTCCTAGCCACATGGATGATGAAACGATGGGGGGTCCAAGCACACTGATATGCCACATTAAACATGTAAACTCAAAATAAACAAAAACCTAAAATCTTTTTGGCTTTTCAAACATATTTTGACTCAAATGAAAGAAAAATCTTTTTAGTTTTTCAAAAGTTTTCTCAAAAACAAAATCTTTTTGGATTTTTTCAATAGGACTCAAGCAAATGAAAACTATAGTACAAAATGATACACATTTCATTATACTAGTAATGAATATATCATGAAGCAAACTAGCATATGACAAACAAGGCAATACTATCATTCTTTAGATTTAGTATGCGAAGAATCAAGTGCAACCCAATGAGAATCATGAAGTTTTATTCCTGAAGCCACTAAATCCGATTTCCTAACCCAAGTAGGTGTAAAAGGAAGCATGGGGGTTTGGGTAACTGGGGAAAATTTATTCCTAAACTTCCTAGGAGCTTGTCTAAGGTAGTAACAATAACGCCTAAGGTGACCTTTTCTACCACAAAACGTGCAAGTGTAGCGATGGTGGGAATGATTACCTACATATGGACCTTTTCTAAACTTCCTAGTGTTTCTCACACATGCGTGGGGAATGGGAGCAACTCTCTCATCAAAACCTATACCTTCCCCATATCCCTTAATTTGGACGGTGCCTAAGATCTTATCTAACTTCTATGACCTAGCCTCTAAATCAAACTTAACTCTAGACGAGTCTCTCAATCTCTCCTCCAACTCATGAATCCTAGACTCTAGCAAATGCCTAGACTCCTCAAATGCTAAAATCTCCTTTTTCAAAGACTCCATCAATCTACGGAGATTATCTCTCTCATTCTCCACAAACTCTAGTTTCTCCCTAAACTTCTTCTCTCGTGCCCTAAGATCCTCTATCAAACTATCATTATTTTCTATGGCACGCTCATTCAACTTAGCTTGCAATTTTGAGTTAGCCTTTTTCACCTTCACCGTTTCGGCATACAACTCATTAAACGCATTTTGCAATTCTTTCACATTTATCTCCTCCTCGTCACTCTCTTCTCCCTCACTGACATGGGATTCACTCAAAACCTCCTCGAAAGTGTCATTCACATGAGAATCTACGTCGCTCACATGACATGCCATAAACGCAACAAAGTTACGATCAATGGGGGAACTCTCTCCCTCTTCCGGATCACTATCACTTAACGTGGAATTATAAATAATGGGTTGCTTGCCCTCTTCCTTAAGTCTAGTGGGACACTCCTTAACTTTGTGATCATACCCCTCTCACCCAAACACACTTATCAGACTCATATCTCTTAGGCTTTTCAAACTTATCCTTAGAGCTGGGATCAACTTTGTTGTTCTTGAATTTTTGAAATTTCTTGGCATCTTTCGATTGCTTTTGAAACTTAATAAAAATTATAAATTTCTTTGCCAACAAAGCAACATCCTCAAAATCGGAATCGGGATCGGAATTCGAAACTTTAATTTCCTCCTTTAGGGTTTTCAAAGCAATACCCTTTTCTTTCTTAGGCACTTGCTTGGAGGTAATTGTGTTGATTTCATAGGTTTGTAAGTCACCTACAATATCTTCTAGTTTCGTCGACTCTAACTTACCCTAGGAGTTTAAAACGATCACTTTTGCATCAAACTTACTAGGCAACGACCGAAGGATTTTCTTAATGACACGATTGTCAAGAATTTTCTCACCTAGGTTAAATGATGAGTTGACAATATTGGATAACCTAGCATAAAACTCATAAAAAGTCTCACTCTCTAACATCCTAATGGTCTCAAACTATGTAGTGAGATTTTTAAGCTTCGACGCCCTAACCGTGCTAGTTCCCTCGTGAGTGTGCCAAAATATCCCAAGCCTCTTTTGATGTTTCACAAGTCATAATTCTATTATATTCTTCTGGTTTGACATGTGAAGAAATAACGTGCAAATCCTTAGAATTATATTGTGATAATCTATGTTCAGTTTCGGTTCATGACTCGATAGGCTTTAAATTAGTGACCTCACCTAAAATAGTGACAGGGGGTGTCCAACCTTTCTCAACTGCTATCCACACACGCTCATCAATTGATTTTAATGCACTTTTCATTATCATCTTCCAATAGGCCGTAAAAAATAGGAGTTCGAAAAAGTTCGTTATTTCCATAATTCATCTTTGAAAATACACGGGATCACAAAATAAATAAATTATGTTTTCTAGCTCTGATACCAATTTGAAAACGGGGTGGTCCCCATGCATGTGTTTCAAATCAAACCAATTTTCACCAAAAAATTATCTAACTTTTAATTAGCACCAAACAATTTGTTAAAAAGTAATTCTTACTTTAAACCAATTTTATCTTGATTAATCCTAAACATGCATCTAGTCATTAAAGCAAGTAAAGTAAAGTAAAGTAAAGTAAAGAATACTCACAATGCCGGATGAACGTGGAAAAACCCAAGACGAGAAAAAATCTCGAATGGCCCAAGCCAGACAATCGCTATGAATAAAGGTTTTACAAAGACATATTAGCCACACTCAATGACTCGATACCCACGGGTCTTGACACTCCTTCTGATCTTCAATCGTTCATCACTAGTGCCCATGCAGAAATTTCATCTTCCACGATACCTGTCTACAACACACGCGTCCACGTATGTCTTGGTGTCCACCGAATGGCTTTGATACGTCTACGATGTCGAACAAGAAGTCCTTCTCTTTTCTTCATCGTAATACCCTGATGTTCATGTATAGAACAAACATTATTGGTGAAACAAGATCACATAAACATATAATAATGATAACTCAGATCTTTTTAAACTCTAAGGATGTGTTTAAGCTTTGTAACCTTAAAAAAACTTATGCAAACCGGTTTCTGGATCGTAAACTATTTTTCCAGAATGCACACATGAAAACTCTGACGAAAACACGTTTTAAATAGGAATTAAACGCCGCCTCGAAAATAGTGTCGCTCGAATGAGAATGACACATCGGTCGTGAGACATGAGCATCTCGTTCGAACGATCTCTTATGTCGTTTGAATGACGCCGTGTGTCAGTTTGACTTTTTGTTTAAAATGTCTCTTCCCAAAGAGATCCAAATAAGTCAAACTCTTTTTCGAGCTTATCAGAATAAAACTTAGTGTAAAACTCTAAAACACTTTTAAAATAATTTAAAACATTTTCCTTATAAAATTACATCCTTATCTTTTATAAAAACAATTTCGAGCACCATTAATTATATGCATATATACCTGTGTGATCTCGGAATGCAATTAACATGAAGACAAATAAACTTGCAACATTTTGAACTTCGGCATTATTAATTCTCTGAAGCTTTGCCGCAATGTCTTCAATTTCTTCAATACGTCATATACAAAGTGGGATCGTGACAAAATAAAAACTCCATATGATATATTACAAACATAGTTTTGTTCACGGAGTTAAGTCAAAACAATACAGGGACTCAATTGGAAATTTATGTCCTTACATGCTTGAAATTAATAAATTCTGGGTTTGATCAATTATTTAATCTACGCTTGCTTTTATATCCGGTAAATGTACTAGGGTTTGGGGAATTGTATTCCAACCTTATCTCTCATTCATATTAACTAATCGGGATTTTTCTAGTTTTAACTAGGTTTAGTTAACTTCTTTAGTTTTCCCTTTTTTCCTTTCTTACCCCATCATCATATTTTACACTTCATTTTTGAAGTAATAAATCAATTAAAATCTATCAAATATTACTTGTGGATTCGATACCCAGACTAGGCGCTATACTCCATAAAAGTGTAGTTAAAGTTTAGAATTTTTTTGTATTATGGTCGGAAGTCGATAACAACGATTGGCATATTTAAACGAACGCTCGGCTTTTGCCTCGATCACCCACATCTAGAAAAAATCCAAGTAAAAGACACAAAAGAATGTTAAAACTCAATCAAAACCCAGTTCACCTAAAATACTCGAAATTCACATACTAAATCACATCAAAAGAATCCCCCAAAATCGGTACATGAAATTAAATACCGTAATTTCCCTATCATTATTCATCCAATAATTTAAGATTGAAAACTAAATAACATACTTAATGATTAGTTATAAACCATAAGACATAAAAATATCTATTAAAAATGATTAGAACTCGGTGATTCGGTGATGTTTTAGCTGTTTCAGTATCAAATCCGGGAATCTAACCAAATTGATTTGCATATCTATATCTCCATTCAACTTTTTGAAAACAAAAAGTCACTCGGCATGAGAAGCTTTATATTTCCAACAATATATAATTAATTGATAACAGGCAACAATTGGGTTCAATGAATATAAAAGAGTGAATTCAATAACTCATTTTCCTCCACCAAAGGAGTAACTTCATCAAAAACACTTCAACTTATACAAAAATCAAACTTAGGATCTCAGACAAAGAAAATGTGTATTAACGTAATTAGGACGTTGTAAATTATTTTACCCATTGATATAGATAAGTTGACCTTCACTTCAAACTACAGTTGCTATCAAAGTCCCAAGGACCTGTTAAAAATAAATCAGTAATACATAAACAGTGCGAATGGGTTAATCTATAAAAAAACAAACAAATAACAAGACATAGATTGCAATACATAAAAATTTATGTGAATAAAATGGAAAAGAAAATACAACACTTAAATACTTTAATAAAGAGCATAAATTAACGCCATACTTGTCAAACACATCAAAATAAATATTTTACCTAAAATTGGAGACTATTTTTGTTAATTAAGACAGATTTAGGTACCAAAAAAAATCAAAAACCCCCAATTTAAGCAAGTATTAAAACAGATATGGGTACCAAAAAAGTAAAAACCCTAAATTTAAGCTTACACCCCTATGTTAAACAAAAAAAAAATGATAATCTCGAAAAATTAGGGAAGAAAACAAAAATTAGAGTACACTTGGAAAATGAAAGCTAATTAGAACAAAAACCACCAATCACAACTCTACTAAACCGATTAAGAAATGCAAAAAAAAAAAAAGTTCCAATTGGATCTGGAAAAAGTTAGATCTAGAAAATTTGAACAAAAAACTCACGAATTTTCAATCAGAGAGAGAGTGCATGTTTGTATAGGGTCGGGGTCCAGTGTTGGTAGAATATGTGTTGGCCGGTGGTATGAAGTTTGGTTTGTTTGATATTTGGATGGTCGTATATTTGAGTTGTTGGTGATGTGGTAGGAAGTTTGGGTGGTCTAAGATTTGATTTTTCGGAGGTTTGAGATTTGCTTTTGAAAGTTGGAACTGGTGGGATTTGTGGTTTGGGTGTCGTTAGGTAGAGAGAGATGAGAGAGGCTTTAGAGGGATATTACCAAAATACCCTGAATTTTGAATTAAAGTGAGTTGTTAAAGAGAGGGGAAAGTAATTTACTTTCTTACTCATGTTTTTGAATTTTTGGGAAGAGGAAGAAAGGAAATAAGGGTTAAAAAAGAGGGGGAACTCAAATATTTAAGGAAAAAATATGGTATGAGGTGTATTTTAATTTCAACCATTAGATCGTTGCCTTGTTGACTTCGATCTTAACCGTGAAGTGTCTTCCCATCTTATATATATATATATATATATATATATATTAAGTTTTTTATTTATTTAATTTGTACTATATATAAATCGTACAATTTAAAAAAAAAATAGTTTTTGTCAAAGTATTTTCTTTTTGTAAAAAATAATTAATTTTTCTTAAACACTAATATATACATAAGTTTACTTTACAGTTTAAACCGTATGTATATATTATACTTTTAAAATTCTTCTTTTTCTAACATTTTTTTATTTATTTTAAAGGATCAATTACCATTAAGTCCCTTAAACATTTTTTAATACACATTTAGTCCAAGCCTTTTTATTTTGTTCCAAAAAGTTCCTCAAACACCCATTTAATCAATATTCTCTTATTTTTAAAGGTCTGTGCTAACGGCATCCCTATCCCACCTCCGCCCCACCCCCCACCGTCTCACTGCCGGAGCTCAGGTGACCCTCATCGGAGCTCATTTTTTGAGTATTTTTACGTGGTGAGTGACTTTTTGAACACAAGAAAAAGTCTTGAACTAGACTTGTATTAAAAAATGTTTAAGGCGCTATTTGTTATATGCTCCTATTTTAACATGACTGTTTTTCAAGTACAATTTTATGTATATTTAACTGTTTTTAATTAAAAAAAACATAATTTTAACATTTTTTAAAAACCTTTTTAACTATTTTTTAATATACAATTTTTATATATTTTTAAAAATTTTAAATAAAAAAAATATTTTTTTAATAAAATAAAAATTATATATATATATATTGTAACAACCTGTCCTTTTGGAGACAATTAAATTCCATAATTAAGCATAATTTGGAATTTGGAGAATTTCACGAAATAGTAATTTTTGGGATTTTTGAGGATTTAATAATTTTCGAAGGGTGTTATAAATTATTTTGGGACTATATAGGTCGAAGTAATTTAATTTTATGTCGTCGTGGAGTATAGCGACAATAAAGGTAAGATTTTTAATTGGAAATACCGCATTTAATTATTTTGGATTAGAATAGTGATTTGCGATCAAGTACCTCGGATGGAAATTTCGACTGCGCCATGAGTCTCGGAATGTCCGAGATAGTCGAAAAAGAGTGTCCGATTGTCGAAATGGAGTTCCGGGTAATTTTGGAGTTAAATAGGCTCGTAATTGGGTAAACGAGTCGTTTTTGGGTTTTAAAGGGGGTTAAACCTTTTTCTCCTTATAAAAGGAGGGAGAGGGGGAGAAAAGAGAAGAGAAAAGAGAAAGAAGAAAGGGAAGAGAGAGAGGAAAAAGGGAGATTCCGGCCAGCCTCCGCGGGATTCGGCTCGGGAACGTCGGATTTTATCCACGAGGCAAGTGTTTACTTGCTTTATTGGTTTTTAAGCATAAATATCTCATATCATGGTTGGTATAACAAACTCTAATGATTTTGGGTTGGGTATTCGTGGATAAAACGGGTTTTTGGGAGTTAAAACGAATAAACCCCTAAAAATGATAAATTGGAGAAACTTAGGTTTTTCTTGAAATTAATTGGTGATTCTGGGTTCTAGGATGTTTAAAACCCGTATTATAGGTGTATTTGTAGTTGGTTGAAGTTGTAGGCCGTTTGGTGAAGAGATGGAAGCTTGGGGGAAGCTTCCATGGCCGAAACAGCTTCTCGGAGAAGAAGCTGCCCGACTTGATCGATCGATCGATCATAGGGGATCGATCGATCGAAGCCATCGATCGATCGACGACCATGGGTCGATCGATCGACCCCTGCTGAAAGTGGACAATTTCTCTAGGATGATTTGGATGGGATAGATTACATTTCATCTTGCTTTGAGGTTAATTAGGTGATAACCTAAAGGACCTTTTAGGATTTTTATGGTCCACAAATTTAGGCAATTTAAGAGGGTAAAGTAAGGGTTTTTAGTATATAACCCTTAATCTATATTTTCGAGGAAAATAGAATATTTGCAGAAATTGATGGATTAGGGTTCCTAAATTATATTGGGGACTTTTAAATGATTAATTGGACTAGGTATAGTCTTGGGGGTTCAAGGAAATGAAATCCTTAACTCGTTGAATTTAAGGTTGTTCGGGTGAGATAAATCCCGAGGATATTTCTTGTAGGCATAGAGGCCTATATAATTATGCTTATAGAAAGCATAATTATATCGATTATCGTTAAGTGTATCCTAGGAGATAATTAGGATAATTTGGGAATGTAGGTATGTGTGATTTCACTTAGAGTGAAGGGTATCATTGGAGATATCCAATAAATCCTTAGATGGGATTGAGGTATATAGTGATTATTAAATTAAGAATTAATTGGGTTTAGTATCATGCTTATATGAATGCATGATTATGATTCTTAGAGGGAATCTTTGGGGATTATTGGTCATCGCTAGATGCTATAGGCCATTATGGCCGTTTATATATTCTAGGAAGAATATATGGTATCTGTATATACTAGGTGATTAAAGTATATATATATATGATATGATGGAAATGATTTTGAAAATATAAAAATAAATATTTTCAAAAAGGGTAAAGAAATGTTTTTCATAATTGATAAAATATGGATTATACACACCTCCCTAAATCGCTATCATAAGGGAAGTTGCGCGCGTTGTGGTGTAGCCTTCCTGGCTATTGAGCAGGTTGGATATAGTCCCTAGGCCATATGGGCGTTTATTTGTTTACTGCGCTAATTAGGGGATTCTGGGTGTGGTCCTGACTTTCCCGCAGGCAATATGGCCACTTCCCGACGTTGGTAGGTTCCCAGGTTGTCTTGTATAGATAGGCCCTGGAAGATGATAGCCATTTAGGGGCGCGTCCAGTGGGGAAACCCGGAGGGGCGGTCTTAGATTTATTAAAGCAATTCATGATAATGGATTGGCTTTAATTTACATTTCCTGAGTATAAAAAGGTAAATGGGATAAAGGTTTGGCTTCGGTAACACTCCCGGATGGAAGAAGGGATGTGGAAGCATGATTTGATCAAAGCATTTTCATGATAATGGAAATGGCTTTGGGTACATTTCCTGAGTATAAAAAGGGAAATGGGATGACATATAAAGGAAAAGCATTTTTATGATAATAAAACTGGCTTTTAAAAGTATATGATTTGTTAAAGCAATTCATGATAATGAATTGGCTTTTATATTTACATTTCCTGAGTATAAAAAGGGAAATGGGAAGTTTGAGAAAATGATAAGTATTGATAAATACTTTGTATATGGATTCTCATTCCGGGAGATAGATCCGGATGGTTATGGTAAAATATGTATATATATGTATAAATGGATAAATCGAGCACCGAGGGTCTAATGGATCCCGATGATCGACCTTGCCGCTTAGTAGTGTATCGGGGGGGTTCTTTGTTTCGATTTCACTTTGCGAGACACCCCACGCACGAATATGGCATTGTGTTGAGACTGGGGAGAAGTTTAATCCTTAGTGCTCCAATATTATAAATGTGTATGGTATATATATTATATATATATCTTTCTGTACTGAGGGACTGACGGATCTCGACGATCGACCGTGCCGCGTAGTAGTGTATCGGGGTGGTTCCTTGTTTGGATTTCGCTTTGCGAGACACCCCACGCACGAACATGGCATAGCGTTGAGACTGGGGTGAAGTTTAGCCCTTAGTACATTGCTTGGACTATCTAGGATTGATAGTGAGTTGGGTGATAGACTAGTTTAGCAGGATAGCTTGACTAGGATGTCTAGAGGGATGCGCTAGGAGTGCACTGTTAGTGGAGAGGTGAGGGGTATCTCATGGGAGTGCGATACCAATTTAAATATGAGATAAAACCTTTTTCAAAATAATAAGGCATTTATGCACTTGCAAAATATTTTCAAAACTCGGGCTCTGACCCGTTTATCTACTCTCCTTTCTTTCTATACTATATATATATAGGTGTCCAGACACAGGGACGCCTGGATGGCACTTCTTTCGAGTCTGACGTCAGCTGCAGCAGCTGTGGATGGGTGCAGGTTTTTGATAGCCGCTTCCATCATTGTACTCTAGATAGGAGGTATTGTATAAACATTCGGGCCAATGGTCCAATTGCATTTAGTTATTCTTTCAGTACAGCATTCGATATGGTTGTATATTTTGACCGAGTGTTCGGTTATTTTATTTCATTTCAGTTTCATTTACGCATAAACTGTGTGGATGTTTTATTTATTGTTGTTAAAAAGAGTAGTAAAGTTAAAATTTTGACACCGGCCTAATAGGTTATTAGTAATTAAATGGATTTTCGACAGTGATGCTAAGAATGATCCATATGAGACTCCTATTTTAATTTAATATTGGAGTGATCGCCCGGTATCTTATTAGGCGGGGTGTTACATATATATATTACATTTTTTTTTTGTACTATATATAAACAATACAGTTTGTTTTTTAAAAAATAGTTTTTATTAAATTTTATCCTTTTTTTAAATAGTTAAAAAAGGCTGCTAAAACACTGATATATACATAAGTTTACTTTAGAATTTAAACCGTGCGTATACATTTTTTGTTTTTATAAAAGTTTTTACTTTTATTTTTTCGAGTACAATTTTATATATATTTCACTGTTTTTAATTTTTTTTTAAAAGAAAGTTTTCACGATTTTTATTAAATTTTATTAACTGTTTTTTTAAATACATGGTTTTTAACTATTTTTAATAAAAAATTATTTTTAATATATATTACACTTTTTTTATTTCGTAATATATATAAACTGTATAATTTAAAAAAAAGTAGTTTTTGTTAAAGTTTTTTCTTTTTGTAAAAATAGTTAAAAAAAGGTTTTTAAAATAGTACACATGAGTTTACTTTAGAGTTTAAATCGTTTGTATATATATAGATATATATACACACACACACGTTGTGGTTTTTTTAATTGTTTATTTAAACGAAACTACTTTTTTTAAGTAAAGTTTTATATATATATTTAATTGTTTTTAATTAAAAAACACAGTTTTAATAATTTTTAATAAATTTTAGTATATAATGTGCCTAATGTTTTTTTTAATTAAAAAATTTAAGAGGCTAACAATTATATTGGCTTTGAATCATTTAGAGGTAACACGTTCATATGATAAAAATAAATAAAATATCTAATACAATTTAAAAGTGTTAACTTAAAATCTTGAAATAAAAATAAATGCACAATAATAAGACTATGACATAACCTTGTTAAGCTTCAAATTACGAGTGTGTTCGGTGAGTTATATATTGAAAAAAAACTTCAAGGTCACTCGCACAAAATTAAAACTAAAATAGTAAGAACCCTTGTTGAATACCAATTTTCTCAACAAAACAATCAAATTCTCAATTTTTTGATCCCATCGATTTAAACGCGGGTTATTAGCCGGGCTTATAGGCTTGACCAAAACAAAGTTGTATATAGCTTCAATTTGGCCAAACCTATTAACCCGGCTAATTGCCTGCGATTCAACCGACGGGTTCCGTACAATATTGATTAGAGCTATTATTGAAGCCCAAACAAGATTAATCCCCTTTGAGCAACACTTTATTGATGGTAACAGGATTTTAGCTTTGCAGTTTGGATAATTGAACACATTAATCAAATTATCAATCGGACATTAACTTCTATTTTTTTTTAATGTTATCATGTCGTGTTATTGTGACGGTTGTATAAGGATTACTAAACCAAAACCCTTATATTAAGAAGTCATAATGAAAGACAATCTAGAAACAAATTTCTCTAATGGGTCGTGTCATACATACATACATACATACAAGGTTAAGTAAACAATAATAAAATAATATATCATAGTACAATATTTGTCTAAATTAAGTAAAAGATCATTCAAATTAGGGTTGTCATTAAGAGCAGACTAAAACTCTGTAAGGGTCTTTAATGCGTCTAAGTCAAACCCTTTGGTGCATGCATAACAATAGACCAATTGTCGCCGTTTATGCACTTTGAGTATAATACCCTCTTCAAATTTTGAAAGGCACAAATAAAAGGCTCGTCGATCATGCTATCTTTACTCTTCATCTTAGATAAATCTGCCATAATAAGTTTTGTGGTCGGATCAACTTTACAACCATTAATAGTGTCCTCTACCTTGACCCAGTCACAATTGAAGATGACTTCTTTGAAATCTAAGTAATCTAGTTCCAAGATTTGTCCGACAATCCCATAATATGTTAGCACCATATCCTTTGGATTTTTGTCACCTTTTCTATCTGAATGAGAAGTTATGGCATATATTTAAATTCTGCTATTTTGCGTCGATAGTTTTTACTTGTATGGGAACAGGACAAAATCAAAATCGTTGGTGCATTATTTTATAAAACCCTTTGCATGAAAATAAGGACCTTTGGCTAGGAGTGCAAGCATTGAATAGATATCACACTTTTTTAAAAGTTGTATTTATTAATGGATTTGAATTAGGTTATGTTTTACAATGCATGCATAAGTAACCACAAAAAAAGAGGTGACAATTACCTCTTTTAATACCCATGCCCTAAAATCATTCATCGCGTCCGTTGAACCTTTTTTCTTCTAATTTTGGATAATTTTTCTCTCATACTTCATATACGTGTTCATGAAATTATAGAATTTAGATGGTAATATTGATAATACACATAATTAAATAAAAATATGTTATATATGTAGGTTTTTACTCTCTTCAATCTTTAACTTTATCTTGCGATTTAAAGACACAACGAGCTACGTGTTCGAATTGCAAATTGATGATTCTCACTTCTTTCGGGTTCCGGAAAGGAAATTCATCCTTAAACTCATTAAATTCCTTGACCACTCATTCTCTATGAGGATTAAACCTCATAAGCCTTTGTTGTGGCATATGTTATTTATGTATAATGATGATTCTTCTATTATGTATTCTTTAGAAATTGACCCGCCATTATACCGGGTATTCTTGATGTAATCTTTATAGGTTTTCATCAAGATCTCGAAAGGATATACATAGAGATAACTCATAGATCAACACAACAACGCCTCATCTCATAGATGCCCATGCAGGTGTACGTTAATATCAAAGAATGATAAGGAAAATACTTTTCTAAGACACAAGTAGCCATGGATAAGTTGCTTTCGTATCCATAATGTGCTTTCCATTTACAACTTTTGAACACAATAAGGTCAAGCACAAACTAATCTTCATAATTTTCCTGCGAAGATCTTTGTGCTCGAAAAAGAAATTCCTAAACATCAAAGGGATTAATTGAATGATGACATGCCAGTCATGAAACTTTCATTATTTCAAATCATTTATTTGATAGTATAGAACCTTGCGCAAATTATCGGGATAATTAGTTGGAGTCTTCAAGTTGAAGAATGTGTTTAGGATGATTTTTTCTCACCAGTAGTCAAAGTGAAAGCACTCAAGAAAATTAAATTTCATGATATTGTAATATCATTTTTGAACCATGAACTATTTTTGATCCGTTTTCTTTAGATCGTGGCCCTCTTTCTTTCCATTTCTCAAATGGGATCCACCAAGCCATTTTACTAGTTGAACGCAGAATTATGGAATAGTTTTACTTTGATTATGATGTTAAAACTGTTTTTAAATTAAAAAGTGTTTGGTTAAATATTAATTTATTATGTTGCATATATATATATATATATATATATATATATATATATATATATATATATATATACAGGTGGGCTCTAATGCGGACGCAACTTGTAGATTTACCTTGTGGACGGACTTTTCTGTATATTTTAAAAATAGTAAAAAAAAAATTTCAACTTGATTTTTTTTCTTGTGGTATTTAAACATTTTCGGGGACCCCTATAAAAAATTAGCTCAAAATGAATTAATATGCTATTTTTAAAAAATCGGTCAAACATATGTCAGTTTTTAAAACTCTTAGAAACTGACATATGTTTGACCGATTTTTAAAACTAGTATAACAATTCATTTTGAGTTGATTTTTTTTGTAGGGATTCCCTGAAATGTGAGTTTCTAGGCTTTATGAAAGTAACTTACTTTCTGAAACATTGGAATATTTTATAACTAAATGTCATTAATTTGCAGGAGCAAATTAATGCCTTAGTTTTGGGAGAATTAGCGTCATATTTCACTATGAGTTTTTATCAGTATTTAGAATTTCTGATAATGTACTCCAATTCCACACGTCACTTGATGTTGTGCATGGAATATATGTTGGTGATAATTAACTCTATAATTTTTCTGACAATACAATTGTAATTCTTAGTTGCTTGAATTTTAGGGTGAACTTTGTTTGTATAACATTTCACAAATGTTTTTTCAAAGTGGTGCATCCATGTTATCTTGGTATTATTGACATCAAATAAAAGTGGAGAAAGGCAAGATACCCATTGAAAAAAATAAAAGGTAAAAGATGAAGTTAGTATTCAATTGTCTTGAGTTTTGTTGTTTTAAATGGTTAAGCCAATACCACCAAAACAATATAAAGACCCATTGCATGTGTGTGATTTTATTGAAACAAAATAATACACACTAAACTGGGTATTTAAAGATTTGGTTAGATTAGATATTTTGGGTATTTAATGATATTAGGAGCTATATTTTATACTTTCCTTTTATTTCATTACTTAAAAAGTTTGATAAATAGAGACACATACAAAATGTTGGTTTAATTTTGTTGTTTGTCTTATCATTTCCCGTTTTGAATTTTTCCCCCAATGTAAAGATATGAAGATTGATTTGTTCTTTTAAATCATTACTTTATAATGTATTATGTTCTCTTAGATCATTACTTTGTTACGCATATAATCTTTTAATTAGTTATAACTAAATTTCCAATTTCATTCATTCAAAAGAAATTTTCAATATTTTTATCATGCAAGCACGTGAGCGCCCATCGCATGTTCGATAAAATGCATAAGCGAAGACAATTTACATAAATAGTGATTATACGCGATCATAAGAATAATTCTATTTAAATAAATGTATGTACTTTGATTTCACTCATGATGTTACTTTGCAATATATATATATATATATATAACTTGGTCAGATTTATCTTTTTTATAGATTTGTGCATATCTTTTATTGATATTTATATTCCTTTAATACAAATTTCACTATTATTGCTTCTAATCTTATGTGTTTCACTTTTTTGTGTTTGTGATTCAATTATGCGAAAAACCAATTCCTTGTTTGTTTTGATGTAGGGAGTTTGGTTTTGTTTGCATGTAGTTCGTGATTATGTCAATCATTTTTATCCTTGAGATTGTGTTTGAGAATCATTGGATAAAGCTATTGCTTATGATTTGGTCTTTGTTTTGTCTTAAGCATAACAGTTTCTCCATTTTGTTGAAACTTTTGGTTTTATATTTCTGTGGGTTCATTTTAAGATTATGTTTGCAGGTTTGGGCACTTACACGGGTACTTTGACACCAATCGCTTTTGATTTCATTATATAAAGTCTCATGGTTTTTTTTTACATGATTTTCTATTTTGGCTTGTGTTTTTTTATATGGTTTTCTTGTTTGTGTAATCTCAGATTGATTTTCAAAGGATTAGAACTCAGTCGGGTCAAGCAACGTTCACCAGGTTTGGACTTGGTGTCGGTTCAAAAGGTCGAGGCAGCGTAAGGGGGTTGTCAACGGAGGGACTCTTTGAATTGATTTATTCTCTTTTTTTTCCGTAGGAACTTGAAATATTACTACTGTTATATTTTATTTCTTATAAAATATTGATTATGTTCCAGTTATACTTTTATCCATTCAATTTTTATAGGTTTTGAGATTTGAAATGAGTTTTATTTTTATCCATTCAGTTTAGTCGTGGCATTAATTTGTTAGTAGTAATATATATATTATATTTTTATGCATTCTACATTGCCAGAATTATAGAGAAATGAAATGTAATAAAGTGATTTGAATTTGTGGTACAAAGTGATAAAAATATGATATATTTGTGGGATTAAAAGCAAGATTTGATGGTCTCACCTTATCTTGAGCACAAGGCTCAAGTAATCTCGATTTCAAGGTTTGTTTAAATTGTAATCTCGATGGGCACTAGAGTGGCTTTAGCGTTCACGCGTAACCTCAACACCTAAGATAGTCTGCCAACATACGAAATCACCCTCACCCTTTCCTGGGTCGACAAAATAAGCCTCATCATCCATGCTCTAAATTTATTTATAAGTTTAGTAATAAAATTTTTAGTTTTTAGATTTAATCCCTTGATGATTGTTATATTCTTCATATTTGAGTTATAATACCAACATTTTTTTAGATTAGTATCACAAGGTTCTCATTTGGGTTGTTGCATCTCTTATATGTTTTTTATGTTGAAATTGTAACTATGATGTTGCGTATGTAGTTGTCGCATGTTGTTCAATCTTTTATATGAAATTTGATACATGTGTGTATGCGAGTCATTGAATTTTGGTAGTTTGGAAAGTAATTCTATAAACTTTTTAAATTTCTTGAACTTGGTTTGAACGATTACCTAAGCTTTTTAAATTCGATAAACCTTTTATATTACATGATATTTGGAGGAGTTTAAAAAATAGTTATGGAATTTAAGGATTAAAAAAAATCTCAGTTTCATTTGTAATTTGTAATTTGTGAAAGATTGAATTAAGTAGTGATGGTACACGTTGTGACTAAAAGTAAAAAGTTATATTGTGACTAAAAAATCTCAGTTATAATTATATTGGGACTAAAGGTAAAAAAATTGTTCCTAATTGGAATTGTAACCTGTCGTGCTTAGGCTTGTCAACGGGTCGGGTCTGGACCCGGACCCGACCCGAACCCGATTCGTATAATAGGGTCTGAGCATATTTTTTTGGACCCGAAGACCCAAATACTCGAAGACCCGTTTATTAAATGGGTAAGGTCTGGATCTTATATAAGACCCGGACCCGAAGACCCGACCCGAATTGTACATTATTATTTTGTATATATATACATATATACTATAAATTTATATATATTTAAAAATATATCTTATCAATACAACATGTAAGTATTATATATAAAAATATATATTTATGTATATAATAAATATAAGTAATATATGTTTTATTTATACTAATAATATTCTACAATACATTACAAAATATTTTAATTTAAGATTAAATAATAAAGAAGGGGGATAAAATAAAATAAATGTACATATTTGACCAGACCCGGACCCGAGCCCGAGACCCGAACGGATCCGGGTCTGGATCCAATATTATAGACTCGATGAAAACCCGATTACACGGATCTGGATCTCCCTAAACCCGACCCGTCTCCGACCTGTTGACAGGCCTAGTTGTGCTGTTCAAGAAAGTAGTTTGAGTAATATGTAGAAGGATGTCATTTAGCTCAATTATTGGAATTGTTACAGCACGTGGGAAGAAACAATGAACACCATTCCCTACAATATTATATGGGAGGCCAAACATTAAAATAAAATTGTTATGCTTTATGTTTTTTGTAATTCCATAATGATTATGTAGATTTTGATTTTTTATATTAGATATGAAAGGAGAGTTGGAACATTCTATTAATTTTGTCATTTAATTAAAAAATTTCTTACACCATAAGATTTTAATGTCGTTCCTTTTCTATCAATTTGCCAATCACAACTAACACGAATAGGGCTTAAGTTTGCCCCGTGAATAATACATGCAGGATTAAACACGGTGAGTAGTAATATTAACATATGAAAATTTGTCCAAATTGTTTAAATTATTTACAATTACGTGTTATAAAAAAACTTTTTGACATAATAGGTTCGTACCATGGTGTATGTATGTATGTACATAAACCACGTATTTGTATGTATGTATGTAAACAAACTTACAAATTTTTTCCAATTTTTTAAACGGATAGGTTTGTGCAATAGGTTATTTCAAAAAATTATACTCGATTAAATAATTTTGAAAAATTTTCATTCTTCAGAAATATTGACCACGATTGATATTCTAAAATTTTTATTATAATACAAAACTTATATGACTTGACCACACGATTCATACTTGAGAGAATTATCATCGTGCCTTCAGGCACGTGCACGACTTTGAAAATTATGACCAATTTTTTAAAATTATACTATGTGTTGTTGGGGAACGAAAAATTTTCGTTTTGCAATCATGTACTTTGAAAATTTTCGCCGTTTTGCGATTACGTACTTTCGAAATTTTTACCGCTTCGCGATTATATATTTTGAAAATTTTCAGCGTGCCTTCACTTTTTTGGAAATTTTTACCACTTCACGATTATATACTTTGGCAGGGGCATACCCTAGTATATATATATAACTTGGTCAGATTTATCTTTTTTTTATAGATTTGTCCATATCATTTATTGATATTTATATTCCTTTAATACAAATTGCACTATTATTGCTTTTAATCTTATGTGTTTCACTTTTTTGTGTTTGTGATTCTATTATGCGAAAAAACAATTCCTTGTTTGTTTTGATGTAGGGAGTTTGGTATTGTTTGCATGTAGTTCGTGATTATGTCAATCATTTTTATCCTTGAGATCGTGTTTGAGAATCATTGGATAAAACTATTGCTTATGATTTGGTCTTTGTTTTGTCTTAAACATAACAGTTTCTACATTTAAAGTTTATTTTCAAATACACGTAATACCATGTGTCACTCGAATGTCAAATAGGATTTGTACAATATTTTTGTAAGTTGTCAGTATGCACTTCATTGAATAACAATAATTTTTAAGCGCTTGCACATCGCGCGAAATTGAAAACTAGTTAACAATTAATTTCTACTAAGAAACTTACTATGGTCATAATAGCAATTTAAAAACAGGCCCTTACTATCAATCAACAAATAATTTCACAAAATATTATTCAATAAATAAATATTAACAGTATAACGAAAATTAATCGAGTAAGAGAAAAGGGAATGGGTGATGGGAAAAGTAAATTATCTCCCGACAAATGATAAAATTGGTTTCTTCCCAAGCCTCTCGGATGTAAATGGATTTCTTTAAACAAAACTACGTGCGCCCACCAACACATGGCGACGTTTCCATTATCTTAGTGGCACTGCATCCAAACTACTCATAATAGTAAGAAAACCATTGGCTTTCCCTCAGACCCACCAAACGCAGCCTGTGGTTTTGTACTCCCTGTTTTCTACCGTCTCTACTGATATATACTCACCAAAAGGCTCAGGCTTTTCATCATTCGAAACACAAACTCTTATCATTCTGTTATCAGTTATCCAATTCGTAAGCTTTAGAGATCAGAAAATCACAACTAAGCAACCATTTCATAAAGCATGAGTTCAACACGCAAAGCCTGGATTGCAGCTGCAAGCGTAGGGGCAGTGGAAGCACTGAAAGACCAAGGATTCTGTAGGTGGAACTACACCATAAGATCCATACACCACAACCTCAAAACCAATCTCAGGTCATTCTCTCAGACCCAAAAGCTCTCTCCTCAATCTTCGGCATTGGTTTCTACTAAACTTAGAGAAGAGAACGCCAAGCAATCTGAAGAGTCTCTAAGAAAAGTTATGTATTTGAGCTGTTGGGGTCCCAATTGAACCCAATACCTAGGCTAGGCTAAGGCTATATAACACATCCCTTTATTTCTAGGAATTTTATAGATGGGCGATGCAAATGATTGTATACTCTACCTTTTGAGATCAATTTGACAAAAAAATTGAACTTCGTTCTTTATCAGTTATTTTAGTGGCTGTTTTTGGCTTATTATCACTTAAGAAAGTCAGTCAGAACATGGGAATTATAGTACATATTACATGGAAGAGAAATTGAGCACTATTCATTTTAACTTGATAAGACTTATAACTGGATCGTGGCAGCAAGCGTAGGGGCAGTGGAGGCATTGAAAGATCAGGGTATCTTTCAAGACCAATCTCAGCTCATTCTCTCAGACCCAAAGCAATCCGAAGAGATTTTAAGAAAAGTTATGTATTTGAGCGGTTGGGGTATAATCTCTCTCTTTATTTCAAAGAATTTTGTAGATGGATGATGCAAATGAGTGTATACTCTACATTTTGAGATCAATTTGCTATTACAGAGGCAACGAAAATTGAATTTTGTTCTTTAGCAGTGTTTTGAAGGACTGTTTGGTTGATCTCTTGAGAAAGTAAAAACATGCGAATTGGTAGAACATATAGCAGAGGGTAGATAGATGGAATAGAAATTGAGCAGCATTCCTTATTACTTGGTCAGAGTTATCTTATTACTTCCAATATCCATTTAATTATTGCGTTTGGGCAATTTTAATTTATAGGACTAGCAAACGGAGGAGTAATTAGTAAATTGAAAATGATAACATTTGTGCCTCAAGCCTAGCAAAAATCTTTTACTTTAATTTTAAATTGAGCTTTGGTGCTATATCTCATACATGTTCTATCATATTAAGTCTAGCGGATTATGAATTTTAGTTAGGGGCGAAATATGCAGTAATTTTTAATGGGTTCCCCAAAGACATATTTTTATTTTTTACATATAATAAAAAAGATTATAAATGTAGGAAGTGGATCAAGTTTCTTAGAGCATCTCCAACACACCATAATTGTAGTGTAAATATCACGTGTGAACTAGATTTTACTAGTTCAATGGTGATTTTAATTTTTGTTCTTAACATTGAAAGGGAAAAATAAACAATATGAGATACAAGAACATGTAAAATGACAAAAAAAAAAAAATTCAATGGGAGCTTTTTAAATACATAACGATTATATAATAATCGGACGTATAGATTAAAGATATAACATTTTAAAGTTTTGAACGAAAGAGTGTTAATTTGAAGGTAATTTACACCATAATTTTACACATGCAGTGTCTTCACTTGCAGAGTCCACAAGAATTTTTCAATCTGCAAAAGTTTCCTCACTTTTGTTTACAATTTTTTTTTGGGTGAAATGTGATTTAATTAAAAGGCAAAAGCCCAAAAAAAATATAAAGAAGACACAACAGGCTTCCAAGAAATACAGACTAAACCCAAACAACAAGCCCAACACTCAAAACAAAACACTACTCAACCCGCCCGAACCAAAGATCTCAAACTAGCAAACGATATAAAAGAGAAATGTGCCCAAAAAATAAGAGCCCACACAAACCTCCAACCCGGTCTAAAATATATTTTTGTATAACCTAATTAAAATATATTAGAGCAAGACAACACAATTTGTAACATATCTAATAAACTTATGTTTAATTATTCAACTTTAGATTCGTGAAACTTCAAAGTTTTAATTAAACAAAGTTATTTGTTAGTTAAACAAATATTAGTTCGACTTAATTTGAAACTTCACAGTATGAACTATATGAAGAGACAAAAGCACTAACATGAATTAATCGATAAATTGTAAGGTTAATGAAAACATATATATACTATACTTCTAATACGATAGTATTAGAAGTTTCGACGCTTATTAATGCCACTACAATTGAAAGGGATTTATTAAAAAAGCCTCCCTCCTTAAAAAACACAAATAATTGATTAAAGTAAAGAACCCAACAGGTTAGCAAAATTCTCTGACTCTCCATCTCCTCTTCAGTTCAGCTCCTCTTTACAACACACCCTCTGTTATCTGAACCGTTTCCTCTCATTATATATTATTATTTTTGTCGCTTTAGTTATCAAAGACCTCAAAGAAATAGTATGTACATAGAAACATTCTCACACTATAGGTTACAATATTCTTAACCCCAAAATTGGTTTTGGAGGGTTTAGACTACAGGTGTTGATCTACGAACTTGGGCTCCCTTGCTTCTAGCGGCAACTCCCTCCCAAGACCCACCTACCAGCTGCGGATCTTGAACTATGTCGAAATAATCATCTCCCACTGTAAGTAATAGCTCGTTCCTCACCGCATCCTTTGATTTCTGACCACCGGTGACTTCTTATCTATCATCCGTTTGGTGTGTGTTCCAAGAAGGGTTTAGCCCAGTACCATATTATCGCTGTCATTTGAGATTGTGTTACGGGTGGATAACACAATACAAAATTCAAAAATGGTATGATACTCATTTGAGATTATGTTTTCTTTATTTTACTGTACCATTGTATATCTTGTAATGTGTTATTTTACCATGTTAAAATTGTTTTCTTCCGTTTATTTAACAATTTCAAATATAATTTGTGTGTTCTTTAGATTGTTATAACATAGTAAAAGAGTAATGTTTTTTCCTAACTTGAAAACTGTTAAGTTAAGAAACTGTATATATATATATATATATATATATATATATATATATATATATATATATATATATATACACACACACACACACACACACACACATTATTGCTCTTGTGCGGACTAGTCCGCATTTTAAAAGTGCGGATCGAACATGTGAGCCTAGAAAAGAGAGAGAAAGTCCCTATAATTTAGCCGATAATTTCTAAGCCAGGAGACAGATGTCTGGTCCGCACTCTTAAAATGCAGATTGGTCCGCTCAAGAGCATATATATATATATATATATATATATATATATATATATATATATATATATATGTGTGTGTGTGTGTGTGTGTGTGAATCCTATCTTCGGAGCATGAAATTGAGGTCCCAAAACACACTCCTATTAGGTCTCATTAGGGGTAACAACGTGCAATTTGGTATAGACACCACTATCACCGTCGTCACTTACAGTTGCTGTTGCATGAACATTTATTAGATAGAGAATTTTTTACTAGTTGAACGCAGAATTATGGAATAATTTTACTTTGATTATGAAGTTAAAACCGTTTTTAAATTAAAAAGTGTTTGTTTAAATATTAATTTATTTTATTGCAAATATATATATACAGGTCGACTCTAATGCGGACCCAACTTGCAGATTTACCTTGCGGATGAATTTTTTCGTATTTTTTAAAAATAGAAAAAAAAACTTTTTTCAACTTGATTTTTTTTCTGTGGTATTTAAACACTTCACAGGACCCCTATAAAAAATTAGCTCAAAATGAATTGTTTTACTATTTTTAAAAAATCGGTCAAACGTATGTGAGTTTTTAAATCTCTTTAAAGATGACATATATTTGACAGATTTTTTAAAAATAGTAAAACAATTCATTCAGAGCTAATTTTTTTTTATAGGAATCTCCTGAAATGTGAGTTTATAAACTTTACTAAAGTAACATACTTTCTAAAATATTAGAATATTTTTATAAATAAATGTCATTAATTTACTAGAGCAAAGGAATAAACATCAAGGATTTAGGGAGGAA
This sequence comes from Sambucus nigra, assembly GCA_949130495.1. Classification (NCBI taxonomy): domain Eukaryota; kingdom Viridiplantae; phylum Streptophyta; class Magnoliopsida; order Dipsacales; family Adoxaceae; genus Sambucus; species Sambucus nigra. The sequence goes on along the minus strand of OX422213.1, from coordinate 82,897,517 downwards.
AGCTGAAGACTGATTGGGCGTAAATATTGTATATTTATCCCCTTAATTTCAGAACCGTTGTGAACCCGAGCAGTGCAATTGATATGGATTTAACTCGTAATGAATAAAAGAGGTCTCCAAACCAGTAAGATTTTCCAAACCACACTGGGAACCGGTTCAAGGGAGAATCGGTTCGGGGTACCTGCGAACCGGTTAGAGGTGTCTGATGTGCGAAATTCCACTTGAAAGTTGATTGGTCCAAAGAGTCCTATAATGTACAAACTCTTCTAAAACGTACATGTATCATTGTATTGGCTTAGAAAACATAGTTTTGAATAGTTTTTTATAGAGAGACAAGTAGGAGAATACCCTAGGAACATAGTTTTAATTTGGTGATTCAAGATTGACTATTTTCGAATTTGATCTCAAGTTTTAATTCAAGTTTCGTTCTTTATATTATTGTTTTGCATGTTATTCTTCTTGCACCATTCAGTTAGTTTCTAAGTTCATAATAATTCCTTGCAAGCTTCAATACACTTCCATCATGATTTCTTTCACATGCAACGTAGTTAATTCATGCACACTTAGGTTCAACATGTTCGGCTAAATTTTTTAGGGTCGGGAAGCATGAACTCAACCCGATGTGATAGTTGCATGTGTATAAAACTAATCCTCTAAATTTAAGGATTTATTAAGACCGCATTGCGTAGTGAACACAACCATTGTAGATCTTTGGATCTCGATGTAACACCCCGTATTTTTGTACATTTAATATTTAATTAATTCGGGAATTTTAAATTACTTGTGTTGTAATTTTAATTAAATTAATTATGGTAATATATATATTTAAATATTAATCGGGGAGTGAATGGTTAATGTTTAGGGAAATTTATTTACTAAGTGAATAGTAATAATTTAATTACGTCATTTCGAGTGTTAATGACAAGGTACACACTTAGCCCAGCCGGGAGTCGGTATAGACTAAATTGGGTGTGAGATAAGGATTTTTATAAATTAATTCGGACGCCAATTCTGAGTGCGCGGTTGAGTTCGGATGGGTCGAGATAGTCAGAAAAGAGTACCCGGGGGTAGTAATTGGGTCTCGGAGTAATTTTGGGCATAGCCGGGCCCACACGGGGTGAGTTGGGCCACTTTAATTAAGCCCATTAGGCTAAAAACGGGATGGAGGGTTTTTAACGTAATTGGGAGATTAAGGAATGGCAGCCAACATAACTTTAAACCTAGAGTTTGAGAGGGGATTTGGGGAATAACAAATCAAGAGCAAATTGGAGGTTATTGGAGCCAAATTAAGGGACATCAACAACGAATCAGACAATACAAACACTTAGAGGCAAGTGGTTAACTGTTTTGATTCTTAAAGTGTGATAATCAATTCATATCATAGTGATGTGTAAACCAAAATTCGTTTTGGGGATAAATGGGTACAAAAAGGGGGCTTTGTTAATGGAACCATTGAATGAAATTTAAGGTAAGAATTAGTTGTGATATATAATTCTGAGTATGATTATCTGGTTTGAATGAGAAAAATCGGAATATAAAAGGATGGAATTTGATTTTGAAATTGGGATTATACCCTAGAAATTTGTGTTCTTGGGTGGGTCAAGATTTATAGTGTTAATGATGTTAGAAGGTTTAGATGATGTTTTTGGTTCATGAGAAATGTTATAAGATGATTAATAGACTGATTTGAGGTGGGTTTTTTAGGAAAGAAACCTTGAAATTTCGTTAATGGTGGAATTCAGCGAGGAAGGAGCGCTGGCACGAAGGGATCGATCGATCGATCGGGGGCATCGATCGATCGACGATGGGAAATTCTGGGCAGTTCGGCCTTGGGTTAGATATAAGGGGAAATTAATTATAAAATAATATCCATACAATTATTGTGATAAATAATTATGAAACAAATATTCTTAGCAATTATGGGAGAAAGTAATTGGGACTATGATGAATTTATGTGGGGCATTTAACGGATGAATTTGATAGATTTTATTCCAAAATAGTGAGGTACGGATCAAGTGAGCGAATCCGGGTATATTGGTCAAGCAACCCCAAGGTAGTGAATTAAGTTTGGAGATAAACTAAGTAATTTAGAGTCGGGATATAGACTCGGGAGATATTTAATTTCGGGCCAAGTGAATCGAGTCCAGGTATGTTAATAATTATAGGCAAATATAATTGGGAGAATTATAGAAATAAAAGGTGTGACACATGGTAGGCGAAAATGTGGGTATTAGTTTATGAGATGTAAATTGGACCAAGTGAGCGAGTCCGGGTATGTTGGTTAAGTGACATCAAGGCATTTAATTAATTATTGAGAGAAAGTAATTAGTTTGGAGTCGGAACATTGACTCGGGAAATGTTGAGGTACGGACCAAGTGAGAGAGTCCGGGAATAATGGTTGGGTGACACCAAGTTATTAAATTAATAAATGTGATAATTAATTTAATTAGAGTCGGATTGTAGACTCGGATATGTGTTGATTAATTAATGTATAAATTAATTAAATAAAAGTCGGATTGTAGACTCGGGTAAGTATTAAATTAATGGGTGTAATAATTAATTTAATTAGAGTTGGACGATAGACTCGGGGAGATATTAAATTAATATATGTGTTAGTTATTTTAATTAGAGTTGGGTGATAGACTCGGGGAGATATTAAATTAATAGGTGTGTTAATTAATTTAATTGGAGTCGGACCATAGACGCGGGAAGACGGTAAATTATTAAGTGAGAAAATTAATTACGTTGAGTCGAGCCACAGACTCAGAAAATTTCAGACAGTATACGGGATATTTATAACATGGTAAAGCCAGGGTTATAATATGTATATACGGTGTAGTGATAGTATATATATATATATATATATATATATATACGTGTATATTGTGCATGATATTAAATTTCAGGCAGTATACGAGATAATTTGAGTACACGGTAAAGCCGGAGTTTATATTATATATATACGGTGTAGTGATAGTATATATATATGTGTATATATATTGTGTGTGATATTAAATATCAGTGACTAGATATTTATTCAAATTATATACTCTAATGCTATCAAGGGAGGTTGCGCGATGAGGGTGAATCCCCTAGCTTGAGGAGTAGGGTGAGTATATCCCAGGTCATAGAGTTCGGTACATGGGTGAGGAGATTATCTCACTTTCAGGAAGGAATATGACCGCCTCCAATTCGTTTATGTAGTAGACCAGGTTGGTGAGCGAATCCAACTTGGAAAACTAGGTTTTGTGAGCACACCTAGTGAGATGGCATTTTAGAGTGAATCATCCGGTGAGGGTATACTCAGAAGGATGGATACACGTATGATATATGTGTTGATGTTAGTAAAGTTACGTATAATATGGTAGTAAATATTATATGTAGGTGATAATACAGTGTGTGATGTATTTACCTTATATAACTCGGGTTACGGTTATATGCTATTAATTAATGAGAAATTAATTAAGTTATTCATTTGCTGGAATAATACAGTGTGTGATGTATTTACTTATATAACTTGTGAGACGGTTATATGCTACTATTTAAGAGGATTTAATTAAGTTAATTGTGAGATAACTTATAATTCAAGAAATTATTATACTCGGGTTAGAGTAATATGGTAAGGGAAGGTTATACCAGAACTAGTTGGACGGGGTAGTACAACTAGGTGGGGTTAAGGTAACCGTTAGGTGTGCACAATAGTGGAGGGGTGAGAATGTCCACAAGGGAGTGCGACACTAACTTAAATATGAAGCGCATTCATGCATTTTGAATTACTGCAGTTAATTCACTTGCTAAATATTTTCAAAATGTTTTGGGTTCTAACCCTTGCTATAAAACTATTTTCAAAACCTTTTAGGTGTCCAGCCACAGGGACGCCATGATTGATATTCTATTCCAGGGACACGGAGATGCGGCATATGTGGATGCTAGCAGGAGTTTGGATTAGACGCATCATTCATTCATTCCTAGAGTAGGAATCCTGTATCAGTCTCAATTTTATTTAGGGCTTGTAGCCCAGACTTCTCGGTACAGTTTTCAGGTGTAATTCATTCAGGTGTTGAATAATTGTATTGGATTATTTATTTGGTGGACGGTGATTTATTCGGCAAGTTGTGTAATTATTATTCTATTTACTTTCATTCAGTTGTGTGAATGGTTTATATTTTTTATTCTGCATGTATTGTTTTGTTTAATTAAAAAGTTAAAATTGGCACCAGTTTTTGGAATACTAGGTGGTTAGTAAGTTTTAAAAAGTTTTCGATAGTGATGCTAAGGATGATCTAACTGGGATTCCTGTTTTAATTTGGTATAGGACTGATCACCCGGTATTTTATTAGGAGGGGTGTCACAGATGGTATCAGAGCATCAGGTTCTAGTGTCCTTAGGATCTGTGCGGCTTTTCACGCTTCGGCTTAGCAATCTTTGATATAGAGCCCTATCGTAGGATTGTTGTGTCCTCATACGTATGCGCATATACGTTCTTCTGCGAAATTTATATTTGAAAGTGAACTCATACAATTCGATTCTCATTCCAGATGATGCCCATGAGAGGGAGAGAAGCTAGGGAAGCATGGGGAGGTGAGACGAGGGAGGCTTGTCAGGAGTAAGAGTTACGGCAGCAACTGCCAAAGATAATTTTGGAAGCACAGGTAACCGAACTAGTGGCGCGGGCGATTGAAACGACGGTAGTCGCAAACGACAAGGTACTTTCCACGGGATCCGCCACAAGTGTTAGTGGCGTCGGATGTTCAGACTCACACGGGGTCGTTGGGGTGCAAATAAGAAAGAGAAGTTATTTTTAGTGGGAACCCACCAGAGTTGCGAGGAGGTTTAGGTGTAGTACTAGCGTGTCAAGGAAGAGAGGTATCCAGCGTCACCTACGCATGGGAGATTGCAATGGGGTGAGAAAATAAATGCTAACCACTTTTAGTTAGTGGGAGCGGCGCTACAATGGTGGGGGTCGATCACCACAGTTGAGGAAAGGGACACACTAGCTACTGCAGAGTTTTAGGTGCGGTTCGACCGCAAGTATTTTTCCTTCAGCGGTCGAGACCGAAATGAGGAGAAAATTTTGTGAGGAGACTCAAAGGGAGACCGTTCAGTGGTCGATTACGAGGAAGATTTCACTCGTTGGCAAATTTTGTACCGGATGAGGTAAGCGAGGAAAGGAGAAAGGAAGCAAAGTTTATGGATGGGTTAGTCTGGAGAATCAGACAACATTTAATTGATAATTCCGCATTAGTAGGTTATACTGATGTCATTAACGCAACACTCCGACACTGTTGGGAATATTGCTTCCACGCGAAAGGAAGCGGCAAGGGAGTGGGGATTAACCAGTCGGATGAGGCAGAAGGGAATAATACCAGTGGGGTAACCCAGCAGCAGACTGGGGGAGATCAGGGGCAGGATTTTCAGCAAGGAAATCATGCCAAACGATCTAGAACTGGAGGCTATCGACGAGATGGCTAGGAATTCCAACAAGGTTGGCATGGAAGGGATCAGTGGCAGGGTGAACATATTAGAAAGTGTTTTGTTTGTCAAAAAAGCGTGACACATGAAGAGATATTTCCTTAAGCGAGGCAGGGGTCAACTACAGGGCGAGGTCCTGGATGTACAGCCACTAAAGCAAGTCACGGGTGCATTCGGGCAGGGAGAAGCTGCTCCGAAAACCGAGAACCAGCCGTTGCAGCTGGAGTATAGAAGTAATTATTTTTAGCCTAGGGGCATGGGGTATATTGTTGAGTGACAAAGAGGATGTCACAGTATAAGACATATTTTTCACTAGAGTTCCCAGGTGAGTCGAACTTAGTGGGTGCGTTGGCAGTAGCATCCATAGCATGTGGGTGAACTTTCCGTAGGGTAGCGGAGTTCCTTAGTGTTCTTCATGGGAGAGTGGAGGCCTACACTGAGTGATTGGTTGAATTATGCGAGGAATTACTACTTTCGAGAATTATGGGAATAGGGTTGATAATACTTTTTAAACATCGGCTGGATAGCGATGGAATTTAACTATTATGGATAGTGGAGTTAAATTTTGGTGTTCGCGACACCAGGGTATGGTTAGTACTAGGTATCACCTGAGAGGGCGTATGGCCTATATATGTGGATATATATATATATATATGTTGTATTGCGTGGTGCGATGGCACATAGTGAGGTTTTGTGTTCTCACATTTTATCCCGGTAAGTGGGGATGTTTACTGAAGTGAATCAGGGTGGTTAGATTTAATTTCGAGCAAAGAGAGATAGCTCGGGGTTTACTTTGCGCTAGGACTAGTGATAGTAAGGGCGCGGTATTTTATGTTGTCTTTAGTATCATAAGAGTAAGCATATATACTTTTGTGTTGAGAGACAAGTATTTATGGGGAGATGTTTGGACGTTACCACATGGGTTGGATACCCGGGCAGTAGATATATATGTATATATATATATTTATATATGTGATATGACTACGGGATTCGAAGTTATATTACGGGTTACGACTAGCATAGTCGGGTAACTTTCGTGCGGTAGAGCGCGGGGATATGGTGTATGGGCAGCCGAGTTAATTAAGGAAAATTTTATGCGGTTAAGCGCGGATATAGGGTGTATGGGCGCCCTGGAAAATTTTAAATGCATACTTGTGTAATGTATGGTTAGAAGCGGATGGGATAGATATAGTGGGGCTTGGAGGCACATGACTAGTGAGTAAGATGTGAATATCGGAACACTAGGTTTATCTTAATTTCGAGGGCAAAATTCCTTTGTAAGGGGGGAAGTAACATCCCGTATTTTTGTACATTTAATATTTAATTAATTGGGGAATTTTAAATTACTTGTGTTGTAATTTTAATTAAATTAATTATGGCAATATATATATTTAAATATTAATCGGGGAGTGAATGGTTAATGTTTAAGGAAATTTATTTACTAAGTGAATAGTAATAATTTAATTACGTCATTTCGAGTGTTAATGACAAGGTACACACTTAGCCCAGCCGGAAGTCGGTATATACTAAATTGGGTGTGAGATAAGAATTTTTATAAATTAATTCGGACACCAATTCTGAGTGCGCGGTTGAGTCCGGATAGGTCGAGATAGTCAGAAAAGAGTACCCGGGGGTAGTAATTCGGTCTCGGGGTAATTTTGGGCATAGCCGGGCCCACACGGGCTGAGTTGGGCCACTTTAATTAAGCCCATTAGGCTAAAAACGGGATGGAGGGTTTTTAACCTAATTGGGAGATTAAGGAATGGCATCCAACATAACTCTAAACCTAGGGTTTGAGAGGGGATTTGGAGAAAAACAAATCAAGAGCAAATTGGAGGTTATTGGAGCCAAATTAAGGGACACCAACAACGGATCAGACACTACAAACACTTAGAGGCAAGTGGTTAACTGTTTTGATTCTTAAAGTGTGATAATCAATTCATATCATAGTGATGTGTAAACAAAAATTTGTTTTGGGGATAAATGGGTACAAAAAGGGGGTTTTGTTAATGGAACCATTGAATGAAATTTAAGGTAAGAATTAGTTGTGATATATAATTCTGAGTATGATTATCTGGTTTGAAGGAGAAAAATCAGAATATAAAAGGATGGAATTTGAATTTGAAATTGGTATTATACCCTAGAAATTTGTGTTCTTGGGTGGGTCAAGATTTATAGTGTTAATGATGTTAAAAGGTTTAGATGATGTTTTTGGTTCACGAGAAATGTTATAAGATGGTTAATAGACTGATTTGAGGTTGGTTTTTGAGTAAAGAAACCTTGAAATTTCATTAATGGTGGAATTCAGCGAGGAAGGAGCGCTGGCACGAAGGGATCGATCGATCGATCGGGGGCATCGATCGATCGACGATGGGAAATTCTGGGCAGTTCGGCCTTAGGTGAGATATAAGGGGAAATTAATTATAAAATAATTTCCATACAATTATTGTGGTAAATAATTGTGAAACAAATATTCCTAGCAATTATGGGAGAAAGTAATTGGGACTAGGATGAATTTATGTGGGGCATTTAACGGATGAATTTGAGAGATTTTATTCCAAAATAGTGAGGTACGGATCAAGTGAGCGAATCCGGGTATATTGGTCAAGCGACCCCAAGGTAGTGAATTAAGTTTGGAGATAAACTAAGTAATTTAGAGTCGGAATATAGACTCGGGAGATATTTAATTTCGGTCCAAGTGAATCGAGTCCATGTATGTTAATAATTATAGGCAAATATAATTGAGAAAATTATAGAAATAAAAGGTGTGACACATGGTAGGCAAAAATGTGGGTATTAGGTTATGAGATGTAAATTGGACCAAGTGAGCGAGTCCGTGTATGTTGGTTAAGTGACATCAAGGAATTTAATTAATTATTGAGAGAAAGTAATTTGTTTGGAGTCGGAACATTGACTCGGGAAATGTTGAGGTACGGGCCAAGTGAGAGAGTCCGGGAATAATGGTTGGGTGACACCAAGTTATTAAATTAATAAATGTAATAATCAATTTAATTAGAGTCGGATTGTAGACTCGGATATGTGTTGATTAATTAATATGTAAATTAATTAAATAAAAGTCGGATTGTAGACTCGGGTAAGTATTAAATTAATGGGTGTAATAATTAATTTAATTAGAGTTGGACGATAGACTTGGGGAGATATTAAATTAATATATGTGTTAGTTAATTTAATTAGAGTTGGGTGATAGCCTCGGGGAGATATTAAATTAATAGGTGTGTTAATTAATTTAATTGGAGTCGGACCATAGACGCGGGGAGACGGTAAATTATTAAGTGAGAAAATTAATTACGTTGAGTCGAGCCACAGACTCAGGAAATTTTAGACAGTATACGGGATATTTATAACACGGTAAAGCCAGGGTTATAATATGTATATACGGTGTAGTGATAGTATATATATATATACGTGTATATTGTGCGTGATATTAAATTTCAGGCAGTATACGGGATAATTTGAGTACACGGTAAAGCCGGAGTTTATATTATATATATACGGTGTAGTGATAGTATATATATATGTGTTTATATATTGTGTGTGATATTAAATATCAATGACGAGATATTTATTCAAATTATATACTCTAATGCTATCAAGGGAGGTTGCGCGATGAGGGTGAATCCCCTAGCTTGAGGAGTAGGGTGAGTATATCCCCAGGTCATAGCGTCCGGTACATGGGTGAGGAGATTATCTCACTTTCAGGAAGGAATATGACCGCCTCCAATTCGTTTATGTAGTAGACTAGGTTGGTGAACGAATCCAACTTGGAAAACTAGGTTTTGTGAGCACACATAGTGAGATGGCATTTTAGAGTGAATCATCCGGTGAGGGTATACTCGGAAGGATGGATACACGTATGATATATGTGTGGATGTTTGTAAAGGTACGTATAATATGGTAGTAAATATTATATGTAGGTGATAATACAGTGTGTGATGTATTTACCTTATATAACTCGGGTTACAGTTATATGCTGTTAATTAATGAGAAATTAATTAAGTTATTCATTTGCTGGAATAATACAGTGTGTGATGTATTTACTTATATAACTTGTGAGACTGTTATATGCTACTATTTAAGAGGATTTAATTAAGTTAATTGTGAGATAACTTATAATTCAAGAAATTATTATACTCGGGTTAGAGTAATATGGTAAGGGAAGGTTATACCAGAACTAGTTGGACGGGGTAGTACAACTAGGTGGGGTTAAGGTAACCGTTAGGTGTGCACAATAGTGGAGGGGTGAGAATGTCCACAAGGGAGTGCCACACTAACTTAAATATGAAGCACATTCATGCATTTTAAATTACTGCAGTTAATTCACTTGCTAAATATTTTAAAAATGTTTTGGGTTCTAACCCTTGCTATAAAACTATTTTCAAAACCTTTTAGGTGTCCAGTCACAGGGACGCTAGGATTGATATTCTATTCCAGGGACACAGAGCTGCGGCATATGTGGATGCTAGCAGGAGTTTGGATTAGACGCGTCATTCATTCATTCCTAGAGTAGGAATCCTGTATCAGTCTCAGTTTTATTTAGGGCTTGTAGCCCAGACTTCTCGGTACAGTTTTCAGGTGTAATTCATTCAGGTGTTGAATAATTGTATTGGATTATTTATTTGGTGGCCGGTGATTTATTCGGCAAGTTATGTAATTATTATTCTATTTACTTTCATTCAGTTGTGTGAATGGTTTATATTTTTTATTCCGCATGTATTGTTTTGTTTAATTAAAAAGTTAAAATTGGCACCAGTTTTTGGAATACTAGGTGGTTAGTAAGTTTTAAAAAAATTTCGACAGTGATGCTAAGGATGATCCAACTGGGATTCCTGTTTTAATTTGGTATAGGACTGATCACCCGGTATTTTATTAGGCGGGGTGTCACACTCGATTTCTCCACGGTAATCGGGATGCTTTATACTTCAAAGCGAGTGTAGCTATCGTGTTACTGCTTTACTCGTCCTCTGATTACGTATGGTGAGGGCTTGAACCTCATATACATAATTCTTGGGAGTACTAAAGTCTGGGTCTGATTAATCACTTAAATTTACGATTAGTTTTATACTAGCAATACACTCGGTTTGAGGGATTGCATTCCCGACCTGTTTGTCTCACCATATAGTTCAAGTTTTAGTTCAATCATCATCAATCATCTAGATAATTTAGAGTAATTGCATTTAGTTGTAGTTGTTTCACCATTCAAATCACCTTTTCCTTCTTCTTAGAGTTGAATTTAGGTTAACCATCTGTCCTTCCATCGTCACGATTTTCTCTTCCTATTTTCCTGTGGCTACGATCCCGACTTACCGAGTTTATTACTAACGCGATAGGCTTGAACTTGAGCCTAGAGAGAACGCACTTTAGAGACACATTCTTAGTCGTGTCAAAGACATTTGATCATTTGAATGTTCATTATATTTTTGGTTCTCTTCAGTACAATACATTGACTATAATTAACTTCTGTAACGTTTTCTTAGATATATACTGCTTGACTACATTGCTCATTTCCATATAATTAAATATTTTCTTTATGCGAGAGTAATGAAATTAATTACATAATTTAAATAGTTGACGTACTACACATTACCGCCCGCGCATCGCACGGGGTACATGCTAGTAAAGTGATAATTTGAAAAGTTGGTAATAGATAATTTTGGAAAGGTTCAACTCCGAGTATAGATTGGATCCATGCATGCATTAGGTACTCATTTATGGGAAAAAAATTTGAGGCGTCTCCAAACGGTTGATTACAAGGAGCATACAATCTCTCTTTATTATTAATATTTTTAATATTAGTAATGCTACAAACACCAGCTGTTAATATCAATTCAGTACCAATTGTGCTTTAAATGCATTGTATCATAGTGGAACTCACACTTTGGTACAATCAATTAAAACACAATCGGTACTGCGTTGATAGTAATAATTGGTGTATATATCACGATTCTATTAATATTTGACTAACTACACATATCTAACTTTGACTAATAAATTAAAAAGGGGGGTCCCTTATAAATTTTTATATACATTTAACTGTTTTAAATATAAAAAACCTAAGTTTTAAGAGTTCTTTTTAACCTTTTTTAACTATTTTTTTAAATAAGGTTTTTAATAAAAAAAATAGTACCATTTTTTAACTAATTTTAGTAAAAATTGTATGTAGATATTACGCCTTTTAAATTTCTCCTTTTCTAATTTTTTTAAAAACTTTTTTTTAAGAATAGCTTTATATATATTTAACTATTTTTAACAAAAAAAAACATAGTCGTAACAGTTTTTATGGACTTTTATAACTGTTTTTTTTAAATACAGTTTTTATATATTTTTTATTATTTTTTACAAAAAGAAAAAAATGTACAGTTTATATATATATATATATATATATATATATATATACCCTAGGGTTTGCCTGTGCATGAAGGCACGACGCTAAAGTCCGAAAGTGTACATCGTTGATAGGACCATACATCGTATTTACTTCACAACCGATTAATATATTTTGAAATACCCTATGGTACGAACCTATTAGTTTAAATAGTTTGGAATTTTTTTAAAGTTATTTTACATACATACATACATATATGGTATTTATATACATATATACGTACACACATACATACACTTATTTACATACATACATACATACATACATACATACATACACCCTGAGACAAATCTATTAAGTCAAAAAGTTTTTTTACAACATATAATTCTAAACAATTTTAAAAATATGGGTAAATTTTCATATGTTTATATGATTATCCACCATGTTTAATCCATCAAGGATCTCGTAATAATTGTTAACTATTGTATAACACAAATATTTGTAAACAAATTAAAAATATTGAGCAAAATTTCTTTGTTTATATGATGATCCACCCTGTTTGAGAAATAAAAAATATCCATAACAAAACTAATTGTCCATTTTGAACCTCTCATAAACAACATCATATCCATAAAAAATCTAATTTAAGTCCTCAAGTTTTTTTACAACATCATGTAAACATTTTAAAAATTTTGGGCAAAGTATCCTTCGTTTATAGGACTATCCACTATTAAAAAATAAAATCTACTCCCAACAACAATAATAGTAATAGTCCATCTTGGACTTCGTATAAACAACATCATAATTTAAGTCAAAAAAATTTTACAACACAACTAAGTGTGAACAATTTGCAAAAGTTGGGAATAGTTACCTTTGTTTATAGGACTATCTACCCTATTTATCAAATAAAAATTACTCAAAAAATAATAATAGGAATAGTCCATCGTGTACATCCTATAAACATCATAATAGATTCCACAAAATCGTATTTGATACATAAAATTTTCAAATATAAACGTGGTTGGACAAAATGAAAATTGTAATATCTTCATAACGATTTGTCTCCTTGAAATCCAATGTTCCTGCAACATACAATAACCAAGAACAATGAAGAATTAACATGTGGATATGTAACAATAGTATATAGCTAGAAACGTATTAGAGAACAAAACTTAGTAGACAATCCATAGTATGGAAGTTAAAAGGCCATAAACGTTAGAAGGTGAAAGGCAAATAATAATCTCAAATCGATATATTGTAATATCAAACTAATCAAGTCACGAACGTTTGAGTAAACATTTGTACTAAAACCATATGAACGAATACAAACTGTTATTCCTAATTGTCGTGTACATTAAGATTAGTAACATTTTAAACTCAACTTTAAACAACCTAATACATTGATTGATTTACACCATTGTTCTTTTTTTTAACAGTCAAACATGTCATTTCATTGAAATTTTGTTTCATATCAGGTCATGCGAATAATTTAAGAGATTTTGTTTCACATAGATGATATGTGAACAATTTAAGATGTATTTATAACTCCCAAGTTCCTATCACGTAGATCTCTTATACCTTAAACATTAATCTTGATATACCAGGAAACATTATTTAACTTTCATCAATGCGAAAAACATGAATTTCCATAGGAATTCATATTTCACCAATAAATTAAATGATTATACACAAATCTACTATGTACAAAAATTAGTGACAACTACAAAATTACAATGGGAAACATAACAGTCATTACGATTATAGTTACCTGTCTTCTAATAGTGACTCGAGAAGAGTTGCCTCTTCTTCCACTTAGTCATTAAATTCAATATCCTCATCTATGGTGCCTATTGTCGCAGGGTCTTCCAGGAGCTTATCATCTGCAATTTAGAGTTCCCCTTTGTAATCCTTCAGCACAATAGAGAGAAATTGATTCGAAGGTTTGTAAATCGTGTAATGGGAACCATCCCAATGGAAACATATAATTTTTAAACCTTCATTTGGAAAGCATTTTAGATGTTGACCATCATCTGAGCGTAACTCAAATATGTCATCCTCGGTGTAGCAAGACCCTCATCGTGTTGTATAACATAATATGACATACATCAGATGCGTATGTATTTTGGCAAGATCATAAGAAATATTTTGACGGATTGCTTCGACCTTTGTCAAGGATAGCATTGGGCATAAGAAGTATTTTCGCAAGGGCATAAGCAGTATTAGGAATGTTTGTGCTCATCAATATCGGAACAGTAGTATCAACTTGGTAGAGCAGCATGCACTCATCCCCACGCGAACTTCTAAGCACTATCAACAATGGTATCAATCCATTAGTTAGAAGCCACGAGAACTGTGCTATGATCATCGTCCGCAAATCAAGTAGGTTGTTTGGCAAGGGCAAGGCGTCAACATCTATGTTGAAACCCTTAAAACCATCACTGTGAATTCTATACCTGGAAACATAATTAAGTAATTAGAATCAACGAATTTCATTTAAAAGAGATAATAATTATGTAATCTATAAAGAAATCATACACATTTAAACATTTTTTCTGGAAAAAATACACATATTTTCTTCAAATATAATAAAATACAACAACAAATGCACTTTAATGCTTGTGAAGTATGTGATTCAAACTCTATTCATTAGAACTCCTATTTACAACACATCATTGGAAAAGGTCTAATGATGGGGAAATTCTCACACAACTTAAGGTGTTAAACGAAACTAGCATTCTAAATCGATCTCATTCACGACCTTATGTGTTTCAGCTATTGCTAACTGAACTTTATCCCAAGAGGACTGATCTTTTATGCGAGCAACTACAATTCCAAGTTATAAAAAAGGAGAGAAAATTAATGCTTGCCCTTTGACTTCGAAAATAGTTTCGACAATAATAAACTATATATTATATGATTGAAAGTTCCTTGGTATGGGTATCCTTTCCAATCTACACATACCTGAAAATTACAAAGAACCAATGCGAATGAAGTTGGACAATTTTATTGATCTTTATAATAACAAAAAGAAAACACAAATTCCATATATTAGGGGCCACTAATACATGGTGTTCACAACTATTTAGGATTAGATTACTTATGTATTGCAATATCTTTGAGTAACAGTAGAAAAATTCTCGATTGCTTACTTTCAAAAATATGTGAAGTAACATAAGCTTAGTGGAGCCTAGCATCTTTATGTACAAATGAAGCTCACGTTTGAAATCAAAACTTATACGTTTTAGCTTCAAGAACAACTAACAGTAAAGCGTTTCATAAATTGTCTGATAAAAACTTCATCAAATAATTTCTCTATCAAGATATGTTGAAAATAAGTGAAAATTATATATCATGGAGGGAAAAAGATCAATTGCTCCGGTCCACCACACATTCACCATGAACGTCCTTTTTAAGCTAGATTATGAGAAATGGGAGATAAAGCAGATGCAACGCTGCAACATAAACACAAACAAACACATAGAAATTTTTAAGCTAGTCTCCACCCATATATGAATAATACATAAAAAGGGAAATAAATCTTAATTAAGTTGTGTTCGTCATGTTATGGTAATTAATGTTAAAGGCATTAAACAGAATAGGAGGTAACCAAATGTTGACAGGAAGTAGCAACATAAAAAATGATGATAATCGATTACTCCTGTAAGTCTCACTTAGATTTTCCCATAAACTAACAACATGGATCTATCAAGAAAATTATATTCCAAGCTCGATTTGAGAACCTTTTGGCGGCTGCTACAGGGAATATTATAATTTTAATAGATATCGAAACTGACATAGTCCAATACTGCTTGTAGGTACAATAAATAATACACACATTTCACGCTTCATTAATATCCAGTTAAAATCTTGTTTGTTTATAGGTAAAAAAATTTCACTTATAAAGAGAAATATAACCATGAATTCAAAGTTGAAGGCGTTCACTTCAAACACTAAATAAATATCATTCTGCATTTGTTCTCTAATCTGGTTTATCTAACCTTATAGATGTTATACTTAAAAAATTAAGGTGGGCAAAAGTAAAGATATTAAGATATACCAAGCCCAAAGCAAAAGTAATGTGAAAAGTAAAGTTACTTTTCTCTGCCTTAGTCCAAAAATCCTAAAACAAAGAAATAAAAAAAATAATTATTTAACACGGTACACCTCAAGTTAATATGTAAACTTGGAAACATAGAAAATCATACCATGCTTTCAAAAGAGTTCATTACATAAATATGTAAAAGTCAAAATATTAAAGCAATAATGAAAAAAATCATAATATAGACAAAATATCTAAATACGAATATACTTGAACAAAGTATATCGTATTGATAGGTCTTCAAAACAAACGATGTTATATGTGATGGTTGCATAATTATTCCAGTGGTGCTCCGTACACAGTTGATGTTGTTAAGTAGTTGTTCTCTACATATATAGAAAAGCGATGGAATCGGGTTAGCCCATAGATTAGGCATAAATTCTTCACATGTATCCCCTTAATTTCGATATTTTTATGATCTCATGCATTGTACACTACAAGAAAAATGGCAATTAAGAACACCGATATTAGGGACAGCGTTAAAACTGTCCTTTAAAAAAATATATAAGGGACACCAAATTATAGCTGTCCTTTTAGATCTATTATAAAGGACAGCTAATTTTTTAGTGTCCTTTATAATAGTTTTAAGGACATCAAATATTTATTGTCCTTTATAAGTCCTCTAATAGGACAGCAAATAACTGTCCTTTAAAAAAAAAATTCCCTCTTTTTTTCCCTACATTCCCTAAATTATTTTTTCATTTATTTTTTCATTCCCTATACTATGTGATAACGGACTCACCCGCTTCTCTCTCTCATCTCCTCACCCGATCAAAGCCAACGTGAAACAGATATCGTGAGAACACAGATATCTATCTCTCTCTCAATCTCTCTCTCTCTCTCTCTCTTGTGAAAACTTTAAAGGATGCTGTCTTGTGAGAACACAGATATCTCTATCGCGCGATTCCACGAGCACTAAGGTTTTGTGAAAGCCTTCTCTGTTCTCTTGCTCTCTCTATCGCGCTCTCTCTCTCTCTCGTAAAACTCGTCGGGTTATCTCCTGAAGAATAAACTCTTGAAGAATAACTCTTGAAGAATAAAGGTATGCGGGCTTACTCACATAGAGTCGATTTTTTATTTGACTTTTTGTTTGATTATAGAACTGATTTTGTTTTTTATTATAGAGATGATTTTGTGTTTGATTATAGACTAATTTTATGTGCAAAGATTTTGTGTTTGATTATAGACTGATTTTGTGTGCAAAGATCATATTTCGTACACCAGACTAAGGCGTTTTGTGAATTTTGTTGAAAAGGGAAACATTTTCATTGCTGGTGGGTTCTATACTGCTAATTTTGGCTGAGTAGTGCTTTTAAAATCGGGGTATTCCTGATGCAAGAGAATGCAATAACTTGTTCAGAAATGTAGAGTATATTCTATATAAGGGGTTATATTTAAGGGGTTACTGATAACAATTTATTTGAAATGTATAATATACCAACTATGCCATGTTTGATTTTTGAGAGTTTCTTTTCCAAGACAAGAATTTGGCAAGTCCCTTACATTTTTGAAGTCCAAATTTAATAGTGAAAGTGAAGCCAAAATTAGTACTTTAGGTTGTTATTTGACATAGCTAAGGTATTTAAAATGCATCAATTGATGTGTGGTGTCCAAAACATACGGGTCCAAAAGATATTAATCACTGCAATATTGACAACTAAGTAAGTCAAATAAAAGGATTAGTTTTGGGGTACTAAATGTTGTCTCTGGTTGAAGCTCTCGGTCGAAATTAACAGTTATGTTTACTTTCTAGATTGTCTTGAAATTAACAGTTGTTTTAAAAATAATATATAAAATAACATGAAATTCTAATATTATCCGGCACATAGAAATTCAACATGCATTAATAAATTTTGAATGTCAGGCCATCCACAATGTGATACTTTAAATTTATGGGTTTAAGGTGCGAAAGTTGGAGTGAACTCACAATGGGATTTTCGTTAATTTTTTGGGGAACAAATTATAACTTATTAACTACATTACAAATCATTTATGAATCGTACATTGCAAATTTTTTGTGCCAAGACCTTTCGCTTTCAAGCTGTTTCAGAAATCGATATTTATAAGTCTGAGCCTTGGGAGTTTGCAGGTTTCTTTTTTACGATGTAGTTTTAGATTTATATTTATGTATGTCTGAAAATGTGATGATGAAGATAAGATTTTTTAGAATGAGAAAATATAGGCTTGTGGAATGATTTAAATTTAGAAGTAATCGCATGTATGTTTGTGTGTGTGTGTGTGTGGAATTTCTCAAACGATGTTTCCTTTAATACTATGTCACACTAACTCTCTATATAATGTTATGTTTAAATTTTATATCTTGTATATTTATGCTAATATATTTTTGTTGTATATCGAATTACGTCTTAGGAGTTGATATGGATAAAAGTTGGATCGAATCACGTGATTGAAATTCAAAAGAATACACAGATGGGGTTGAAAGGTTTATTAGCTTTGCATATAGGAATAAAAATATGCAATCGTCGTGTATCAAATGCCCATGTTGTAAATGTGTGAATCGAGTCTACCACAACCTACACACTGTGAAGGGTCACATAGAGATGCATGGTTTTGACAGGATTTATAAGGATTGGATTTATCATGGGGAGTCGGTCGATGCATTGGAGGACAATACATGCAATTTTGGTAATGATGTGTCACTTGATGATATATCATATGAATCGAGCTTGGGGCAAAATATGATTGCAATGGTTCAAGAGGGAAGGGGAGTTCCACAGACGCATGCAAATTCATATAGTGATGGACATGGAGTAGAAGATGTGGTGCCTGATGGTGACATGCCAAAATATTTTAAACTCCTAAAAGATGCGGAAAGAAAGTTGTATGAAAATTGTCCGGAGGGTATTACTGAACTCTCATTTGTAGTTGAACTCTTGCACTTAAAGCAACTTAATGGATGGACTAATAGTTCTTTCACAATGTTGCTAATACTATTGGAGAAGACATTCCCTAATGTCAGAATTCCAAAATCCTTTATTAGGCTAACAAGCTCACTTATGATTTGGGATTCAAGTATGAAACGTGGGATGCGTGCCCTAACAATTGTATGTTATTTCGAGATGAAAATGTGACTTTAGAGAAGTGTGTTATTTGTGGGGCTTCCAGATATAAATCAAATGTTGGCAGTGATGTTGATCAAGTGCAATAGAGTAATCAAAGTACAAACGTAGCTGCTAAAAAGGTAAGGTATTTTCCTTTAAAATCAAGATTGCAAAGATTGTTTTGGTCATCACATACTGCTTCATTAATGAAATGGAACACCGAGGATCGCATTGATGATGGTTTGCAAAGGCATCCGGCTGATTCTCGTGCTTGGAAATCATTTGATGAGTGTAATCCATCTTTTGTGAGTGATAGTCGTAATGTTAGACTTGGGCTAGCAAGTGACGGATTCAATCCTTTTGGTAATATGAGCGTTGCTCACAGTACTTGGCCAGTTGTACTCATGCCCTTGAATGTGAGCCCATGGTTGTGTATAAAGCAACAAAACCTAATTTTATCGATTCTTATTGATGGGCCAAAAGGGCCTGGTGATAAAATTGATGTATTTTTACAACCATTGATTGATGAGCTAAAAGAGTTATGGAGTGATGGAGTGACTACTTACGATGTATCGAGTAAACAATTTTTCCAGTTACGTGCAGCGTTGTTGTGGACAATTAATGATTTTAGAACATATGCGATGCTATCGGGATGGAGCACGAAAGGTGAATTTGCTTGTCCTTCTTGTAACAAAGATCATCAAGCGACTCGATTAACTCATGGTAAAAAGTATTGTTATTGGGGTCATCATCGATTCTTACCTCTGCACCATAGGTTTTGAAAAGAGAAAACAACTTTTAATGGCAATGTTGATTTCAGACCACCTCCGTTGAAATTATCAGGATCACAAGCTTTGCAACAGTTAAATGAGCTCGACATTGAAACTGAATACAAGAAGGAAGATGTTTTTAGAAAGAGGAAAAGATAACAATTAGAAAAAGAGCTTGCGAAAACAACAAAGATGTGGTGCCGAAGATGAGATTAAATTGGAAAAAGAAAAGTATCTTTTTTGAATTGCCATATTGGGAGCATAATTTGACCCGTCACAATCTTGATGTTGTGCATATTGAAAAAAATGTGTGTGACAATATCTTATTTACATTGTTGGGCATTAAAGATAAAACCAAAGAAAATTTGAAGGCCAGAAAAGATCTGCAAGAGATGCGCATCAGATGACCACTACATCCCCAAACACGCGGGAAAAATTTGGAGTACATAGCTGCAGCAAAGTTTACAATGAGCAACAAAGAGAAGGATATTTTTCTAAAAGTGTTGCAGGATGTTAAAGTACCAGATGGCTATTCATCGAATATTTTGAGATGTGTTCACCCTCAAGAGCGAAGTATATGGGGACTAAAGGGCCATGACAATCACATTTTAATGCAACAACTACTTCCAATAGCACTACGGAGGGTACTACCGAAACATGTTGTCAAAGCATTAATTGAACTAAGCAACTGTTTTTTAGTGTTGTGCTCAAGTACAAATACTTTGGTTGATGTAGAAAAATTGGAAGATCGTATGGCTCTTACACTCTGCACTCTTGAGAAATATTCCCCTCAGGATTCTTTGATGTGATGGAGCACTTGTCAATACATTTGGTTGATGAGTTAGAAATTACTGGTGCAGTAATCTACCGTTGGATGTATCCAATTGAAAGGTATTTGCATAATCTAAAACTCTTTGTGCACAATCGTGCTCATCCTGAGGCCTCAATTGCTAAATCTATTATTATGGATGAATGCACCACTTTTTGCTCGAAATATATGGCTGAAGATGTGGAAACTAAGTCTAATCGGACTTCCAGAAATGATGATGGAGGTAATAACCTTGTGCGTGGTGTGAGGCAAGGTCGAAAATTCTGGCTTGATTCAGTAACTCGTATACAAGCGCATCGATATGTGCTTGCTAACAGTGATGCGGTTGCGCCATTTATTGAGTAAGTTATATATTAACCATAAGTAATTTTTATATAAAATGCATTATTGAATTCCCTTTCTAACTTGACACACGTATGATATTTTCAGAAAACATATTGTTGAACTTACAAAACAATATCCTCACGTTTCACAAAAACATTTTGTGCAACGCCTTCATAATGAACATATCCACACATGGTTTAAGGATTATGTAAGTATGTTTATTCATTTTTAGTATTTCTAATTATATTTCCATATTGTAGTTTTCTTAATTATTGAAATATTAGGTGGATGGATTGCCAAAAGATATCAAATTATCTAGAAAAATATTGAGTTTGGCATTGGGTCCTCTGGAGGATGCGTTAAGCTTCAAGTCATATATTATTCGTGGGTTTAGATTTCTAACAAAGGAAGTTGATAGTCATCGGAAAACTCAGAATAGTGGAGTTATTTTAAAAGCAGAACAAAAGAGCTATGCTAGTCGAAAAGTCTCTAATCCTTTATCTAGGGATGTTACTTTCTATGGACAAATGACTGGCATTATTGAAATTCAATATTTTAATGGCCAAAAGTTTGTACTATTTAAATGCAATTGGATAGAAAATCGTTTGGGGAAATGAGTAGATGAGTTCAACTTTACATTAGTAAATTTCAACCACTTGTTGTACAAAGATAATCGATCGAGCGATGAGCCTTTTATCTTTGCATCCGAAGCAGAACAAGTGTGGTACGTGCAAGACCTTTTGGAACCAGATTGGCATGTAGTTGTTCAAATGACGCCTAGAGATAGGTTTGATAGTTATTCAACCACAAAAGAAGAATTAGAAGTGCATCCATTCGAGTTGTTTAGTGTGCAAGAGTTGGAACATGATCAAAACGTATCTTGTGTGAGACAAGATGTTGATGGATCCGTAATTGATACATCTATGGCTGATGTTGATGATTGTGAGGATGATATGGACGAAGAATGAGAGTTGATAAGTTGTAAATTTATATGTAAGCATTATGACATATGTTTCTCTTATTTTTATCATACGATTTGTTATGTTTTATCATATTTTTTATTAATACGATAACTAATCATATATATTATTTTGTTGTAACAGATTCAGTATGATTAGATCCCCGTCTACTAGCGAAGTGGCACATGCATCACCCCCCATCTCAGATTCAAGTATATAAATTTTTACCTCTCGAGAAGTTCAAATATTGCACTTGACTACTCTCACCCACTTAACCAAGGACCAATAAATGAACAAAACCTACTTTAAACCATGAGATTTACTTATTTTTAATTAGAAATATCCATGCCACTCTATCATAAGACTTAGACGTATCTAATTTGATTACAACATTTGAACCATGAGATTTCCTCCAAAGTAGTCCCATCATATCTTGACATAACAGGATGTTGTCAGTGATCATTCTACCTTTGATGAAGCTAGACTGAGACTTATCAATTATGTGGGAAAAAATAGTGGAAAGCCTTGATGCTAAGATTTTAGTGATGATTTTGAAGAAAAAATGAGATAAGTTGAATAGTTTAAAGTCAGAGCAATTGGCAGCATTCTTAGAGTTTGGCTAGGCATTTAATTCCTGTTGATAATCAAGGGATAATCAAGGTGTTGTTCAGTGTTAGAATGAGTAGCCTGGACACGTCACAAATAAAATAAATAAAGGAAGACTACCTGTCAGCCAGCTAATCAATTCTGGTGTCTTTACTGTTAGTAATGAATGGCTCACCTTGAATTGAGGAGTCCTAACTTTTGGAATATTTTTCTATTTTAGCCTAGTCTATGAGCTACTACCTTTTTTTGGCATCTCCTCTCTGTATAAATAGGTGCCTTGCACCATTGTAATCAAATCATCTCTTGAGCTCATAATAAAACATTATCAAGGTTTATGTCCCTTTTTATCTTGGTATCAGAGCTAACTGAGTAGCGTCCATGGCGTCTTCTCCGCCCAGTGCATCTCAAGAGCAGTCCTCAATCACCACACCGCCTCATATTCCTGCTCCAGTACGAACTCCTTCGTTAGCTCCGGTTCCTCCTCCAATAATGTATAATATGTCTATCTTTCAAAGTCTTGCACCCCTCACACTCAAACTGGATCATGCCAATTACTTCTTTTAGCTGTCCCAAATTCTTCCTGCTCTCCGAGCTCATGACCTAGAAGGATTCATTCTAGGAAGGAAACTTTTTACTCGTCACTACCAGTGCTTCTATTCTTGGTGAGTCCAGACAAGTAAATACGGGGTTCAGTCGCACATACCAATCCATTATGAGCTGGTCAATGAATTCCATTTCTGAGACCATGTTTGGTCATATTGTTCGCTGCACCACTTCATATGAGATTTGGCACACTCTTGAGCTTCCCTTTGCCACACATTCTAAAGCCCGTACTCTCCAACTTCAATCACTTAAAAGGGGCACTCTCTCCATTCATGACTATATTCTCAAGATGAAATCTCTTGCTAAAAGTTTGTCTGTCGCAGGTCAACTCATCTCTGATGATGAACTTATTCTCTGGGGTCTTGGTCATGACTACGATACTACGATCCTGTTGTCGTCAATCTTACTTCCCGTCATGATCAAGTAAGTTCAGTATATGCTTCAAAGCCAAGAGATGCGCCTTGAACAACTCAACACACCACCGCCTATCGACTTATCTAATCCCAGTGCCAATTTTGCCACTCAGTTGCGTCGTTCTCTCAATCTCACTACCTATAAATACTTCTAATAATTCTCCTAGACGTGATTACAATACTCGTGGTCGTGCTGAGGTAGAGGGGGAAGGAGCAATAGACATGTTTGTCAACTCTCTAAACAGACCTGGGCAGATTGACATTGCCTCAAAATGTTATCATCATTTTGACATTTCTTTCCAAGGTCAGTATAACTCCAACAACAATAATAACACTCAATTTCATCAATTTTCCTCCTCTGGTCAAAAACCATCAAGCAATGGTCAGCAAACAAATCCCAAAGCATTTCCTACACTATCATCTTCGAGTTAAGGACCTTCCAACAATTAAGGTGATACTCCTTACTTAAGTTATTCTCTTCCTAACCATGATCCCGCTAAAATTTATCATCCTGTAGTTGTATCCTCATTACTAAACCAGCCTACTGTTGAGCCTGCCCAGACACTCCAACACAAACCTTCAGTTTCAACTCATCCCATGACATCTAGATCAAAATCAGGAACCTTCAAACCTAAAATATATCTAGCTTCTGTACTCAAATATCCTGATTCCATCACCTATACATCCACCACACCAGATACAGTAGAACATGACCTATCTTCCCCTAAATGGAAGGCTTCAATGGATGATTTGAATACAATGCGAATTTCACCAACTTCTCTCAAACCCTGAACTTGTTGCTTTTGATGTCAAAACATTGGATTATAGCTGTCGAGTTGGAATCATATTTTTGTAATATTTCTCTGTCACCTGACCCCTTGCATATGTGCTAAATAGTGTCCATAACGGTGTTCTTTTCATTAAGTCCCAATGTCTATCCATTACGCTGCTGTCAATTACGAAACGCAACAATGTTTTTGACGTCAACATATTAAACCTGAATAATCGCATCTGCGTGTTTTTCAATGGAGGTATTTAAGCTATCAATTAAACAGAATGAATAATAATCCATATAATTTAAAAAAAGGGAATTCAATGCTTTTAATGTATAATTACATCTACATATATTCATGAGCTTAATGTCCTTCCGCATGGACTTATAGAAAGCAAAATTTAGCTTATGATTTATATCTAGTAATGCCTATGCGATACAAAACTATGGTAAAATAGAATATTTAATAAATAGTTTATATAGTCGAACTCTATCACTAGGAAAATTATGAGCATAAACAAAAGCAGCATAAAAGCTTTTGTTAAGTCCCACAAATTTGAGTTTGCAAAATAGAGCTTGGTTATGCACTCTAAGAACATCCACATTAAAGATGATTTGGTCCCACCCAATTAGAACTCTAGACTCTCCACCATTAGTAGGGAAATTATGGATCTAACTCCAATTCCAAAAATAAACACTAGCCATAGAGGGCATGTGTATTCTTCTAACTTTGGATTCAAGGCGACAGATTAACAAAGGCTTATTAACTTTTAGCAATTTTCTCACCTCTTATTGTTTATGCAGGGAATTTAGACCCATAATGTTCCAATATGTTGCTTTGATAATTTGGAATCACTATGTTCCCCCCTCCCCGATTTTCTCTTCCCCTTGCCAATACTGTTTTTGGGCTTTCCATGGTGAAAATGTTTGTCCACTAATTCATTCATTGCATTAACTTTGAGGCTGATTCCTGATGGGGATGGTGTGGATTCATTATCTTCTAATAGGTTAAATACAACAAATGATTTATAGGTGTCTAATGTGGGAGATTAAGTCATGATCTCAGTAGTTGGTTTGGATTCTTTGCATTGTTCTCCTTCTGAGACTGGTTGGGAAATAGTATCCATGGGAGTATTGATGTGAACCTGCTCCTTACACAGTTCCTCCTTTTTTTCTTTTCGTGTTGCTTTTACCACTGACTTGCGTCCACTCTTTTTTGTTCTTCTTCAGGTTAGTTGTAATGCTTGGAATGATAGATCTAGCATTACCATCCCTTTCACTAATAAATTTTGGGAATTTAGAACTAGTATGTCCAAAGATAATGAAATGACTGTAGGAGTGTGGCATGGCTTGGTATTCTACCTTGACAGAGGTTGACTTCCCATCCTTTGTTATGATTTTAAAAGACATTGGGTTACTAGTTTGGGGATTTATTTAATGCATATCCTAGCATAGATATTCCTTCTCATTTCTTTAGTTACTATGTCAACATAAATGGGAACGCCTATCTCACTTTCTATGTAACTAATGCCTTCAGCAGTCCAGTATTGAAGAGGTATGTTATGGAACATAATCCTTGGAAAATCTACAATCAGGTTGAAATTTTTGGAAGATAATGGCATTGCCCACAAAGTGCTAAGGTCCATTCTCCACAACTTATTCCGTACATAATGCTATGTGAAACTTGAACAAAAAATACGCTTTACAAAAATTCAATGTAAACCCTCAAAATATAGTAAATAATTTACCACTTTCAAACAATAAAATGAAAATAAATATACACAGTTTTTGAATAATAATACCATTACAATTTTTGAATCCACCCCAAAGGGCCTTCACAATTGAATTTGGGATAATTCACCTTTGATACATTGTACCTTTCAATGGATCTGCTAGTAACCCGTCTTCTTTCCCACTTTTCAATACTGAAATGAATACTGAAATGCTACTGATCTGATTTGAATAATGCTACTGAAATTCATACTGATCTAATTTGAATAATGATATTGCATTTGCTGAATTAAATGAGAAGCATACTTTTTTTTAACAGGAAGTATCGATGGTACACCCTCCTGTGGAATGACAAATGACTTGCAGAGCATCTCACATAATGGTATATATTAAAAGATATCTATACATCAGAATTTTGTAAATTTTTATATATGCTTGCTCATTACTTTTTAATAGGTGATACTAATAGCACGTCCTCCCATAAGAGGAAAGTTAGAGGGAGTGCCAAACAATGGAATGAATGGGGTAATGGTGAGAAAAAGATACTTGGTTGGGACGAAGATTGCCAACCAATTGGACCATATGCGACGAAGTTGGCGAGTCAACTCAGATATTATGCACATCAAGGGGATTTATTTCCTTTAACTTTGCCTTCTTGGACAAAAGCGAATCAACGAAAGCTCGACTTTGTTTGGGAACAAGTGAAGGTAATATTAAATTAATCTCGTATTAGTAAAATCTAGTATTTAAAATTATTAGTATTTCTAACTAATGTATTTTTTTCTTAGATTAACACAAATGCGCCAGACAATTACCAAAATATATGTTGTCTAAAGCTTGGAATTCAATGGAGATCCTTTAAGTATGAGACCAAGAACAAGTATTATACAGAATTGAACACGGATGCAGAGCGTTTAACAACGACACCCCCCCAAGTCAGCCTGAATCAATGGAAAGTCTTAGTCAATGTTCAAAAAAACGCGGGGCGTGATCGAGGCGTGGAGGCCAAGCCTTAAGCCTTAGAAGCCTAGGCGGGACTTGACGTAAAAAGGCGTGAAAAGGAGTTTAGGTCTTTTTAATATATTTTAATATTTTTTAACCATAACAAGGCTATTAAAATACTAAAATTTTACATATCATAAAAATATGTCTGAATCTTTGCAAATAAAAATACTATTGGATGAGTTGCCATTTGATCAACAAAATTGGATTAAAGTGAGGGATGCTATATTTGAGGACGTGATAGGACCTGACGAACATGGACGAGCATTGTGTATGGGATTATGCATTAAACCAACTTCTTCATGTTCAACCACATCATCTAATTATTATTATAGTGAGATTGCTCGACTAGAGAAGGAGGCCAATGAGCGAGATACTCATTATCGGGAAGAGGTTGAGGCACGAGAGAATCGTCATCAAGAAGAAATTGATATGGTGCGTGGCGATTTAGAAAATGAAATGCAAGAAAGAGTCGTGAGGGCCAAGAGAGAAACTCTAGTAGAATCTAGGCTTGAAATCGCTCGTATGATACAAGAGGCAGGCATCCCACTACCACCAGCAGCAGCAGCATTTGATACTATCGATAACCACACTTTACTATGTATTAATGTAACTAACTTAGAAGTGGAAATGACAATTTGAAAGTATGTGGTGGTATTTATTTTTTGAAGTGTGATAGGACATTATTTGGTTTTGCTATTATATTTAGAGAGAATTAAGGTAATGGTCATGTTCTTTCTTATATTTGAATTTTTAGGACAATGCTTTTCAAGTTTATAAATCTAGTCCCTATAGTACAATAACATTTATAAATTTAGTCCCTGTGGTACAATAGCTTTTATTTTTTTGGTCCGCTCCAGTGGCACTATTTTTCACCATTTTCATGGAATTTTCAGTACAGGGACTAAATTTATAAAATTATATGGAGTGTCCTAATTTTATACACTTTAAGCATCATAAGGACCTTTTCCCAAAACCCCCTTATATTTAAGGTTAAATTTTGGCAATGTCTTTGTGTTTTTGTTTTTTAATTCAATGTTATTATATTAGAGATTGAATTTAGGCTGATTATAATATAAGTTTATAATATATATATATATATATATATCTTTTAGGACATCTATAACTGTGTTTTAAAATATTCATTTCGTGCCAAAATATATTTGGGACAGCTGCTTCTGTCCCTAATACTTCGTTTTAAAGGACAACAACATCTGTCCTTATAAATATGTAATAATATATGGATTTAAAAGGACGGAACAAAAAGGACAGCAATTGTTGTCCTAAATACTCAAAAAGGGCAGCAATTGTTGTCCTTTTAGCCTTTTATGACGCCCATCTATTAGGGCAGTTCTTGTTGTCCTTATGACTGTCCCAAATGATATTAGGGACATCAAATGGGCTTTTGGGACAGAAAATTAGCTGTCCTTAATTGTTATTTTTCTAATAGTGGTAATTGATATGAATTCATCTCATATTTGTGCTACTAACCCTTTTTGGAAAGTATTTTGTGTTTTGTGTGTCTCTTATGTGTTTTACTGGTATGTCATGCAAGAAAGTGCGAAAGAGAACTCGATACAGTGAAAGATACCAAGAAATGGGGAGTTCAAGGGAATTTTCATAACTTTTCATCCATATTACAGAGGTGGAGACAACAAGAACGTTGAATAGCTCAAAATTACAAGAACACTAGAAAAAACGACACTCCAATCCGAGCTACAACTTGAGAAAGAAATCCAAGGCAAAACTGTTAAGGCCGAACTAAGGCAGGGTGTCGGTCGGTTTGGTTGGTAAATAGGGACTACCAATACCAAACCGATTCTATTAAGATAAAACCAAATTTACAATTTGTACCACTCGGTACAACCGTACTTAAACTAAAACCGTACCACTCATTTTGTGATAAATCGCGGTAAAATCGGTAAAATTGAATTTCTTTTTTCCTAATGATTTTAAATACTTAAAAATTTCATAAAAGGGTAAATACATAAAAAAATCATAAAAGAGTAAATACTTAAAAAAAAAGTGGTCAAGTTCGTTACCTAATCATTTTCATCCAGATCGAGTTCAATTTCAGAAGTTTTGTTGTGTCAGAGGTGACTTTAGCTTTCTTCTTCACATTCATGGTGTTCGAACCCCTTATTTTTCTTCAACCGAACCCTTTTTTTACTATGACAATGTTACCAGGGCTTTTTTTCTTCAACTGGATTTTCTATTCTTTCTGGTTGGATGAGAAATGGTGGGAAGAATGGAGATGGCGTTAGTGGAGGGGGTGGAAAATGGAGAGAGAGGAGATGAAGGAAGGAAAAAAAATGGCTGAAGGAAATGAAATGAGGGGAATAAAAGAAGACTTTAGGTATTTGAAGTGTGATGGGTGTTTATATAGTGACAAGTGGAAGAAACTAAACGGCTTGGATTAAAGAGTAAGTGGGTTCCTAATACAAACACCCACTACTCTCAACTAACGCTTATTTCTTTTGTTAGGTATATTATATCAAAATATATTTGGTATATCTATTTTATAATTTAGGTACATTATTACAATAAATTTAATATTTTATGTTTTGGTATTCTAAAAGCGGTAATTTCAGTAAATCGGTTTTTTAAATGTGTAAATCAAAACAAACCACAAAAAAATCGGTAATTTCGGTTTCGGTAGTATCGATTTTCGGTAAGTAAAAAAAGTAAACCATTACAAATTTTTTTCTGTAAAAAATGGTACAGTGCGGGTTTTTACCGTTCCATAAACACCCCTAGGCCGAACCAAATCGATGGACCAGAACCAAACCGGTTCGCCTTTTGTCATGCTCCAAACCCGTTACAAAATTAGTCACGCTTTTAAAGTGTGGCAAATTGCCAGATTTTTATTTTGTCATTATCTTTTAGCCAAAAGAGTTTAATATTTTGGGGACTCTTCTAAACGAATTCTAACCTATATATTTAGTCATAAGGGTTCTTTTAATTCAGATTTCATTCATGTAAATGCTCCTAATCTAGGAGGAACATCTAGGAGAAGAATTTACATATTTTGCACCTTTAATTGAAGAGTTTTTTTTTATATTTCTTGAAGCTTTGATTTCTTCTTGCATGTTATTGTTCTTCAATCTTGGTAACCTTTATTTCCATCACTTTTATTGTTATTTCTCATGTTTAATCTCAGTTTTCACACAATTATGATTCCATGCAACATATATTCCTTGTTTATTCATAGTTTTGTCATGTCTAGCTAGATTTCTAAGGGTTGGGATGCATGAACCCAACCCGATGTGGTTTGCATGGAGATAAAAGTGATTCTCTGAATTAAAAAAAATGATTGAATCCTGTTGATTAGTTGTTACAACAATCGTAGGACTTTTAACCTCGTTTGCCTAGGTAAGCAGGGTGTTTAAGAGAGCGACACACGTATTAGCTATTCCGACACCACTTTATATATATTCTTGATTATGTATGGTGCAGACTTATACCCTCATATATGTAATGCTTGAAATTAATAAATAATCAAGAATGTATATTAACTAATAAAGAATATATAAATAATCAATTATTTAATTTATGATTGCTTTTATATCCGATAAATGTACTAGGGTTTGGGGCATTGTATTCCAACCTTATCTCTCATTCATATTAACTAATCCGTATTTTGTTAGTTTTAATTAGGTTTAGTTAACTTCTTTAGTTTTCCCCTTTTTCCTTTCTTACCCCATCATCATCTTTTACACTTCATTTTTGAAGTAATAAATCAATTAAAATCTATCAAACATTACCTGTGGATTCGATACCCAGACTAAGCGCTATACTCCATAAAAGGGTAGTAAAGTTTAGAATTTTTTTGTATTGTGGTCGGAAGTCAATAGCAACGATTAGCATATTTATACCGACACTCGGCTTTTGCCTCGATCAAAATGGTGTCGTTGTCATGGATCTAAATGGCGTCGTGGATCGAACCCGAGTCACCCGGATGACAAGAGGTAATACTTACCACTATAGCGTATTTCTCATTCATTTTACTTAGTTCTTAATTAATTTAGTCTTGCATGATTAGTTTAATTTTTAGTTTAATTGATTTGCATTTAGTTGTTAGATAATTTTCAAATCAAAATCATTTTTCTTTCTTTTCTTTTAGAGTCAATCTTAGGATTAGTCTTCTTACCCTTTGTCATCACGAGCGATCATCCTATCCCATGAGGATTCGACCCCGACTTACAAAATTATTACTTGAGCGACTGGTTTGCACTTGAACCTTAATTAGTATGCATTAGAGATACATTTATAGTCGCGTCAAGTTTTTGGCGTCGTTGCTGGGGATTTATTTTGTTATAGATTATGATTATTTACTATTTCATAAGATATCTTTCTTTTGTAATTTTTTTGTTTTAACCTTTTTTGCAGGATTGCACAATTGAGGGCCTAGAAACGTCGAATCTTCGGCCACACACCTCTTTTCGTGAATTGTTCATATACAAATCATTCGGTAATCATGTCCTTTTATAGTGAGTTCGGTAATTATAACGGTTCATATGGGAACCATTTTCAAACTTTTTATTCTCAAGAATACGCACCTCAACCTATTATCATTGGTGAGGGCCTTCGAATTCTTGGAAATAAAATTCTTGAAAACGAATATCGAGAAGAAAATAATTTTTGGGAGAAAGAGGATCGTCAAATTATTGAGAAGGAAAGGCTTGAACACTCACGTTTGTATAGGAATAGTTCTCTAGCCTTCTTTGTGCTAGAATTCGGGGCTCGACCTAAGACCATGGGTGAGGCCATTCTAATTCTTGAGTATGAAAAGCTTGTAAAAATATCGAGAAAAAAAATCATTTTTTGGAACAAGAGTTGGATGCATTATTCGAATCCAATGATGACTTTTCTTTCGATATTTTTGAAACTAAAGAACATTTTCAACCAAATGAGGAATCCAAGGTTCTAGAGCCAAGGAATCCTACTTTGGAAGAAACCATGCTTTTTCTCATAAAAAAAATCTGAACTTTCTTACCAAATGAGGAATCCAAGGTTCTAGAGCCAAGGTTTTAGACTTGTGTTTCACCTCAAATTTTTGAAGAAAGTTTCGTTGAAAGTGAGTCTTGCTTCTTTGAAATTGAATTTATTTCATCACCATTTTTGTTCTCCGTTATTGAACCATTACAAGTACCACTAGATTCCTATGAGCTGTTTGAAACTTTGAAACTTTTAAACCTTTTACCAACGAGGACTCTTTGCTTGAATTGTTTTCTAAGGCGGATTCTTCCTTTTTGTGTGCCCCTCTTCCCATACTACTTGAAAAATCTTTGGGAAGTGATTCTACTTTTCTTGTATCCCAATTGTACTTGTCCCCCTTAGCATCCAAATCCCCCATTATCCCATTAAATTTTTTAATTGGTGATGGTTTATTTTTTCCACCTCACACATACCTACCGTTGTTCAAACGGAATTCTTATTTTTCATGAGGCTTACATGAAAATCAAGGTACACCGATTATCCCTCAAAGTCATATCGTATTTTGGGTGGACCCTCAAATTTTTCGACTTCTAGTGTATAACTTATTAGAAGTTCAAATTGTAGGTTGTACATAGTTAACTTCTTTCTTTACTTTTTTTTCCTTTTAATTATAGTTTAGAGTAATTAGTTAAAGTTCTTGTTATTCTTCTTGTTATGCCTGGTTCTAACATGTTTTGTAGATTCAATGTACTTGTACTAATCAGGAATCGCTCCATTTGGATAATATCGTTCTTTTCCTCTCTTTATGTTATGTTCTTGATTCACATTGAGGACAATGCAACATCTAAGTTAGGGGGTGTGAGATATCCTTACAATTTATTGTTTAGATTCATTGACTTGATCACGTGTTCATTCAAAGTATGTCTCTTTTTAGAAAATTTGAAAATTTTCCAAAAAAAATGAAATTTTTTTAAAAGCCAAAAATATTTTTCTTCAAAATAAATAAAAATTGGAATTTAAATTTTTCAAAAATGTCACAAAATTTTGTTTGAAATCTTAAATTGTAAAATTCAAATGCACAAAGCCGAAATTGACCAAAGATGAAAATTGAGCGAAAATTGATGACTTTACGAATAAGTGCGGAGATTAATTAATGCAGTGAGATTTAGAGCCTATCACTTTTTCTGAGTTTTTAAATCAATCCGAGTTAATGACTAACTCAAAGTTCAATATGGCTCTAAATAAGTTATTAATGATCTCTATACCTTTATTTTGATCGATTACGGTAAATGTGTGTGATGTTGCCTTGAATAGCACGCTAAAATATATCTAAACTAAATTAATCTCGAGACACATATAGTAATATAATTAGTAATTCGGATAAATGAAGTTAGGACCTCGTTTGTTACCCAAAAATATTGGCCATAAAAACTTGCAAAAGGGGCCAAGAAAAAAAATAGAATAATGCTCAACCAAAATATCAAGAAAAGAAAAATGTGAAAAATAGAAAGAAAAAAATGGAAAAAGAAGAAAAAATTTAACAAAAGCCTGAAAAAGCACTAATGGACATCCTAAGTAAATTTTCCAATTCCGACCTTCCCCGCCATTCCTATTTTTATCCAATACACCTTATAACCCAAGAAAGTCCTAACCGAGTTCGAATTGCGAAATCAAATACCGCGTGGAGAGCTTAAAACATGAAAAGATAAAAAGTGAGATTGATTGGTGTGAACAAGAGGCGATGTTTCCTGTTTCCTAATAACCGTATTCCGATGATGAGATCTTTTCATCATAACAATTTTCTCTTTCCAATTTGTGTGCGTGAATTTGTGTTCCATTACATTTACTATTTATATCACGCACAGCGAGAGAAAATAGCCACATTCCGAGTGATTCGTTTGTGAGTGTATCCCGTGAGAATTGAATCAAAGAGAATTTTCAAAAAGTAACGTGAGGATCAATCGGTGAAAATTGATGATTTGGTTTTCGGCTTCGCACACACACACTATGATTTGAGTCTTGTGAATATGGATTTGATGTGACTAATTTTAGAAAAGTTTAAATTGTATAATTTTTAAGTATTTTGAATTTTCTTTGAGTCGAAAACGATTTTTGTGGGTGTATTCATTGCGAACCCTCACGAGATACCACTCGTCCTACTGGGGTAACCTAGGGGTTTAAAGGCTTGTTGTGTACGCTAAATACAATCGCTTGCCCGCGAAAGGGGTATTCTATCCCAATAAAACCTTTGATAAGAGTTTGGCCATGTTCCGATTCTTTTACATTGCTTGGGAAGCGCAAAGTTTTAAGTTAGGGGGATTTGATTAGGCATAAATTCTTCACATTTATCCTCTTAATTTTGATATTTTTATGATTTCGTGCATTGTAATTGATATTTATTTATCTCATATTTATGATACTAACCCTTTTTGGCAACTATTTCGTGTTTTGTGTATCTCTTATATGTTTTACAGGTACGTCATGCAAGAAAGTACAAAAGAGAACGCGAAACAGTTAAAGAAACCAAGAAATGGGGAGTTCAAGGGCATTTTCATAACTTTTCAGCCATATTCCGGAGGTGTGGAAAACTAGAAAGTTGAAGATCTCGAAATTACAAGAACACTGGAAAAAATGGCACCACAATCCGAACTACGATGAAGAAGTTATGCCCATTTGAAGTTGAGAAAGAAATCCAAGGCAAAACTGTTAAGGCGAACCGAACCGATGGACCAGAACCGACCCAGTTGGACTTTTGTCATACTCCAGATCCGTTATAAACTTAGTGACAAATTTCCAGATACGGGATTTTTATTGTCTTTATCTTTTAGCCAAAAGAGGTTTATGTTTTGGGGACTCTTCTAAACGACTTCTAACCTATATATTTAGTCATTAGGGTTCTTTTAATTCAGATTTCATTCATGTAAATGCTCTTAATCAAGGAGGAACATCTAAGAGAAGAATTTAGATATTTTTCACCTTTAATTTAAGAGCTTTTCCGTTTTTTCTTGAAGCTTTGATTTCTTCTTGCATATTCTTGTTCTTTAATTTTGGTAACATTTATTTCAAGCACTTTTATTATTATTTATCATGTTTAATCTCACTATTCGAACAATTATGATTCCATGCAACATAGATTCCTTGTTTATTCATAGTTTCGTCATGTCTAGCTAGATTTCTAAGGGTTGGGATGCATGAACCCAACCCGATGTGGTTTACATGGAGATAAAAGTAATTATCTGAATTAAATAAATGATTGAATCATGTTGATTAGTTGTTACAGCCATCGTAGGTCTTTTAACCTTGTTTGCCTTAGGTCAGTGGGGTGTTTAAGAGTGCGATGCGCGTATCAGCTATTCTAACACTGTTTTATTTATATTCTTGATTATGTATGATTCATACTTGTACCCTCATATATGTAATGCTTTGAGAATGGTGTGGTCCCTATGCGTGTGTTTCAAATCAAACCAATTTTCACCAAAAAACTATCCAACTTTTAATTAGCACAAACCAAGTTGTGGAAAACCAATTCTTACTTTAAACCAATTTTATCATGATTAATCCTAAACATGCATCTAGTGATTAAATCAAGTAAAGTAAAGTAAAGAATACTCACAACGCCGGATACACGAGGAAAAACCCAAGATGGGAAAAAACCTCGGACGGCCCAAGCCAGACAATCACTATGAATAACGGTTTTACAAAGATAGATTAGCCTTACTCAATGACTCGATCCCAACGGGTGTTGATGCTCCTTATGATCTTCTACCGTTCTTCAATAGTGCCCATGCAGAAATTCCATCTTCCACGATACCTATCCACAACACACACGTCCACGTATGTCTCAGTGTCCACCGAATGGCTTTGATACGTTTAGATGTTGAACAAGAAGTCCTTATCTTTTCTTCACCGCAAAACCCTGATGTTCATATATAGAAAAATCTTCTTGGAGAAACAAGATCACATAAATATATAATAAGGATAACTCAGATCTTTGCAAACTCTAAGGTTGTGTTTAAGCTTTGTAACCTTAGAAAAATATGTGCAAACAAGTTTCTGGATCGTAAACTGTTTTTCCAGAATGCACACTTGAAAACTCTGACAAAAACACATTTTAAATAAGAATTAAACGCCGCCTCAAAGACAGTGTCGCTCGAACGATAATGACACGTCGTTCGCGCGATATGAGCATCTCGCTCGAACGAGCTCTTATGTCGTTTGAACAACGTTGCGTGTCAGTTTGACTTTTTGTTTAAAACGTCTCTTCCAAAAGAGATCCAAATAAGTACAACTCTTTTTCGATCTTATCAGAATAAAACTTAGCGTAAAACTCTAAAACACTTTTAAAACAATTTAAAACATTTTTCCTTATAAAATTGCATCCTTATCTTTTATAAAAATAATTCCGAGCACCGTTAATTATACACATATATACCAGTGTGATCTCGGAATGCAATTAACATGAAGACAAATAAACTTGCACCATTTTGAACTTCGGAATTATTAATTCCTTGAAGCTTTTCCGCAACGTCTTCAATTTCTTCAATACGTCATATACCAAGTGGGATCGTGACAAAATAAAATCTCCCTATGACATATTATAAACACAGTTTTGTTCACAGAATTAAGTCAAAACAATATAGGGACTCAATTGGAAATTTATGTCCTTATAAATCTCCCCCTTTGACTATTCTGGGACAAAACTAAACCAGTAGAATGCCTAAGCCGTGACGTCAAGCCGTATGACGCGTAAATCCCATCCCATAAACCCAAAGTCAAATATTACAGGATACGAACTAGTATATGTAGAACCGACAAACATGAACTGTCTGAATGTGATGTAGTCTTGAAATCTCGAATCTCTGAAGCATACCTACACACATGAAACAGACAAACAAATACCCAATGCAGTATAGACGAACAAATGAAACCAATATATATATCCAAATGATACCAATTTTACAATAGATACTCATATGAATAAACTCTGAAAAATCATTTGTTAAATAGTTGAGCAACAAAATGATACCAAATTTAAACTGCCAATTTGTAATACCAATTTGTAAAATATGTAATAAAAAGCATGCTCAACAAAAAAAATCTCCCCCTACATCACATACATTTCTCCCCCTTTTTGTTTCGAATAGACAAGCCGATGAAAAGATAAACCAATCAACAAGTATCTAGCATGTGAATATACCAATTTGAGAATTAAAATCGCTAGATAATCATGAAACAACCCGCTAAATATGATCAAGTAATGACAAATCAGTAGCTAGTAAACCAATGAATCACACAAAGCATATAGAAATCTAATCAGGTGTGATAAACGGAATTATATGAAAAATATCAATATGAGATAATAAAATCTGCATATATAAACTAGTCAGTCCAGAAAGCTTCCAGCAGTACCAAAAAATATACAACAATAACCAGGTTGCTGCAAACAAATAAAAATCAAAAATCTAGACTGTAGTTCGAACGAGCCAGGGACGTCGCTCAAATGAGATGAGGACGTCGCTCGAATGAGACTTCGTGCGACATGGTAATGTCGCTCGAACGAGTTCTTCTCGCGATATGAGATGTCATTTGAATGAATTCTCGCGACATGCCAAACTTTTCCAGATTCCCAGAAATATTTTATATTTTTTCCCAGTGAAAAAATTTCCAAAAAAATACCAGAAAGGGCCTAACAGCAGAAAAATAGTGCTAAAACAGTATGCTTTTAACACAAAACGCAAAAATGTATAAAAACTAATAATGAGAGTTACATGCAAACATAGTATCGATGTGCTCAAACATGGACATGGAATGAATGGGTGTGAAACTATAACAAATGAGTCACAATTCCAACACATCGAAACGATAAAAAAGCTCTAATTGATAGCGATATATAATCAAACTTTATCATAGCCGTATGACAATTAAAGTGTGAGCTTAATGAACTAAACATACTACATGCACACAAATCCAGAATTTTGACAATTCTACAAATAATATCGTCAAATTGCAATGTTTCAACATTAGGATTAGTTGAGCAAACCTGTTTAAATTTTCTCCAACCAAACTCCCTCATATATACATACGTTTTCAAGTTCTTTTGAGGTTTCTAGCATTCTCAACTAGAGAAAATCTTATTAGCCCTTTTTCATATTGCTTTTTCTTTTGGTCTCTTTTAAATGGTGGCTTTCACGATTAGTTAATTTTGAACTCTCGCAGCCCTTTCCCCTGAAACACTCATCATCTTTTTTCAATTAGGTGCCAATTCAAATCCTCACGGTAAAAGATTCTTACATGCACACTTCTCCTTAAGTCTACTTACGCATAGATGACAAGATTGAGATAAGAATGCCTCATCAAATTCAAATATGCAAGAGAAGTCAAACATCCATATAAACTCGTGTATGTGTGCAATGTAGGCATATATACAAACTCGAATCAAAATGCATATCAACTTCGAAACAACCCCATATAAACAATGGTTAAGACCATTCTAAGTATCGATAATAATGACCAAATGTCCTAGCCATATGGATAATGAAACGATGGGGTTCCAAGCACACCGATATGCCACATCAAACATGTAAACTCAAAATAAACAAAAACCTAAAATCTTTTTGGCTTTTCAAACATATTTTGACTCAAATGAAAGAAACTTTTTTTTAGGTTTTCAAAAGTTTTCTCAAAAACAAAATCTTTTTGGATTTTTTCAATAGGACTCAAGCAAATGAAAACTATAGTACAAAATGATACACATGTCATTATACTAGCAATGAATATATCATGAAGCAAACTAGCATATGACAAACAAGGCAACACTATCATTCTTTAGATTTAGTATGCAAAGAATCAAGTGCAACCAAATGAGAATCATGAAGTTTTATTCCTAAAGCCACTAAATCCGATTTCCTAACCCAAGTAGGTGTAAAAGGAAGCATGGGGGTTTGGGTAATTGGGGAAACTTTATTCCTAAACTTCCTATAAGCTTGTCTAAGGTCGTAACAATAACGCATAAGGTGACCTTTTCTACCACAAAACGTGCGAGTGTAGCGATGGTGGGGATGATTACCTACATATGGACCTTTTCTAAACTTCCTAGTGTTTCTCACACATGCGTGGGGAATGGGAGCAACTCTCTCATCAAAACATATACCTTACCTATCTCCCTTAGTTTGGACGGTGCCTAAGATCTTATCTAACTTCTCCAACCTAGCCTCTAAATCAAACTTAACTCTAAACGAGTCTCTCAATCTCTCCTCCAACTCAAGAATCCTAGACTCTAGCAAACGCCTAGACTCCACAAATGCTAAAATATCCTTTTTCAAAGACTCCATCAATCCACATAGATTATCTCTCTCTT
The DNA here is from genome assembly GCA_949130495.1 of Sambucus nigra. Lineage (NCBI taxonomy): Eukaryota > Viridiplantae > Streptophyta > Magnoliopsida > Dipsacales > Adoxaceae > Sambucus > Sambucus nigra. Next base: position 82,858,237 of record OX422213.1, on the reverse strand, counting down.
TCTCCACAAACTCTAATTTCTCCCTAAACTTCTTCTCTCGTTCCCTAAGATCCTCTATCAAACTATCATTATTTTCTATGGAATGCTCATTCAACTTAGCTTGAAATTTTAAGTTAGCCTTTTTCACCTTCACTGTTTCGGCATGCAACTCATTAAACGCATTTTGCAATTCTTTCACATTTATCTCCTCCTCGTTACTCTCTTATCCCTCACTGACATGGGATTCACTCAAAACCTCCTTGAAAGTGTCATTCACATGAGAATCTACGTCGCTCACATGACATGCCATAAACGCAACAAAGTTACGATCAATGGGGGAACTCTCTCCCTCTTTCGGATCACTATCACTTAACGTGGCATTATAAATAATGGGTTGCTTGCCCTCTTTCTTAAGTCTAGTGGGACACTCCTTAACTTTGTGATCGTACCCCTCTCACCCAAACACACTTATCGGACTCATATCTCTTAGGCCTTTCAAACTTATCCTTAGAGCTGGGATCAACTTTGTTGTTCTTGAATTTTTGAAATTTCTTGGCATCTTTCGATTGCTTTTGAAACTTAATAAAAATTATAAATTTCTTTGCCAACAAAGAAACATCCTCAAAATTGGAATCGGTATCGGAATTCGAAACTTTAATTTCCTCCTTTAGGGTTTTCAAAGCAATACCCTTTTCTTTCTTAGGCACTTGCTTGGAGGTAATTGTGTTGATTTCATAGGTTTTTAAGTCACCTACAATATCTTCTAGTTTTGTCGACTCTAACTTACCCAAGGAGTTTAAAACGGTCACTTTTGCATCAAACCTACTAGGCAACGACCTAAGGATTTTCTTAATGACACGATTGCCAAGAATTTTCTCACCAAGGTTAAACAACGAGTTGACAATATTGGATAACCTAGCATAAAACTCATAAAAAGTCTCACTCTCTAACATCCTAATGGTCTCAAACTATGTAGTGAGATTTCGAAGCTTTGACGCCCTAACCGTGCTAGTGCCCTCCTGAGTGTGCCAAAATATCCCAAGCCTCTTTTGATGTTTCACAAGTCATAATTCTATTATATTCTTCTGGTTTGACATGTGAAGAAATAACGTGCAGACCCTTAAAATTATATTGTGATAGTCTATGTTCAGTTTCGGTTCATGACTCGATAGGCTTTAAATTAGTGACCTCACCTAAAATAGTGACAGGGGGTGTCCAACCTTTCTCAACTACTATCCACACATGCTCATCAATTGATTTTAATGCACTTTTCATTCTCATCTTCCAATAGGTGTAATTAGTACCATAAAAATAGGAGTTCGAAAAAGTTTGTTATTTCCAAAATTCATCTTTGAAAATACACGGGATCACAAAATAAATAAATTATGTTTTCTAGCTCTGATACCAATTTGAAAACGGGGTGGTCCCCATGCGTGTGTTTCAAATCAAACCAATTTTCACCAAAAAATTATCTAACTTTTAATTAGCACCAAACCAAGTTGTTAAAAAGCAACTCTTACTTTAAACCAATTTTATCTTGATTAATCCTAAACATGCATCTAGTAATTAAAGCAAGTAAAGTAAAGTAAAGAATACTCACAATGTCGGATGAACGTGAAAAAACCCAAGACGGGAAAAAATCTCAGACGGCCCAAGCCAGACAATCGCTATGAATAAAGATTTTACAAAGACAGATTAGCCTTACTCAATGACTCGATCCCCACGGGTCTTGACGCTCCTTCTGATCTTCAATCGTTCATCAGTAGTGCCCATGCAGAAATTTCATCTTCCACGATACCTGTCTACAACACACGCGTCCACGTATGTCTCGGTGTCCACCAAATGGCTTTGATACGTCTACAATGTCGAACAAGAAGTCCTTCTCTTTTCTTCATCGTAATACCCTGATGTTCATGTATAGAACAAACCTTATTGGTGAAGAAAGATCACATAAACATATAATAATGATAACTCAGATCTTTTTAAACTCTAAGGATGTGTTTAATCTTGGTAACCTTAAAAAAACTTATGCAAACCGATTTCTGGATCGTAAACTGTTTTTCCAGAATGCACACATGAAAACTCTGACGAAAACACGTTTTAAATGGGAATTAAACGCCGCCTCAAAAATAGTGTCGCTCGAATGAAAATGACACATCGGTCGTGCGACATGAGCATCTCGTTCGAACGAGCTCTTATGTCGTTTGAATGACGCCGCGTGTCAGTTTGACTTTTTGTTTAAAACGTCTCTTCCAAAAGAGATCCAAATAAGTCAAACTCTTTTTCGAGCTTATCAGAATAAAAGTTAATGTAAAACTCTAAAACACTTTTAAAATAATTTAAAACATTTTTCCTTATAAAATTACATCCTTATCTTTTATAAAAACAATTTCGAGCACCATTAATTATACACATATATACCTGTGTGATCTCGGAATGCAATTAACATGAAGACAAATAAACTTGCACCATTTTGAACTTCGGCATTATTAATTCTTTGAAGCTTTGCCGCAACGTCTTCAATTTCTTCAATACGTCATATACAAAGTGGGATTGTGACAAAATAAAAACTCCTTATGACATATTACAAACACAGTTTTGTTCACGGAATTAAGTCAAAACAATACAGGGACTCAATTTGAAATTTATGTCCTTACATGCTTGAAATTAATAAATTCTGGGTTCGATCAATTATTTAATTTACGATTTCTTTATATCCGGTAAATTTACTAGGGTTTGGGGAATTGTATTCCAACCTTATCTCTCATTCATATTAACTAATCGGGATTTTTCTAGTTTTAATTAGGTTTAGTTAACTTCTTTAGTTTTCCATTTTTTCCTTTCTTACCCCATCATCATGTTTTACACTTCATTTTTGAAGTAATAAATCAATTAAAATCTATCAAATATTACATGTGGATTCGATACCCAGACTAGGCGCTATACTCCATAAAAGTGTAGTTAAAGTTTAGAATTTTTTTGTATTATGGTCGGAAGCCGATAACAACGATTAGCATATTTAAACGAACGCTCGGCTTTTGCCTCGATCACCCACATCTAGAAAAAATCCAAGTAAAATACACAAAAGAATGTTAAAACTTAATCAAAACCCAGTTCACATAAAATACTCGAAATTCACATGCTAAATCACATCAAAAGAATCCCCCAAAATCGGTACATGAAATTAAATACTGTAATTTCCCTATCATTATTCATTCAATAATTTAAGATTGAAAACTAAATAACATATTTAATGATTAGTTATCAACCATAAGACAAAAATATCCATTAAAAATAATTAGAACTCGGTGATTCGGTGATGTTTTAGCTGTTTCAGTATCAAATCCGGTAATCTAGCCAAATTGATTTGCATATCTATATCTCCATTCAACTTTTTGAAAACAAAAAGTCACTCGGCATGAGAAGCTTTATATTTCCAACAATATATAATTAATTGATAACATGCAACAATTGGGTTCAATGAATATAAAAGAGTGAATTCAATAACTCATTTTCCTCCACCAAAGGAGTAACTTCATCAAAAACACTTCAACTTATACAAAAATCAAACTTAGGATCTCAGACAAAGAAAATGTGTATTAACGTAATTAGGACATTGTAAATTATTTTACCCATTGATATAAATAAGTTGACCTTCACTTCAAACTACAGTTGCTATCAAAGTCCCAAGGACCTGTTAAAAATAAATCAGTAATACATAAACAGTGCGAATGGGTTAATCTATATAAAAACAAACAAATAATAAGACATAGATTGCAATACATATACATTTATGTGAATAAAATGAAAAATAAAATACAACACTTAAATACTTTAATAAAGAGCATAAATTAACGCCATCCTTGTCAAACACATCAAAATAAATATTTTACCTAAAATTGGAGACTATTTTTGTTAATTAAGACAGATTTAGGTACCAAAAAAAATCAAAACCCCCCAATTTAAGCAGGTATTAAAACAGATATGGGTACCAAAAAAGTAAAAACCCTAAATTTAAGCTTACACCCCTATGTTTAAAAAAAAAAGATAATCTTGAAAAATTAGGGAAGAGAACAAAAATTAGAGTACACTTGGAAAATGAAAGCTAATTAGAACAAGAACCACCAATCACAACTCTACTAAACCGATTAAGAAATGCAAAAAATAAAAAGTTCCAATTGGATCTGGAAAAAGTTAGATCTAGAAAATTTGAACAAAAAACTCACGAATTTCCAATCAGAGAGAGAGTGCATGTTTGTATAGGGTCGGGGTCCGGTGTTGGTAGAATATGTGTTGGCCGGTGGTATGAAGTTTGGTTTGTTTGATATTTGGATGGTCATATATTTGAGTTATTGGTGATGTGGTAGGAAGTTTGGGTGGTCTAAGTTTGTTTTTTCGGAGGTTTGAGATTTGCTTTTGAAAGTTGGAACTGGTGGGATTTGTGGTTTGGGTGTCGTTAGGTAGAGAGAGATGAGAGAGGATTTAGAGGGATATTACCAAAATACCCTGAATTTTGAATTAAAGTGAGTTGTTAAAGAGAGGGGCAAGTAATTTACTTTCTTACTCATGTTTTTGAATTTTTGGGAAGAGGAAGAAAGGAAATAAGGGTTAAAAAAGAGGGGGAACTCAAATATTTAAGGGAAAACTATGGTATGAGGTGTATTTTAATCAAAACCATTAGATCATTGCCTTGTTGACTTCGATCTTAACCGTGAAGTGTCTTCCCATCTTATATATATATATATATATAAATATTAAGTTTATATTTATTTAATTTGTACTATATATAAACCGTACAATTTAAAAAAAAAGTTTTTGTCAAAGTATTTTCTTTTTGTAAAAAATAATTAATTTTTCTTAAACACTAATATATACATAAGTTTACTTTACAGTTTAAACCGTATGTATATATTATACTTTTAAAATTCTTCTTTTTCTAATAGTTTTTTATTTATTTTAAAGGATCAATTACCATTAAGTCCCTTAAATATTTTTTAATACGCATTTAGTCCAAGCCTTTTTATTTTGTTCCAAAAAGTTCCTCAAACACCCATTTAATCAATATTATCTTATTTTTAAAGGTCTGTGCTAACGGCATCCCTATCCCACCTCCGCCCCACCCCCACCCTCTCACTGCCGGAGCTCAGGTGACCCTCATCGGAGCTCATTTTTTGAGTATTTTTACGTGGTGAGTGACTTTTTGAAACAAAAGAAAAAGTCTTGAACTAGACTTGTATTAAAAAATGTTTAAGGGGCTATTTGTTATATGCTCCTATTTTAACATGACAGTTTTTCAAGTACAATTTTATGTATATTTAACTGTTTTTAATTAAAAAAACATAATTTTAACATTTTTTAAAAACCTTTTAAACTATTTTTTAATATACAATTTTCATATATTTTTTAAATTTTTAAATAAAAAAAATATTTTTTTAATAAAATACAAATTATATATATATATATATATATATATATATATATACTAGCGGAATGCCCGTGCCTAAAGGCACGGCGAAAATTTCCGAAGTACGTAATCGCAAAACGGTAAAAATTTCAAAGTACGTAATTATAAAATAATTTCCCAATAAAACAAAATGTATTTTAAAAAAAATGACCATAATCTCTTTTGTTTATACCTACTTAACAATTAACAAATAATCCCAATCCAATAATCAAATCAATTGAAATAGATGGCATTAGTAGGATCTAAAGGCAAGAAAATCATATGTTCCGTGGGGATCAACAATCAAATAGCATTTTCGCAACTTTTTGTACTCGTTTCTTGTGCCTAAAGGAATATCAAAATTAGACCCAATTAAAAGATAATGATGTAAATTCAAACTACAATCAATATATGAAACTGAAAGGAAAAAACATTTGCCAAGGCATATAACATATCAAATACATGTAATGCTTTGTATTTTTACTCCAATAGCATACCAAGACAAAAAAAAATGAAATTAACTTCTAGGATTACCATATTAAAAGGATCCTTCCAAATAAGAAAACATCAAAAGACTAACATGAACACCAAAAAATTATGAGCTTCAAGCATATATTTTCTTCTTATACTCGGGTGACACCACTGAACTTCAAAGAACATCATGAATATGTGTAAAAAAATTCACATTTTAAGATATGAACCAACTAAAATTAGAAGGAAAGAAAGAGCTGTTAAAAATCATGTGACAGATATTGACATAAAAAATCATTAAATACAAACTGATTTTCTTAACGCTCTTGAAAATACATGATATTGCAAATTTAGAATGTATTTCAAGTGTAAGCTTTGATAGATTACATAGACCATTGCAAATTAGTACAATCAAGACGCTCCACCAGAGGAAGTAACTGTTCTCCCAGCATCATTCGTTGAGCTTCAGTAGTAGAAGAGGCGAAAGCATAAACAAATGTTGACATGGTGACCGGTCCATAACGCTGGATATCAGGTGGGGGTGTTGACACTCCAGAAACATCAAACGACACAGGTATCATTGGAGCCATCATGGCTTGAAGAATGATGGATGGATCCACATTATTGATGCTGGCATGTGTTGTGGGTTTCCACCTCTCCCCATATACCTATTCGCTGCCCAGGTTTTCCTTGCCTTTGAAGTTGATATGGAATAATAAAACTTGGAGCAACACCTCATGAAAAAAACACGTATCCAATGTTGTGTCTCTCTATCCCCCATTCCTGTAGGAGATAAAGCTTTAATAATTCCTTCATAATCTCAATATGCAATACTGTTTTTGCAGAAAGTTGACTTCTGACATTTTCTATAATTCTCTCCTCAACAGGCTCCAGAAAAGAATTCAGGGGCAGCCACTCGACAAAATCGATTCAATCCCTCCTCTTCAGACATTGATGTTCCTTTGAGTTGGAGAGATTCTTTGAGAAAAATGCTTGAGCAGCATTGGCAGCAACATATGTTGCTCAGGTTGTGATGTGGAACCAGAGGGCATTGGATGTCGCTGCTCAAGTTGTGATGTCACTGCTCAAATATATATATCAACCACCTAAATAAGGAGGTATATGGTCCACGTCCAGGGAAGTACACAGGTAAAGAGTTTGATATCCAGTTGCTCTGCTAATAAAAGAAACAGGGTTTTAATATCCTGTAATGAATTTTAAGTTATGAATACTATGTACTAACTTCAGTTGCTGAGATAATGTACTCGAAAAAATTAAAACATGAATGCAAGACAAACCATGAATGCATAACGATAAAAAATTAAAACACAAAAACATAATCTACCATAACAGTTATTGATTTCTAAAAGGTCCTTTGCTACCAAAGACACATTACCTTGCTACAAAATCGGAATAATGTACTCGAAAAAAAATATTAGACATAATGAACAACATATAATCATGGTAGCAATGTAAAAAACATTAATTAGTGGGGTAAATTGTAGTAATTACTCGTAATATACTCTGTCAAAAAACTGAATAACAAAACTTGATACTGAAGTGAAAATGGAATGAGAAACAAACTTAAAATAAATATGATGGAAGTACATCCATTGTAGGAAAGATATGCTATAAGTAGCTTGTATCCAAGATTCTAAACTCTATATATCTAAAAATAAATATATACAACCACACAAACTGAATGGACACTGGAGATGACACTGATGGGACAAAACAATTAAGATTAAATGATAATGGATGGGTAAAATGAGGAAACAAATAAATGTGCATATACAATACAAATGTTCATCAAAAAACACTTACCAACACCACAATCTCTCCATCGTTCACCTGAATCAACCATTCCCAACTGCCGATACATAACGATACATGAAGGGTTCGGTAAGTTGAAACTCATTCCCGGTCCTCGATACATAACGATAAGAAATATATAAAACATAAAACTTCAATCAAAGTTCAAACTATTCAAACATAAAACATCAACTTACCCGCTAAATTGCATCCAAAAATTATGATAATAAATAAATGAATCCAAACGCACGTGAGCTAGAAGGGCATTCATCGAAGTTCATACATGATCCCAATAAAAAACAAAATACCTCCAGTATTTATGAATCCAAGATGGCTCACCTCGTTATTCACTCATTGGTGTAATAAAAACTAAAATAGCATGTCCAAGATGCCCAATCTTGTGTCCAAGTCATAGTTCAATGTCCACCGTATTCACAACAATGAAGTCCATAGATCAAGTTGATAATCATACAGTTGCATTAAGATCCATATCAATATCAATGGATCAAACTTCGAATATATAACAATGTCGTAAACCACAGGTATCGCTATCATATATGAAATTTTGAAGATGAAATAATGTCATAAACCACATGTATCTCTGTCACGAACTGTCACAGGTATCGCTGTTACAGACCATTTTCTCAAAAGCTAACGGGTATGCCTCTTAGCATTAGAAATGAGCACGAAAAATTAATATTGCTTTCGGGGAATTATACTCTAATGTAAGAAATTTTAGATCATACTGTTTCGATGACCTCTAAGAGATTAGAAACATACTTTTTTAGAAATATGGAAGATAATGTAAATTAAAGGAAAGAGAAGTACTGGATGTTGTGTGAAGGCTGTAATTCCTAGAAGCGAATTACATACATAAAGCTACTGTAATTCTAGAGCTCATAAAATCACTGTAATTCTGGATTGCCACGAAGTACTGGAGGTCCTAAATTTACTTTAATTCTGGAATGCCACTAAGTATTGGAGTTCATAAACTTACTGGAATGCTACTGTAATTACAATCTCTCCTAAAATTACTGTTATTCAACGAATATAAATTGGAAACAAAAGTAAGCGATGGTTTATTGCTTTTACATGAATGCCGCTAAGTACTGAATGTTGTGTGGAGCGGAGATTGTGACTGTTTAGGAAATAAAATGACTAAAATAACATCGAACCGAGATGGGTAGATTGTAAAATAACATTACCTATTATGTGTATACACTATGAAGAAATGGCATCAAGTGTGAAGGGAACAGTGAAGTTCACTGTGAATTGAATAGTGAAATTCATAATCTGGGTAAATTTTCACCATTAGACCTCTAATCTATGTAGTCTCAGATGTTATTTAACATCGGATTTCTCTTTATTATTCAGGGGCATAAGTAATACACAGTCTAACAGATACTTCAGTATTATCCAATAACATCTGAAATCTGAACTAAATAACATCTGAAATCTGAACTACTGTTAAAATTGCTCTCCCTTTCAAAAACAATTAGCGTCGATCATTGTCAGCCAAACATGGGCTATAAATGATGCCTCGTTAACTGCATCGGTGGCATAATTCCTTGTTAATTGCAAGCAACCCCAATGCAGTGTACTAATCAAATTGGCTATAAATGATCCCTGTGGCTCTCGCTACATAACTTTTTATCTAATAAATATTTCACAAATATTACTACAACACTTAATGACCTTCTATTTTACACATAAATGAACAACTCTACCTAGGGTATGCCTGCTCACTAGTTAGAAGAAAGCATAAAAATTCGCATTTTCTATGTAGACTTTTTAGGATTCTTAAAACAATTCGTAATTAAAATCTCTCTTAAAGTCTTCTATAGTGATCCAATTTAGATTGAATTATAAAACTACTACAAAATTCAAAAATCCAAGCAGGACTAAAGTAATATCAAGCATAGTCGAACTTGTTTAAAACTATCCAAGAATTACTACCAAGGTTTGGGGCTATATATGTAACTAAGAAATATGGGGTTTTATTATACTTAATCAAAGCCACCAATACTTGGGGTTTTATTAAGAAATAACACATCTTAAGCAGATGGGGAATGGTGGGGAGAGAGAGCCGTTTCATATGCTTAATACCCAACTTTTTCACTTCACTATACAGGGGAATAACATTTTGAAATAATCTCCACACAAATAAATATATTTTCTTAGGACAATACTTATTGCAAATGAATTTAAAAGATTGAGATGAGTGGAATTTATTTCTACATATATCTATAGCTATAGCAGAGTTAAAGTCACCTGGGATAGATGGTTTCAAAACTAAAGAATCATTACAGTAGATATCTGTGTATATCTACAGCTGTAGCAAAGTTGATCCATGTGCTTTATCAAACCGCATATAGGATTGACAAATTGAATCCAACCGTTATTTGCCATAAAGTTTTACTTTTTTGGCAAAAAATATCAATTGCTAATTATCCACAGAAATCAGGGAAGAATGAAGAGTAAACCTGCAAGAGATTGGCAATAATTCAGCTCCCCAGCCTTAACCTGTCCGCCTGGATCTTTATCTCGTGGATATACATACAGATTTTGTTCTGCCCTGAAATCTGCATAGCATAACGAAAATGCATTCAGGTCCTGCCACTTAATACAATGATAGAAAACCATTTTTCAAGGACATTGAGAACTTTTATAGAGGATTAGCTGCTGCCAAACAATACATAAGGACAAATTAAAGAAAATATTTGATTAATGTATAATAGTAATTTATTCCAATACCGAGGTAGGTTCCTATACTGATGATTTTCCCAGATGATTTGCCTAAATACTCAAGGTTGTGTATTTACATATGGTCAATACATAATCAATACCCACGTGTTTATGTTGATGTGAAACCTCATCTTGAAAAGGGTCGACTTGTGTGGGTAAGAGAATTTGAATTCCTTCCCTATCCTCCTCAGTCGGTATTGCCCCTGTAACAGTATTAAATGCAAGTTCTAGGTGAGTTACTCTGAATGAGTGAGTTATCTCAGAATGAGTGAACTTGAATAGCAGAACTTTAAATAATAATAAGTCTTCTATAAATTGATGTTTTATTTATGGTAGCGCCGTTGAATTTTTGGTAATATACTGTAAAATGAATGTGCCACAATGACTAATGCATAACTATTAAAAGCATCCATGTACGACTACTTACACATGCTTCTGGAGCAGCAGCCATGCTTGTCTTTGGGTAGCAACAGCCACACTTACTGTCAGATTATGATCCCGGCCACTACATCACAGAATTCAACTGACGTTAAATAAATTCGACAATTAATCTTTCCCATATAAGATACAAATACACGGGAGTGCATACTTCTCTTTAATAAAAGACAAATTAAATGAGAATTTCTACATCCGTGGACTAAACATTTAAAATATGAATTCGAGCAACAATAAATTATATGTCAAATTGATGTCGATGGATCCACACGACACACGATTTGACTGATCAATTCACCTACACCACATCACTGAGTCAGTCAAATGGTCTTTCTCAAATCCAAAGAGGCTTTGGATTTCACACTACTGAACAGTTATATAAAGAACAAATGCAGCAGAGGTGAAAAAAGATCCCCTTTAATATCATACAGTAGGAAGTATACAGTATATATGTGACTACCGAGAATTACAAAATGAAATAAAATTGGAGGTAATAAATACTCTTGTAAATTAGAAACATAATTAAAAGTATTTGTACTCACTCAAAAATTGGATGAAAGGGGTCATGTTTACTTTATCCGCCACACATGGATTTAATGGCGTAACTTCAATCGCCCAAATCTGAAATTTTCAAAAAAAAATTGAAAGACAAATATTAAATTACAAAACCTCCAAACAACACAATACCATGTGCAATGTAAAAAGTAAGAGGATTACCAAAAATAATGCCCAGTTTCACAAATAAAAAGTAAGAGGATGTCCAAAACATACTATTATGAATACCAGTACCATACATCCCTATATTGAACCAAAACAATATTTATTTTTAAGAAGTAAAATAATTGAACAATAGTTTCAATGTAGATTTCTCACACCAGAATACTGAATATTATAAAAATATATATATAATCAAAATAAAGTTATTGGTATTTTATTTATGATCTGTTAAGAAACTACACATTAAATAAAAAAAAATATAATGAATAAAAAATGAAAGAGAAAGGGAATGAAAGTAACCATTTACGATCTGTTAAGAAATCAAAAAGAAGCTACCATTAACTCTAGATATTCTAAATGAAATCTTACAAAGAAATCATAAATCTAATTAACAGAAACAAACCACAATCCAAGTATAAACCCGTACAAATTCGAACCCGCAAAGCAACACAAAATCCAAACTCGCAAAGCAAGTGTACAAATCTGAAACCAAAACACACAACAAAAAAACTAAAACAAAACCCAAATTGGAAGTTAGAGGTTTTCTAAACCCTAGAGAGAGAGAGAGTACCTTATTGTTGCCAGATGCAACATGATATTTCACTTACCCCATGCTGATGGGTCGTCAAACGCATAGATCTGGTGAGAAAAATCAACAAAACCTCCTTTTTGTGGAAAAGTAAAACTCTACCATTTGTAGTCGTCACATGAGAGGAAACCCCATTTCGAAAACATCCCGTTCCAACATCCGAAAAATCCCCAAATTCGTAAAACCTAAATGCGAACACAAAAATACAAATCATTAGAAAAAAGTCATTGTAAAGAATCTGTAATGTAAGAAGAAAAAAATGAGGTCGTGAGAGAGATACCGATAGAGAGAGAGATGGGGGGTTGCGTGAGTGTTTGTGACAGAAGAGAGAGAGTGTACCATTTGATTAAAGTGGCTAGAATGGATAGTCTTACGAAAATACCCTCTTTGTTTGAATCAGAACTTAAAATCTAGGAAGAAAATGAGGGGGAAAGTATGTTTTATTGGGTTAGAATTGTAAATACAATATAGAGTATATAATGAGGTGTTGTGAGTTGTAGAGTTTATAGTGTGAATTGTGATCTCACCCTCCATTTCCTGCCTAGGTGGCTTCATCCTCACCTCTACTTGTGTTATAATCTTATGGAATAGTAAAACTATTCTACTCCTTATTATTTTTATATATATATATATATATATATATATATTATATATTTTTTATTTTGTACTATATATAAACAATACAGTTTGTTTTTTAAAAAATAGTTTTTATTAAATTTTATCCTTTTTTTAAATAGTTAAAAAAGGCTGCTAAAACACTGATATATACATAAGTTTACTTTAAAATTTAAACCGTGCGTATACATTTTTTGTTTTTATAAAAGTTTTTACTTTTATTTTTTAAAAGGTTGTTTTCGAGTACAATTTTATATATATTTAACTATTTTTAATTTTTTTTAAAAGAAAGTTTTCACAATTTTTATTAAATTTTATTAACTGTTTTTTTTAAATACAGGGGTTTTAAATATTTTTAATAAAAAATTATTTTTAATATATATTACACTTTTTTTATTTTGTAATATATATAAACTGTATAATTTTAAAAAAAAGTAGTTTTTATTAAAGTTTTTTCTTTTTGTAAAAATAGTTAAAAAGGTTTTTAAAATAGTGATATACACATAAGTTTACTTTAGAGTTTAAATCGTTTGTATATATATAGATATATACACACACACACACACGTTGTGCTTTTTCTAATTGTTTTTTTAAATGAAACTACTTTTTTTAAGTAAAGTTTTATATATATATTTAATTGTTTTTAATTAAAAAACACAGTTTTAATAATTTTTAATAAATTTTAGTATATAATGTGCCTAATGTTTTTTTTAATTAAAAAATTTAAGATGCTAACAATTATATTGGCTTTGAATCATTTAGAGGTAACACGTTCATATGATAAAAATAAATAAAATATCTAATACAATTTAAAAGTGTTAACTTAAAATCTTGAAATAAAAATAAATGAACAATAATAAGACTATGACATAACCTTGTTAAGCTTCGAATTACGAGTGAGTTCAGCAAGTTATATATTGAAAAAAAACTTCAAGGTCACTCGCACAAAATTAAAACTAAAATAGTAAGAACCCTTGTTGAATACCAATTTTCTCAACAAACCAATCAAATTCTCAATTTTTTGATCCCATCGATTGAAACGCGGGTTATTAGCCGGGCTTATAGGCTTGACCAAAACAAAGTTGTATATAGCTTCAATTTGGCCAAACCTATTGACCTTGCTAATTGCATGCGATTCAATCGACGGGTTCCGTACAATATTGATTAGTGCTATTATTGATGCCCAAACAAGATTAATCCCCTTTGAGCAACACTTTATTGATGGTAACAGGATTTTAGCTTTGCAGTTTGGATAATTAAACACATTAATCAAATTATCAATCGGACATTAACTTCTATTTTTTTTAATGTTATCATGTCGTGTTATCGTGACGGTTGTATAAGGATTACTAAACCAAAACCGTTATATTAAGAAGTCATAATGAAAGACAATCCAGAAACAAATTTCTCTAATGGGTCGTGTCATACATACATACATACAAGGTTAAGTAAACAATAGTAAAATAATATATCACAGCACAATATTTGTCTAAATTAAGTAAAAGATCATTCAAATTAGGGTTGTCATTAAGAGCAGACTAAAACTCTGTAAGGGTCTTTAATGCGTCTACTTGAGTAGTCAAACCCTTTGGTGCATGCATAACAATAGACCAATTGTCACCGTTTATGCACTTTGAGTATAATACCCTCATCAAGTTTTGAAAGGCACAAATAAAAGGCTCGTCGATCATGCTATCTTTACTCTTCATCTTAGATAAATCTGCCATAATAAGTTTTGTGGTCGGATCAACTTTACAACCATTAATAGTGTCCTCTACCTTGACCCAGTCACAATACAAGATGATTTCTTTGAAATCTAAGTAATCTAGTTCCAAGATTTGTCGGACAATCCCATAATATGTTAGCACCATATCCTTTGGATTTTTGTCACATTTTCTATCTGAATGAGAAGTTATGGCATATATATATATTTAAATTCTGCTATTTTGCGTCAATAGTTTTTCCTTGTATGGGAACAGGACAAAATCAAAACCGTTGGTGCATTATTTTATAAAACCCTTTGCATGAAAATAAGGACCTTTGGCTAGGCGTGCAAGCATTGAATAGATATCACACTTTTTTAAAAGTTGTATTTATTAATGGATTTGAATTAGGTTATGTTTTACAATGCATGCATAAGTAACCACAAAAAAGAGGTGACAATTACCTCTTTTAATACCCATGCCCTAAAATCATTCATCGCGTCCGTTGAACCTTTTTTCTTCTAATTTTGGATAATTTTTCTCTCATACTTCATATACGTGTTCATGACATTATAGAATTTAGATGGTAATATTGATAATACACATAATTAAATAAAAATATGTTATATATGTAGGCTTTTACTCTCTTCAATCCTTAACTTTATCTTGCGATTCAAAGACATAACGAGCTGCGTGTTCGAATTGCAAATTGATGATTCTCACTTCTTTCGGGTTCCGGAAAGGAAATTCATCCTTAAACTCATTAAATTCCTTGACCACTCATTCTCCATGAGGATTAAACCTCATAATCCTTTGTTGTGGCATATGTTATTTATGTATAATGATGATTCTTCAGAAATTGACCCGCCATTATACCGGGTATTCTTGATGTAATCTTTATAGGTTTTCATCAAGATCTCGAAAGGATATACATAGAGATAACTCATATATCAACATAACAACGCCTCATCACATAGACGCCCATGGAGGTGTACGTTAATATCAAAGAATGACAAGGAAAATATTTTTCTAAGACACAAGTCGCCATGGATAAGTTGCTTTCGTAGCCATAATGTGCTTTCCATTTACAACTTTTGAACACAATAAGGTCAAGCACAAACTAATCTTCATAATTTTCCTGCGAAGATCTTTGTGCTTGAAAAAGAAATTCCTAAACATCAAAGGGATTAATTGAATGATGACATGCCCGTCATGAAACTTTCACTATTTCAGATCATTTATTTGATAGTATAGAACCTTGCGCAAATTATCGGGATAATTAGTTGGAGTCTTCAAATTGAAGAATGTGTTTAGGATGATTTTTTTCCACCAGTAGTCAAAGTGAAAGCACTCAAGAAAATTAAATTTCATGATATTGTAATATCAGTTTTGAACCATGAACTATTTTTGATCCGTTTTCTTTAGATTGTGGCCCTCCTTCTTTCCATCTCTCAAATGGGATCCACCAAGCCATTTTACTAGTTGAACGCATAATTACGGAATAGTTTTACTTTGATTATGATGTTAAAACTGTTTTTAAATTAAAAAGTGTTTGGTTAAATATTTATTTATTATGTTGCATATATATATATATATATATATATATATATATATATATATATATATATATATATATATATATATATATATATATATACTAGCGGAAGCAAAACGGTAAAAATTCCAAAGTACGTAATTATAAAATTATTTCCCAATAAAACAAAATGTATTTTAAAAAAATGACCATAATCTCTTTTGTTTAAACCTACTTAACAATTAACAAATAATCCCAATCCAATAATCAAATCAATTGAAATAGATGGCATTAGTAGGATCTAAAGGCAAGCAAATCATATGTTCTGTGGGGATCAAGAATCAAATAGCATTTTCGCAACTTTTGTACTGGTTTCTTGTGCCTAAAGGAATATCAAAATTAGACCCAATTAAAAGATAATGATGTAAATTCAAACTACAATCAATATATGAAACTGAAAGGAAAAAACATTTGCCAAGGCATATAACATATCAAATACATGTAATGCATTGTATTTTTACTCCAATAGCATACAAAGACAAAAAAAATGAAATTAACTTCTAGGATTACCATATTAAAAGGATCCTTCCAAATAAGAAAACATCAAAAGACTAACATGAACACCCCAAAATTATGAGCTTCAAGCATATATTTTCTTCTTATACTCGGGTGACACCACTGAACTTCAAAGAACATCATGAATATGTGTAAAAAAATTCACATTTTAAGATATGAACCAACTAAAATTAGAAGGAAAAAAAGAGCTGTTAAAAATCATGTGACAAATATTGACATAAAAAATCATTAAATACAAACTGATTTTCTTAACGCTCTTGAAAATACATGATATTGCAAATTTAGAATGTATTTCAAGTGTAAGCTTTGATAGATTACATAGACCATTGCAAAATTAGTACAATCAAGACGCTCCACCAGAGGAAGTAACTGTGCTCCCAGCATCATTCGTTGAGCTTCAGTAGTAGAAGAGGCGAAAGCATAAGCAAATGTTGACATGGTGACCGGTCCATAACGCTGGATATCAGGTGGGGGTGTTGACACTCCAGAAACATCAAACGACACAGGTATCATTGGAGCCATCGTGGCTTGCGGAATGATGGATGGATCCACATTATTGATGCTGGCATGTGTTGTGGGTTTCCACCTCTCCCCAAATACCTATTCGCTGCCCAGGTTTTCCTTGCCTTTGAAGTTGATATGGAATAATAAAACTTGGAGCAACACTTCATGAAAAAAACACGTATCCAATGTTGTGTCTCTCTATCCCCCATTCTTGTAGGAGATAAAGCTTTAATAATTCCTTCATAATCTCAATATGCAATACTGTTTTTGCAGAAAGTTGACTTCTGACATTTTCTATAATTCTCTCCTCAGCAGGCTCCAGAAAAGAATTCAGGGGAAGCCACCCGACGAAATCGATTCAATCCCTCCTTTTCAGACATTGATGTTCCTTTGAGTTGGAGAGATTCTTTGAGAAAAATGCTTGAACAGCATTGGCAGCAACATATGTTGCTCAGGTTGTGATGTGGAACCAGAGGGCATTGGATGCCGCTGCTCAAGTTGTGATGTCACTGCTCAAATATATATATCAACCACCTAAATAAGGAGGTGTAGGGTCCACGTCCAGGGAAGTACACATGTAAAGAGTTTGATATCCAGTTGCCCTGCTAATAAAAGAAACAGGGTTTTAATATCCTGTAATGAATTTTAAGTTATGAATACTATGTACTAACTTCAGTACCTGAGATAATGTACTCGAAAAAATTAAAACATGAATGTAAGACAAACCATGAATGCATAACGATAAAAAATTAAAACACAAAAACATAATCTACCATAACAGTTATTGATTTCTAAAAGGTCCTTTGCTGCCAAAGACACATTACCTTGCTACAAAATCGGAATAATACACTCGAAAAAAATATTAGACATAATGAACAACATATAATCATGGTAGCAATGTAAAAAACATTAATTAATGGGGTAAATTGCAGTAATTACTCGTAATATACTCTGTCAAAAAACTGAATAACAAAACTTGATACTGAAGTGAAATGGAATGAGAAACAAACTTAAAATAAATATGATGGAAGTACATCCATTGTAGGAAAGATATGCTATAAGTAGCTTGTATCCAAGATTCTAAACTCTATATATCTAAAAATAAATATATACAGCCACACAAACTGAATGGACATTGGAGATGACACTGATGGGACAAAAAAATTAAGATTAAATGATAATGGATGGGTAAAATGAGGAAACAAATAAATGTGCATATACAATACAAATGTTCATCAAAAAACACTTACCAACACCACAATCTCTCCATCGTTCACCTGAATCAACCATTCCCAACTGCCGATACATAACGATACATGAAGGGTTCGGTAAGTTGAAACTCATTCCCGATCCTCGATACATAACGATAAGAAATATATAAAACATAAAACTTCAATCAAAGTTCAAACTATTCAAACCTAAAACATCAACTTACCCGCTAAATTGCATCCAAAAATTATGATAATAAATAAATGAATCCAAACGCACGTGAGCTAGAAGGGCATTCATCGAAGTTCATAGATGATCCCAATAAAAAACAAAATACCTCCAGTATTTATGAATCCAAGATGGCTCACCTCGTTATTCACTCATTGGTGTAATAAAAACTAAAATAGCATGTCCAAGATGCCCAATCTTGTGTCCAAGTCATAGTTCAATGTCCACCGTATTCACAACAATGAAGTCCATAGATCAAGTTGATAATCATACAGTTGCATTAAGATCCATATCAATATCAATGGATCAAACTTCGAATATAAAACAATGTCGCAAACCACAGGTATCGCTATCATATATGAAATTTTGAATAGGAAATAATGTCATAAACCACATGTATCTCTGTCACGAACTGTCACAGGTATCCCTGTTACAGACCATTTTCTCAAAAGCTAACGGGTATGCCTCTTAGCATTAGAAATGAGAACGAAAAATTAATATTGCTTTCGGGGAATTATACTCTAATGTAAGAAATTTTAGATCATACTGTTTCGATGACTTCTAAGAGATTATAAACATACTTTTTTAAAAATATGGAAGATAATGTAAATTAAAGGAAAGAGAAGTACTGGATGTTGTGTAGAGGCTGTAATTCCTAGAAGCGAATTACATACATAAAGCTACTGTAATTCTAGAGCTCATAAAATTACTGTAATTCTGGATTGCCACGAAGTACTGGAGGTCCTAAATTTACTTTAATTCTGGAATGCCACTAAGTATTGGAGTTCGTAAACTTACTGGAATGCTACTATAATTACAATTTCTCCTAAAATTATTGTTATTCAACGAATATAAATTGGAAACAAAAGTAAGCGATGGTTTATTGCTTTTACATGAATGCCGCTAAGTACTGAATGTTGTGTGGAGCGTAGATTGTGACTGCTTAGGAAATAAAATGACTAAAATAGCATCGAACCGAGATGGGTAGATTGTAAAATAACATTACCTATTATGTGTATACACTATGAAGAAATGCCATCAAGTGTGAAGGGAACAGTGAAGTTCACTGTGAATTGAATAGTGAAATTCATAATCTGGGTAAATTTTCACCATTAGACCTCTAATCTATGTAGTCTCAGATGTTATTTAACATATGATTTCTCTTTATTATTCAGGGGCATAAGTAATACACAGTCTAACAGATACTTCAGCATTATCCAATACCATCTGAAATCTGAACTAAATAACATCTGAAATCTGAACTACTGTTAAAATTGCTCTCCCTTTCAAAAACAATTAGCGTCGATCATTGTCAGCCAAACATGGGCTATAAATGATGCCTCGTTAACTGCATCGGTGGCATAATGCCTCGTTAATTGCAAGCAACCCCAATGCAGTGTACTAATCAAATTGGCTATAAATGATCCCTGTGGCTCTCGCTACATAACTTTTTATCTAATAAATATTTCACAAATAGTACTACAACACTTAATGACCTTCTATTTTACACATAAATGAACAACTCTACCTAGGGTATGCCTGCTCAGTAGTTAGAAGAAAGCATAAAAATCCGCATTTTCTATGTAGACTTTTTAGGATTCTTAAAACAACTCGTAATTAAAATCTCTCTTAAAGTCTTCTATAGTGATCCAATTTAGATTGAATTATAAAACTACTACAAAATTCAAAAATCCAAGAAGGACTAAAGTAATATCAAGCATAGTCGAACTTGTTTAAAACTATCCAAGAATTACTACCAAGGTTTGGGGCTATATATGTAACTAAGAAATATAGGGTTTTATTATACTTAATCAAAGCCACCAATACTTGGGGTTTTATTAAGAAATAACACATCTTAAGCAGATGGGGAATGGTGGGGAGAGAGGGCCGTTTCATATGCTTAATACCCAACTTTTTCACTTCACTATACAGGGGAATAACATTTTGAAATAATCTCCACACAAATAAAGATATTTTCTTAGGACAATACTTATTGCAAATGAATTTAAAAGATTGAGATGAGTGGAATTTATATCTACATATATCTATAGCTATAGCAGAGTTAAAGTCACCTGGGATAGATGGTTTCAAAACTAAAGAATCATTACAGTAGATATCTTTGTATATCTACAGCTGTAGCAAAGTTGATCCATGTGCTCTATCAAACCGCATATAGGATTGACAAATTGAATCCAACCGTTATTTGCCATAAAGTTTTACTTTTTTGGCAAAAAATATCAATTGCTAATTATCCACAGAAATCAGGGAAGAATGAAGAGTAAACCTGCAAGAGATTGGCAACAATTCAGCTCCCCAGCCTTAACCTGTACGCCTGGATCTTTATCTCGTGGATATACATACAGATTTTGTTCTGCCCTGAAATCTGCATAGCATAACGAAAATGCATTCAGGTCCTGCCACTTAATACAATGATAGAAAACCATTTTTCAAGGACATTGAGAACTTTTATAGAGGATTAGCTGCTGCCAAACAATACATAAGGACAAATTAAAGAAAATATTTGATTAATGTATAATAGTAATTTATTCCAATACCGAGGTAGGTTCCTATACTGATGATTTTCCCAGATGATTTGCCTAAATACTCAAGGTTGTGTATTTACATATGGTCAATACATAATCAATACCCACGTGTTTATGTTGATGTGAAACCTCATCTTGAAAAGGGTCGACTTGTGTGGGTAAGAGAATTTGAATTGCTTCCCTATCCTCCTCAGTCGGTATTGCCCCTGTAACAGTATTAAATGCAAGTTCTAGGTGAGTTACTCTGAATGAGTGAGTTATCTCAGAATGAGTGAACTTGAATAGCAGAACTTTAAATAGTAATAAGTCTTCTATAAATTGATGTTTTATTTATGGTAGCGCCGTTGAATTTTTGGTAATATACTGTAAAATGAATGTGCCACAATGACTAATGCATAACTATTAAAAGCATCCATGTACGACTACTTACACATGCTTCTGGAGCAGCAGCCATGCTTGTCTTTGGGTAGCAACAGCCACACTTACTGTCAGATTATGATCCCGGCCACTACATCACAGAATTCAACTGACGTTAAATAAATTCGACAATTAAGCTTTCCCATATAAGATACAAATACACGGGAGTGCATACTTCTCTTTAATAAAAGATAAATTAAATGAGAATTTCTACATCCGTGGACTAAACATTTAAAATATGAATTCGAGCAACAATAAATTATATGTCAAATTGATGTCGATGGATCCACACGACACACGATTTGACTGATCAATTCACCTACACCACATCACTGAGTCAGTCAAATGGTCTTTCTCAAATCCAAAGAGGCTTTGGATTTCACACTACTGAACAGTTATATAAAGAACAAATGCAGCAGAGGTGAAAAAAGATCCCCTTTAATATCATACAGTAGGAAGTATACAGTATATATGTGACTACCGAGAATTACAAAATGAAATAAAATTGGAGGTAATAAATACTCTTGTAAATTAGAAACATAATTAAAAGTATTTGTACTCACTCAAAAATTGGATGAAAGGGGTCATGTTTACTTTATCCGCCACACATGGATTTAATGGCGTAACTTCAATCGCCCAAATCTGAAATTTTCAAAAAAAAATTGAAAGACAAATATTAAATTACAAAACCTCCAAACAACACAATACCATGTGCAATGTAAAAAGTAAGAGGATTACCAAAAATAATGCCCAGTTTCACAAATAAAAAGTAAGAGGATGTCCAAAACATACTATTATGAATACCAGTACCATACATCCCTATATTGAACCAAAACAATATTTATTTTTAAGAAGTAAAATAATTGAACAATAGTTTCAATGTAGATTTCTCACACCAGAATACTGAATATTATAAAAATATATATATAATCAAAATAAAGTTATTGGTATTTTATTTATGATCTGTTAAGAAACTACACATTAAATAAAAAAAAATATAATGAATAAAAAATGAAAGAGAAAGGGAATGAAAGTAACCATTTACGATCTGTTAAGAAATAAAAAAGAAGCTACCATTAACTCTAGATATTCTAAATGAAATCTTACAAAGAAATCATAAATCTAATTAACAGAAACAAACCACAATCCAAGTATAAACCCGTACAAATTCGAACCCGCAAAGCAACACAAAATCCAAACTCGCAAAGCAAGTGTACAAATCTGAAACCAAAACACACAACAAAAAAACTAAATCAAAACCCAAATTGGAAGTTAGAGGTTTTCTAAACCCTAGAGAGAGAGAGTACCTTATTGTAGCCAGATGCAACATGATATTTCACTTACACCATGCTGATGGGTCGTCAAACGCATAGATCTGGTGAGAAAAATCAACAAAACCTCCTTTTTGTGGAAAAGTAAAACTCTACCATTTGTAGTCGTCACATGAGAGGAAACCCCATTTCGAAAACATTCCGTTCCAACATCCGAAAAATCCCAAAATTCGTAAAATCTAAATGCGAACACAAAAATACAAATCATGAGAAAAAAGTCATTGTAAAGAATCTGTAATGTAAGAAGAAGAAAATGAGGTTGTGAGAGAGATACCGATAGAGAGAGAGATGGGGGGTTGCGTGAGTGTTTGTGACAGAAGAGAGAGAGTGTACCATTTGATTAAAGTGGCTAGAATGGATAGTCTTACGAAAATACCCTCTTTGTTTGAATCAGAACTTAAAATCTAGGAAGAAAATGAGGGGGAAAGTATGTTTTATTGGTTTAGAATTGTAAATACAATATAGAGTATATAATGAGGTGTTGTGAGTTGTAGAGTTTATAGTGTGAATTGTGATCTCACCCTCCATTTCCTGCCTAGGTGGCTTCATCCTCACCTCTACTTGTGTTATAATCTTATGGAATAGTAAAACTATTCTACTCCTTATTATTTTTATATATATATATATAGGCAGGCTCTAATGCGGACGCAACTTGTAGATTTACCTTATGGACGGATTTTTATGTATATTTTAAATA
Organism: Sambucus nigra; assembly: GCA_949130495.1. Classification (NCBI taxonomy): domain Eukaryota; kingdom Viridiplantae; phylum Streptophyta; class Magnoliopsida; order Dipsacales; family Adoxaceae; genus Sambucus; species Sambucus nigra. Next base: position 82,834,689 of record OX422213.1, on the reverse strand, counting down.
TAGTAAAAAAACTTTTTGCAACTAGATTTTTTTTCTTGTGGTATTTAAACATTTTCGGGGACCCCTATAAAAAATTAGCTCAAAATGAATTGATATGCTATTTTTAAAAAATCGGTCAAACATATGTCAGTTTTTAAAACTCGTAGAAACTGACATATGTTTAACCGATTTTTAAAACTAGTATAACAATTCATTTTGAGTTGATTTTTTTTGTCGGGATTCCCTGAAATGTGAGTTTGTAGGCTTTATGAAAGTAACATACTTTCTAAAACATTGGAATATTGTATAACTAAATGTCATTAATTTGCAGGAGCAAATTAATGCCTTAGTTTTGGGAGAATTAGCGTCATATTTCACTATGAGTTTTTATTAGTATTTAAAATTTCTGATAATGTACTCCAATTCCACACGTCACTTGATGTTGTGCATGTAATAAATGTTGGTGATAATTAACTCTATAATTTTTCTGACAATACAATTGTAATTCTTAGTTGCTTGAATTTTAGGGTGAACTTTGTTTGTATAACATTTCACAGATGTTTTTTCAAAGTGGTGCATCCATATTATCTTGGTGTTATTGACATCAAATAAAAGTGGAGAAAGGCAAGATACCCATGGAAAAAAATAAAAGGTAAAAGATGAAGTTAGTATTCAATTGTCTTGAGTTTTGTTGTTTTAAATGGTTAAGACAATACCACCAAAACAATATAAAGACCCATTGTATGTGTGTGATTTTATTGAAACAAAATAATACACACTAAACTGGGTATTTAAAGATTTGGTTAGATTAGATATTTTGGGTATTTAATGATGTTAGGAGCTATATTTTATACTTTCCTTTTATTTCATTACTTAAAAAGTTTGATAAATAGAGACACATACAAAATGTAAGTTTAATTTTGTTGTTTGTTTTTATCATTTCCCGTTTTGAATTTTTTCCCCAATGTAATGATATGAAGATTGATTTGTTTTTTTAAATCATTACTTTATAATGTATTATGTTCTCTTAGATCATTACTTTGTTACGCATATAATCTTTTAATTAGTTATAACTAAATTTCCAATTTCATTCATTCAAAAGAAATTTTCAATATTTTTATCATGCAAGCACGTGAGCGCCCATCACGTGTTCGATAAAATGCATATGCGAAGACAATTTACATAAATAGTGATTATACGCTATCATAAGAATAATTCTATTTAAATAAATGTATGTACTTTGATTTCCGTCATGATGTTACTTTGCAATATATATATATATATATATATATATATATATATATATATATATATATATATATACACACACACTTGGTCAGATTTATCTTTTTTATAGAATTGTGCATATCTTTTATTGATATTTATATTCCTTTAATACAAATTGCACTATTATTGCTTCTAATCTTATGTGTTTCACTTTTTTGTATTTGTGATTCAATTATGCGAAAAACCAATTCCTTATTTGTTTTGATGCAGGGAGTTTGGTATCGTTTGCATGTAGTTCGTGATTATGTCAATCATTTTTATCCTTGAGATTGTGTTTGAGAATCATTGGATAAAGCTATTGCTTATGATTTGGTCTATGTTTTGTCTTAAGCATAACAGTTTCTCCATTTTGTTGAAACTTTTGGTTTTATATTTCTGTGGGTTCATTTTAAGGTTATGTTTGGAGGTTTGGGCACTTACACGGGTACTTTGACACCAATCGCTTTTGATTTCATTATATAAAGTCCTATGGGTTTTTTACATGATTTTCTATTTTGGCTTGTGGTTTTTTATATGGTTTTCTTGTTTGTGTAATCTCAGATTGATTTTCAAAGGATTAGAACTCAGTCGGGTCAAGCAATGTTCACCAGGTTTGGACGTGGCATTAATTTGTTAGTAGTAATATATATATTATATTTTTATGCATTCTACATTGCTAGAATTATAGAGAAATGAAATGTAATAAAGTGATTTGAATTTGTGGTACAAAGTGATAAAAATACGATATATTTGTGGGATTAAAAGCAAGATTTGATGGTCTCACCTTATCTTGAGCACAAGGCTCAAGTAATCTCGATTTCAAGGTTTGTTTAAATTGTAATCTCGATGGGCACTAGGGTGGCTTCAGCGTTCACGCGTAACCTCAACACCTAAGATAGTCTGCCAACATACGAAATCACCCTCACCCTTTCCTGGGTCGACAAAATAAGCCTCATCATCCATGCTCTAAATTTATTTATAAGTTTAGTAATAAAATTTTTAGTTTTTAGATTTAATCCCTTGATGATTGTTATATTCTTCATATTTGAGTTATAATACCAACATTTTTTTAGATTCGTATCACAAGGTTCTCATTTGGGTTGTTGCATCTCTTATATGTTTTTGATGTTGAAATTGTAACTATGATGTTGCGTATGTAGTTGTCACATGTTGTTTAACCTTTTATATGAAATTTGATACATGCGTGTATGCGAGTCATTGAATTTTGGTAGTTTGGAAAGTAATTATATAAACTTTTTAAATTTCTTGAACTTGGTTTGAACGATTACCTAAGCTTTTTAAATTCTATAAACCTTTTATATTACATGATATTTGGAGGAGTTTAAAAAATAGTTATGGAATTTAAGGATTAAAAAAAATCTCAGTTTCATTTGTAATTTGTAATTTGTGAAAGATTGAATTAAGTAGTGATGGTACACGTTGTGACTAAAAGTAAAAAGTTATATAGTGACTAAAAAATCTCAGTTATAATTATATTGTGACTAAAGGTAAAAAAATTGTTCCTAATTGGAATTGTAACCTGTCGTGCTTAGGCCTGTCAATGGGTCGGGTCTGAACCCGGACCCGACCCGGACCCGATCCGTATAATAAGGTCTGAGCATATTTTTTTGGACCCGAGACCCGAAGACCCGAATACTCGAAGACCCGAATACTCGAAGACCCGTTTATTAAACGGGTAGGGTCTGGATCTTATATAAGACCCGGACCCGAAGAACTGACCCGAATTGTACATTATTATTTTGTATATATATATATATATATATACATATATACTATAAATTTATATATATTTAAAAATATATCTTATCAGTATAACATGTAAGTATTATATATAAAAATATATATTTATGTATATAATAAATATAATAAATATATGTTTTATTTATACTAATAATATTCTACAATACATTACAAAATATTTTAATTTAAGATTAAATAATAAAGAAGGGGGATAAAATAAAATAAATGTACATATTTGACCAGACCCGAACTCGAGACCCGAATGGATCCGGGTCTGGATCCAATATTATAGACCCGATGAAGACCCGGACCCGAACCCGAACCCGAATCCGATGAAGATCCGATTACACGGATCTGAATTTTCCTAAACCCGACCCGTCTCCGACCCGTTGACAGGCCTAGTCGTGTTGTTCAAGAAAGTAGTTTGAGTAATATGTAGAAGGATCTCATTTAGCTCAATTATTGGAATTGTTACAGCACGTGGGAAGAAACAATGAACACCATTCCGTACAATATTATATGGGAGGCAAAACACTAAAATAAAATTGTTATGCTTTATGTTTTTTGTAATTCCATAATAATTATGTAGATTTTGATTTTCTATATTAGATATGAAAGGAGAGTTGGAACATTCTATTAATTTTGTCATTTAATTAAAAAATTTCTTACACCATAAGGTTTTAATGTAGTTCCTTTTCTGTCAATTTGCCAATCACAACTAACACGAATAGGGCTTAAGTTTGCCCCGTGAATAATACATGCAGGATTAAACACAGTGAGTAGTAATATTAACATATGAAAATTTGTCCAAATTGTTAAAATTATTTACAATTACGTGTTATAAAAAAACTTTTTGACATAATATGTTCGCACCATGGTGTATGTATGTATGTACATAAACCACGTATTTGTATGTATGTATGTAAACAAACTTACAAATTTTTTCCAATTTTTTAAACGGATAGGTTTGTGCAATAGGTTATTTCAAAAAATTATACTCGATTAAATAATTTTGAAAAATTTTCATTCTTCAGAAATATTGACCACGATTGATATTCTAAAAATTTTATTATAATACAAAACTTTTATGACTTGACCACACGATTCATACTTGAGACAATTGTCATCGTGCCTTCAGGCACGTGCACGACTTTGAAAATTATGACCAATTTTTTAAAATTATACTATGTGTTGTTGGGGAACGAAAAATTTTCGTTTTGCAATCATGTACTTTGAAAATTTTCGCCGTTTTGCGATTACGTACTTTCGAAATTTTTACCGCTTCGCGATTATATATTTTGAAAATTTTCAGCGTGCCTTCACTTTTTTGGAAATTTTACCACTTCACGATTATATACTTTGGCAGGGGCATACCCTAGTATATATATATAACTTGGTCAGATTTATCTTTTTTTTTATAGATTTGTCCATATCATTTATTGATATTTATATTCCTTTAATACAAATTGCACTATTATTGCTTTTAATCTTATGTGTTTCACTTTTTTGTGTTTGTGATTCTATTATGCGAAAAACCAATTCCTTGTTTGTTTTGATGTAGGGAGTTTGGTATTGTTTGCATGTAGTTCGTGATTATGTCAATCATTTTTATCCTTGAGATCGTGTTTGAGAATCATTGGATAAAACTATTGCTTATGATTTGGTCTTTGTTTTGTCTTAAACATAACAGTTTCTACATTTAAAGTTTATTTTGAAATACACGTAATACCATGTGTCACTCGAATGTCAAATAGGATTTGTACAATATTTTTGTAAGTTGTCAGTATGCACTTCATTGAATAACAATAATTTTTAAGCGCTTGCGCATCGCGCGAAATTGAAAACTAGTTAACAATTAATTTCAACTAAGAAACTTACTATGGTCATAATAGCAATTCAAATAAGAAACTTATAGCCTGTTTGGTTTGCAACTATAATTCTGTTTTCTATGTTTAAATACAATTCTGATAAGAATATGCGTTTGGCAACCTGTTTTTAAACACAGAATTATAATATTTCTGTGTTATAATTGTGTTTTTCAGAAAACAGGTTTATGGTGTTTTATAACTTTTGTTTTTTATTTTTCAACTCAAAATTATCCATTCTTAATATTTGAATGCAGTTATACCTTAATATATAATATACATACATAATAGATTAATATGTGTGTAATTCTTATAAATAAAAAATATATATGTACATGTACACAAAATTACGTATGGAATAATATAAAGTTAAATAATATTATCAACAGATACATGATACTTATGTATAGTTTTATACATGTATTATTAATGTATGGAATAATATAAAATATAAATATAATACATGTGCATTAAAAAATATTATCAATTCATGTATGTATATAATTTTATAGTGAATTATATATATATACTTTCATACATACATCATGATACATGAATGTATACATATATACATACATACATACATACATATATACATATATATACTTTCATGCATACATCATGATACATGAATGTATACATATATACATACATACATATATACATACATACATCATAAATTATATACATGTACATGTATATATACATATATACATATATACATCATGATACATGAATGTACACACACACACACACACACACACACACACACACATATATATATATATATATATATATATATATATATATATATATATATATATACATATATACATGATACATGAATGTATATGTATGTATGAATATATGTATGAATGTATATATGTATACATATACATATTCATATACATATACGTATATGTATATACTAGTTGTGCCCACGTGCGTTGCACGTGTGACCGTTTCCAATTATTAATCTTTCACTGCAAATTTGTGAAGGACAATGTAATAAAAATACTTGTAACATATTATGTAGAATTTGTTTTGTTATAATATAACATAAAGTACCTAGTACGAAGCATCAATCATTACCCAAAAACTCAAACCTCCATTCAACTGTAAACTATACAAGATATTCCTGTGAATACTCTAAATCTATTATACACGAACTCAAAACTCCTTACTCAAAAGCAAGAAGAAATACACACAAATATGTATGTATATATAATCCGAATAAATTTATCACAATGAAATTAGCTTGAAATGATTTATAGGGAAATATCATTAAAAAAAAGAAGTTAAAAAAAGCTTCAGCAAGCAAATTCCAATTCGCAGTTATTGAAAGATGACATTTGATAAAAACAGTGTGTAATCCTAAAAACTGAAAATTTAATGCTTAAATATGTTGCTTTTGACGTTTGTTAGGATTCAAAGGGTCTTCTTCCTCTTCAACTTTATGAGCGACGAACATGGATGACATTATCCAAAGAACCTTTGTACAACATTCTTGTTCCGTTACATAATCCAACTGATTGATTTATATTACGCCGAAGAATGATTGGACAATTATGTTTAAGTTTCAATGCGTGTGGTGGCAATCCATTCGGCATCAAAAAATTAAAAAAATTCTTCTTGGTAATAGTTGTTCATGTCATCCACGACTTCATCAAAGCTATTTAATGTCTTCAATTCTCCGGGGAACATATCAATCATCATATAATTGAGTGAGTCTACGTGCTCGTTTGTTGTTGCAAGAATTGCTCAATCTATCAAGAAGTTTGGCGAGTTGGCATTTATATTTAATGATGGGAAGATAATGTCAATGAGAGGCTGTTCGGGGCCCTCATCATGTGTTGATGCTTCCGTCCCATTGCCAATCCTTATAAGGAATTCTCAAAGTGAGGAATTGAGACCCAAATATTTAATTACTTAATCATCACTATGAAGTTAAACAGGGCATTAGTTATTTTTAGTCATTACATTTACATAATATGATGGATGGATTATCAGTCTTAACATATCAATACAACTTTCAAAGATAAATTACGTGAGACAGAGAAACTGCATTCATGTTCATTGAATAGAAATTACAAAATAATAAAGAGAATCAATTCGGTTAATAAGTATGGACAAACCTAAGTTTCCAAGAAATTAAAACAATTTACTCAATAATAAGATGAATTGAAAACAACAATTGTAAATTAATTTTACAAAATTAAAAAAAATTATGGTACTTGAATAAGTGCAATGTATTCCATAAGTATCCATCAACTAAATAAGTGACACTCAGTACTAAATATTAAGAGTAGGGAAAAACAAACTGAAATTCTTTGAACACTACGTATCTAAAGATGCTAAAGATACATTTTAGAGTGTGTGTTTGAGTCGACAAAGATAATTCAACCAAGACATGTAATTGTAGCTTCAGTAATGTAATTTGGACTCAGTTTGCTCACTTATTTAGTTGTTCTTGGAAGTTATGTTTTTCTTAGTTGCGGAGTTACAACCTGAACCGACGTAAGACTTAATAAGAAGAATAAATATATGTAGAGAGACAAAATGAATACATTGAACCATACAGTGTGAAAAAATTTCAACACAGAGGAATTTCAAAAATAATCTTTTTACTATTTAAAAAAATGATCCGCGCTAGCGGTATGCATAGGCGGGGGCCATTTTTTTAGTATCTTAGTTCGCGCCAGTGGTAGGTATAGGCGGTATTATAAAACATTTTAAATAAAATGTAAAAATAAAAAAGTTTTAAACAAATTTTTAAGTGCCTAAAGATTTTATTTAAAAAAAAATTATTTCAAGTAAAATTCAAGCATGGGAGTGTTTTAAGAAAATTGTTACAAAAATTCTAATAGTTACAAAAATTGTTACAAAAATTCTAATAATTATAAAAATTGTTTTATAAAAATAAAAAGTCAGTAGTTCCAAAACAGTAACTATTAGAATCTTAATTTTTTTAAATAAAATCTTTAGGCACTTAATAAATTATTCAAAACTGTTTTTTTTTGTACATTTTATTTAAAATATTTTATAATACGCGACCAAAATAAAATTAACACGACATGGCACGACACACCTCAAAATCTTAATTTTACGTAAAATGAATATGACACATATGAAAGTGACATGGCACGATACAAAATCCTTTTTTTTATGAAATGCGAATACGGCCCACTTGTCGTGTTGCATTTTAAGTGGGTTGTGTTAGTATTTGGTAAAAAAATGAGATTTCGTGTTATGTCATATTACTTTTATAGGTGAAAATAAGATTTTGAGGCGTGTCGTGTCATTTTTATTTTGGTTGGGTTCGTGTTTGGTTAAAAAAATAATATATACTGTGGCGTGACACTTTTACTTGGGTCTTGTCCTTGTTTTGTAAAAAAATAATATTTCATGTTGTGTCGTGTAACTTTTCTTAAGATCATGTTCATGTTTGGTTAAAAAAAAAATTATCGTGTTGTGTCGAGTTTCTTTTATGAGTCGTGTTCGGTTATAAAAATAATTTTCAATTTAAAAAACAGTTTTCTATTTGTTAATTTTTTTCCCAATTTTATGTAAAAAATATTTTTTGTGAAAAAAACAGTTTTTAAATCTATCTTAAAAAAAACTTCTATAAAAGTATGATAACAGTTTTTTTAAAATAAAAAAGGGTTTCTAAAACTATCATAACAGTTTTTTAATAGTTTTTATAAAAAACAGTTATTTTTTAATTTAAAAAATAAAAAAATGTTTTAAATAACTGTTTTTATTGAAAAAAAATTAACAAATAAAAAAATATTTGTTTGATCTTTAGAGCAAAGGGAAAGTTTGTCTTTTAAAAAGTAATTGGAGTGTTTTAAGAATTTTTAGAATCTTTCAGAAATAAACATGAATACAAATATGTCCAACTGGGAAATATATATGAATGCATAAAAAACAATAATCTAATAAGGTACGAACTTGGTAATTCCTTAACTTAAAAAATATATATAATTTTTCTGAAATTAACATTGAATTTAGAATTATTATAAAACATGAATAGAACAACAATAAAATTGAAAATACAAAATCTCACCACAAAAGAGAGACAACATTCATGAATGAGATAGATATAATTACAAAAATTATGTATTTGCTTTCAAATTAACAAATGCATACTTTTGATGGCAAATGAAAAAGGAATAAAAAATTAGAGAGGAAATTATGAGTATTGACCTTGTTTTTTAGACAAGAAACAAAAGTAACGAAGAAACTATTCAATATGAATCTGATGGGAAGATGAAGGAACTTAGGCAGCTGACTTTTGATTTCTAGGGTTTCAAGATGAATGTATTTGAAAGTTTTGTTAGATGAATGTATTAGGAGGGGGAATGTATCAAGTTAAAATTCATGGAATGATTTTAATTTAATGAATGTGTGTGGGTTTCAAAATGAATCTATTTGAAAGTTTTGTTAGATGAATGTATTAGGAAAGAGAATGTATCTAGTTAATAAATGTGTGAGATTAATATTAAGGGTATGATAGGAAATATTAATTTAATGAGGGTAGTTTAGTACTTTGAGAGTTGAAGAGGAACTTCCCTCTTTTTAAGTAGTAGAGATAGAGATGTATACATATATGTATACATATATACATATACGTATATGTATATATGTATACGTATATGTATATATGTATACATATACGTATACATATATACATATACGTATATGTATATGAATATGTATATGTATACATATATACATATACGTATATGTATATGTATATGAATATGTATATGTATACATATATACATTCATACATATATTCATACATACATATACATTCATGTATCATGTATCATGATACATGTATATGTATCATGATACATGATACATGAATGTATACATACATACATACATACATACATACATCATGATACATGATACATGAATGTATACATATATATATATATATATATATATATATATATATATATATATATATATATATATATATGACTGCCAATTTTATCAAATTTTCAAAAAACTGTATTTAAAAACAACATTTTTAAATACCAACATTCTTAGATTTAATCCCTTGATGATTGTTATATTCTTCATATTTGAGTTATAATACCAACATTTTTTTAGATTAGTATCACAAGGTTCTCATTTGGGTTGTTGCATCTCTTATATGTTTTTTATGTTGAAATTGTAACTATGATGTTGCGTATGTAGTTGTCGCATGTTGTTCAATCTTTTATATGAAATTTGATACATGTGTGTATGCGAGTCATTGAATTTTGGTAGTTTGGAAAGTAATTCTATAAACTTTTTAAATTTCTTGAACTTGGTTTGAACGATTACCTAAGCTTTTTAAATTCGATAAACCTTTTATATTACATGATATTTGGAGGAGTTTAAAAAATAGTTATGGAATTTAAGGATTAAAAAAAATCTCAGTTTCATTTGTAATTTGTAATTTGTGAAAGATTGAATTAAGTAGTGATGGTACACGTTGTGACTAAAAGTAAAAAGTTATATTGTGACTAAAAAATCTCAGTTATAATTATATTGGGACTAAAGGTAAAAAAATTGTTCCTAATTGGAATTGTAACCTGTCGTGCTTAGGCTTGTCAACGGGTCGGGTCTGGACCCGGACCCGACCCGAACCCGATCCGTATAATAGGGTCTGAGCATATTTTTTTGGACCCGAAGACCCAAATACTCGAAGACCCGTTTATTAAACGGGTAAGGTCTGGATCTTATATAAGACCCGGACCCGAAGACCCGACCCGAATTGTACATTATTATTTTGTATATATATACATATATACTATAAATTTATATATATTTAAAAATATATCTTATCAATACAACATGTAAGTATTATATATAAAAATATATATTTATGTATATAATAAATATAAGTAATATATGTTTTATTTATACTAATAATATTCTACAATACATTACAAAATATTTTAATTTAAGATTAAATAATAAAGAAGGGGGATAAAATAAAATAAATGTACATATTTGACCAGACCCGGACCCGAACCCGAGACCCGAACGGATCCGGGTCTGGATCCAATATTATAGACTCGATGAAGACCCGATTACACGGATCTGGATCTCCCTAAACCCGACCCGTCTCCGACCCGTTGACAGGCCTAGTTGTGCTGTTCAAGAAAGTAGTTTGAGTAATATGTAGAAGGATGTCATTTAGCTCAATTATTGGAATTGTTACAGCACGTGGGAAGAAACAATGAACACCATTCCCTACAATATTATATGGGAGGCCAAACACTAAAATAAAATTGTTATGCTTTATGTTTTTTGTAATTCCATAATGATTATGTAGATTTTGATTTTCTATATTAGATATGAAAGGAGAGTTGGAACATTCTATTAATTTTGTCATTTAATTAAAAAATTTCTTACACCATAAGATTTTAATGTCGTTCCTTTTCTATCAATTTGCCAATCACAACTAACACGAATAGGGCTTAAGTTTGCCCCGTGAATAATACATGCAGGATTAAACACGGTGAGTAGTAATATTAACATATGAAAATTTGTCCAAATTGTTTAAATTATTTACAATTACGTGTTATAAAAAAACTTTTTGACATAATAGGTTTGTACCATGGTGTATGTATGTATGTACATAAACCACGTATTTGTATGTATGTATGTAAACAAACTTACAAATTTTTTCCAATTTTTTAAACGGATAGGTTTGTGCAATAGGTTATTTCAAAAAATTATACTCGATTAAATAATTTTGAAAAATTTTCATTCTTCAGAAATATTGACCACGATTGATATTCTAAAAATTTTATTATAATACAAAACTTTTATGACTTGACCACACGATTCATACTTGAGAGAATTATCATCGTGCCTTCAGGCACGTGCACGACTTTGAAAATTATGACCAATTTTTTAAAATTATACTATGTGTTGTTGGGGAACGAAAAATTTTCGTTTTGCAATCATGTACTTTGAAAATTTTCGCCGTTTTGCGATTACGTACTTTCAAAATTTTTACCGCTTCGCGATTATATATTTTGAAAATTTTCAGCGTGCCTTCACTTTTTTGGAAATTTTTACCACTTCACGATTATATACTTTGGCAGGGGCATACCCTAGTATATATATATAACTTGGTCAGATTTATCTTTTTTTTATAGATTTGTCCATATCATTTATTGATATTTATATTCCTTTAATACAAATTGCACTATTATTGCTTTTAATCTTATGTGTTTCACTTTTTTGTGTTTGTGATTCTATTATGCGAAAAAACAATTCCTTGTTTGTTTTGATGTAGGGAGTTTGGTATTGTTTGCATGTAGTTCGTGATTATGTCAATCATTTTTATCCTTGAGATCGTGTTTGAGAATCATTGGATAAAACTATTGCTTATGATTTGGTCTTTGTTTTGTCTTAAACATAACAGTTTCTACATTTAAAGTTTATTTTCAAATACACGTAATACCATGTGTCACTCGAATGTCAAATAGGATTTGTACAATATTTTTGTAAGTTGTCAGTATGCACTTCATTGAATAACAATAATTTTTAAGCGCTTGCGCATCGCGCGAAATTGAAAACTAGTTAACAATTAATTTCTACTAAGAAACTTACTATGGTCATAATAGCAATTTAAAAACAGGCCCTTACTATCAATCAACAAATAATTTCACAAAATATTATTCAATAAATAAATATTAACAGTATAACGAAAATTAATCGAGTAAGAGAAAAGGGAATGGGTGATGGGAAAAGTAAATTATCTCCCGACAAATGATTAAATTGGTTTCTTCCCAAGCCTCTCGGATGTAAATGGATTTCTTTAAACAAAACTACGTGCGCCCACCAACACATGGCGACGTTTCCATTATCTTAGTGGCACTGCATCCAAACTACTCATAATAGTAAGAAAACCATTGGCTTTCCCTCAGACCCACCAAACGCAGCCTGTGGTTTTGTACTCCCTGTTTTCTACCGTCTCTACTGATATATACTCACCAAAAGGCTCAGGCTTTTCATCATTCGAAACACAAACTCTTATCATTCTGTTATCAGTTATCCAATTCGTAAGCTTTAGAGATCAGAAAATCACAACTAAGCAACCATTTCATAAAGCATGAGTTCAACACGCAAAGCCTGGATTGCAGCTGCAAGCGTAGGGGCAGTGGAAGCACTGAAAGACCAAGGATTCTGTAGGTGGAACTACACCATAAGATCCATACACCACAACCTCAAAACCAATCTCAGGTCATTCTCTCAGACCCAAAAGCTCTCTCCTCAATCTTCGGCATTGGTTTCTACTAAACTTAGAGAAGAGAACGCCAAGCAATCTGAAGAGTCTCTAAGAAAAGTTATGTATTTGAGCTGTTGGGGTCCCAATTGAACCCAATACCTAGGCTAGGCTAAGGCTATATAACACATCCCTTTATTTCTAGGAATTTTATAGATGGGCGATGCAAATGATTGTATACTCTACCTTTTGAGATCAATTTGACAAAAAAATTGAACTTCGTTCTTTATCAGTTATTTTAGTGGCTGTTTTTGGCTTATTATCACTTAAGAAAGTCAGTCAGAACATGGGAATTATAGTACATATTACATGGAAGAGAAATTGAGCACTATTCATTTTAACTTGATAAGACTTATAACTGGATCGTGGCAGCAAGCGTAGGGGCAGTGGAGGCATTGAAAGATCAGGGTATCTTTCAAGACCAATCTCAGCTCATTCTCTCAGACCCAAAGCAATCCGAAGAGATTTTAAGAAAAGTTATGTATTTGAGCGGTTGGGGTATAATCTCTCTCTTTATTTCAAAGAATTTTGTAGATGGATGATGCAAATGAGTGTATACTCTACATTTTGAGATCAATTTGCTATTACAGAGGCAACGAAAATTGAATTTTGTTCTTTAGCAGTGTTTTGAAGGACTGTTTGGTTGATCTCTTGAGAAAGTAAAAACATGCGAATTGGTAGAACATATAGCAGAGGGTAGATAGATGGAATAGAAATTGAGCAGCATTCCTTATTACTTGGTCAGAGTTATCTTATTACTTCCAATATCCATTTAATTATTGCGTTTGGGCAATTTTAATTTATAGGACTAGCAAACGGAGGAGTAATTAGTAAATTGAAAATGATAACATTTGTGCCTCAAGCCTAGCAAAAATCTTTTACTTTAATTTTAAATTGAGCTTTGGTGCTATATCTCATACATGTTCTATCATATTAAGTCTAGCGGATTATGAATTTTAGTTAGGGGCGAAATATGCAGTAATTTTTAATGGGTTCCCCAAAGACATATTTTTATTTTTTACATATAATAAAAAAGATTATAAATGTAGGAAGTGGATCAAGTTTCTTAGAGCATCTCCAACACACCATAATTGTAGTGTAAATATCACGTGTGAACTAGATTTTACTAGTTCAATGGTGATTTTAATTTTTGTTCTTAACATTGAAAGGGAAAAATAAACAATATGAGATACAAGAACATGTAAAATGACAAAAAAAAAAATCAATGGGAGCTTTTTAAATACATAACGATTATAATAATCGGACGTATAGATTAAAGATATAACGTTTTAAAGTTTTGAACGAAAGAGTGTTAATTTGAAGGTAATTTACACCATAATTTTACACATGCAGTGTCTTCACTTGCAGAGTCCACAAGAATTTTTCAATCTGCAAAAGTTTCCTCACTTTTGTTTACAATTTTTTTTTGGGTGAAATGTGATTTAATTAAAAGGCAAAAGCCCAACAAAAATATAAAGAAGACACAACAGGCTTCCAAGAAATACAGACTAAACCCAAACAACAAGCCCAACACTCAAAACAAAACACTACTCAACCCGCCCGAACCAAAGATCTCAAACTAGCAAACGATATAAAAGAGAAATGTGCCCAAAAAATAAGAGCCCACACAAACCTCCAACCCGGTCTAAAATATATTTTTGTATAACCTAATTAAAATATATTAGAGCAAGACAACACAATTTGTAACATATCTAATAAACTTATGTTTAATTATTCAACTTTAGATTCATGAAACTTCAAAGTTTTAATTAAACAAAGTTATTTGTTAGTTAAACAAATATTAGTTCGACTTAATTTGAAATTTCACAGTATGAACTATATGAAGAGACAAAAGCACTAACATGAATTAATCGATAAATTGTAAGGTTAATGAAAACATATCTATACTATTCTTCTAATACGATAGTATTAGAAGTTTTGACGCTTATTAATGCCACTGCAATTGAAAGGGATTTATTAAAAAAGCCTCCCTCCTTAAAAAACACAAATAATTGATTAAAGTAAAGAACCCAACAGGCAAGCGAAATTCTCTGACTCTCCATCTCCTCTTCAGTACAACTCCTCTTTACAACACGCCCTCTGTTATCTGAACCGTTTCCTCTCATTATATATTATTATTTTTGTCGCTTTAGTTATCAAAGACCTCAAAGAAATAGTATGTACATAGAAACATTCTCACACTATAGGTTACAATATTCTTAACCCCAAAATTGGTTTTGGAGGGTTTAGACTACAGGTGTTGATCTATGAACTTTGGCTCCCTTGCTTCTAGCGGCAACTCCCTCCCAAGACCCACCTACCAGCTGCGGATCTTGAACTATGTCTAAATAATCATCTCCCACTGTAAGTAATAGTTCGCTCCTCACCGCATCCTTTGATTTTTGACCACCGGTGACTTCTTATCTGTCATCCGTTTGGTGTGTGTTCCAAGAAGGGTTTAGCCCAATACCATATTATCGTTGTCATTTGAGATTGTGTTATGGGTGGATAACACAATACAAAATTCAAAAATGATATGATACTCATTTGAGATTATGTTTTCTTTATTTTACTTTACCAATGTATATCTTGTAATGTGTTATTTTGCCATGTTAAAATTGTTTTCTTCCGTTTATTTAACAATTTCAAATATAATTTGTGTGTTCTTTAGTTTGTTATAACATAGTAAAAGAGTAATGTTTTTTTCCTAACTTGAAAACTGTTAAGTTAAGAAACTGTATATATATATATATAGACACACACACACACACACACACAGTATAGCTCTTGTGCGGACTAGTCCGCATTTTAAAAGTGCGGATCGAACATGTGAGCCTAGAAAAGAGACAGAAAGTCCCTATAATTTAGCCGATAATTTCTAAGCCAGGAGACAGATGTCCGGTCCGCACTCTTAAAATGCGGATTGGTCCGCTCAAGAGCATATATATATATATATATATATATATATATATATATATATATATATATATATATATATATATATATATATATATATATATATATATATATATGTGTGTGTGTGTGTGTGTGTGCGTGTGTGTGTGTGTGTGTGAATCCTATCTTCGGAGCATGAAATTGAGGTCCCAAAACACACTCCTATTAGGTCTCATTAGGGGTAACAACGTGCAATTTGGTATAGACACCACTATCACCGTCGTCACTTACAGTTGCTGTTGCATGAACATTTATTAGATAGAGATTTTTTTACTGGTTGAACGCAGAATTATGGAATAGTTTTACTTTGATTATGAAGTTAAAATCGTTTTTAAATTAAAAAGTGTTTGTTTAAATATTAATTTATTTTATTGCAAATATATATATACAGGTCGACTCTAATGCGGACCCAACTTGCAGATTTACCTTGCGGATGAATTTTTTTGTATTTTTTAAAAATAGTAAAAAAAACTTTTTTGAACTTGATTTTTTTTCTGTGGTATTTAAACACTTCATAGGACCTCTATAAAAATTAGCTCAAAATGAATTGTTTTACTATTTTTAAAAAATCGGTCAAACGTATGTGAGTTTTTAAATCTCTTTAAAAATGACATATATTTGACAGATTTTTAAAAAATAGTAAAACAATTCATTCTGAGCTAATTTTTTTATAGGAATCTCCTGAAATGTGAGCTTGTAAACTTTACTGAAGTAACTTACTTTCTAAAACATTAGAATATTTTTATAAATAAATGTCATTAATTTACTGGAGCAAAGGAATAAACATCAAGGATTTAGGGAGGAAAGCTGAAGACTGATTGGGCGTAAATATTGTATATTTATCCCCTTAATTTCAGAACCGTTATGAACCCGAGCAGTGCAATTGATATGGATTTAACTCGTAATGAAGAAAAGAGGTCTCCAAACCAGCAAGATTTCCCAAAACCACACTGGGAACCGGTTCAGGGGCGAATCGGTTCGGGGTACCTGCGAACCGGTTAGAGGTGTCTGATGTGCGAAATTCCACTTGAAAGTTGATTGGTCCAAAGAGTCCTATAATGTACAAACTTTTCTAAAACGCACATGTATCATTGTATTGGCTTAGAAAACATAGTTTTGAATAGTTTTTGATAGAGAGACAAGTAGGAGAATACCCTAGAAACGTAGCTTTAATTTGGTGATTCAAGATTGATTATTTCCGGATTTGATCTCAAGTTTTAATTCAAGTTTCGTTCTTTATATTATTGTTTTGCATGTTATTCTTCTTGCACGATTCAGTTAGTTTCTAAGTTCATAATAATTCCTTGCAAGCTTCAATACACTTCCATCATGATTTCTTTCACATGCAACGTAGTTAATTCATGCACACTTAGGTTCAACATGTTCGGCTAAATTTTTTAGGGTCGGGAAGCATGAACTCAACCCGATGTGATAGTTGCATGTGTATAAAACTAATCCTCTAAATTTAAGGATTTATTAAAACCGCATTGCGTTGTGAACACAACCATTGTAGATCTTTGGATCTCGATTTCTCCACGGTAACCGAGATGCTTTATACTGCAAAGTGAGTGTAGCTATCGTGTTACTTCTTTACTCGTCCTCTGATTACGTATGGTGAGGGCTTGAACCTCATATACGTAATGCTTGGGAGTACTAAAGTCTGGGTCTGATTAATCACTTAAATTTACGATTAGTTTTATACTAGCAATACACTCGGGTTGAGGGATTGCATTCCCGACCTGTTTGTCTCACCATATAGTTCAAGTTTTAGTTCAATCATCTAGATAATTTAGAGTAATTGCATTTAGTTGTAGTTTTTTTTTTTGGTTTATACCACGGGGTGTCCGGGCCAGCTATACACGCACCTCGACTAATCCCCGCTCGCGGTTCGTGGCTTCCGCTGGCCAAGCATTATTTTGACACTGCCAGGGATCGAACTGGGGACCAAACCCAATCCACCCCCAAACAGTGTCCCAGTAGCAGCCTTATACCACTGGGCCAAGAGGCTTGGTTTTTAGTTGTAGTTGTTTCACCATTCAAATCACCTTTTCCTTCTTCTTAGAGTTGAATTTAGGTTAACCATCTGTCCTTCTGTCGTCACGATTTTCTCGTCCTATTTTCCTGTGGATACGATCCCGACTTACCGAATTTATTACTAACGCGACAGGCTTGAACTTGAGCCTAGAGAGAATGCACTTTAGAGACACATTCTTAGTCGCGTCAAAGACATTTGATCATTTGAATGTTCATTATATTTTTGGTTCTCTTCAGTACAGTACATTGACTATAATTAACTTCTGTAACGTTTTCTTAGATATATACTACTTGACTACATTGCTCATTTCCATATAATTAAATAATTTCTTTATGCGAGTGTAATGAAATTAATTACATAATTTAAATAGTTGACGTACTACACATTGCCGCCCGCGCATCGCACGGGGTACATGCTAGTAAAGTGATAATTTGAAAAGTTGGTAAGAGGTAATTTTGGAAAGGTTCAACTCCGAGTCTAGATTGGCTCCATGCATGCATTAGGTACTCATTTATGGGAAAAAAATTTGATGCATCTCCGAACGGTTGATTACAAGGAGCATACAATCTCTCTTTATTATTAATATTTTTGATATGAGTAATGCTACAAACACCAACTGTTAATATCAATTCAGTACCAATTGTGCCTTAAATGCATTGTATCATAGTGGAACTCACACTTTGGTACAATCAATTAAAACACAATCGGTACTGCGTTGATAATAATAATTGGTGTATATATCACGATTCTATTAATATTCGACTAACTACACATATCTAACTTTGACTAATAAATTAAAAAGGGGGGGTCCTTATAAATTTTTATATACATTTAACTTTTTTTAATATAAAAAACCTATGTTTTAAGAGTTCTTTTTAACTTTTTTTAACTGTTTTTTTAAATAAGGTTTTTAATAAAAAATAGTACCATTTTTTAAACTAATTTTAATAAAAATTGTATGTACATATTACGCCTTTTTAATTTCTCCTTTTCTAATTTTTTAAATTTTTTTTTTTAAGAATAGCTTTATATATATTTAACTATTTTTAACAAAAAAAAAAACATAGTCGTAACAGTTTTTATGGACTTTTATAACTGTTTTTTTTTTAAATACAGTTTTTATATATTTTTAATTATTTTTTACAAAAAGAAAAAAATGTACAGTTTATATATATATATATATATATATATATACCCTAGGGTTTGCCCGTGCATGAAGGCACGTCGCTAAAGTCCGAAAGTGTACATCGTTGATAGGACCATACGTCGTATTTACTTCACAACAGATTAATATATTTTGAAATACCCTATGGTACGAACCTATTAGTTTAAAAAGATTGGAATTTTTTTAAAGTTATTTTACATACATACATACATATATGGTATTTATATACATATATACGTACACACATACATACACTTATTTACATACATACATACATACATACATACATACATACATACATACATACATACATACATACACCCTGATACAAATCTATTAAGTCAAAAAGTTTTTTTACAACACATAATTCTAAACAATTTAAAAAATATGGGTAAATTTTCATATGTTTATATGATTATCCACCATGTTTAATCCATCATAGATCTCGTAATAATTGTTAACTATTGTATAACACAAATATTTGTAAACAAATTAAAAATATTGAGCAAAATTTCTTTGTTTATATGATGATCCACCCTGTTTGAGAAATAAAAAATATCCACAACAAAACTAATTGTCCATTTTGAACCTCTCATAAACACAACATCATATCCTTAAAAAATCTAATTTAAGTCCTCAAGTTTTTTTACAACACCATGTAAACATTTTAAAAATTTTGGGCAAAGTATCCTTCGTTTATAGGACTATCCACTATTAAAAAGAAAATCTACCCCCAACAACAATAATAGTAATAGTCCATCTTGGACTCCGTATAAACAACATCATAATTTAAGTAAAAAAAAAATTACAACACAACTAAGTTTGAACAATTTGCAAAAGTTGGGAATAGTTACCTTTGTTTATAGGACTATCTACCTTATTTATCAAATAAAAATTACTCAAAAAACAATAATAGGAATAGTCCATCGTGTACATCCTATAAACATAATAATAGATTCCACAAAATCGTATTTGATACATAAAATTTTCAAATAGAAACGTGGTTGGACAAAATGAAAATTGTAATATCTTCATAACGATATGTCTCCTTGAAATCCAATGTTCCTGTAACATAAAACAACCAAGAACAATGAAGAATTAACATGTGGATATGTAACAATAGTATATAGCTAGAAACGTATTAGAGAACAAAACTTAGTAGACAATCCATAGTATGGAAGTTAAAAGGCCATAAACGTTAGAAGGTGAAGAACAAATAATAATCTCAAATCGATATATTGTAATATCAAACTAATCAAGTCACGAACAATTGAGTAAACTTTTGTACTAAAACTATATGAACGAATACAAATTGTTATTCCTAATTATCGTGTACATTAAGATTAGTAAAATTTTAAACTCAACTTTAAACAACCCAATACATTGATTGATTTACACAATTGTTCTTTTTTTTAACAGTCAAACATGTCATTTCATTGAAATTTTGTTTCATATCAGGTCATGCGAATAATTTAAGAGATTTTGTTTCACATAGATGATATGTGAACAATTTAAGATGTATTTATAACTCCCAAGTTCCTATCACGTAGATCTCTTATACCTTAAACATTAATCTTGATATACCAGGAAACATTATTTAACTTTCATCAATGCGACAAACATGAATGTCCATAGGAATTCATATTTCACCAATAAATTAAATGATTATACACAAATCTACTATGTATAAAAATTAGTGACAACTACAAAATTACAACGGGAAACATAACAGTCATTATGATTATAGTTACCTGTCTCCTAATAGTGACTCGAGAAGAGTTGCCTCTTCTTCCACTTAGTCATTAAATTCAATATCCTCATCTATGGTGCCTATTGTCGCAGGGTCTTCCAAGAGCTTGTCATCTGCAATTTACAGTTCCCCTATGTAATCCTTCAGAACAATAGAGAGAAATTGATTCGAAGGTTTGTAAATCATGTAATGGGAACCATCCCAATGGAAACATATAATTTCTAAACCTTCATTTGGAAAGTATTTTAGAAGTTGACCATCATCTTAGCGTAACTCAAATATGTCATCCTCGGTGTAGCAAGACCCTCATCGTGTTGTATAACATAATATGACATACATCAGATGCGTATGTATTTTGGCAAGGGCATAAGAAATATTTTAACGGATTGCTTCGACTTCTTTATCAAGGATAGCATTGGGCATAAGAAGTATTTTCGCAAGGGCATATGCAGTATTAGGAATGTTTGTGCTCATCGATATCGGAACAGTAGTATCAACTTGGTAGAGCAGCATGCACTCATCCCCACGCGAACTTCTAAGCACTATCAACAATGGTATCAATCCATTTGTTAGAAGCCACGAGAACTCTGCCATGATCATCGTCCGCAAATCAAGTAGGTTGTTTGGCAAGGGCAAGGCGTCAACATCTATGTTGAAACCCTTATAACCATCACTGTGAATTCTATACCAGGAAACATAATTAAGTAATTAGAATCAACGAATTTCATTTAAAAGAGATAATAATTATGTAATCTATAAAGAAATCATACACATTTAAACATTTTTTCTGGAAAAAACACACATATTTTCTTCAAATATAATCAAATACAACAACAAATGCACTTTAATGCTTGTGAAGTATGTGATTCAAACTCTATTCATTAGAACTCCTATTTACAACACATCATTGGAAAAGGTCTAATGATGGGGAAATTCTCACACAACTTAAGGTGTTAAACCTTTGTATGACAATGGTTGCTCTGAGCATTCCTCCTTGCATAAACGAAACTAGCATTTTAAATCGATCTCATTCACGACCTTATGTGTTTTAGCTATTGCTAACTGAACTTTATCCCAAGAGGACTGATCTTTTATGCGAGCAACAACATTTCCAAGCTATAAAAAAAAGAGAAAATTAATGCTTGCCCTTTGACTTCGGAAATAGTTTTGACAATAATAAACTATGTATTATATGATTGAAAGTTCCTTGGCATGAGTATCCTTTCCAATCCACACATACCTGAAAATTACAAAGAACCAATGAGAATGAAGTCGGACAATTTTATTGATTTTTATAATAACAAAAAGAAAATACAAATTCCATATATTAGGGGCCACTAATACATGGTGTTCACAACTATTTAGGATTAGATTACTTATGTATTGCAATATCTTTGAGTAACAGTAAAAAAATTCTCGATTCCTTACTTTCGAAAATATGTGAAGTAACATAAGCTTAGTGGAGCCTAGCATCTTTATGTACAAATGAAGCTCACGTTTGAAATCAAAAATGATACGTTTTAGCTTTAAGAACATGAATAGACTAAACTACAACTAACAGTAAAGCATTTCATAAATTGTCTGATAAAAACTTCATCAAATAATTTCTCTATCAAGATATGTTGAAAATAAGTGAAAATTATATATCATGGAGGGAAAAAGCTCAATTGCTCCGCTCCACCACACATTCACCATGAACGTGCTTTTTAAGCTGGAGTATGAGAAATGGGAGATAAAGCAGACGCAATGCTGCAACATAAACACAAACAAACACATTAGAAATTATTAAGCTAGTCTCCACCCATATATGAATAATACATAAAAAAGGAAATAAATCTTAATTAAGTTGTGTTCTTCATGTTATGGTAATTAATGTTCAAGGCATTAAACAGAATATGAGGTAACCAAATGTTGACAGGAAGTAGGAACATAAAAAATGATGATAATCGATTACTCCTGTAAGTCTCACTTAGATTTTCCCATAAACTAACAACATGGATCTATCAAGAAAATTATATTCCAAGCTCGATTTGAGAACCTTTTGGCGGCTGCTACAGGGAATACTATAATTTTAATCGATATCTAGACTGACATAGTCCAACACTGCTTGTAGGTACAATAAATAATACACACATTTCACGCTTCATTAATATCTAGTTAAAATCTTGTTTGCTTATAGGTAAAACATTTTCACATATAAAGAGAAATATAACCATGAATTCAAAGCCGAAGGCGTTCACTTCAAACACTGAATAAATATCATTCTGCATTTGTTCTCTAATCTGGTTTATCTAACCTTATAGATGTTATACTTAAAAAATTAAGTTGGGCAAAAGTAAAGATACTAAGATATACCAAGCCCAAAGCAAAATTAATGTGAAAAGTAAAGTTACTTTTCTCTGCCTTAGTCCAAAAATCCTTAAACAAAGAAATAAAAAAAATAATTATTTAACACGGTACACCTCAAGTTAATATGTAAACTTGGAAACATAGAAACTCATACCATGCTTTCAAAAGAGTTCATTACATAAATATGTAAAAGTCAAAATATTAAAGCAATAATGAAAAAAATCATAATATAGACAAAATATCTAAATACGAATATACTTGAACAAAGTATATCGTATTGATAGGTCTTCAAAACAAACGATGTTATATGCGATGGTTGTATAATTATTCCAGTGGTGCTCCGTACACAGTTGATGTTGTTGAGTAGTTGTTCTCTACATATATAGATTAGTGATGGAATCGGGTTAGCCCACAGATTAGGCATAAATTCTTCACATTTATCCCCTTAATTTCGGTATTTTTATGATCTCATGCATTGTACACTACAAGAAAAATGACAATTAAGGACGCCGATATTAGGGACAACGTTAAAACTGTCCTTTAAAAAAATATATAAGGGACACCAAATTATAGCTGTCCTTTTAGATCTATTATAAAGGACAGCTAATTTTTTTAGTGTCCTTTATAATAGTTTTAAGGACATCAAATATTTACTGTCCTTTATAAGTCCTCTAATAGGACAGCAAATAGCTGTCCTTTAGCATTTTTGTTTCCCTCTTTTTTCCCCTACATTCCCCAAATTATTTTTTCATTTATTTTTTCATTCCCTATACTATGTGTTAACGGACTCACCCGCTTCTCTCTCTCATCTCCTCACCCGATAAAAGCCAACGTGAAACAGATATCCTGAGAACACAGATATCTATCACTCTCTCAATTGCTCTCTCTCTCCCTCTCTCTCGTGAAAACTTCGAAGGATGTTGTCTTGTGAGAACACGAATATCTCTATCGCGCGATTCCACGACCATTAAGGTTTTGTGAAATCCTTCTCTATTCTCTTGCTCTCTCTCTCTCTCTCGTAAAACTCGTCGGGTTATCTCCTGAAGAATAAACTCTTGAAGAATAACTCTTGAAGAATAAAGGTATGCGGGCTTACTCATATAGAGTCGATTTTTTATTTGATTTTGTGTTTGATTATAGAACTGATTTTGTTTTTGATTATAGAGCTGATTTTGTGTTTGATTATAGACTGATTTTATGTGCAAAGATTATGTGTTTGATTATAGACTGATTTTGTGTGCAAAGATCAGATTTCGTACACCAGACTAAGGCGTTTTGTGAATTTTGTTGAAAAGGGAAACATTTTCATTGCTGGTGGGTTCTATACTGCTAATTTTGGCTGAGTAGTGCTTTTAAAATTGGGGTGTTCTTGATGCAAGAGAATGCAATAACTTGTTCAGAAATATAGAGTATATTCTATTTAAGGGGTTATATTTAAGGGGTTACTGATAAAAATTTATTTGAAATGTATAATATACCAACTATGCCATGTTTGATTTTTGAGAGTTTCTTATCCAAGACAAGAATTTGGCAAGTCCCTTACATTTTTGAAGTCCAAATTTGATAGTGAAAGTGAAGCCAAAATTAGTACTTTAGGTTGTTATTTGACATAGCTAAGGTATTTAAAATGCATCAATTGATGTGTGGTGTCCAAAACATACGGGTCCAAAAGATATTAATCACTGCAATATTGACAACAAAGTAAGTCAAATAAAAGGATTAGTTTTGGGGTACTAAATGTTGTCTTTGGTTGAAGCTCTCGGTCGAAATTAACAGTTATGTTTACTTTCTGAATTGTCTTGAAATCAACAGTTGTTTTAAAAAATAATATATAAAATAACATGAAATTCTAATATTATCTGGCATATAGAAATTCAACATGCATTAATAAATTTTGAATGTCAGGCCATCCACAATGGGATACTTTAATTTATGGGTTTAAGGTGCGAAAGTTGGAGTGAACTCACAATGGGATTTCCGTTAATTTTTTGGGGAACAAATTATAACTTATGAACTACATTACAAATCAGTTATGAAGCATACATTGCAAATTTTGTGTGCCAAGCCCTTTCGCTTTCAAGCTGTTTCGGAAATCGATATTTATAAGTCTGAGCCTTGGGAGTTTGCAGGTTTCTTTTTTTACGATGTAGTTTTAGATTTATATTTATGTATGTCTGAAAATGTGATGATGAAGATAAGATTTTTTAGAATGAGAAAATATAGGCTTGTGGAATGATTTAGATTTAGAAGTAATCGCATGTATGTTTGTGTGTGTGTGTGTGTGTGGAATTTCTCAAACGATGTTTCCTTTAATACTATGTTACACTAACTCTCTATATCATGTTATGTTTAAATTGTATATCTTGTATATGTATGCTAATATATTTTTGTTGTTTATCGAATTACGTCTTAGGAGTTGATATGGATAAAAGTTGGATCGAATCACGTGATTGAAATTCAAAAGAATACATAGATGGGGTTGAAAGGTTTATTAGCTTTGCATATAGGAATAAAAATATGCAATCATCATGTATCAAATGCCCATGTTGTAAATTTGTAAATCGAGTCTACCACAACCTACACACTGTGAAGGGTCACATAGAGATGCATGGTTTTGACAGGAGTTATAAGGATTGGATTTATCATGGGGAGTTGGTCGATGCATTGGAGGACAATACATGTAATTTTGGTAATGATGTGTCACTTGATGATATATCATATGAATCGAGCTTGGGGAAAAATATGATTGCAATGGTTCAAGAGGGAAGGGGAGTTCCACAGACGCGTGCAAATTCATGTAGTGATGGACATGGAGTAGAATATGTGGTGCCTGATGGTGACATGCCAAAATATTTTAAACTCCTAAAAGAAGCAGAAAGAAAGTTGTATGAAAAGTGTCCGGAGGGTATTAATGAACTCTCATTTGTAGTTGAACTCTTGCACTTAAAGCAACTTAATGGATGGACTAATAGTTCTTTCACAATGTTGCTAAAACTATTGGAGAAGACATTCCCTAATGTCAGAATTCCAAAATCCTTTTATTAGGCTAACAAGCTCACTTCTGATTTGGGATTCGAGTATGAAACGTGGGATGCGTGCCCTAACAATTGTATGTTATTTCGAGATGAAAATGCGACTTTAGAGAAGTGTGTCATTTGTGGGGCTTCTAGATATAAATCAAATGTTGGCAGTGATGTTGATCAAGTGCAATAGAGTAATCAAAGTACAAAAGTAGCTGCTAAAAAGGTAAGGTATTTTCCTTTAAAATCAAGATTGCAAAGATTGTTTTGGTCATCACATACTGCTTCGTTAATGAAATGGCACACCGAAGATCGTATTGATGATGGTGTGCAAAGGCATTTGGCTGATTCTCGTGCTTGGAAATCATTTGATGAGTGTAATCCATCTTTTGCGAGTGATAGTCGTAATGTTAGACTTGGGCTAGCAAGTGACGGATTCAATCCTTTTGGTAATATGAGCGTTGCTCACAGTACTTGGCCAGTTGTACTCATGCCCTTGAATGTGAGCCCATGGTTGTGTATGAAGCAACAAAACCTAATTTTATCGATTCTTATTGATGGGCTAAAAGGGCCTGGTGATAAAATTGATGTATTTTTACAACCATTGATTGATGAGCTAAAAGAGTTATGGAGTGATGGAGTGACTACTTATGATGTATCGAGTAAACAATTTTTCCAGTTGCGTGCAGCGTTGTTGTGGACAATTAATGATTTTCCAACATATGCCATGCTATCGGGATGGAGCACGAAAGGTGAATTTGCTTGTCCTTGTGGTAACAAAGATCATCAAGCGACTCGATTAACTCATGGTAAAAAGTATTGTTATTGGGGTCATCGTCGATTCTTACCTCTGCACCATAGGTTTCAAAAAGAGAAAACAACTTTTAATGGCAATGTTGATTTCAGACCACCTTCGTTGAAATTATCAGGATCACAAGTTTTGCAATAGTTAAATGAGCTCGACATTGAAACTGAATACAAGAAGGAAGATGTTTTTAGAAAGAGTAAAAGAGAACAATTAGAAAAAGAGCTTGCGAAAACAACAAAAGATGTGGTGCCGAATACGAGATTAAATTGGAAAAAGAAAAGTATCATTTTTGAATTGCCATATTGGGAGCATAATTTGACCCGCCACAATCTTTATGTTATGCATATTGAAAAAATGTGTGTGACAATATCTTATTTACATTGTTGGGCATTAAAGATAAAACCAAAGAAAATTTGAAGGCCAGAAAAGATCTTCAAGAGATGCGCATCAGACGACCACTACATCCCCAAGCACGTGGGAAAAATTTGGAGTACATAGCTCCAACAAAGTTTACAATGAGCAACAAAGAGAAGGATATTTTTCTAAAAGTGTTGCAGGATGTTAAAGTACCAGATGGCTATTCGTCGAATATTTCGAGATGTGTTCACCCTCAAGAGAGAAGTATATGGGGACTAAAGGGCCATGACAATCACATTTTAATGCAACAATTACTTCCAATAACATTACGAAGGGTACTACTGAAACATGTTGTGAAACCATTAATTGAACTAAGAAACTGTTTTTCAGTGTTGTTCTCAAGTACAAATACTTTTGTTGATGTAGAGAAATTGAAAGATCGTATGGCTCTTACACTCTGCACTCTTGAGAAAATATTCCCCTCGGGATTCTTTGATGTGATGGAGCACTTGCCAATACATTTGGTTGATGAGTTAGTAATTACTGATGCAGTAATGTACCGTTGGATGAATCCAATTGAAAGGTATTTGCATACTCTAAAACTCTTTGTGCACAATCGTGCTCATCCTAAGGCCTCAATTGCTAAATCTATCATTATTGGAGAATGCACCACTTTTTGCTCGAAATATATGGCTGAAGATGTATAAACTAAGTCTAATCGGCCTTTCAGAAATGATGATGGATGTAATAACCTTGGGCGTGGTGTGAGGCAAGGTCGGAAATTCTGGCTTGATTCAGTAACTCGTATACAAGCGCATCGATATGTGCTTGCTAACAGTGACGCGGTTGCACCATTTATTGAGTAAGTTATATATTAACCATAAGTATTTTTTATATAAAATGCATTATTGAATTCCCTTTCTAACTTGACACACGTATGATATTTTCAGAAAACATATTGTTGAACTTACAAAACAATATCCTCACGTTTCACAAAAACATTTTGTGCAACGCCTTCACAATGAACATTTCCACACATGGTTTAAGGATTATGTAAGTATGTTTATTCATTTTTAGTATTTCTAATTATATTTCCATATTGTAGTTTTCTTATTTATTGAAATATTAGGTGGATGGATTGCCAAAAGATATCAAATTATCTAGCAAAATATTGAGTTTGGCATTGGGTCGTCTGGAGGATGCGTTAAGCTTCAAGTCATATATTTTTCGTGGGTTTAGATTTCGAACAAAGGAAGTTGATAGTCGCCGGAAAACTCAGAATAGTGGAGTTATTTTAAAAGAATAACAAAAGAGCTATGCTAGTCGAAAAGACTCTAATCCTTTATCTAGGGATGTTACTTTCTATGGACAACTGACTGACATTATTGAAATTCAATATTTTAATGGCCAAAAGTTTGTACTATTTAAATGCAATTGGATAGAAAATAGTTTGGGGAAATGAGTAGATGAGTTCAACTTTACATTAGTAAATTTCAACCACTTGTTGTACAAAGATAATCGATCGAGCGATGCGCCTTTTATCTTTTCATCCGAAGCAGAACAAGTGTGGTACGTGCAAGACCCTTTGGAACCAGATTGGCATGTAGTTGTTCAAATGATGCCTAGAGATAGGTTTGATAGTTATTCAACCACATAAGAAGAATTAGAAGTGCATCCATTCGAGCCGTTTAGTGTGCAAGAGTTGGAACATGATCAAAACGTATCTTGTGTGAGACAAGATGTTGATGGACCCGTAATTGATACATCTATGCCTGATGTTGATGATTGTGAGGATGATATGGACGAAGAATGAGAGTTGATAAGTTGTAAATTTATATGTAAGCATTATGACATATGTTTCTCTTATTTTTATCATACGATTTGTTATGTTTTATCTTATTTTTTATTAATACGATAATTAATCATATATATTGTTTTGTTGTAACAGATTCAGTATGATTAGATCCTCATCTACTAGCGGAGCGGCACATGCATCACCCCCCATCTCAGATTCAGGTATATAAATTTTTACCTCTCGAGAAGTTCAAATATTGCACTTGACTACTCTCACCCACTTAACCAAGGACCAATAAATGAACAAAACCTACTTTAAACCATGAGATTTCCTTATTTTTAATTAGAAATATCCATGCCACTCTATCATAAGACTTAGACGTATCTAATTTGATTACAACATTTGAACCATGACATTTCCTCCAAAGTAGTCCCATCATATCTTGACATAACAGGATGTTGTCAGTGATCATTCTACCTTTGATGAAGCTAGATTGAGACTTATCAATTATGTGGGCAAAAATAGTGGAAAGCCTTGATGCTAAGATTTTAGTGATGATTTTGAAGCAAAAATGAGATAAGTTGAATAGTTTAAAGTCAGAGCAATTGGCAGCATTCTTAGACTTTGGCTAGGCATTTAATTCCTGTTGATAATCAAGGGATAATCAAGATGTTGTTCAGTGTTAGAATGAGTAGCCTGGACACGTCACAAATAAAATAAATAAAGGAAGACTACCTGTCAGCCAGCTAATCAATTTTGGTGTCTTTTCTGTTAGTAATGAATGGCTCACCTTGAATTGAGGAGTCCTAACTTTTGGAATATTTTTCTATTTTAGCCTAGTCTATGAGCTGCTACCTTTTTTGGCATCTCCTCTCTGTATAAATAGGTTCCTTGCACCATTGTAATCAAATCATCTCTTGAGCTCATAATAAAACATTATCAAGGTTTTCGTCCCTTTTTATCTTGGTATCAGAGCTAACTGAGTAGCGTCCATGGCGTCTTCTCCGCCTAGTGCATCTCAAGAGCAGTCCTCAATCACCACACCGCCTCATATTCCTGCTCCAATACGAACTCCTTCGTTAGCTCCGGTTCCTCCTCTAATAATGTCTAATATGTCTATCTTTCAAAGTCTTGCACCCCTCACACTCAAACTGGATCGTGCCAATTACTCCTTTTAGCTGTTCCAAATTCTTCCTGCTCTCCGAGCTCATGACCTAGAAGGATTCATTCTAGGAAGGAAACTTTGTACTCGTCACTACCAGTGCTTCTATTCCTGGTGAGTCCAGACAAGTAAATCTGGGGTTCAGTCGCACAAACCAAGCCATTATGAGCTGGTAAATGAATTCCATTTCTGAGACCATGTTTGGTTATATTGTTCACTGCACCACTTCATATGAGATTTGGCACACTCTTGAGCTTCCCTTTACCACACATTCTAAATCCCGAACTCTTAAACTTCAATCACTTAAAAGGGGAAATCTCTCCATTCATGACTATATGCTCAAGATGAAATCTCTTGCTAAAAGTTTGTCTGTCGCAAGTCAACTCATCTCTGATGATGAACTTATTCTCGGGTCTACGATCCTGTTGTCGTCAATCTTACTTCTCGTCATGATCAAGTCAGTTCAGTATATGCTTCAAAGCTAAGAGATGTGCCTTGAACAACTCAACACACCACCACCTATTGACTTATCTAATCCCAGTGCCAATTTTTCCCCTCAGTTGCGTCGTTCTCTCAATCTCACTACCTGCAATAATACCTCTAATAATTCTCCTAGACGTGATTACAATACTCGTGGTCGTGCCGAGGTAGAGGGGGAAGGAGCCATAGACCTGTTTGTCAACTCTCTAAACAGACCTGGGCACATTGACATTGTCTCAAAATGTTATCATCATTTTGACATTTCTTTCCAAGGTCAGTATAACTCCAACAACAATAATAACACTCAATTTCATCAATTTTCCTCCTCTGGCCAAAAACCATCAAGCAATGGTCAGCAAACAAATCCCAAAGCATTTCCTACACTATCATCTTCGAGTTAAGGACCTTCCAACAATTAAGGTGATACTCCTTACTCAAGTTATTCTCTTCCTAACCATGATCCCGCTGAAATTGATCAGCCTGTAGTTGTATCCTCATTACTAAACCAGCCTGCCCAGACACTCCAACATAAACCTTCAGTTTCAACTCATCCCATGACCACCAGATCAAAATCAGGAACCTTCAAACCTAAAATATATCTAGCTTCTGTACTCAAACATCTTGATTCCATCACCTATACATCCACCACACCAGATACAGTAGAACATGCCCTATCTTCCCCTGAATGGAAGGCTTCAATGGATGATTTGAATACAATGCGAATTTCACCAACTTCCCTCAAACCCTAAACTTGTTGCTTTTGATGTCAAAACATTGGATTATAGCTGTCGAGTTGGAATCATATTTTTGTAATATTTCTCTGTCACCTGACCCCTTGCATATGTGCTGAATAGTGTCCATAACGGTGTTCTTTTCATTAAGTCCCAATGTCTATCCATTACGCTGCTGTCAATTAGGAAACGCAATAATGTTTTTGACGTCAACATATTAGACCTGAATAATCGCATCTGCGTGTTTTTCAATGGAGTTATTTAAGCTATCAATTAAACAGAATGAATAATAATCCATATAATTTAAAAAAGGAAATTCAGTGCTTTTAATGTATAATTTACATCTACATATATTCATGAGCTTATTGTCCTTCCGCATGGACTAATAGAAATCAAAATTCAGCTTATGATTTATATCTAGTAATGCCTATGCGATACAAAACTATGGTAAAATAGAATATTTAATAAATAGTTTTTATAGTCGAACTCTATCACTTGGAAAATTATGAGCATAAACAAAAGCAGCATAAAAGCTTTTGTTAAGTCCCACAAATTTGAGTTTGCAAAATAGAGCTTGGTTATGCACTCTAAGAACATCCACATTAAAGATGATTTGGTCCCACACAATTAGAACTCTAGACTCTCCACCATTAGTAGGGAAATTATGGATCTAACTCCAATTCCAAAAATAAACACTAGCCATAGAGGGCATGTGTATTCTTCTAACTTTGGATTCAAGGCGACAGATTAACAAAGGCTTATTAACTTTTAGCAATTTTCTAACCTCTTATTGTTTATACAGGGAATTTCGACCTATAATGTTCCAAGATGTTACTTTGATAATTTGGAATCACTATGTTCCCCCCTCCCCGAGTTTCTCTTCCCCTTGTCAATACTGTTTTTGGGCTTTCCATGGTGAAAATGTTTTTCCACTAATTCATTCACTGCATTAACTTTTAGGTTGATTCCTGATGGGGATGGTGTGGATTCATTATCTTCCAATAGGTTAAATACAACAAATGATTTATAGGTGTCTAATGTGGGAGATTAAGTCATGATCTCAGTAGTTGGTTTGGATTCTTTGCATTGTTCTCCTTCTGAGACTGGTTGGGAAATAGTAGCCATGGGAGTATTGATGTGAACCTGCTCCTTATACAGTTCCTCCTTTTTTTCTTTTCGTGTTGCTTTTACCACTGACTTGCGTCCACTCTTTTTTGTTCTTCTTTAGGTTAGTTGTAATGCTTGGAATGATAGATCTAGCATTACCATCCCTTTAACTAATAACTTTCGGGAATTTGGAACTAGTATGTCCAAAGATAATGAAATGACTATAGGAGTGTGGCATGGCTTGGTATTCTACCTTGATAGAGGTTGACTTCCCATCCGTTGTTATGATTTTAAAAGACATTGGGTTACTAGTTTGGGGATTTATTTAATGCATATCCTAGCATAGATATTCCTTCTCATTTCTTTAGTTACTATGTCAACATAAATGGGAACGCCTATCTCACTTTCTATGTAACTAATGCCTTCAGCAGTCCAGTATTGAAGAGGTATGTTATGGAATATAATCCTTGGAAAATATGCAATCAGGTTACAATTTCTGGAAGATAATGGCATTGCCCACAAAGTGCTAAGGTCCATTCTCCACAACTTACTCCGTACATAATGCTATGTGAAAGTTGAACAAAAAATACGCTTTACAAAAATTCAATGTAAACCCTCAAAATATAGTAAATATTTTCCACTTTCAAACAATAAAATGAAAATAAATATCCACAGTTTTTGAATAATAATACCATTACAATTTTTGAATCCACCCCAAAGGGTCTTCACAATTGAATTTGGGATAATTCACCTTTGATACCTTGTACTTTTCAATGGATCTGCTAGTAACCCGTCTTATTTCCCACTTTTCAATACTGAAATGAATACTGAAATGCTACTGATCTGATTTGAATAATGCTACTGAAATTCATACTGATCTGATTTGAATAATGATATTGCATTTGGTGAATTAAATGAGAAGCATACTTTTTTTAACAGGAAGTATCGATGGTACACCCTCCTGTGGAATGACAAATGACTTGCAGAGCATCTCACATGATGGTATATATTAAAAGATATCAATACATCAGAATTTTGTAAATTTTTATATATGCTTGCTCATTACTTTTGAATAGGTGATACTAATAGCACGTCCTCTCATAAGAGGAAAGTTAGAGGGAGTGCCAAACAATGGAATGAATGGGGTAATGGTGAGAAAAAGATACTTGGTTGGGATGAAGATTGCCAACCAATTGGACCATATACGACGAAGTTGGCGAGTCAACTCGGATATTATGAACGTCAAGGGGATTTGTTTCCTTTAACTTTGCCTTCTTGGACAAAAGCGAATCAACGAAAGCTCAACTTTGTTTGGGAACAAGTGAAGGTAATATTAAATTAATCTCGTATTAGTAAAATCAAATATTTAAAATTATTAGTATTTCTAACTAATGTATTTTTTTCTTAGATTAACACAAATGCGCCAGACAATTACCAAAATATATGTTGTATAAAGCTTGGAATTCAATGGAGATCCTTTAAGTATGAAACCAAGAAGAAGTATTATACAGAATTGAACACGGATGCAGAGCGTTTAACAACGACACCCCCCCCCTCCCACCAAGTCAGCCCGAATCAATGGAAAGTCTTAGTGAAACAGTGGAGTCAAGAAACAGCAAAGGTATTACATTGAATTGGTAGACGGAATTTTGGATGTTATTTTTTTAATTATTGATGTTATGTTGTTGATTAAACATGTTGGATTACATGTAAAAACAAAGAAGACTCTGTCGAAATTTTCTAAAAATAATACATTGAATTGGTGAGGAGAGTATACAATACCACGTAACTTGAAATGTCATTAACATTATTTATTTTCACTTGCAGCGAGTGGCAAATAGGAATATCATTAACCGTGCTTATCTTTGTTCCCACCCTAGAATTGGGAGAACTTCAATTGCCGTAATAAAGCAACAAGTTAGTATATGTTCTTACTTTAGTATAATTATATATATGTTCTACTTAACTATGATTATATTTATGTTCTTTTAGGATTTTGTTAACATGTTTTCTATTTATATATAAATTAGATGAAGTCAAAACAAGAGCCCATCGACAAATTGAGTGTTTGGAGATGGGCACGTAAGAAAAAGGATCTCACATAAGATGTCGATGATGGAGCCGCTGGTAGAGAGGTATAAATATGTTGATAATTGCAATCCAAATGACTTAGTTACATTACGAATTTTATTTTGGTGGATATTTGCAAGTTTCATTTACTAAAGGAGGTTAATCGTGCTATATGTTTTTTCTCAATTTGTAGGAAATGATTAAAAGACAATTGGATGTGCTGCCATTTGATCAACAAAATCGGATTGAAGTGAGGGATGCTATATTTGAGGACGTGATAGGACCTGACGAACATGGACGAGCATTGTGTATGGGAGTATGCATTAAACCAACTTCTTCACGTTCAACCACATCATCTAATTTTTATTATAGTGAGATTGCTTGACTAGAGAAGGAGGCCAATGAGCGAGATACTCATTATTGGGAAGAGGTTGAGGCACGAGAGAATTGTCATCAAGAAGAAATTGATATGGTGCGTGGCGATTTAGAAAATGAAATACAAGAAAGAGTCGCGAGGGCCAAGAGAGAAACTCTAGCAGAAGCTAGGCTTGAAATCACTCGTATGATACAAGAGACGGGCATCCCACTACCACCAGCAGCAGCAACCGCATTTGATACTATTGATAACCACACTTGACTATGTATTAATGTAACTAACTTAGAAGTGGAAATGACAATTTGAAAGTATGTGGTGGTATTTATTTTTTGAAGTGTGATAAGACACTATTTGGTTTTGTTATTATATTTAGAGAGAATTAAGGTAATGGTCATGTTCTTTCTTATATTTGAATTTTTAGGACAATGCTTTTCAAGTTTATAAATCTAGTCCATGTAGTACAATAATATTTATAAATTTAGTCCCTGTGGTACAATAGCTTTTATTTGTTTGGTCCGCTCCAGCGGCACTATTTTTCACCATTTTTCATGGAATTTTCAGTACAGGGACTAAATTTATAAAATTATATGGAGTGTCCTAATTTTATACACTTTAAGCATCATAAGGACCTTTTCCCAAAACCCCCTTATATTTAAGGTTAAATTTTGGCAATGTCTTTGTGTTTTTGTTTTTTAATTTAAAGTTATTATATTAGAGATTGAATTTAGGCTGATTATAATATAAGTTTATAAAAATATATATATATATCTATATATATATATATATATATGGGTGCTCCGCGTTCTAATTCGGCATTTTTTCTGACATAGAATGCAGGGCATGACCAAGGAGATTTACTTTTTCTTATAATTCCTTTTTGTAATAAACCATTAATTTCATCTTTACATAGTTCCATATCTTCTTGATTCATTTGGATTGGTCTCGCTTTGGTAGGGATGAATTTTTCATTAAAATCTTTGATGTATGGCAAAGTTACTATATGTTTCTTTCTATGTAAAAAGGCATTTGGTAGATCGGAACAGATTTCATTTGTTAGTTTTACTTTGAAATTTTATCTTTTATCTTGGAGAATCTTGTTAGTAAGTTGATCTTCAATCCTTTTGTATCTTACTTCTTCATTTAAAAAATTTAATTGTTTTCTCTTGTATTGGAGACGGTTTAGAGTATACCGAATCAGTATAGCTATCCTTCTTCTGACACAACAACGCAATTTCAATCAGTATAGAAAAGAAGTGAGACAACATTTCTTTCTTCCTTTCTTCTTGCTTGTCAATGCAAAACCATGTGCCATTCAATAGAAAATTCCTAAAATTCCTGTAGTATAGGGTTTCTTTCCATTACTGGCTTCGAACTAGAAACTGAAGATCATTAGTATCTTGTCCAAGATGGCGGTCCATACAAAGAACGCCGCCTTAGACGGGATGCAAGTGCCCCATAAAACTCTTGCGGGGAATGGATAATGAGTCGTGCTTGTCAAATGTTTATAGAAAGATCTAATAGAAAATATCCCCTTCCCAGAAATCCGTGCTAGCTCCATTTCCAATCAACCATTTTGAGCCCTTAAGTGTTGGTGGGGTTGCCTGATAATAGAACAGATTTCACTCCAAGTGCGTGACAACCAGGTTTGGAAGCAGCAAACCATAGGGGCTTTCAGATACTTTCTTTTGAAAAATGCAGTCCAAAGTCTGACTCCCTCTTATTGACCTGGCAGTAGTATACATACATAGGGCTATGCCCCTCGGTAAGCATTCCTTTAGCAAGTAATCCCTTGCTTGTTCTTGTGCTTCCGTTCAATATCTCCCCTCTCCATTCTTTGAGTTCGCATTAACATTTCCCATTACTCTGTCTTGTAGGGCATTTCTATGTAGCAAGAAGCTCTGTTCAATCGGGGAAAGAAATTGAAAAATCTTTGAGTGTTTTTAAATCTCTGACTTCTGGTTTTGAAAGAAATTCAAATTTTACTTGTTGGCCTAAGGCTAGGGAGGTTAT
This sequence comes from Sambucus nigra, assembly GCA_949130495.1. Classification (NCBI taxonomy): domain Eukaryota; kingdom Viridiplantae; phylum Streptophyta; class Magnoliopsida; order Dipsacales; family Adoxaceae; genus Sambucus; species Sambucus nigra. The sequence goes on along the minus strand of OX422213.1, from coordinate 82,797,346 downwards.
TACAGTATCACTAGTTGTGAACGGATATAGAAGACAAAGAAAAGGGATTCCTAAGATTACCTTGTCAGTCATGTTTTTTACTAAAACAAAAGGAGTTTTGTAAAATACATTATTTTGACAAATATGTGATTTGGGTAGTTTGTATTTGATTTGCATTTTACTTCCATTGGCTGAGTTTAATCGTTCAGATGTTCTATGATAATACCTGGTTGGAATTAATCCTTCTTGTAGACAATTTAAATCTGCACCGGAATCAATTACTAAATCAATTGGATTTTTAATATGGCTATGATTTGGCTCAATAGAAAATAAATTTGAAAAATTTGGTTTGAGCACATAATCAGTTTTAGCAGGGTGATTATAAAATTTGGTTTTAGTAATCTGTTGAATGGGCTGTGTAGCAAATGGGTCATTGACTAGGTATTGACTAGAAGAAGGCCCAAACTTTGCAGGGGTTGCAAGAGTGGAACTGCAACTAAAATTTGGTCTTGGAATGTTTCCAAGGACCTAGTATCTGTTTGTTACTTCGAGAGGGGATGCAATTTTAGTAGAAGGTTGGCTTGTGGGTAGAGCGAGGGCTCTAGTTGTCTTCTGGGGATTTTTCTCCGTCATTGTTATTCTGTAGAAATTCACGTGTGAGAAAATCAGGGATGGAATTCTCACTTCCTTTAATATACTCAATATCAAAATAAAAAATGCTCAGTATAGATTGCCATCTAGCAAAAAAATTTTTAGAAGCAATATTGTGGACATCCTTTTCTAAAACATATTTTGCACTTTTACAATCCACAAGGACTAAAAATTTTTGATTTAAAATGTCACTTTGAAATTTCGAAACACATAAAACAATAGATAATATTTCTTTTTTAATAGTACTATAATTACTTTGCGCTTTGTTCCAGACTCCGGAATAGAATCGAACAATTTGTTCAGGAGATTGAGGGTGAATTTTCTATTTAAGAATACCTCCGTAGCCAATGTCAGAGGCATCGGTTTCAATGATTTTGAATGAATTTGGTGTACAAAGACCAAGACAAGGTAGGGTTTTAACATGTTTCTTGACATTTTGAACTATCGACGTATGTTCTATAGTCCAAGGGGGAGGGTTACTTTGTAGCCTTTCAAATAATGGTTTGCATTGTTTGCGAAGATTTGGATAAAATTTAGCAATGTAGTTCAATGATCCTAAAAATCTTTGAAGTTGGGTTTTCTCGAGGATTTCATCAGGAAATTTATCAGCAAATTGGATGGCCCTATCTATGGGACTAATTTTTCCTTGGTGAATATTATGACCTAAAAATCTAAGGTCGCTGTATAACAAGGTTTACTTACCTGGGAAGTTGTATCAATTTCTTTTAACTTAAGATTATATATATATATATATATAGCTTTTAGGACAGCTATAACTGTCTTTTAAAATATTCATTTGGTGCCAAAATATATTTGGGACAGCTGCTTCTGTCCCTAATACTTCGTTTTAAAGGACATCAACATCTGTCCTTATAAATATGTAATAATATATGGATTTAAAAGGACGGAACAAAAAGGACGTCAATTGTTGTCCTAAATACTCAAAAAGGGCACCAATTTTTGTCCTTTTAGCCTTTTATGACGCCCATCTATTAGGGCAGTTCTTGTTGTCCTTATGACTGTCCCAAATGATATTAGGGACAGCAAATGAGCTTTTGGGACAGCAAATTGGCTGTCCTTAATTGTTATTTTTCTAGTAGTGGTAATTGATATGAATTTATCTCATATTTATGCTACTAACCCTTTTTGGAAAGTATTTTGTGTTTTGTGTGTCTCTTATGTGTTTTACTGGTATGTCATGCAAGAAAGTGCGAAAGAGAACTCGAAATAGTGAAAGAAACCAAGAAATGGGGAGTTCAAGGGCATTTTCATAACTTTTCAGCCATATTCCAGAGGTGGAGACAACAAGAACGTTGAATAGCTCGAAATTACAATAACACTAGAAAAAACGGCACTCCAATCCGAGCTACAACTTGAGAAAGAAATCCAAGGCAAAACTGTTAAGGCCGAACTAAGGCAGGGTGTCGGTCGGTTTGGTCGGTAAATAGGGACTACCAATACCAAACCCATTCTATTACAATTTGTACCACTCGGTACAACCTTACTTAAACTAAAACCGTACCACTCATTTTGCGATAAACCGCGGTAAAATCGGTAAAATCGAATTTCTTTTTTCTTAATGATTTTAAATACTTAAAAATTTCATAAAAGGGTAAATACATAAAAAAATCATAAAAGAGTAAATACTTAAAAAAAAGTGGTCAAGTTCGTTACCTAATCATTTTCATCCAGATCGAGTTCAATTTCAGCAAGTTTTGTTGTGTCAGAGGTGACTTTAGCTTTTTTCTTCACATTCATGGTGTTCGAACCCCTTATTTTTCTTCAACCGAACCCTTTTTTTACTATAACAATGTTACCAGGGCTTTTTTTTTTCAATTGGATTTTCTATCCTTTCTGGTTGGACGAGAAATGGTGGGAAGAATGGAGATGGCGTTAGTGGAGGGGGTGGAAAATGGAGAGAGAGGAGATGAAGGAAGGAAAAAAATGGCTGAAGGAAATGAAATGAGGGGAAGAAAAGAAGACTTTAGGTATTTGAAGTGTGATGGGTGTTTATATAGTGACAAGTGGCAGAAACTAAACGGCTTGGATTAAAGAGTAAGTGGGTTCCTAATACAAACACCCACTACTCTCAACTAGCTTATTTATTTTGTTAGGTATATTATATCAAAATATATTTGGTATATCTATTTTATAATTTAGGTACATTATTACAATAAATTTAATATTTTATGTTTTGGTATTCTAAAAGCGGTAATTTCAGTAAATCGGTTTTTTAAATGTGTAAATCAAAACAAACCACAAAAAAATCGGTAATTTTGGTTTCGGTAGTATCGATTTTCGGTAAGTAAAAAAAGTAAACCATTACCAATTTTTTTCGGTAAAAAATAGTACAGTACGAGTTTTTACCGTTCCATGAACACCCCTAGGCCGAACCAAATCAATGGACCAGAACCAAACCGGTTCGCCTTTTGTCACGCTCCAGACCCGTTACAAAATTAGTCACGCTTTTAAAGTGTGGCAAATTGCCAGATTTTTATTTTGTCATTATCTTTTAGCCAAAAGAGTTTAATATTTTGGGGACTCTTCTAAACGAATTCTAACCTATATATTTAGTCATAAGGGTTCTTTTAATTCAGATTTCATTCATGCAAATGCTCCTAATCTAGGAGGAACATCTAGGAGAAGAATTTACATATTTTGCACCTTTAATTCAAGAGCTTTTTCGATATTTCTTGAAGCTTTGATTTCTTCTTGCATGTTCTTGTTCTTCAATCTTGGTAACCTTTATTTCCATCACTTTTATTATTATTTCTCATGTTTAATCTCAGTTTTCACACAATTATGATTCCATGCAACATATATTCCTTGTTTATTCATAGTTTTGTCATGTCTAGCTAGATTTCTAAGGGTTGGGATGCATGAACCCAACCCGATGTTGTTTGCATGGAGATAAAAGTGATTCTCTGAATTAAAAAATGATTGAATCGTGTTGATTAGTTGTTACAACAATCGTAGGGCTTTTAACCTCGTTTGCCTAGGTAAGCAGGGTGTTTAAGAGTGCGACACACGTATTAGCTATTCCGACACCACTTTATATATATTCTTGATTATGTATGATGCGGACTTATACCCTCATATATGTAATGCTTGAAATTAATAAATAATCAAGAATTTATATTAACTAATCAAGAATATATAAATAATCAATTATTTAATTTATATAAATAATCAATTATTTAATTTATGATTGATTTTATATCCAATAAATGTACTAGGGTTTGGGGGATTGTATTCCAACCTTATATCTCATTCATATTAACTAATCCATATTTTGTTAGTTTTAATTAGGTTTAGTTAACATCTTTAGTTTTTCCCTTTTTCCTTTCTTACCCCATCATCATCTTTTACACTTCATTTTTGAAGTAATAAATCAATTAAAATCTATCAAACATTACCTGTGGATTCGATACCCAGACTAAGTGCTATACTCCATAAAAGGGTATTAAAGTTTAGATTTTTTTTGTATTGTGGTCGGAAGTCAATAGAAACGATTAGCATATTTATACGGACGCTCGACTTTTGCCTCGATCAAAATGGCGTCGTTGTAGTGGATCTAAATGGCGTCGTGGATCGAACCCGAGTCACCCGGATGACAAGCGGGAATACTTACCACTATAGCGTATTTCTCATTCATTTTACTTAGTTCTTAATTAATTTAGTCTTGCATGATTAGTTTAATTTTTAGTTCAATTGATTTGCATTTAGTTGTTAGATAATTTTCAAATCAAAATCATTTTTCTTTCTTTTCTTTTAGAGTCAATCTTAGGATTAGTCTTCTTACCCTTTGTCATCACGAGCGATCGTCCTATTCCATGAGGATTCGACCCCGACTTAGAGAATTATTACTTGAGCGGCTGGTTTACACTTGAACCGTAATTAGTATGCATTAGAGATACATTTATAGTCGCGTCAAGTTTTTGGCGCCATTGCCGGGGATTTATTTTGTTATAGATTATAATTATTTACTATTTCATAAGATATCTTTCTTTTGTATTTTTTTTGTTTTAACCTTTTTTGCAGGATTGCACAATTGAGGGCCTAGAAACGTCGAATCTTCGGCCACACACCTCTTTTCGTGAATTGTTCATCTACAAATCATTCGGTAATCATGTCTTTTTATAGTGAGTTCGGTAATTATAACGGTTCATATGAGAACCCTTTTCAAACTTTTTATTCTCAAGAATACGCACCTCAACCTATTATCATTGGTGAGGGCCTTCGAATTCTTGGAAATAAAATTCTTGAAAACGAATATCGAGAAGAAAATAATTTTTGGGAGCAAGAGGGTCGTCAAATTATTGAGAAGGAAAGACTTGAACACTCACGTTTGTATAGGAATAGTTCTCTAGACTTTTTTGTGCTAGAATTCGGGGCTCGACCTATGACCATGGGTGAGGCCATTCTAATTCTTGAGTATGAAAAGCTTGAAAAAATATCGAGAAAAAAAATTATTTTTTGGAACAAGAGTTGGATGCATTGTTCGAATCCAATGATGACTTTTCTTCTGATATTTTTGAAACTAAAGAACATTTTCAACCAAATGAGGAATCCAAGGTTCTAGAGCCAAGGAATCCTATTTTGGAAGAAACCATGCTTTTTCTCATAAAAAAAATCTGAACTTTCTTACCAAATGAGGAATCCAAGGTTCTACAGCCAAGGTTCTAGACTTGTGTTTCACCTCAAATTTTTGAAGAAAGTTTCGTTGAAAGTGAGTCTTGCTTCTTTGAAATTGAATTTATTTCATCACCATTTTTGTTCTTTGTTATTGAACCATTACAAGTACCACTAGATTCCTATGAGCTGTTTGAAACTTTTAAAACTTTTAAACCTTTTACCAACGAGGACTCTTTGCTTGAATTATTTTCTGAGGCGGATTCTTCCTTTTTGTGTGCCCCTCTTCCCATACTACTTGAAAAATCTTTGGGAATTTATTCTAATTTTCTTGTATCCCAATTGTACTTGTCCCGCTTAGCATCCAAATCCCCCATTATCCCATTAAATTTTTTAATTGGTGATGATTTATTTTTTCCACCTCACACATACATACCGTTGTTCAAACGGAATTCTTATTTTTCGGGAGGCATACATGAAAATCAAGGTACACTGATTATCCCTCAAATTCATATCGTATTTTGGGTGGACCCTCAAATTTTTCGACTTCTAGTGTATAACTTATTAGAAGTTCAAATTGTAGGTTGTACATAGTTAACTTCTTTCTTTCCTTTTTTTTCCTTTTAATTAAAGTTTAGAGTAAGTAGTTAAAGTTCTTGTTATTCTTCTTATTATGCCTGGTTCTAACATGTTTTGTAGATTTAATGCACTCGTACTTATCAGGAATCGCTCCATTTGGATAATATCGTTCTTTTCCTCTCTTTATGTTATGTTCTTGATTCGCATTGAGGACAATGCAACATCTAAGTTAGGGGGTGTGAGATATCCTTACAATTTATTGTTTAGATTCATTGACTTGATCACGTGTTCGTTCAAAGTATGTATTTTTTAGAAAATTTCAAAATTTTCCAAAAAAATTGAAATTTTTTTAAAAGCCAAAAATATTTTTCTTCAAAGTAAATAAAAATTGGAATTTAAATTTTTCAAAAATGTCACAAAATTTTGTTTGAAGTCTTAAATTGTAAAATTCAAATGCACAAAGCCGAAATTGACCAAATATGAAAATTGAGCGAAAATTGATGACTTTACGAATAAGTGTGGAGATTAATTAATGCAGTGAGATTTCGAGCCTATCACTTTTTCTGAGTTTTTGAATCGATCCGAGTTAATGACTAACTCAAAGTTCAATATGGCTCTAAATAAGTTATTAATGATCTCTATACCTTTATTTTGATCGATTACGGTAAATGTGTGTGATGTTGCCTCGAATAGCACGCTAAAATATATCTAAACTAAATTAATCTCGAGACACATATAGTAATATAATTAGTAATTCGGATAAATGAAGTTAGGACCTCATTTGTTACCCAAAAATATTATCCATAAAAAGTTGCAAAAGGGGCAAGAAAAAAAATAGAATAATGCTCAACCAAAATAGCAAGAAAAGAAAAATGTGAAAAGTAGAAAAAAAAATGGAAAAGAAGAAAAAGTTTAACAAAAGCCCGAAAAAGCACTAATGGACATCCTAAGTAAATTTTCCAATTCCGACCTTCCCCACAAATCCTATTTTTATCCAATACACCTTGTAACCCAAGAAAGTCCTAACCGAGTTCGAATTGCTAAATCAATTACTGCGTGGAGAGCTTAAAACATGAAAAGATAAAAAGTGAGATTGATTGGTGTGAACAAGAGGCGATGTTTCCTGTTTCCTAATAACCGTATTCCGATGATGAGATCTTTTCATCATAAAAATTTTCTCTTTCCAATTTGTGTGGCGTGAATTTGTGTTCCATTACATTTACTATTTATATCACGCACACTGAGAGAAAATATCCACATTCCGAGTGATTCATTTGTGAGTGTATCCCGTGAGAATTGAATCAAAGAGAATTTTCAAAAAGTAACGTGAGGATCAATCGATGAAAATTAATGATTTGGTTTTCGGCTTCGCACACACACACACTATGATTTGAGTCTTGTGAATATGGATTTGATGTGACTATTTTTAGAAAAGTTTAAATTCTATAATTTTTAAGTATTTTGAATTTTCTTTGAGTTGAAAACGATTTTTGTGGGTGTATTCACTGCAAACCCTCACGAGACACCACTCGTCCTACTGGGGTAACCTAGGGGTTTAAAGGCTTGTTGTGTACGCTAAATACAATCGCTTACCCGCGAAAGGGGCATTCTATCCCAATAAAACATTTGATAAGAGTTTGGCCATGTTCTTATTCTTTTACATTGCTTGGGAAGCGCAACGTTTTAAGTTAGGGGGATTTGATTAGGCATAAATTCTTCACATTTATCCTCTTCATTTTGGTATTTTTATGATTTCGTGCATTGTAATTGATATGAATTTATCTCATATTTATGATACTAACCCTTTTTGGCAACTATTTCGTGTTTTGTGTATCTCTTATATGTTTTACAGGTACATCATGCAAGAAAGTACAAAAGAGAACGCGAAATCGTTAAAGAAACCAAGAAATGGGGAGTTCAAGGGCATTTTCATAACTTTTCAGCCATATTCCGAAGGTGTGGACAACTAGAAAGTTGAAGATCTTGAAATTACAAGAACACTGGAAAAAATGGCACCACAATCCGAGCTACGATGAAGAAGTTATGCCCATTTGAAGTTGAGAAAGAAATCCAAGGTAAAACTGTTAAGGCGAACCGAACCGATGGACCAGAACCGACCCAGTTGGCCTTTTGTCATACTCCAGATCCGTTATAAAATTAGTGACAAATTCCCAGATACGGGATTTTTATTGTCTTTATCTTTTAGCCAAAAGAGTTTTATGTTTTGGGGACTCTTCTAAACGACTTCTAACCTATATATTTAGTCATTAGGGTTCTTTTAATTCAGATTTCATTCATGTAAATGCTCCTAATCAAGGAGGAACATCTAAGAGAAGAATTTAGATATTTTTCACCTTTAATTCAAGAGCTTTTCCATTTTTTCTTGAAGCTTTGATTTCTTCTTGCATGTTCTTGTTCTTTAATTTTGGTAACATTTATTTCAAGCACTTTTATTATTATTTCTCATGTTTAATCTCACTATTCGAACAATTATGATTCCATGCAACATAGATTCCTTGTTTATTCATAGTTTCGTCATGTCTAGCTAGATTTTTAAGGGTTGGGATGCATGAACCCAACCCGATGTGGTTTACATGGAGATAAAAGTAATTATCTGAATTAAATAAATGATTGAATCATGTTGATTAGTTGTTACAGCCATCGTAGGTCTTTTAACCTTGTTTGCCTTAGGTAAGTGGGGTGTTTAAGAGTGCGATGCGCATATCATCTATTCTAACACTGCTTTATTTATATTCTTGATTATGTATAATGCAGACTTGTACCCTCATATATGTAATGCTTTGAGAACGGGGTGGTCCCTATGCGTGTGTTTCAAATCAAACCAATTTTCACCAATAAATTATCCAACTTTTAATTAGCACAAACCAAGTTGTGGAAAACCAATACTTACTTTAAACCAATTTTATCTTGATATATCCTAAACATGCATCTACTGATTAAATCAAGTAAAGTAAAGTAAAGTAAAGAATACTCACAACGCCGGATACACGAGGAAAAACCCAAGATGGGAAAAAACCTCGGACGGCCCAAGCCAGACAATCACTATGAATAACGGTTTTACAAAGACAGATTAGCCTTACTCAATGACTCGATCCCAACGGGTCTTGATGCTCCTTATGATCTTCTACCGTTCTTTAATAGTGCCCATGCAGAAATTCCATCTTCCACGATACCTGTCCACAACACACACGTCCACGTATGTCTCGGTGTCCACCGAATGGCATTGATACGTTTAGAAGTCGAACAAGAAGTCCTTCTATTTTCTTCATCGCAAAACCCTGATGTTCATATATAGAAAAACCTTCTTGGTGCAACAAGATCACTTAAATATATAATAACGATAACTCAGATCTTTGCAAACTCTACGGTTGTGTTTAAGCTTTGTAACCTTAGAAAAATATGTGCAAACAAGTTTCTGGATCGTAAACTGTTTTTCCAGAATGTACACTTGAAAAATCTGACAAAAACACGTTTTAAATAGGAATTAAACGCCGCCTCAAAGACAGTGTCGCTCGAACGATAATGACACATCGTTCGCGCGACATGAGCATCTCGCTCGAATGAGATCTTATGTCGTTTGAACAACGTTGCGTGTCAGTTTGACTTTTTGTTTAAAACGTCTCTTCCAAAAGAGATCCAAATAAGTACAACTATTTTTCGATCTTATCAGAATAAAACTTAGCGTAAAACTCTAAAACACTTTTAAAACAATTTAAAACATTTTTCCTTATAAAATTACATCCTTATCTTTTATAAAAATAATTCTGAGCACCATTAATTATACGCATATATACCAGTGTGATCTCGGAATGCAATTAACATGAAGACAAATAAACTTGCACCATTTTGAACTTCGGCATTATTAATTCTTTGAAGCTTTGCCGCAACGTCTTCAATTTCTTCAATATGTCATATACCAAGTGGGATCGTGACAAAATAAAATCTCCCTATGACATATTACAAACACAGTTTTATTCACGGAATTAAGTCAAAACAATATAGGGACTCAATTGGAAATTTATGTCCTTATAAATCTCCCCCTTTGACTATTCTGGGACAAAACTAAACCAGTGGAATGCCTAAGACGTGCCGTCAAGCCGTATGACGCGTAAATCCCATCCCATAAACCCAAAGTCAAATATTACAGGATACGAACTAGTATATGTAGAACCGATAAACATGAACTGTCTGAATGTGATGTAGTCTTGAAATCTCGAACCTCTGAAGCATACCTACACACATGAAACAGACAAACAAATACCCAATGTGATCGTGTGGAAAACCGAGCGTCCGTGTAATACTCTAGTCGTTGTTATCGGCTTCCAACCACAATATAAAAACCTAAACTATAACTACACTCTTGTGGAGTATAGTGGCTAGTCTTGGTATCGAATCCTCAGGGAACTAGGACGAGTGAACGTAACGACGTTGGATAGATAGAGAAATCCTAACCTTGACTTACAAAAAGAAAAGGAAAAATTGATTTGGTTTTGAGATTGATTACAGCTTAATGCGATAATGAAAATGAGAAACGATGCAACTAAATTAATCTAACGAAATGGAGAATGATTAATGATTTAAAAAAAACTTTTTATTTTAAATGATGAGAGAAACAGGACGGGAATACAATCCCCCAACCCTAGTGTAGTGCGGTGATAATATTAATCGTAAATTTATCTGATTGATCTGACTCGGAATTTAGTACTCCCAAGCATTATGTATACGAGGTTCAAGCCCGTGTCATACCTAATCTGAGTATGAGTAAATCGGTATCGCGATAGTGACACTCAAATTGTACTCTAAATCATCACGAGTACCCAAAGGTAAACGAGATATAAAGATCCACAATTATTATGTAACTATGCAATACGATCATAATCAATCACTAAATTCATCGGATTAATTTTATACACATGCACTAACACATTAGGTTGGGTTCATGCATCCCGGCCTTTTAAACCTAGCCAGACATATTAAACTGAAGGATGCATGAAATAATAACGTTGCATGCGAAAGAACTCATGATAACACTAGATAGATATACGTAGTTAAGTATTATAAATGCAGAAATTCATTCAAACCATGCAGAAAAATTACCATGCAAGAATACTGAAAGTCACAAAAATATAGCTGAGATTACAACTTGAAAACAAACCCGGAAGTGTATGGATCTTGCAGCAATAAATCAAAATAATGTTCCTAGATGTTCTCCTCACTTTTTCTCTATCAAAAACTACTCAAAAATATCCAGAACAGCTGTTCCTAAGTTCCTACCTACGTATCCCCCACTTCTTGGAGAGTTTTAACCTAAAAGGAAACCTTAGAGCCAATCAGAATAAAGGAGACAAATTCGCTCATCAGGCCCCCCGAACCGGTTCGTATGTACCCCGAACCGATTCGCCCCCCAAACCGGTTCGCCCCTGGGTTCGCGAATGTTTGTTGGTCTGGGGTGCTTTTTCTTCCATTCAACACTTGGAATTTTTTCTTGTTTTCTTTCCTTTCTTCCTTGGATTTTTCTTCAACTTCAACGGGTCATAACTCATCAACTGTAGCTCGGATTTGGGTGCCGTTTCTTCCAGTGTTCTCCTTGTTCTGAGCTCTTCAACTTTCCAGTTGACTCCTCCATCGAGATCTGGCTACAGAATTACCAAAATTCCCTTAAACTTTCCTTCTTAGCGTTTCTTTCATTGTCTCGCTTTCTCTTTTGCGCTTCTTGCATAATTAACCTGTAAAACCAAGAAGAGAAGCACAAAACACGAAATACTTGCCAACGAAGATTAGTAGCATAAATGTGCGTCAAATCCATATAGGTTACATCACTCGGGTTCACAAATGCACTGAAATTATGGGAATAAATATACAATATTTATGTCCAATCACAATGCAGTATAGACGAACAAATGAATCCAATATATATATCCAAATGATACCAATTTTACAATAGATACTCATATGAATAAACTCTGAAAAATCATTTGTTAAATAGTTGAGCAACAAAATGATACCAAATTTAAACTGCCAATTTGTAATACCAATTTGTAAAATATGTAATCAAAAACATGCTCAACAAAAAAAATCTCCCCCTACATCACATACATTTCTCCCCCTTTTTGTTTTTAATAGACAATCCGATGAAAAGATAAACTAATCAACAAGTATCTAGCATGTGAATATACCAATTTGAGAATTAAAATCGCTAGATAATCATGAAACAACCAGCTAAATGTGATCAAGTAATGACAAATCAGTAGCTAGTAAACCAATGAATCACACAAAACATATAGAAATCTAATCATGTGTGATAAACGGAATTATATGCAAAATATCAATATGAGATAATAAAATCTGCATATATAAACTAGTCAGTCAAGAAATCTTCCAGCAGTACCAAAAAATATACCACAATAACCAGGGTGCTGCAAACAAATAAGAAGCAAAAATCTAGACTGTAGTTCGAACGAGCCAGGGACGTCGCTCAAATGAGATGAGGACGTCGCTCGAACGAGACTTCGTGCGACATGGTAATGTCGCTCGAACGAGGTCTTCTCGCGATATGAGATGTCATTTGAATGACTTCTCGTGACATGACAAACTTTTCCAGATTCCCAAAAATATTTTATATTTTTTCCCAGTGAAAAAATTTCCCCAAAAAAATACCAGAAAGGGCCTAACAGCAGCAAAACAGTGCTAAAACAGTATGCTTTTAACACAAAATGGAAAAATGTATAAAAACTAATAATGAGAGTTACATGCAAACATAGTATCGATGTGCTCAAACATGGACATGGAATGAATGGGTGTGAAACTATAACAAATTAGTCACAATTCCAACACATCGAAACGATAAAAAAACTCTAATTGATAGAGATAAATAATCAAACTTTATCATAGCCATATGACAATTAAAGTGTGAGCTTAATGAACTAAACATACTACATGCACAGAAATCCAGAATTTTGACAATTCTACAAATAATAGCGTCAAATTGCAATGTTTTAACATTAGGATTAGTTGAGCAAACCTGTTTAAATTTTCTCCAACCAAACTCCCTCATATATACATAAGTTTTCAAGTTCTTTTGAGGTTTCTAGCATTCTCAACTAGAGAAAATCTTATTGGCCCTTTTTCATATTGCTTTTTCTTTTGGGATCTTTTAAATGGTGGCTTTCACGATTAGTTAATTTTGAACTCTCGCAGCCCTTTCCCGTGAAACACTCATCATTTTTTTCAATTAGGTACCAATTCAAATCCTCATGGTAAAAGATTCTTACATGCACACTTCTCCTTAAGTCTACTTATGCATAGATGACAAGATTGAGATAAGAACGCCTCACCAAATTCAAATATGCAAGAGAAGTCAAACATCCATATAAACTCGTGTATGTGTGCAATGTCGGCATATATACAAAGTCGAATCAAAATGCATATCAACTTCGAAACAACCCCATATAAACAATGGTTAAGACCATTCTAAGTATCGATAATAATGACCAAATGTCCTAGCCACATGGATAATGAAACGATGGGGGGTCCAAGCACACCGATATGCCACATCAAACATGTAAACTCAAAATAAACAAAAACCTAAAATCTTTTTGGCTTTTCAAATATATTTTGACTCAAATGAAAGAAAAATATTTTTAGTTTTTCAAAAGTTTTCTCAAAAACAAAATCTTTTTGGATTTTTTCAATTGGACTCAAGCAAATGAAAACTATAGTACAAAATGATACACATGTCATTATACTAGCAATGAATATATCATGAAGCAAACTAGCATATAACAAACATGGCAACACTATCATTCTTTAGATTTAATATGCAAAGAATCAAGTGCAACCAAATGAGAATCATGAAGTTTTATTCCTAAAGCCACTAAATCCGATTTCCTAACCCAAGTTGGTGTAAAAGGAAGCATGGGGGTTTGGGTAACTAGGAAACTTTATTCCTAAACTTCCTAGGAGCTTGTCTAAGGTCGTAACAATAACGCCTAAGTTGACCTTTTCTACCACAAAACGTGCAAGTGTAGCGATGGTGGGAATGATTACCTACATATGGACCTTTTCTAAACTTCCTAGTGTTTTTCACACATGCGTGGGGAATGGGAGCAACTCTCTCATCAAAACCTATACCTTCCCTATCTCCCTTAATTTGGACGGTGCCTAAGATCTTATCTAACTTCTCCGACCTAGACTTTAAATCAAACTTAACTCTAAACGAGTCTCTCAATCTCTCCTCCAACTCATGAATCCTAAACTCTAGCAAACTCCTAGACTCCTCAAATGCTAAAATCTCCTTTTTCAAAGACTCCATCAATCCACGGAGATTATCTCTCTCTTTCTCCACAAACTCTAGTTTCTCTCTAAACTTCTTCTCTCGTTCCCTAAGATCCTCTATCAAACTACCATTATTTTCTATGGCACGCTCATTTAACTTAGCTTGAAATTTTAAGTTAGCCTTTTTCACCTTCACTGTTTCGGCATACAACTCATTAAACGCATTTTGCAATTCTTTCACATTTATCTCCTCCTCGTCACTCTCTTCTCCCTCACTGACATGGGATTCACTCAAAACCTCCTCGAAAGTGTCATTCACATGAGAATCTACGTCGCTCACATGACATGCCACAAACGCAACAAAGTTACGATCAATGGGGGAACTCTCTCCCTCTTCCGGATCACTATCACTTAACGTGGCATTATAAATAATGGGTTGCTTGCCCTCTTTCTTAAGTCTAGTGGGACACTCCTTAACTTTGTGATCGTACCCCTCTCACCCAAACACACTTATCGGACTCATATCTCTTAGGCTTTTCAAACTTATCCTTAGAGATGGGATCAACTTTGTTGTTCTTGAATTTTTGAAATTTCTTGGCATCTTTCGATTGCTTTTGAAACTTAATAAAAATTATAAATTTCTTTGCCAATAAAGCAACATCCTCAAAATCGGAATCGGGATCGAAATTCGAAACTTTAATTTCCTCCTTTAGGGTTTTCAAAGTAATACTGAGAGAGTAGCTACACCGGAAATATTGCGACTTCTCAAATAAAATTCAATTTTAATTAATCCCAAATTTGAGTTAAACCCTAAATCATGCATCTAGATGATTTATCTAATAAAATAAAGCATGCAGGATAAAACAAACACTTTCAGGAAAAATCAAACACATGCTTGTGAGGAAAAATCCCCCAAAGGGGCAAAACCATTTATTTTCATTATAATATTATAACAGTACTGTTGATGTAAAAAATTAGATTATATCTAATTATTCAATCACAGATAAATAAATGAGACAAAGAATTTTAAAGTGGTTCAGCCTTATAAGAATGGCCTACGTCCACTCTTATGTTATTGCTGATTGTATGGGAATTCTCGATTACAAGTTATCTCAAGAAATTCCAGTCCCCTTACAATGAGGATTGTACAATGTATTTATAGCCCTGGGGCTGTAATGTGAAAGGGTAATACATTAAATGATGTAAATATGAAAGGGTGATACATTCAATGCTCCTTAAGCGTATGCGTCAAAATGATAAGCATTTAATGAACAGTCAAACTGTTGGTTATCCTGCTATTAATGCTTTGTTCGAGGTGCAGCTCAGATCGCCTGAGTTTCTCGGACCGCCTAAGCTTCTCGGTGCTCAAGAGTTCCTTCGAGAGTTCTCGTTCCTTAGAGCGTATGAGTTCCTCGGGGAAATAGTGTTCCTCATTGTAGTATGGTTCCTCGGAGCGTGTGAGTTCCTCGAAAGTGTTTGTTGTTGCCACGTAGACCGCCACATGTCTTCACTTTATTGATCCATGTCAGCAGACTAAATTTGGTATCAACAGAAGCCCCCAATGTTTCATAGTTAGAAATTTGAGGAGTGTGGAACATTCTTTCTCAGAATATGATAGCTTTAAATAGTCCTCCTGATTTTTAGGAGTGGTTCCCTTGTATTTATTTCTCTTTACCAAATTCATAGAATCAGGCTTTTTTGAATTTTCATAACCGCCTCGATTATTTTGTCCTTTTAGCCCCCATACTTTTTGTCCTTTTAGCCGCCGGTAGCATAATCGTTTCTTTTCGCTTAGATTGCCGCGCCCTTTTTGTTCCTCTAGCCGCCGGTAGCGTAATTGTTTCTTTTTGTAATCATTACTTTACCATTTCCTAAGGCAGAGTATTTAAACTTCACAGACACTCCCATCGTCTTCTACCTTTTCAAATTTTTATCTTCGAGTTTTCCGCCGTCTCTTTCTCTCCTGTGTATTCATCTCTTCCATCGTTCGTTGTCATCAGATCCACTCTTTTTCTGTAAGATTTTCTTCCTTCTTCTTCATTTCTTTTATTCATCATGGTTTACCCTGTTGAATCTCTTGATAAGTTTCGCTCTGATTTTTCTATTCCCTCATGGGTTGTTCTGGAAGAGCTTTATGAGCCTTCTGATTATTTTCATTTGGCTGAGGGACATTGGTTCCCCAGTCTCTTTATTGCTGAGTGTGGATTTTCTTTTCCACCCAATCCTTTATGTCTGGAATTTTGTCAATACTTTGACGTTGTTCCTGCAAGAATAGCCCCAAATACATGGAGAATAGTTAATGGGGTTCATAGGTTAAATCAAATCCATGAAACTCGCATAGGAATTCCAGAAATCATGTTTTGTTATAGATGGGCAGTTGGTGATAACACCTTTTATTTAAAAACCAGATTTTTAAAAAGGGCTTTAGTGGTCAATCTCCCGGATGGTAATAGGGACTATTTTGAGCACGGGGTTATCATAAAAAATTGGCAACATGCTCCTTTATCAGGAGATGAAGTGTATCAGGGGCCCAAATGCCCTCCCTATGGCAATGGGATAGGTTATTTTTATTTTATTTTATTTATTTTGAAATTATGCTTCTACTATGTTTGATAAAATGTGCCACTGATATTTTAATTTTGATTTATTTGCAGTTGATAGCAAAAGAAAGTGTCCAAAGGAAGCAGATGTTAATATAAGACATCTGAAACTTATCTGGAGTTTGCATCAGAGTGTTGCCGACGAGCATATTAGGTCAGCCTCGTATCTGCTGCAATACAAGAGCTACATCACTTCTTTCACTGCTCGTCCGGTGATAAGTGACGCAGAGCCAGTACCAGCTTCCACCAGCTCCTCGCCTGAATCACACATTCCTTTAAGTGAAAGGATGAAGAAGAGAAAACCTCCCACCCTTTTTGAAAAAACTGCCTCTGGTGCTGGAGAGGCAAAAATAAGCAAGATTGATGTCCCAGGGGAGGGGACAAAGAAAAATGATGGACCTTCCTCGATTGCCCCTGTTGTGAAGGTTGTCGAGAAGCCCCCAGTGGCTCCGAACAAGTCTGCTGCTCCAGGAAAGGTGATTGTAATATCACCGATCAAGATTTCCTCCTTGGTTGAATCTATTCCTGCTCCTCCGAGAAAGCTTAAGAAAAGCTCCTCGGTCAATTTGGATGACACTATCTCTCAGCCCCCGACTAGTGGAGCTGGTGTTCCAACTTTTGTTCCCCCGAGCTCTGCCATGAGCTCGGTGAAGACTTGGATCATTCCTGAGGTCCAAGGTATCGAAGAAAACCTTTCTTGGGATATGGTTACCTCTTTGGCAGCTCGCCACATTGCTTCTGTAAGTCCTTTTACTTTAAACTTTTCATCTTTCCCTTATTATATCTGTCTCTGACTTGCTTTCATTTTCTTTTCACAGTTGGTGAGTTGCTTCAATACAATTTTGAAGAAGGATGAAGCTATCAAAGCTTCCAGCTCCTCGTTCGGTGTAGAGTAAGCTTTAATGGGTTTGGGGCAGTCTCTGAAAGAGTCTCGCCAAAAATATGCTGGTGATAAAGAAACTTGGGAGAAGAAGCTTGCCTCCACTGATCAGGAGAAGGCTCGAGTTGTTGAAGTCTCCCAGGAGTTGGAGAAGAGAATAAAGGACTTGGAAGGGAAAAATAAACAGCTCGACGAGAAGCTCAAAAATTCTGGAGAACTTGAGAATAAGCTCAAGGTTGCTGAAGAGGAACTGGGTCAGCTTCGGGAGGTAAATCGGCAGAAGGAGGAGGTTAAAAATAAATTGAAGATTGCTGAAAACCTTCTGTCCGAGCAGCGTTCCTTGGAGAAGTTGAAGAGAAAACTGACTGTGAAGAAGTCTTTCAGCGCTGGATGGGACAAGGGGTGGAACAAGGGGTTGGATGCCATGATGTCACAAGTAGAATATGGCAGTCTCAAGTACTTCAGGGATGGATGGGTTGCTGCTCTACAGGAGATGAAAGTGGATGATAATTTCGAACTCTTTCAGCAACACATCCCTGGTCCCCCTCCAACTCTTGAAGAAGAAGAAGAGGGCGAAGCTGCCTCCGAAGAGTCTTCTATGGTGATGGGAGACCATATTTCTCTTCCCCCGACTATCCAGCCTGCTGACGAGGAACTACCTGCAACTTCCTCTGAGCAACCTCCAGCACCTCCCCTATTACTATCTGCTCCATCCGAGCAACCTACTTCCTCGTCCCAGCCTCCCGAGAAGGTTTTGGGAGACAAGGAAAAAGTGTAGAGTTGTTCGGACTTCTATTTTATTTTTCTTTAACAAATGTAATCCTGAACATGTAATTCTGAATCTTGTACTTCTGACCTTTATGATATAATAAAACTTGAACTTGTGTTTATTCATACTGTTGTCTCTTCTTCATACTCTGTCTTGATTCTTATTGATTATTGCTTTTCTTCCTCTGCTAGTTTTTGGCCAGGATGGAATTATTATCTACTCATGATACTCTGCTGCTGAGGCAATGCAATGATTATTTTAAGGCTGGTCACATAGATCTAGGTGCAGCACAAGTCGTCGACATCCTCGGCCAAGATGCTTCTGAATAAGCAGTTGAAGCATACCAATATCTGAAGTGTCTACTTGATCGAGCAGTGGCCAATAATGTGGCTTATTATGACATGATCGAGGATCTCCAAGGCATTCTTGAAGACCTTCAGCAACAATACAAAGAATCCACTGCCCTGTTACATGAGAGGTACGAGAAGAAATACCAGCAGATCGTTGCCGACAAGGGTTACGAGAAACTTTTTGCTGGCTACGATGTGAGGGAGAGAACTCTGAAGGGTGAGGTCGAGAAGTGCAGATAAATAGCTGAATTATTAGAGCAAGAGAACAACAATCTTCAAAGAGAGTTGTCACAGTTGAAGTCTGCAGCTTCTACTTCAAAAGCCTTCATCCCAGTGACTGATGAGGGATTCTCGTTCTTGGAAGTCGAGAACGCCAACTTGAGGGACGAGTTGGAAACCTTGAAGAGGTCTGGCCCATCTACATCTTCTCTTGGTCGAGCACGAGCTCTTCGGGGACGAGTAAGAGCTCCTCGGATTCCTATCGAGGAATAGAGGACTCAATCTGCCTTAGAGAACCAGGCCTTCCAATTAATGGCGAAGAACCAGGCATTGGCTGAAATGTCAAAGAAGATCAGGGACCTGGAAGAGCAGCTTTCCATGCAGAAGTCTACCTTGGAGAATAAAGAGATCTTCATCAAAAATCTCCACGAGCAGCTGGAAAGACTAACATATCAATTCCACAAATAGCCCAGGGAGTTCTGGATGGCTGGATACAACAAAGCTCTCTATCACTTGGACGATCGTATCCAGAATGCCAATAATGAGGGCTAAAAGCAAGGCTGGTTGAATGCCTTAGGTGTGCTGCAACTCGAACAGGGTCATTACCTGTGGGACTATCATGATCCTGGGCTGCTCGACCTACCCGTTCCACCATTCAAACTTGATATGAGTTGGATCCCTGCTCGGGCCATTCCTCGATGCTTAATTTCCAAGTATCTCGGTGACTACAATCTCCATTCAAGTGTTGAAGTATCTCGTCCCGAGAACCTTCTAGATCGACCATATGTGATGAATATCAGGATGTTAAAAGATTTGAACTTCATAAACTCTCCTCTTGCTTTAAATGATCCTCCTGCTGGCGAGGAACCTGTTTCAAAAGCAGAGGGGAAGAAACCAATAGAGTAGAAATTTTGATGTAACAGTTAGTGTACATTTCATTACCAATGTAATCTATTCTTTGATTTAATGAAAGACTTTCATTTTTTTTCGCAATTTTAACTGCTATTGTCTTGTAAAACACTTTATATTTTTGCATGTGTATCTGATAAAAAGATAACAATATTGTGTAGTTTGTCGATCAACTTATTGTCGAGTAGTTTGAACTTGTGGTAGTCATTTGGCAAAAATAATATTTTGTTTCTCGACCAACTTAGTAATAATTAAAAAGTTACGAGTATAAAAAATGTTGCTCGATCACTTTAAATTTTACTTGTCGACCAACTACAGTTAGTGGGTTTTTATCCCGACCAGCCATAGTTGGTAGATTTTTCTCTTAAATGTTTCCGACCAACCAAGGTCGGTAAATTTTCCTTGTCGACCAACTACAGTTGGTGAGTTTCTATCCCCGACCAGCCATAGTTAGTCTTTTTGAAATAATTCTACCTCCCGACCAACTCAAGTTGGCATTTTTAGGAATACTTTTATTTCCCGAGAAACATATAGTTTTATTTCCCTTAGGAATACAAATTTTACTTCCCGGAGGAATATAGGTAGCTTTACTTCCCGGAAGAATATTGGTAGCTTTACTTCCCGGAGGAATATAGGTAGCTTTACTTCCCGGAGGAATATTGGTTTCTCAACCAACCTTATTTGGCATTTTCGAGAAAAAATTTGAGTAGCCTGAGTTTTGCCGAGTAGTGTGTAGCACTAGTATTCCCCGAAAAACTTTCAATAAAAAGAAAGAATTCGGCAGAATATCTTCATTTTATTCATCACTGATAATACTTACGTAGGTGCTCTGCATTCCATGCGTTCTTAAACTCCTCCCCTTCTAAAGTTTCTATTCGGTAAGTTCCTGGACGAACAACTTCTATAACTCGGTATGGCCCATGCCAGTTTGCCTCCAGTTTATTGTTCTTTTGAATTACTTTCTTCAGCACATAGTCTCCTTCTTTCAGGTCGCACTTCTTCACCCTCTTATTGTAGAACAAAGTTGTTCGCTGCTGGTAAGTAGCATTTCTAATGGCTGCTTCTTCTCTAACTTCCTCGAGCATGTCTAAATCCAATCTTCTCATTAAGTCGCTGACAGGGGAATTGAAATTCAGTACCCTATGTGTTGGGAGGCCCAACTCGGCAGGTATAACAGCTTCACTTCCAAACGCCAGCATATATGGTGATTCTCCAGTTGCTACTCGGGGAGTAGTTCGGTAAGCCCACGGTACTGATTGTAACTCATTGATCCAGTTTGCTTTTGCATCATCCAATCTTTTTTTCAAACCATTCAACAGTGTTCTGTTTGTCACTTTAGTTTGTCCATTACTTTGAGGATGGCCTGGTGCTGAGTGGATCTTCAACACATTTGATTGATGACAATAGGCAGCGAACTCCTCGTTATCAAAATGTGTTCCATGGTCTGTGATGAAATCATGAGGAACACCATATCGACAAATGATGTTCTTCCAAATAAATTGGTACACCTTCTCGTACGTCATATCAATAAGAGTCGCAGCTTCCACCCACTTAGTAAAATAATCCACTGCGATGACGAGGTATTTGAACCTTCCTCTAGTCGTTGGCAGTGGTCCAACCAAATCTATTCCCCACATGCCAAATGGCCAAGGGGAAGTGATGGGTGTCAACAATGCCTGTGGAGTTATTCAGATGGAGGAAAAGTGATAGCACTTGTCACATTTCTTGGCATAGGCTACACAATCAGCCCTCATCGTCGGCCAGTAACATCCCTGCGTCATCATCCTTTGCAAAAGCGTCCAACCTGCTACATGGGCTCCACAGGACCCTTCATGAACCTCTTCAATTAAATCTTTCACCTCGGTGGGATGCACACATCTTTGCAAACCTGCCATAATTCCTCGTCTATATAAAATACTGTTAGTTAATACATACCGAGCAGCCTTAAACTTCAATTTCTTGGCTGCGAGCTGGTCAATTGGTAATTCTCCCTCCTCAATATATGCCCTGATGGGATCCATCCAAGATGGTCCTAAATCAAGGGTGATAAAGTTCATCGCCAAATCTTCATCTATACTTCGACCAGCAAAAACTTTAATTGGGATTGTTCTTCGTAGCTCGGTATGAGTAGCTGATGCTAATCGAGCTAAGGCATCTGCTCTTGCATTCTCCATTCTCGGTATTCTGACCAGCTGAATTGTAGTAAATTCTGATACCAACTCCATCACCTTTTCATGGTATTTGATCATTAATTCTCCTTTGGCTGCATATATTCCCAACATTTGATTTACAATTAATTGAGAATCACTGAAGACAATAATTTGCTGCCCCCCATAATTTTTGCCAAATTAAGACCTGCAATCATGGCCTCATACTCAACTTCATTATTAGAAGCTTTGAATTGGAAATGTAGGGCGTACTCTATGTCGACCTCGTCCGGAGTGCTCAAAACTATCACTGCCCCACTGCCTGTTGTGCAAGATGAGCCATCTACATATTGCCTCCATTATAAGTAACTCGTCTTCAAACTTCTGATCTGACAGAGTTCCTCGGCGAAATATTTGTTTCTTCCTTTCATCTTCCCCTGATATTTATCGCTCTTCGTCGACCATCTTTTCTTTCCCCTTTACCAACCGGAGTTGGTCTGAGCTCGAATTTAATGATCCTGTAACATCCACTTGCCCTTTTACCAACCGGAGTTGGTCTGAGCTTGTGTTTGTTGATCCTGTAACATCCACAGGTTGATCAGCGAGTAACTTTTTCTCCTCGGGGGTAGAAGGATAGGTGAACTCTGCTATAAAATCTGCTACAACTTGCCCTTTAAGCGATGATCTGGGTTCATAGACTATATCGTATTCACCGAGCTCTATTGCCCAGTACATCAATTTCCCTGATTTTTTTGGTTTATGAAGGGCTTGTATCAACGGCATGTCAGTATACACGACTATAGTATGGTCCTGGAAGTATGGCCTCATTCTTCTACTCGCCTCAATCATCGCCAATGCTAACTTTTCCAGTCTTGGATATCCGATCTCTGCTCCTCGGAAGGCCTTACTTGTGTAATAGATTGGTTTTTGTACTCCATTCTCCACTCTTATCAATGCCGAGCTAACTTCATTCTCCGATACTGCTAGGTACAAGTACAATTTTTCTCCCATCACTGCCCTGGATAACAATGGAGGTGCTCCCAAGTATTTCTTCAAGTCTTGAAAAGCATTCTCACATTCATCATTCCACTCAAAAGTCTTTCGGAGTGTCTTGAAGAATGGGAGACATCGATCAGTTGCTCGTGATACAAATCTGTTGAGTGCTTCTACTCGTCCTGTAAGACTTTGCACCTCTTTCTTCGTCGTTGGAGATCGCAGCCCTAATAGAGATTTGATCTTTTCAGGATTCGCTTCAATGCCTCGTTGGTTGACAATGTATCCGAGAAACATGCCTTCTCGTACTCCAAATATGCACTTCGTCGGGTTCAGCTTCATTTTATATTTATCTAGTTGATCAAAAGTCTGACTTAAGTCAACTAGATGATCGGCAACTTTCTTGCTCTTTGTCATCATATCGTCAACATAGACTTCCATATTGCAACTGATTTGTTCAGTAAAGACTTTGTTCATCAGCCTCTGATATGTCGCACCTGCATTTTTCAAACCAAAAGACATAACATTATAACAATAAGTTCCCCTAGGGGTAATGAAAGAAGTACTCTCCCTATCTTCAGGTTTCATTTTAATCCAATTGTAGCCAGAATAAGCATCCATGAAACTCAACAGCTCGTGTCTCGAGGTAGCATCGACTAGTTGATCAATTCGGGGCAGTGGAAAGTGATCCTTTGGGCATGCTTTGTTGAGGTCGGTGAAGTCTACACACATCCTCCATTTGTTGTTCTTCTTCTTTACCATCACCACATTGGCTAACCAGTCTGGATATTTAACATCTTCAATGAAGCAAGCTTTCTGGAGCTTCTCGACTTCCTCCTGTATAGCTTGATTCTTCTCGGGGCTGAACACTCTTCTTCTCTGCTTCACTGGCTTGATCTCCTTATTCACATTGAGTTCGTGACATAAGAAATTTGGGTTTATCCCGGGCATACCCTCATGACTCCACGCAAAAGTTTGCTTTCTGCTTCTAAGGAAAGTTATTAATTCATGTTTTAGTGAGGCTTCCAATGACGAACCTACTTGAGTAGTCTATTCAGGGTCCTCGTCGTCCAGAATGATATTTTCAGTAGCTTCCACCACTTGACCCTTCAAGAGTTGTGACTCATCTCTAGGATCCAATGTTTCAATTTTTGCCCCCTCTTCGACTTGATAAGTAGTAGTCTTTTTCCTTGATTCCTCCAGTTCCTCTTGCTCGGCGGATGAATAATAGCATTTCCGAGCTACTTTCTGGTCACCTTTAACAACTCCTACTCCAAAATTTATTGGAAATTTCAGGCACTGATGCACCGTAGATGGTATAGCCTCGAACTTCTTCAATCCTACTCTTCCCATGATGATATTGTATGATGATTGAACATTCTTATCCATCACGAAAAAGCGTATTCTTTCTGTCCGACAAGCAGGCCACGTACCAATGAATCTATCTAACTTGATCGTCCCAAGTGGAAATACTTTCTCTCCAGCAAAACCGATGAGGGGTCTATGATAAGGCTCCAATTGAGATAGCTTTAGATTTAAACTATCGAAGCACGAGTAGAACATGATGTCTGCCGAGCTGCCACTATCTACCAGTACTCTTGAAATCACTACCTCCTTCATTCTCATCTTGATCACCAATGGGTCATCATGAGGATATAGAACACCTACAAGGTCATTCTTTGAGAACCCAATGACTAACTTCTCTTTTTTCACCTTTCTCGGCCAATCCTCCTCAGCAAGATTTATTCGTTGAATTTACGAGCAAGCTTGAGCCTCACAAAGGTAAGCTTTTCTTTCGGCAGTAAGGTCTCCTCCTCCTGCATCTCCACCTGTTATAACATTATAGTCAAATGACCCAAAGCGTATTGAAAATACCTCTCGTTCTGGCTGCCTTGGTCTCTTGGAAAGATCGGGGTCATCCTCGGGATCAACTTCATGGTTTCTTTTCTTGTTCTCCTCTGCTCGACGAGGAGATCTAGACCTCTCTCTAGTTCGGTCATTGTTCCTTCTTTCGGCTCCATGATCAACGTACTTTGCCAGCTTTCCTCGTCTGATGAGTGTTTCAATCTCGTTCTGAAGAGCTATATAATTTCTGGTCATATGGCCATATTCTTTATGCAACTCGTAATACTTTGCCTTATTCCTCTTGTCAGGGTCTGCCTTTATTTTCTCTGGCTAGTTTAGTTCCTCGTTGTTCTTGATTTCCTCTAGAACATGGTTGATATCCTTCTTCAAGGGAGTATAATTATCATATTTCTTCATCACGTCCCATACCGACCTGTTTTTTGAATGTTTGTCATTACCATTGTTCTTATGCTCTTTCTTCTTAGCTTTATCACCTTCCACCTTGGTTTATTTGGCATCCATATTCTTCTTCGCAGCCATAGCCTCCTCGTCATTCATAATCTTGGACGCTTTTCCCATCAGATCCGACATGGTTCTAGGTGGATCTTTGGCCAAAGTATAGTATAACTTGTTAGGCAGTAGTCCACTCATCAAGGCGGTAATCGCTGTCTTCTCCTCGTAATCAATAACTTCAAGTTTCTCGTTATTAAAACGAGTTATATAACCTCTGGTACTTTCACCAAGCTTTTGTCTAACACTTAACAAATGTGCTACTCGTTTAACTGGCTTTGCCCCAAAATAGAAATTCCCAATGAATAACTCAGCCAGTTGAAGAAAAGTTGAAATCTTACCTCGAGGAAGATTATTATACCATATTTGAGCAGATCCGGTAAGATTTCCCGAGAATGCTCTACATCTCATCTCATCTGGAACAGCATAGATGTCGGCTGCAGCTTGGTATTGTTCTATATTAAGGACAGGGTCTATCTTTCCACCATATTTAGGTGTCATAATAGGTGCTTTGAATTTTGATGGTGTTGGAAAATCTACAATGGCCTGGACAAAAGGTGTTCCTCGAACAAAGGTTCGTTGTAGAGGGTTCTTAGCTTTAACCATTTCCCCCAATCTATCCTCCAGCCTTTGAATAGAGCCTTTCCATGCATCATTCCCTTCCTCGAGCATGTTGGTTCGAGCAGCTGATCGCGTTGAGGTGGCTTCCTGGTATCTATCTTGACGAGCAACTGGTCACGACTGGGCAGATCCTTCCCTTAAGTCGGATGGTCGTCGAAAACTCCTCGATGGGGCTCTAGGAGGACTTTTGATCCTCCTAGGACCTAATCGGTCGAAAAGAGATACTCTGCTTAATCTTTCTAGCGCACTGGTCCTTTCTGGGGAGAGAGTGATACGTTGTTCAGTAACTGTGGTTCGCATTGACGAAGTTCGTCCAGGTTGATAAGAAAAATCTTCAGACTCCTCATTGCGATATGAATTGGTACGCCTAGTACGCGAAGAAGATACACGGGTATTTCTTTGAATACTTCGTGGTCTTGAATGGGTTGATGCACCGCCATGGAGGGTTTGTATGAGTTGACGCATAGTTTCTTGCATGACGGTCTTGCCCTGAGCCAGATTTGTCATTATTCCAGCCAGATCTGGAATACTTGGCGGAGCAGATGGATTTGGAGGGCTTCCAGCGTTTCGATTGCTTGATTCTAGAATATCAGCCATTTGTGATGGATTGTTTTTTATGGAAAAATGATATTACCAGTCGTTTCCCACAGACGGCGCCAATCTGTTGATGTAAAAAATTAGATTATATCTAATTATTCAATCACAGATAAATAAATGAGATAAAGAATTTTAAAGTGGTTCAGCCTTATAAGAATGGCCTACGTCCACTGTTATGTTGCTGCTGACTGCATGGGAATTCTCGATTACAAGTTATCTCAAGAAATTTTGGTCCCCTTACAATGAGGATTGTACAATGTATTTATAGCCCTGGGGCTGCAATGTGAAAGGGTAATACATTAAATGATGTACATATGAAAGAGTGATACATTCAATGCTCCTTAAGCGTATGCGTCAGAATGATAAGCATTTAATGAACAATCAAACTGTTGGTTATCCTGCTATTAATGCTTTGTTCGGGGAGCAGCTCGGACCGCCTGAGTTTCTCGGACCGCCTAAGCTTCTCGGTGCTCAAGAGTTCCTCGGAGAGTTCTCGTTCCTCGGAGCGTATGAGTTCCTCGGGTAAACAGTGTTCCTCGTTGTAGTATGGTTCCTCGGAGCGTGTGAGTTCCTCGAAAGTGTTTGTTGTTGCCACGTACACTGCCACGTGTCTTCACTTTATTGATCCATGTCAGCAGACTAAACTTGGTATCAACAGTACAATTTCAGATTACAATGAAAATACAAGTGACTAAGAATTACCCTCAGGTGTTGGATTTTTTAGTCGGCGGCTGGAAATATCCCTTTCCAGGAGGGTTGCAATGAAGAAGAGAAACAACTTCTCCACAAGGTTGTCGGCTGGAATTTTCCCTTTCCAGGAGGGCAGCAATGAAGAAGAAAGACGGCTTCTCCACAAGGGTTGAATAATAACAACATTGTGTTCAATGGTTCAAAAAGATTCACAAAAGTAATTGGGATTTTTGTGTGTGAATCAAAAAGATGTTTGGCACATCAAAAAACGAAGTCTTGTTGTGTTTTATCTCTTAGAAACGTTTTCTCAAAGACTTCAAAAAAATACACCAACGAAGTAGGAATATATATAGAAAATAAGAGCTGGTGGATTAAAATCTCACGGAACTGTTCGAACTTATCCCAGGTGGACCGGTCCGGCTTGGGGGTGGATCGGTCCGACCTCGGATCGGTTCTTTTAAATTTTGGCTTCTTCAGTTCGCAATCGGTCTGTGGTCTACTGTAAAAAGCAAGGCGGATCGGTTCGGGTAGAGGGCAGACCGGTCCGATTTCCCAGAAAAATAAAAAACTTTTAAAAGCCTCATTTTTGCTTGAAAAAACTTACTTCTTATTTTTATAAAAACATTTTATAAAAACTTCCCAATACTAAGTATGAACTTTAAGGAACTTAAAAACAAAATTTTACCAAGTTCATTCTCGCGGAGGCTATGATGTTGAAGACACTTTGATATTCGGATCCGTTGATGTAGATGCGATCTTGAGTTTCTTCAACGGTGTAACGGCGTACGACATACAAATTGATAATGGACAAAAATGTCCTTACAAATACCCTTTTCTTTCTTAGGCACTTGCTTGGAGGCAATTGTGTTGATTTCATTGGTTTGTAAGTCACCTACAATATCTTCTAGTTTCGTCGACTCTAACTTACCAAAGGATTTTAAAATGGTCACTTTTGCATCAAACCTACTAGGCAACGACCTAAGGATTTTCTTAATGACACGATTGTCAGGAATTTTCTCACCTAGGTTAAACGACGAGTTGACAATATTGGATAACCTAGCATAAAACTCATAAAAAGTCTCACTCTCTAACATCCTAATGGTCTCAAACTATGTAGTGAGATTTTGAAGCTTCGACGCCCTAACCGTGCTAGTGCCCTCGTGAGTGTGCCAAAATATACCAAGCCTCTTTTGATGTTTCACAAGTCATAATTCTATTATATTCTTCTGGTTTGACATGTGAAGAAATAACGTGCAAACCCTTAGAATTATATTGTGATAGTCTATGTTCAGTTTCGGTTCATGACTCGATAGGCTTTAAATTAGTGACCTCACCTAAAATAGTGACAGGGGGTGTCCAACCTTTCTCAACTGCTATCCACACACGCTCATCAATTGATTTTAATTCACTTTTCATTCTCATCTTCCAATAGGTGTAATTAGTACCATAAAAAATAGGAGTTCGAAAAAGTTCGTTATTTCCAAAATTCATCTTTGAAAATACACGGGATCACAAAATAAATAAATTATGTTTTCTAGCTCTGATACCAATTTGAAAACGGGGTGGTCCCCATGCGTGTGTTTCAAATCAAACCAATTTTCACCAAAAAATTATCTAACTTTTAATTAGCACCAAACCAAGTTGTTAAAAAGCAATTCTTACTTTAAACCAATTTTATCTTGATTAATCCTAAACATGCATCTAGTGATTAAAGCAAGTAAAGTAAAGTAAAGTAAAGTAAAGAATACTCACAATGCTGGATGAACGTGAAAAAACCCAAGACGGGAAAAAATCTCGGGCGGACCAAGCCAGACAATCGCTATGAATAAAGGTTTTACAAAGACAGATTAGCCTTACTCAATGACTCGATCCCCACGGGTCTTGACTCTCCTTCTGATCTTCAATCGTTCATCAATAGTGCCCATGCAGAAATTTTATCTTCCATGATACCTGTCTACAACACACACGTCCACGTATGTCTCGGTGTCCACCGAATGGCTTTGATACGTCTACGATGTCGAACAAGAAGTCCTTCTCTTTTCTTCTTCGTAATACAATGATGTTCATGTATAGAACAAACCTTATTGGTGAAGCAAGATCACATAAACATATAATAATGATAACTCATATCTTTTTAAACTCTAAGGATGTGTTTAAGCTTTGTAACCTTAAAAAAACTTGTGCAAACCGGTTTCTGGATCGTAAACTGTTTTTCCAGAATGCACACATGAAAACTCTGACGAAAACACGTTTTAAATAGGAATTAAACGTTGCCTCAAAAATAGTGTCGCTCGAATGAGAATGACACATCGTTCGTGCGACATAAGCATCTCGTTCGATCCAGCTCTTATGTCGTTTGAATGACGCCACGTGTCAGTTTGACTTTTTGTTTAAAACGTCTCTTCCAAAAGAGATCCAAATAAGTCAAACTCTTTTTCGAGCTTATCAGAATAAAACATAGTGTAAAACTCTAAAACACTTTTAAAATAATTTAAAACATTTTTCCTTATAAAATTACATCCTTATCTTTTATAAAAACAATTCCGAGCACCATTAATTATACGCATATATACCTGTGTGATCTCAGAATGCAATTAACATGAAGACAAATAAACTTTCACCATTTTGAACTTCGGCATTATTAATTCTTTGAAGCTTTGCCGCAACGTCTTCAATTTCTTCAATACGTCATATACAAAGTGGGATCGTGACAAAATAAAAACTCCATATGAGATACTACAAACACAGTTTGTTCACGGAATTAAGTCAAAGCAATACAGGGACTCAATTGGAAATTTATGTCCTTACATGCTTGAAATTAATAAATTCTGGGTTTGATCAATTATTTAATTTACGATTGCTTTTATATCTGGTAAATGTACTAGGGTTTGGGGAATTGTATTCCAACCTTATCTCTCATTCATATTAACTAATCGGGATTTTTCTTGTTTTAATTAGGTTTAGTTAACTTCTTTAGTTTTCCCTTTTTTCCTTTCTTACCCCATCATCATATTTTACACTTCATTTTTGAAGTAATAAATCAATTAAAATCTATCAAATATTACCTGTGGATAGGCCTGTCAATGGGTCGGGTCTGGACCCGGACCCGACCCGAATCCGATCCGTATAATAGGGTCTGAGCATATTTTTTTGGACCCGAGACCCGAAGACCCGAATACCCGAAGACCCGTTTATTAAACGGGTAGGGTCTGGATCTTATACAAGACCCGGACCCGAAGACCCTACCCGAATTATACATTATTATTTTTTAAATATATATACATATACTATAGATTTATATATATTTAGAAATATATCTCATCAATATAACATGTAAGTAATATATATTTATGTATATAATAAATATAAATAATATATGTTTTATTTATACTAATAATATTCTATAATACATTACAAAATATTTTATTTTAAGATTGAAAAATAAAGAAGGGGGATAATATAAAATAAATATAAAATAGATGTATATATTTGGCCAGACCCGGACCCGAACCCTAGACCCGAAGACCCGAACGGATCTGGGTCTGGATCCAATATTGTAGACCCGATGAAGATCCGGACCCGAACCCGAACCCGATGAAGACCCGATTACACGGATCTGGATCTCCCTAAACCCGACCCGTCTCCAACCCGTTGACAGGCCTACCTGTGGATTCGATACCCAGACTAGGCGATATACTCCATAAAAGTGTAGTTAAAGTTTAGAATTTTTTTGTATTATGGTCGGAAGCCGATAACAACGATTAGCGTATTTAAACGAACGCTCGACTTTTGCCTTGATCACCCACATCTAGAAAAACTCCAAGTAAAAGACACAAAAGAATGTTAAAACTCAATCAAAACCCAGTTCACCTAAAATACTCGAAATTCACATGCTAAATCACATCAAAATAATCCCCCAAAATCGGTACATGAAATTAAATACCGTAATTTCCCTATCATTATTCATCCAATAATTTAAGATTGAAAACTAAATAACATATTTAATGATTAGTTATAAACCATAAGACATAAAAATATCCATTAAAAATAATTAGAAGTCGGTGATTCGGTGATGCTTTAGCTGTTTCAGTATCAAATCCGGTAATCTAGCCAAATTGATTTGCATATCTATATCTCCATTCAACTTTTTGAAAACAAAAAGTCACTCGGCATGAGAAGCTTTATATTTCCAACAATATATAATTAATTGATAACAGGCAACAATTGGGTTCAATGAATATAAAAGAGTGAATTTAATAACTCATTTTCCTCCACCAAAGGAGTAACTTCATCAAAAACACTTCAACTTATACAAAAATCAATCTTAGGATCTCAGACAAAGAAAATGTGTATTAACGTAATTAGGACGTTGTAAATTATTTTACCCATTGATATAGATAAGTTGACCTTCACTTCAAACTACAGTTGCTATCAAAGTCCCAAGGATCTGTTAAAAATAAATCAGTAATACATAAACAGTGCGAATGGGTTAATCTATAAAAAAAACAAACAAATAACAAGACATAGATTGCAATACATATACATTTATGTGAATAAAATGAAAAATAAAATACAACACTTAAATACTTTAATAAAGAGCATAAATTAACGCCATCCTTGTCAAACACATCAAAATAAATATTTTGCCTAAAATTGGAGACTATTATTGTTAATTAAGACAGATTTAGGTACCAAAAAAAATCAAAAACCCCCAATTTAAGCAGGTATTAAAACAGATATGGGTACCAAAAAAGTAAAAACCCTAAATTTAAGCTTATACCCCTATGTTAAACAAAAAAAAGATAATCTTGAAAAATTAGGGAAGAGAACAAAAATTAGAGTACACTTGGAAAATGAAAGCTACTTAGAACAAAAACCACCAATCACAACTCTACTAAACCGATTAAGAAATGCAAAAAAAAAAAAAAGTTCCAATTGGATTTGAAAAAAGTTAGATCTAGAAAATTTGAACAAAAAACTCACGAATTTCCAATCAGAGAGAGAGTGCATGTTTGTATAGGGTCGGGGTCCAGTGTTGGTAGAATATGTGTTGGCCAGTGGTATGAAGTTTGGTTTGTTTGATATTTGGATGGTCGTATATTTGAGTTGTTGGTGATGTGGTAGGAAGTTTGGGTGGTCTAAGATTTGATTTTTCGGAGGTTTGAGATTTGCTTTTGAAAGTTGGAACTGGTGGGATTTGTGGTTTGGGTGTCGTTAGGTAGAGAGAGATGAGAGAGGTTTTAGAGGGATATTACCAAAATACCCTGAATTTTGAATTAAAGTGAGTTGTTAAAGAGAGGGGCAAGTAATTTACTTTCTTACTCATGTTTTTGAATTTTTGGGAAGAGGAAGAAAGGAAATAAGGGTTAAAAAAGAGGGGGAACTCAAATATTTAAGGGAAAAATATGGTATGAGGTGTATTTTAATCTCAACCATTAGATCGTTGCCTTGTTGACTCCGATCTTAACTGTGAAGTGTCTTCCCATCTTATATATATATATATATATATATATTAAGTTTTTTATTTATTTAATTTGTACTATATATAAACCGTACAATTTACAAAAAAATAGTTTTTGTCAAAGTATTTTCTTTTTGTAAAAAATAATTATTTTTTCTTAAACACTAATATATACATAAGTTTACTTTACAGTTTAAACCGTATGTATATTTTATTCTTTTAAAATTCTTCTTTTTCTAACAGTTTTTTATTTATTTTAAAGGATCAATTACCATTAAGTCCCTTAAAAAAATTTTAATACACATTTAGTCCAAGCCTTTTTATTTTGTTCCAAAAAGTTCCTCAAACACCCATTTAATCAATATTCTCTTATTTTTAAAGGTTTGTGCTAACGGCATCCCTATCCCACCTCCGGCCCGCCCCCCCACCCTCTCACTGCCGGAGCTCAGGTGACCCTCATCGGAGCTCATTTTTTTAGTATTTTTACGTGGTGATTGACTTTTTGAAACAAAAGAAAAAGTCTTGAACTAGACTTGTATTAAAAAATGTTTAAGGGGCTATTTGTTATATGCTCCTATTTTAACATGACTGTTTTACAAGTACAATTTTATGTATATTTAACTGTTTTTAATTAAAAAAAACATAATTTTAACATTTTTTAAAAACGTTTTTAACTATTTTTTAATATACAATTTTTAAATAAAAAAAATATTTTTTTAATAAAATACAAATTTTATATATATATATATTACATTTTTTTTTATTTTGTACTATATATAAACAATACAGTTTATTTTTTAAAAAATAGTTTTTATTAGATATTATCCTTTTTTTAAATAGTTAAGAAAGACTGCTGAAACACTGATATTTACATAAGTTTACTTTAAAATTTAAACCGTGCGTATACATTTTTCGTTTTTATAAAAGTTTTTACTTTTATTTTTTAAAAGGTTGTTTTCGAGTACAATTTTATATATATTTAACTGTTTTTAATTTTTTTTAAAAGAAAGTTTTCACGATTTTTATTAAATTTTATGAACTATTTTTTTAAATACAGGGTTTTTAACTATTTTTAATAAAAAATTATTTTTAATATATATTACGCTTTTTTTATTTCGTAATATATATAAACTGTATAATTTAAAAAAAAAGTAGTTTTTGTTAAAGTTTTTTCTTTTTGTAATAATAGTTAAAAAAGGTTTTTAAAATACTGATATACACATGAGTTTAATTTAGAGTTTAAATCGTTTGTATATATATAGATATATATACACACACACACGTTGTGCTTTTTCTAATTGTTTTTTTAAACCAAACTACTTTTTTAATGTAAAGTTTTTATATATATATTTAATTGTTTTTAATTAAAAAACAAAGTTTTAATAATTTTTAATAAATTTTAGTATATAATGTGCCTAATGTTTTTTTTAATTAAAAAATTTAAGAGGCTAACAATTATATTGGCTTTGAATCATTTAGAGGTAACACGTTCATATGATAAAAATAAATAAAATATCTAATACAATTTAAAAGTGTTAACTTAAAATCTTGAAATAAAAATAAATGCACAATAATAAGACTATGACATAACCTTGTTAAGCTTCAAATTACGAGTGAGTTCGGCGAATTATATATTGAAAAAAAACTTCAAGGTCACTCGCACAAAATTAAAACTAAAATAGTAAGAACCCTTGTTGAATACCAATTTTCTCAACAAAACAATCAAATTCTCAATTTTTTTATCCCATCGATTGAAACGCGGGTTATTAACCGGGTTTATAGGCTTGACCAAAACAAAGTTGTATATAGCTTCAATTTGGCCAAACCTATTAACCCGGCTAATTGCCTGCGATTCAACCGACGGGTTCCGTACAATATTGATTAGAGCTATTATTGATGCCCAAACAAGATTAATCCCCTTTGAGCAACACTTTATTGATGGTTACAGGATTTTAGATTTGCAGTTTGGATAATTGAACACATTAATCAAATTATCAATCGGACATTAACTTTTTTTTTAATGTTATCATGTCGTGTTATCGTGACGGTTATATAAGGATTACTAAACCAAAATCGTTATATTAAGAAGTCATAATGAAAGACAATCCAGAAACAAATTTCTCTAATGGGTCGTGTCATACATACATACAAGGTTAAGTAAACAATAATAAATTAATATATCACAGCACAATATTTGTCTAAATTAAGTAAAAGATCATTCAAATTAGGGTTGTCATTAAGAGCACACTAAAACTCTGTAAGGGTCTTTAATGCGTCTACTTGAGTAGTCAAACCCTTTGGTGCATGCATAACAATAGACCAATTGTCGCCGTTTATGCACTTTGAGTATAATACCCTCTTCAAGTTTTGAAAGGCACAAATAAAAGGCTCGTCGATCATGCTATCTTTACTCTTCATCTTAGATAAATCTGCCATAATAAGTTTTGTGGTCGGATCAACTTTACAACCATTAATAGTGTCCTCTACCTTGACCCAGTCACAATAGAATATGATTTCTTTGAAATCTAAGTAATCTGGTTCCAAGATTTGTCGGACAATCCCATAATATGTTAGCACCCTACTTTGGATTTTTGTCACCTTTTCTATCTGAATGAGAAGTTATGGCATATATTTAAATTCTGTTATTTTGCGTCAATAGTTTTTCCTTGTATGGGAACAGGACAAAATCAAAACCGTTGGTGGATTATTTTATAAAACCCTTTGCATGAAAATAAGGACCTTTGGCTAGGCGTGCAAGCATTGAATAGATATCACACTTTTTTAAAAGTTGTATTTATTAATGGATTTGAATTAGGTTATGTTTTACAATGCATGCATAAGTAACCACAAAAAAAGAGGTGACAATTACCTCTTTTAATACCCATGCCCCAAAATCATTCATCGCGTCCGTTGAACCTTTTTTCTTCTAATTTTGGATAATTTTTCTCTCATACTTCATATACGTGTTCATGAAATTATAGAATTTAGATGGTAATATTGATAATACACATAATTAAATAAAAATATGTTATATATGTAGGTTTTTACTCTCTTCAATCTTTAACTTTATCTTACGATTCAAAGACATAACGAGCTGCGTGTTCGAATTGCAAATTGATGATTATCACTTCTTTTGGGTTCCGAAAAGGAAATTCATCCTTAAACTCATTAAATTCCTTGACCACTCATTCTCCACGAGGATTAAACCTCATAAGCCTTTGTTGTGGCATATGTTATTTATGTATAATGATGATTCTTCTATTATGTATTCTTCGGAAATTGACCCGCCATTATATTGGGTATTCTTGATGTAATCTTTATAGGTTTTCATCAAGATCTCGAAAGGATATACATAGAGATAACTCATAGATCAACACAACAACGCCTCATCGCATAGACGCCCATGCAGGTGTACGTTAATATCAAAGAATGACAAGGAAAATATTTTTCTAAGACACAAGTCGCCATGGATAAGTTGCTTTCGTAGCCATAATGTGCTTTCCATTTACAACTTTTGAACACAATAAGGTCAAGCACAAACTAATCTTCATAATTTTCCTGCGAAGATCTTTGTGCTCGAAAAAGAAATTCCTAAACAACAAAGGGATTAATTGAATGATGACATGCCAGCCATGATATTTTCACTATTTCAGATCATTTATTTGATAGTATAGAACCTTGCGCAAATTATCGGGATAATTAGTTGGAGTCTTCAAATTGAAGAATGTGCTTAGGATGATTTTTTCTCACCAGTAGTCAAAGTGAAAGCACTCAAGAAAATTAAATTTCATGATATTGTAATATCAGTTTTGAACCGTGAACTATTTTTGATCCGTTTTCTTTAGATCGTGGCCCTCCTTCTTTCCATCTCTCAAATGGGATCGACCAAGCCATTTTACTGGTTGAACGCATAATTATGGAATAGTTTTACTTTGATTATGATGTTAAAACTGTTTTTAAATTAAAAAGTGTTTGGTTAAATATTAATTTATTATGTTGTATATATATACACAGGCAGGCTCTAATGCGGACACAACTTGTAGATTTACCTTGTGGACGGATTTTTCTGTATATTTTAAAAATAGTAAAAAAACTTTTTTCAACTTGATTTTTTTTCTTGTGGTATTTAAACATTTTTGGTGACCCCTATAAAAAATTATCTCAAAATGAATTGATATGCTATTTTTAAAAAATCGGTCAAACATATGTGAGTTTTTAAAACTCTTAGAAACTGACATATGTTTGACCGATTTTTAAAACTAGTATAACAATTCATTTTGAGTTGATTTTTTTTTTTTTTGTGGGGATTCCCTGAAATGTGAGTTTGTAGGCTTTATGAAAGTAACTTACTTTCTAAAACATTGGAATATTTTATAACTAAATGTCATTAATTTGCAGGAGCAAATTAATGCCTTAGTTTTGGGAGAATTAGCGTCATATTTCACTATGAGTTTTTATTAGTATTTAAAATTTCTGATATGAGTTTTGGGAGAATTAATGCCTTAGTTGCTTGTATTTTAGGGTGAACTTTGTTTGTATAACACTTCACAGATGTTTTTTCAAAGTGGTGCATGCATGTTATCTTGGTATTATTGACATCAAATAAAAGTGGAGAAAGGCAAGATACCCATTGAAAAAAATAAAAGGTAAAAGATGAAGTTAGTATTCAATTGTCTTGAGTTTTGTTGTTTTAAATGGTTAAGCCAATACCACCAAAACAATATAAAGACCCATTGTATGTGTGTGATTTTATTGAAACAAAATAATACACACTAAACTGGGTATTTAAAGATTTGGTTAGATTAGATATTTTGGGTATTTAATGATGTTAGGAGCTATATTTTATACTTTCCTTTTATTTCATTACTTAAAAAGTTTGATAAATAGAGACACATACAAAATGTTGGTTTAATTTTGTTGTTTGTCTTATCATTTCCCGTTTTGAATTTTTTCCCCAATGTAATGATATGAAGATTGATTTGTTCTTTTAAATCATTACTTTATAATGTATTATGTTCTCTAAGATCATTACTTTGTTACGCATATAATCTTTTAATTAGTTATAACTAAATTTCCAATTTCATTCATTCAAAAGAAATTTTCAATATTTTTATCATGCAAGCACGTGAGCGCCCATCACGTGTTCGATAAAATGCATATGCGAAGACAATTTACATAAATAGTGATTATACGCTATCATAAGAATAATTCTATTTAAATAAATGTATGTACTTTGATTTCCCTCATGATGTTACTTTGCTATATATATATATATAACTTGGTCAGATTTATCTTTTTTATAGATTTGTGCATATCTTTTGTTGATATTTATATTCCTTTAATACACATTGCACTATTATTGCTTCTAATCTTATGTGTTTCACTTTTTTGTGTTTGTGATTCAATTATGCGAAAAACCAATTCCTTATTTGTTTTGATGTAGGGAGTTTGGTATTGTTTGCATGTAGTTCGTGATTATGTCAATCATTTTTATCCTTGAGATTGTGTTTGAGAATCATTGGATAAAGCTATTGCTTATGATTTGGTCTTTGTTTTGTCTTAAGCATAACAGTTTCTCCATTTTGTTGAAACTTTTGGTTTTA
This sequence comes from Sambucus nigra, assembly GCA_949130495.1. Taxonomy (NCBI): domain Eukaryota; kingdom Viridiplantae; phylum Streptophyta; class Magnoliopsida; order Dipsacales; family Adoxaceae; genus Sambucus; species Sambucus nigra. The sequence goes on along the minus strand of OX422213.1, from coordinate 82,759,016 downwards.
TATTTCTGTGGGTTCATTTTAAGATTATGTTTGCATGTTTGGGCACTTACACGGGTACTTTGACACCAATCGCTTTTGATTTCATTATATAAAGTCTTATGGGTTTTTTACATGATTTTCTATTTTGGCTTGTGGTTTTTTATATGTTTTTCTTGTTTGTGTAATCTCAGATTGATTTTCAAAGGATTAGAACTCAGTCGGGTCAAGCAATGTTCACCAGGTTTGGACTTGGTGTCGGTTCAAAAGGTCGAGGCAGCGTAAGGGGGTTGTTAACGGAGGGACTCTTTGAATTTATTTATTCGCTTTTTTTTCCGTAGGAACTTGAAATATTACTACTGTTAAATTTTATTTCTTATAAAATATTGATTATGCTCCAGTTATACTTTTATCCATTCAATTTTTATAGGTTTTGAGATTTGAAATGAGTTTTATTTTTATCCATTCAGTTTAGTCGTGGCATTAATTTGTTAGTAGTAATACATATATATTATATTTTTATGCATTCTACATTGCCAGAATTATAGAGAAATGAAATGTAATAAAGTGATTTGAATTTGTGGTACAAAGTGATAAAAATATGATATATTTGTGGGATTAAAAGCAAGATTTGATAGTCTCACCTTATCTTGAGCACAAGGCTCAAGTAATATCGATTTCAAGGTTTGTTTAAATTGCAATCTCGATGGGAACTAGAGTGGCTTTAGCGTTCACGCGTAACCTCAACACCTAAGATAGTCTGCCAACATACGAAATCACCCTCACCCTTTCCTGGGTCGACAAAATAAGCCTCATCATCCATGCTCTAAATTTATTTATAAGTTTAGTAATAAAAATTTTGGTTTTTAGATTTAATCCCTTGATGATTGTTATATTCTTCATATTTGAGTTATAATACCAACATTTTTTTAGATTAGTATCACAAGGTTCTCATTTGGGTTGTTGCATCTCTTATATGTTTTTTATGTTGAAATTGTAACTATGATGTTGCGTATGTAGTTGTCGCATGTTGTTCAATCTTTTATATGAAATTTGATACATGTGTGTATGCGAGTCATTGAATTTTGGTAGTTTGGAAAGTAATTCTATAAACTTTTTAAATTTCTTGAACTTGGTTTGAACGATTACCTGAGCTTTTTAAATTCTATAAACCTTTTATATTACATGATATTTGGAGGAGTTTAAAAAATAGTTATGGAATTTAAGGATTAAAAAAAATTTCAGTTTCATTTGTAATTTGTAATTTGTGAAAGATTGAATTAAGTAGTGATGGTACACGTTGTGACTAAAAGTAAAAAGTTATATTGTGACTAAAAAACCTCAGTTATAATTATATTGTGACTAAAGGTAAAAAAATTGTTCCTAATTGGAATTGTAACCTGTCATGCTTAGGCCTGTCAATGGGTTGGGTCTGGACCCGGACCCGACCCGAACCCGATCCGTATAATAGGGTCTGAGCATATTTTTTTGGACCCAAGACCCGAAGACCCGAATACTCGAAGACCCGTTTATTAAACGGGTAGGGTCTGGATCTTATATAAGACACGGACCCGAAGACCCGACCCGAATTGTACATTATTATTTTGTATATATATACATATATACTATAAATTTATATATATTTAAAAATATATCTTATAAATATAACATGTAAGTATTATATATAAAAATATATATTTATGTATATAATAAATATAAGTAATATATGTTTTATTTATACTAATAATATTCTACAATACATTACAAAATATTTTAATTTAAGATTAAATAATAAAGAAGGGGGATAAAATAAAATAAATGTACATATTTGACCAGACCCGAACCCGAGACCCGAACGGCTCCGGGTCTGGATCCAATATTATAGACCCGATGAAGATCCGGACCCGAACTCGAACCCGATGAAGACCCGATTACACGGATCTGGATCTCCCTAAACCCGACCCGTCTCCGACCCGTTGACAGGCCTAGTCGTGTTGTTCAAGAAAGTAGTTTGAGTAATATGTAGAAGGATGTCATTTAGCTCAATTATTGGAATTGTTACAGCACGTGGGAAGAAACAATGAACACCATTCCCTACAATATTATATGGGGGGCAAAACACTAAAATAAAATTGTTATGCTTTATGTTTTTTGTAATTCCATAATAATTATGTAGATTTTGATTTTCTATATTAGATATGAAAGGAGAGTTGGAACATTATATTAATTTTGTCATTTAATTAAAAAATTTCTTACACCATAAGATTTTAATGTCGTTCCTTTTCTGTCAATTTGCCAATCACAACTAACACGAATAGGGCTTAAGTTTGCCCCTTGAATAATACATGCAGGATTAAACACGGTGAGTAGTAATATTAACATATGAAAATTTGTCCAAATTTTTTAAATTATTTACAATTATGTGTTATAAAAAAACTTTTTGACATAATAGGTTCGTACCATGGTGTATGTATGTATGTACATAAACCACGTATTTGTATGTATGTATGTAAACAAACTTACAAATTTTTTCCAATTTTTTAAACGGATAGGTTTGTGCAATAGGTTATTTTAAAAAATTATACTCCATTAAATAATTTTGAAAAATTTTCGTTCTTCAGAAATATTTACCACGATTGATATTCTAAAAATTTTATTATAATACAAAACTTTTATGACTTGACCACACGATTCATACTTGGGAGAATTGTCATCATGCCTTCAGGCACGCGCACGACTTTGAAAATTATGACCAATTTTTTAAAATTATAGTGTGTGTTGTTGGGGAAAGAAAATTTTTCGTTTTGCAATTACGTACTTTGAAAATTTTCACCGTTTCGCGATTACGTACTTTCGAAATTTTTACCGCTTCGCGATTATATACTTTGGAAATTTTCAGCGTGCCTTCACTTTTTTGGAAATTTTTACCACTTCACGATTATATACTTTGGCAGGGGCATACCCTAGTATATATATATAACTTGGTCAGATTTATCTTCTTTTTTTTTATAGATTTGTGCATATCATTTATTGATATTTATATTCCTTTAATACAAATTGCACTATTATTGCTTTTAATCTTATGTGTTTCACTTTTTTGTGTTTGTGATTCTATTATGCGAAAAATCAATTCTTTGTTTGTTTTGATGTAGGGAGTTTGGTATTGTTTGCATGTAGTTCGTGATTATGTCAATCATTTTTATCCTTGAGATCGTGTTTGAGAATCATTGGATAAAGCTATTGCTTATGATTTGGTCTTTGTTTTGTCTTAAACATAACAGTTTCTACATTTAAAGTTTATTTTCAAATACACGTAATACCATGTGTCACTCGAATGTCAAATAGGATTTGTACAATATTTTTGTAAGTTGTCAGTATGCACTTCATTGAATAACAATAATTTTTAAGCGCTTGCGCATCGCGCGAAATTGAAAACTAGTTAACAATTAATTTCTACTAAGAAACTTACTATGGTCATAATAGCAATTTAAAAACAGGCCCTTACTATCAATCAACAAATAATTTCACAAAATATTATTCAATAAATAAATATTAACAGTATAACGAAAATTAATCGAGTAAGAGAAAAGGGAATGGGTGATGGGAAAAGTAAATTATCTCCCGACAAATGATAAAATTGGTTTCTTCCCAAGCCTCTCGGATGTAAATGGATTTCTTTAAACAAAACTACGTGCGCCCACCAACACATGGCGACGTTTCCATTATCTTAGTGGCACTGCATCCAAACTACTCATAATAGTAAGAAAACCATTGGCTTTCCCTCAGACCCACCAAACGCAGCCTGTGGTTTTGTACTCCCTGTTTTCTACCGTCTCTACTGATATATACTCACCAAAAGGCTCAGGCTTTTCATCATTCGAAACACAAACTCTTATCATTCTGTTATCAGTTATCCAATTCGTAAGCTTTAGAGATCAGAAAATCACAACTAAGCAACCATTTCATAAAGCATGAGTTCAACACGCAAAGCCTGGATTGCAGCTGCAAGCGTAGGGGCAGTGGAAGCACTGAAAGACCAAGGATTCTGTAGGTGGAACTACACCATAAGATCCATACACCACAACCTCAAAACCAATCTCAGGTCATTCTCTCAGACCCAAAAGCTCTCTCCTCAATCTTCGGCATTGGTTTCTACTAAACTTAGAGAAGAGAACGCCAAGCAATCTGAAGAGTCTCTAAGAAAAGTTATGTATTTGAGCTGTTGGGGTCCCAATTGAACCCAATACCTAGGCTAGGCTAAGGCTATATAACACATCCCTTTATTTCTAGGAATTTTATAGATGGGCGATGCAAATGATTGTATACTCTACCTTTTGAGATCAATTTGACAAAAAAATTGAACTTCGTTCTTTATCAGTTATTTTAGTGGCTGTTTTTGGCTTATTATCACTTAAGAAAGTCAGTCAGAACATGGGAATTATAGTACATATTACATGGAAGAGAAATTGAGCACTATTCATTTTAACTTGATAAGACTTATAACTGGATCGTGGCAGCAAGCGTAGGGGCAGTGGAGGCATTGAAAGATCAGGGTATCTTTCAAGACCAATCTCAGCTCATTCTCTCAGACCCAAAGCAATCCGAAGAGATTTTAAGAAAAGTTATGTATTTGAGCGGTTGGGGTATAATCTCTCTCTTTATTTCAAAGAATTTTGTAGATGGATGATGCAAATGAGTGTATACTCTACATTTTGAGATCAATTTGCTATTACAGAGGCAACGAAAATTGAATTTTGTTCGTTAGCAGTGTTTTGAAGCACTGTTTGGTTGATCTCTTGAGAAAGTAAAAACATGCGAATTGGTAGAACATATAGCAGAGGGTAGATAGATGGAACAGAAATTGAGCAGTATTCCTTATAACTTGGTCAGAGTTATCTTATTACTTCCAAGGGCAAAAGATGTACCAAATATCCATTTAATTATCGCGTTTGGGCAATTTTAATTTATAGGACTAGCAAACGGAGGAGTAATTAGTAAATTGAAAATGATAACATTTGTGCCTCAAGCCTAGCAAAAATCTTTTAGTTTAATTTTAAATTGAGCTTTGGTGCTATATCTCATACATGTTCTATCATATTAAGTCTAGCGGATTATGAATTTTAGTTAGGGGCGAAATATGCAGTAATTTTTAATGGGTTCCCCAAAGACATATTTTTATTTTTTACATATAATAAAAAAGATTATAAATGTAGGAAGTGGATCAAGTTTATTAGAGCATCTCCAACACACCATAATTGTAGTGTAAATATCACGTGTGAACTAGATTTTACTAGTTCAATGGTGATTTTAATTTTTGTTCTTAACATTGAAAGGGAAAAATAAACAATATGAGATACAAGAACATGTAAAATGACAAAAAAAAAAATTCAATGGGAGCTTTTTAAATACATAACGATTATATAATAATCGGACGTATAGATTAAAGATATAACGTTTTAAAGTTTTGAACGAAAGAGTGTTAATTTGAAGGTAATTTACACCATAATTTTACACATGCAGTGTCTTCACTCTTAAGTTAAGAAACTGTATATATATATATATATATATATATACACACACACACAGTATTGCTCTTGTGCGGACTAGTCCGCATTTTAAAAGTGTGGATCGAACATGTGAACCTAGAAAAGAGAGAGAAAGTCCCTATAATTTAGTCGATAATTTCTAAGCCAGGAGACAGATGTCCGGTCCGCACTCTTAAAATGCGGATTGGTCCGCTCAAGAGCATATATATATACATATGTGTGTGTATGTGTGTGTGTGTGTGTGTGTCTGTGTGTGAATCCTATTTTCGGAGCATGAAATTGAGGTCCTAAAACACACTCCTATTAGGTCTCATTAGGGGTAACGACGTGCAATTTGGTATAGACACCACTATCACCGTCGTCACTTACAGTTGCTGTTGCATGAACATTTATTAGATAGAGATTTTTTTACTGGTTGAACGCAGAATTATGGAATAGTTTTACTTTGATTATGAAGTTAAAACCGTTTTTAAATTAAAGTGTTTGTTTAAATATTAATTTATTTTATTGCAAATATATATATACAGGTTGACTCTAATGCGGACCCAACTTGCAGATTTACCTTGCGGATGAATTTTTTCGTATTTTTTAAAAATAGCAAAAAAAACTTTTTTCAACTTGATTTTTTTCTGTGGTATTTAAACACTTCATAGGACCCCTATAAAAAATTAGCTCAAAATGAATTGTTTTAATATTTTTAAAAAATCTGTCAAACGTATGTGAGTTTTTAAATCTCTTTAAAGATGACATATATTTGACAGATTTTTAAAAAATAGTAAAACAATTCATTCTGAGCTAAATTTTTTTTATAGGAATCTCCTGAAATGTGAGTTTGTAAACTTTACTGAAGTAACTTACTTTCTAAAACATTAGAATATTTTTATAAATAAATGTCATTAATTTACTGGAGCAAAGGAATAAACATCAAGGATTTAGGGAGGAAAGCTGAAGACTGATTGGGCGTAAATATTGTATATTTATCCCCTTAATTTCAGAACCGTTATGAACCCGAGCAGTGCAATTGATATGGATTTAACTCGTAATGAAGAAAAGAGGTCTCCAAACCAGCAAGATTTCCCAAAACCACACTGGGAACCGGTTCAGGGACGAATCGGTTCGGGGTACCTGCGAACCGGTTAGAGGTGTCTGATGTGCGAAATTCCACTTGAAAGTTGATTGGTCCAAAGAGTCCTATAATGTACAAACTTTTCTAAAACGTACATGTATCATTGTATTGGCTTAGAAAACATAGTTTTGAATAGTTTTTGATAGAGAGACAAGTAGGAGAATACCCTAGAAACGTAGCTTTAATTTGGTGATTCAAGATTGATTATTTCCGGATTTGATCTCAAGTTTTAATTCAAGTTGCGTTCTTTATATTATTGTTTTGCATGTTATTCTTCTTGCACGATTCCGTTAGTTTCTAAGTTCATAATAATTCCTTGCAAGCTTCAATACACTTCCATCATGATTTCTTTCACATGCAACGTAGTTAATTCATGCACACTTAGGTTCAACATGTTCGGCTAAATTTTTTAGGGTCGGGAAGCATGAACTCAACCCGATGTGATAGTTGCATGTGTATAAAACTAATCCTCTAAATTTAAGGATTTATTAAGACCGCATTGCGTAGTGAACACAACCATTGTAGATCTTTGGATCTCGATTTCTCCACGATAACCGGGATGCTTTATACTGCAAAGCGAGTGTAGCTATCGTGTTACTACTTTACTCGTCCTCTGATTACGTATGGTGAGGGCTTGAACCTCATATACGTAATGCTTGGGAGTACTAAAGTCTGGGTCTGATTAATCACTTAAATTTACGATTAGTTTTATACTAGCAATACACTCGGGTTGAGGGATTGCATTCCCGACCTGTTTGTCTCACCATATAGTTCAAGTTTTAGTTCAATCATCTAGATAATTTAGAGTAATTGCATTTAGTTGTAGTTGTTTCACCATTCAAATCACCTTTTCCTTCTTCTTAGAGTTGAATTTAGGTTAACCATATGTCCTTCCGTCGTCACGATTTTCTCGTCCTATTTTCCTGTGGATACGATCCTGACTTACCGAGTTTATTACTATCGCGACAGGCTTGAACTTGAGCCTAGAGAGAACGCACTTTAGAGACACATTCTTAGTCGCGTCAAAGACATTTGATCATTTGAATGTTCATTATATTTTTGGTTTTCTTCAGTACAATACATTGACTATAATTAACTTCTGTAACGTTTTCTTAGATATATACTACTTGACTACATTGCTCATTTCCATATAATTAAATAATTTCTTTATGCGAGTGTAATGAAATTAATTACATAATTTAAATAGTTGACGTACTACACATTGCCGCCCGCGCATCGCACGGGGTACATGCTAGTAAAGTGATAATTTGAAAAGTTGGTCATAGGTAATTTTGGAAAGGTTCAACTCCGAGTCTAGATTGGCTCCATGCATGCATTAGGTACTCATTTATGGGAAAAAAATTTTGATGCGTCTCCAAACGGTTGATTACAAGGAGCATACAATCTCTCTTTATTATTAATATTTTTAATATGAGTAATGCTACAAACACCAGCAGTTAATATCAATTCAGTACCAATTGTGCTTTAAATGCATTGTATCATAGTGGAACTCACACTTTGGTACAATCAATTAAAACACAATCGGTACTGCGTTGATAGTAATAATTGGTGTATATATGACGATTCTATTAATATCCGACTAACTACACATATCTAACTTTGACTAATAAATTAAAAAAGGGGGGTCCTTATAAATTTTTATATACATTTAACTGTTTTTAATATAAAAAACCTAAGTTTTAAGAGTTCTTTTTAACTTTTTTTAACTGTTTTTTTAAATAAGGTTTTTAATAAAAAATAGTACCATTTTTTAACTAATTTTAATAAAAAATGTATGTACATATTACGCCTTTTTAATTTCTACTTTTCTAATTTTTTTAAAAACTTTTTTTTAAGAATAGCTTTATATATATTTAACTATTTTTAACAAAAAAAACATAGTCGTAATAGTTTTTATGGACTTTTATAACTGTTTTTTTTTAAATACAATTTTTATATATTTTTAATTATTTTTTACAAAAAGAAAAAAATGTACAGTTTATATATATATATACCCTAGGGTTTGCCTGTGCATGAAGGCACGACGCTAAAGTCCGAAAGTGTACATCGTTGATAGGACCATACGTCGTATTTACTTCACAACAGATTAATATATTTTGAAATACCCTATGGTACGAACCTATTAGTTTAAAAAGATTGGAATTTTTTTAAAGTTATTTTACATACATACATACATATATGGTATTTATATACATATATACGTACACACATACATACACTTATTTACATACATACATACATACATACATACATACATACATACATACATACATACATACATACATACATACATACATACACCCTGATACAAATCTATTAAGTCAAAAAGTTTTTTTACAACACATAATTCTAAACAATTCAAAAAATATGGGTAAATTTTCATATGTTTATATGATTATCCACCATGTTTAATCCATCATGGATCTCGTAATAATTGTTAACTATTGTATAACACAAATATTTGTAAACAAATTAAAAATATTGAGCAAAATTTCTTTGTTTATATGATGATCCACCCTGTTTGAGAAATAAAAAATATCCACAACAAAACTAATTGTCCATTTTGAACCTCTCATAAACAATATCATATCCATAAAAAATCTAATTTAAGTCCTCAAGTTTTTGTACAACACCATGTAAACATTTTAAAATTTTGGGCAAAGTATCCTTCGTTTATAGGACTATCCACTATTAAAAAATAAAATCTACTCCCAACAACAATAATAGTAATAGTCCATCTTGGACTTCGTATAAACAACATCATAATTTAAGTCAAAAAAAATTTACAACACAACTAAGTGTGAACAATTTGCAAAAGTTGGGAATAGTTACCTTTGTTTATAGGACTATCTACCCTATTTATCAAATAAAAATTACTCAAAAAACAATAATAGGAATAGTTCATCGTGTACATCCTATAAACATCATAATAGATTCCACAAAATCGTATTTGATACATAAAATTTTCAAATATAAACGTGGCTGGACAAAATGAAAATTGTAATATCTTCATAACGATCTGTCTCCTTGAAATCCAATGTTCCTGCAACATAAAACAACCAAGAACAATGAAGAATTAACATGTGGATATGTAACAATAGTATATAGCTAGAAACGTATTAGAGAACAAAACTTAGTAGACAATCCATAGTATGGAAGTTAAAAGGCCATAAACGTTAGAAGGTGAAGGACAAATAATAATCTCAAATCGATATATTGTAATATCAAACTAATCAAGTCACGAACGTTTGAGTAAACTTTTGTACTAAAACTATATGAACGAATACAAACTGTTATTCCTAATTGTCGTGTACATTAAGATTAGTAACATTTTAAACTCAACTTTAAACAACCCAATACATTGATTGATTTACACCATTGTTCTTTTTTTTAACTGTCAAACATGTCATTTCATTGAAATTTTGTTTCATATCAGGTCATGCGAATAATTTAAGAGATTTTGTTTCACATAGATGATATGTGAACAATTTAAGATGTATTTATAACTCCCAAGTTCCTATCACGTAGATCTCTTATACCTTAAACATTAATCTTGATATACCAGGAAACGTTATTTAACTTTCATCAATGCGACAAACATGAATTTCCATAGGAATTCATATTTCACCAATAAATTAAATGATTATACACAAATCTACTATGTACAAAAATTAGTGACAACTACAAAATTACAACGGGAAACATAACAGTCATTGTGATTATAGTTACATGTCTCATAATAGTGACTCGAGAAGAGTTGCCTATTCTTCCACTTAGTCATTAAATTCAATATCCTCATCTATGGTGCCTATTGTCACAGGGTCTTCCAGGAGCTTGTCATCTGCAATTTACAGTTCCCCTTTGTAATCCTTCAGAACAATAGAGAGAAATTGATTCGAAGGTTTGTAAATCATGTAATGGGAACCATCTTAATGGAAACATATAATTTCTAAACCTTCATTTGGAAAGAATTTTAGATGTTGACCATCATCTGAGCGTAACTCAAATATGTCATCCTCAGTGTAGCAAGACCCTCATCGTGTTGTATAACATAATATGACATACATCAGATGCGTATGTATTTTGGCAAGGGCATAAGAAATATTTTGATGGATTGCTTCGACTTCTTTGTCAAGGATAGCATTGGGCATAAGAAGTATTTTCGCAAGGGCATAAGCAGTATTGGGAATGTTCGTGCTCATCAATATCGGAATAGTAGTATCAACTTGGTAGAGCAACATGCACTCATCCCCACGCAAACTTCTAAGCACTATCAACAATGGTATCAATCCATTTGTTAGAAGCCACGAGAACTCTGCCATGATCATCGTCCGCAAATCAAGTAGGCTGTTTGGCAAGGGCAAGGCGTCAACATCTATGTTGAAACCCTTAAAACCATCACTGTGAATTCTATACCTGGAAACATAATTAAGTAATTAGAATCAACGAATTTCATTTAAAAGAGATAATAATTATGTAATCTATAAAGAAATCATACACATTTAAACATTTTTTCTGGAAAAAACACACATATTTTCTTCAAATATAATCAAATACAACAACAAATGCACTTTAATGCTTGTGAAGTATGTGATTCAAACTCAATTCATTAGAACTCCTATTTACAACACATCATTGGAAAAGGTCAAATGATGGGGAAATTCTCACACAACTTAAGGTGTTAAACCTTTGTATGACAATCGTTGCTCTGAGCATTCCTCCTTGCATAAACGGAACTAGCATTCTAAATCGATCTCATTCACGACCTTATGTGTTTCAACTATTGTTAACTGAACTTTATCCCAAGAGGACTGATCTTCTATGTGAGCAACTACAATTCCAAGCTATAAAAAATGAGAGAAAATTAATGCTGGCCCTTTGACTTCAAAAATAGTTTCGACAATAATAAACTATCTATTATATGATTGAAAGCTCCTTGGCATGGGTATCCTTTCCAATCTACACATACCTGAAAATTACAAAGAACCAATGAGAATGAAGTTGGAAAATTTTATTGATCTTTATAATAATAAAAAGAAAACACAAATTCCATATATTAGGGGTCACTAATACATGGTGTTCACAACTATTTAGGATTAGATTACTTATGTATTGCAATATCTTTGAGTAACGGTAGAAAAATTCTCGATTGCTTACTTTCGAAAATGTGTGAAGTAACATAAGCTTAGTGGAGCCTAGCATCTTTATGTACAAATGAAGCTCACGTTTGAAATCAAAACTGATACGTTTTAGCTTTAAGAAAATGAATAGACTAAGCTACAACTAACAGTAAAGCGTTTCATAAATTGTCTGATAAAAACTTCATCAAATAATTTCTCTATCAAGATATGTTGAAAATAAGTGAAAATTATATATCATGGAGGGAAAAAGCTCAATTGCTCCGGTCCACCACACATTCACCATAAACGTGCTTTTTAAGCTGGAGTATGAGAAATGGGAGATAAAGCAGATGCAACGCTGCAACATAAACACAAACAAACACATTAGAAATTGTTAAGCTAGTCTCCACCCATATATGAATAATACATAAAAAAGGAAATAAATCTTAATTAAGTTGTGTTCGTCATGTTATGGTAATTAATGTTAAACATTAAACAGAATAGGAGGTAACCAAATGTTGACAGGAAGTAGGAACATAAAAAATGATGATAATCAATTACTCCTGTAAGTCTCACTTAGATTTTCCCATAAACTAACAACATGGATCTATCAAGAAAATTAGATTCCAAGGTCGATTTGAGAACCTTTTGGCGACTGCTATAGGGAATACTATAATTTTAATCGATATCGAGACTGACATAGTCCAACACTGCTTGTAGGTACAATAAATAATACACACATTTCACGCTTCATTAATATCCAGTTAAAATCTTGTTTGTTTATAGGTAAAACATTTTCACATATAAAGAGAAATATAACTATGAATTCAAAGCCGAAGGCGTTCACTTCAAACACTGAATAAATATCATTCTGCATTTGTTCTCTAATCTGGTTTATCTAACCTTATAGATGTTATACTTAAAAAATTAAGGTGGGCAAAAGTAAAGATACTAAGATATACCAAGCCCAAAGTAAAATTAATGTGAAAAGTAAAGTTACTTTTCTCTGCCTTAGTCCAAAAATCCTTAAACAAAGAAATTAAAAAAAAATTATTTAACACGGTACACCTCAAGTTGATATGTAAACTTGAAAACATAGAAAATCATACCATGCTTTCAAAAGAGTTCATTACATAAATATGTAAAAGTCAAAATATTAAAGCAATAATGAAAAAAATCATAATATAGACAAAATATCTAAATACGAATATACTTGAACAAAGTATATCGTATTGATAGGTCTTCAAAACAAACGATGTTATATGCGATGGTTGTATAATTATTTCAGTGGTGCTCCGTACACAGTTGATGTTGTTGAGTAGCTGTTCTCTACATATATAGAAAACCGATGGAATCGGGTTAGCCCACAGATTAGGCATAAATTCTTCACATTTATCCCCTTAATTTCGGTATTTTTATGATCTCATGCATTGTACACTACAAGAAAAATGACAATTAAGGACACCGATATTAGGGACAGCGTTAAAACTGTCCTTTAAAAAAATATATAAGGGACACCAAATTATATCTATCCTTTTAGATCTATTATAAAGGACAGCTAATTTTTTTAGTGTCCTTTATAATAGTTTTAAGGACATCAAATATTTACTGTCCTTTATAAGTCCTCTAATAGGACAGCAAATAGCTGTCCTTTAAAAATTTTGTTTCCCTCTTTTTTTCCCTACATTCCCCAAATTATTTTTTCATTTATTTTTTCATTCCCTATACTATGTGATAACGGACTCACCCGCTTCTCTCTCTCATCTCCTCACCCGATCAAAGCCAACGTGAAACAGATATCGTGAGAACACAGATATCTATCGCTCTCTCAATCTCTCTCTCTCTCTCTCGTGAAAACTTCGAAGGATGCTGTCTTGTGAGAAGACAGATATCTCTATCGCGCGATTCCATGACCACTAAGGTTTTGTGAAAGCCTTCTCTGTTCTCTTGCTCTCTCTATCGCGCTCTCTCTCTCTCTCGTAAAACTCGTCGGGTTATCTCCTGAAGAATAAACTCTTGAAGAATAAAGGTATGCGGGCTTACTCATATAGAGTTGATTTTTTATTTGATTTTGTGTTTGATTATAGAATTGATTTTTTTTTTTATTATAGAGATGATTTTGTGTTTGATTATAGACTGATTTTATGTGCAAAGATTTTGTGTTTGATTATAGACTGATTTTGTGTGCAAAGATCAGATTTTGTACACCAGACTAAGGCGTTTTGTGAATTTTGTTGAAAAGGGAAACATTTTCATTGCTGGTGGGTTCTATACTGCTAATTTTGGCTGAGTAGTGCTTTTAAAATCGGGGTGTTCTTGATGCAAGAGAATGCAATAACTTGTTCAGAAATGTAGAGTATATTCTATTTAAGGGGTTATATTTAAGGGGTTACTGATAACAATTTATTTGTAATGTATAATATACCAACTATGCCATGTTTGATTTTTGAGAGTTTCTTATCCAAGACAAGAATTTGGCAAGTCCCTTACATTTTTGAAGTCCAAATTTGATAGTGAAAGTGAAGCCAAAATTAGTACTTTAGGTTGTTATTTGACATAGCTAAGGTATTTAAAATGCATCAATTGATGTGTGGTGTCCAAAACATACGGGTCCAAAAGATATTAATCACTGCAATATTGACAGCTAAGTCAAATAAAAGGATTAGTTTTGGGGTACTAAATGTTGTCTCTGGTTGAAGCTCTCGGTTGAAATTAACAGTTATGTTTACTTTCTGGATTGTCTTGAAATTAACAGTTGTTTTAAAAAATAATATATAAAATAACATGAAATTCTAATATTATCCGGCACATAGAAATTCAACATGCATTAATAAATTTTGAATGTCAGGCCATCCACATTGGGATACTTTAAATTTATGGGTTTAAGATGCGAAAGTTGGAGTGAACTCACAATGGGATTTCCGTTAATTTTTTGGGGAACAAATTATAACTTATGAACTACATTACAAATCAGTTATGAATCATACATTGCAAATTTTGTGTGCCAAGCCCTTTCGCTTTCAAGCTGTTTCGAAAATCGATATTTATAAGTCTGAGCCTTGGGAGTTTGCAGGTTTCTTTTTTACGATGTAGTTTTAGATTTATATTTATGTATGTTTGAAAATGTGATGATGAAGATAAGATTTTTTAGAATGAGAAAATATAGGCTTGTGGAATGATTTAGATTTAGATTTAGAAGTAATCGCATGCATGTTTGTGTGTGTGTGTGTGTGTGGAATTTCTCAAACGAGGTTTCCTTTAATACTATGTCACACTAACTCTCTATATCATGTTATGTTTAAATTGTATATCTTGTATATGTATGCTAATATATTTTTGTTGTATATCGAATTACGTCTTAGGAGTTGATATAGATAAAAGTTGGATCGAATCACGTGATTGAAATTCAAAAGAATACATAGATGGGGTTGAAAGGTTTATTAGCTTTGCATATAGGAATAAAAATATGCAATCGTCATGTATCAAATGCCCATGTTGTAAATGTGTAAATCGAGTCTACCATAACCTACACACTGTGAAGGGTCACATAGAGATGCATGGTTTTGACAGGAGTTATAAGGATTGGATTTATCATGGGGAGTTGTTTGATGCATTGGAGGACAATACATGTAATTTTGGTAATGATGTGTCACTTGATGATATATCATATGAATCGAGCCTGGGGCAAAATATGATTGCAATGGTTCAAGAGGGAAGGGGAGTTCCACAGACGCATGCAAATTCATGTAGTGATGGACATGGAGTAGAAGATGTGGTGCCTGATGGTGACATGCCAAAATATTTTAAACTCCTAAAAGATGCGGAAAGAAAGTTGTATGAAAATTGTCCGGAGGGTATTACTGAACTCTCATTTGTAGTTGAACTCTTGCACTTAAAGAAACTTAATGGATGGACTAACAGTTCTTTCACAATGTTGCTAAAGCTATTGGAGAAGACAATCCCTAATGTCAGAATTCCAAAATCCTTTTATTAGGCTAACAAGCTCACTTCTGATTTGGGATTCAAGTATGAAACGTGGGATGCGTGCCCTAACAATTGTATGTTATTTCGAGATGAAAATGCAACTTTAGAGAAGTGTGTCATTTGTGGGGCTTCTAGATATAAATCAAATATTGGCAGTGATGTTGATCAAGTGCAACAGAGTAATCAAAGTACAAAAGTATCTACTAAAAAGGTAAGGTATTTTCCTTTAAAATCAAGATTGCAAAGATTGTTTTGGTCATCACATACTGCTTCGTTAATGAAATGGCACACCGAGGATCGTATTGATGATGGTGTGCAAAGGCATCTGGCTGATTCTCGTGCTTGGAAATCATTTGATGAGTGTAATCCATCTTTTGCGAGTGATAGTCGTAATGTTAGACTTGGGCTACCAAGTGACGGATTCAATCCATTTGGTAATATGAGCGTTGCTCACAGTACTTGGCCATTTGTACTCATGCCCTTGAATGTGAGCCCATGGTTGTGTATGAAGCAACAAAACCTAATTATATCGATTCTTATTGATGGGCCAAAAGGGCCTGGTGATAAAATTGATGTATTTTTACAACCATTGATTGATGAGCTAAAAGAGTTATGGAGTGATGGAGTGACTACTTA
The DNA here is from genome assembly GCA_949130495.1 of Sambucus nigra. Taxonomy (NCBI): domain Eukaryota; kingdom Viridiplantae; phylum Streptophyta; class Magnoliopsida; order Dipsacales; family Adoxaceae; genus Sambucus; species Sambucus nigra. Next base: position 82,742,607 of record OX422213.1, on the reverse strand, counting down.
TGATGTATTGAGTAAACAATTTTTCCAGTTGCGTGCAGCGTTGTTGTGGACAATTAATGATTTTCCAACATATGCCATGCTATCGGGATGGAGCACGAAAGGTGAATTTGCTTGTCCTTGTTGTAACAAAGATCATCAAGCGACTCGATTAACACATGGTAAAAAGTATTGTTATTGTGGTCATCGTCGATTCTTACCTCTGCACCATAGGTTTCGAAAAGAGAAAACAACTTTTAATGGCAATGTTGATTTCAGACCACCTCCATTGAAATTACCAGGATCACAAGTTTTGCAACAGTTAAATGAGCTCGACATTGAAACTGAATACAAGAAGGAAGATGTTTTTAGAAAGAGGAAAAGAGAACAATTAGAAAAAGAGCTTGCAAAAATAACAAAAGATGTGGTGCCGAAGACGAGATTAAATTGGAAAAAGAAAAGTATCTTTTTTGAATTGCCATATTGGGAGCATAATTTGACCCGCCACAATCTTGATGTTATGCATATTGAAAAAAATGTGTGTGACAATATCTTATTTACATTGTTGGGCATTAAAGATAAATCCAAAGAAAATTTGAAGGCCAGAAAAGATCTGCAAGAGATGCGCATCAGATGACCACTACATCCCCAAACACGCGGGGAAAATTTGGAGTACATAGCTCCAGCAAAGTTTACAATGAGCAACAAAGAGAAGGATATTTTTCTAAAAGTGTTGCAGGATGATAAAGTACCAGATGGCTATTCATCGAATATTTCGAGATGTGTTCACCCTCAAGAGCGAAGTATATGGGGACTAAAGGGCCATGACAATCACATTTTAATGCAACAATTACTTCCAATAGCACTACGGAGGGTACTACTGAAACATGTTGTCAAAGCATTAATTGAACTAAGCAACTGTTTTTTAGTGTTGTGCTCAAGTACAAAATTCTTTGGTTGAATGCACCACTTTTTGTGCACAATCGTGCTCATCCTGAGGCCTCAATTGCTAAATCTATTATTGTGGAAGAATGCACCACTTTTTGCTCGAAATATATAGCCGAAGATGTGGAAACTAAGTCTAATTGGCCTTCCAGAAATGATGATGGAGGTAATAACCTTGGGCGTGGTGTGAGGCAAGGTCGAAAATTCTGGCTTGATTCAGTAACTCGTATACAAGCGCATCGATATGTGCTTGCTAACAGTGATGCAGTTGCGCCATTTATTGAGTAAGTTATATATTAACCATAAGTAATTTTTATATAAAATATATTATTGAATTCCCTTTCTAACTTGACACACGTATGATATTTTCATAAAACATATTGTTGAACATACAAAATAATATCCTCACGTTTCACAAAAACATTTTGTGCAACGCCTTCACAATGGACATTTCCACACATGGTTTAAGGATTATGTAAGTATGTTTATTCATTTTTAGTATTTCTAATTATATTTCCATATTTTAGTTTTCTTATTTATTGAAATATTAGGTGGATGGATTGCCAAAAGATATCAAATTATCTAGCAAAATATTGAGTTTGGCATTGGGTCCTCTGGAGGATGCGTTAAGCTTCAAGTCATATATTATTCGTGGGTTTAGATTTCGAACAAACGAAGTTGATAGTCGCCGGAAAACTCAGAATAGTGGAGTTATTTTAAAAGCAGAACAAAAGAGCTATGCTAGTCGAAAAGACTCTAATCCTTTATCTAGGTATGTTACTTTCTATGGACAACTGACTAACATTATTGAAATTCAATATTTTAATGGCCAAAAGTTTGTACTATTTAAATGCAATTGGATAGAAAATCGTTTGGGGAAATGAGTAGATGAGTTTAACTTTACATTAGTAAATTTCAACCACTTGTTGTACAAAGATAATCGATCGAGCGATGAGCCTTTTATCTTTGCATCCGAAGCAGAACAAGTGTGGTACGTGCAAGACCCTTTAGAACCAGATTGGCATGTAGTTGTTCAAATGACGCCTAGAGATAGGTTTGATAGTTATTCAACCACAGAAGAAGAATTGGAAGTGCATCCATTCGAGTCGTTTAGTGTGCAAGAGTTGGAACATGATCAAAACATATCTTGTGTGAGACAAGATGTTGATGGATCCGTAATTGATACATCTATGCCTGATGTTGATGATTGTGAGGACTATATGGACGAAGAATGAGAGTTGACAAGTTGTAAATTTATATGTAAGCATTATGACATATGTTTCTCTTATTTTTATCATACGATTTGTTATGTTTTATCATATTTTTTATTAATACGATAACTAATCATATATATTGTTTTGTTGTAACAGATTCAGTATGATTAGATCCTCGTCTACTAGCGAAACGGCACATGCATCACCCCCATCTCAGATTCAGGTATATAAATTTTTACCTCTCGAGAAGTTCAAATATTGCACTTGACTACTCTCACCCACTTAACCAAGGACCAATAAATGAACAAAACCTACTTTAAACCATGAGATTTCCTTATTTTTAATTAGAAATATCCATGCCACTCTATCATAAGACTTAGACGTATCTAATTTGATTACAACATTTGAACCATGAGATTTCCTCCAAAGTAGTCCCATCATATCTTGACATAACAGGATGTTGTCAGTGATCATTCTACCTTTGATGAAGCTAGATTGAGACTTATCAATTATGTGGGCAAAAATAGTGGAAAGCCTTGATGCTAAGATTTTAGTGATGATTTTGAAGCAAAAATGAGATAAGTTGAATAGTTTAAAGTCAGAGCAATTGCCAGCATTCTTAGACTTGGGGTAGGAATTTAATTCCTGTTGATAATCAAGGGATAATCAAGGTGTTGTTCAGTGTTAGAATGAGTAGCCTGGACACATCACAAATAAAATAAATAAAGGAAGACTACCTGTCAGCCATCTAATCAATTCTGGTGTCTTTTCTGTTAGTAATGAATGGCTCACCTTGAATAGAGGAGTCCTAACTTTTGGAATAGTTTTCTATTTTAGCCTAGTCTATGAGCTGCTACCTTTTTTTGGCATCTCCTCTCTATATAAATAGGTGCCTTGCACCATTGTAATCAAATCATCTCTTGAGCTCATAATAAAACATTATCAAGGTTTCCGTCCCTTTTTATCTTGGTATCAGAGCTAACTGAGTAGTGTCCATGGTGTCTTCTCCACCCAGTACATCTCAAGAGCAGTCCTCAATCACCACACCGCCTCATATTCCTGCTCAAGTATGAACTTCTTCATTAGCTCCGGTTCCTCCTCCAATAATGTCTAATGTGTTTATCTTTCAAAGTCTTGCACCCCTCACACTTAAACTGGATCATGCCAATTACTCCTTTTAGCTGTCCCAAATTCTTCCTTCTCTCCGAGCTCATGACCTAGAAGGATTCATTCTAGGAAGGAAACTTTGTACTCGTCACTACCAGTGCTTCTATTCCTGGTGAGTCCAGACAAGTAAATCCGGGGTTCAGTCGCACAGACCAAGCCATTATGAGCTGGTCAATGAATTCCATTTCTGAGACCATGTTTGGTCATATTGTTCGCTGCACCACTTCATATGAGATTTGGCACACTCTTGAGCTTCCCTTTACCACACATTCTAAATCCCGAACTCTCCAACTTCAATCACTTAAAAGGGGCAATCTCTCCATTCATGACTACATGCTCAAGATGAAATCTCTTGCTAAAAGTTTGTTTGTCGCAGGTCAACGCATCTCCGATGATGAACTTATTCTCGGGGGTCTTGGTCATGACTACGATCCTGTTGTCGTCAATCTTACTTCTCGTCATGATCAAGTCAGTTCAGTATATGCTTCAAAGCCAAGAGATGCGCCTTGAACAACTCAACACACCACCACCTGTCGACTTATCTAATCCCAGTGCCAATTTTTCCACTCAGTTGCGTCGTTCTCTCAATCTCATTACCTACAATAATACCTCCAATAATTCTCCTAGATGTGATTACAATACTCGTGGTCGTGCCGAGGCAGAGGGGGGAGGAGAAATAGACCTGTTTGTCAACTCTGTAAATAGACCTGGGCACATTGACATTGCCTCAAAATGTTATCATCATTTTGACATTTCTTTCCAAGGTCAGTATAACTCCAACAACAATAATAACACTCAATTTCATCAATTTTACTCCTCTGGCCAAAAACCATCAAGCAATGGTCAGCAAACAAATCCCAAAGCATTTCCTACACTATCATCTTCGAGTTAAGGACCTTCCAACAATTAAGGTGATACTCCTTACTCAAGTTATTCTCTTCCTAACCATGATCCCGCTGAAATTGATCAGCCTGTAGTTGTATCCTCATTACTAAACCATCCTACTGTTGAGCCTGCCCAGACACTCCAACACAAACCTTCAGTTTCAACTCATCCCATGACCACCAGATCAAAATCAGGAACCTTCAAACCTAAAATATATCTAGCTTCTGTATTCAAACATCCTGATTCCATCACCTATACATCCACCGCACTAGATACAGTAGAACATGCCCTATCTTCCCCTGAATGGAAGGCTTCAATGGATGATTTGAATATAATGAGAATTTCACCAACTTCCCTCAAACCTGAACTTATTGCTTTTGAGGTCAAAACATTGGATTATAGCTGTCAAGTTGGAATCATATTTTTGTAATATTTCTCTGTCACCTGACCCCTTGCATATGTGCTGAATAGTGTCCGTAACGGTGTTCTTTTCATTAAGTCCCAATGTCTATCCATTACGTTGCTATCAATTAGGAAATGCAATAATGTTTTTGACGTCAACATATTAGACCTGAATAATCGCATCTGCGTGTTTTTCAATGGAGTTATTTAAGCTATCAATTAAACAGAATGAATAATAATCCATATAATTTTAAAAAAGGGAATTCAGTGCTTTTAATGTATAATTTACATCTACATATATTCATGAGCTTAATGTCCTTCCGCATGGACTTATAGAAAGCAAAATTCAACTTATGATTTATATCTAGTAATGCCTATGAGATACAAAACTATAGTAAAATAGAATATTTAATAAATAGTTTATATAGTCGAACTCTATCACTAGGAAAATTATGAGCATAAACAAAAGCATCATAAAAGCTTTTGTTAAGTCCCACAAATTTGAGTTTGCAAAATAGAGCTTGGTTATGCACTCTAAGAACATCCACATTAAAGATGATTTGGTCCCACCCAATTAGAACTCTAGACTCTCCACCATTAGTAGGGAAATTATGGATCTAACTCCAATTCCAAAAATAAACACTAGCCATAGAGGGCATGTGTATTCTTCTAACTTTGGATTCAAGGCGACAGATTAACAAAGGCTTATTAACTTTTAGCAATTTTCTCACCTCTTATTGTTTATGCAGGGAATTTAGACCCATAATGTTCCAAGATGTTGTTTTGATAATTTGGAATCACTATGTTCCCCCCTCCCCGAGTTTCTCTTCCCCTTGCCAATACTGTTTTTGGGCTTTCCATGGTGAAAATGTTTGTCCACTAATTCATTCACTGCATTAACTTTGAGGCTGATTCCTGATGGGGATGGCGTGGATTCATTATCTTCCAATAGGTTAAATACAACAAATGATTTATAGGTGTCTAATGTGGGAGATTAAGTCATGATCTCAATAGTTGGTTTGGATTCTTTGCATTGTTCTCCTTCTGAGACTGGTTGGGAAATAGTAGCCATGGGAGTATTGATGTGAACCTTCTCCTTACACAGTTCCTCCTTTTTTCTTTTCGTGTTTCTTTTACCACTGACTTGCGTCCATTCTTTTTTGTTCTTCTTTAGGTTAGTTGTAATGCTTGGAATGATAGATCTAGCATTACCATCCCTTTCACTAATAACTTTCGAGAATTTGGAACTAGTATGTCCAAAGATAATGAAATGACTCTAGGAGTGTGGCATGGCTTGGTATTCTACCTTGACAGAGGTTGACTTCCCATCCTTTGTTATGATTTTAAAAGACATTGGGTTACTAGTTTGGGGATTTACTTAATGCATATCCTAGCATAGATATTCCTTCTCATTTCTTTAGTTACTATGTCAACATAAATGGGAACGCCTATCTCACTTTCTATGTAACTAATGCCTTCAGCAGTCCAGTATTGAAGAGGTATGTTATGGAACATAATCCTTGGAAAATCTGCAATCAGGTTGCAATTTCTGGAAGATAATGGCATTGCCCACAAAGTGCTAAGGTCCATTATCCACAACTTATTCCGTATATAATGCTATGTGAAACTTGAACAAAAAATACGCTTTACAAAAATTCAATGTAAACCCTCAAAATATAGTAAATAATTTACCACTTTCAAACAATAAAATGAAAATAAATATACACAGTTTTTGAATAATAATACCATTACAATTTTTGAATCCACCCCAAAGGGTCTTCACAATTGAATTTGGGATAATTCACCTTTGATACCTTGTACTTTTCAATGGATATGCTAGTAACCTGTCTTCTTTCCCACTTTTCAATGCTGAAATGAATACTGAAATGCTACTGATCTGATTTGAATAATGCTACTGAAATTCATACTGATCTGATTTGAATAATGATATTGCATTTGCTGAATTAAATGAGAAGCATACTTTTTTTTAACAGGAAGTATCGATGGTACACCCTCCTGTGGAATGACAAATGACTTGCAGAGCATCTCACATGATGGTATATATTAAAAGATATCTATACATCAGAATTTTGTAAATTTTTATACATGCTTGCTCATTACTTTTGAATAGGTGATACTAATAGCACGTCCTCTCATAAGAGGAAAGTTAGAGGGAGTGCCAAACAATGGAATGAATGGGGTAATGGTGAGAAAAAGATATTTGGTTGGGACGAAGATTGCCAACCAATTGGACCATATGCGACGAAGTTGGCGAGTCAACTCGGATATTATGCACATCAAGGGGATTTATTTCCTTTAACTTTGCCTTCTTGGACAAAAGCGAATCAACGAAAGCTCGACTTTGTTTGGGAACAAGTGAAGGTAATATTAAATTAATCTCGTATTAGTAAAATCAAGTATTTAAAATTATTAGTATTTCTAACTAATGTATTTTTTTTCTTAGATTAACACAAATGCGCCAGACAATTACCAAAATATATGTTTTCTAAAGCTTGGAATTCAATGGAGATCCTTTAAGTATGAGACCAAGAAGAAGTATTATACAAAATTGAACACGGATGCAGAACGTTTAACAACGACACCCCCCCAAGTCAGCCTGAATCAATGGAAAGTCTTAGTCAATGTTCAAAAAAACGCGGGGCGTGATCGAGGCGTGGAGGCCAAGCCTTAAGCCTTAGAAGCCTAGGCGGGACTTGACGTAAAAAGGCGTGAAAAGGAGTTTAGGTCTTTTTAATATATTTTAATATTTTTTAACCATAACAAGGCTATTAAAATACTAAAATTTTACATATCATAAAAATATGTCTGAATATTTGCAAATAAAAATACTATTTTATTATTTTGGATGAGATAATGGTCCGGTTTGCAAAAAAATCTTTAAAAGGCGATATCGTTTCACTAAAGCATTGTTGTTTTTAGAGAAAAAGTACGCCTTAAGGGTTTTACCAAGCATAAGGCGTCAAAATCTTAAGGCGGGGCGTTTCTCCCAAGCCTCAAGCCTAGGCGTGCCTAGGCGGGTTTTTTAGAACAATGGTCTTAGTGAAACAGTGGAGTCAAGAAACAGCAAAGGTATTACATTGAATTGGTAGACAAAATTTTGGATGTTACTTTTTTAATTATTGATGTTATGTTGTTGATTAAACATGTTGGATTACATGTAAAAACAAAGAAGACTCTGTCGAAATTTTCTAAAAATAATACATTGAATTGGTGAGGAGAGTATACAATACTAAGTAACTTGAAATGTCATTAACATTATTTATTTTCACTTGCAGCGAGTGGCAAATAGGAATATCATTAACCGTGCTTATCTTTGTTCCCACCCTAGAATTGGGAGAACTTCAATTGTCGTAATAAAGCAACAAGTTAGTATATGTTCTTACTTTAGTATAATTATATATATGTTCTACTTAACTATGATTATATTTATGTTCTTTTAGGATTTTGTTAACATGTTTTCTATTTATATATAAATTAGATGAAGTCAAAACAAGAGCCCATCGACAAATTGAGTGTTTGGAGATGGACACATAAGAAAAAGGATCTCATATAAGATGTCGATGATGGAGCCGCTGGTAGAGAGGTATAAATATGTTGATAATTGCAATCCAAATGACTTAGTTACATTACGAATTTTATTTTGGTGGATATTTGCAAGTTTCATTTACGAAAAGAGGTTAATTGTGCTATATGTTTTTTCTCAATTTGTAGGAAATGATTAAAAGACAATCGGATGTGCTGCCATTTGATCAACAAAATCGGATTGAAGTGAGGGATGCTATATTTGAGGACGTGATAGGACCTGACGAACATGGACGAGCATTGTGTATGGGAGTATGCATTAAACCAACTTCTTCACGTTCAACCACATCATCTAATTATTATTATAGTGAGATTGCTCGATTAGAGAAGGAGGCCAATGAGCGAGATACTCATTATCGGGAAGAGGTTGAGGCACGAGAGAATCGTCATCAAGAAGAAATTGATATGGTGCATGGCCATTTAGAAAATGAAATACAAGAAAGAGTCGCGAGGGCCAAGAGAGAAACTCTAGCATAAGCTAGGCTTAAAATCGCTCGTATGATACAAGAGGCGGGCATCCCACTACCACCAGCAGCAGCCGCCGCATTTGATACTATCGATAACCACACTTGACTATGTATTAATGTAACTAACTTAGAAGTGGAAATGACAATTTGAAAGTATGTGCTGGTATTTATTTTTTGAAGTGTGATAAGACACTATTTGGTTTTGTTATTATATTTAGAGAGAATTAAGGTAATGGTCATGTTCTTTCTTATATTTGAATTTTTAGGACAAATCTTTTCAAGTTTATAAATCTAGTCCCTATAGTACAATAACATTTATAAATTTAGTCCCTGTGGTACAATAGCTTTTATTTTTTTGGTCCGCTCCAGCGGCACTATTTTTCACCATTTTTCATGGAATTTTCAGTACATGGACTAAATTTATAAAATTATATGGAGTGTTCTAATTTTATACACTTTAAGCATCATAAGGACCTTTTCCCAAAACCCCCTTATATTTAAGGTTAAATTTTGGCAATGTCTTTGTGTTTTTGTTTTTTAATTTAATGTTATTCTATTAGAGATTGAATTTAGGCTGATTATAATATAAGTTTATAAAATATATATATATATATATATATATATATATCTTTTAGGACAACTATAACTGTCTTTTAAAATATTCATTTGGTGCCAAAATATATTTGGGACAGCTGCTTCTGTCCCTAATACTTTGTTTTAAAGGACAACAACATCTGTTCTTATAAATATGTAATAATATATGGATTTAAAAGGACGGAACAAAAAGGACGGCAATTGCTGTCCTAAATACTCAAAAAGGGCAGCAATTGTTGTCCTTTTAGCCTTTTATGACGCCCATCTATTAGGGCAGTTCTTGTTGTCCTTATGACTGTCCCAAATGATATTAGGGACAACAAATGAGCTTTTGGGACAGCAAATTAGTTGTCCTTAATTGTTATTTTTCTAGTAGTGGTAATTGATATGAATTTATCTCATATTTATGCTACTAACCCTTTTTGGAAAGTATTTTGTGTTTTGTGTGTCTCTTATGTGTTTTACTGGTATGTCATGCAAGAAAGTGCGAAAGAGAACTCAAAACAGTGAAGGAAACCAAGAAATGGGGAGTTCAAGGGCATTTTCGTAACTTTTCATCCATATTCCAGAGGTGGAGACAACAAGAACGTTGAATAGCTCGAAATTACAAGAACACTAGAAAAAATGGCACCCCAATCCGAGCTACAACTTGAGAAAGAAATCCAAGGCAAAACTGTTAAGGCCGAACTAAGGCAGGGTGTCGGTCGGTTTGGTTGGTAAATAGGGACTACCAATACCAAACCGATTCTACTAAGATAAAACCAAATTTACAATTTGTACCACTCGGTACAACCTACTTAAACTAAAACCGTACCACTCATTTTGCGATAAATCGCGGTAAAATCGGTAAAATTGAATTTCTTTTTTCCTAATGATTTTAAATACTTAAAAATTTCATAAAAGGGTAAATACATAAAAAAATCATAAAAGAGTAAATACTTAAAAAAAAAGTGGTCAAGTTCGTTACCTGATCATTTTCATCCAGATCGAGTTCAATTTCAGAAGTTTTGTTGTGTCAGAGGTGACTTTAGCTTTCTTCTTCACATTCATGGTGTTCGAACCCCTTATTTTTCTTCAACCGAACCCTTTTTTTACTATGACAATGTTACCAGGGCTTTTTTTCTTCAACTGGATTTTCTATTCTTTCTGGTTGGATGAGAAATGGTGGGAAGAATGGAGATGGCGTTAGTGGAGGGGGTGGAAAATGGAGAGAGAGGAGATGAAGGAAGGAAAAAAAATGGCTGAAGGAAATGAAATGAGGGGAAGAAAAGAAGACTTTAGGTATTTGAAGTGTGATGGGTGTTTATATAGTGACAAGTGGCAGAAACTAAACGGCTTGGATTAAAGAGTAAGTGGGTTCCTAATACAAACACCCACTACTCTCAACTAACGCTTATTTCTTTTGTTAGGTATATTATATCAAAATATATTTGGTATATCTATTTTATAATTTAGGTACATTATTACAATAAATTTAATATTTTATGTTTTGGTATTCTAAAAGAGGTAATTTCAGTAAATCGGTTTTTTAAATGTGTAAATCAAAACAAACCACAAAAAAATCGGTAATTTCGGTTTCGGTAGTATCGATTTTCGGTAAGTAAAAAAAGTAAACCATTACCAATTTTTTTCGGTAAAAAATGGTACAGTACGGGTTTTTACCGTTCCATGAACACCCCTAGGCCGAACCAAATCGATGGACCAGAACCAAACAGGTTCGCCTTTTGTCACGCTCCTGACCCGTTACAAAATTAGTCACGCTTTTAAAGTGTGGCAAATTGCCTGATTTTTATTTTATCATTATCTTTTAGCCAAAAGAGTTTAATATTTTGGGGACTCTTCTAAACGAATTCTAACCTATATATTTAGTCATAAGGGTTCTTTTAATTCAGATTCCATTCATGTAAATGCTCCTAATCTAGGAGGAACATCTAGGAGAAGAATTTACATATTTTGCACCTTTAATTCAAGAGCTTTTTCGATATTTCTTGAAGCTTTGATTTCTTCTTGCATGTTCTTGTTCTTCAATCTTGGTAACCTTTATTTCCATCACTTTTATATTATTTCTCATGTTTAATCTCAGTTTTCACACAATTATGATTCCATGCAACATATATTCCTTGTTTATTCATAGTTTTGTCATGTCTAGCTAGATTTCTAAGGGTTGGGATGCATGAACCCAACCCGATGTGGTTTGCATGGAGATAAAAGTGATTCTCTGAACTAAAAAAATGATTGAATCGTGTTGATTAGTTGTTACAACAATCGTAGGACTTTTAACCTCGTTTGCCTAGGTAAGCATGGTGTTTAAGAGTGCGACACACGTATTAGCTATTCCGACACCACTTTATATATATTCTTGATTATGTATGATGCGGACTTATACCCTCATATATGTAATGCTTGAAATTAATAAATAATCAAGAATGTATATTAACTAATCAAGAATATATAAATAATCAATTATTTAATTTATATAAATAATCAATTATTTAATTTATGATTGCTTTTATATCCGAAAATGTACTAGGGTTTGGGGCATTGTATTCCAACCTTATCTCTCATTCATATTAACTAATCCGTATTTTGTTAGTTTTAATTAGGTTTAGTTAACTTCTTTAGTTTTCCCCTTTTTCCTTTCTTACCCCATCATCATCTTTTACACTTCATTTTTGAAGTAATAAATCAATTAAAATCTATCAAACATTACCTGTGGATTCGATACCCAGACTAAGCGCTATACTCCATAAAAGGGTAGTAAAGTTTAGAATTTTTTTTATTGTGGTCGGAAGTCAATAGCAACGATTAGCATATTTATACGGACGCTCGGATTTTGCCTCGATCAAAATGGCGTCGTTGTCGTGGATCTAAATGGCGTCGTGAATCGAACCCGAGTCACCCGGATGACAAGCGGGAATACTTACCACTATAGCGTATTTCTCATTCATTTTACTTAGTTCTTAATTAATTTAGTCTTGCATGATTAGTTTAATTTTTAGTTCAATTGATTTGCATTTAGTTGTTAGATAATTTTCAAATCAAAATCATTTTTCTTTCTTTTCTTTTAGAGTCAATCTTAGGATTAGTCTTCTTACCCTTTGTCATCACGAGCGATCGTCCTATTCCATGAGGATTCGACCCCGACTTAGAGAATTATTACTTGAGCGGCTGGTTTGCACTTGAACCGTAATTAGTATGCATTAGAGATACATTTATAGTCGCGTCAAGTTTTTGGCGCCGTTGCCGGGGATTTATTTTGTTATAGATTATAATTATTTACTATTTCATAAGATATCTTTCTTTTGTATTTTTTTTGTTTTAACCTTTTTTGCAGGATTGCACAATTGAGGGCCTAGAAACGTCGAATCTTCGGCCACACACCTCTTTTCGTGAATTGTTCATCTACAAATCATTAGGTAATCATGTCTTTTTATAGTGAGTTCGGTAATTATAAAGGTTCATATGGGAACCATTTTCAAACTTTTTATTCTCAAGAATACGCACCTCAACCTATTATCATTGGTGAGGGCCTTCGAATTCTTGGAAATAAAATTCTTAAAAACCAATATCGAGAAGAAAATAATTTTTGGGAGCAAGAGGGTCGTCAAATTATTGAGAAGGAAAGGCTTGAACACTCACGTTTGTATAGGAATAGTTTTCTAGACTTTTTTTGTGCTAGAATTCGGGGCTCGACCTATGACCATGGGTGAGGCCATTCTAATTCTTGAGTATGAAAAGCTTGAAAAAATATCGGGAAAAAAAATCATTTTTTGGAACAAGAGTTGGATGCATTATTCGAATCCAATGATGACTTTTCTTCCGATATTTTTGAAACTAAAGAACATTTTCAACCAAATAAGGAATCCAAGGTTCTAGAGCCAAGGAATCCTACTTTGGAAGAAACCATGCTTTTTCTCATAAAAAAAATCTGAACTTTCTTACGAAATGAGGAATCCAAGGTTTTAGAGCCAAGGTTCTAGACTTGTGTTTCACCTCAAATTTTTGAAGAACGTTTCGTTGAAAGTTAGTCTTGCTTCTTTGAAATTGAATTTATTTCATCACCATTTTTGTTCTCCGTTATTGAACCATTACAAGTACCACTAGATTCCTATGAGCTGTTTGAAACTTTTGAAACTTTTGAAACTTTTAAACCTTTTACCAACGAGGACTCTTTGCTTGAATTGTTTTCTAAGGCGGATTCTTCCTTTTTGTGTGCCCCTCTTCCCATACTACTTGAAAAATCTTTGAGAAGTGATTCTACTTTTCTTGTATCCCAATTGTACTTGTCCCCCTTAGCATCCAAATCCCCCATTATCCCATTAAATTTTTTAATTGGTGATGGTTTATTTTTTCCACCTCACACATACCTACCGTTGTTCAAACGGAATTCTTATTTTTCGGGAGGCATACATGAAAATCAAGGTACACCGATTATCCCTCAAAGTCATATCGTATTTTGGGTGGACCCTCAAATTTTTCGACTTCTAGTGTATAACTTATTAGAAGTTCAAATTGTAGGTTGTACATAGTTAACTTCTTTCTTTCCTTTTTTTTTCCTTTTAATTATAGTTTAGAGTAATTAGTTAAAGTTCTTGTTATTCTTCTTGTTATGCCTGGTTCTAACATGTTTTGTAGATTCAATGTACTCGTACTTATCAGGAATCGCTCCATTTGGATAATATCGCTCTTTTCCTCTCTTTATGTTATGTTTTTGATTCGCATTGAGGACAATGCAACATCTAAGTTAGGGGGTGTGAGATATCCTTACAATTTATTGTTTAGATTCATTGACTTGATCACATGTTCGTTCAAAGTATGTCTTTTTAAAGAAAATTTCAAAATTTTCCAAAAAAATTGAAAATTTTTTAAAAGCCAAAAATATTTTTCTTCAAAATAAATAAAAATTGGAATTTAAATTTTTCAAAAATGTCACAAAATTTTGTTTGAAGTCTTAAATTGTAAAATTCAAATGCACAAAGCCGAAATTGACCAAAGATGAAAATTGAGCGAAAATTGATGACTTTACGAATAAGTGTGGAGATTAATTAATGCAGTGAGATTTCGAGCCTATCACTTTTTCTGAGTTTTTAAATCAATCCGAGTTAATGACTAACTCAAAGTTCAATATGGCTCTAAATAAGTTATTAATGATCTCTATACCTTTATTTTGATCGATTACGATAAATGTGTGTGATGTTGCCTCGAATAGCACGCTAAAATATATCTAAACTAAATTAATCTCGAGACACATATAGTAATATAATTAGTAATTCGGATAAATGAAGTTAGGACCTCGTTTGTTACCCAAAAATATTAGCCATAAAAAGTTGCAAAAGGGGGCAAGAAAAAAAAATAGAATAATGCTAAACCAAAATAGAAAGAAAAGAAAAATGTGAAAAATAGAAAAAAAAAATGGAAAAAGAAGAAAAAGTTTAACAAAAGCCCGAAAAAGCACTAATGGACATCCTAAGTAAATTTTCCAATTCCGACCTTCCCCACCATTCCTATTTTTATCCAATACACCTTATAACCCAAGAAAGTCCTAACCGAGTTCGAATTGCGAAATCAATTACTGCGTGGAGAGCTTAAAACATGAAAAAATAAAAAGTGAGATTGATTGGTGTGAACAAGAGGCGATGTTTCCTGTTTCCTAATAACCGTATTTCGTAGATGAGATCTTTTCATCATAAAAATTTTCTCTTTCCAATTTGTGTGCGTGAATTTGTGTTCCATTACATTTACTATTTATATCACGCACACCGAGAGAAAATAACCACATTCCGAGTGATTCGTTTGTGAGTGCATCCCGTGAGAATTGAATCAAAGAGAATTTTCAAAAAATAACGTGAGGATCAATCGGTGAAAATTGATGATTTGGTTTTCGGCTTCGCACACACACACTATGATTTGAGTCTTGTGAATATGGATTTGATGTGACTATTTTTAGAAAAGTTTAAATTGTATAATTTTTAAGTATTTTGAATTTTCTTTGAGTCGAAAACGATTTTTGTAGGTGTATTCACTGCAAACCCTCACGAGACACCACTCGTCCTACTGGGGTAACCTAGGGGTTTAAAGGCTTGTTGTGTACGCTAAATACAATCGCTTGCCCGCGAAAGGGGTATTCTATCCCAATAAAACCTTTGATAAGAGTTTGGCCATGTTTCGATTCTTTTACACTGCTCGGGAAGCGCAAAGTTTTAAGTTAGGGGAATTTGATTAGGCATAAATTCTTCACATTTATCCTCTTAATTTTGGTATTTTTATGATTTCGTGCATTGTAATTGATATGGATTTATCTCATATTTATGATACTAACCCTTTTTGGCAACTATTTCGTGTTTTGTGTATCTCTTATATGTTTTACAAGTACGTTATGCAAGAAAGTACAAAAGAGAACGTGAAACAGTTAAAGAAACCAAGAAATGGGGAGTTCAAGGGCATTTTCATAACTTTTCAGCCATATTCCGGAGGTGTGGACAACTAGAAAGTTGAAGATCTTGAAATTACAAGAACACTAGAAAAAATGGCACCACAATCCGAGCTACGATGAAGAAGTTATGCCCATTTGAAGTTGAGAAAGAAATCCAAGGCAAAACTGTTAAGGCGAACCGAACCGATGGACCAGAACCGACCCAGTTGGCCTTTTGTCATACTCCAGATCCGTTATAAAATTAGTGACAAATTGCCAGATACGGGATTTTTATTGTCTTTATCTTTTAGTCAAAAGAGTTTTATGTTTTGGGGACTCTTCTAAACGACTTCTAACCTATATATTTAGTCATTAGGGTTCTTTTAATTCAGATTCCATTCATGTAAATGCTCCTAATCGAGGAGGAACATCTAAGAGTAGAATTTAGAGATTTTTCACCTTTAATTCAAGAGCTTTTCCATTTTTTCTTGAAGCTTTTATTTCTTCTTGCATGTTCTTGTTCTTTAATTTTGGTAACATTTATTTCAAGCACTTTTATTATTATTTCTCATGTCTAATCTCACTATTAGAACAATTATGATTCCATGCAACATAGATTCCCTGTTTATTCATAGTTTCGTCATGTCTAGCTAGATTTCTAAGGGTTGGGATGAACCCAACCCGATGTGGTTTACATGGAGATAAAAGTAATTATCTGAATTAAATAAATGATTGAATCATGTTGATTAGTTGTTACAGCCATCGTAGGTCTTTTAACCTTTTTTGCCTTAGGTAAGTGGGGTGTTTAAGAGTGCGATGCGCATATCAGTTATTCTAACACTGCTTTATTTATATTCTTGATTATGTATGATGCAGACTTGTACCCTCATATATGTAATGCTTTGAGAATGGGGTGGTCCCTATGCGTGTGTTTCAAATCAAACCAATTTTCACCAAAAAAATTATCCAACTTTTAATTAGCACAAACCAAGTTGTGGAAAACCAATTCTTACTTTAAACCAATTTTATCTTGATTAATCCTAAACATGCATCTAGTGATTAAATCAAGTAAAGTAAAGTAAAGTAAAGTAAAGAATACTCACAACGCCGGATACATGAGGAAAAACCCAAGATGGGAAAAAACCTCGGACGGCCTAAGCCAGACAATCACTATGAATAACGGTTTTACAAAGACAGATTAGCCTTACTCAATGACTCGATCCCAACGGGTCTTGATGCTCCTTATGATCTTCTACCGTTCTTCAATAGTGCCCATGAAGAAATTCAATCTTCCACGATACCTGTCCACAACACACACGTCCACGAATGTCTCGGTGTCCACCGAATGGCTTTGATACGTTTAGATGTCGAACAAGAAGTCCTTCTCTTTTCGTCACCGCAAAACCCTGATGTTCATATATAGAAAAACCTTCTTGGTGCAACAAGATCACATAAATATATAATAACGATAACTCAGATCTTTGCAAACTCTAAGGTTGTGTTTAAGCTTTGTAACCATAGAAAAATATGTGCAAACAAGTTTCTGGATCGTAAACTGTTTTTCCAGAATGCACACTTGAAAACTCTGACAAAAACACGTTTTAAATAGGAATTAAACGCCGCCTCAAAGACAGTGTCTCTCGAACGATAATGACACATCGTTCGCGCGACATGAGCATCTCGCTCGAACGAGCTCTTATGTCGTTTGAACAACGTTGCGCGTCAGTTTGACTTTTTGTTTAAAACGTCTCTTCCAAAAGAGATCCAAATAAGTACAACTCTTTTTCGATATTATCAGAATAAAACTTAGTGTAAAACTCTAAAACACTTTTAAAACAATTTAAAACATTTTTCCTTATAAAATTACATCCTTATCTTTTATAAAAATAATTCCGAGCACCATTAATTATACGCATATATACCAGTGTGATCTCGGAATGCAATTAACATGAAGACAAATAAACTTGCACCATTTTGAACTTTGGCATTATTAATTCTTTGAAGCTTTGCCGCAATGTCTTTAATTTCTTCAATACGTCATATACCAAGTGGGATCGTGACCAAATAAAATCTCCCTATGACATATTACAAACACAGTTTTGTTCACGGAATTAAGTCAAAATAATATAGGGACTCAATTGGAAATTTATGTCCTTATAAATCTCCCCCTTTGACTATTCTGGGACAAAACTAAACCAGTGGAATGCCTAAGCCGTGCCGTCAAGCCGTATGATGCGTAAATCCCATCCCATAAACCCAAAGTCAAATATTACAGGATACGAACTAGTATATGTAGAACCGACAAACATGAACTATCTGAATGTGATGCAGTCTTGAAATCTCGAATCTCTGAAGCATACCTACACACATGATACCAATTTTACAATAGATACTCAATACAATGCAGTATAGACGAACAAATGAAACCAATATATATATCCAAATGATACCAATTTTACAATAGATACTCATATGAATAAACTCTGAAAAATCATTTGTTAAATAGTTGAGCAACAAAATGATACCAAATTTAAACTGCCAATTTGTAATACCAATTTGTAAAATATGTAATAAAAAACATGCTCAACAAAAAAAATCTCCCCCTACATCACATACATTTCTCCCCCTTTTTGTTTCGAATAGACAATCCGATGAAAAGATAAACCAATCAACAAGTATCTAGCATGTGAATATACCAATTTGAGAATTAAAATCGCTAGATAATCATGAAACAACCAGCTAAATATGATCAAGTAATGGCAAATCAGTAGCTAGTAAACCAATGAATCACACAAAGCATATAGAAATCTAATCAGGTGTGATAAACGGAATTATATGCAAAATATCAATATGAGATAATAAAATCTGCATATATAAACTAGTCAGTCCAGAAAGCTTCCAGCAGTACCAAAAAATATACCACAATAACCAGGGTGTTGCAAACAAATAAGAAGCAAAAATCTAGACTGTAGTTTGAACGAGCCAGGGACGTCGCTCAAATGAGATGAGGGCGTCGCTCGAACGAGACTTCGTGCGACATGGTAATGTCGCTCGAACGAGGTCTTCTCGTGATATGAGGTGTTATTTGAATGACTTCTCGCAACATGCCAAACTTTTCCATATTCCCAGAAATATTTTATATTTTTTCCCAGTGAAAAAAATTCCAAAAAAAAATACCAGAAAGGGGCTAACAGCGGCAAAACAGTGCTAAAACAGTATACTTTTAACACAAAACGCTTATAAAAACTAATAATGAGAGTTACATGTAAACATAGTATCTATGTGCTCAAACATGGACATGGAATGAATGGGTGTGAAACTATAACAAATGAGTCACAATTCCAACACATCGAAAAGATAAAAAAGCTCTAATTGATAGCGATAAATAATCAAACTTTATCATAGCCATATGACAATTAAAGTGTGAGCTTAATGAACTAAACATACTACATGCACACAAATCCAGAATTTTGACAATTCTACAAATAATAGCGTCAAATTGCAATGTTTCAAAATTAGGATTAGTTGAGCAAACCTGTTTAAATTTTCTCCAACTAAACTCCCTCATATATACATACGTTTTCAAGTTCTTTTGAGGTTTCTAGCATTCTCAACTAGAGAAAATCTTATTGGCCCTTTTTCATATTGCTTTTTCTTTTGGGCTCTTTTAAATGATGGCTTTCACGATTAGTTAATTTTGAACTCTCGCAGCCCTTTCCCGTGAAACACTCATCATTTTTTTTTCAATTAGGTACCAATTCAAATCCTCACGGTAAAATATTCTTACATGCATACTTCTCCTTAAGTCTACTTACGCATAGATGACAAGATTGAGATAAGAACGCCTCACCAAATTCAATTATGCAAGAGAAGTCAAACATCCATATAAACTCGTGTATGTGTGCAATGTCGGCATATATACAAAGTCGAATCAAAATGCATATCAACTTCGAAACAACCCCATATAAACAATGGTTAAGACCATTCTAAGTATCGATAATAATGACCAAATGTCCTAGCCACATGGATGATGAAACGATGGGGGGTCCAAGCACACTGATATGCCACATTAAACATGTAAACTCAAAATAAACAAAAACCTAATATCTTTTTGGCTTTTCAAACATATTTTGACTCAAATGAAAGAAAAATCTTTTTAGTTTTTCAAAAGTTTTCTCAAAAACAAAATCTTTTTGGATTTTTTCAATAGGACTCAAGCAAATGAAAACTATAGTACAAAATGATACACATTTCATTATACTAGCAATGAATATATCATGAAGCAAACTAGCATATGATAAACAAGGCAACACTATCATTCTTTAGATTTAGTATGCGAAGAATCAAGTGCAACCCAATGATAATCATGAAGTTTTATTCCTAAAGCCACTAAATCCGATTTCCTAACCCAAGTAGGTGTAAAAGGAAGCATGGGGGTTTGGGTAACTGGGGAAAATTTATTCCTAAACTTCCTAGGAGCTTGTCTAAGGTCGTAACAATAACGCCTAAGGTGACCTTTTCTACCACAAAACGTGCAAGTGTAGCGATGGTGGGAATGATTACCTACATATGGACCTTTTATAAACTTCCTAGTGTTTATCACACATGCGTGGGGAATGGGAGAAACTCTCTCATCAAAACCTATACCTTCCCTATCTCCCTTAATTTGGACGGTGCCTAAGATCTTATCTAACTTCTCCGACCTAGCCTCTAAATCAAACTTAACTCTAAACGAGTCTCTCAATCTCTCCTCCAACTCATGAATCCTAGACTCTAGCAAACGCCTAGACTCCTCAAATGCTAAAATCTCCTTTTTCAAAGACTCCATCAATCCACGGAGATTATCTCTCTCTTTCTCCACAAACTCTAGTTTCTCCCTAAACTTCTTCTCTCGTGCCCTAAGATCCTCTATCAAACTATCATTATTTTCTATGGCACGCTCATTCAACTTAGCTTGAAATTTTGAGTTAGCCTTTTTCACCTTCACCGTTTCGGCATACAACTCATTAAACGCATTTTGCAATTCTTTCACATTTATCTCCTCCTCGTCACTCTCTTCTCCCTCACTGACATGGGATTCACTCAAAACCTCCTCGAAAGTGTCATTCACATGAGAATCTACGTCCCTCACATGACATGCCATAAACACAACAAAGTTACGATCAATGGGGGAACTCTCTCCCTCTTCCGGATCACTATCACTTAACGTGGCATTATAAATAATGGGTTGCTTTCCCTCTTTCTTAAGTCTAGTGGGACACTCCTTAACTTTGTGATCGTACCCCTCTCACCCAAACACACTTATCGGACTCATATCTCTTAGGCTTTTCAAACTTATCCTTAGAGCTGGGATCAACTTTGTTGTTCTTGAATTTTTGAAATTTCTTGGCATCTTTTGATTGCTTTTAAACTTAATAAAAATTATAAATTTCTTTGCCAACAAAGCAACATCCTCAAAATCGGAATCGGGATCGGAATTCGAAACTTTAATTTCCTCCTTTAGGGTTTTCAAAGCAATACCCTTTTCTTTCTTAGGCACTTGCTTGGAGGTAATTGTGTTGATTTCATAGGTTTGTAAGTCACCTACAATATCTTCTAGTTTCGTCGACTCTAACTTACCCTAGGAGTTTAAAACGGTCACTTTTGCATCAAACTTACTAGGCAACGACTGAAGGATTTTCTTAATGACACGATTGTCAGGAATTTTCTCACCTAGGTTAAACGACGAGTTGACAATATTGGATAACCTAGCATAAAACTCATAAAAAGTCTCACTCTCTAACATCCTAATGGTCTCAAACTATGTAGTGAGATTTTTAAGCTTCGACGCCCTAACCGTGCTAGTGCCCTCGTGAGTGTGCCAAAATATCCCAAGCCTCTTTTGATGTTTCATAAGTCATAATTCTATTATATTCTTCTGGTTTGACATGTGAAGAAATAACGTGGAAATCCTTAGAATTATATTGTGATAGTCTATGTTCAGTTTCGGTTCATGACTCGATAGGCTTTAAATTAGTGACCTAACCTAAAATAGTGACAGGGGGTGTCCAACCTTTCTCAACTGCTATCCACACACGCTCATCAATTGATTTTAATGCACTTTTCATTCTCATCTTCCAATAGGCCATAAAAAATAGGAGTTCGAAAAAGTTCGTTATTTCCAAAATTCATCTTTGAAAATACACGGGATCACAAAATAAATAAATTATGTTTTCTAGCTCTGATACCAATTTGAAAACGGGGTGGTCCTCATGCATGTGTTTCAAATCAAACCAATTTTCACCAAAAAATTATCTAACTTTTAATTAGCACCAAACAATTTGTTAAAAAGCAATTCTTACTTTAAACCAATTTTATCTTCATTAATCCTAAACATGCATCTAGTCATTAAAGCAAGTAAAGTAAAGTAAAGTAAAGTAAAGAATACTCACAAAGCCGGATGAACGTGGAAAAACCCAAGAAGAGAAAAAATCTCGAATGGCCCAAGCCAGACAATCGCTATGAATAAAGGTTTTACAAAGACAGATTAGCCATACTCAATGACTCGATACCCACGGGTCTTGACACTCCTTCTGATCTTCAATCGTTCATCACTAGTGCCCATGCAGAAATTTCATCTTCCACGATACCTGTCTACAACACACGCGTCCACGTATGTCTCGGTGTCCACCGAATGGCTTTGATACGTCTATGATGTCGAATAAGAAGTCCTTCTCTTTTCTTCATCGTAATACCCTGATGTTCATGTATAGAACAAACATTATTGGTGAAACAAGATCACATAAACATATAATAATGATAACTCAGATCTTTTTAAACTCTAAGGATGTGTTTAAGCTTTGTAACCTTAAAAAAACTTGTGCAAACCGATTTCTGGATCGTAAACTATTTTTCCAGAATGCACACATGGAAACTCTGACGAAAACACGTTTTAAATAGGAATTAAACGCCGCCTCGAAAATAGTGTCGCTCGAATGAGAATGACACATCGGTCGTGCGACATGAGCATCTCATTCGAACGATCTCTTATGTCGTTTGAATGACGCCGTGTGTTAGTTTGACTTTTTTTTTAAAACGTCTCTTCCCAAAGAGATCCAAATAAGTCAAACTCTTTTTCGAGCTTATCAGAATAAAACTTAGTGTAAAACTCTAAAACACTTTTAAAATAATTTAAAACATTTTTCCTTATAAAATTACATCCTTATCTTTTATAAAAACAATTTCGAGCACCATTAATTATATGCATATATACCTGTGTGATCTCGGAATGCAATTAACATGAAGACAAATAAACTTGCAACATTTTGAACTTCGGCATTATTAATTCTTTGAAGCTTTGCCGCAACGTCTTCAATTTCTTCAATACGTCATATACAAAGTGGGATCGTGACAAAATAAAAACTCCATATGATATATTACAAACACAGTTTTGTTCACGGAGTTAAGTCAAAACAATACAGGGACTCAATTGGAAATTTATGTCCTTACATGCTTGAAATTAATAAATTCTGGGTTTGATCAATTATTTAATCTACGCTTGCTTTTATATCCGGTAAATGTACTAGGGTTTGGGTAATTGTATTCCAACCTTATCTCTCATTCATATTAACTAATCGGGATTTTTCTAGTTTTAATTAGGTTTAGTTAACTTCTTTAGTTTTCCCTTTTTTCCTTTCTTAGAGCAACCCTTACGCGCAGTGTAAATTTACACATAACTAGGCTAAATTTGTCTGTTAAAATACACAAAAATTGCTACGCTCAGCCGGTAAAAAGGGTAAAAATAGAATAAATCAGCAAAATCGTACCAAAACGACGTCGTTTTGGCTGGGGCCCTCATAACCTTGCGCGGAACATCATGTTCCGCCTAAGGTTATTAGATTTTCGATTTTGCCCCCCAAAAGTCTTACGGCTTTTACATTTCTACCCTGCAATTAATTACCTCAACTTCCACCTACATTTCAACAACCAAATTAAATTCCACACCCCTATTTAAATCTACCCACCGTAAAATATTTTTTCACACTTCAAAAACCAACAGGAGTTTCCACAGACCTTTACGAAGGTAAATTCTCTGATTTATTTTTCCTTGTAAATTATTTATTTATTCATTTTAATATGCTTTTTAATTACTTAATTATTAAATTTATTTAGTTAGAGAATATCAGTAATTATATTTCTGAAATATCAGTAATAAAAAATATCAGTAATTAATTATATTATCAGTAATAAAAAATATCAGTAATAGTTAATATTAATTATATTATCAGTAATAAAAAATATCAGTAATTATTTTTCTGAAATAATTATAGAATATCAGTAATTATATTATATCCATATGTAAATATTTCTGAAACATCACTAATAAAAAATATCAGTAATTAATTATATTATCAGTAATAAAAAATATCAGTAATAGTTAATATTAATTATATTATCAGTAATAAAAAATATCAGTAATTATTTTTCTGAAATAATTATAGAATATCAGTAATTATATTATATCCATATGTAAATATTTCTGAAATATCAGTAATAAAAAATATCAGTAATTAATTATATTATGAGTAATAAAAAATATCAGTAATACTTAATATTAATTATATTATCAGTAATAAAAAATATCAGTAATTATTTTTCTGAAATAATTATAGAATATCAGTAATTATATTATATCCATATGTAAATATTTCTGAAATATCAGTAATAAAAAATATCAGTAATTAATTATATTATCAGTAATAAAAAATATCAGTAATACTTAATATTAATTATATTATCAGTAATAAAAAATATCAGTAATTATTTTTATGAAATAATTATAGAATATCAGTAATTATATTATATCCATATGTAAATATTTCTGAAATATCAGTAATAAAAAATATCAGTAATTAATTATATTATCAGTAATAAAAAATATCAGTAATACTTAATATTAATTATATTATCAGTAATAAAAAATATCAGTAATTATTTTTATGAAATAATTATAGAATATCAGTAATTATATTATATCCATATGTAAATATTAGTAATTATATGTTGTGTTAATGTTTTCATGTAAATTTAATAATTATCATGAAAATTTAATAATATAAAGTTATTATGTAAAGTATTAGGTATTTACCAAGTAGCATGTAAATTTAAATAATTACTTTTTTTTTGTTATATTTATATTTATTTGTTCATTAACCAATATGCTAGAAAATTAATAAATTTTTTGTTGACATTACAGTGTTGATAATGGAACAAGTTGGAAAACAAATTAGACGGGCTGTTCGGGTTAAAAAGTCTAGAAAAATTGGAGAAGCAAGTCGAGAGCCCGAAGTAACTACTGCCGAGCGACCTATAGTTTTTGAAAACTATAGGCGTATTGTGGACGATGAAGATCACATTAAAGCTTCTCCGGACACGGCCACAAACGGCAACACAATAAAGATGCGTGGCAATTGGCATAGTCTTAGAGCCACATATCAACATTTTAAGACATCTCCCGATGTCATGCATTTTATACACCGTAGCGGTTGGGGAGAATTGTTGGATGCTCAAATTCCCAAGACAAGTTGGGGATTGGTACAAGCGCTCGGTGAACGTTGGTGGGATACAACCAATACATTCCAACTACCTACCGGGGAGCTCACCATTACTCCTTATGATTTTACGATTTTGTCTGGTTAGTTTTTGTATATAAAATATAACTTTAGTAAAAACATTAATTAGTAGAATAATTAAATTTACAATTGATTGTTATCATTCCCATGTTGTAGGTATTCCCATCGGCAGCGGTCCTATGGTACCGATGGATGATAGAAAATACTTGATCGTAATTGACGGAAGAACTCAAATTCGGGATGACATTATACATAAATATTTTCCCGGCATTGAACCAAATTGCAGTGATTCTTGTGGGGTGAAAGTGTCCAGCTTAAATAAGTGGTTTGATGCCATAAAGTTAAATACTGTGATTGTTGGCCCTGAGGACACTGCTAGGGCATTTCTATTTTTTTGTGTGGGACATATTTTCTTCCCGACCGCAAGAGACAGCGTTCCTATTGGTTGGTTGGCTGCTTTAGAGGATATGGAGATTGTGGGATCATACGATTGGGGTTCGGCAATTCTAGCTCGCATATACTACTCTCTCCATCTCTTGTCAAGATGTCGCGGAGACTCTATGAATTGTTTTTGGCAACTAGTTTTGGTAAGTGTTAAAAGTGATATTATCTGTATTTCATATATAATTAATAATAAAATTTTGTTTAATAATACTCATTTCTGTATTGCAGTTTTTCGGGTTTGAATACATACAACGGGCGTGTCCCTTATTGAAGGAACATGCTGGTGATTGCTGGCCTAGGATTAATCGATGGAAGAAACAAAATTGGTTAAATCGTAAGGAGACAAAGGGCTCAATCCAGTATAATTTTCCCACAGCCCAGAGTCAGATTGAAATGCGATCGCCAGGTTCGATCAATTGGCTACCTTACTCGGGGTCTACTATGGAGATGCATGCCTACGTTCAACATGCGAAGTACGTATCACTGAAACGATGCGTTCTTATGGATCCTCAATATGGGGGGGTATATTACTTGGGTGATCGATGCCGCCGACAGATCACCGGTGAAATTTGCATACCAAATGACCCTCCCGCGAAAATGATGAGGATACCCTTTCACAATGATAGGCATGGGATTATTATTGAAGAGATGGACCCGAGCGTATCCATTGTTTCTCAACCCATGTATGACCGTTACTGGAAGCAAGTGTCCCTAGGCCTTGTAATGCCACCCCTCTATCGAGCAGTCAACACGGATGTCATAAGTCCCAGCGCACTGCCATACCACATCCAAATACCGACTGTCCCTTCACAGGCACCTGGCGCTTATGAGACTCCCACTGGTCGGGTAAATCCCACTCAACCACAAATGACTTGGGATCTACCATTTTGCAGTCCTTCTGGTGTACCCATATTGATTCCGGTTCCACGGCCGGACAGGATTGCGGTCGATGAAGAATTGCCCACATACGATGACCTCCTATTTACTAGTCGGGAATTCTCTGATTATTGGCAGTCCTCGAGAGCCACATCTCTAGGTGCAGCCATGCATCTTAATAACTATTGGAGTCATGAGTTGGATATAGCTACAAGGAAGCTCCAAGAGTTGGGTGTATCTCACGAGCGGACTCCTCCCCCGCCTAATTTTTTTAGTGGTACAACCTCGCCCTTTTACAACCCCACAGAAGATCCTCGACCTGCGACCACAGTGTATCGACCGCACATGGATGGAATTGGTGCACAAGAAGATAGTAGCCAACCTGGTCCGTCAACGCAAAATTATGACATGTCTGATGCTGTAAATTTGGATGATGTAGATTGGGATTTCGATAATTAATAAATATAATCCAATTACTGTTTCTTTTGTCATGTCGTTAATGTTGTTATCTTTATTATTAATATTAATATGTTGTTATCTTTATTATTAATGTTGTTAATGTTGTATTGTTAAGATTGACGCAAATTCATTTCACAATATGAAGCTTAATTTCACAAATGTATTTCATAAATTAAGAGAGTGTTCAGTATAAAAATATAAATGTAATAATACGAAGAGTGTATGCTTTTAACCAATTTATGTGTTTAGTATAAATTTATAGAGTGTTCATCAATAATAGTGTGTGATTTTACCCAATTTAATGTTGTATCGTTATTATTGTACCGAACTAATGTGTATATGTGGAAATTTGAAACAAATTCATTTCACAACCCAGAAATTAATATTACATAGTAGATCAAACGATAAAAATAAATAACATGTTACATACTCAGAAGCATAGAAATTTTAAAATCCAGATTGACCACCGTGTGGTGGATAGTTTGAAAATTCCGATTGGCGCCGTGCTTTGTTGATTATATTAAGCACGAGGTATTCATGGTACTCCTTCTGGATTGAATTCATGTTTGAGGTGTCAGTGTTCATAATTTGTTGATCAAGCAATAATTGTTCACGCATATCTTTCCTCTCCATAGCCAATATACTGCGTTCGTTGAGCTCCAAACTTCACTCCTTTAGTTGCAGTGAACGGTTAAGCCCCAAACGGGCCTCTTCGTCACGTACACGATCAGCCTGACATGATCGCTCAAATGATTCATTGAATGAAGAGCAACTATTCAGTATTTCTCGGTTCACCTCAATGTTTGTAGCCTTCGCTTTTCCTTTAGCCCGTTGCTTCATCTCTTTCCTTCCAGGTGGCCTCGGATAAGGCCTTTCTATATCAACTTCTGCCCCATCTTTGGAATTTCCTTCGTGAAACCCAGATTCAGACTTCCTTCAGTATCTGTCGCACCTGTCATTGGCGAATCAAAATGAAATTGAGGGGAGTCTAAAAAAGTTTGGGAAAGTTGAAATTTGTGGAGTTGTTTTAAAATTTGGTAACAAGATTCGAAATTAAATGATTTTCCCTTGTTCTCTCGCTGGAATGCTAGATTAGCTGCAGTAACCTAAAAAAAAATAACAAAGTAATTTTATTAGCCCGTTAGCAACAGATTTAAGAGAAATAATATTTAAAAAAAATTACAAAAGATATAAGTGATTTTACCCAATCTGTGTTAACTGTCCCACTAGCACGATTTGTCATCGATGCATCTTTCAATTTAGAAACATATAACATTACGTGCCTCGAGATTTTACTATATCGGGTTTGTAGGCTGGGTCCCGTCCGTCGTTCAGTGATACCCGTCGTTGTATTATATTCTTGGGCGACTGCATCCCAAAATAATGTGCTAGGTCGATTAGTTCCTCGTAAACCATCATTTGTTTGATTTACGTAAGCGGTGAATAATACTTCATCGTCGTGTTGAGACATATTTTGACCTCGAACCATTGTCAAATAATCACGAAATATGTTAAGCAAATATAAAAATTTTGAAATTTTTTATGGGTAAATAAATAATATTTACTTACCTAAAAAAATATTTTTTGGTAATAATAATATTGAAGATAGTAGAGAATGTTTTGAATAAAAAAATGAAAATGATGAAAATGAAGAAAATGAAGACACTAGAGAATGTTTTGAGAGTGTTTAGAATACAAATAAAAATGAAAATGAAGAAGAGTAATCGTATTTAAAAAAAAAAATGTAACCGTTGGATACATAAATAAATAGCCGTTGAAATGTAACCGTTGGATAAAAAAAAAATATTTAACCGTTGAAACCATTTGAAAGAGTTGGGGGATGAAAGTGGAAATATTGGAAATAGGGAATTGCTTGGGCGGAACATCATGTTCCGCTTAAGCAAATAATTTTTTTTTTTTCTTCCTTGCGCGGAACATCATGTTCCGTTTTAGGTGCGGGTCCCACAAAAAACCAACTAAGTCAATTGCATCTTTGTTATTTTATAGCTTAGTCAGTGTTATATTTGACGTTTTAGCTTACCCACAGCATACTCATATAGGCTATTTATACATGTTTAGCATACCCATAAGGGATGCTCTTACCCCATCATCATATTTTACACTTCATTTTTGAAGTAATAAATCAATTAAAATCTATCAAATATTACATGTGGATTCGATACCCAGACTAGGCGCTATACTCCATAAAAGTGTAGTTAAAGTTTAGAATTTTTTTGTATTATGGTCGGAAGCCGATAACAACGATTGGCATATTTAAACGAATGCTCGACTTTTGCCTCGATCACCCACATCTAGAAAAAATCCAAGTAAAAGACACAAAAGAATGTTAAAACTCAATCAAAACCCAGTTCACCTAAAATACTCGAAATTCACATGCTAAATCACATCAAAAGAATCCCCCAAAATCGGTACATGAAATTAAATACCGTAATTTCCCTATCATTATTCATCCAATAATTTAAGATTGAAAACTAAATAACATACTTAATGATTAGTTATAAACCATAAGACATAAAAATATCCATTAAAAATAATTAGAACTCGGTGATTCAGTGATGTTTTAGCTGTTTCAGTATCAAATCCGGGAATCTAACCAAATTGATTTGCATATCTATATCTCCATTCAACTTTTTGAAAACAAAAAGTCACTC
Organism: Sambucus nigra; assembly: GCA_949130495.1. Taxonomy (NCBI): domain Eukaryota; kingdom Viridiplantae; phylum Streptophyta; class Magnoliopsida; order Dipsacales; family Adoxaceae; genus Sambucus; species Sambucus nigra. The sequence goes on along the minus strand of OX422213.1, from coordinate 82,712,880 downwards.
GGCATGAGAAGCTTTATATTTCCAACAATATATAATTAATTGATAATAGGCAACAATTGGGTTCAATGAATATAAAAGAGTGAATTCAATAACTCATTTTCCTCCACCAAAGGAGTAACTTCATCAAAAACACTTCAACTTATACAAAAATCAAACTTAGGATCTCAGACAAAGAAAATGTGTATTAACGTAATTAGGACGTTGTAAATTATTTTACCCATTGATATAGATAAGTTGACCTTCACTTCAAACTACAGTTGCTATCAAAGTCCCAAGGACCTGTTAAAAATAAATCAGTAATACATAAACAGTGCGAATGGGTTAATCTATAAAAAAACAAACAAATAACAAGACATAGATTGCAATACATATACATTTATGTGAATAAAATGGAAAAGAAAATACAACACTTAAATACTTTAATAAAGAGCATAAATTAACGCCATCCTTGTCAAACACATCAAAATAAATATTTTACCTAAAATTGGAGACTATTTTTGTTAATTAAGACAGATTTAGGTACCAAAAAAAATCAAAAACCCCCAATTTAAGCAGGTATTAAAACAGATATGGGTACCAAAAAAGTAAAAACCCTAAATTTAAGCTTACACCCCTATGTTAAACAAAAAAAAAGATAATCTCGAAAAATTAGGGAAGAGAACAAAAATTAGAGTACACTTGGAAAATGAAAGCTAATTAGAACAAAAACCACCAATCACAACTCTACTAAACCGATTAAGAAATGCAAAAAAAAAAAAAAAAGTTCCAATTGGATCTGGAAAAAGTTAGATCTAGAAAATTTGAACAAAAAACTCACGAATTTCCAATCAGAGAGAGAGTGCATGTTTGTATAGGCTCGGGGTCCAGTGTTGGTAGAATATGTGTTGGCCGGTGGTATGAAGTTTGGTTTGTTTGATATTTGGATGGTCGTATATTTGAGTTGTTGGTGATGTGGTAGGAAGTTTGGGTGGTCTAAGATTTGATTTTTCGGAGGTTTGAGATTTGCTTTTGAAAGTTGGAACTGGTGGGATTTGTGGTTTGGGTGTCGTTAGGTAGAGAGAGATGAGAGAGGCTTTAGAGGGATATTACCAAAATACCCTGAATTTTGAATTAAAGTGAGTTGTTAAAGAGAGGGGAAAGTAATTTACTTTCTTACTCATGTTTTTGAATTTTTGGGAAGAGGAAGAAAGGAAATAAGGGTTAAAAAAGAGGGGGAACTCAAATATTTAAGGAAAAAATATGGTATGAGGTGTATTTTAATTTCAACCATTAGATCGTTGCCTTGTTGACTTCGATCTTAACCGTGAAGTGTCTTCCCATCTTATATATATATATATATATTAAGTTTTTTATTTATTTAATTTGTACTATATATAAACCGTACAATTTAAAAAAAAAATAGTTTTTGTCAAAGTATTTTCTTTTTGTAAAAAATAATTAATTTTTCTTAAACACTAATATATACATAAGTTTACTTTACAGTTTAAACCGTATGTATATATTATACTTTTAAAATTCTTCTTTTTCTAACAGTTTTTTATTTATTTTAAAGGATCAATTACCATTAAGTCCCTTAAACATTTTTTAATACACATTTAGTCCAAGCCTTTTTATTTTGTTCCAAAAAGTTCCTCAAACACCCATTTAATCAATATTCTCTTATTTTTAAAGGTCTGTGCTAACGGCATCCCTATCCCACCTCCGCCCCACCCCCCACCGTCTCACTGCCGGAGCTCAGGTGACCCTCATCGGAGCTCATTTTTTGAGTATTTTTACGTGGTGAGTGACTTTTTGAAACACAAGAAAAAGTCTTGAACTAGACTTGTATTAAAAAATATTTAAGGCGCTATTTGTTATATGCTCCTATTTTAACATGACTGTTTTTCAAGTACAATTTTATGTATATTTAACTGTTTTTAATTAAAAAAAACATAATTTTAACATTTTTTAAAAACCTTTTTAACTATTTTTTAATATACAACTTTTATATATTTTTAAAAATTTTAAATAAAAAAATATTTTTTTAATAAAATAAAAATTATATATATATATTGTAACAACCTGTCCTTTTGGAGACAATTAAATTCCATAATTAAGCATAATTTGGAATTTAGAGAATTTCTCGAAATAGTAATTTTTGGAATTTTTGAGGATTTAATAATTTTCGAAGGGTGTTATAAATTATTTTGGGACTATATAAGTCGAAGTAATTTAATTTTATGTCGTCGTGGAGTATAGCGACAATAAAGGTAAGATTTTCAATTGGAAATACCGCATTTAATTATTTTGGGTTAGAATAGTGATTTGCGATCAAGTACCTCGGATGGAAATTTCGACTGCGCCATGAGTCTCGGAATGTCCGAGATAGTCGAAAAAGAGTGTCCGATTGTCGAAATGGAGTTCCGGGTAATTTTGGAGTTAAATAGGCTCGTAATTGGGTAAACGAGTCGTTTTTGGGTTTTAAAGGGGGTTAAACCTTTTTCTCCTTATAAAAGGAGGGAGAGGGGGAGAAAAGAGAAGAGAAAAGAGAAAGAAGAAAGGGAAGAGAGAGAGGAAAAAGGGAGATTCCGGCCAGCCTCCGCGGGATTCGGCTCGGGAACGTCGGATTTTATCCACGAGGCAAGTGTTTACTTGCTTTATTTGTTTTTAAGCATAAATATCTCATATCATGGTTGGTATAACAAACTCTAATGATTTTGGGTTGGGTATTCGTGGATAAAACGGGTTTTTGGGAGTTAAAACGAATAAACCCCTAAAAATGATAAATTGGAGAAACTTAGGTTTTTCTTGAAATTAATTGGTGATTCCGGGTTCTATGATGTTTAAAACCCGTATTATAGGTGTATTTGTAGTTGGTTGAAGTTGTAGGCCGTTTGGTGAAGAGATGGAAGCTTGGGCGAAGCTTCCATGGCCGAAACAGCTTCTCGGAGAAGAAGCTGCCCGACTTGATCGATCGATCGATCATAGGGGATCGATCGATCGAAGCCATCGATCGATCGACGGCCATGGGTCGATCGATCGACCCCTGCTGAAAGTGGACAATTTCTCTAGGATGATTTGGATGGGATAGATTCCATTTCATCTTGCTTTGAGGTTAATTAGGTGATAACCTAAAGGACCTTTTAGGATTTTTATGGTCCACAAATTTAGGCAATTTAAGAGGGTAAAGTAAGGGTTTTTAGTATATAACCCTTAATCTATATTTTCGAGGAAAATAGAATATTTGCAGAAATTGATGGATTAGGGTTCCTAAATTATATTGGGGACTTCTAAATGATTAATTGGACTAGGTCTAGTCTTGGGGGTTCATGGAAATGAAATCCTTAACTCGTTGAATTTAAGGTTGTTTGGGTGAGATAAATCCCGAGGATATTTCTTGTAGGCATAGAGGCCTATATAATTATGCTTATAGAAAGCATAATTATATCGATTATCGTTAAGTGTATCCTAGGAGATAATTAGGATAATTTGGGAATATAGGTATGTGTGATTTCACTTAGAGTGAAGGGTATCATTGGAGATATCCAATAAATCCTTAGATGGGATTGAGGTATATAGTGATTATTAAATTAAGAATTAATTGGGTTTAGTATCATGCTTATATGAATGCATGATTATGATTCCTGGAGGGAATCTTTGGGGATTATTGGTCATCGCTAGATGCTATAGACCATTATGGCCGTTTATATATTCTAGGAAGAATATATGGTATATGTATATACTAGGTGATTAAAGTATATATATATGATATGATGGAAATGATTTTGAAAATATAAAAATGAATATTTTCAAAAAGGGTAAAGAAATGTTTTTCATAATTGATAAAATATGGATTATACACACCTCCCTAAATCGCTATCATAAGGGAAGTTGCGCGCGTTGTGGTGAAGCCTTCCTGGCTATTGAGCAGGTTGGATATAATCCCTAGGCCATATGGTCGTTTATTTGTTTACTGCGCTGGTTAGGGGATTCTGGGTGTGGTCCTGACTTTCCCGCAGGCAATATGGCCGCTTCCCGACGTTGGTAGGTTCCCAGGTTGTCTTGTATAGATAGGCCCTGGAAGATGATAGTCATTTAGGGGCGCGTCCAGTGGGGAAACCCGGAGGGGCGGTCTTAGATTTATTAAAGCAATTCATGATAATGGATTGGCTTTAATTTACATTTCCTGAGTATATAAAGGTAAATGGGATAAAGGTTTGGCTTCGGTAACACTCCCGGATGGAAGAAGGGATGTGGAAGCATGATTTGATCAAAGCATTTTCATGATAATGGAAATGGCTTTGGGAACATTTCCTGAGTATAAAAAGGGAAATGGGATGACATATAAAGGAAAAGCATTTTTATGATAATAAAACTGGCTTTTAAAAGTATATGATTTGTTAAAGCAATTCATGATAATGAATTGTCTTTTATATTTACATTTCCTGAGTATAAAAAGGGAAATGGGAAGTTTTGAGAAAATGATAAGTATTGATAAATACTTTGTATATGGATTCTCATTCCGGGATATAGATCCGGATGGTTATGGTAAAATATGTATATATATGTATAAATGGATAAATCGAGCACCGAGGGTCTAATGGATCCCGATGATCGACCTTGCCGCTTAGTAGTGTATCGGGGGGGTTCCTTGTTTGGATTTCACTTTGCGAGACACCCCACGCACGAATATGGCATTGTGTTGAGACTGGGGAGAAGTTTAATCCTTAGTGCTCTAATATTATAAATGTGTATGGTATATATATTTATATATATATATCTTTATGTACTGAGGGACTGACGGATCTCGACGATCGACCGTGCCGCGTAGTAGTGTATCGGGGTGGTTCCTTGTTTGGATTTCGCTTTGCGAGACACCCCACGCACGAACATGGCATAGCGTTGAGACTGGGGTGAAGTTTAGCCCTTAGTACATTGCTTGGACTATCTAGGATTGATAGTGAGTTGGGTGATAGACTAGTTTAGTAGGATAGCTTGACTAGGATGTCTAGAGGGATGCGCTAGGAGTGCACTGTTAGTGGAGAGGTGAGGGGTATCTCATGGGAGTGCGATACCAATTTAAATATGAGATAAAACCTTTTTCAAAATAATAAGGCATTTATGCACTTGCAAAATATTTTCAAAACTCGGGCTCTGACCCGTTTATCTACTCTCCTTTCTTTCTATACTATATATATATAGGTGTCCAGACACAGGGACGCCTGGATGGCACTTCTTTCGAGTCTGACGTCAGCTGCAGCAGCTGTGGATGCATGCAGGTTTTTGATAGCCGCTTTCATCATTGTACTCTAGATAGGAGGTATTGTATAAACATTCGGGCCAATGGTCCAATTGCATTTAGTTATTCTTTCAGTACAGCATTCGATATGGTTGTATATTTTGACCGAGTGTTCGGTTATTTTATTTCATTTCAGTTTCATTTACGCATAAACTGTGTGGATGTTTTATTTATTGTTGTTAAAAAGAGTAGTAAAGTTAAAATTTTGACACCGGCCTAATAGGTTATTAGTAATTAAATGGATTTTCGACAGTGATGCTAAGAATGATCCATATGAGACTCCTATTTTAATTTAATATTGGAGTGATCGCCCGGTATCTTATTAGGCGGGGTGTTACATATATATATTACATTTTTTTTTATTTTGTACTATATATAAACAATACAGTTTGTTTTTAAAAAAATAGTTTTTATTAAATTTTATCCTTTTTTTAAATAGTTAAAAAAGGCTGCTAAAACACTGATATATACATAAGTTTACTTTAAAATTTAAACCGTGCGTATACATTTTTTGTTTTTATAAAAGTTTTTACTTTTATTTTTTCGAGTACAATTTTATATATATTTCACTGTTTTTAATTTTTTTTTAAAAGAAAGTTTTCACGATTTTTATTAAATTTTATTAACTGTTTTTTTAAATACATGGTTTTTAACTATTTTTAATAAAAAATTATTTTTAATATATATTACACTTTTTTTATTTCGTAATATATATAAACTGTATAATTTTCAAAAAAAAGTAGTTTTTGTTAAAGTTTTTTCTTTTTGTAAAAATAGTTAAAAAAGGTTTTTAAAATAGTGATATACACATGAGTTTACTTTAGAGTTTAAATCGTTTGTATATATATAGATATATATACACACACACACGTTGTGCTTTTTTTAATTGTTTATTTAAACGAAACTACTTTTTTTAAGTAAAGTTTTATATATATATTTAATTGTTTTTAATTAAAAAACACAGTTTTAATAATTTTTAATAAATTTTAGTAAATAATGTGCCTAATGTTTTTTTTAATTAAAAAATTTAAGAGGCTAACAATTATATTGGCTTTGAATCATTTAGAGGTAACACGTTCATATGATAAAAATAAATAAAATATGTAATACAATTTAAAAGTGTTAACTTAAAATCTTGAAATAAAAATAAATGCACAATAATAAGACTATGACATAACCTTGTTAAGCTTCAAATTACGAGTGAGTTCGGCGAGTTATATATTGAAAAAAAACTTCAAGGTCACTCGCACAAAATTAAAACTAAAATAGTAAGAACCCTTGTTGAATACCAATTTTCTCAACAAAATAATCAAATTCTCAATTTTTTGATCCCATCGATTTAAACGCGGATTATTAGCCGGGCTTATAGGCTTGACCAAAACAAAGTTGTATATAGCTTCAATTTGGCCAAACCTATTAACCCGGCTAATTGCCTGCGATTCAACCGACGGGTTCCGTACAATATTGATTAGAGCTATTATTGAAGCCCAAACAAGATTAATCCCCTTTGAGCAACACTTTATTGATGGTAACAGGATTTTAGCTTTGCAGTTTGGATAATTGAACACATTAATCAAATTATCAATCGGACATTAACTTCTATTTTTTTAATGTTATCATGTCGTGTTATTGTGACGGTTGTATAAGGATTACTAAACCAAAACCCTTATATTAAGAAGTCATAATGAAAGACAATCTAGAAACAAATTTCTCTAATGGGTCGTGTCATACATACATACATACAAGGTTAAGTAAACAATAATAAAATAATATATCACAGCACAATATTTGTCTAAATTAAGTAAAAGATCATTCAAATTATGGTTGTCATTAAGAGCAGACTAAAACTGTGTAAGGGTCTTTAATGCGTCTAAGTCAAACCCTTTGGTGCATGCATAACAATAGACCAATCGTCGCCGTTTATGCACTTTGAGTATAATACCCTCTTCAAGTTTTGAAAGGCACAAATAAAAGGCTCGTCGATCATGCTATCTTTACTCTTCATCTTAGATAAATCTGCCATAATAAGTTTTGTGGTCGGATCAACTTTGTAACCATTAATAGTGTCCTCTACCTTGACCCAGTCACAATTGAAGATGACTTCTTTGAAATCTAAGTAATCTAGTTCCAAGATTTGTCCGATAATCCCATAATATGTTAGCACCATATCCTTTGGATTTTTGTCACCTTTTCTATCTGAATGAGAAGTTATGGCATATATTTAAATTCTGCTATTTTGCGTCGATAGTTTTTCCTTGTATGGGAACAGGACAAAATCAAAATCGTTGGTGCATTATTTTATAAAACCCTTTGCATGAAAATAAGGACCTTTGGCTAGGCGTGCAAGCATTGAATAGATATCACACTTTTTTAAAAGTTGTATTTATTAATGGATTTGAATTAGGTTATGTTTTACAATGCATGCATAAGTAACCACAAAAAAGAGGTGACAATTACCTCTTTTAATACCCATGCCCTAAAATCATTCATCGCGTCCGTTGAACCTTTTTTCTTCTAATTTTGGATAATTTTTCTCTCATACTTCATATACGTGTTCATGAAATTATAGAATTTAGATGGTAATATTGATAATACACATAATTAAATAAAAATATGTTATATATGTAGGTTTTTACTCTCTTCAATCTTTAACTTTATCTTGCGATTTAAAGACACAACGAGCTACGTGTTCGAATTGCAAATTTATGATTCTCACTTCTTTCGGGTTCCGGAAAGGAAATTCATCCTTAAACTCATTAAATTCCTTGACCACTCATTCTCCATGAGGATTAAACCTCATAAGCCTTTGTTGTGGCATATGTTATTTATGTATAATGATGATTCTTCTATTATGTATTCTTCAGAAATTGATCCGCCATTATACCGGGTATTCTTGATGTAATCTTTATAGGTTTTCATTAAGATCTCGAAAGGATATACATAGAGATAAATCATAGATCAACACAACAACGCCTCATCGCATAGACGCCCATGCAGGTGTACGTTAATATCAAAGAATGATAAGGAAAATACTTTTCTAAGACACAAGTCGCCATGGATAAGTTGCTTTCGTATCCATAATGTGCTTTCCATTTACAACTTTTGAACACAATAAGGTCAAGCACAAACTAATCTTCATAATTTTCCTGCGAAGATCTTTGTGCTCGAAAAAGAAATTCCTAAACATCAAAGGGATTAATTGAATGATGACATGCCAGTCATGAAACTTTCACTATTTCAAATCATTTATTTGATAGTATAGAACCTTGCGCAAATTATCGGGATAATTAGTTGGAGTCTTCAAGTTGAAGAATGTGTTTAGGATGATTTTTTCTCACCAGTAGTCAAAGTGAAAGCACTCAAGAAAATTAAATTTCATGATATTGTAATATCATTTTTGAACCATGAACTATTTTTGATCCGTTTTCTATAGATCGTGGCCCTCTTTCTTTCCATCTCTCAAATGGGATCCACCAAGCCATTTTACTGGTTGAACGCAGAATTATGGAATAGTTTTACTTTGATTATGATGTTAAAACTGTTTTTAAATTAAAAAGTGTTTGGTTAAATATTAATTTATTATGTTGCATATATATATATATATATATATATATATATATATATATATATATATATATATATATATATATATATATATATATATATAGGTGGGCTCTAATGCGGACGCAACTTGTAGATTTACCTTGTGGACGGATTTTTCTGTATATTTTAAAAATAGTAAAAAAAAATTTCAACTTGATTTTTTTTCTTGTGGTATTTAAACATTTTCGGGGACCCCTATAAAAAATTAGCTCAAAATGAATTAATATGCTATTTTTAAAAAATCGGTCAAACATATGTCAGTTTTTAAAACTCTTAGAAACTGACATATGTTTGACCGATTTTTAAAACTAGTATAACAATTCATTTTGAGTTGATTTTTTTTGTAGGGATTCCCTGAAATGTGAGTTTGTAGGCTTTATGAAAGCAACTTACTTTCTGAAACATTGGAATATTTTATAACTAAATGTCATTAATTTGCAGGAGCAAATTAATGCCTTAGTTTTGGGAGAATTAGCGTCATATTTCACTATGAGTTTTTATCAGTATTTAAAATTTCTGATAATGTACTCCAATTCCACACGTCACTTGATGTTGTGCATGGAATATATGTTGGTGATAATTAACTCTATAATTTTTCTGACAATACAATTGTAATTCTTAGTTGCTTGAATTTTAGGGTGAACTTTGTTCGTATAACATTTCACAAATGTTTTTTCAAAGTGGTGCATCCATGTTATCTTGGTATTATTTACATCAAATAAAAGTGGATAAAGGCAAGATACCCATTGAAAAAAATAAAAGGTAAAAGATGAAGTTAGTATTCAATTGTCTTGAGTTTTGTTGTTTTAAATGGTTAAGCCAATACCACCAAAACAATATAAAGATCCATTGTATGTGTGTGATTTTATTGAAACAAAATAATACACACTAAACTGGGTATTTAAAGATTTGGTTAGATTAGATATTTTGGGTATTTAATGATATTAGGAGCTATATTTTATACTTTCCTTTTATTTCATTACTTAAAAAGTTTGATAAATAGAGACACATACAAAATGTTGGTTTAATTTTGTTGTTTGTCTTATCATTTCCCGTTTTAAATTTTTCCCCCAATGTAATGATATGAAGATTGATTTGTTCTTTTAAATCATTACTTTATAATGTATTATGTTCTCTTAGATCATTACTTTGTTACGCATATAATCTTTTAATTAGTTATAACTAAATTTCCAATTTCATTCATTCAAAAGAAATTTTCAATATTTTTATCATGCAAGCACGTGAGCGCCCATCACGTGTTCGATAAAATGCATAAGCGAAGATAATTTACATAAATAGTGATTATACGCGATCATAAGAATAATTCTATTTAAATAAATGTATGTACTTTGATTTCCCTCATGATGTTACTTTGCAATATATATATATATAACTTGGTCAGATTTATCTTTTTTATAGATTTGTGGATATCTTTTATTGATATTTATATTCCTTTAATACAAATTGCACTATTATTGCTTCTAATCTTATGTGTTTCACTTTTTTGTGTTTGTGATTCAATTATGCGAAAAACCAATTCCTTGTTTGTTTTGATGTGGGGAGTTTGGTTTTGTTTGCATGTAGTTCGTGATTATGTCAATCATTTTTATCCTTGAGATTGTGTTTGAGAATCATTGGATAAAGCTATTGCTTATGATTTGGTCTTTGTTTTGTCTTAAGCATAACAGTTTCTCCATTTTGTTGAAACTTTTGGTTTTATATTTCTGTGGGTTCATTTTAAGATTATGTTTGCAGGTTTGGGCACTTACACGGGTACTTTGACACCAATCGCTTTTGATTTCATTATATAAAGTCTCATGGTTTTTTTTACATGATTTTCTATTTTGGCTTGTGGTTTTTTATATGGTTTTCTTGTTTGTGTAATCTCAGATTGATTTTCAAAGGATTAGAACTCAGTCGGGTCAAGCAACGTTCACCAGGTTTGGACTTAGTGTCGGTTCAAAAGGTCGAGGCAGCGTAAGGGGGTTGTCAACGGAGGGACTCTTTGAATTGATTTATTCTCTTTATATTTCCGTAGGAACTTGAAATATTACTACTGTTATATTTTATTTCTTATAAAATATTGATTATGTTCCAGTTATACTTTTATCCATTCAATTTTTATAGGTTTTGAGATTTGAAATGAGTTTTATTTTTATCCATTCAGTTTAGTCGTGGCATTAATTTGTTAGTAGTAATATATATATATATATATATATATATATATATATATATATATATATATATATATTATATTTTTATGCATTCTACATTGCTAGAATTATAGAGAAATGAAATGTAATAAAGTGATTTGAATTTGTGGTACAAAGTGATAAAAATATGATATATTTGTGGGATTAAAAGCAAGATTTGATGGTCTCACCTTATCTTGAGCACAAGGCTCAAGTAATCTCGATTTCAAGGTTTGTTTAAATTGTAATCTCGATGGGCACTAGAGTGGCTTCAGCGTTCACGCGTAACCTCAACACCTAAGATAGTCTGCCAACATACGAAATCACCCTCACCCTTTCCTGGGTCGACAAAATAAGCCTCATCATCCATGCTCTAAATTTATTTATAAGTTTAGTAATAAAATTTTTAGTTTTTAGATTTAATCCCTTGATGATTGTTATATTCTTCATATTTGAGTTATAATACCAACATTTTTTTAGATTAGTATCACAAGGTTCTCATTTGGGTTGTTGCATCTCTTATATGTTTTTTATGTTGAAATTGTAACTATGATGTTGCGTATGTAGTTGTCGCATGTTGTTCAATCTTTTATATGAAATTTGATACATGTGTGTATGCGAGTCATTGAATTTTGGTAGTTTGGAAAGTAATTCTATAAACTTTTTAAATTTCTTGAACTTGGTTTGAACGATTACCTAAGCTTTTTAAATTCGATAAACCTTTTATATTACATGATATTTGGAGGAGTTTAAAAAATAGTTATGGAATTTAAGGATTAAAAAAAAACTCAGTTTCATTTGTAATTTGTAATTTGTGAAAGATTGAATTAAGTAGTGATGGTACACGTTGTGACTAAAAGTAAAAAGTTATATTGTGACTAAAAAATCTCAGTTATAATTATATTGTGACTAAAGGTAAAAAAATTGTTCCTAATTGGAATTGTAACCTGTCGTGCTTAGGCTTGTCAACGGGTCGGGTCTGGACCCGGACCCGACCCGAACCCGATCCGTATAATAGGGTCTAAGCATATTTTTTTGGACCCGAGAACCGAAGACCCAAATACTCGAAGACCCGTTTATTAAACGGGTAAGGTCTGGATCTTATATAAGACCCGGACCCGAAGACCCGACCCGAAATGTACATTATTATTTTGTATATATATATACATATATACTATAAATTTATATATATTTAAAAATATATCTTATCAATATAACATGTAAGTATTATATATAAAAATATATATATTTATGTATATAATAAATATAAGTAATATATGTTTTATTTATACTAATAATATTCTACAATACATTACAAAATATTTTAATTTAAGATTAAATAATAAAGAAGGGGGATAAAATAAAATAAATGTACATATTTGACCAGATCCGGACCCGAACCCGAGACCAGAACGGATCCGGGTCTGGATCCAATATTATAGACTCGATGAAGACCCGATTACACGGATCTGGATCTCCCTAAACCCGACCCATCTCCGACCCGTTGACAGGCCTAGTCGTGCTGTTCAAGAAAGTAGTTTGAGTAATATGTAGAAGGATGTCATTTAGCTCAATTATTGGAATTGTTACAGCACGTGGGAAGAAACAATGAACACCATTCCCTACAATATTATATGGGAGGCAAAACACTAAAATAAAATTGTTATGCTTTATGTTTTTTGTAATTCCATAATAATTATGTATATTTTGATTTTCAATATTAGATATGAAAGGAGAGTTGGAACATTCTATTAATTTTGTCATTTAATTAAAAAAATTCTTACACTTAAGATTTTAATGTCGTTCCTTTTCTATCAATTTGCCAATCACAACTAACACGAATAGGGCTTAAGTTTGCCCCGTGAATAATACATGCAGGATTAAACACGGTGAGTAGTAATATTAACATATGAAAATTTGTCCAAATTGTTTAAATTATTTACAATTACGTGTCATAAAAAAACTTTTTGACATAATAGGTTCGTACCATGGTGTATGTATGTATGCACATAAACCACGTATTTGTATGTATGTATGTAAACAAACTTACAAATTTTTTCCAATTTTTTAAACGGATAGGTTTGTGCAATAGGTTATTTCAAAAAATTATACTCGATTAAATAATTTTGAAAAATTTTCGTTCTTCAGAAATATTGACCACGATTGATATTCTAAAAATTTTATTATAATACAAAACTTTTATGACTTGACCACACGATTCATACTTGGGAGAATTGTCATCGTGCCTTCGGGCACGTGCACGACTTTGAAAATTATGACCAATTTTTTAAAATTATACTTTGTGTTGTTGGGGAACGAAAAATTTTCGTTTTGCAATCATGTACTTTGAAAATTTTCGCCGTTTTGCGATTACGTACTTTCGAAATTTTTACCGCTTCGCGATTATATATTTTGAAAATTTTCAGCGTGCCTTCACTTTTTTGGAAATTTTTACCACTTCACGATTATATACTTTGGCAGGGGCATACCCTAGTATATATATATAACTTGGTCAGATTTATCTTTTTTTTTATAGATTTGTCCATATCATTTATTGATATTTATATTCCTTTAATACAAATTGCACTATTATTGCTTTTAATCTTATGTGTTTCACTTTTTTGTGTTTGTGATTCTATTATGCGAAAAACAATTCCTTGTTTGTTTTGATGTAGGGAGTTTGGTATTGTTTGCATGTAGTTCGTGATTATGTCAATCATTTTTATCCTTGAGATCGTGTTTGAGAATCATTGGATAAAACTATTGCTTATGATTTGGTCTTTGTTTTGTCTTAAACATAACAGTTTCTACATTTAAAGTTTATTTTCAAATACACGTAATACCATGTGTCACTCGAATGTCAAATAGGATTTGTACAATATTTTTGTAAGTTGTCAGTATGCACTTCATTGAATAACAATAATTTTTAAGCGCTTGCGCATCGCGCGAAATTGAAAACTAGTTAACAATTAATTTCTACTAAGAAACTTACTATGGTCATAATAGCAATTTAAAAACAGGCCCTTACTATCAATCAACAAATAATTTCACAAAATATTATTCAATAAATAAATATTAACAGTATAACGAAAATTAATCGAGTAAGAGAAAAGGGAATGGGTGATGGGAAAAGTAAATTATCTCCCGACAAATGATTAAATTGGTTTCTTCCCAAGCCTCTCGGATGTAAATGGATTTCTTTAAACAAAACTACGTGCGCCCACCAACACATGGCGACGTTTCCATTATCTTAGTGGCACTGCATCCAAACTACTCATAATAGTAAGAAAACCATTGGCTTTCCCTCAGACCCACCAAACGCAGCCTGTGGTTTTGTACTCCCTGTTTTCTACCGTCTCTACTGATATATACTCACCAAAAGGCTCAGGCTTTTCATCATTCGAAACACAAACTCTTATCATTCTGTTATCAGTTATCCAATTCGTAAGCTTTAGAGATCAGAAAATCACAACTAAGCAACCATTTCATAAAGCATGAGTTCAACACGCAAAGCCTGGATTGCAGCTGCAAGCGTAGGGGCAGTGGAAGCACTGAAAGACCAAGGATTCTGTAGGTGGAACTACACCATAAGATCCATACACCACAACCTCAAAACCAATCTCAGGTCATTCTCTCAGACCCAAAAGCTCTCTCCTCAATCTTCGGCATTGGTTTCTACTAAACTTAGAGAAGAGAACGCCAAGCAATCTGAAGAGTCTCTAAGAAAAGTTATGTATTTGAGCTGTTGGGGTCCCAATTGAACCCAATACCTAGGCTAGGCTAAGGCTATATAACACATCCCTTTATTTCTAGGAATTTTATAGATGGGCGATGCAAATGATTGTATACTCTACCTTTTGAGATCAATTTGACAAAAAAATTGAACTTCGTTCTTTATCAGTTATTTTAGTGGCTGTTTTTGGCTTATTATCACTTAAGAAAGTCAGTCAGAACATGGGAATTATAGTACATATTACATGGAAGAGAAATTGAGCACTATTCATTTTAACTTGATAAGACTTATAACTGGATCGTGGCAGCAAGCGTAGGGGCAGTGGAGGCATTGAAAGATCAGGGTATCTTTCAAGACCAATCTCAGCTCATTCTCTCAGACCCAAAGCAATCCGAAGAGATTTTAAGAAAAGTTATGTATTTGAGCGGTTGGGGTATAATCTCTCTCTTTATTTCAAAGAATTTTGTAGATGGATGATGCAAATGAGTGTATACTCTACATTTTGAGATCAATTTGCTATTTGCTATTACAGAGGCAACGAAAATTGAATTTTGTTCTTTAGCAGTGTTTTGAAGGACTGTTTGGTTGATCTCTTGAGAAAGTAAAAACATGCGAATTGGTAGAACATATAGCAGAGGGTAGATAGATGGAATAGAAATTGAGCAGCATTCCTTATTACTTGGTCAGAGTTATCTTATTACTTCCAATATCCATTTAATTATTGCGTTTGGGCAATTTTAATTTATAGGACTAGCAAACGGAGGAGTAATTAGTAAATTGAAAATGATAACATTTGTGCCTCAAGCCTAGCAAAAATCTTTTACTTTAATTTTAAATTGAGCTTTGGTGCTATATCTCATACATGTTCTATCATATTAAGTCTAGCGGATTATGAATTTTAGTTAGGGGCGAAATATGCAGTAATTTTTAATGGGTTCCCCAAAGACATATTTTTATTTTTTACATATAATAAAAAAGATTATAAATGTAGGAAGTGGATCAAGTTTCTTAGAGCATCTCCAACACACCATAATTGTAGTGTAAATATCACGTGTGAACTAGATTTTACTAGTTCAATGGTGATTTTAATTTTTGTTCTTAACATTGAAAGGGAAAAATAAACAATATGAGATACAAGAACATGTAAAATGACAAAAAAAAAAATCAATGGGAGCTTTTTAAATACATAACGATTATAATAATCGGACGTATAGATTAAAGATATAACGTTTTAAAGTTTTGAACGAAAGAGTGTTAATTTGAAGGTAATTTACACCATAATTTTACACATGCAGTGTCTTCACTTGCAGAGTCCACAAGAATTTTTCAATCTGCAAAAGTTTCCTCACTTTTGTTTACAATTTTTTTTTGGGTGAAATGTGATTTAATTAAAAGGCAAAAGCCCAACAAAAATATAAAGAAGACACAACAGCCTTCCAAGAAATACAGACTAAACCCAAACAACAAGCCCAACACTCAAAACAAAACACTACTCAACCCGCCCGAACCAAAGATCTCAAACTAGCAAACGATATAAAAGAGAAATGTGCCCAAAAAATAAGAGCCCACACAAACCTCCAACCCGGTCTAAAATATATTTTTGTATAACCTAATTAAAATATATTAGAGCAAGACAACACAATTTGTAACATATCTAATAAACTTATGTTTAATTATTCAACTTTAGATTCATGAAACTTCAAAGTTTTAATTAAACAAAGTTATTTGTTAGTTAAACAAATATTAGTTCGACTTAATTTGAAATTTCACAGTATGAACTATATGAAGAGACAAAAGCACTAACATGAATTAATCGATAAATTGTAAGGTTAATGAAAACATATCTATACTATTCTTCTAATACGATAGTATTAGAAGTTTTGACGCTTATTAATGCCACTGCAATTGAAAGGGATTTATTAAAAAAGCCTCCCTCCTTAAAAAACACAAATAATTGATTAAAGTAAAGAACCCAACAGGCAAGCGAAATTCTCTGACTCTCCATCTCCTCTTCAGTACAACTCCTCTTTACAACACGCCCTCTGTTATCTGAACCGTTTCCTCTCATTATATATTATTATTTTTGTCGCTTTAGTTATCAAAGACCTCAAAGAAATAGTATGTACATAGAAACATTCTCACACTATAGGTTACAATATTCTTAACCCCAAAATTGGTTTTGGAGGGTTTAGACTACAGGTGTTGATCTATGAACTTTGGCTCCCTTGCTTCTAGCGGCAACTCCCTCCCAAGACCCACCTACCAGCTGCGGATCTTGAACTATGTCTAAATAATCATCTCCCACTGTAAGTAATAGTTCGCTCCTCACCGCATCCTTTGATTTTTGACCACCGGTGACTTCTTATCTGTCATCCGTTTGGTGTGTGTTCCAAGAAGGGTTTAGCCCAATACCATATTATCGTTGTCATTTGAGATTGTGTTATGGGTGGATAACACAATACAAAATTCAAAAATGATATGATACTCATTTGAGATTATGTTTTCTTTATTTTACTCTACCAATGTATATCTTGTAATGTGTTATTTTACCATGTTAAAATTGTTTTCTTCCGTTTATTTAACAATTTCAAATATAATTTGTGTGTTCTTTAGTTTGTTATAACATAGTAAAAGAGTAATGTTTTTTTCCTAACTTGAAAACTGTTAAGTTAAGAAACTGTATATATATACACACACACACACACACACACACACACAGTATAGCTCTTGTGCGGACTAGTCCGCATTTTAAAAGTGCGGATCGAACATGTGAGCCTAGAAAAGAGACAGAAAGTCCCTATAATTTAGCCGATAATTTCTAAGCCAGGAGACAGATGTCCGGTCCGCACTCTTAAAATGCGGATTGGTCCGCTCAAGAGCATATATATATATATATATATATATATATATATATATATATATATATATATATATGTGTGTGTGTGTGTGTGTGTGTGTGTGTGTGTGTGTGTGTGTGTGTGTGTGTGAATCCTATCTTCGGAGCATGAAATTGAGGTCCCAAAACACACTCCTATTAGGTCTCATTAGGGGTAACAACGTGCAATTTGGTATAGACACCACTATCACCGTCGTCACTTACAGTTGCTGTTGCATGAACATTTATTAGATAGAGATTTTTTTACTGGTTGAACGCAGAATTATGGAATAGTTTTACTTTGATTATGAAGTTAAAATCGTTTTTAAATTAAAAAGTGTTTGTTTAAATATTAATTTATTTTATTGCAAATATATATATACAGGTCGACTCTAATGCGGACCCAACTTGCAGATTTACCTTCCGGATGAATTTTTTTGTATTTTTTAAAAATAGTAAAAAAAACTTTTTTGAACTTGATTTTTTTTTCTGTGGTATTTAAACACTTCATAGGACCCCTATAAAAAATTAGCTCAAAATGAATTGTTTTACTATTTTTAAAAAATCGGTCAAACGTATGTGAGTTTTTAAATCTCTTTAAAAATGACATATATTTGACAGATTTTTAAAAAATAGTAAAACAATTCATTCTGAGCTAATTTTTTTTATAGGAATCTCCTGAAATGTGAGCTTGTAAACTTTACTGAAGTAACTTACTTTCTAAAACATTAGAATATTTTTATAATTAAATGTCATTAATTTACTGGAGCAAAGGAATAAACATCAAGGATTTAGGGAGGAAAGCTGAAGACTGATTGGGCGTAAATATTGTATATTTATCCCCTTAATTTCAGAACCGTTATGAACCCGAGCAGTGCAATTGATATGGATTTAACTCGTAATGAAGAAAAGAGGTCTCCAAACCAGCAAGATTTCCCAAAACCACACTGGGAACCGGTTCAGGGACGAATCGGTTCGGGGTACCTGCGAACCGGTTAGAGGTGTCTGATGTGCGAAATTCCACTTGAAAGTTGATTGGTCCAAAGAGTCCTATAATGTACAAACTTTTCTAAAACGTACATGTATCATTGTATTGGCTTAGAAAACATAGTTTTGAATAGTTTTTGATAGAGAGACAAGTAGGAGAATACCCTAGAAACGTAGCTTTAATTTGGTGATTCAAGATTGATTATTTCCGGATTTGATCTCAAGTTTTAATTCAAGTTGCGTTCTTTATATTATTGTTTTGCATGTTATTCTTCTTGCACGATTCCGTTAGTTTCTAAGTTCATAATAATTCCTTGCAAGCTTCAATACACTTCCATCATGATTTCTTTCACATGCAACGTAGTTAATTCATGCACACTTAGGTTCAACATGTTCGGCTAAATTTTTTAGGGTCGGGAAGCATGAACTCAACCCGATGTGATAGTTGCATGTGTATAAAACTAATCCTCTAAATTTAAGGATTTATTAAGACCGCATTGAGTAGTGAACACAACCATTGTAGATCTTTGGATCTCGATTTCTCCACGGTAACCGAGATGCTTTATACTGCAAAGTGAGTGTAGCTATCGTGTTACTTCTTTACTCGTCCTCTGATTACGTATGGTGAGGGCTTGAACCTCATATACGTAATGCTTGGGAGTACTAAAGTCTGGGTCTGATTAATCACTTAAATTTACGATTAGTTTTATACTAGCAATACACTCGGGTTGAGGGATTGCATTCCCGACCTGTTTGTCTCACCATATAGTTCAAGTTTTAGTTCAATCATCTAGATAATTTAGAGTAATTGCATTTAGTTGTAGTTGTTTCACCATTCAAATCACCTTTTCCTTCTTCTTAGAGTTGAATTTAGGTTAACCATCTGTCCTTCTGTCGTCACGATTTTCTCGTCCTATTTTCCTGTGGATACGATCCCGACTTACCGAATTTATTACTAACGCGACAGGCTTGAACTTGAGCCTAGAGAGAACGCACTTTAGAGACACATTCTTAGTCGCGTCAAAGACATTTGATCATTTGAATGTTCATTATATTTTTGGTTCTCTTCAGTACAGTACATTGACTATAATTAACTTCTGTAACGTTTTCTTAGATATATACTACTTGACTACATTGCTCATTTCCATATAATTAAATAATTTCTTTATGCGAGTGTAATGAAATTAATTACATAATTTAAATAGTTGACGTACTACACATTGCCGCCCGCGCATCGTACGGGGTACATGCTAGTAAAGTGATAATTTGAAAAGTTGGTCATAGGTAATTTTGGAAAGGTTCAACTCCGAGTCTAGATTGGCTCCATGCATGCATTAGGTACTCATTTATGGGAAAAAAATTTGACGCGTCTCCGAACGGTTGATTACAAGGAGCATACAATCTCTCTTTATTATTAATATTTTTGATATGAGTAATGCTACAAACACCAACTGTTAATATCAATTCAGTACCAATTGTGCCTTAAATGCATTGTATCATAGTGGAACTCACACTTTGGTACAATCAATTAAAACACAATCGGTACTGCGTTGATAATAATAATTGGTGTATATATCACGATTCTATTAATATTCGACTAACTACACATATCTAACTTTGACTAATAAATTAAAAAGGGGGGGTCCTTATAAATTTTTATATACATTTAACTGTTTTTAATATAAAAAACCTAAGTTTTAAGAGTTCTTTTTAACTTTTTTTAACTGTTTTTTTAAATAAGGTTTTTAATAAAAAATAGTACCATTTTTTTAACTAATTTTAATAAAAATTGTATGTACATATTACGCCTTTTTAATTTCTCCTTTTCTAATTTTTTTAAAAACTTTTTTTAAGAATAGCTTTATATATATTTAATTATTTTTAACAAAAAAAAACATAGTCGTAACAATTTTTATGGACTTTTATAACTGTTTTTTTTAAATACAGTTTTTATATATTTTTAATTATTTTTTACAAAAAGAAAAAAATGTACAGTTTATATATATATATATATATATATATATATATATATATATATATATATATATATATATATATATATATACCCTAGGGTTTGCCCGTGCATGAAGGCACGACGCTAAAGTCCGAAAGTGTACATCGTTGATAGGACCATACGTCGTATTTACTTCACAACAGATTAATATATTTTGAAATACCCTATGGTACGAACCTATTAGTTTAAAAAGATTGGAATTTTTTTAAAGTTATTTTACATACATACATACATACATATATGGTATTTATATACATATATACGTACACACATACATACACTTATTTACATACATACATACATACATACATACATACATACACCCTGATACAAATCTATTAAGTCAAAAAGTTTTTTTACAACACATAATTCTAAACAATTTAAAAAATATGGGTAAATTTTCATATGTTTATATGATTATCCACCATGTTTAATACATCATGGATCTCGTAATAATTGTTAACTATTGTATAACACAAATATTTGTAAACAAATTAAAAATATTGAGCAAAATTTCTTTGTTTATATGATGATCCACCCTGTTTGAGAAATAAAAAATATCCACAACAAAACTAATTGTCCATTTTGAACCTCTCATAAACACAACATCATATCCATAAAAAATCTAATTTAAGTCCTCAAGTTTTTTTACAACACCATGTAAACATTTTAAAAATTTTGGGCAAAGTATCCTTCGTTTATAGGACTATCCACTATTAAAAAAGAAAATCTACTCCCAACAACAATAATAGTAATAGTCCATCTTGGACTCCGTATAAACAACATCATAATTTAAGTAAAAAAAAAATTACAACACAACTAAGTGTGAACAATTTGCAAAAGTTGGGAATAGTTACCTTTGTTTATAGGACTATCTACCCTATTTATCAAATAAAAATTACTCAAAAAATAATAATAGGAATAGTCCATCGTGTACATCCTATAAACATCATAATAGATTCCACAAAATCGTATTTGATACATAAAATTTTCAAATAGAAACGTGGTTGGACAAAATGAAAATTGTAATATCTTCATAACGATCTGTCTCCTTGAAATCCAATGTTCCTGTAACATAAAACAACCAAGAACAATGAAGAATTAACATGTGGATATGTAACAATAGTATATATCTAGAAACGTATTAGAGAACAAAACTTAGTAGACAATCCATAGTATGGAAGTTAAAAGGCCATAAACGTTAGAAGGTGAAGGACAAATAATAATCTCAAATCGATATATTGTAATATCAAACTAATCAAGTCACGAACAATTGAGTAAACTTTTGTACTAAAACTATATGAACGAATACAAATTGTTATTCCTAATTATCGTGTACATTAAGATTAGTAAAATTTTAAACTCAACTTTAAACAACCCAATACATTGATTGATTTACACAATTGTTCTTTTTTTTAACAGTCAAACATGTCATTTCATTGAAATTTTGTTTCATATCAGGTCATGCGAATAATTTAAGAGATTTTGTTTCACATAGATGATATGTGAACAATTTAAGATGTATTTATAACTCCCAAGTTCCTATTGAAGCCCTTATACCTTTGACTCACTTGAGTCTATACTGTATAAGAGCTCATCTAGTTTGGAAATAGTGACAAAATTATGTCAATCCTAGAAACCAAAGAGCTTCAGAAGTTGGATTGGACTTCATATTTAATAGTTGTAATGATCCTGAACTTATAGCCATCACTCACACACTTAGAACACCCACACTACATTGCATATTGCACTTTTATATGTGTTCTTGTGTTGAGTGAGTTTAAATCCCTTAATTTGGTTTTTAATAATTTTTGGGATTTTTTAAACATTTTTCAAATTTAATTTTTATAAATAAAATTTGGTTTTAAAAGTTTTGGGGTCAAACTGCAATTTTATTTTGTGCTGTTTTTGGGATGATTGTTTACCTGGGTAGAAACCGAAAGCGCTAGAGACTAGAGGGTGTGCATGTAATTAAGTTTGGGACGCGCGTTTGTTTCCAATTGCTGGCCAACACGTGCAGCCTTCTGATTGCCTACATTTGTGTTTCTTTGTAGACACAAACTTCGCGTCACACCTGAGCCCTTGGATCAATTCTTATCTAGGGTCTGCATGCGATCTTTGGTAATCCCTGTGTAAACATCTCCACCTATCACAGCTTGTTTAACCACCGCTTGCTGTTAACCCTTGGATCAAAGTCAAGAAGAATTGACTTGATCACAACCGTTGTTTTCACTCGAACGTCTGGAACCTTCTCAGCCCCCTATATAAACCCTCATCTTCTCAGACTTCGAAGATTTTTGGCCATTTTGTTTTCCTCTGAGAGAAGAGAGAGTAGAGAGAGAAGAGAGAGAAGTGAGAGAAAAAAAGAGAGAAGAGAGAGAGTTTGAAACCCTAGATTGAAACCCTAGAAACCCTAACTTCGTTACCTCTTCTCCAGCCAAAATCAAACACCTAAACCAAAAACACCTTTCCAGTGTTCTTGAGGGTTTGAGTGTATGAGTTGTGTTTGTTTTGCTGTTCCTTGTGTTCATCGAATCTTACTGTTCAACTTAAACTTTTTATTTCAGATCTGGTTTCTGTTTCAATAGAAATCTCAGATCTGAAGTGTTTGAAGTTACAAAACACGTAGATACACATTATTTCTCATCCAGAGAAGTATATTGTTGATTTCTTTTGATAAAAACGTTTTCATACTTCAAATCAACAATACATGCTTTCTATTTCTTACTGCTTGCAAAACTAAACCTTGACCTAGTATTAGAATCGCACTTGGAGGTTTTCAATCTCGAAAATCTTTTCAAAACTGAGATTGATTAAGATCTTTACCGATTTTGAAGAAAGATATCCGTGGATTCTGGGATTTATTGAAAGGTCAAAAAGGTTTTATGTTTTGTGAGAAAGAAAGAAAAAGAAAGTTCACAGCATATAGTAAACTGTAATTTACTAGGACTGTTTGTAACTATTAAGGGTGTGTGTGTTCATGCATGTGGTTTAGAACACCTTTTCACAACACATCTTCACACTACAAACACTTAAAGTGTTGGCTGTAAGATCTGGTGAACTAAAGTCGACGTAAAGTGCTGAAACAAAGGAGGAGTGTACAACCTGAGAGGACTACATCAACAAACAAGATCTGCAGAGAAGTTTGAGGACGCCAGAGGGTATATTCCTAAACTTGTATAGATTTGTTTGTGTGCATGTTAGTTAAATAGATTGTAACTCAAATATTTGTTTTAGTGGATTTTTTTCATTTTACTCCGTAGAGGGAGTCGTGGATGTTTCCTCAGTTGGTGAGGTTTTACCACGTTAAAAATCTGAGTATCAATATTTCTACATCTTCTCATCCCTTTCTAATAGTGTGCTGAGTTTAAAACATTTTAAACTGTTTACTAAAACTTGTTATCAAATCTTGTCCATATCTCGTACATAATTTTGTTAACACATCTTGTGTTCAAAATAGTTTTGATTTTAAGTAAAGAGTTTCTTCAACAAACTTTCGGAGTTGCTTAAATAGTTTATTTTCATAAACGGCTTTGGCAACGTTATTTTCAATTGGTATCAGAGCTTTTGGTGAACTTTTTCAAAAAGATCCTGAGTTTCTGAAACTGTTTTCTCAAAATCATTATGGACGAGAAAAACGAAAGATATGGTAACTTGACCAGACCTCCAGTCTTTGATGGAACCAATTTCTCTTACTGGAAAGTAAGAATGATTGCTTTTATTCAAGGAACACTGGGAGATGATGTCTGGGATATCATTGAAAACGGATACTCTTATCCAACTAAACCAGCCACTGATGGAAGCAATGAAAGGATTAAGAAAATATTGAGTGAGTTTACTCAAGAAGAGAAACAGGTTTCTCGAAATAATAACAAAGGCAAGAACGCTATATTTATGTCTATTAACGAATATGAGTTCAAGAGAATCTCATCTTGTACCACTTCCAAGGAAGCATGGGATACACTGATTACTGCACATGAAGGAGACTCTAGGGTAAAAGCTGCTAAGACTCAGATGTTAATCCAACAGTACAATACCTTAATCATGTCTGAATCTGAGTCTTTCGATGATTTCTATATGAACCTTACTGATATTGTCACTAAACTTCATGCCAATGGTATAACTTATGATAGACAAGAAATTGTCTCTAAAATTCTGAGATCATTACCACAGAAATTTGACAATAAAAGATATGCTATTGAGGAGATGTGTGATATTAATCTCACTCCTGAATTACTCAGTAGCAAATTAAGAACTGTGGAAATGGAATTAGAGTTTAAGAAACAATTGACCCACACTCACAGGAAAAATACCAATTCCACCCTCAGCTTTTCTTCTAAGATGACTAAGCCTGAGTTAAACACTCCTAGTAATGATTCTGATGAGGACTGTGACTTAGAAAGTCTAGATAATCAGATTGCCCTCATGTCGAAACAATTTAAGAAAATTGTTAAATTTAGAAACAGTATTGCAAATAAACAGGGCAAGTCTAATTATTCTGCTCCTTCAAATCACAAGCCCCATGAGAAACCTCATGACAAACAGAACAAGGACAACACAAGACCTCACAGAGACCTCAAGAAAATTGAATGCTATAGATGTGGTAAACTGGGACATATTGCTCAAGACTGTAGAGTTAATTTAAATACCCAAAACAAACACTCTAGAGCCAACCTCTGCAAAACATGGGATGACTCAAGTGACTCTGAAAATGAGGAACCTGAGGCATCTGATGGTTTTGATCCCTGTTTATCCTTCTTTGCGAAAATCATATACAATGATAATATGCCTATGCTTGATAGTGAGGATGAGTCTAGTAATTCTAGTTCTGTTGCTGTGAATCATACTTTAACTGGTTTAGATGCTTTACTTACTGAGAACATTAATACTTCTTCCTCGGGGTGTGTGAGTCAAAGGGAAATCGATACTGCTGATGTCAATGGGTGCGTGAGTTTAAGAAATGAAACCTTAGGGGTCACTTCACACACTTCACTTAGTGACTCAGACAATGATGATCTCCCAGACATTCACACTCTATATACTAAGACTCTTAAGAAAAGCACTAGACTAGAAAAGATTGTAAAAGATCTTACCAAAAAGCTAGAGGATCTAAGCCTAATGGTAAAAGTAAATGCTGAAGAGTATACTACTCAATGTATGTCTCATGAAAGTGATATCAAAGTGTTTGATGAAAAACTGAAATCTTTGACTGAAGCTAATGAAATTCTGGAGAAAAAATACAAAGGGACATTATTAGAATTGGAACAAACAAAAGAAAAGACAGCAACTGTTTTCAAAAAATTTACCAAATTTGAAAATAATTCAAACTGTTTTGATGGATTTGTTGCTGAATCTAAAACCAATTCTGATGATAGAACTGGAATAGGGTTTTGCCCCAATTTGAAGTCACAAACAAAACATGTTGAACCGATCAAGTTTGTGTCAGGAGGCAAAAGACCTATTGAGACATGTCCAGACTTTCATTCTTTGAAAACTAAGTTTGACCATCAAAACACTAACACTGGAGATGCAAGTTGCTCTAAGCATGAAAGTTTATCAAAGGGAAAATATGTCTGCCCCCCTATTAGGAAAAGTGAACCTGCTTTCAAACCTGTGCTACCTAGGAATAAAATTCAGCCTGAAAATTTCTCAAAACCTTTGATTAGAGACTTTCCTAAGGAAAACCCTATTCTGAGCAATCTTTATTGCTCCTATTGTGATATATATGGTCACTCTTTCGATAATTGCTATGCTAGGAGACTGATTAAGCCTATCTACAACACTCCCATGTACCATAACTTTAACTATTCTAGGAGGAGTCGTAACAATTATGTTCTTCCCAGACCACCAGACAAAAACTCTAACTATAGGAATAGAAAGACTAAACCTAAAAGGACATTTACTAGAAGGATTCCCAGAAAATTTTCTAAATCAAATGCTCAGGTGTTTAAATTTACCCAAAATCATGCGCAAAATGTTTTTCAACAAAAATCTACTGCTCGCAAATTTTATCAAATGAGAGCAAATAAGCGCAAACAGAAAACCAGAGCAATTTGGGTTAGAAAAGATGATCTAGTACCCCAGATGAAGTGTAATGTTGTTATTTCAGCCTTAAAAGCTGAACTTACATCTTCTGGTTGGTACTTGGATTCTGGATGTTCCAAGCATATGACAGGAGATGATACAAAACTTTTAAATAAAACCCATTTTGATGGTGGAAAAGTTGTTTTTGGTGATGGAGTATCATCCCAGATTATAGGCAAAGGAACTCTTAAAGAAAAGGGACTTCCCCTTCTTGAAAATGTTCTCTTAGTTAAAGGTCTCAAGGCTAACTTACTCAGCATTTCGCAATTTTGTGACTTAAACCATACTGTTACCTTTTCAAAGAACAATTGCAAGATTTTAAATGAAAAGGGAGAATGCATAATTACAGGACTCAGGACTCCTGACAATTGTTACACTGTCATGAGTAGTTCTGAAATCTGTAATGTTGCCAGAATGGATGACAATGAAATATGGCATAACAGAATGGGTCACATTAATTACGAAAATTTGAGTAAATTGTCTTCTCAACAAATAGTTAGAGGAATACCAAAAATTAAACCTATTCATAACATTGTCTGTGGTCCCTGTCAAGAAGGAAAGATTGTTAAAGCACCCCATAAAAGAGTTAAAGATATCCTTACCTCTAATCCCTTAGAACTCATCCATATGGACCTAATGGGTCCTTCTCAAACTGTTAGTCTTTGTGGACACAGTTATATTCTAGTTATGGTTGATGACTTCACTAGATTCACTTGGGTAGCTTTCTTAAAACAAAAATCCGATACCTTTCAAACCTTTTTAAAGATTCTCTTACGGATTGAGAATGAAAAAGACACTCAAGTGAATAGAATCCGAAGTGATAGAGGTGGTGAATTCAAAGACACTGGTATTGTAGAATATTGTGACTATAATGGTTACAAACATGAGTTCAGTGCTCCTAAGACCCCTCAACAAAATGGTATAGCTGAGAGAAAGAATCGAACTCTTCAAGAGATGGCACGTGTCATGCTCCATGCTAAGAACTTACCTAAGTATTTTTGGGTAGAATCTATTCGTACAGCCTGCCATCTTATTAATAGGGTTTATCTTAGAAAGAATTCGAAACAAACCCCTTATGAACTTTGGTACAATAAAAAGCCTAATCTTAAGTACCTTAGAACCTTTGGTAGTACCTGCTATGTTTGCAAAGATAGGGAACACTTATCTAAGTTTGAGAGTAGGGGAGATAAAGCCATATTCTTAGGATATTCACCTAATAGTAGAGCTTATAGGGTATTTAATCTTCGCACTAAAACCTTAATGGAATCCATAAATGTAATTGTTAGTGACACCACTATAGAAAGCAAGACTAGTGAATTAACTATTGAAGAAGAATCGTCAAATATTTTAGAAAATGACACTTCTGAAATAGATAATTCATTACCTATTGAGTCACCTGAAGTACCTAACTGGGTTTCTAAAGACCATCCCATCAACAATGTAGTTGGTAACCCTAGTGAACCAGTACGTACAAGATCCCAACTTAGAAATTATGCACTCTATGCATGCTTTGTTTCTCTCTTGGAACCAAAGAATGTAAATGAGGCATTGAATGACTCTCACTGGATTTCTGCTATGCAGGATGAACTTTTACAATTTGTCATTCATGATGTTTGGTTTCTTGTTCCACGTCCTGATCACAAAAAGGTTATTGGCACTCGTTGGATTTTCAAAAATAAAACTGATGAAAATGGGATAGTAATTAGAAATAAAGCTAGACTAGTTGCTCAAGGTTATTCCCAAATAGAGGGAATTGATTTTAACGAGACCTTTGCTCCTGTCACTCGTTTAGAATCAGTTCGTCTGCTTCTTGCTATAGCCTGTCACATGCGTTTTACATTATATCAAATGGATGTTAAATCTGCATTCCTTAATGGAATACTTGCCGAGGAAACCTATGTAGAACAACCTAAAGGGTTCATTGACCCTAATCATCCTAATCATGTTTTTCGGTTGAAAAAGGCTTTATATGGTCTTAAACAAGCTCCTAGAGCTTGGTATGAGCGCCTGTCCAGTTTTTTGCTGGATAATGGTTTCCAAAGAGGTGGAAATGACCAAACCTTATTTGTCAAACATTTTGACAAACACATTACTATCGCTCAAATCTATGTTGACGATATCATATTTGGATCTACCTCTACCTCAGAAGTAAAATCTTTTGCTGAAATCATGAGCAAGGAATTTCAGATGTCCCTTATGGGGGAGTTACAGTTCTTTCTAGGTCTCCAAGTCAAACAACAACCAGATGGCTTGTTTCTTTCGCAGACTAAGTACGCATTAGAGATAGTTAAGAAATTTGGCCTCGAGAGTGCTAAGAGTGCTAAAACGCCTATGAGTACTACAGAGAAATTATCTAAAGATGAAAATGGAAAATCTGTAGACTCTACCTTGTATCGTAGTATGATTGGCACATTACTATATCTGACTGCCTCGCGTCCTGATATCATGTATGCTGTTTGTGTTTGTGCGCGTTATCAAAACAACCCCAAGGAGAGTCATTTAAACGCTGTTAAACGCATAATTAAATATGTTAAAGGCACTCTAAATTTAGGAATTTGGTACACGAATGACACACCTAGCACTATTATTGGGTACACTGATGCTGATTGGGCTGGGTGTACTGATGATAGTAAAAGCACTTCAGGCGCATGTTGTTATATTGGTAATAACTTGGTAGGATGGAGTAGTAAAAAACAGAACTGCACATCTCTCTCGACTGCTGAATCTGAATACATAGCCGCCGGTAGCTGTTGTGCCCAATTGTTATGGCTTAAACAAATGCTAAGTGATTATGGTATTCTAGAACCCACACTTCATCTCTATTGTGATAATCAAAGTGCGATTAACATTTCTAAGAACCCAGTTCAACACTCGCGAACTAAACATATTAAAATAAGACATCATTTTATTCGTGAGTTGGTGGAATCCAAGGAATTAGAAATTAACTATCTCCCTACTGATCTACAACTTGCAGACATGTTCACTAAACCTCTTGATTTTAATAGATTCGTTTCTTTAAGAAAATCTATTGGTATGATTAGTGCTGATTAATATCTTTTGCTGTTTTTTTTCGAATTTTTTTCCCTTTGTCTATTTGAGACAAAATGGGGGAGAAATTTGAGTCTACTTATATACTGCATATACTAAACTGCTTGATCTTAGTCTATTCTTTGCAGGTATTCTTTTTAGAATCATTCTCAACTGTTGTAATAATAGGGTGTACAAATGTGAATAGTTGAGTTATGTACTTTTATTTTCTAGGATTTGGGTAGATAGAACCTTTATAGGCATAAGTTTTTTGTTGCCCTACGAGTCCAAGATTGACTCAAAGGAGATTTTGTCTCATATTTCCAAAGGGGGAGATTGAAGCCCTTATACCTTTGACTCACTTGAGTCTATACTGTATAAGAGCTCATCTAGTTTGGAAATAGTGACAAAATTATGTCAATCCTAGAAACCAAAGAGCTTCAGAAGTTGGATTGGACTTCATATTTAATAGTTGTAATGATCCTGAACTTATAGCCATCACTCACACACTTAGAACACCCACACTACATTGCATATTGCACTTTTATATGTGTTCTTGTGTTGAGTGAGTTTAAATCCCTTAATTTGGTTTTTAATAATTTTTGGGATTTTTTAAACATTTTTCAAATTTAATTTTTATAAATAAAATTTGGTTTTAAAAGTTTTGGGGTCAAACTGCAATTTTATTTTGTGCTGTTTTTGGGATGATTGTTTACCTGGGTAGAAACCGAAAGCGCTAGAGACTAGAGGGTGTGCATGTAATTAAGTTTGGGACGCGCGTTTGTTTCCAATTGCTGGCCAACACGTGCAGCCTTCTGATTGCCTACATTTGTGTTTCTTTGTAGACACAAACTTCGCGTCACACCTGAGCCCTTGGATCAATTCTTATCTAGGGTCTGCATGCGATCTTTGGTAATCCCTGTGTAAACATCTCCACCTATCACAGCTTGTTTAACCACCGCTTGCTGTTAACCCTTGGATCAAAGTCAAGAAGAATTGACTTGATCACAACCGTTGTTTTCACTCGAACGTCTGGAACCTTCTCAGCCCCCTATATAAACCCTCATCTTCTCAGACTTCGAAGATTTTTGGCCATTTTGTTTTCCTCTGAGAGAAGAGAGAGTAGAGAGAGAAGAGAGAGAAGTGAGAGAAAAAAAGAGAGAAGAGAGAGAGTTTGAAACCCTAGATTGAAACCCTAGAAACCCTAACTTCGTTACCTCTTCTCCAGCCAAAATCAAACACCTAAACCAAAAACACCTTTCCAGTGTTCTTGAGGGTTTGAGTGTATGAGTTGTGTTTGTTTTGCTGTTCCTTGTGTTCATCGAATCTTACTGTTCAACTTAAACTTTTTATTTCAGATCTGGTTTCTGTTTCAATAGAAATCTCAGATCTGAAGTGTTTGAAGTTACAAAACACGTAGATACACATTATTTCTCATCCAGAGAAGTATATTGTTGATTTCTTTTGATAAAAACGTTTTCATACTTCAAATCAACAATACATGCTTTCTATTTCTTACTGCTTGCAAAACTAAACCTTGACCTAGTATTAGAATCGCACTTGGAGGTTTTCAATCTCGAAAATCTTTTCAAAACTGAGATTGATTAAGATCTTTACCGATTTTGAAGAAAGATATCCGTGGATTCTGGGATTTATTGAAAGGTCAAAAAGGTTTTATGTTTTGTGAGAAAGAAAGAAAAAGAAAGTTCACAGCATATAGTAAACTGTAATTTACTAGGACTGTTTGTAACTATTAAGGGTGTGTGTGTTCATGCATGTGGTTTAGAACACCTTTTCACAACACATCTTCACACTACAAACACTTAAAGTGTTGGCTGTAAGATCTGGTGAACTAAAGTCGACGTAAAGTGCTGAAACAAAGGAGGAGTGTACAACCTGAGAGGACTACATCAACAAACAAGATCTGCAGAGAAGTTTGAGGACGCCAGAGGGTATATTCCTAAACTTGTATAGATTTGTTTGTGTGCATGTTAGTTAAATAGATTGTAACTCAAATATTTGTTTTAGTGGATTTTTTTCATTTTACTCCGTAGAGGGAGTCGTGGATGTTTCCTCAGTTGGTGAGGTTTTACCACGTTAAAAATCTGAGTATCAATATTTCTACATCTTCTCATCCCTTTCTAATAGTGTGCTGAGTTTAAAACATTTTAAACTGTTTACTAAAACTTGTTATCAAATCTTGTCCATATCTCGTACATAATTTTGTTAACACATCTTGTGTTCAAAATAGTTTTGATTTTAAGTAAAGAGTTTCTTCAACAAACTTTCGGAGTTGCTTAAATAGTTTATTTTCATAAACGGCTTTGGCAACGTTATTTTCACCTATCACGTAGATCTCTTATACCTTAAACATTAATCTTGATATACCAGGAAACATTATTTAACTTTCATCAATGCGACAAACATGAATTTCCATAGGAATTCATATTTCACCAATAAATTAAATGATTATACACAAATCTACTATGTATAAAAATTAGTGACAACTACAAAATTACAACGGGAAACATAACAGTCATTATGATTATAGTTACCTGTCTCCTAATAGTGACTCGAGAAGAGTTGCCTCTTCTTCCACTTAGTCATTAAATTCAATATCCTCATCTATGGTGCCTATTGTCGCAGGGTCTTCCAAGAGCTTGTCATCTGCAATTTACAGTTCCCCTTTGTAATCCTTCAGAACAATAGAGAGAAACTGATTCGAAGGTTTGTAAATC